>CM019169.2:16997140-18296052 GCA_009739505.2 Apolygus lucorum | reverse complement strand
ACGATGCTGCATTATTTCAGTGGCTAGAGCGGAATAAATTTCTAACTCTCAAACATATTGGAGAAATCTCTTTAAAAAAATATGTTTTGACTGTGGAAAATATGTTTAAATCACTGCATGGATCAATATAAAAAGTAATAATACAGCAAAAAACGAGATCTGTATAATTAGCACGGGTGATTTTTTCGATGAGGAGTTGAAAAGCATACTTAACTTTCCCCTTAACTCCATTGATTGACCTGTAACGGTCACTTCAATGACAGAGAATCATGCTTACTGTGCAATTGCCGTGGCGACGCAACGAATCTTGCGCACGCAGGCGAACATGATGTCTGTATGCTGAGAACGTCTTACTTTCTAACTTATTTCATCTTCCTTCCGACTGAAACGACAATTTTATCTCATTAAAACCCAACTCCGTGAAAATCAATGCACAATTTGTTAAGAACTGCGTCTTCTGTTCCGAACCTGGAAACCAACCATCACGTGGTGAACACTCGAAAACGTACATGTTCCTATGTATAACTATGGGACCCAACATCTCTCAATAAGTATTTCGACGAATTACTACCTCGCACGCTAGCATTTGAATTTTTGGCATACCAATTTGAACTTTTGGCAAATCCCTAACATTTCGACAGATACTTGTCCTTGTCCAACTTTTTTACTTCTTCAATTTTCAATAGTGTTTTTCTCTCTCTTTCTCTTAAAAATATAAAAAAAAAAAATACTACCTACCTACTTTGGTAGGGCAAGACCGAACATTAAAAAATGTCAACAAAAACACTTTACATTATTTTATTAGATCCCAAATCGATTTATTCATCATGGTATTCAAGAAGCGTTTTTGTAGTTTTCCGAAAAGTTTTTAAAAATTAATGCAATGAAAAAAAGGTAGGAACAGTTGGAGGTTCAACATCAAACTGAACGAAAAACGTCTGCCAAATATAAGAGCTTTCTCGTATCTAACCTGAAAACATCAATCTCTGAGTACCTTCCACTACCCTCATAGGGGACCATCTACATGTCTACCTGCACAATCTCTGAAGACTTCACCGAATTTGAGAAGAAAAATATTGAAAATATGACTGTTGGAAGGAAATTTTAAGTTTTGCTCATGCGAACAGGCTAATCGATCAGTCCGAGGGCGATGATTTTCATAGGGGACCATCAACATCCCAATCTGGACAATGCCTGAGAAATTCATCAAATTCGGATGAAACATGTAAAAGTTATGACTGTAACAGAGAAATTCACTTTTGCGCATGCGAAGTAGCTACCGGAGGGAATGGTTTCCAAATAGAACCATCTAAACCCCAATCCGCATTATTCCGTTATGGCTATTAGGAGGAAATTCACGCTTCCGCATCCGCAGTGGCTACTATCAGTCCGTGGGCGATGATTTTCTTAGGGGCCTCTCTACACGCCAACCCGCACAATCCCTGAAAATTTCATCGAAATCGGACAAGCCCGTTACAAGGATTTCATGACAGACAGACAGACACGGAACCAAAATTGTTCGGGAAGGTCTGAAACGTAAAACGCTAGTGAAAATTTTGATTTTGGAGAAATTTCTATTTAACATGGGACATGTTATTGCCCTAGGGTAACTATCCGAAAAACGTTACACATTTTAAACACTCCGATCCTACGCCTTTTCGAGCACTCCGATTTTTACGCTATTTTCAACACTCCGGTTTTCGAGCCACCACGGTCCTCATTGATAGTGCAAACTCTGCCGATCCAGAGCCTGATACCTTCCTGATGCTTGGTCCACAATTCTTCTCGTTGCAGGGTTCAGCATTCCTTCTCTGTGTTGTTGTAAACATATACCTTCTCTGTTGCCAAGTTCATTTTGGTTTATTATTTTCAATAATGAAACATTGGAATCGACCTAGAAAAAAAATTGTTAACCCCTCCTCAAATCCGAAAATTGAACAAAAAGCGTCTAAGGAAAGAAAGTAGTCTTTTGAAAAAACTCAATTTTAAATGCTTGCATACGAGTCTGCAACACATTGGGACATTTTCATGTCAACCACTACACAACAAGGTAGTGAAGTAAGGTACCCAAGCATCAAAATAAGAAAACAGTTGATTGTTCTCTACGCAACACAGTGAGTCTATTTTATTTATTGGTCGCGTTTTTTTTTTTTTTTTTACGTGATTTATTATTGCAACTGAATATTAAGTACAATCCATCTAGCAATATTACATATCATTTTACACTCCTTGAGAGCCCGTTTACATTAAAACGCAGTCCCTTCTCGTAACAGTATCTTCAACACTGAGCTATAACTGCACTTTAACAGCACTGATAAGTCCAGTGGTTTTTTTCGCTTGAGTCGCCGGGGTTCATCTTCGTTGTCCAAAACGTAGAGCATTTCCAGGTTCTCATGATTGTGGAGGCGTTGTTCGTGCCTCCTTGAGTACCTTGCGATAATTTCGTGGACTGTTTCCATCCTCAAGTCTCGATGAATATCATCGTTCCTCATGTACCAAGGTGCACGCACTATACTTCTCAGTATTTTATTTTGGGAGGTTTGGATTTTGTTAATGTTTGATTTTTTGGCACAGCCCCATAACTGAATTCCATAGGTCCAGATAGGGCGAAGGATCTGCTTATAAATAAGCAGTTTATTGTGGAGAGAGAGAGACGAGAATTCCTTCCCATCAACCAATACATCTTTCTGAATTTGATTTTAATTTCCTCTTTTTTCTTCTCTATATGTTTTTTCCAGTTTAATTTGGAATCGAGGGCCATACCCAAATATTTAACTGCATCGGTATGGGGTATTTTATTTGAATTGATCTCAACATCCATGACTGGAATTTTTCGATTAGTAAAGTTGATGTGAACTGATTTTGATTCGTTCAACTTTATTCTCCACATCTTGGTCCACTTAGAGACCTCAGTGATTGACTTCTGTAGATTACTAGTTGCAGCTTCGATATCATCATCGACGGAGAGGATAGCCGTATCATCTGCAAAGGTGGCAACAGTTGTACCTTCTCGTTGGGGTAAGTCCCGTGTGTACAGTAGATAAAGGACTGGCCCTAAGACACTCCCTTGCGGGACCCCAGCTTTTATTGGCTTCAAGCCAGAGTATTGGTCATCTTGCTTCACCCTGAAATGTCTGCTTCCAAAGTAGGATTTTAGCAGTAAGTAGTACTGTTTTGGGAGATCTCTGTGCAGTTTGTATCCCAATCCCTCGTGCCATACCTTGTCAAAGGCCTGTGCCACATCCAAGAAGATACTGGCACATATTTTCTTACCTTCGAGGGCCTTTTCTATTATGTTAGTGATTCGATGGACTTGATCTATAGTTGAATGTTTTTTCCTGAATCCGAATTGGTGATTTGGAATTAAATTTCTGTCTTCTATCAATGGTTTGAGACGTTTAAGAAGCAATTTTTCAAATAGTTTTGACATAACAGGGAGGAGGGATATTGGTCGATACCCCGTTTTCTCGTTTGGTGACTTTCCTGGTTTGGAGATCATGATGACTTCAGCAACTTTCCATTGGGAAGGTACGTGTTTCAGTCTATATTGGTCGCGTGAGCAAGACTTGCTTAGTTTTCGTGACGATTTTTCAGTTTATGTGCCAAAGCAAAGACATGAAAATGTCAAAAATTTTCCGTCCGTCCGCGGCACTTTTCTTAGCAACCCTGGACCGATTTGGTTCAAATTTGGTATATGGGCTCCATTTGGGGTCTAGTTGTGCCGCGAAGCTTTTGGTTGATATCAGTCACTTCTAAGGGGTGAAAACTAAGGGTGGAAATTTTCAAAAGTGCCCTAGCTCGAAAACTCTAGAAATAAAGGTATCCTTTTTTCACCAATTTAAGATCAATCAATTTTTCACCAACTTAAGGGTTTTCCTTCGATAAAACAGAATCACGAGTGTGAATCTCCAAAGAGGTCAAATCTCCGTTGAATTTTTATCTGACCAAAACGAGATCGCTGTTCGTTTCTTCGAGTTGTATTCAGCTTTACTTCCTGAAGAAACAGTAATCAAATTTCCATATGAAGCTCCCTATTTTTCGAATCGAGTGTGAAGCGTTTAGTTCGTTCTAATAAACTTCATTGTGAAGGTGTGCAGGTAGTATGATGTGGTAGGTAGTACCTACGAGTGGTTGGTAGGTAAAAAAAAAAACGCTGGAAATTATTGCCTAAAGGTTTCTTATTTCCTGTATAGACACCCTTCTGTATAGATACCAACCGTGGGTACCTACTACCTACTAGGGCATTTTTGAAATTTCAACCCTTCATTTCCATTTGGTTGGTGGTTGGCGTTGTAATTCTCAAAAATGCCCTAGTAGGTAGTAAGTACCGTTGGTTGGAAGGGAGGGATCCATACAGAAGGGTGATCTATACAGAAAATAATAAACCTTTGGGCAATGATTTGCAGCAGTTTTGTTTTTTTTACCTACCAACTTTTTTTTTACCTTCCAACCAGTCGTAGGTACTACCTACCACACCATGCTATCTTCACACCTTCACAATCAAGTTTATTAGAAAGAACTAAACGCTTCACACTCCATTCGAAAAATAGAGAGCTTCATATGGAAATTTGATTACTGTTTCCTAAGGAAGCAAAATTCAAGGTATAGCTCTGAACGGAGTTATCCATAATTTGTGTTGCTTTACCAAGGCAAGAATGAGGAAACAACGTTCACAAACTTTCTTTTACTCCTTTATTAATAATCATGTAGTTCAAGCAAGCGTTGATAGAAATTTCAAAAAAAAGTTACTGACTAGAATCACAACATATTCATCACATCCAATTCAAGCTGTTTTCCAATAATTGCACTAATTTATACAAATCATATTATGAAAAACGATTTTACCACCAAGCATATTAAAGTGCGGCTTCTATTGGTCACTCGCACTTCCATAACTTTTATTATTATTAACAGCAATAAAATTCGTTATAAACCTCTTACAAAATGGGATCCAATAATAGGTACTTATTGACAGGTTTAAAACCACCAACTAAAGCTGGAATAATGGTTAAGTACTTATTTTGTTTTCACTTTGGTATTTAAAAGCACGAGATAAAACTCTTACCAACTAACAATTAGTATAAAATTAAAAAATTGGATAAATTATTTAATTTAATTTAGATATATAAATGCTTCCGTTGATCTGACTCAAATTTAATGGGATCGGAAGAAGGTATGAGATGCGAGATGAATTATTAATTATTATGATATGGATTATGAAAACATTGGCCAGCATTCCCCAAAAAAGCATTACTTTCCAAAATGATATTACAAGATTATTTTTTTCTTGATCGAAAAACTTCTTGAGATCGTAATTTCTTAATAATTGATTACGTTTTCGGTTCGTTTCAAGGCATAAGTTGATAATCAAGGTAGACAAACGCACGTATGTGTAGGTATAATTAGACTGCTAGAGGCGGGTAGTTCCAAAACCGGTTCAATCCAAAAACAACCACCAAGTGGGTGTGGCACGTAGCTTTCTCGTATCCATAACCCGATTGTATAAATGATCCGATACATTGTAGCTAATCTCAAAACATCAATCCTTAAGTACCTTCCACTACCCTCATAGGGGACCATCTACACACGTCAACACGTACAATCAGAAAATTTCATCAAATTCAGATGAAACGTGTCGAAATTAAGTCTGATCAAGGATTTCATGACAGGCAGAGATCGAACCAAAATGGTTCAGGAAGGCTTAAAAAGTAACACGATAGAGGAAATTTAGATTTTAAGAGATTTAGATTTATTCCTTTTTGAACCTTGAAAAGTGAAGACAATACTTCCACTACCTTGATGGACAAAGAAGCAAAAGATTTTTCAGATACTAAATATTTTTGCCATCTTAATCAACGGCATCAAGATGACAGGGAAAAATTCTCGTGCCGGATTACAGAACCTATGAGTGTTTGGAAAAAGTTGAGATTTCCAAAATTTTACCAAATTTTCGTTTCCAAGTCCAATTTTTACCCGTTTTTCCGGTTTAAAAAAATGTTTTTTTCTATCTTGAAGATAGGAAATTGTACGCTCTTTCCAACGGTGTAATCAGATGTTTATTTGAAAGAAAATTCGGATAGTTACAGCCGTTTTACTGAGACAAGATAGGTCCATTCATGTAGCGTGAATTAATGAGCGAATTTTCAAAGAAATCTTTCAGTTGAAGGGATGGTTAAGAAAAGGAACAACGGTGTTGAAATTTCTTTTAGAAAGTTTTTTGACACGATTCTTGGTTTTTTCCATTTTTGTATAGCATACCGACATAATGCTTTGACATAATGTGTCTCCACTAACTCGTAGAGTACCCACACGGCTACTGCATTTCTAGGTACCGTAAAACCGTCAAACTTTACCCCACCAGGGGTAACTTTACCCCAAAAAGTGAGAATCTTCAATTGTGACGTAAGCGTGGTAGAACTTAGATAAAAGTTAGCTATTGTGTTTTCGTTATTCTCCACATCCCAGAGAATCGATGCGGCTTGCGATGGCGCCTTTATCCATGTTATCAGCTGTTATCAGTCATTGTTTCCTGTTCAGCTGTTTTTGTCCTTTTTCTTGTGCTCCAAAATTTCTTCCATATCAGGTGTTTGGAGTGGATTTACCAGGCACGCCCTCATCATATCACTTTCAATATCTTATTCTGAACAAAATACACTAATCAAATTCCCAAAAAAGTGTTTTCTTAGTTATGCCTTTGTTTACCAAAAATTTGATGGTAACTTTACTCCAAAAACCGGGTATCTTTACTCCACTATAAAGGTTGGGGTAAAGGTAGCCTCACTCATATTTTTCTTATTTAATCTCGAAAAATATTTGAGTTTTATAATTTTTTGCAGCGTTGAATGTAAATTTTCTAGTGTTTCTCATGTCAGAAGTTAGAGATGGGGAGAAGAAATGAGAAAAAGCTTGGTACGCGTCCCTACCGAAACTTCACATCTGAACACCTGCATTATGATATGAACATAAACGTGCTTTGGTCTCATAAGTTGTGATTTACAATATTATTTACTCGTGGGTTAACTTTGAAATTTACCATTGCAATTCATTCGAAAGTTATCGAATGTGAAACAGACTTTTTCTGTGATTTTGTTAAGTCATTCGTTTATCGTTTATTGTCCTTCAATATTTCTTTACTTGTAGAAAGTTTTGCTCGATTACCTACATAAGTCTGTCTATACTGGAAGACTGAAATTGTGATCTCTTAACCAGAAATATTGCATTTCAAGCAAATTCGTTGAAATAAATGATGAATAAATGATCATTGGAATTTATATTTTTCTTAGGTATAACTTGTATTTTTCGAGCTAAAAAGTTCAATTTTTCAGAATATATTTATAATAATATTATGAATACTTGATATTATCGAGTATTTCTGGGGTTATGAATTCAATCCCGACTAGTATCATTGCACCACTGCCCGTTTCTGTAGCGATAACCGTGAGTTTTTCAGAGTGGAGTAAAGATAGACGCACTCGTAGGTAACTCTATTCCAACATTTAAACAATTAAATCTGGGGGTTATAACTATCTGATCAATGAGCTCGACCACTCAAAATGTTCAGGAAGCCCTGAAGATAAATTCACTTATTAAAAAAATCAATTTAACCCATTTCGAGTGGGGAGACATTGTATTTGGAAATGTTTTGGAGTAAATCTTGGGGTAAAGTTTGACGGTTTTACGGTACAACAAATATTCGCACGTTTTCATTATAAATATAGATATATACATAATTTTTCTAATTTTTGGACAATTTTACACAGACAAAATCTTACGAAGCCTCTAAAAGTTACTAGGAGGCATTGTTGGCTGGAAATGAGCTCTAGAATCGATTTCTGGCCTGTGACCGTCACGAATTGTCTAAATTATTTTCCTGTATAAACTACTTTCCTTCAAAAAGTCGTCGTCGTAGCTCAGTTTTGAAAGTACACGCCTCACTCGAGTTCAGAGCTTGAAAGAATCAAACAAGCTAAAGGAAGCATTTCGAGTTACATTGCCTACAGGCTTCAATTGCTATGAAAAAGAAGAAACAGCACAATTAAAGCCAGTTGGGTGATGTAAAGACAAATCATTCTAAAACACCAAATTTCTACTTACACTAGTAAACGAGACGCTACTCCTAATTTTGGGCTCGGAAGTATCAAAGGAGTGGACTAGGGTGTTTTTCTTGAGATCAATGAGAATTTTGAACTGGGAGGGTACATAAATTACGTATCGAACATTGTTGGGCAAATTGATTTTCGACGCGTTCCTATAACTTCACCTTAATTTTGAGCAAAATTGCGCAATTCACAACCTCTTAAATGTTCTCACCTATTAAACAGTCCATAATGAAAATTTAACTGGTTTCTAGATCTGTATAATGATTTAATTGCTAGAGAGTGATTGAAAAAAGATGAAATGGAAATAATAACACAACATTTTACGTACCTACGTCTAATCATTCAGGTCATCAATCGTGTATTTACTATTCGAATTATACGCAGTATTTCATGATTATGAGATGGTTTGTTGATTATAAAAAAGACTACCTACTTATTTCTAATATTTAAATTCAAAGAGTGGAATTCATATATAAATCCACAGGGATGGGAACTCGCTCAATGTAGGTATTCCCATCGTTACAGCCTTTAAGGGGGTCTCAGTCCATCGCCGTTCCAGGTTAGTTTAATCTCTTACGAATCGGCGCTCAAAATTGCAAAGTTGTACATAAATTTGAAGTTTTCGAGGATTTTCGAAATTCATTAGTGCATCTACCCAGGGAATTGAAAAAATAAAAGATTGTCGCCGGAATCATCAACATCGAACAATAATTGACAGAGAAAAAGGGAAAAAACTTTTTCTCTGCCAATTATTGTTCGATTTTGATGATTCCAGCGGCAAACTTTTAGTGTTTCAATTCCCTAGGTAGATGCACTAATTAATTTCAAAAATTTCAATTTTAGGTATAACTTTGCATCTTTGAGCGCCTGTTCGTAAGAGATTAGACTAACGAGGAATGACCGGCAACCGACTGAGACCCCCTAAAAACACCTCCAAAATCAACATGGTCTATCAGAGAGCAAATTAATACTCCGATCTGCTGCAGTACTCACAAGAAACAGAAAAACAGTTTCAACGAAGGGTTTTGTGATTCCAAAAAATTGTCTGATGAGTGGAAAATCAGGTAATTGAAATATTCGTAGAAATTTCAGAAGGAACCGGAGAGGAGTTTTCAAATTATAAAAATACATAGTGGGATATCAAAAGTGGCCTGTCTGAGAATAAATGCAAGCTTAAAAAAGAAATCCACTTTTTTGTTTCATCTATTCAAAGTTATAGTACTGTATATCAAGCCATTTCCACGCAGCTAAAATTATTTTGGGAAACACTGGCATGATAATAACCAAAGATGAAGCCTAGATGCTTTTAATTTTTTTGGGGGTTTTAAAGATTGTTTTCATACTTAGTTTACATTCCTTTTCTTTCTCAATTCCGCGGGTAAATAAGCAGTTTATTACGGGGAAGATGTGAATTTCACTTCTCTAGGCGGGTTCTGATTGTCCACCGTCCAGATGGAGCCGCTCGTTCCCTTCACAAGGACGTGAATGAGAGCACGTCCCACGTTCTGCACCCTGCGGGGAAAAAAAAATCTCGCAATTATTATCAATAGACCAAGAAGGTACCTGGTGCCAACAATTTTGGATTAGTGCTCCCAAAACCCAAGAGCCCAAGACAAAACAACAAAAACAACCTCGTGTGAAATGGTTGAAGGCTCGTGTAGTCAAGGTTGTGTCACCTCTAGTTTGTGAAGTAATTCTTGATTCGGGTCATAAAAGGTCTTGTCACATAAATCATACGTGGAAAAGGCATAATGAAGGTGTCGATTAATTAGAATCGGATTAAGTTCAATATTATTCTTGAATTTACTATCTATAAGAATCTAATATTAATGAAATTGTTCTCAGGTGGATTGCCTTCTTAATTGAACTCTTTGTTTGGCAGCCACGAGAAAATTGATGATTGATTGAACAATTACATGTTATGATTAGGTGTCGGGTTGATTTAACAATTACATTGTGTTATGTTTCGGTGTCAGGTTTCAAATAATGTTATTTCAGGTTCTTAACAGTATTCAAGCGCGATTAAAAGTGTATTTTTGTGATATTGATAGTTTGTAAAATATTATGGTTTTATGAAAAGTAGGTTAAATTGTGTAACTTGTTTATAGGGGTTTCCAAACTCAGTCTTAGTTCCCGAAATTGGTTTTATGTGAATTTTCTCGCCTAAATTGGAAGGGGGAGAGATGTTGTGTATGGAGGAGAGAGATTGGGAGGGGGTAACGCCCGTTGAGGGGAGGCAGTCAGTCGAGCCGGCGAGTAGAGTGGTATGCGCGTGTGCAACCCTTGTTTGTTACGCTTTTCCCTGTTTTTGTACGACTGAGTGCTTATAGTGAATAAAACTATTATTGTGAAGTGATTGGTTCTTCCTTCTGCCAGCTTCTCCGTATACAATAAATACCAAGAGGTTTGATGATTCATTTCCAGAAGTTTTCATACAAGTTAAGTGCCTAAGTCTCAGTTAACAACAGAGAGCAATGAAAATGGGGAAAAGTGGACAGCAATTGAGGTCGGTCAACGTATAAGGTTACATATCGATACCTTAAAGCACAAAGGAGCTATGTCCATCCACCTTCCACATTTTTAATTTTTTTTAATTTCAGAAAAACTCAAATTCAACAAAACTATTATTGAGTTTTCTGGACGATAATAGCTTGAAAATTTATTGAGGTATCTAAAGAGTTTATTGTAATAAGCCATTATTTTAGGAACTGTGCATTGGTGATAATTTCTTTTGCGTTTTTCTCAAAACTCCATTTTTGGACATAGCACCTTTGTGCTTTAAGGTATCGATATATCCTCCCAAAACTCAGTCATCTCATTCGACTCTAAAGATGAATGACAAAACAATTTTATAAATATATTTTATATTATACATTTTCTTTATATCGAATATTTTTGAGATAGGGTGTTTTCAAAATTTCACCCCTTAGAAGTGACTGAAATCAACCAAAAGCTTCGGGGCGCAACTAGTCCCCAAATGGAGCCCATATCGATACCTTAAAGCACAAAGGCGCTATGTCCAAAAACGGAGTTTTGACAAAAACGCAAAAGAAGTTTTCACCAATGCACAATTCCTAAAATAATGGCTTATTCCACTAAAGTCTTTAATTTCTTATAAGCTATACTCTCCAAGAAGATCTTCCAAACATAGTTTTATTGAATTTGAAATTTACTGAAATAAAAAGAATAAAAATTTGGGAGATGGATGGACAGCTCTTTTGGCCAAGTAAGATTAGGGACATGGATCCTCTAGCCAAGTTCGATTGTGGACATGACCCCTTTAGTCCAGTCAAATTAGCAGTTAGGGTTTGCATTAATTCCGGACAAAGCGAAACTTTTATGGGTGACTTGTGGGTGCCTATGGAACATGTTTTTAGTATATTCTACTAGATTCTCCTTGTGCTAACTTTTTGGTGCCCGAAAAACCGCGATTTTTCGGCACTTGTTTCAGTTTTTTGCCTATAACTCGTACACGATGCATCCTACGGAAAATTTTACTCAATCCTTTATTAAACAGGATGAATTTCTGCGTCGAATGACCACCTGAAACGTTAAGATCGGTTCAGCCGTTTGGCCGAAATCGATCGTTGAAGTTTGGCGATTTTTCCCAAATTGGTTGAAAAATGGGTTACGCTCAAGTTTCAAGGCCTGTACATCAAAAACGGCGTATCCAACCAAAAAATGTCACATAATCAAAGTTGTAGAGAATCAAATTTTGTGTAAGAAAAGCATCCCCCCTCCCTCCCCCCTCCCACCCGCCCCTACCAAATGATAGAATAACGAAACAACTTCTGAGTAAACGAAATTATGAGTATTGAAAACGGTGTTGCAATCAAAAAATGTCATATAATCAAAGTGAAACGTCTGTTGTTCAACTTACTAAGGCACTGAGGTACTTATAATAATAGAAAAGGCGAAAGAAAAAACATTCTCCTGGTCCTAACTTTTTGGTGCCCGAAAAACCGCGATTTTTCGGCACTTGATTCAGTTTTTCGCCTATAACTCGTACACGATGCATCCTACGGAAAATTTTACTCAATCCTTTATTAAACAGGATGAATTTCTGCGTCGACTGACCACCTTCATTTTTTAGATCGGTTCAGCCGTTTGGCCGAAATCGATCGTTGAAGTTTGGCGATTTTTCCCAAATTGGTTGAAAAATGGGTTGCGCTCAAGTTTCAAGGCCTGTACATCAAAAACGGCGTATCCAACCAAAAAATGTCACATAATCAAAGTTGTAGAGAATCAAATTTTGTGTAAGAAAAGCCTCCCCCCTCCCTCCACCTCCCACATTTTTTGATTGCAACACCGTTTTCAATACTCATAATTTCGTTTACTCAGAAGTTGTTTCGTTATTCTATCATTTGGTAGGGGCGGGTGGGAGGGGGGAGGAAGGGGGGATGCTTTTCTTACACAAAATTTGATTCTCTACAACTTTGATTATGTGACATTTTTTGGTTGGATACGCCGTTTTTGATGTACAGGCCTTGAAACTTGAGCGTAACCCATTTTTCAACCAATTTGGGAAAAAGCGGCAAAATTCAACGATCGATTTCGGCCAAACGGCTGAACCGATATTAACGTTTCAGGTGGTCATTCGACGCAGAAATTCATCCTCTTTAATAAAGGATTGAGTAAAATTTTCCGTAGGATGCATCGTGTACGAGTTATAGGCAAAAATCTGAAACAAGTGCCGAAAAAATCGCGGTTTTTCGGGCACCAGAAAGTTAGCACAAGGAGAATCTAGGAGATGTTTTTTCTTTTGCCTTTCCTAGTGTTATAAGTACCTCAGTGCCTTAGGTTGAACAACAGACGTTGTATGACATTTTTTGATTGCGACACGGTTGTCAATACTCATATTTGGCGTTGACACACTCATCACTCAGAGGTTGTTTTGTTATTCTATCATTTGGTAGGGGCGGGTGGGAGGGGAGGGAGGGGGGAGGCTTTTCTTACACAAAATTTGATTCTCTACAACTTTGATTATGTGACATTTTTTGGTTGGATACGCCGTTTTTGATGTACAGGCCTTGAAACTTGAGCGCAACCCATTTTTCAACCAATTTGGGAAACATCGCCAAACTTCAACGATCGATTTCGGCCAAACGGCTGAACCGATCTAAAAAATGAAGGTGGTCAGTCGACGCAGAAATTCATCCTGTTTAATAAAGGATTGAGTAAAATTTTCCGTAGGATGCATCGTGTACGAGTTATAGGCGAAAAACTGGAACAAGTGCCGAAAAATCGTGGTTTTTCGGGCACCAAAAAGTGAGCAAAAGGAGAATCTAGGAGATGTTTTTTCTTTTGCCTTTTCTATTATTATAAGTACTTCAGTGCCTTAGGTCGAACAACAGACGTTTCACTTTGATTATATGACATTTTTTGATTGCAACACCGTTTTCAATACTCATAATTTCGTTTACTCAGAAGTTGTTTCGTTATTCTATCATTTGGTAGGGGCGGGTGGGAGGGGGGGGAGGAGGAAGGGGGGATGCTTTTCTTACACAAAATTTGATTCTCTACAACTTTGATTATGTGACATTTTTTGGTTGGATACGCCGTTTTTGATGTACAGGCCTTGAAACTTGAGCGTAACCCATTTTTCAACCAATTTGGGAAAAATCGCCAAACTTCAACGATCGATTTCGGCCAAACGGCTGAACCGATCTTAACGTTTCAGGTGGTCATTCGACGCAGAAATTCATCTTGTTTAATAAAGGATTGAGTAAAATTTTCCGTAGGATGCATCGTGTACGAGTTATAGGCAAAAAACTGAAACAAGTGCCGAAAAATCGCGGTTTTTCGGGCACCAAAAAGTTAGCACAAGGAGAATCTAGTAGAATATACTAAAAACATGTTCCATAGGCACCCACAAGTCACCCATAAAAGTTTCGCTTTGTCCGGAATTAATGCAAACCCCCCCCCCCCCTTTTTTGGCTAATTTGACTGGACTACTTTGGGTATGTGATTTCATCACGCTCTCGATAATAATTTGGCTTCACCACTGGTTTTTTAGGACGTCCCACAGTAAGACTTGGGCGTCCTTATGCGATCGATCTGGGGTGAAGGAGGAAAACACCCAACAGAAAAAAAAATAACCACACAGTAATCCGTTTTAGACCATTCTGAATCCAAATCCGTGAAAAAAACCATAGGTGTATGTCTGTGTGTGTGTATGTGTGTGTGTGTGTGTGTGTGTGTAACAAAATCTTGTGTACTCTGCCCAGGCCTTAGTTCTCAACCGATTTTCGTGGTTCTTTTTTTGTTCGTCGCGGAAAACTATCTAGTTGTGCACTACGTCGCCGGAATTCCGAATTTTGCCTTTTAAGGAGGGGAAAGGGGGGGTTAATGCTCGAAAAACGTGCGTTTTTGGGCATAATCTTGTGTACTCTGCCCAGGCCTTAGTTCTCAACCGATTTTCGTGGTTCTTTTTTTGTTCGACGCGGAATACTATCTAGTTGTGCACTACGGCGCCGGAATTTTGAATTTTGTTTTTTAAGGGGGGGAAAGGGGGGGATTAACCTTAAAAAACGTTCGTTTGCGGGTATAATCTTGTAAACACTGCCCAGGTCTCAATTTCCAACCGATTTGCGTGTTTCTTTTTTTGTTTGACTCAATTAACTTCCGAGTTGTACAAGATTTTACCAGAATACCAAAATTCGCAAGGGGAGGGGGTGAGTGGGGGGATAATATTCACAAAATATTCGATTTTTCAATATTTCGGTTCCTTTACTGCTTACTAACTGTACCCAAGCTTTGAAATTGAGGAAAAATTCTCATTATACCTCCGGATTTTCATGAATTATTCTCTATAACACCATGGAACTAATAGTGGTGCCACCATGGTGCCAGGACACCATAAACCTCATATTTCGTGGTTTTTTTTTTTTTTTTGTGCTTCACCTTGAATACGGATGTGAACTTCGACGGATTGCCTACTAAAACTAACGGATGAAGGATCAATGTTACGACGCATTTCCGCTTTGGTGCCCGACTGGTACCATTGGTGGTGGTGGCGATGAGGGGGGGGGGGGGGTGAACTCGAATTCGCATGTTGGGTATCGTAGATCATAGATTTTAAAATACTCTTCAGATTCAAGGCTCCCATGCCGCTAGAAATGTTAAGGTAGATAATGGTGAGGGGGGGGGGTCACTATTTCTTGCCTGAAATACTAAATAAATTACATCGAGTGAAACAGTTTTATCGCTGACCAAGTTTAACTGGTCTAATGCTTATCCAATGGGACGTCCCCTGGAATGCATGCATTACTAAACAATATGTTTGTGACAGACTGGCACCAGAGGGTGACGCCATGCGGTTTCGCGAGTTGGTAGTTGATCATGATTTTCAGAAAGTTATTCATGCATAATACGAGTAATCGTACATGGATTACTAAACATCAATAATTATTTTTTTTCAACTCTTTTATTCTCCCAGAAATCTCAAATAATTACAAAATATCAATATTATATCAATTAGGAGCACAAAAATTGAAGCAACTTCTGGTTTCAAAGGATCACCAAAATCGTCTTCTTTAACTACCTATCTGATCTTAAGTTGCCTCCTGTTTAATAAAATATCACCGAAATTCATCGTACCAAAAAAGCTATTTAAAAATGAACTATCATCAAATTTTGGTTTATTATTTTCAATAATGAACCTTCAAAATCGTCCAAGAAAAAAAAGTTTACCCCCCCCCCCCCCTCAAAATTTGTTGGTTTACGTTTCAAAGTAGGTACCTACGTAGAATCCAAAAATCGAATAAAAATTTGGCCGTCCGTCCGCCGTACGCGGCACTTTTGCCACTTAGCATTGACCAATTTTGATGAGTTTGGTAAGTGGGCTCCATTTTGGGTTTAGTTGTGCCCCGAAATTTCGGTTGATATTAGGTCAATTCTAAGGGTTGAGATTTTGAAAAAGCCCTGACTCAAAAAATGTTGATATAAAGGTACCTATTGTTTTTCCATCAATCTAAGATAGTATTGTATTTGTACCACTCGGGGCCCTGTAGGACAAACCGTTCGCTCCCTAGGAGAATTTAAGGGTTGGACTTACACGAGTGTGAATCGCAAAAGAGGCCTAATCTCCGTTCAAATTTTAGCTGACCGAAATGAGATCGATGTTTTTCTTCATGTTGGTTGGTGGTAACAATGGCAAAGCCGTGTTCTTCGCAGACGAGTGATCTATATAGAAAAAATAAACCTTTGTGTAATAATTTGCAGCGTTATTTACTTAATTATCACGAAAAATGTGCCACGATTTAAAAAAACACTAGGTAGAACGCTGCAAATTACTACACAACGGTTTATTATTAGTATTAACCATCTGCATAGAATACTACCTACTTGCTATAAAATCTGTAACCTGTTAGGTTGCGAAGAATGCACAACTGAGTGCTATACAAAACTCATTTCAATGAAACGATCAATGCTCGCATTTAATAAGCTGAAATCTGAACGGAAATGAGGCCTATTTCCTATAGTGATCAATCTTTTAGGATTCAGTTTTGGTTTTCTGAGTTATTTCAATCCCAACCCTTGATTTCTTAAAGGGAGAGAACGGTGTTTTTCTCTAAGTAACAGTTCCCACCTTCCATAAACCTAGTGCTCAAAAGAGTTTGTCCGGACAAAGCTCGTGTGTCCTCAACACGATTGCATTTTATGGCTATCTTATTGTGACATAGAACCATTGAGCATTCCTCTTCTGGACAAAGCACCGAATGGCATTAACGATTTTTCGAGAGAGGACATAGAACCCTGTCAATTTTTCCGTTTTTAAGCAATTTTCAACGTTTTTGGAACTACAATCATGTATCCTTATGAAAGAGTATGTTCCTATGATGTTACTGACCCATTTATCTCAAAAGTGACATTTTTGGACATAACGCCTTTGTGCTTTAAGGTATCGATATGCCGAATTTCATCAAAATCGGTCCACGGTAACTAAGCAAAGTTCCGCGTACGGCGGACGGACGGGAACATTTTTATTCGATTTTGAGATTCGACGTACCTTGAAACGCAAACAAAGACATTTTGAAGGGTTTTTCTTGGTCGATTTCAAAGGTTCATAATTGAAAATAATAAAACCAAAAGGGGGATATTATTGTCTTGAACCACTGTATGATTCTGAGTTTATTATTATTATCTTTAAATTTAGCAGAAGTCATCGAACTCGTTGCAATCTTCTTGAAAGTTGAGTTATAGACTTTTTTTTGTAGTTTATAGCTTCAGTTATAGACTTTTTTTATAGGGCTACCTTGTTTTCCTGAACAGAATAAGGAATTTTGTAAGTTTTTGGTTTATGGGAAAATTAACCAATATATTAATTAATTTGTTCCAAAAGCTTTTATAATATTAGTAAATAAGGTTAGAGATGTAATTTATTAAATTGTGTACGTACGTACATATGTGTGTAGGAGTTTATACATGTATAATGTTATATAAGAATGATATTATATGAGTATCAGTATATATTTACAAGTGATGGATGTATTTCTAACTCTGTAAGCCCCCTAGGTTAACGTTAGATAAATAAATATTGATAACAGATAAGACCCTTCCGCAAATCCATTCCCCCAATTTCTTGTTTACTTCTCAATTTCTTAGGGACATAAATAGTTGAGCGGAGGAGACTGTCCACAATTCATAACGTTCAATTTTTACTTGTTATTACATTTGTGAAAACGTCTACCGAGTGGGTGTGGCACTTAGCTGCCTCGTATCCATAACCCGATGCGATTCGAACTTCGAAGCATAGAAGCTAATCTCGAAACATCAGTCTCTAAGTACCTTGCACTACCCTCGTAGAGGACCATCTACACGTTAACCTGCAGAATCCCTGAAAATTTCATCGAATCGGGAGGAAAATGTAGAAGTTATGGCTGTTACAAGGATTTTACGTTTGCTCATGCGCAGAGGCTACTGTTGATCAGCGGATGATGATTTTCATAGGGGACCATCGATACGCAAAATCCCTGACAATTTCATCGAAATCGGACAATAACGTCATACCGGTTTGCCCGTTACAAGGATTTCATGAAAGACAGACAGACACGGAACCAAAACTGTTCAGGAAGCCTAAAAAGTAAAACACGAGTGGAAATTTTGATTTTGGAGAATTTTTTTCTCAACCTTGAAAAGTGAAAACAATGCTTCCGCATTCTTGGTAGACTCGGAAGCAAGAAAGTAGGTATTTTAACTAAGTGCCTCGATTTCTTAAGGTTTTCTCTTTTGGCGTCAATTCATTTACGAATCAGGGTTTTTAGTTAAAATCCACCAAAATACTTTTACCAAGTAAAGGTGGATATAGGCGGGGGAGGTTTTTTTTCGGCACATTTGAAACATTCTCATCACATAAAACTTTGGGAGTACATATCATATGCTAGGATTACTGAGTTTCGTACTATAAAGGTATTTATACAAATTAGGGGCTGTGAAAAGACTTACGGCTGGAAAGGGCGATTTTCATATTCTTTTCTCCACACGGGTTCATACGCTGGAGAGAGGATTCCCTTCTTCATGTCCTCCGGATTGTTTTCCGTGCAAGTAGACCCTGGGCAAAGAGCGATGATCCGTACTCCCGACAAGTTCATGTGAAAAGGGTCCTGAGAACAAGGAAGACTCGATATTAATCCTCCACGCCTCGCACGTGTATGGGAATATGCATACACTCGCATGTTCCACAGACACAGATGAAAACTCTTCCAAGCATCATTGAAGATGGGGAAAAACAGGGTCTCAGTTGCTCATCTACCAACTTTCCAACCTCCCAAGTAAGCAGCAACCGTCCGAATCGTCTTCTTTAGAGACACATCCAAGATAAATCGCCTGATATTTTATCACTATAATGTATCTCACCTCGTAACTGTTCTTGAGACTTGATAAATTCATTTGGGAAGGTTAGGGCAAAACTTCACCTCTCCCCTTGCAAAATTTTACAAAATAGAATATTGCGATCGATTCTACGCAGTGTTGGGCAAAATCCTACTCATGAATATGATTACGATTTTTAATCACAGGGATATGTTTCAGTGATTACGAATAAGATTAAATTCGTAATCACACAATAAGAGTATGAATAAAATCTTAATCACTGAGTATGGTTAAGAGAACATTCTTAATCACTGAAATCTATGATTAATTATGGAAAAATTGTGATTAATTTCAGAAAATCTGTGATCGAACATGGGAAACTTTAATAATATTCTAATATGTAAACTTTTCGTACATTAACTCGAGTAATTTATACGCTAAAAAATTTTTTCCGAAGCCAATAAATCCCTTTTTCCCTACGGTTGAACCACTTCATTGGCCAGCCTTTTTTATCCACAATCTACGTAATGCCTGATTTTTTTAAAATTTTTAATCGAAAGTAGACTTCATTCTGAGAATTTTGACACCAGCCGTTCCCTTTTTGGATGAGTAGATCTGTTTCTATGATTTTTCAAAGTTTCGAATGTTTAAGACGTCACGCGCCCTTCCCGCCTGGGCAGGACCCCCAGCCCACTGTGACGTCATAAACATTCGAAACTTTGAAAAATCATAGAAAAATGTCTTCTCACGCTAGAAGGTCGCGGTTGGTGTCAAAATTCTCAGAATGAGGTCTAGTTTAGATTAAAAATAACAATAAACAGTTTTTCCGACCCATGCGCACACCCCATTGTTCACGCTGAGTCGAATGCGAATGGTTAGAAACCATTAGCGCCCACTGGAGGACCAAAATGAACCAAAATGCGGTACAAACAAACCATGGTCCGGAGTTGAAAAAAATTCAAATTTCTTAATCGCAGGAATAACCACATTGTATTCACGTATGATTAAAGCCATAATCACAAAAAATCTATGATTAATCATGGAAAAATTGAAATAAATTACAGGAAATCTGTGAAAATTTTGATTAATTATAGGAATAATAGGTGAAATGCTGCAAATTATTGCAAAAGGTTGACTATTTTGTGTATAGATCACTCGCCTGCTAAGAACACAGATTTGCCATTGTCCTACCAACCATATATTTTCCCTTCACAATCAAGTTCATTTTGAAGAAATTAACGCTCCATTCGAAGAAATGCTGAGTTGTTGGTGCCTTCATTAGGAAATTTAATTACTGTTTGCTAAGGACGCAAAACTGAAAACAATCGCATTTTGGTCAGATAAACTTTCAACTTAGACTAAGTAGACCTCTTTTGCGATTCACACTCGTTCATAGGGAGCAAACAGTTGGTCCTACATAACTCTGGGTGGTCTCATTCAATACTATTTTAAATTTAAGATAAACCAATACCTTTATATCAAAAGTTTTTGAGCTAAGGCACTCTTGAACATTTCAGCCCTTATTTATCAACACTTAGAAGTGACTGACATCAACCAAAAGCTTCGGGGCACAACTAGATCCCAAATGGATCCCATATAGGATGTACCAAATTTCTTCAAAATCGTCCTTGGTAACTAAGGAAAGTGCCGCGTACGGAGGACGGACGGCAAAATTTTAATTCTGTTTTCGGCTTCTACGTACCTTGAAACGTAAACCAACAAATTTTGAGGGAGGGTTAAACACATTTTTTCTTGGTCGATTCCAAAGGTTCATTATTGGAAATATTGAACAAGTAGGATTTCATTCAAGATTTCTACACGCGAATGAATTACTCGTAGATCAAAATCAACAAATAGAAGTGCCTTCGTAGAAGACTGTAAGAAGTAGAGGTAGTTGTGAGGTCTTACCCCAAAAGATCGAGTGAAGCCAATTATGGCATGTTTGGTGGCTGTGTAGATGGGAACGCATGCGCAGGGACGAAGCCCGAGAGTTGAGCCCGTGATGACGACTGTGCCTCCCCTACCGCCTCTGTCTCTTCCCATGAACCTCAGCGCCAGCAGAGTTCCGCGAATAACGCCGTTCTGAAATACCAATTTGAAGAAACTTCAAAAGAAAGAAAAGCAAATCGCCAAGGAAACACAGAGAAAACTTAACCCTCCAGCGCCCGAAGATGATATTTATAGAACATAATACATACATAGAACATAATATATACATAAATAGAACATAATACATTTCTACAGTGTCCACCCCTTCTCCACTCCTTATACGAGACCGGAACCTGCAGGTGGCATTGTGCACCTGACAACTGATGACAACTGACAACCTGACAACCAAAGCTGCAATCTGTTCGGAAGAACATTTTTTACTTACCTACCTAATTTTTATGCCCTCGTGATTCTGTTTTATCGAAGGAAAACCCTTCTCTCGTAGGGTCTCGTAGGAAGCGAACTGATCGCCCCACAGAGCTAAAAATTTTAAAACTTCAATACTATCTTGAATTGGTGAAAAAAATAATACCTTTATTTCGAGAGTTTTCGAGCTAGGGCACTTTTGAAAATTTCAACGCCTATTTTTCACCCCTTAGAATTGACACACATCAACCAAAAGCTTTGCAGCACAACTAGACCCCAAATGGAGCCCATATACCAAATTTGAACCAAATCCGTCCAGGGTTGCTAAGAAAAGGGCGGACGGACGGAAAAAGCTTTTATTCGATTTTCGGATTCTACGTACCTAGAAACGTAAATCATCAAATTTCGAAGGGGGGAGGGGGTTAAAACATTTTTTGTTGCTCGATTCTTGAAAATAATACACTAACGAATTTCATGAAGTGGTTGCCTGACGATGGTGGTCATACTAACAATGAAGGTACGAGCCATTTTCAAATTTTTGACGCATGGTTTACATCTCCTTTGCTGGCATGATTTTCTATCAAGAAAAGAGTCACCATTTTTCTATTTGTTCTTCATCTTTTTAGGCGCTGAAATTATGGCAATGAGTATTTTGGTTTTTATGATTGGTTTGATTGATGAGGTAGGTCAGAACTAATGCTCTCCGAATTAAAAGTTAGCCAACTCCTGCTCCTCTTCTTGTTTGGTTATTCTATTTTTGTAGTTATTTATTTATTATTGTTAAGTTATGCGTATGAGTTGGACATCTGACTAGTAAGCCAATTGAGTCGTAAAAATAAATTATCTCGAAACAATCCATTATGGAGAAAAACATAAGTTGGAATAAATACAGTTTTTATGGGCATAGTCGGCGAAAAATGAGAAAGACCTTTGCAACATATAGAAAGTGACGAGTAATCGAACTTTGGAAGATTGTAACATTATGATGGGGTTTCAAAACCAACTTCTTCTAGTTTTTCTGTATTTATGGATCCTTGACGAAGGTCTAAGTGAAAAAAACCAAGCAGCCAAATTACAATCAGACGGAATTAAATGCAATAAGAAAGGTGTCACCTGTAAGTGACATTGGGCGCTGGCGAGTTTTTCTTTCTCTCTCACCCTTTAAAATGATTCGTTCTACCAAAATGGGTGAAGATTAATACATTAGACCTTCTTAATATTATTCGTATGAAGATGACACGCAATAGTTTACATCAAATTCTATTATATTTCCTATTGTGTTGATACACGAAACAATATGATTTAAAATGTATTTACGGACTATCAAGTACCGGTACTTCAAACACAAGAATTAAGCAATGAAAATACCAAGAGGAAATTTTGGTTTTGGAGGACGCGATAATTTTGTTCTACCTGCTGCAACACCTGAACGCTTAGTTCGATAATTAAAGTAAAAACTAAACACAAACGGTGGATACAGCTTTCGTACAAGTACGCAACCACGAGAGACATTTTATGTCTTATGTTTAATAAATTGAGAGCTTTCCAATGAGTGGTGAACAATTTTTGTGGGGTGGAAAATGAGGAAGTTAGTTTTCCCTAGGAACGATTGGTTGTACGTGAAAATCATCAGAAATTTCCGCGTAACGCTCCCCTCGTAACGCTCCCCTCATAACGCTCCCCGCGTGACGATCCCCGCGTGACGATTTTCATTTATGTGCCATAGTAAAGACATAAAATGTCAATAAATTACCAAATGAACTGTGCAAGTTTCTGAAATATGCGTGATCGTTACCTACGTGGGTATTTCTTCAAGGTAAAATTTTTGGAGTTTAGACTTTGGAAAGCGTTACCGCACTTCTTAGTTCGAAAAACGCGCACATTTCGGCTCAGTATTAGCTACAAGTATTGTTCGAATTTATATCATCCAAATTAAACTTACGGCTCTCTAAGGAATATTCAGATATTCATTAAGTTGAGATGTCCAGACGTTGTGTGATTTTGGATCAATGATTGAACGAGACGTTGTCAGTCACACATAGTTTTATTTCGTATTTTTACAGGGGACCGGTTTCGGACGTCATGCCATCATCAGCCTCTGCAAGTAACAAATGAGGCTGTCAAAATACTTATGGTAATAATGGTAACAATATGTTATTTACAGTGGTAGAAAAGAAACAATTGTGATGCACGTAAATAGTGGTTAAAATGAATGTTATAAATGTTATGAATGTTTAAATTGCAAGATATGGTAGCAGGAGGCTATGAAAATGTATGGTAAAATATGGTATGGTATGTATGGTAAATTTGTATTCGCACCTTTTTACCATAATCTTTCTTTACCATACATTTTCATAGCCTCCTGCTACCATATCTTGCAATTTAAACATTCATAACATTTATAACATTCATTTTAACAACTATTTACGTGCATCACAATTGTTTCTTTTCTACCACTGTAAATAACATATTGTTACCATTATTACCATAAGTATTTTGACAGCCTCATTTGTTACTTGCAGAGGCTGATGATGGCATGACGTCCGAAACCGGTCCCCTGTAAAAATACGAAATAAAACTATGTGTGACTGACAACGTCTCGTTCAATCATTGATTCAGATATTCCATGAAAGATGACCCTATCGGAGGGATTCTATTGTATACAGGCAAGAAGCAGCTTCTTAAAGTTACCCTGCTTCCAGAAAAGTCTACAGATTTTTTTAGTTTATATACAATTGGAAATGCAGCACTTTACCAATTTTCCTCTGCACCTAAGCACCGCGGTTCAGAGAATGATGATTACGATAGCAAAGGAGTAACTATGGAGTATGCAGCAGGTCCCAAGGAAAATATTATACTAATAGATAGTTATTTTATCGGCTTGCACAATTAATTACGCACATTATTATCCCAGCACACACACATTATTATCTCTGAAGTTGGATATTTTCTAGGACATTCTTCTTGTAGGTATACTTTTGACCATATCTCGTGAGTTTCTTGTTGGAGGGGATAGCGTGACAGGGCAGACGACTGGTGTCACGTAATTTTTTTCGTGTTTTCGACCCCAAGTCAATAAAACTGTCATAACTCCTGTTATTACCCAAGTAAATTCAAAATTGAGGACATCTTAGGAAAAAGCATTAAATTTTCAAGCTACCAAGTGCAAAATCAAAATGGTTTAGCAATAAAATCTTTTTTAAAAAAAACCCTGTGTTGTTGCCTGTAAAGTCGGTATACGGGCGAAAGTTTTACGTGACAACGATTTTGAGTGGTAAAATAATTTTAATGTTAATATTCATTCATATAGTAGGAAGAAGGATAAAATAAAATTCTTTGTCAAGTTGCACAGAGTAGGTATTTCCCGTAGGTAGTAGGTATTTCCCATGGGTGGGGGGGGAGTGAGTGCCAGGGAAGGGGGGCGGGGCGCTCCCGCTTTTGTGAGCGCCGGGGAAGGGGAGGGGCCGCCCGCCTTTTGGGAGCGCCGAGCTGCACCCCCTCCGTGAGCGGAGCGTAACGCAGTTTCTTGAAGTGTCTCCCGGTAAACCAATTTATAAGACGTTATCACGTCAAAACCAAGTCAAAACCTAAACTTTATTTTTTCCGAAATTTGATTTTTTTTTATCGAAGTTTTTACTGCTAATCCTTCCTCTTTCAATGGGCGCTCTTCCGAAAAAAACATGCTAAAATTGTCAGCTTTCCAAGGGTCTATCAATTTTTCTTTTTAAAATTTAAATTGGAAGAGTAAATCGAGCTTGATTGCCAAAAAACGTGTGTTTTACAAGAAAATCAAGTGTTTTACGCGGTGTATGGTTACTCTCGATTTCAAGATGACTTGACGAGTTTGGTAACTATTATTTACTCTCTAATTTTCCACGCTGAATTCAGTGGTGATTTTTCGAATGATTCTGACCACTAAAAACTGGATTTGTCGAAGAAAATCTTTATTTTTGACCAACATTTTTTCAAAAAAGTCAAATTTTGAAAACAATTTAAGTTTGCTTCTTACTTGTTTTTAACATGTTTAATGTTTTAGGGCTGGGGGTCGTTCTGTGAATTCCGACACGCAAATCTGCAACGTTTTTTTTCTTAGTTACCACGGACCGATTTCTTAGTTACCACGTTATATCGGCTCCATTTGGGGTCTAGTTGTACCAAGATGCTTTTGGTTATTGTCAGTCACTTCTAAGGGACTTCGGAGGTCCTTCAGTTTGGACTAGTGATAAATCAGAAATATGAGTGTGAATCACAAATTAATGTTCATTGTATAGAAACAATTTTCTCTCCTATTCAACGCAGGAAGGTGAAATTCGAGATGGTGGGTCAAAGGACAGTAATGAAGGCACCTGACAGATCACTGATCAGATGAATGAGTTCCAAAGCCATTTTCTCTCCTGTTGAACGCAGGAAGCTGAAATTTGAGAAGCAGGGTCAAAGGAGAATGCTGAAGGCGCCTGAGTGGTCACTGATCAGCTGAGTGAGCTCCAAGGCCATTTTCTCTCCTGTTGAACGCAGGAAGCTGAAATTTGAGAAGCAGGGTCAATGGAGAATGCTGAAGGCGCCTTAAAAAACTATATCTAATTTCTCCCTTGCGAGGGAAAAACATTAAACATGATTTAATGTTTTTCCCTCGCAAGGGAGAAATTGAACAGCTACCGCACATTAGATTAGAAAAGATTCTAATTAACCATTAGAATTTCCCTATAACCCTTAAAAAACCGTTTTATTTTTTAAATGTTTTATTGCTTAAAGATTTTGGTTTTGCACTAGGAAGCAACGACATTTAACGCTCTTTCCAAAGATATCCCCTCATTTACTTGGTAAATAACGGGAGTTATGATGGTTTTAATGAAGGGAGAAATTAGAACAAAAAATCTTTAAATTGAAAAATCATGAAAGGAGTTGAAACAAAATAGTAAGGAGATTTTGTTTAGAGATGCCTACCTTTTAAAATCGAACCCTGCAGTTATGCCCAACTTAAGGGTAGACACCCTGTACCAGTATATTGACCTCTCATTGCTAGGAAATACAGTAGGTTTCTACATACCCGTGCACTTCCCACCAATCAACGAATTTCATCGTAAAGGAAGGTCGATCATCTTTTCAGAAGACAAATCCTCCTGTTTCGATTTCTCTCTTCATCATGCGTTATTAATGAACGCTTTGAGCTTGAAAGCGGCCACCGAGAAGGGCTTCCGTAATGTTTCAGAGGGTTAAGAGACTCATCAGTTCGCCGCTCTGGGTTCAGGGATTATTCTGGTAGGGCACCGCAGGTTATCATGAGGGGTCAGGAGAGTCAGCAGTGCGTGCTAAATGCATTTCCACCGCCGTTACCATAGACACCACGAGGTGCTCTTCAGCTTTCAGTGACACGCAACTTATATAAATATACCCATTTGAACAAGGCCAACAACTGCGAACATCCACTGCCTAAATTCTTTAAGAATAACATTGTCAACAGGTGTCTGATTCTACCGTAGCGACAACTAGTACTTAGAAGCATTGAAGGGCCAATATTCATAATATTCCACCATTATCAAAATCTCACCATATTCATATAATGTAATAAACACAGGAAAAACAACAAAAGATCTTCAAGAAATTTCTTCGGTTTTTGCTTCCAAGTCTATCAACTTAGCGGAAGGATCGTTTTCACTTTTCAAGGTTCAAATAAAACGTTGTCCAACATCAAAATTTTCAATCGCGTTTTACGTTTCAGACCTTCTTGAACAATTTTGGCTCCGTGTATTTCTGCGTGTGTGTCTGTCATGAAATCCTTGTAACAGGCAAAAGTACACCAAGTTACTGTCCGTTTTCGATGAAATTGTCGGAGATTGTGCGGGCTGCCGTGAAGATGGTCCCCCAAGAAAATTATCGCCTTCGGACCCATAGTAGCAACTGCGCAAGCGCAAGTAAATTCCCTTATAACAGCCATAACTTCTTCATTTTTTATCCGAATTCGCTGACATTTTCAGAGATTGGTGTAGAGATTGAAGCTATGTGCCACACCCACTTGGTATTTCAAATTTTTCTCCGTTAATTTTTGTGGATTTAGTGCTTTTTTATTATTTCTAAAATTCTCAAGAGGCATCAACAATTGATTAGGTATCAATTTCAAAGTCGTCTTACTGAATCAAAAACTACCTATTAACTAGTCCTCAGGGATCCACGTGTTCAAATAAATTTCACATCAAGCTAACATTTCCGTGTTTAATTCCCATATATTTTTTTTCTTGCTCGATTCCAAAGGTTTATTATCGAAAATAGAACAAGTAAGACAAAATGGAATGATGGACTTGGGAACCCCTAAGACAATTACAGTAAAAATCTTGTTCGAGTGGAGACAAGTGATTCCTATGAATCGGTCTAAACTAAAGGCACCAGTGTATTAATTTAGAAAACTAGCGGGAAAATGTACTAAAATACCTGAAATACATGCATGTATAAGTTATGTACCATAGAGTGCTTCACTCTCACCCAACTTCACCCTCAAGTCCATCGCCAACCGTTAATTAGAGACTTGAAACTCCGCTCGTGAACTAATCAACAAGTTTAAAGCGCTCCAATTCGAGCGGTTCGATGATTACAAGATGAATGGTGCTGACGGATTAGCTGATAACCTGGCAGGAAAGCTATAAACCGAGTTAGTTTGGATCTGGCAGGAGGTTATACTATGAAATCACAACTGGAGAGAAATTAAGTTGAGATCAAATTTAACCCTTAATGTCCGGAAGTAACTTATCGGAAGTCTGATTTTTTAAGCAACACTGTACATCAACTTTTAAGTCAAACCCGATATTCTTTTTGCTACCTTAATACTTCAACTAATGTGTAAACAAAGAACCCGGAGAAAAACATCCTCTACCTTGAACTGGGGGATAGTACAGGTCAGTTTCATGAATTAGTTCAGATACCTTATTATAACAACTATTCTGCCAGATTTAATTTTAAATCTTACAGAAAAATAGATTCCAAGATTAATTATAATTCCAAGATGTTGAAAAAATAAAAGTTGTGCCTAGAAGTAACTAAGAATAGCCGAAAATTTCTATTCAATGGTGTCTTTTTGGATACATTAGGATATGGAGGCCACTGCATTAAGATACTACTGGAGGGGGAAATTTTATTGGGCTAACAATTTTAGTTGTATCATTTTATTTATTTGTTTTAGAATACAAAAAACTGCTGGTTATGTCCAGCCAAAATTGGATAGAACGTTTCTCAAGTATCTATTTTTATTTTAAAATCAAGTCAGCCAACCCCCCCTTCTGAGAATATCCTATCAATTATCATCAAAGTAAGAAAATTCTCATATATCTCGATCAAAACTAGCAATTCTATCGCATTTAGTTTGTCAAAATATACCAAAATCTTGAAAAACATTCGAAAACACATTTTTTTGAACATATAGGGTTATGGGGGTTACATAAAATAGTAGTAACACAACTCAACTATATCAGATATCCAAACACATGGGACAGATATCCCAAAACTCAGTGGTAACCCAGGGGAAACGAGTTTCCTGGGTCTCTCGAAATCGTCATACTGAGAGCATTAAAGGAAGAGAGAAGGAAGCAATAAAATTGTGTTTAATTTCAATAATGCATTACGTAAGTAGTAGTTGATGATTGTCTCAAAATGCTCAATGAGGTTTCCAATTGAAAGTTAGCCGTAATGAAAATTTGTTTCTGCACAAGTGCCTATTCACCTACTGATTGGAAAGTGAAAGAATCCACGAACAATAATTTAGAAACAACCCCCCCCCCCAACATCCCCAACTACCACCAAAATTTGTGCGAAATTGGGCAATTATAATGTAAGAAATCGGTGTTTAATGAAAGTTGTTGGTTTTTGGATGACAAAGATTTCAGGAGTGAGGAATCAAAATAATCTAGATCATAATACGCCATTAATCCTGTTGACAAGACCATTGATTAGTTATCTTAAACTTGAAGGGTAGAACAGACAATCCATTGAATATCACAGCATCACTTGAATTATTCCACTTTCTTCTCTGATCAATATTTCATCAGAGTCGGCGAGCCCTCGCTGTTTAAATACTCTACGTGCCTCTTTCGACCCTTTTCCAGTCAACGACCTAATTCTACGACGAAGGGACGACCCTGGACGCTTTTGCTAACGAGTCTACCAAGGTAGCGGAAGCTTTGTTTTCACTTTTCAAGGTTGAAAAAAAAAAAAATGTTCTCCAACATCAAAATTTCCACTCGCGTTTTACGTTTCAGACCTTCCTGAACAATTTTGGTTCATGGCCCCCAAATTGAAAATTTTTGTGGGCATGCTCAAACGTGAATTCCTTGAAACAGAGCTAACTTCTACAATTTCCAACAATATTCAGAGATTGTGCGGGTTGACGTGTAGATGGTCCCTGGAGCTCGATGTTTTGAGATTAACTACTATGCATCTGATCATCTATACAATCGGGTTATGGATACGAGGAAGCTATGTGCCACACCCACTTGGGTCTTTTTGACCCTGTTTTGATCACTCGTGAAAGTTTCAACAGCTTCTGAGTTGTGTGACAAACTGCTGGGCACCAACAAGTTTGGTCAAATAACAATCAACTATTTTAATGGCAGTTCAGCCAATTTATATTTTTTATTGCTGAATGGAAGTGATGCTTCTAGCTAGAATCGTTTGGCATAACTTGTAAGTAGTGTTGTATATTCTCAGATTCTATCACATTATTTACAACCTCCGCTTTCTATGGACTCGGATTCAGTAGTCTGAATTATTTTTACGTCGCACTGTAACTCTTTTAGCCAATTGTTCGAAGGAAATGAAGCTATTACGAAGGTCTCAAAATTTGTAGTATGGAAAATTGGAATTTTTCTTAGGAGTTCAACATTTTTTCTAAAAAGTGATTTGGCTAATACTTTTTACCAGATCATCGAAATTAACCAAATTCGAAAATCTTATGCTGTATGCAACGTGCATCCGTGTCTAATATTATGCTTAGCTGTTATCAGCTGGATCTTGTAATGGAAACATTGTACGTTTCTACATTATCCCCTACGACAGATCATATGATATGTTCTATCATTGAGTGCGATGCTGATACGTTTACGTGTTTGCCGATGTCAGAAATAATTTTTACAAAATCTCAATCGTGATGATGTAAATTTATTAACAAAACCATAAGAATGTGACAATCAGTGAGGTAATTGTACAGCCACCCTACTTGGACTTCCAATGTAGGTACCTATCTACTAATGTTGCCTTTTTTGATATTATTACTTATATGACTCGCAGTGCTTCATCAACTAGTGGCCTTTGAGAAAAATGAACTGAAGTGTATGTCTTGGTTTTTCAAGTTGGGGTACAACGACGATGCTGAAGGTTGTGATGGATAATCGAGCGACACCTTTCAATACAGTTTAGGGCTCAATTATCTACAACTCAATTATCGAGCGATACACCGAAATGAAGTAAATTGGAAATAAGCATAATGAAGACAACTTACCAGATTGACGTCTACCTCAAGTTCCCAGAATCGATCGTTGAATATGCCAGCGTTGTTCACCACGATGTCCAGCCCACCGAAGACGGATGAGGTCGTTTGGAATGCAGCTGAAAAATGATTAGGTTTGTTGAAAAAGGTCGCATGGTGCTGAAAGAAAAACTAGATAGGGTGATTGGGTGAATTAAATAATCAAGATACCTAATTAGTAAGGTGGGGTAATAAAATTAACTAGATCATCCCTGGTAGGCTTAATAGTAAGAGATACTAGGTAGGTAGCTACCTATATAGATAGCTCTTCAATCTCAACTGTTTTCAATAACAAGTCTCATCGCCATATTGGCCCATTCTAATACAATGCACCATCTATAATGAACCGCTCGTATCTTTCTTATTGATATTATGTTATACCTATACACAGTGGTAGCTGCACACCATCTGTTACTATTAAGGTAGGTTCACAAGCGTCCGACTCTGCGTTCTGCCCGCTGATTGGCCAAGAAAAGACGGAAAGAGGCCAATCAGCGGGCAGAACGCAGAGTCGGACGCTTGTGAACTCACCTTTACAGTAGGTACCTATTTGATTTGAGCTTTATAATCTTATTAAAAAAATTCACCATGTCACTCACTAGATTTCTTCACTTGTCATTTTAGTTTTATCTCTGTATATTTCCTAGCGATACAGCAGCAAAACCCTTTCAACTTCAGTCAAGCCATTCCTTATCAGTGGAAAACCTACGACTCGCTCTCCCATCGTGCAGTTTTGTTAGAGCTCAGTCCGAAAGTGGATTCGAAATCTACCCTAATACATGAATTTCACTCTATCGGATCTGTTACTCTCCATTTTGGTTTATTATTTTCAATATAGAACCTATAGAATCGACCAAGAAAAAACATTTGTTAACACCCCCTCAAAATTTGTTGGTTTACGTTTCAAGGTACGTAGAATCCAAAAATCGAATAAAAATTTGGCAGTCCGCGGCATTTTCTCCACTTAGCACTGACCGATTTTGAAGAAATTTGGTACGTAGGCTTCATTTGGGGCCTAGTTGTGCCCCAAAGATTTTGGTTGATGTAGTTCACTTCTATGGGTTGAAAAATAAGGTTTGAAATTTTGAAAAAGCTCTAATTCAAACAATTTTGATATAAAGGTATTGTTTTTCCTTCAATTTAAGATAGTATAGAATTTTTAGAGACCACGCGGAGCCCTGTAGGACAAACCGTTCGTTCCCTACGAGAATTTGAATGGGTTGGACTTACGATAAATCAGAGACAGGAGTGTGAATCGCAAAAGAGGCCGACTCTCCGTTCAAATGTTGGTTGACCGAAATGCGATCGATGTTTTTCTTCAAGTTAGTTGGTGGTAACAATGGCAAAGCCGTGTTCTTTGCAAACGAGTGATTTATATAGAAAAATTATAAAACTTTGTGCAATAATTTGCAGCGTTTTAGCTATGAGCACCTTTACCAATGGATTGGTCGGTTTCAATTCTGTTTTTAGAAGATACTTACAGCATGATTTAGAGATAGGCATCCAGAAGGTATCTTCCATAGAGTAAACAGTAGGTTTTCTAAAAACTCCTATCTTCCATGTAGAAAAGAACTGATCTGCGAGTAACGAGTTGGGCAAGAAAAAATTTCATAATGAAGTTACCACTTACAGGCATACAGAGCGTTTCACAATCGTGTTACTTTCAATCCAATACTACTCCAACCGCAACTTGGAAATGATCAAAAATTCTAATCTATTTTTTTGCGTCAGACAATAAATTTTAGATTATAAGAACAAAGAAGCAGAAATTATCCTTTGAGAATTTTAAGAAAAAAATTATGTTTGACTCTGATCTTTACTATGTAGGAGAAACTTTAAAAAATATTGAAACCATAGCCAAGGGTAATTTGTCATGAATTATTGATTTGTGTTATTCAATTTTATTATCGGTCTCCTTCAAACAATTGGCAATAATGGATTTCGATTAGTCCGTTGACGGATCACTTCAACTAGTTCACTTCTTCTAGCTGGTTTATCAATTGAGTGTCTTGATATATTCTAGTAATCTTTTATTATTATTATTGTGTTAACATTGCATACCATTCTTGCTTTAAATCATAATCTACGACGTCATAATCTACATCATAATCGGGTGGAGTTTACCTTCGAATTGAGGGTAGTCCGTCACGTCGCATAAGCAAAAGATCGTTCGGTTATGTCCGTAGAGATGATTGAATTGTTGTGCCAGAAGCTCGCCATTTTCTTCGTCAAGGTCGCAGATTGACACCTGCACATGAAAATACGAGCAGGTAGGTAGTATAGTAGTACTAAATAATTTTTTCTCGACGTACATGATAGGTAGGTAGTATTTTGCTCGATGCAAGGATCGCATTAATAATCGTAAAGACAAACTGTTCAGACATCACTCTATATAATACATTTAGGATTGTTCCAACCAAGCTCAATTTTACGAAATATAAGTTAATACAGGGCTTATTTTTGTTTGTTTCTACCGTCCATAAAGAATGTCACTGGAGAGATTCAGAAAAGATGTGACGAGTTTTCAATGTTTTAAACTATTTATTATTAGACGCACACGGTATAACAGGTAACAACACACTAAGATAGAGTAGGGGAACCCAGGAGTTCCCTGCAGAGGGCACTAGAGGGAATTTTCCTACTACCTACTTCCAATAGTCCAAATAGGCACAAATCTCTCAAATAAAATTTTGTGTTCCAACAAAAGCTATTAATATCATATTATAGATAACTAAATATTTTTGGAATACGTCCAAATTAGGTACTGAAGTGAAAAACGCTGCAAATTATTACACAATGGTTTATTATTTTTTATTTTTCTATATAGATCACTCGTCTGCAAAGCCACCAACCATCCAACATGAAGAAAAACATCGATCGCATTTCGGTCAGCTAAAATTTGAACGGAGATTAGGCCTCTTTTGCGATTCACACTTGTGTTTCTGATTTATCGTACGTCCAAACTTTAAATTCTCGTAGTGAGCGAACGGTTTGTCCTACAGAGCTCCGGGTGATCTCAAAAAATTCTAAAAATTCTATAGAATCATAAATTGAAGGAAAAACAATACCTTTATATCAACATTTTTTTGGGCGTTTTCAAAATTTCAAAATTGATTTTGGAACCCTTAGAAGTGACCTACATCAACCAAAATCTTCGGGGCACAACTAGACCCCAAATAGAGCCTACATACCAAATTTCATCAAAATCAGTCAATGCTAAGTGGCAAAAGTGCCGCGTACGGCGGACGGACGGCCAAATTTTTATTCGATTTTTGGATTCTACGTACCTAGAAACGTAAACCATCAAATTTTGAGGGGGTGTTAAAATTTTTTTTTTCTTGGTCGATTCCAAAGGTTCATTATTGAAAATAATAAACCAAAATTTGGCCGTCCGTCCGCCGTACGCGGCACTTTTGCCACTTAGCATTGACAGATTTTGATGAAATTTGGTATGTAGACTCCATTTGGGGTCTAGTTGTGCCCCGAAGCTTTTGGTTGATGTAGGTCACTTCTAAGAGTTCCAAAATCAATTTTGAAATTTTGAAAACGCCCTAACTCAAAAAATTTCGATATAAAGGTATTGTTTTTCCTTCAATTTTGGATTGTATAGAATTTTTAGAATTTTTGAGACCACTTGGAGCTCTGTAGGACAAACCGTTCGCTCCCTACAAAAATTTAAGGGTTCATATTGAAATATATATATATAAAAATCAAAACACGAATGTGAATCGCAAAAGATGCATAATCTCCGTTCAAATTAGAGCTGACCGAAATGCAATCGATGGTTGGTGATTTTGATTTTTTTTTTGATTTTTTAAAAATTTTTTTTTTTTGATTTTTTTTTTTCATATTGGATGGTTGGTGATTTTGTAGACGAGTGATCTATATAGAAAAATAATAAACCATTGTGTAATAATTTGCAGCGTTTTTATTCGGTTTTTGGATTCTACGTACCTTGAAACGTAAATCATCAAATTTTGAGGGGGTGTTAAAAAAATTTTTCTTGGTCGATTCCAAAGGTTCATTATTGAAAATAATAAACCAAAACTATGATTTGGAAGAATACTGAAAAAATTATGATTATTGGAAGGATACTACCTCAAACGTTCCCACTAGGATTCTGTATTGATAATCCTTATCGCTTCGATTTAACAAAATATAATACAAAATATTCTTCTTAAATTATACAACAATATTTTTCTGAATGTTGTTAGGGAGGTTAATCAATCAGCGGTCTCATATGTGAAATTGATTAAGAAGGTAAAGGAATATCGTGGGTGAAGGTTTTATTGCTGATCGTAAAGCTTGCGCTGTTCTCTTGCCTCGAATGGTCCCGAAACCCCAAAAGTAGCTATTAAATTGGTTAAAGTATTATTTGGAAGCCCAGATTTTGAATGTTAGTCCCCCTCTGCATTTATTTATTCATTGTATACACGGACAATCATGCCCAACAACATATATATTATGTTAAATCTCAAAACAGGTCAACGCATATAACAAAATTATAACAATAACTAGTATTCATCATATGCCGACAACCAACTAAATCTACTTCATATAGGAAATAATTGGAAAACGTAACAAGTAATCTAACAGATAACTCTATCCGTGCAAAAAAGTGACTTTAATTTGCGTAAACTATGAGAAAAGGGATCATAATCGTTTTCGATGCTATCAGAATTGATTGCTCTTTGCTTTGCATTTCAAATTAATGAACTCCCTAGTCGGTCGCGAATTGAAAACAGAGGTGGACGGCCAGGCAGAGGCATTGCAGGGCTGTTTAGGACGTAATGAAATAGGTAGGAGTGAGGCCTGATCTGCACAAACTCCGAAAATTTCTTTGTAATCGGATGAAAACAACAGAAATTTTACGAGTATCAAGAATAATATGTTGTGGTTGTGGACTTTTCCTTTCTTCAAATGAGTGGGGACTTTTTGACAATGAAAGTCCTTTACTGTTTCCGATCACTTCAATGGGGTATTTCGGTGGGTCGGAAATTCAGGTTTTTGACCTCAAATTTGGATTCAGCACCCTTGAAAACCTATAAACTCCAACTTTAAGCCCAATGATACTGTAACATGTGGTAGAAAAATTAATTAAAGAGATCACACGTTTGAAAAAAAGGCGGGCTGCCGTAAATGCACACACAATACGCTGCGCGCGTGTGTGAGTAGTATTTTGTAGCATCCAAGAGGTCCTCCAAGAGTTTCTGTGCATGGATACTTTTTTCAAAGACAGTTGGCTAGCTACGTCACACCATTCAAATCTTCAACTTTCCTTAGCTTCTCTGATTTTTTAAAAACATTTTCTCGACGAACAGACCCGATTACCGTTATTCCTGAGACATACCTACTCTTTTGAAAAAAAAATGTAAAAAAATTGACTGAAATACCCCATTCCTGGAGAGCTTTTGACAACCCTCTCGTTGTCATTTCCAATACAACAGCAAAAGGATGAGATTTCTGTGTAGAGCACAAGTTGCCACTGCTGAAGATAACTAAGTTAGTTATCAGAACTAGAGGGTAGTCGAAAGCTCTCCGGGAATTGAAGTGATCGGAAACGACCGAAGACTTTCTTTGTTAAAAAAAAAACCACTTATTTGGAGTAACAAGAACCTAACGTTTGCGTATGAGTAGTGACTAACCAAGATACGATCATTATGAAATTCGCATACGACGAGACGATGGGAATTTCACTCCACGGCTACCTATCTTATGAAATTGAAGTGAAATCCGCTAATTACAAGTACATTGGGTGGAAATGAGTTTTGATACGTTTGAGTGTGCTATTTCGCGGACACGTAAACAATCAGTCAATCGCGTAACTAAAATTGTCTTAGAAAAATATACAACATAAATGGTAAAATACGAGTGCAATTTGAAAATTTCATCAAAATTGGACAATAATTTCTTGTAATTATGCTCAGGACAAGGCTCGAAAGTTGTTCAGAAAGCTCTGAAACGCAAAAGAAGAGTGACAATTTTGATTTAGGAGGTACCTACTAAGTTGTTTAACCAGCTGCGCTAAACTTCGAAAGAGCACTGAAAATATCATGATTCTAATATTATCTAGGTACTTACATACTTTCGTGACCACTATGAGCTGATCGAATCGCTTCGCTTCAATAATGTATTTTCCCTAAGAATTCATCTAGAAAGCCTATTGTTTTCCAAGATCAGTTTTTAATGTCGAAATGGAGTTTCAAGGATCAATATTGATAATACCCTGGATGTGTTCCAGACTACCATAATCTGAGCCCAGAACTATCACATTTAGGTGAAACGGATTACTCAAAAGGAAAGTGATGTAAATATTGTCAACGATCCAACAATAACGGGTAAGTCTGATAGCTTCCATTCCATTTCTAGCCTGGTCCTTTGAATTGAATGTGGAAGTGGATAGGTCACTCACAGACACCTCCGCACCTGACGGTCGGACAGTTGAATGGGAACGTCCAATAACATAGGGGAGAGATAGTCGGTACGGTGACGGACCCCTTCACAGTGGTCCTCGTAACAAAGTAATGCCATTTGTAGGGGGAAAATAGGATGTTAGAATGCTCCATGAAACCACCCAACTGTCCCTCATTATTGACTTATCTTATTACTCGTAAGTAGCGGTTGAACTCCACAAAACGTATTGTTAAGTAATCCATGCATTCCAGGGGACGTCCCACTGGATAAGCATTAGGTCAAATTAATCCAATAGGTAAGCGAAATAACTGTTTCACTTGATGTAATTCAACTAGTATTTTAGGAAAGAAATAGTTGTCTCCCCCCCCCCCCCCACTTCACTCGGCTTTGCTACTGTCGCTACCTGCCTGCCACGTAGCGCCTACAACGATCTCATTTTGGTCAGCTAAAATTTGAACGGAGATTAGGCCTCTTTTGCGATTCACACTCGTGTTTCTGATTTATCGTAAGTCCAGCCTTCAAGTTCTTGTAGGGAGTGAACGGTTTGTCCTACAGAGCTCCTCGTGGTCTCTAATATTATCTTCAATTGATGTACAAACAATACCTTTATGTCATATTGGTTTATTATTTTCAATAACGAACCTTTGGAATCGACCAAGAAAAAAAAAAAAATTTTAACACCCCCTCAAAATTTGATGGTTTACGTTTCAAGGTACGTAGAATCCAAAAATCGAATAAAAATTTGGCCGTCCGTCCGCCGTACGCCGTACGCGGCACTTTTGCCACTTGACCGATTTTGATGAAATTTGGTATGTAGGCTCCATTTGGGGTCTAGTTGTGCCCCGAAGCTTTTGGTTGATGTAGGTCACTCCTAAGGGTTCCAAAATCAATTTTGAAATTTTGAAAACGCCCTAACTCAAAAAATTTCGATATAAAGGTATTGTTTTTCCTTCAAATTAAGATTCTATAGAATCTTTAGAATTTTTTGAGACCACGCGGAGCTCTGTAGGACAAACCGTTCGCTCCCTACGAAAATTTAAGGGTTTATATTGAAATATATATATATATATAAATCCAAACACGAGTGTGAATCGCAAAAGAGGCCTAATCTCCGTTCAAATCAGAGCTGACCGAAATGCGATCAATGGTTAGTGATTTTGATTTTTTTAAAATTTATTTTTATTTTTTTTTATTTTTCTCTTCCTATTCGATGGTTGGTGATTTTGTAGACGAGTGATCGATATAAAAATAATAAACCGTTGTGTAATAATTTGCAGCGTTTTTTTTTTAGCTACGGCGTTTTCAAAATTTCAACCCTTAGAAGTGACCGACATCAACCAAAAGCTTCGGGCCACAACTAGACTCCAAATGGAGCCCATATACCAAATTTCATCAAAATCGGTACATGAGAACTACGGCTTACCTACGGCGGACGGACGGAAAATTTTTTATTCGATTTTCGGATTCTACGTACCTTGAAACGTAAACCAACAAATTTTGAAGGGGGGTCAAAATTTGTTTTTCTTGGTCGATTCCAAAGGTTCATTATTGAAAATAATAAACCAAAATCGGATATTTTGTGAATATTATCCATCACTCGCCCCCTCACCATGCTAATTTTAATACTCTGGTGAAATAATGTACAGCTCAGAAGTTATCTGAGTCGAATAAAAAAAGAAACTCGCAAATCGGTTGGAAATTGAGGCCTGGGCAGAGGATACAAGATGATGCTCGCAAACGCACGTTTTTTTTAAAGCATTAGCCCCCTCCCCTTTCCCCCCTTAAAAGGCAAAATTCGAAATTCCGGCGACGTAGTGCACAACTAGATAGTTTTCCGCGACGATCAAAAAAAGAAACAGGAAAATCGGTTGAAAACTAAGGCCTGGGCAGAGTACACAAGATTTTCAGACCTACACACACACACACAGACATTCACCTATGGTTTTTTGGCGGATTTAGATTCAGAATGGTATAAAACGGATTACCTAGTGTGTGGTTATTTTTTGACATTTTTATGTCTTTGCTTTGGCACACAAACTGAAAAATCGTCACGAAAACTAAGCAAGTCTTGCTCACGCGACCAATAAATAAAATAGACTCACTGTGTTGCGTAGAGAACAATCAACTGTTTTCTTATTTTGATGATTGGGTACATGAACTAACAACCTTACTTCACTACCTTGTTGTGTAGTGGTTGACATGAAAATGTCCCAATGTGTTGCAGACTCGTATGCAAGCATTTGAAATTTCACTTTAAAAACGTTTCCAATAAATGCAGAAGTTTTTTAAAATAAATTCTGGAAGAAATAAACGCCTCACACTCGATTAAAGAAATAGGGAGTTGAGGTTCCTTCATATAAAATTCATATAAAATAAAATTCATATAAAATTCCTTCAGCTAAAATTTCAATGGATATTAGGCCTCTTTTGCAATTCATAAAATATGAAATATAATAAATTATAATATAAAATATTATAAATATAATAAATAAATATAATAAAATATAATATAATATAAATACTATAAATATAGTATAAAATTCATATAAAAAATTCATATAAATTATAAATATAATAAAAAAAATATAATAAAATTTATTATATATTTATATAATAATATATATATATATATTATATTTAATATAATATAAATATTATAATTATGATATAAAATTCATATAAAATTCCTTCAGCTAAAATTTCAATGGATATTAGGGCTCTGTTGCGATTCTCACTCGTGTTTCTGACATAATATGTCAGAAACCTACCATATTATGGTAGGTCCAACCCTTAAGTTCTTGTAGGGAGCGTACGGTTTGGCCTACAGAGCTCCGGGTGGTCTCATTTGATTCTAAAAATTCGATACTATTTCAAATCGGTGAAAACAACACCTTAATTACGAGAGTTTTCAAGCAAGGGCACTTCAAGCAAGGGAGCCCATATACCAAATTTCAACCAAATCGGTCCATAGGAACTAAGAAGAGCCGCGTACGGCGGACCGAAAGGAAATTTTCTGTTGAATTTTGTCCAACTTTTCCCCAGATTAATTGCATATGGACGGTCAAGTCCTACTGTGGGACATCCTAAAAATCCGTCCATCCGCCGTATGCGGCACTTTTGGTCGATGTCAGCCACTTCTAAGGGGTGAAAAATAAGGGTTGAAATTTCTAAGTGCTCTAGCTCGAAAACCCTCAAAATAAAGGTGTTTTTCTTCACCAATTTGAAATAGTATTGAATTTTTAGAATCAATTGACCCCACCTGTTCGCTCCCTACGAGAACTTGAGGATTGGTTATCAGAAACAAGAGTGTTAATCGCAAAAGAGGCCTAATCTCCATTAAAATTTTAGCTGACCAAAATGCGATCGTTGTTAATTTCTTCGGGTTGTTCTCAGTTTTGCGTAAGTATTCGTGAAAGAAGTGAAAAAAAAAATGTCCTCCAAAATCAAAATTTCCACTTGCTTTTTGCGTTTTAGAGCTTCCCGAACAATTTTGGTTCCGTGTCTGTCTGTCTGTCTGTCTGTCTGTGGTCAATCCTTGTCCCGGGCAAAACTATACTAACCTGTGGTCCGATTTTGATGAAATTTTCAGGGATTGTGCGGGTTAGGTCCTAGACGGTCCCCTATCAATTTCAGCACCTTCGGACCAATAGGAGCGAGTGCGCATGCGCAAACGTGAATTTCCTGGAACCTCGGTTTCTAATGAACCGATTTTGCTCAAATTTGGAGGTTAGTTAGGGACTAACTTCTAAGAGACACCCTATAAGTTTCAATCAAATTGGTCAAGCAATAGCCGCTGCGCATGCGCGAACTTTAAATTTATTGTTACAACCAAAACTCCGCAACTATTCAACCAATTTCGATGAAATTTTCAGGGATTGTGTGGGTTAGGTCCTAGACGGTGGACCGCTAAATAAAATTCTACGTTGAAAATACAAATATCATACTACTCGTGCCCACACTTACTTCCAGGTTCCCGTGTAAATTGCTTCTTTTAATGTGTGATCAAATGTTGTGGTCTGCAGGTCAATTAATGTTGAAACCAAATTGACCCCTCATCACAGTCTCTTTTGCATCTTTCTTTCTGTCATCGAATTAGTGGTCCACAGGTCAGATTTGAGATCAATGAGTCCATTACAACTCCATGTTACAATGAGTGAGGAAGCTATACTGCCCACCCAACTTGGCAGACGTTTTATTTTATTACCCAAAGAAGGCACCCCAACTCCCTATTTCTTCGAATTGACTGTTAAGTGTTTATTTCTTCCAAATAAACTTGCTTGTGTAGTAGGTAGGTAGTACGTATGGTTGATTAAAAAAAATTGTGGCAATGACAAGCTGTGTTCTTTGAAGACGAGTGATCTATATAGAAAAATTACAAATCTTTATGAGATAATTTGCAGCATTTTTCTTTGGTAATTATTGTTCGATTTTGATGATTCCAGCGGCATCTTTTAGTTTTTAAATTTCTTAGGTAGATGCAACAATGAATTTTGAAAATCCTTAAAAATTTCACATTTAGGTACAACTTTGTAACTTTGAGCGCCGGTTCGTAAGAAATTAGTCTAACCCGGAAAGAGGAAGCACCGGCGACCGACTGAGACCCCCTAGTCACTGTAAGTAACATCAAATACCGTTTTCAAGTTTCTATATAAGTTGTAAGTTATAAGATTGTATTATGTATCTTTTGTTAAATAATGCATTTAATATAACCAAATCAATAAAACAAAACGAACAATTTTGGAGGGTATATTTTTTTCACTTATTAAGGTAAGGAAGTCCAGCCAGGGACGAAATCCCATTATTATCACCTCTCTCTATATTGGGGGGTTTTGATTCGAACCACGATGCGGACTAACTTTTCGGAGGGAAGCTATTAGTCGCTTATCAATAGCAGACATCTTACAAACTCTTCTGATAAGGCTGTCAAAAGAGTGGGGACATTTTCATTCCAAACTTGGCCTTATCTCTCGGTGTACCTATTGTATATATTATCTCCAAGAAGTTTTGTTAACTTCTTACTTCTTCTTCTTGTTTTGGTAACCTTTGGTTACCAACTAATGATTAGAAAAAAGATTCTAGAACTATAATTTTATAAAATTCAATCTACCTAGGTATCCACCAGTATACATTTAGGTATCTAAACAGGTTTTATTCTCAACAATTTATCAGAAAGTTTCCCTATTTGGCATAGAGACTATCTAATAGGACCACTTTAGATGTAAAATTGATCATTATCAAGCGCATTCTACTAAGAATCGATTCAATCGTGAAGTTTCATGGTCCAGTTCTCTAGGTGGTTGTCTCATTAGTATTTATATTATCATGTTGGTCCAACAAATGGGCGACAACATGACAGAGACGGACCTAGTACTCAAGATTCTGCCACTAAATATACATCATACATACACACAAACAACTATGGGTTTTTTCGAGGATATTAATTCAGAATGGTCTATAACGGATTCGTTTGAGGTTATTTTATTCTCCGTTAATGTGTTTTCTTCTTTCACCCCAGATTAATCGCATAAGGAGCTTACTGTGGAGCGTCCTAAAATCATTGTGGGTCGAGTTTAGTGCACTGTTCGAACTTTTCGACTATTGGTTATTCTAAAGGATGATACCAAGAAAGTAATATGAGTTTTTTCACAACAAAAACTTCATTTATAGGCCAAAAACGCTGCAAATTATTACACAAAGGTTTATTAAGTTTCTGCATAGATCACTCTCCTGCAAAGAACACAGCTTTGCCATTGCCACTGCCGACCTGCAATACTTTCACTTCATAACCCAGTTTAATTTGAAGAAATAAAGAGTTGTGGTTGCCTTCATTAGGAAATTTAATTACTGGTTGCTAAGGACGCAAAACTGAGTAACACTCGAAGAAACGAACAGCGATCGTATTTTGATCAGCTAAACTTTGAACGGAGGTAAAGCCCCTTTCGTGATTCACACTCGTGTTTCCGATTTATCGTATGTTCGACTCCTAAGTTCTCATAGGGAGCAAACAGTTGGTCCTACATAGCTCTGGGTGGTCTCATTCGATTCTAAAAATTGAATGCTATTTTAAATTGGAGAAAAAACAATACCTTTATGTTGAAAGATTTCGAGCTAGGGCCTTCTGAAAATTTCAACCCTTAGAAGTGACTGACATCAGGGGGCACACCTACCTTGACACCAAATGGAGCCCATATACCAAATTTCATCAGAATCGGTCCATGATAACTAAGGAATGGTCACGATGGAGTAAAATTACCCTATTGTTCTAGAACTGTGATGATAATGCGTGTAGGTAATCTATGAAATATATAGCAACCACTGAATTGAATAATAAACATAATTCTACATGAATCTACTTTTCCTTAAAAGAAGAAAATGCAAGGTCTCGTATCAATAACAAGAGTAAAACTAGAAGAAGAGTAAGCTGGAGGGGTGAATCGATATTCGAAGACCCCCCGAGAAATAATGGTCTTCTGAAGGGGACCTGTACCTACTCGTTTTTTTCGAGGAACAAAACCTCGAGATTTCCTCGTAGACGCTTCAGCGACTGTCCGGCAGTTCATTCGTCCATCATTACCGCCTGTATTCCTCTAGTCTTTTCGGCCTGAATGAAAACAGCTACACTAATCGTTCTCTAAAACCACCAAACCTTCGGTTCGTACGGTGTTTCTAAAATTTATTGAATTCTAGATTTCCGAATTTTAATTTAATCTTTTTAAAGTCGAATCAAGTAAATTGTATACATTTGGTTCTTTACACTCCCCCCAAAATACGTTCACACAATGCCTCAGATTCCAGACTTCCACAACGAATTTCTCTGATAACACTGGTCCGTATTCACAAACACCGCCAAAGTGACAAGTGAAGTCGCACTTCTGTAGGTCGGACGCAAATCGTGTTGATCAGCACGCTAGTTCTTTGGATGAATCAACTTTACAATCGTGTTTTTGGTTTCCCAAAACTTTAGAATTTTTTTTTTTTAGCACGATTAGAAATCTCTAATAGATTGATTTATTTTCAAAATATTCTGCTTCCGAGTCTACCAAGGTAGCGGACGCATAGTTTTCACTTTTTAAGGTTGATAAGAAAAGTTCTCCAAAATCAAAATTTCCACGCGCATTTTACTTTTCAGACCTTCTTGAACAATTTAGGTTCCGTGTCTGTCTGTCTGTCATGAAATCCATGTAACGGACAAAACTACACGAAGTTATTGTCCGATTTCGATGAAATTTTCAGGGATTGTGCGGATTGACGTCTAAATGACGTCAATGGTTTAGTGCAAGGTACATAGTGATATGATGTTTTGAGATTAGCTACTGTGCCTAGGATCATCTATACAACTAGGAAGGTACGTGCTGTAACCGCCCTTCCCTGAAGCTGCGGTTTAAACTTCCCGCCGCCTCAAATGCACAACAACACACTCTGGCGGAAAAGCGCGCGCGACATCATGCAGAGATACCAACAGCTGATAACCCGAACGAGCCACAGCCACCTGCACCTACCGCGCATGCGCGCCGCTCCGCCCCACCACCGACTGGAGTGGGGGAGACTTCGAGATCGCCTCCCTCCGCATGACCCACCGGTCATTCTACGGTTGCCACTGTTGGTGGAGAGAGAGTGAGTCAAGGTGTATACGGCCCCCCCGATCCTGCAGTCGTACACCGTATTTTCGCCCGTGAGCTGCCCTGCTGCCTGAGGATAACTCCGCAACTCTGCACCTCACACCGGACTCTTTGGATATCCGGCCCCTTCTTCTACACCGCCCTCGGGATCCACGGTAGGCTTTTGCCATTCCCTATAAACTTTCCTTCTTCGTGAAGACCTTTACTTCGAGCAATAGACAAGAGACTGAGAATTTAATGCTCATCATATAAACCATTTTTGCACTGTGCTTAATCATATTTAATATTGTAAATTGTAACTTTTATATTTGTAACTTGTAAAGAAACTTACCTTGTTTGAAGAACTCATGGTGTACGCCCTCAGCGTCCACCATCTAATATCGTACACCAAGTCGTAACGTAACACAAAGATAATAATCTATTTTCTATAAAAGTACACATATACTTACCATATACTTACCATTGCATTTCAAGAGTCCAATTGATATTATTTTCGTTGTTGAAGTAACTTGTATCTACTTGGCTAGAAATACATCTAAGAGTCGTGACGAAAAGCTGTCTTCTCAGTTAAAGCTTCCCTCAAATCTCACTGCAATTCAGTTCATTCTTTGGGTCATTTCACTTAAATTGCCTATTAGGATCATTTAGCATTCAGCTTCATAATTCACAATAATCTTTCAAATATTCATTTAACTTCATTATATTCATAAGTCTTCGAGACGTCCTACAAACGTAGGTGGTGGCAGCTATCAACAGAAGGAACTACAAAGGTAAGAGAGATATATTTATTTGAGTGTTTAACCGACTCGATGTCCCCCTCGGTTGCATCCTTCAGAAGTAACCGAGAGTGATAAAAACGGGTTACAGTGCCATATCCACTTGGCAGACGTTTTTCATTTTCCTAGAATCTTGAACCAGGATTTCCGGCAGTGTGCTTCGAGATCCGATTACGAAGCCTTCTTACCTTTCATAGTGAGGAAGCAAAATAGTTATTTTCTAATAATCCTCACGTTCATCTTGATTGTTTTTTCTTCCAAATTGACGAACATCAACGCAAATAAGAAATTAATCCAGATTATGTTGACTTGTCCAATAATTTCTGTTGAAACTGATAGGCCATGATCGGGAAGCCAGACCCCGTTATTTACATAAATACGTTATTTACATAATATTACATAAATTTATCCCCTGCAACCTAATCTGCCAGACAGCTTGTTTCTCTGTTAACATCCCTTATTCTCAAAATAATAAAATCGAGATACTAATAATGGAAAGAACAATTATGACTAATGCCTGGTTTACTGAAAACCTTTCCCTTTACAAAAAAAAATATTATCAGGTATGGTTTAGAGAATAATAAACCAATCATAAGGGAGAGAATTGGACAGTAATCCATTAATTATTCTCTATAGGGCCGTGATTTCAATACGTTTAATACTCGTAACCAGACATTACTATACAGGGAGTACCAGATGACGTGATCAATACTTACTTCAGGGGTTGTTTTACAACTAATTTACAACAAAAAAATGTCCTGTAATATATATTGTTTCCGAGTCTACCAAGGTAGCAGAAGCCTTGTTTTTTACTCAACTTGAAATCCGACTAGTTCCAAATTTAAGATTTATAAAAATAATTTCGACCTTGCACAACTAAAAACATTGTAACTACCATAATCAACTGCGTACATTTAAATCTGAGGATGCCTTTGGGAAAAGCGTTTAATTTCTTTCTCCCTGAAACCAATATGTTTTATGAGATTTATTTGGTGAAAACATGAAATTTTCACAAGTATGAATTTTTCGGTCGGCTGTAAGTGACCAGGGTTATTTTTCATGTGCCTCTACTGTAAAAACTGGCCCAAGACTTTAGCTTTCCTACGATATAATGAAAAAATTACGATCGTATTTAGGAGTTTACATGCAGGAGTTTAGTTTACATTTGTGTTTGAACGCGAAAAAGTGTAAATTTGTCAACGAAATGAGTGTCTAACCCCGGAGCTTTTTCTTTGAAAATTTCAAGCTTTTCCACATTCGAACGCAACGTCGTTTTAGTGAAAATTTTTAGTGAAAAAGTCGGATTTTAAGTTTTTTTATAGGAATTTGAATAGGACATTTTTGTTGCAAATTAGTAGTAGAATCACCCTTGAAGTAATGACCACATTATCGATAATAGTACATAATTCGAAGATAATAGTAGAGGAATCTGCAATGCTTAGGAATATTATTTGTTCCATACTGCTCATCTGACCACGCCTAACGCAGCACAAGCTTACCTGCCCGATCAATGAATACTCAAAAGACCGCAGGTTTCTCTCCGTTTTATTGCGATCGATGAAACACTTTCAAGTGTTTTCAGCCTCAGGCTCACAGAACACTGTTTCATGGTGGATGTCTATTTTTGTCAATGAGGGAAAAAAAGGACGTGAGAGAAAGAAGTGGAACCACTTTCCACGGCCTGCTGACGACGGGAGCAAGGAAACTCCATCAACAACCTTGTTCACCGAGTGGGGACAAGTCAGCCTATTTCATTAAGTCTAAATAGCTGTTTCCTTTTCCCAATAAGCTATTTTCTTTCTGTTGAAATCTATAGTTTGCTGTATTCTTTAAAAACAATGTTATCCCTCCCAAATCAAAATTTTTACGTGTGTGCAAATATTGTAGTTGACAAGTAAATGAAGTGGAGACTTTGTGACTCCATTTACTAATTTAAAAAAAACGCCTTTAAGAGATAGGTATTGGTTTTGTACAAGGTAGCTTGTAAATTCAACGCTCTTTCCAACGATATCCTCAAATTTTAATTTACTTAGTAAATAACGGATGTTATGGCAGTTTTCAACGTAACGTCGAAAACACGAATAAAAGTCTGCCATGTGGATGTGGCACATAGCTTCCTCGTATCAATAACCCGATTGAATGGATGATCAAAGTACGAGCATAGTACACCATCTGCACGGTAACCCTCACAATCTCTGAAAATATCATCGAATTCGGGTTGAAAATGTAGAAGTTATAGCTGTGACGAGGGATTCATATTTTTTTGCGCAGTGGCCACTATCAGTCCAGGGCACTGAGTACTGGAGACAAATTAATGTCCGGTCCAGGGCGACTGGCATAGAGAAACCTATGAGAAATCCACACGCCAATCTGAATAATCCCAGGAAAACTTGATCGAATTCAGATCGAAAATGTAGAAGTTACGGCTGTTACAAGGAAATTCACGTTTGCGCATGCACAGAGGCCACTCAAGGTCCGGTGATTATGATTTTCATAGGGGACCATCTACACCCCAATCCGCATAATCTCTGCCGTATCCGTATAGTGTTGCCTGTTACAAGGATTTCATGTCAGACAGACAAACGGAACATAAATTGTCCAGGAAGGCCTAAAATATAGAACGAGAGTGGAAATTTATTTTGGGAAAATTTGTTTTCCAAACTTGAAAAGTGAAAACAGTGCTTCCGTCACCTTGGTAGACTCGGAAGAAAATCTTGAAATTGAAAAAATCTTGGAAAAACGAAGGCTAAAGTAAAACAAAATTGCTAACAGATTTTTTGTTTCAAATATCTACCCCTGGATTTCATCCTAGCTTCACTGTCGACATCCAGTATAAATGAACGGGTTTGTATATGACGGCGTATTAGGTTGATTTTCCTGAATATCTCCTTCTTCAAGACCCGAATAATCACCCATGATGAGGAAGTCTTAGAATAATCGGAATTCTTTAAATCAAACTATGCGCTGTATTTGTACAGGTTTGGCAGGAATTAATGTCAAGAAGCTTTTAATTGAATTTAATATTTATTTGAATAAGTCAGCTCGTGAGACGGAACACTCCCCCCTCGATAAACAAACGAATGCAGTAGGTATGTGACCAACAAACAGATAGTACCCTCTCAAGGCAGAACTTTCATGTAACTGTACCACCAAGGGCTATGACGAAGGGGTTAAGGGCTGCACCCCCACCACGTGAATAGGTACTGAAGTACCATTCCAGAACTACTAGTTGACGCTGTACTGCAGTCTGCTCCCGTCAAAGTTATTCACGGGACTGGGCTCTCGATTTAATAATTTTATTAAATTATTAAAAGTGTGTTAATTATTATTATTTATTAAATTATTACCTATTATTTTATTAAATTATTAAAAGTGTGTTAATTATTAAATTTAAAAGTGTTTTTAAACACTTTGGAAATTTCGAAGATTAATAGGTACATTTTTTCCGGGAATTGTACAAGAAAAGAAACAACTATTGCAATGGTGATAATATCACCTTATATCAGTATGATATTATTATACTATAGCACTCAAACAGATATAAATGTTTTTTATTTCGCATTCTTCTTAGCCAATTTTTATTTGATTGTGATGCTGTTTGCGGCAAACGTCTTGTTTTCAATGAATTGGGGCATCAGGTTTTGACTTCAATTTCCAATATTCTGAATTGTACTCGTATATTTTGAATCTGGCGCTCCTAGAGAATGCCGTTAACTGCTTTGAAATCGGCATTAATTTGACCGAGAAAGATGCGAGTAACTTTTCAATGCAAAAATGTGGGCAGAGGTTAGCAAATCATATAACATAAGATTTCAGAATTGCTTCGTATTCAATATTAAACACTTGTTGTATCAGGAGACGTAGGTACCTATTTATTGCACCATTACCAAGGCAAACGTTAAACGTCTGCCAAGTGGGTGTGGCACATAGCTTCATCGTATCCATAACCCGATTGTATAGATGATCCGATGCATAGTAGTTAATCTCAAAACATCACAACATCAAAACAAGATAATCTGTAACATCCTTGAAAATTGCATTGAAATCGGATGGAAAATGTAGAAGTTATGGCCGTTACAAGGAAATTCACGTTTGCGCATGCGCAGTGGCTACTATCAGTCCGAAGGTGATGATTCTCATAGGGGACCATCTACAGCCTAATCCGCATAACCCCTGAAAATTTCATTGAAATCGGGTAGAAAATGTGGAAGTTATGGCCGTTACAAGGAATTCACGTTTGCGCATGCGCAGTGGCTACTATCAGTCCGAAGGTGGTGATTTTCATAGGGGACCATCTAAATACTAATCTGTAACATCCCTGAAAATTTCATTGAAATCGGATGGAAAATGTAGAAGTTATGACCGTTACAAGGAATTCACGTTTGCGCATGCGCAGTCGCTTCTATCAGTCCGGGAATGATGATTTTCATAGGGGACCGTCTACACACCAACCCGCACAATCCCTGAAAATTCCATAGAAATCGGACAATAAGTTCGTATAGTTATGCGCGTTACAAGGAAATCATGACAGACACACAGACAGACAGACAGACACGGAACCAAAATTGTTCAGAAAGGTCTAAAACGCAAAACGCGAGTGGAAATTTTGATTTTGGAGAACTTTTTTTTTTCGTCCTTGAAAAATGAAAACAAAGCTTCCGCTACCTTGGTAGACTCGGAAGCAAAAGTTAGTTACAGAGAATAAATAGAGAACAAACTTTATTCATTATTTAGCTTGAAAATTCAGTAAATCAAACCAGAATTTGGGTTAGCAACAATAATAGTAACTATTATGAACTGTTCATGTAGCTTCCAAGTTTTTGAGGTACCTAAACAAATAATCCTTTCATTTCAGTAAAAAATTAATCAGAATCATGTAAAAGCTCTTTCTTCGTGTAATTAGGTTCATCTAATCCATCAAAAGATTTCGACTTTCCTAAGAGTAAAGGCTTCATTGCTTGTAGATCCCTTCCTAGCGTCTGGTAGTAGTGTTGAGATGCACCAGAATTAAAACCAAGCTACGTGGTCGCTGGTGACAGCCTGGTTGCAAGAATATAAGAAGGTATTCTCTGAAAGGTTTTCTCGAGCGACCATAGACGACACCTAAACAGAACCTTGACCTTCTGAGCTGAGCTCAATCCAATTCTACAAATCAGTAATTTAATTGTCAATCAAACAAATAACATATTAAATATGTTATTATTGTTATTACTGTTATTGTTATTGTTAATAAATATGTTATCAAATTTTGATGAAATGTAAGGAAGGAGCAGCGTAGGAATGAATATTGAGTATTGTGGGAAATCTCCGTTGACATAATATATGAAATTACAAAGAGATAGATCAAAATGAAGGAAAGAGACGCGAGACATCTACTTTTATAGACTATAACCAGATCAAGAACTTACACGCCATTTGGCGACAAACCTTGTTGACATTGGTGAAGTCATTCAAGTCACCAAACGACACAAACATAAGGCCGGACACATGAGCCAATACTATTATTCTAAATAAGGTTATTTCATATCTGCATAGACATAGACGTACTTATTTTTAACCAGAGTCAACCCCAGTAGAAGATACTGGTAATCGATGAAAAATGGCTGCCTGGAACGTCACGAATCATTTCATCTCACCCCAGCCTCCGATAGATGGAATTGAAAACACTGCCTTTCCCCTGGCAATCGATTTCGTCTAGTAACCTCTCTGACCGAAGAAAGACCACAATTTTAGAATGGAGAGACACTTAGAGATGCCAACGTTTCACATTGACAACAGAAACACCTCAATAATGGACCGATTTCAACATTATGTTGTATATTATTTGGTTTCTGGCGTCCCTCAAAGTAAAGAAGGTTATTCCATTGAGTAGGAATCCATCTTTACAAATCCGAAAACATTCAATAGGAATTAACCGGTATATTGTTTTAGCACGAATACACAAAATCCCCTCCTAATCCTTCATGCTATCAAATTGTCTATCTAATCAAATCGAATATTTTTCTTCTTCTATCAAATTCGAATCGAATCGAAAATTGTGGGTACTCTATGAGTTCGTGAAGACATGTAGAACGCAAATATGGACTCCTAACATCTTCAAAGCATACCTTGTGCACACAGTATATTGGAATGGTTTACTGAAAATCAAAAACGCTGCAAATTATTACACAATGGTTTATTATTTTTCTATATAGATCACTCGTCTGCAAAGCCACCAACCATCCAACATGAAGAAAAACATCGATCAGCTAAAATTTGAACGGAGATTAGGCCTCTTTTGCGATTCACACTCGTGTTTCTGATTTATCGTACATAAAATCCATAAATTCTCTTAGGGAGCGAACGGTTTGTTCTACAGGGCTCCGCGTGGTAACAAAAAATTCCAAAAATTCTTCAGAATCTTAAATTGAAGGAAAAACAACACCTTTATATCAAAATTTTTTGAGTTAGGGCGTTATCAAAATTTCAAAATTCATTTTTGAACCCTTAGAAGTGACCTACATTAACCAAAATCTTCGGGGCACAACTAGACCCCAAATGGAGCCTACATACCAAATTTCATCAAAATCGGTCAATGCTAAGTGGGGAAAGTGCCGCGGACGGCCAAATTTTTATTCGATTTTTGGATTCTACGTACCTTGAAACGTAAACCATCAAATTTTGAGGGGGCGTTGAAAATTTTTTTTCTTGGTCGATTCCAAAGGTTCGTTATTGAAAATAATAAACCAAAATTGTGTAGAAAAAAGTTTCTACAAAAAATTGCAACACCATTGATCCTTTTCTTAACCATACCTTCAACTGAAAGATTTCTTAGAATATTCGCTCATTAATTCATGCTGCATGAATGGACTTTTTAGTTATTCAACCAATACTCTCTTGATTGAGGGAAATGCAACATGACCACTGTTGACATAACTGGTCAGTTTTCATCAACAGGAAATAATCATCCAATTTTCATGTTTCTTGTGGTATTTTTCTTATTTTCATAATCTTTACATCAATTCACTTGTTTAATCCTAAAAGTAAAATACCCAAAAATAAAAAGTAAAGTTGTAGATTAATTTGAGAATTTCGGATTTTCGAAATTCATTAATGCATCTAGGTACCTAGGTTACTGAAAAACTAAAAGATTACCGCAGGAATCATCAAAATCAACCAATAATTACCAGAGAAATGGGGAAACCTCGTTTATTCACTGACTGAGACCCCCACATCTCTGTTAAACCACGATAAAATTACTCGTTTTGGTTTATTATTTCTAATAATAAGCCTATGTGATCGTATCGCAAAAAATTTTTATAACCCCCCCTCAAACTTTGTCACTTTACGTTTCAAGGTGCGTAGAATCCAAATTTGCAATGTCCGTCCGCCGTCCGCCGTCCGCCGTCCGGGCCATAAAAGGCCTTAGAATCGGTCTAAAAACCCGTTCTTTCGCACATAGACTACATTTGGGGTCTAGTTGGTCCTAACGTCGAACTATTCCAATCGCTTAATTCGTATAGAAGTTATGGGCAAATAACCGGCCAAAAAGGAGGTTTTTGCTTAAATATGCGTGGGGTGATATTTTCCAAGTATTTTTCTTCAAGTTGGATGGTTGGTGGCTTTATAGACGATTAAATAGAAAAATAATAAACCGTTAAAATAATAAAATAATAAACCATAAAAATAATAAACGTACGATAAATCAGAAACACGAGTGTGAATCGCAAAAGAGGTCTAATCTCCGGATGGTTGGTGGCTTTATGGACGATTATATAGAAAAATAATAAACCATTAAAATAATAATAATGAAACAATAAACCATAAAAATAATAAACATGCGATAAATCAGAAACACGAGTGGGAGGCCTAATCTCCGTTCAAGTTGAAGCTGACCGAAATGCCATCGATGTTTTTCTTCATGTTGGATGGTTGGTGGCTTTATAGACGATTATATAGAAAAATAATAAACCATTGTGTAATAATTTGCAGCGTTTTTTTCACCAAATATTACTTCGTTTTCATAAACATTGATTTGATAAGAGGATTTTTAACTTTTTAGTAGTTGTTTTTTCTATTGCTAACTCTCTGTCAAAGATAGTAAGTTTCAACAACCAAATCAAAAAATTTACACGCATTTTGCGTTTCGATATCTTTGAAAAACTTTGGTTCCGTGACTGTCGACAGAAAACGTTCAATTCCTAACTCCGGGTACGATTATATGATGCGTTTATTAAGTTATTTCAAGGCATCACTAGTATCGGTCCCTCAATGGTTGCAAATTTAATTTAATTTCAATTGAAAAAATGACATTAATCTGTGGAACCAACAGTTAGGTAAACCTACTTCGTTTTGATGAAACCAACGTATTGAGTATTTAACCGTGGTTTTCAAGGTCGTTCAACTTGTTTTTGTACATTCAACACCATCAAGGAGGTATTCTCGGTACGGAAGTGTGATAACGATTGATAACGCTGTGCTGATTACTCCACTACACAATGATTACTTGGTTCACATCACTCTATGGTTTTAACATCTATACTCACTTGATGAGTATCTACGACCTTCGTTAATTGACAATTGAAGAGTCCAAAATGAAGCCTCTATGTTGATAATTTTTGAGTGAAAAGTAGGTACGATAAATAGGGATGGCATATCGAATGAAATATATCGATACATCGATCAAATGATATATCGTCAATGAGATATCGATACCTCCGATGTATCTTAGAAAATATATCGATATTTCGATATATCGGAGAAAATATATCGATTTTTCGACGTATCGGAAGATCTACTGTAAAATGTCACATGTGAAGTAGGTAGGTGAATTTAATAGTTTTAAAACAATATAAAAATAATTTAGGATGACATTTATGGACATATCGGAGTATCTACTTGGAAAAACTTGAAGAAGTAAGTAGGTAGGTGAATAGAAAAGTTACTAACATCATTTTGGAGGAAATATTATCGATATACTCGACATATTGGAAGATCTATTTGGAAAAACCGTGTGAAATAATATTTCACATATTATGTATTAACCTACTTTCAAAAGTTACTGGGTATGAATGATCGAAATTCTGTGTTTAAAAACTGGAAAAAAGTGCGAAAATGTCATTGCAATGTTAAATTAATTTATAAATTGACAGGGGTAAGTACTGTGGGCGATCATGATCCTTCAAAATTGAAAATAATTGTTGTGAAAACCTGCTTCACTTCGTATAGTAGGTAGTTTTAAGCTAGACGAGCCTCCATTAATTTTGGCTTAAGTCAAGTATTTGAGCCTTGAGAGCCACTGTAGGTGAATACTATGAACACAATCATATCTCAGCTGAAGTCAACAGTCTGAAATCAACCCATCAGTAGGTACCTACAAAATTTGGAATAAAATTACTTGATGTTTTTACAAGTACAGGCGTCCCTTCTCGTCCATTTATTTCAATATTTAATTTTTACTAAAAAAAAATTTTTTTTTAAACTTGAAAACAGGTCGCGATATATTGTTAAATATATCGATATTGACCGATAATATCGGTTCAGTATATCGATATAAATATATCGATATATCAAACGTAATATCATATATCGATATATCGTTGCCATCCCTAACGATAAAGAGCAACACAGGTTCGCAGATGTATGCAAATGGAAGTGCTCGTTGTTCATAAATCCCCAAGTAAGATGAAAAATTAATCGTCAAACTTGAGCGAAATCGGTTTTCTAAACTACGTAAACAGGCAAGAATTCGTGTGGTAGGTAGCTGTACATGGTAAGTAGACGTCAAAATAATTTATTGCTTAGGTAATTGTAAATGAATAAACCACGTGAAACATTATTAACGAGCTTCGTGAATTTTACGAAGAAAAAAAATCAGCTCGAGGATTATGAGTGGATCCTTCTCGTCAGTTCACTCTTGAGGATGAAATGGGATTTTAACGAGCGCTCAGAAATGAACTAGTTTAGAATCAAGGACGGTGGTGTAGGTCAAGGTGAGGGTCTTCCCAGGCCCTTAGGACGTATCGCGAGTCGTTGCAAGTCCTATCGTTCAGTAAAATATTCATATTTACAATTGGAATATCAGCCAGTTTGATCGCCTCCAATTGCTTCTGATTGTTAATTAACACTATAAACTCCAGAAGATCAAAATAGCTGGTCAATGATCTCATCCTTTTTGGGGAATCGGAATTCTTCCGTAAGCGGACAAAATTATAAATTGATCTCAGTGATATTTATGTCAGAAAGATGCAATGCTATCGTTTTATCATCAATTTAAGATAGTATTGAATTTTTAGAGAACACGCGGAGCTCTGTAGGACAAACCGTTCGCTCCCTACGATAACTTGAGGGTTGGACTTACGATAAATCAGAAACTCGAGTGTGAATCGCAAAAGAGGTCTAATCTCCGTTCAAATTTTATCTGACCAAAATGCAATCGCTGTAGGTAGGTAGTATCTATGGTTGGTGATAAGGCAAAGCCGAGTTCTTTGCAGACGAGTGATCTATGTAGAAAACGTCTGCCAAGTGGGTGTGGCACATAGCTTCCTCGTATCCATAACCCGATTATATAGATGATCCGATGCATAGTAGTTAATCTCAAAATATCAATCTCTAAGTACCTTTCACGACCCTCATAGGGGATCTGGACAATCCTAGAAAATTTCATCAAATTCGGATGAAAAATGTAACTGTTATGGCTGTTACAAGGATTTTACGTATGCGCATGCGCAGAGGCTTCTGTATATTTTAAGGCCTTCATTTTCATTAGGGAACATCTAAATACTAATACGTAACATCCCTGAAAATTTCATTGAAATCGGATGGAAAATGTAGAAGTTATGGCCGTTACAAGGAATTCACGTTTGCGCATGCGCAGTCGCTTCTATCAGTCCGAGGCTGATGATTTTCATAGGGGACCGTCTACACACCAACCCACACAATCCCTGAAAATTTCATAGAAATCGGACAATAACTTCGTATAGTTATGCGCGTTACAAGCAATTCATGACAGATGGACAGACCGACAGACAGACACAGAACCAAAATTGTTCAAAAAGGTCTAAAACGCAAAACGCGAGTGAAAATTTTGATTTTGGAGAACTTTTTTTTCGTCCTTGAAAAGTGAAAACAAAGCTTCCGCTACCTTGGTAGACTCGGAAGCAAAATAATAAACCTACCTACCCCATATCCTTAACCCGTAAGTATAGATGATCCTATGATAATGTAGCTTATTTCCAAACATCAATCTCTGCCTTGCACTACCCTCATAGGGGACCATCTACAGATCAACCCGCCCAATCCCTGAAAATGCCGCCGAAATCGGACAATAACTTCGTATAGTTTTGCCCGTTAGAACGATTTCATGACAGACACACAGACAGACAGACATGGAACAAATTTTGTTTAAAAACAACAGTTTTTAAAACTGTTCAGAGAGGCCTGAAACGTAAAATGCTAGAGGTAATTTTGATTTTGGATAACTTTTTTATTTCAACCATGAAAGGTGAACTTTACTTGGAGCAGTGGTAGGGGTGTATCCAAGGTGACAAGAGGGGAGATGTATCTACTTAATTTTGTTCAACTCATGATTTTGCTTCCGAGTCTTCCAAGGTAGCGGAAGCATGTTTTTCACTCTTCAAGGCTGAAAAAAAGTTCTCCAAAATCAAAATCTCCACTAGCGTTCTACGTTTCAGACTTTCCAGAAAAATTGTGGTTCCGTTTCTGTCTGTGTGTCTGTCATAAGATCCTTGTAACAAAAAAAACTATACCTACACAGTTATAGTTCAATTTGCATGATATTTTCAGAGATTGTGCGGTCTGACGTGAAGATGGTCCCATATGAAGGTATTGCAAGGTACTTAGAGATTGATGTTTTGAGATTACCTACAATGCAACTATGTATACAAATATAGATTGTATATATGATCTATCGAATCATCTATACAATCGGGTTATGGATTCGAGGAAGCTATGTGCCTCACCCAATTTAGCAGAGGTTTGTACAATAGGTTTTGTAATTGTAGTAGGTTTTGGTGGTTCCATGTAAGGTCCGACATGGACTGAGATGATTCCATGAATGGAGGGTTGGTTCCGCCCTTGTTGGTTTATTATTTTCAATAATGAACCTTTGGAATCGATCAAGAAAAAAAAAATTTTAACACCACCTCAAAATTTGATGGTTTACGTTTCAAGGTACGTAGAATCCAAAAATCGAATAAAAATTTGGCCGTCCGTCCGCCGTACGCGGCACTTTTGCCACTTAGCATTGACCGATTTTGATGAAATTTGGTATGTAGGCTCCATTTGGGGCTCCAGTTGTGCCCCGAAGATTGTGGTTGATGTAGGTCACTTCTAAGGGTTCCAAAATAAATTTTGAAATTTTGAAAACGCCCTAACTCAAAACATTTTGATAATATCTTAAATTGAAGGAAAAACAATACCTTTATATTATAAAGGTATTGTTTTTCCTTCAATTTAAGATTCTATAGAATTTTTAGAACTTTTTGAGACCACGCGGAGCTCTGTAGGACAAACCGTTCGCTCCCTAAGAGAATTTAAGTGTTTTACGTACGATAAATCAGAAACACGAGCGTGAATCGCAAAAGAGGCCTAAACTCCGTTCAAATTAAAGCTGACCGAAATGCGATCGATGTTTGTCTTCATGTTGGATGGTCGGTGACTTTGCAGACGAGTGATCTATATAGAAAAATAATAAACCATTGAGTAATAATTTGCAGCGTTTTTATTGGTTGAAGATGACCAAAGTAAATAATAATACAATGTTAACTTTATTCTAGTCTCGTAGGGCGATATCCTTCCATTCCATACCTTGTTATATAAGGTTTTTTTTTTTTCAAGTTGTTCCCCCAATTAATGATCAACTTGAGATGTATTGGGGAATTACTTTGGTAGAAATGTAGTAAGTACTGCTAATTTAGTACGACAAGCTGTTATAAAGGTGCATCGTAAATCGGCAGTTTGGTTTATTACGGTTTGAATACAAGAATTTGGAGATTTTGTTGATTGATTCGACGACACTCTTGAGATTTTGACTTGGTGGAACTGAAGGTGTTGACTCCAGTCTCGTCACAACAGTTTGTTTACCTTGGCGCCGAGTTTGAGAAGCTCCTCGGCGTAGGCCTTCCCGATGCCGCCGGCGCCCCCGGTGATGAGGGCCACCTTGTTCTTGAAGTCCATGACGGCTTCGTCGCCGGAGACGTCTTCCACGGGCGACGGAGCGCGAGGAAACCCGGATTCGGACGAAATGACGGGTCCGGAACGGGCGCGGTTGTGGGACGTTCCGACGGGGGTTTCGGGAAGATCCGGACTGGACGCGGACGCCAAGGGCGTGTTTTGTGTTGAGGGCGAAGGGAGTGGCTCCGGCCCTTTTCCCCTAGCGGGTGGGGCGGCTGTTCCTATGAGTCACTGCTTCTGAATCACCGCTCAACATGAGTTGATCTTTCAATATCGTCCCTATACCTGGTAAACCATGTAGGGTAAAAGCACCAATTACTGACACTTTAAGAAAAATTTTGTGGTTTTTCAACAATTTCTCTCGTATTTATTAATCTTTCCTCACAATTGAAACTTTTCCCCTAAGGCCAACATCAGTTTCTTGAATTTTGCTCATTAGAATTATCAAAACGACAAATCAATTCATTTATTTGCTTAAAATTTGGATGCACCTTTTTTCTCCTATTACCGACATGCATTCACCAGTTACTGACAGTGTGACGAACCAATTACTGACACCCTGTATCAGGTTCAAATTATTTTTATTTCCAACTTTAAAATAGAAAAAGTAATTTACTTAGTACCTATATTTTGAAATCACAAAGCACAAGTTTTCGTGTTTTCAACCTTCTTTCTCGAATTTTTCGACAAATTGGAGGCGAAATCAAGCTTCAAATATGTCTTGTCTCGCGAGTAAACCAGCAAATTTTCGTGTTTTCAACCTTCTTTCTCAAATTTTTCGAAAAATTGAAGGCGAAATCAAGCTTCGAAGATGTCTTGTCTCTCGAGTAAACCAACAAATTTTCGTGTTTTCAACCTTCTTTCTCGAATTTTTCGATAAATTGAAGGCGATATCAAGCTTTCGAAGATGCATAAATTCGAGACTGTTTTTGACATTTTATGTCTTTACTATGGCACATAAATGAAAAATCGTCACGCGGGGATCGTCACGCGGGGAGCGTTACGTTGAAATTTCTGATGATTTTCACGTACAACCAATCGTTCCTAGGGAAAACTAACTTCCTCATTTTCCACCCCACAAAAATCGTTCACCACTCATTGGAAAGCTCTCAATTTATTAAACATGAGACATAAAATGTCTCTCGTGGTTGCGTACCTACTTGTACGAAAGCTGTATCCACCGTTTGTGTTTTCAATTTCTGTCTGCAGCAAGAAGTGACAACAAACTTCTACCTACGATTTTAAATCAGTTTCCCAACATCCGGAAATGATAATTTTTTTTAAATGATAAAGAATAAGAATAGGAGGAAAGATACGAGTAGGTTCCTACCAGGGAGAGGGGTGTCAGTGACTGGATATGCTCAATGTTAGTATCTGGTTTGCGTACATCCCAAATACTGACACTCCCATAACTAGTTACTAACACCCCTGTTAGGATATGGATCCCTTGCTTTTTTCGAAAGGCGGGTAGCAACATCGTATTCTACGTAAAAACCCTAGTTAATTAGGCTTTGGAACTAAAGATTTCGGAAAACCCCAATTACTAACACAAGTGTCAGTAATTGGGTAAAGGCAGGTTTCTGGGTACCCAAATCCTAACACTGAGGAAAAAATGTTATTTTATCAGTTATTTGCACTGGAATTGTGTATTCTTATTAGCTAACATCAATACTGGAGCGGTAAAAAGTAAATTGAACGTAGAAACAAAGATGAAACGGTTATGATAGATGAAATTGCAACTCACCTCCTTAGCAAAACCGCTAACGATCGGACAGCAGGTGTTAGACTGATGATAAAACTTCATTCCCGAACCCCTTATCGTCAATGCCGACTAGATTTTGGCGAGAATCGGTAGAAAATAACTGTGACATTGATTTGGTGCCAAATTTGAATCCCTAGGTGACCAGGAACGCTTATTTATCAAGGAAGAATGAGCATGTGTTAGTAATTGGGGTGGTGTTAGCAATTGGTTCCTTCACCCTAAGTCGGTATTTTTTCGAAAATAAGGTTTTGAGCTTTTCGGGTAAATTAGGGTCGCTTGATTCATTTAGTGAAGCCGTTTTCCAATCTGATGAATAGTTTTTTACCCAGAAGGCATTGAAAAAACGTGTAAGTCGGTTACCTATTTTTTCGCCGGAAAACCATGTAAGTCCTGTGTACGCCTTCATAAGCGTGAGCAGCCCACGCTGGTGGCAAGTTTCCATCAAAGATAGTCAGTATAAAAAAAAAAAAATTCCATGTAAAAGTTTACAAAATCCTAAATGGAGTTCGGAGAAAGTGATCATAAATAGAAACCTTTTTATTAGTCTCAATTTCAGCAATAAATTCCACTCCTTGTGTTCTGCAGACACGTGATTTTCCATACTGTGGCCAACCTTAAGATCACGACCTACCTACGTGTTATTCCGCATTGTTTCTAAATTATTTTTACATAATTTAGGAGGATAATTTTAGATGAATTGATTGATTTGTTGGCTGTTTGACGTAGGTGTAATGCTGATGTTAGAAAGAACAAAAAGAGATTAGTAGTGTGCTATTGGTCTGCTTATGTTTTACAGGAAACTCTGTAAAATTAATGATACAAGAGATGATAATTGAGGAAATCCATCTCTGACCTGTCCCTAACCCCTTACCCATCCCTAACCCATATCCAACCCATCCACAGCTCATCTCCAACCCATCCCTGTCCTATTCCTAACCCACACCCAACCCATCCATAACCCATACCTAACTTATCCCTAGTCCATCCCTAATCCATCATCAGTTCTTACCCTACCCAGCCCTGACCTATCCCAACCCCTAATCCGTCCCTAGCCCATCTCCTATCCTTAACCCCTATCCCATCCCTAACCTAACTCATACCTAACCCATCCTCAACCCATCCCTAGTCCATCTATAACTCTGAGCTATCTCCAACCCCTAACCCATCCCAAGCTCATCCCCAACATGTCCCTAACCTATCCCAACCCCTAACTTATACCCAGCCCATCCCTAACATGTCCCTAACCCCTAACCCATACCTAACTCATCCCTTGTTTTAATGAAACAAAAGTACCTAGTTACCTAACACTTAAATTCAATGCATACCTACCTAGTTACGGTTGTGATAGGTAAAGTGTTCCTATAAGTAATGGTAATTGAGGAATTGGAGGAAACATTTAATGGTAATTGAGGAATTGGTAGTATAATAATTTATTGCTCTACTCCAGTAATATTAAGACTGAAGACTGTCATTTTGACTCAAGGAGCCTTAAAGTTTGACTGTATTAGTCAACGCCTATGAATTTTCATTTAAATATTTTCCTTTTGCATCGATTTGGGTATTTTGAGTAACCTTGAAACCTGGAGAGAAAAAATTGAATAATATTCCTAATAATTAAATAACCCAAGCTGGGTATATTTTCATGAAAATCAAATTGAAAACCATGTAAGTCGGGTGTCGAAGGCTGGGTAAAATCATGTAAGTCCATTTTTTCGTTCGCTAAAGTAAATTTTGATGAAATTAGTCTCAGGCTCTTTGAAATACTACTGTTACCACCTGTTTTAAGGAATGGAACGAAAAAACTTATTGCATGTGGAATAGAAACTGAATTATTTAGTTTTTAGTGTCCCCTGTAAAATTTGATAAACTCGACTTACATGGTTTACCAGGTATAGGGACGTTATTTTCCCCACCGAAATCATTAACGATAGGTATTATAGCATTTACAAATAATCAACCTTTTAAAGATCTATTTCAACCTTTTACGTATTTGCTAAAAAGGAACATGAGCTTATACGCGATTTCATCAGAGAGCGCAAAATTTCCCCATACCCTTAAATTTGAGCTCTTGGTGTATATTCTTGGTATTAGTAGTTATCCATAGGTTACATCAGTAATTACAACAACATATTTTGTGCAGAAGTTCTAGTCAACCTAGGATGAACCGTCTACGTGTGCTGTTCCTTCTACCTCTACTGGACTTCCAGCTTCAGCTAAGCCGCCTGTGCCCGAAACACTCACTCCAGGAATGTTCATTTTGGCCAGCTTGAAGAGCGAGTCCAAAAAAAAAAGAATTCTATTAATAACTATTAATTAATCCGGGGGTGATGATTTTCATAGGGGACCATCTACAAGGCAATCCGGACAATCCCTGAAAATTTCATCAAAATCGGATGAGAAATGTAGAAGTTATGGCTGTGGCGAGGATTTCATGACAGATAGACACGAAACCAAAATTCTTCAGGAAGGTCTGAAACGTAAAACGCGAGTAGAAATTTTGATTTTGGAGAACTTTTTTTTTCTACCTAGAAAAGTGAAAACAAAGCTTCCGCTACCTTGGTAGATTCGGAAGGAAAACATTACGCCTTATCACTATGTTAACAGCAACGATACTATTAATGACGATGGTACTATTGTAGTAAAAAATGGATTACGGCGTTTCCGGGGATCCATGCACAGTTTGAGGTTAATGACAATGATATTCGAGCCATAAATACAGGAGATTTTGTTCAGATTCCCAGTTCCCATCAGTGCAGTTCCCATTAGACATTTTTGGATTTTTGATCCTTACCTCATTTTATTTTAGTTAGGCTCTGATTCCCGAATGTTGGACACTATTGGTTTATTATTTTCAATAATGAATCTTCGGAATCGAGCGTTTTTGTAAGAATTTTATTATTAAGAAACTGAGTTTCCTAAGTATTATCAAGAAACCGAGTTACCTATGTATTACTTAGAAACTGAGTTACCTATGCATTATTAAGAAAATGAGTTACCTATGTACTATTAGGAAACTCAATAAACTATGGGTTTTCAAAAGTTTTTTCAAAGCCGTTTACATTTTTAAGAGTTACCTGAACTATTTACACCGCTGGGTCATATAATTCTGACTTTTCCTTAATCCACATTTTACGAAAGATTAGACTGATTGAAAGACGTGAAGAACCGTAGAAGTACCCAACTTCGGCCACTTTTGGAGGTTTTTTGAGTTTATTCAAAGTCAAATATATGAGTAAAAATCTGAAAAAAATAATTTAGATGGCAGCAGATCTGCTCTATAGGATGTCACTATAAATTTTTTTAAATCATCACAACCTTGGCCTTTTTTAAAAACTTGAAGTGTGGCCGAAGATAGGTACCGTTGTGCTCCAACTTCGGCCACCTATGGAAAATGCATTAAAAACGAAGAAGTAGTAAGTATATTGTAACTTCGGCCGCCGAATAATTTTTTAAAAAAGCTTTTTTGAATTTAAAAATCATAAAAACCGTACAAAGACTTTTTGGAACACCTATAATACAATAACACCTTAGGAATATCATGGAAAACATCCAAACAAAGGCGAAATGTAGTAAAAGATATCTATAAAGCTTTTCAAACGTGAACTGATTATTTGAATTTTAAAACTTCAAATCATGGTAATTTTCAGGTCGACATTTCAAAATTATCATCATTATCAGTGCTAATAAAGTCAAAAATACGAGATCATCTCACTAGTCATAAAACAGCCAAAATTATTTGAACAACATTTAAAACATTCATTGGTAATATTAACTTATCTGACTTCTCTTGAAAAATGTGTGTAATATTCTCAAAAGACTATAAACTCATGACTAATCATTATAATAATATCATTAGAGTGAAAATTGAAATGCAATGGGGTGACCCACCTTGAGAGGATTCTTCTTATTTATCTTATCCTGCAAAGTCGATCTGGGTACTGCATATTTTTAAGATGCCTTCCGAATTGACAATTTCCTAGCCCTAACCTCCTTCAGTGCGTTTTCCATATATATCGGATTATAGTTATGGTACTCACGTCCACTAATTTTCTATCTTCGAGACGGCCGAAGTTAGGCACACTGACTCAGTTATTGGAAAAAACTCCCCAGAACTCCCTCAAAACACGAAGTAAAAAAAATGACTTATCACTCACCTTCAAGAACACTAAACTACGAACATGAAACGGTAAGAGCAAGTTCTAAGATCACATCACTTCAAAAACTACAATAGTTATAAAGCACACAAGCTGAAAAATGTCTAAACTGCTTGTTTACATTTTGATTTTTTTCATGGGAAAGTGATAAGAATAACAGGCACGAGAGATATCAACATTAGGCCCCAAAGACACCTGTTGAAATTGAGAAAAAACTGAAAGTTTTTAATGACCCCTGAAGAGCACAGCTTCATCAGTACCGCCAATATTTGAAATGGCCGAAGTTAGGGGACATGGCCGAAGTTGGGTACATCTACGGAATCTGATAATTCTGATGTACCTAGATTATAGCTTCGGACTGTGATTGCGATAAATAAAAGAGACTCCTAAACTAAGATTCTCGTATTTTGAAGGAATAAAAAGGTTTCATGAGTTCAACTCACACTTGGTTTTCTCTCTCCCTACAATGTTTTATCTCTCCCTACAAAGTCGAAATTATGGAAAAAAATTCAAAATTCTATAAATTTGAAACTACTTGATAAAGTGTGCGCCCACTTCAGGATCTGCCTCAGTGGTCAAAACAAAGGACATTTACGGGAGAAAAAACATAAAAACTTCAACATTAATTTATGGAAAAGTTCGAGGACAAAATAACCCCAAATTTTGAAATGACCCGTATATCATGAAGAAAAACAACACACGTGTCCATAACGTTGTCAGTAAGGGTAACCTCACCACCTGAAGGGTAATAGGAAAGATATTTTTTCTCATAGGAAGGGTTGGGATGAGTTAAACTTGTAAAAAGTTGAATTTAATTTATAAAAAGTCCCTCCTCAATGCTCCTCCCCTCAAACTACTTCTCTCAGAAAGATTACAACCAACACATAAGTAGTACTGTAGTAATGCCCTCGGCCCATCCTGCCAAAATATGCCAGGTCCTTGGACCTCTTCTGTATGTCCTTTACACTAACGATCTCCCAGAAATTTCCAGATGTTTCCACGTTTCCAGATGATACAGTGATGGTGGTAATTGGAGAAAATAACAAGGAATCAGTCACGAAGTTAAATCGCTCAATCTCTCGCATTCAGTAATAGACAGACAAATGGAGAATTAAAATGAACGAGGATAAGTCGGTACATGTTGATTTTGCAAACAAAAGAATGGAATACGAACCAGCTTTTCTCGATGCCAAAGTTGTTTCCAAAGTCAATGAGGCCAAGTACCTTAGAGTGAAGCTGAATGCCATGCTCCGGTGGAAAGCCCACGTCAAGAAGAAAAGGACGAACTTGTACTAAAACTCCGAAAAATGTACTGGTTTATGGGTAGACGCTCAAAACTATCCAGAACAAGCTTACATTGTACAACCAAGTCCTAAAGTCATTCTGGACTTACGGAGCGCACATAAGGGGCTGTGCGGCACAATCAAATCGAGAAATCGTCAAAAGACTTCAAAAACGTTAGCCAAGCGCACAAAATACTTTCAATTAGGAGGCCATGATTTTCATAAGGAACTATCTGCACGCCAACCCGCACAATCCCTGAAAATGTCATCGGAATCAGATAAGAATTTCAGTAGTTATTATGGCTGTGGAAAGGATTTCATGACAGACATACAGGCAGACAGACAAGGAACCAAAATTGTTCAGGAAGGTCTGAAACATAAAACGCGGGTGGAAATTTTGATTTTGGAGAACATTTTTTTTTTTTTGAAAAGTAAAAACAAATATTTTGCTAGCTTGGTAGACTCGGAAGAAATACTGCGCTGAGAAATACAGTCGGGTCATTTCAAAATTTGGGGTTATTTCTTGTCACGCAGCTTTTGTGAACACTATTTGTCTTGCAAATTCAGAATTTTTCAGGGAGATACAGCAGGTTGGTGTCTACAAAGATCACATAGAATGAATTTCACTAATCAATTAAGTCAGATAATTAAAAATCAAGATCCCAATTCTCTCTCCCTACACCTATCACAAAGGGTAGGTTGGGAACTTCGAAAATTTTTGGAGAACTCTATATTCATGTTTTAATTTAAATAAAAAATGTTATAGATCCAGATTACTCTTCTCTTCAGCAATAAATTAGAAACGAACGAAAATTCCTTGAATTGGAAGCGGTTTTGCCATGTTTTGATACTGTCACAAGGTTTTAATCTCTTTCCCTACAATTTTTTTTGAAATGCCCGCCCACTCCTGGCAAACGATTATTTCGTGTCATGAAAAACAAAAGTGAACACTGCTGCAAGATGGCTTCCGAAGCTACTGAAGTTTGTTGAATTTTCAAGCTCCCAGTTGTGTGGGTTATGTTGTGAAGTGTTGAAGCTTTGAGAGTAGGTTAATACTTTCTCCATCCCTACAACCACCTCACACATCAGGGTAAGTGTTCAACTACTTATAATTAAACTCAAATTACAATTATGAATGCCATAGTGTTATGTATTTTTTTCTAACGTTCAGAATCAATAATGGTGATGCCAGTAGAGAGTGAAAACCTCACAAATCTCTCTCCCTACAACCTCTCTCCCTACAACTTCTGGGAACAGGCTGGTTTGTAGGAAGAGAGATGGAATTGCAGGGGGAGAAGTTTTGCTCATGGTTCACCAAGATAATGGTTAAATTTGACCTCTTGGTGTATATTCTTGGTATTAGTAGCTATCCATAGGTTACATCAGTAATTACAACAACATTTTATGTGCAGAAGTTCTAGTCAACCTTGGATGAACCGTCTACGTGTGCTGTTCCTTCTACCTCTACTGGACTTCCAGCTTCAGCTAAACCGCTGTGACTGCGATAAATAAAAGCGACTCTCCTAAACTAAGATTCACGTATTTTGAAGGAATAAAAAGGTTTCATGAGTTCAACTGACCCTTGGTTTTCTCTCTCCCTACAAAGTCGAAATTATGGAAAAAATTCAAAATTCTATAAATTTGAAACTACTTGATAAAGTGTGCGCCCACTTCAGGATCTGCCTCAGTGGTCAAAACAAAGGACGTTTACGGGAGAAAAAACATAAAAACTTCAACAAAAATGTATGGAAAAGTTAGAGGACAAAATAACCCCAAATTTTGAAATGACCCAGTCATCGCGCCATGGTATTATTTTCGAAATGAGCGTCTCCACCATGAGCTCCAAACCGTAACTGTCAACGACGACAAACATTCCATGTCAACGAGAAAGCTATCCGTCTAGTTGACAGTAATTAAATCACCAGAAGACAGCTTTGGTAATTTGAAAGACAATAGTAGTACCATGTAGATAGGTAGGACAGCTTTGGCCGACCTGTGAGGCCGTTTTCGTTTCCAGCTGAATTTTGTGAACATTAGATATGTGTTTAAATATTGGATTATTTCCGTGCCCAAGCGATATCTTATAATTTACTGTGAATAACGTAAATAAGGGTTAATTAAGTGGTTCTGATAACCTATAAAATAGGGGATACAAGGCGAAATCCTAACACAATCCACGAGCCGCATCCAACTTTCTAGATTCCGAGCAGATAATCATGATAAACTTCACCCAACCCCAGTTTCCTGTAGGGTTACGTAACCCAGGTAAACTTCTCGATTGTCTCGAAAAATAATCGTTTCTACAAGTTTTTTGAGCGCAATTTTCCTTACCTGGGTTATGTCGTAACCTTGTGGTAAACTTCAACCTTGGGATACATTTTTTTAACAGACAACATCTTGACATTGTTTGCAGATGAGTCAATGTAGAAGAATAGGTGTCGTTCAGTCATAAAACGAATAAACACTTCTTTAGGCCGACGTTTCGTTATAACTGTATACCATCTTCAGGGCTATAACGAACATTAAAACCAGAGTGGTATGGAAATTCAACAGCATCGTTCTTGATTGAATCATTTACCTCACATTGTCAATGTAGATAATAATGATATTGATACATACCTTCGAAAGGGTGTAAATACATTTCTGTAGACTACATTAGCATTTCAAACAGCACTTTCTACAATGGAACAACAAGACCAAACCTCTCAATTAACTCAAAATAATAATTCCAATATTGCTCCTCCACTCAGTCATGAAAGAGTTATAATACATTTATTTATTATTTATTTATTATTTGAAGTGCCTGTCGGAACAAATCTCCAAAACATTATCTACAAAGTTGCCAACCAAAATATCAAATAGGAAAAAACACACTCTAAACAACCTTGTACCCAGTGAAGTGAAATTCCAAACTCCCAATGAATTAAAAAGCAAAATACCATATATATATGGTTTTTATACCTAGTTTATCGTGTAATCAGTGTGACTCAACATATATTGGTCAAAGCAAATAATATCTTAAAAATAGACTCAGCAAAAACAGATCTGACATAAATAATTTTGATACCAGATGTGCTTCAGCAATAGAAGCAATGCAATTGAAGAAAATCACGCATGGAGCTTTGAAAATTGTAGAATCTTCGATTCAGAAGAATATTTAGGGAAAAGAAAAATTAAAGAAATTATAATATATAAAGCAGTCAATACTTGTAATGAAAGAACAGATACTAGCATACAGGTAATCTTAGTATCTTTGTTTTCATTCAAATCCAACCTGAACTGGTTGTTTACTTCACTACCTACCTACTTTATTTCCTACTTACTATTGTTAAAAAATTATCACTTGGTCAATAAAATTTTTTTTTTAAATTCTACGTCACTTTGATCGGATTTTGATGAACAAATCATTTGAGGAAGCATTATGTGACATGAGCAGTACTGTTGATGAACTGTTGATATGATTTTCGCCATTCTATTTATGGTTTTCTATTAATAAACAGAACAGAATTTGAAGATTACTTATTCAAGACATTAAGTTGTTCGCGATTAAGTTTACAATTATTGTTCTCTTTTAGCGAATTTTCTTTGAAAATGAAGCTAGGTAATTCACTCGAATAAAAAATTTTAGAAAGGAAAATTTGTATGTAGGACGATAATTTGAGCAAAAATTCCAAGTTTGAACCAAAATCAACTATTTACGTATGGGCACTCAATGAATCCAGGGAGACGATGTCACCAAAATTGGACCTTTATTTCAGGTGGGGAGTCCTGCCCGGAACAAAGATTGATCATGTGCAGACACGGAACCTAAGTTGTTCAAAAACATGTAAAACTCAAAATGGGACTAGAAATTTCGATTTTGCAGGAACCAACGTTTCTCGATAGCTGAACAAATTCGAACCTTTCCTAACTTCGATATTGAGGAAGCAAAATGTGTAAAGCAAAACGAAGGAAGGTAGAATTTTTGCGATTTCAAGGCTCCCATTTCTCTTCAAGGGCCTCGAGGTCGAAATCATGGATTACTACCTACGATAAATTTATCGATATTTCGATGTGTAGGTACAACCTAGTAAGGTTGGTGGTAATGAGTTTTGGCAACATCGCAAGGTTGCAAGTGCTAATGGAGTGATGAGTTCATAATCCTTCCCAGAAATGTTAATCTTCTGCCCCATTGGACTTCCTGGGGTCTGAGAGGTGGATGACTGTCCCTGGTGACTGTGGATGACTGTCTTCTGTCCCTGGTATCGTTCTAGGAAAATTCGAAAATCAACACCTCTTTCGATACTTTGGCTTCCGAGTCTTCCAAGGTAGCGGAAGGTTTTCACTCTTCAAGGTTTAGAAAAATATCCTCCAAAATCAACGTTTCCACTCGCGTTTTACATTTTAGGCCTTCATGAAGAATTTTGGCTCCATTTCTGTCTGACTCTCATGAAATCCTTGGAGCGGGCCAAAATATACGAAGACATAGTCCGTTTTAGTGTACATGGTCCCCCATAAAAATCATCGGCTCCAGACTGATAGTAGCCACTGCGCATGCGCAAACGTGAATTCCCAGTAACAGCCATTACCTACTTCAACATTTCCCATCCGAAATCGATGAAATTTTCAGAGATTGTGCTGGTGGGCGTGTAGATGGTCCCCAATAAAGATAGTGGAAGGTAGTAGCTAATCTCAATGTTTTGAGATTACCTACTAGGTATGCATCGGATTATCTAATCAATCAGGGTATGGATTAAAAGCAACTATGAGCTACACCCACCTTGCAAATTGTTTTTTGCTTTAAAATCATTCAAATATTAGTAAAATATTGTAAGAACTCTGCAAAACTATTCGAAATTAAATTGCATTAAAATTTTTAGAAACAGATCAAAACCTATCAAAATTGATTCCGATAAACATTCAGAGTTTAGAGCCTAAAACCTGAATATTCAAATTATGTAAAATCTCGTCTATACTTATTCTTATAGCACGTATTCTGTTCGTTGATGGGGCTTGTCCTTCTTTCGTCCCAGTGCATTTTGCCTACTATAGTCTAATGGAATACTCCCTTCCAATAATAATTATTATTATTTTATTCGATTTTTATTCGATGCCAGAATTTTATTCGATTTTTTTATTCTACCTACCTTGAGACGTAGGTAAACCAACAAATTTTGAGGGGGGTTAATTGTATTACAATAATTACAATAATTGTAGCTTATTATTCCGACAAAAAAAATCGTTTAACCCCCTCAAAATTTGTTGGTTTACCTACGTCTCAAGGTACGTAGAATCAAAAAATCGAATAAAATTCTGGCCGCTCCTTATTTGGACTTTCCTTAGTTACCATGGACCGATTTTGATGAAATTCGGTATGTAGGGTCCATCTAGGGTCTAGTTGTGCCGCGAAGCTTTTGGTTGATCTCAGTCACTTCTAAGGGTTGAAAATTTCAAAACGCCCTAGCTCAAAACCTTTTATTACAAAGGTATTTCGTCAATTTAAAATAGTATTGAATTTCTAGGATCGAATGAGACCAGCCAGAGCTCTGTATGACTAGCCGTTCGCTCCCTATGAGAACTTGAGGGTTGCTCCAACGATGAATCAGAAACAAGAGTGTGAATGGCAAAAGAGGCCCAATCTCTGTTCAAATTTTAGCTGACCAAAATGAGATCGTTGTTCATTTCATCAAGTAGCATTCAGTTTTGCGTCCTTAGCAACCAGTAGGTAATCAAATTTCCTAATGAAAACCCCCTATTTTTTCAAATTTAGTGTGAAGCGTTCATTTCTTCCAAATAATCTTGATTGTGAAGCGAAAATATGGTTGGTACGTAGTGAAAATGGCGAAAATGAAAATGGGGCGTTTTTTGCAGGAGAGTATCAATACAGAAAATAATAAACCTTTGTGTAATAATTTACAGTGTTTTATAAAAGATATAGTGATGCATTTTACAAAAGGGTTTTCCAATGTACATTATGATGTAACCACTTGGGAAATAGCTCTCAAGTTCTGAAGACGCTGTAAAGTGAAATACAAGTGCACTAAACTGATCTTATAGCTTCTCCGAGTCAAATTAAAGGTTTTCCGAAACAAAATATACGTTTTCCATTTCAAAATACAGATTTCCCGAAACGAAATAGCTTTTCCATTTCAAAATGTACCGAAACGAAATAGCTTTTCCATTTCAAAATGTAAATAGGTTTCCCGAAACGAAATAGGTCTTTCATTTCAAACTAGGTATAGGTTTTCCATTTCAAAATAAAGGCTTTTACTTTAAAGGTTTCTCGTTTCAAATTGCATTTTGTTCTTTGGAATACTACAGGGTTCGGCAGGGAGGTATGGATGATTTGAAATAATAGCTACACACTCATTTTCAAATGAAACTAAAATTTTATTATTTCAGTGTGTACCTTGGATGATGCCATTATGAAAATTAAAGAGGAAAAAAATAAAACATTGATTATGTACGAAAAATAACATCTGATAAGTGGTGTCCGTTTTTGTCCACACACTCCTGTAGACGTTGTGAGAAGTTGTCCATACTCTTCTGTAGCATTGGACGTGGTATTGCTCGAATTTCTTGAGTTATTGCTTCATTCAGGGCTTCAAGTGTACGTGGTTTGTGTATGTATACACGTGATTTGAGGTAGCCCCATAAAAAATAGTCACAAGGTGTCAGGTCTGGTGACCGAGGAGGCCACTCCACATCTCCACGCAACGAATGTTATTTTTCGTACATAATCAATGTTTTATTTTTTTCCTCTTTAATTTTCATAATGGCATCATCCAAGGTACACACTGAAATAATAAAATTTTAGTTTCATTTGAAAATGAGTGTGTAGCTATTATTTCAAATCATCCATACCTCCCGGCCGAACCCTGTACTTCCAGTTGACACCTGTTCGTCGACGAGATTTGAACTCCTTCCAAATGTAGACCACTGGATGGTTCACTTTTGCTCGAAATTCGCTGTCACTATTTATGTTCAAATTTCTCAAGATTTTTGCATCGCAGCATGATCGAAACGTTAGGAGTGACAAAGGGGGGGAATCGATTGCTAGAATACGCTACTTAGAGAAGGGATGCACTCGCGCAATAAGGATTACATAGACAAGGAATGCACGCGTGCGGCTGAAATCTCCCTGATCATGCACAAGGAATAGGATATCAAACTCGATAGTGGATGGACAGGCATCCACTCCTTGTCTTGTTTTCATCAAGTGCTTCAGTCCGCTACAGTGAACGTATCTTTATTTTGAAATGGAAAACCGAAATTTTGAAATGGAAAACCTATATTTTGAAATGGAATACTTATATTTTAAAATAGAAAACCTATATTTTGAAATGGAAAATCTATATTTTGAAATGAAATACTTATATTTTAAAATGGAAACCTATATTTTGATCTGGAAAACGTATACCTATTTTGTTAAAACCTTTAATTTTACGCGGAAAAGCTATACCATAAAACGATGAATCGCCGCTTCAATACTTCTCATCAAAATACTTCAAATTACGGGACAGACAAGATGTATCCGTCACGTTGAATTCTCTTCATCCTGGTGAACCTGTGACAAAATCGCAGTTACGAAGGGGTGGACAGGCGCAGTGGGTCCTATCGATAGTTACCCCGTTGAGACTAAAGTGGTTGAGAAGGGAAGAAGAGGAATCCCCTTGACGACGGGAAAATCGCAAATTCCGGTAGGTTTAGAAAGACGGGCGCATTGAACCAGTGAGTGGAGACTTCCTTGAAGTTTGAGCAGCGCATTAAAGGAAACTTGTTATCATGGAAGGGGGGGGGGGGGGGGGGTTGGCACTATGAGCAATTATCCCCAACTGGTTGATTCATCTTGTAGCTATACAACCTCAGAACAGTGAATGACGTTCTCCAAAATCAAAATTTCCACTTGCGTTTTACGTTTCAAGCCTTCCTGAACAATTTTGGTTGCATGTCTGACATAATATCCTTAAAGGGCAAAACTATACGATGTTATTGTCCCATTTCGATGAAATTTTCAGGAATTGTGCGGGTTGGCATGTAGATGGTTCCCTATGAAAATCATGGCCCCAAATTAAAGTATTTTCTGCGTATACGCAAAACGGAAAACCTTTCAACAGCCATAACTTTTACATACTTTATCCGATTTAGATCCAAAAAATTGAGCTGAGAAGTCCTATGCTCTGTTCATCAAATAGTCAAATTCTAAATTGTTCCAAATTGGCATGGAGACGTACAACTGTCCCAACCAATTTGAAACACAACTTGGAAGTAAAATCATGCGGTAGTCAAAATAGTCTAGAGGGCGGAGAAAAGCAAATCTTGTCCTGAGTTAAACGTTAAACTATCTATCATATCATATCAGGACTTAGTTTTCAAAACATTTTCTCCAGATTATTTTAATTTTATTCCTCACTCGGTAAATCAAAAGGATCCTCAAGAAAACAAGTAGAAACAACCATATATTATTATGATGTCACAAAATTCTGTGGGAGTTTGGCTGAGTGAAAATATCTACCTCGAGAATTTTTTCGAGTAACCTCAGCCCGGAAGTAGACGTCATAATTCCCTGATGTAGTTACTTGTGGGCACACCTGAGCGTGGAGAATTTCTCCTGAGACCTCCGAAATGAATGGAAGTAGAGCCCGTCACTTTTCCACCGTGAATACCAAGTTTGATTCGGCAAGAAAACAAAATGGAAGCTGTTTGTCGCCCAATGTTTTCCAATATTGCAGGAAGGTATGGATGTAGGGCAACAATTCAGTCATCTTCGAAGAAGTTTCTGGTTTCTAGATGATCTGGTTTCAAATACGGACTACGAAATATCAATTGCTCGTAATTGTCAATAATGATAATTTTAATGATTATTATTTTAAACTTTAAAATTTAGAGTTTATTTCTTCACTACCACTGAAAACCCTGAGAAATAGGACAAACTAGATCGACTAGATGACTCGAGCTTTATGAAAAGAAAAACACTGCAAATTAATATACAAAGGTTTATTATTTTTATGTATAGATAACTCGCCTGCAAAGAACACAGCTTTGCCATTGCCACTTTTTTTTTCAAATCTCCTATTAAAGACTGAAGGTCTATCTGACGGAGGGGGCACGACATAAAATAAAATAAATAAATACATCAAATATAATGAGGACAATACGACACGTCCTTCCTGCATCCCATTCTGGTGATTTATCCTTCCGATTAATTAATCTTTTTCTCTATCTTTTTTCGATTCTATTTTTCTTCGATCTAATATCAAATTTGATCAATTTCAAACCCATTCCCAATTAATCAAGAATTAAATAATTCATTAATTTATTAAGGGATTATCCCATTCGATTCTAAGAAATAAAGAGAAGTTGTGGTTCCTACGTTAGAAATTTTCTATTATTGGTTTCTAAGGGCGCACAACTGAGTACAACTCGAAGATACGAACAACGATCGCATTTTGGTTAGCTAAAATTTGAACGGAGATTGGGCCTCTTTTGCGATTCACACTTGTGTTTCTGATATAAAGTAAGTCCAACCCTCAAGTTCGAAAGGGAGCGAACGGTTGGTCCTACAGAGCTCTGGGTGGTGTCATTTGATTCTAAAAATTCAATACTACTATTTTAAATTTTTGAAAAAAACAATATCTTTATATTGAAAGTTCTTGAGCTAGGAAGTTTTGAAAATTCCAACTCTTAAGGTAGGTTTACACAAGCCAGTTTGTACAGTTATATCGTAAATGCAGTATACGCGGGCCATTTGATTTTCAAAAGCAAAATAATGTAGCCAAAGCCACGATTTCGCGCAGGCAGGATACCTATAAATTTGTATGGGAAAGGCTATCCCTCCTAAGCAACCAATCCTTTCTCCTTTCCGACCTTTTTTAGGCAACTTTTTTTTCTTATCAGGGAAGCAGCCGTCACACATGGGCTCATGGGCTCCTCATCCATATAAAAATTTATGTCGAAATTAGGGGTTTTGATTTTTTTTTAAAGACCAAACAGAATTACTCAAGTCCACCAAAGAACGGCCCACACCTTCGCAAGCACAACTAAACGTGTCAACACGACCACGAAAACTGGCTTGTGCAAGCCGGTTTGAGCAAATGGGATGAGCATGTAAACCTACCTTTAGAAGTGACTGACATCAACCGAAAGCTTTGGGGCTCAACTGGACCCCAAAATGAAATTTGAGAAGAGTCGATTTTGATGAAATTTAGTATTATATCATGCTAAGTTTAATGAGTCGATTTTGATGAAATTAGTATATTACACCAAATTTCATCAAAATCGATCCATGTTAACTATAAGAGAAGTGCCGCGTATTTCTAGAAAAATTTATTCGATTTTCGGATTCCAAGTGCCTTGAAACGTAAACCAAAAAATTTTGAGGGGGGTTAAAATTATTTGTTCTTGGTCGATTCCAAACATTCTTATTGAAAATAATACCTAAACCAAAATGTTACCAGAAAATATAAGTTTTGTTAAAAGTTGAATTTCCTCAACTCTTAGAAAACGATAGAATTTGTTCTATGAAGAAGTTCTATGGAAGAGAAAGAGAGAAGAGAGAGAGGAGAAGTTCTATGGATACAGAGACGGTCTGAGAAATATTTATGGTGCCCTATGCGTTATGATCCTCTAAAACACAAATTAGTGTCAATTTGTCCCATGCAAATGGACACTAATTTATAGAAATGCTTTTAGCCAAAACTTAGCTCACGCTGATGGCAAAATCGATAAACTTACCCGAGGTGATCATTGTTGTTTGTGACGACGTCGGGATCGCAAGTTTGGTGTCGCCTAGGGTAAGCTGCATCTTGAATATTCATGAGAATAGTTTTCCTCTTGGACCCTGAGCACAATCTTTACGTCTCTTCCTTGACAAATTCCTCCGTTTTAATCGAAGAACGTAGTTCAAAAGTTCGTAGCGAACCACTTAGTCCCAGCCACCTTACAAATTTAATGTCGTTAGTACAAATAGACGCTATCGACAACATGTCGTATGACCATTTATGGGCATATTCAGATAACACCACCACTCGAGCAAATTGACGTGAAGAACCGATTGGCGACTTCATTTTTGGTTTGAAATTAGCTACAATGCATTGCGTTGTCTATAAAACCGGGTTAGGGATATTAGGAAGCTATGTGCCCCCTTACTAAGTAAAGCGCTCGAAGCTGACCGTATCCGCTTTTGGTTTATTATTTTCAATAATGAACCTTTGGAATCGACCAAGAAAAAAAAAATTTTAACACCCCCTCAAAATTTAATGGTTTACGTTTCAAGGTATGTAGAATCCAAAAATCGAATAAAAATTTAGCCGTCCGTCCGCCGTACGCCGTCCGCCGTACGCCGTCCGCCGTACGCCGTACGCGGCACTTTTGCCACTTAGCATTGACCGATTTTGATGAAATTTGGTATGTAGGCTCCATTTGGGGTCTAGTTGTGCCCCGAAGCTTTTGGTTGATGTAGGTCACTTCTAAGGGTTCCAAAATCAATTTTGAAATTTTGAAAACGCCCTAACTCGAAAAATTTCGATATAAAGGTGTTGTTTTTCCTTCAATTTAAGATTCTACAGAATTTTTAGAATTTTTTGAGACCACGCGGAGCTCTGTAGGACAAACCGTTCGCTCCCTACGAAAATTTAAGGGTTTATATTGAAATATATATATATATATAAATCAAAACACGAGTGTGAATCGCAAAAGAGGCCTAATCTCCGTTCAAATTAGATCTGACCAAAATGCGATCAATGGTTGGTGATTTTGATTTTTTTTTGATTTTTTTTGATTTTTTTTTTTTTTTTTTTTTTTTTGATTTTTTTTTTTTTCATATTGGATGGATCTATGTAGAAAAATAATAAACCATTGTGTAATAATTTGCAGCGTTTTTAGCGAATTTTCAAAAAATGAAGCTATTGCAATGGCCTCAAAATTTTTAGAGTCCAAAACACACACTTCATTCGGAATGTAACTAGTCTGTAATCTATCGACAAAACACGCATTACGAAAGCAAAACCTGATTTTGGTTTATTATTTTCAATAATGAACCTTTGGAATCGACCAAGAAAAAAAAAATTTTAACACCCCCTCAAAATTTGATGGTGTACGTTTCAAGGTACGTAGAATCCAAAAATCGAATAAAAATTTGGCCGTCCGTCCGCCGTACGCCGTCCGCCGTACGCGGCACTTTTGCCACTTAGCATTGACCGATTTTGATGAAATTTGGTTTGTAGGCTTCATTTGGGGTCTAGTTGTGCCCCGAAGCTTTTGGTTGATGTAGGTCACTTCTAAGGGTTCCAAAATCAATTTTGAAATTTTGAAAACGCTTTAACTAAAAAAATTTCGAAATAAAGGTATTGTTTTTCCTTCAATTTAAGATTCTATAGAATTTTTAGAATTTTTTGAGACCACGCGGAGCTCTGTAGGACTAACCGTTCGCTCCCTACGAAAATTTAAGGGTTTATATTGAAATATATATATATATATAAATCAAAACACGAGTGTGAATCGCAAAAGAGGCCTAATCTCCGTTCAAATTAGAGCTGACCGAAATGCGATCGATGGTTGGTGATTTTGATTTTTTTGATTTTTTTGGATTTTTTTTTTTTGATTTTTTTTTTTTTTTTTGTTGTTCTTTTTCTCTTCATATTGGATGGTTGGTGATTTTGTAGAGGTGATCTATATGATGATCTATATATGTATCTATATAGAAAAATAATAAACCATTGTCTAATAATTTGCAGCGTTTTATAGATAGGTAACTACCTAGAAATGTACTACTTTCTCGTCTTATTCTCCAAAAGAGAAATGAAAGAAGACTATCTAAAACGGCTGATAAGTTAGTTAGTTTAATCTCATTTTTTCCATCCTGGAAAAATGAAAAAAAAAGTCTGCCAAGTGGGTAAAATACTATGGTATAAAAAGTATCCATAAAACTAGATCAAATCTAGTTACTAATTAAATCTAGGAACTATTTCTCATCATTCAAATTTTGAATTGTTCAAATTTTGAACGCTTGGGCATGATGAGAAATAGTTCCTCAATGACAGTAACTCGCTCATCAGCGCTTATCACTACATCCAGCAGGTTTGTTTCCTGCAGGAGCTGCATTCTCTCTGAATCTCTTCGCAATGTAAACCGGAGAAGCTGATTATTTCTCGTACGAGTAAAATGTAAACAATCACAGAAAACTGGTACTTGAATCTAGTAGGGTAAAACCTACAGGGATCTAAATAACTGACACCTAATTACAATGTACAATTATGACGCGACGCGCAAAGGAATGAAGTATGAAAATCGTACGAGAAAAAATCAGCTTCTCCGGTTTACATTGAGAAGAGATTCAGAGAGAATGCAGCTCCTGCAGGAAACAAACCTGCTGGATGTAGTGATAAGCGCTGATGAGCGAGTTACTGTCATTGAGGAACTATTTCTCATCATGCCCAAGCGTTCAAATCTAGTTTTACGGATACTTTTTATATCATAGTATTTTACCCACTTGGCAGACTTTTTTGCTTCCTCACTACCGAAGGTAGGGAAGCTTTGTATTCGTGAAAGAAGTGAAAAAAAAATGTCCTCCAAAATCAAAATTTCCACTTGCTTTTTGCGTTTTAGAGCTTCCCGAACAATTTTGGTTCCGTGTCTGTCGGTCTGTCTGTGGTCAATCCTTGTCCCAGGCAAAACTATACTAACTTGTGGTCCGATTTTGATGACATTTTCAGGGATTGTGCGGGTTAGGTCCTAGACGGTCCCCTATCAATTTCAGCACCTTCGGACCAATAGGAGCGAGTGCGCATGCGCAAACGTGAATTTCCTGGAACCTCGGTTTCTCGGTTTCTAATGAACCGATTTTGCTCAAATTTGGAGGTTAGTTAGGGACTAACTTCTAAGAGACACCCTATAAGTTTCAATAAAATTGGTCAAGCAATAGCCGCTGCGCATGCGCGAACTTTAAATTTATTGTTACAACCAAAACTCCGCAACTATTCAACCAATTTCGATGAAATTTTCAGGGATTGTGTGGGTTAGATCCTAGACGGTGGACCGCTAAATAAAATAATAAAATTCTACGTTTAATTTTAAACAAAACTCAAATTACGAGTATATAACAAATTAATACCCATAATCCTAATACGTACCTACACCTATTATAGTTTTAGTATTGAATAATAATAATCATTATCGTCATAACTTCGTAGTTTTATTTTATACCTACACTCTTTCGTTCTTTTATTTCAGTGGTTTATATACCACAACTATTTACAACACTATTATAAACATTAATACCTGCAATGCACCCTATCCCGCATATTATCGCCAATATTTTGGTATTCAATAACTCTTTGAATCATAATTTTTTCGCCAACTGATTCTATACGTCCATGTTACAATGAGTGAGGAAGCTATACTGCCCACCCAACTTGGCAGACGTTTTTTTCATTTTTCCAGGATGGAAAAAATGAGATTAAACTAACTAACTTATCAGCCGTATTATTAAATAATTCGCCAAATTTTGGTTCTGATAAGTACTTTGAATGTAGAATACCTGATTACAAAAGTATAGAATGCAGTTCAGATTTTTTTTAGGATAACTATTCAATATCTATTACCAGTGTATTTACCCTACAATAACTTTGGAGTAAGTCGAAAACCCTCTCATAAGTATTGACATGAGACTTTTTTTTCTTTCCAGGGTAGTGCCATAAAAAAGCTGCACCACTACTCCAGAAACACCACTACTTAAGAATTTTTTGAACTGCTACTACATTAGTATACGTGTACTATGTCATGTTCACTTAAGTAATAATATATGGATGTATGTTAAGCTATACGGATCTGTTAATACTAGGATAATAAGATGTCCCCACGATAATGCGTGAACATCATGACTTACGAGTATATCGTGAAATTAACTCCATTCCTAACTTCAAGTCGATTGTAACACAATTGGAACAACCATGGAAAATAATCCGCTATTCGCCCTCTGCAGAGCTTTGGGTCTGTTTCCATTCAACACCAACGGAGACTCCCCTAAAAGTCTCATTCGGTATTCCATCACTTTCAACGTCGCCAACTTAATTTTCGTATTTTGGATTCGTTTTTATTTGCACATCGAACCCTTAAGGAGTATGACCATAGTGCTGAGTTATGGAAAATTCTGCATTCTCAATTCATCAATAATTTTCCACGTAGTGACGATTATTTTATTCAGAGAAAAAATACTTTTCATTTTGAAAACTTTGGAGCGATGTAACGATCGGTTGCCAATACTTCTCAACATTAATATAATTTTTGCCACCTTCGCGATGGACCTAATGGAAATCGTAACGATCATAATACTTCATTTCATGGGACCTCCGACCTCTAACGCTCTGAACAAGACCTTGTCGTACTTGTTATTCCCATATTTAAGCATCTTTGAGACGCTGATCATTCTGCAAAGTATTGTATTCACCTGCGGCGTTCTCAAAGTACAACGAAAGCTCGATTCCTCTGCAATCGGCTTGAAAACCGTCAGAACTCACTTTGCTCTGTACAGAGTCTGCCAACAGATCGATCAATTGTACGGTGTACCGATATTGTTGGCGCTTCTTCAAGATTTCACCGTAATCGTTCAAGTTCTGTCAATGTATTTTGAACGAATCATGACATTCACGCTCTTCAGTAACGTCACCTTCAACAACTTGTGGGTCCTCGTCATGTTCTCCAAAGTATTCAACTTCACTATGAAATTTTTCATCATTGTCATTTGCTTGGGAAAAGTAAGAAAAGAGGTGAGAAATTATTCTTTGAACATATATTTCATAGGTTATTATTGTAGACTAGTGGTAGTGTCATACTTGGACACAAACAGAGCACATTTTGACGTACAAATGGATCATGATTACTAGGGCCCACTTCTTGAAATCAAAATGGGTTCAGTTTAGACGGAAGATAGATGATTAAATAATAATTCAAACATATTGTTTAGTAATGCATGCATTCCATGGGACGTCCCATTGTATAAGCATTAGGTCAATTTAAACCAGTTGGTAAGCGAAAAAACTTCACTCGATGTAATTTTTCAAGTATTTTAGGCAAGAAATAGTGACCCCCCCCCCTCTCACACTTATCCACCATAACATTTCTAGTGGCATGGGAGCCTCGAATTTGAAGAGCATACCCAACATGCGAATTCGAACTCAACCCCCCCCCCCCCCCATCAACCAATGGTGCCAGTCTGGCACCAAAGCGGAGATACATCGTAACGTTAAACTTTCATCTATTTGTTTCGGTAGGCAGTCCGTCGAAATTCGTTTTCGTATTCAAGGTGAAATACAAAAAAAAACGTCTGCCAAGTTGGGTGGGCAGTATAGCTTCCTCACTCATTGTAACATGGACGTATAGAATCAGTTGGCGAAAAAATTATGATTCAAAGAGTTCGCGCATGCGCAGCGGCTATTGCTTGACCAATTTGATTGAAACTTATAGGGTGTCTCTTAGAAGTTAGTCCCTAACTAACCTCCAAATTTGAGCAAAATCGGTTCATTAGAAACCGAGAAACCGAGGTTCCAGGAAATTCACGTTTGCGCATGCGCACTCGCTCCTATTGGTCCGAAGGTGCTGAAATTGATAGGGGACCGTCTAGGACCTAACCCGCACAATCCCTGAAAATTTCATCAAAATCGGACCACAGGTTAGTATAGTTTTGCCCGGGACAAGGATTGACCACAGACAGACAGACACGGAACCAAAATTGTTCGGGAAGCTCTAAAACGCAAAAAGCAAGTGGAAATTTTGATTTTGGAGGACATTTTTTTTTTCACTTCTTTCACGAATACAAAGCTTCCCTACCTTCGGTAGTGAGGAAGCAAAACCCCACGAAATATGCGGTTTATGGTGTCCTGACACTATTAGTTCCATGGTGGGACAGAGGCTAATAATTAGCCTTTCATGAATTATTCATGAAAATCCGTAGGCATAATGAGAATTTTTCCTCAATTTCAAAGCTTGGATACAATTAGTACCGTCAACTGGTACAACTTTGTGCCAATTTTGAGGTTTTTTACGTGTAAATACTTTACTTTTCATCGTATATTATTGAAAAATTTACCCAGCGTAACTCTACTTTCCAAGTATCAAATGCCACCATGAAAAAAATTCTATCTCTTATGCAAGAACAGAAAGAAATGTTTTTTCGTGGCACATTCTTGTACCCCATAAGGGTACAACAATGTACCACAATTTTTTTAGCTTGAAAATATACGAATATCGAGCAATGAACACTTCTTGCCCTGGTTTCTTTGTTACTCATCATGTTAACTTTGAAAAGGAACCAAAAACAAGCTTGTTTCTAGAAAAATTTCAATATTTTTCAACTTTTTAGGGAGTGTGTGATCACAAAAAAACTCGAAACCTTATCTTCTTCATTTTTTAATAAAATTCAGGAAGCATAACACAGAAAATATATTTTTTTAACAAAAATATAACCCTGATTTATATGGCTCAATTCAAAAGTAATTCCAAAACCATGGATGAACGGATGAACCGAAAATTTTGAGATTTTTAGGTAACCATCAGGAGGTTAGTTTTAACAAATCGGAATGAAGATATTTGGAGTATTTAAATTTTTCAAATGTATAATAACAACAAAAATATATGATAACATTTAAAAATCTGAAATGTAAGCTCATTGCTCTATTTCTTGACTAAAAATATGATGAATCACAAAAAATAGTCCCTGTAGGCCTATCTGATGCGGAGATATATATATCTATGGGGGAAATGGTTAGGATCTCCCCCTTAAGGTTTGGGTTCCGTAATTTGGTTTGATTCGTTAACTGTGACATTTGGATCGTCCACGTGATCAAAAATAGAACAGAACACTTTAAATATCAATGCATAAACGGGAAAAAGTTGGTGGCACAAAGTTGTACCCTGTTTGTCCCATTTTTTACTTTCCTGTAAAAATCAAGAGGAAATAACACACTCATGAAAAAGGCAAATATGGCAATTCGTTGCTGATATTATAGGTTTGAAAATATAAACTTACCAGAAACGTGAACCAAACGCTAATGGGGTACCCAAAGGAGACTTTTTGGACAAATTCAACTTACGAAAAAAACCGTTAACAGATAAAATTTTATCACTGTCGCTGATGTCCACTGATAAGCTTGTTGAGTTGGTTAACCTGTGCCTATACTATTGCCCTGCCCCTGTGATTTTTCCTGAATTAATAGCTTCACCCCAGGAATCGCTAGGTAGCTGACTGTGAAAAACGTTTGTGGCACATTGTTGAACGGGGTGGTAAGCTATAAAGGAACCGAAATATTTAAAAATTGGATATATGTGTAGCATGCTATGTAACCTACTTATTTTCATTTAATGAGATTCAGTAGGTAACTGGGGTACAGGAATGTGATTGAAAAACAAGTTATTTTCAAGCGTTTACATTACTGGTCCCCGAATTTGTCCGAAATGAAGAATTTTGATTTTAAGGGTGTAAGAGGGCGAAAATCTTGAATTATTATTTAAAGAAAGCCGTTTTTGGTTTATTTTCAATAATGAACCATTGACATCGAGCAAGAAAAAAAAGTAACACCCTTCAAAATTTGTTGTTTTACGTTTTTAAGTACTCGTATGTAGAATCCGAAAATCGAAGAAAAAAAATCCGTCCGTCCGCCATACGCCGTTTTAGTTATATATTCGGGCAGTCAACAGGAGGATCTGGAGTTGCAAAAAGTCCATGGGAAAAGTTTCTAATTGCTAATTATCGGCTTCAACTTGAAAAAAAATTAAAGAAAAAAAAATTTTTTAACCCTCCTCAAAATTTGTTGGTTTACGTTTCAATGTAGGTACCTATAATCCAAAAATCGAATTTAAAATCTATATATCTAAAACATCGATGTTTCGATATTATCGATATCCCGTCCTAAGTGGTAACTCCAGCGGCTAAATCCCCATAAATTATTTTTCACTCTTTTTTAAGTAAGAGCTTGATAATGTGGATACAGCTTTCGTACAAGTACGCAACCACGAGAAACATTTTATGTCTTATGTTTAATAAATTGAGAGCTTTCCAATGAGTGGTGAACGATTTTTGTGGGGTGGAAAATGAGGAAGTTAGTTTTCCCTAGGAACGATTGGTTGTACGTGAAAATCATCAGAAATTTCCGCGTAACACTCCCCTCGTAACGCTCCACGCGTGACGATCCCCGCGTGACGATTTTTCATTTATGTGCCATAGTAAAGACATAAAATGTCAAAAAAAACTTTTTTAAAACAAGCTTTTATTTTTTGTTAATAAATTAACTAAAAAGTTAAAATTAAGTTACCAATAATAAGAAAGAAACACTTTACAGATAACACTTTATCACAGCCCCAATTTTATAAATAAATGCGTGTTACATTGTGATAGCAAGAGGAAAAAGAAGATGCTAAATGTAATACGCTTTTATTTATAAAATTGGGGAAGTGATAATCTCTATAAAGTTACCTAATGTGATCTCTCATGCTCTCTAATGTTACTATCTTCTATAAATTGTTATATTTCTTATTAGTGGTAATTAATTTTTAAATTTTTAGTTCATTTTATTAACAAAAAATAAAAGCTTGTTTTAAAAAAGGTTTTTTCTTTCATTTTCAATCTACGACTAAAAAGTTCATGAATTTGAAGATGGTCCGACACGGACAAGGACTCAGAAAGTTAATACCTAGTATTGCATTGTCATCCGATTCATACATGCATGCAAAATTTCAGCTCAATCGGATACCGGGAAGTGGATCAAAAAATTTAACTTGCAAGATTTGATTGATGACAGACAAAGGGACAGGTGAAACTAAATAAAAGCTTTTAATTAAATTAAAAAGGCGATGATATTCCTTAGTCTGTAAGGCTAGTTTTTAGGACGTCCAACAGTAAGACTTTGGCGTCCTTATGCGATCAATCTGGGGTAAAGGAAGACAGCACTCGACAATAAAATAAAATAACCACGTAGTAATCAATACGTCAGGCCTCAATTTCCTACCGACTTGCGTGTTTCTGTGTTTGTTCGACTCAGATAACTTCCGAGTTGCACATTAGATAGATAAATAGATAAAGCATGCTTTATTGATAAGTACATTACCTCAGGAGATAAATAAGTTCAAGGAGTCATGCAACTTATCGACTTATAATAACCATCCGATGGATTCGCCGTCAAACACAGTGCAACAATACGCCGTACAGTATAAACATTATTTCCAAGTTACAATGAGGAAATGCAGCATAATAAGTCAGTAATAATACATACATCATGCCCATAGTATCAGAATGAGTGATGCTTCCCTCAAGCATTGGTAGACCCGTATTCAATCATTGCCTTATACCTTATAACCCAGGCCACCATATTAGAACATTCCAAACATCAACGAGCAATATCCTAATTTCTGAATTTTCTGGAAGAATATCATTGTCTTGATAATAGGCCTTACGTAGCTCGTCCTAAAACCGCTCCCGACCAAAATCGAAAAATGTACTTGAAATCTTTATTATTTTGCACTTATAGATGGATGACTACGTACTCAAGATATTCATGGAGCTTCGTTGCAACAATCGCTTCAGTAATCGAATCGTGAGTAGAGTTGTACCTACTGAAGTGAAATCACCTCCAGTGATGATTCTCATAAGGTTTCCTTAGATACGTAAGTTAGGTACCCTACCTACCTATTTATTTGCCAATTTTATTAAAGATGGGTATCGTTACAAAAGTATCGATATTTTGTAGCGATACTGTATCGTATTCGAGTATCGATATCCCATGGCATAAGTATCGATATTTCAAAATATCGAGTATTGATAATTTCGAGTCACAAAATATCAATATTACTTAATATTCTCAAGGAAAATATGTTTTCGTCACTATTCCTTCATTTCTTACTATCAAGAGTCCAAGCCCTATTTACACATTTACATTTATTTATAAATATGTCTTTTGGCAAGGGGTCATGACAAAATAAGCGTGATCGTGATAATAAATGGCTTCGGAGCTCACTCAGCTGATCAGTGATCTGAAGAGTGAAGAAGATCTTCTCGAATGCTGGAGACGCCTGGAAGAGCACTGATCAGCTGAGTGAGCTCCGAAGCCATTTTCAATCCTATTGAACTCAGGAAGCTGAAATTTGAGAGGGAGAATACAGATGGTGGTAGGTGCTATTGATGGAGAAAAAGTGATCTATACAGAAGGGCGATCTATACAGAAAATAATAAACCTTTGAGCAATGATTTACAGCGTTTTTTACCTACCAACTATTGGTGGGTACTACCTACCACACCATACTGCTTCACACCTTCACAATCAAGTTTATTAGAAAGAACTAAACGCTTCACACTCGATTCGAAGTCTCTCAAATTACTCTACCCAACATGAAGAAGTTGAGCTGATCAAATGGTGAAAGATCTATACAGAAGGGTGATCTATATAGAAAAAAACTCGCCCATTTAGAGAAGATACAGAAAACACAAACGGTGGATACAGCTTTCGTACAAGTACGCAACCACGAGAGACATTTTATGTCTTATGTTTAATAAATTGAGAGCTTTCCAATGAGTGGTGAACGATTTTTGTGGGGTGGAAAATGAGGAAGTTAGTTTTCCCTAGGAACGATTGGTTGACATAAAATTTGACATAAAATGTCAAAAATGTAATAGATAACCAAGTTGTTTACTGTTTAGTACTACCTATCGTATTTACGAGTAAATAAAAATTTTTGGAGCGACAAATGTTGAAAATTCCTAAGTATTCAAATTTTAAAGTCATAACTGGGAAACCTAGAAGTAGGTACGTACTCACCTGCGAATTCATTGTTTTTCATAAAATTATTTGATCACAAAATGATGTGAGTCAATACTTGATTCAACAGTTGATTCAAAGGAGGTAGGGTCAGGTAGAAAAAGGGTTCCACCTACCCATATGACGTCACAGTCCAGTCCTGGTCACGTTATTGTCTTAAGACGTTTCTGAGAAATCCCAAGATGGGATTTGGCTAGTTTTTAATGCGAAAGACCCCCCCCCCCCCCCCGTCCGTCAGAGCATGAAGGTACCTGCATGAGCGAATATTGTGGGAAAAGTCTAAATAACTGGTGATTTTACAGCCCTCTCAATTTCTGAGATGCTCAAAGTACAACAAGCAGTGTTGTGGAAACCCTGGGATTCTGGGTAGGGACTCCAAGGAAGGCATGTGTAGGCCTCAAGTTCCAGGTACCAAGAACCTATCTTTTCCTAGAATCCCTAAGAGGAGCAGCCACTTGTGAGTGAATCAGTGTTGCCAAGTTGGGGGTTTCCCCCCCCAAATTTGGGGTTTTTTTTTCTTGATGGGGGGATTTTGGGGGGAGAAATCTTTTGGGGTTTTTTTGGGGGTTTTTACCGACGAGTCGGGGGGATTTGGGTAGAATAAAAATGAATCAGCAATTAAAATAGCAGCAGGTAATATATATATTCACTGGAGTGAAAAACTTCACCGAATTTACCAATGTCTATCGTGGGCTCAATGGGACTATAATTTTGGTGGACAAACTTTTTTTCGATCTTTGATCTTTCGCAAGCAAACACTTTGATAAATTCTTGAAGTTTATTCGTCCGTTCACGCTCGTTACTATTAGCAAACTTGAAGTTTTGAAGAACTTGAGAAGGTTTTGGAGATGGGGGTCGAATGCGACCTCACTGTTTGACATTTTGATTTTTTGTACAAGACCTGAAGAAACTAGTTTATTTTTTAAATGTTTTTAATGTTTTTTTTTCAAAACCTGTATGACCTGAAACGTATATCGCTAATACAATAATTGCATTGTCTTCAAGATCCACTCCGCCCTCAAATCATTAATGAATTACAATCTACTACTAAAAATTCTTTCAGGTAAAATGTTCAATTTCTCCCTTGCGAGGGAAAAACATTAAATCATGTTTAATGTTTTTCCCTCGCAAGGGAGAAATTAGATTGCCGATCACTCAGCTGATCAGTGACCACTCAGGCGCCTTCAGCATTCTCCATTGACCCTGCTTCTCAAATTTCAGCTTCCTGCGTTCAACAGGAGAGAAAATGGCCTTGGAGCTCACTCAGCTGATCAGTGACCATCTTGGTACAACTAGACCCCAAATGGAGCCGATATAACGTGGTAACTAAGAAATCGGTCCGTGGTAACTAAGAAAAAAAAAGCGTTGCAGATTTGCGTGTCGGAATTCACAGAATGACCCCCAGCCCTAAAACATTAAACATGTTAAAAAAAAAAAAAAAATTGCATTGTATTCATTGATATTGTTATTTCATCCTTAAGTTTTAGGGTTTTTCTTTTTTGGGGGGATTTGGGGGTTTTTCGAGGTTGGCTCAGGGGGTTTTGGTAGCCGCTTGTTGGCAACACTGGAGTGAATTTTATTACCTTTCGGCTCTCGGGACTGAATAGGAAACGAAAGTCCATTCATGCAGCATGAGGTAATGAGCGAATTTTAATAGAAATCTAGTAGGTTTTTTAACAGTCAGCACAGGAGATTAGAACGCTCCAAAACTGATTTCAGTGACTTTTTTTCTCAAAAAACTCCATTCTGAAAATTTTGTAGCCACAATAGCTTCATTTTCCTTGAAAGTTCGCTAACAAGTGAGCTTATGTCGTACAATGAATCAGGCATCTTTTGATGTAAAAACATTTGAAAATTTGGAGAAAATACCCGCTGCAAATTTTACTCAACATTTTCTCCACAATAATAATTAATTTCATCCGAGTTAAGACCCAACAGCCTCCCTATCTTCTTAATCATTCTTTTCATTTTAGAGCCATTATGTTTAATTGTCCGCGAGAACTGTATCGATATTCGATATTTAGAAATATCGGATCCAAAGTATCGATAGCCGAAAATATCGGATAGTGCAGCATCGATACTAAAATATCGAGTATCGGTACGAAAGTATCGATATTTTAAAATATCGGGTATCGATACCCACTCCTAAATTTTATCCACCAATTTTGCCTCTATTCATTTTTACTGCGATGCTCTTTCTACGAGTAGTTGACCGTCCATTTCAACTGTGAAATCTACAAAGAAATCACATGAGACTTACACGCAAACCCGTCGGAATTCCAAAAAATACCGTTTTTCATTCCTTTTCTAGACTTTTGAGATTTGACTGTAACTTCGTCTCCTATTATACCCAAATTATTGCTTCCGTGTCTACTAAGGTAGCATTGTTTGCAATTTTCGATATTTAAGAAAACGTCGAGTGAGGATAAGGAATTCACATATCGACAGTGAACTTGCAAAACCATGTAAGTCGTTTTCCAGAAATTTTACAGGAAACGAGAAAAACTTGCTTCAAAGTGGACTGTAACACGTCATTGTTGGTTCAAATTTGTTGCTTTTGACGCATAGAGAAGAGATAGTCGAGTTTTTGCCAGTTTGGCTCCGTTTGATGGATCAAGGGGGTCTCATTCTATCCAAATAGCTAATAACCTTATTTTCGAAAAAAATCGGACTTACATGGTTTTGCAAGTTCACTGTCGATATGCACATGCGCACTGACTGTTCTCAGTTCCGGTTGATGAGTTTCGTTGTGTACCATCTACACGCCAATCCGTACAATCCCTGAAAATGTCTTCGAAAACTGATGGAAAATGTAGAAGTCTGGGGGCCATGATTTTCATAAGGGACCATTCAAACCCCAATCCGCATAATCCCTGGAAATTTAATGAAAATCAGATGAGAAATGTAGGATTTATGGCTGTAACTATAGGAAATACACGTTTGCGCATGCGCAATGGCAAGTATCAGTCCTGGGGTGACGAATTTAACGGGGGACCATCTACATGTCAACCCGCACAATCCCTGAAAATTTCATCGGAATCGGACGATAACTTCGTACCTTATGCCCGCTACAAGGATTTAACGACAGACAGACAGCGAACCAAACTAGGTCAGGAAGGTCTAAAACGTTTCTAAAAATTTCAATTTGAAGGACATTTTTTTCAACCTAGAAAAGTTAAAAGTTTCCGAGTTTCCTTGGTAGACTCGTAAGCAAAATTTGTTATATTGAAAATTTAAAACAATGTTACATACTCTATGTAATATTATTTTATCTTGCTATAAACAGCGCTAAAATGAATATATCCTCCTAAATCTCCACTCGCTTCTTACATTCTAGATCTCCCTGAACAATAAATTTTCGTATCGTGTCTGTCTTTCAATAAGTCTGTGTGTCCGAAGATCCTCGAAGCGGGCATAACTTTAGCAGTTAATGTCCGATATTGATGACATTTTCAGAGATTTTACTAATTATAGCCAGGCAGTTATTTAAAATGTACCTACAAAACCTTCAACAATTTATTAATTTTATACTTACCTATATCATTGAAAATGCTGTCTAATATTTATTTACTTATCTCTTACTTCTTCTCTTTCAGAATCTAATCGAGCACTACTTACACTTCAAGCCGTTCGTAACATTCTCAGCAGCTGGGTTTTTCAATATCGAGTACCCAGTGATAATATCGGTTAGTGTCATAACATACCTACAAGACCACCTGCCTACACATCTACTTTCGCAAACTTACAAAACTCTGTTTAGTACGTTTTTCTCGGATATTAAACTATCGTATTTACGACTGAACTAGATATTTCACTACGTTACTAATCACGCTACTATAGTCCAGAAAAAAATTAGGAATTAAACTTTTTCTTAGCAATTAACAAAACAATTCGAAGCTTTGATTTCACTTCTTACTATGTAACCTAATTTTTCTTATCATACCTACAAGTCAAGTTTCGAATCAATGTATTAATAGGTTCGTACCAAGTTTCATCACGTTACTAATCAAGCTACCCTAGTCCAGAAAATGAGGAAGTAACTTTTTCTTATTTCAGTACTCATCGCCCATTATTTTCTTAAACTATCGAATTTTATTTACATTGTATTATATTGTAAATAAATAATTGCCGAGAGACATATCTATGCATGAGTTTTTTTTCCATGCAAGATGTAAGTAAAAATTTTATGGTGGATAGTTGGCATCAAAAAAGCTGAAAATTATTACACAATGGTTCTTTATTTTCCTATATAAGATCGCCCGCCTGCAAATTTTGACATGAATATGTCTTTTGGCTGGGGTTCAAGGAATTTTTCGCTACTCTTTTATTTTTGTTACAAAGAAAGCAACTCGATATCAGTAAAACGCTGCAATTATTACACAATGGTTTATTATTTTTCTTTATAGATCACTCGTCTACAAAGCCACCAACCATCCAACATGAAGAAAAAGATCGATCGCATTTCGGTCAGCTAACATTTGAACGGAGATTAGGCCTCTTTTGCGATTCACACTCGTGTTTCTGATTTATCGTACGTCTAAACTTTAAATTCTCGTAGTGAGCGAACGGTTTGTCCTACAAAACTCCGGGTGGTCTCAAAAAATTCTAAAAATTCTATAGAATCTTAAATTGAAGGAAAAACAATACCTTTATATCAAAATTTTTTGAGTTAGGACGTTTTTAACATTTCAAAATTGATTTTGGAACCCTTAGAAGTGACCTACCTCAACCAAAATCTTCGGGGCACAACTAGACCCCAGAAGAAGCCTACATACCAAATTTCATCAAAATCGCTCAATGCTAAGTGGAGAAAGTGCCGCGTACGGCGGACGGACGGCCAAATTTTTATTCAATTTTGGTTTATTATTTTCAATAATGAACCTTTGGAATCGACCAAGAAAAAAAATTTTTTAACACCCCCTCAAAATTTGATGGTTTACGTTTCAAGGTACGTAGAATCCAAAAATCGAATAAAAATTTGGTCTCGTCCGCCGTCCGCGGCACTTTTGCCACTTAGCATTGACCGATTTTGATGAAATTTGGTATGCAAGCTCCATTTGGGGTCTAGTTGTGCCCCGAAGATTTTGGTTGATGTAGGTTACGTCAAAGGGTTCCAAAATCAATTTTGAAATTTTGAAAACGCACTAACTCAAAAAATTTCGATATAAACGTACTTATTGTTTTTCCTTCAATTTAAGATTCTATAGAATTTTAAAAAATTTTTGAGACCATCTGGAGCTCTGTAGGACAAACCGTTCGCTCTCTACGAGAATTTAAGTTTTGAACGTACGATAAATCAGAAACACGAGTGTGAATCGCAAAAGAGGCCTAATCTCCGTTCAAATTGTAGCTGACCAAAATACGATCGATGTTTTTCTTCATGTTGGATGGTTGGTGGCTTTGCAGACGAGTGATCTATAGAAACATAATAAACCATTGACCAATAATTTGCAGCGTTTTGTATTCTACGTACCTTGAAACGTAAACCATCAAATTTTGAGGGGGTTTTGAAATTTTTTTTTCTTGGTCGATTCCAAAGGTTCAATATTGGAAATAATAAACCAACAAAATTATAGCTACATAACGGTAACTATGAAGCATGCTTCATTCTCTAGAATACTTATATTACATGCAATCGGAGTATTTGTTTAGAAAAAAAAATCTGTTTTTTCATAGAAACAATGGACATATTCATGATCTATTGTTTTTCCCTCTAAGAGAGAAATTTCATGGCGTTTTAACCTTCTATCTCGACGTAATCCAAGGTAGAAATGAGCCTTCGAAGGGGGAGGTCGTTTCTCTCGAGTAAACCAACAAGCAACAAGTTTCGGTGTTTTTGGTTCATTACTTTCAATAATAAGCCTTTGGAATCGAGCAAGAAAAAAATTTTTTATCCCCCCCTCAAAATTTGATGTTTTACGTTTCAAGGTACGTAGAATACGAAAATCGAATAAAAAAAATTTCCGTCCGTCCGCCGTACGCGGCACTTTTCTTAGCAACACTGGACCGATTTGGTTCAAATTTGGTATATGGGCTCCATTTGGGGTCTAGTTTTGCCGCGAAGCTTTTGGTTGATGTCAGTCACTTCTAAGGGGTGAAAATTAAGGGTTGAAATTTTCAAGAGTGCCCTAGCTCGAAAACTCTCGAAATAAAGGTATCGTTTTTTCACTAATTTTAAATAGTATTGAATTTTTAAAAATTTTTGAGACCACCCGGAGCTCTGTAGGACAAACCGTTCGCTCCCTACGAGTACTTGTTTTCCTTCGATAAAACAGAATCATGAGTGTGAATCGTAAAAGAGGTCTAATCGCCGTTCAAATTTTATCTGACTAAAATGCGATCGCTGTTCATTTCTTTGATTTGTATACAGTTTTGCCTTCTGCGTAACCAGTAATCAAATTTCCATATGAAGCTTTCTATTTTTCGAATCGAGTGTGAAGCGTTTAGTTCTTTCTAATAAAATTGATTGTGAAGGTGTGAAGCAGTATGGTGTGGTAGGTAGTACCTAGTTGGTAGGTAAAAAACATGTTGGTAGGTAAAAAACGCTGCAAATCATTGCTCAAAGGTTTATTATTTTCTGTATAGATCACCCTTCTGTATAGATCACTGGTTCTCCATCAATAGCACCTACCACCATCTGTATTCTCCCTTGACCTTCCCTCTCACATTTCAGCTTCCTGCGTTCAATAGGACTGAAAATGGCTGCTGAGCTCACTCAGCTGATCAGCGCTCTTCCAGGCGTCTCCAGCATTCGAGAAGATCTTCTTCACTCTTCAGATCACTGTTCAGCTGAGTGAGCTCCGAAGCCATTTTCAATCCTATTAAATGGAAGACTTCCATTGGAAGTGCTCTTCCATGCGTCTCCAGCATTCGAGGAGATCTTCTTCACTCTTCAGATCACAGATCAGCTGAGTGAGCTCCGAAGCCATATTCAATCTTATTGAACGCAGGAAGCTTAAATTTGAGAGGGAAGGTCAAGGGAGTATACAGATGGTGGTAGATGCTATTGATGGAGAACCAGTGATCTATACAGAAGGGTGATCTATACAGAAAATAATATACCTTTGAGCAGCGTTTTCAAATTGTACTCTGTTTTGAGTCCTTAGCAACCAGTAATCAAATTTCTTCATGAAGGCACCCACAAATCCCAATTGCGAAGCGTTTATTTCTTCCAAATAAAGTTGATTTCGAAGTAGGTATGTGATATAGGTAGTAGGTCCTTATGGTTATGGTTAGAAAAAAAAACAATGGCAAAGCCATGTCCTTTGCAGACGAGTGATCTATGCAGGTGATCTATGTCACAGGTCACAGGTGATCTTTGTAATAGAGTGATCTATGTCCTTGTTGCTCAACCAAGGTGTTGCTCACTAAGTACCATATCTACGAATAATACGTCTTTTATGTACAAAACAAATGAAGATTTTCTTCAAAAAATCCATATTTTAGCAGTCAGAATTATTCGAAAGTGTCACCGTTGGATTCCGCGTAAAAATTACATCGGAAATGATAAGTACCAAACTTGTCAAGTCATCTTGAGATCGAGGGTGATCATAAACAGCGTAAAACACTCGATTTTCTAGTGAAACTCACGGTTTCTTGCATTAAAACTTGATTTTCTCTTTCAATTTGAATTTTATAAAGAAAAATTGATAGACCGTTGGAAAGCTGACAATTTGTGCATGTTTTATCCGAAGAGCGCCCATCGAAATGGGCAGGGGTTCACAGTGAAAACGTTGAAAAGAAAAAATGAAATTTCAAAGACAATTTAAGGTGGCTTTTTGACCTGCTTTTTTAGAAATGGTTTATCGCTAAAAGATTTTGGTTTTACACCAGGTAGCTTGGAAATTTAACGTTCTTTCCAACGATATCCTCAAATTTGAAATTACTTGGTGAATAACAGGAGTCAAGATTGTTTTAATGATTTAAAGTCGAAAACGCGAAAAAACTTCAATGTGGAAAAAAGGCATTTTGAGTGGGTTGAGAAAAAATTGCTGAGTCATATTATGTTGCAAATTAGTTATACAATCGATCCCTGAAGTGTAGACACCCTGTTTCTTGTTTTTTTCCAAGCATAACCATAGGTTCCTACCTTTAAAAAATAATAAACCTTTGTGTAATAATTTGCAGCGTTTTTAGAAGGAGTTTAAAGTTTTTATGATGTACCATTGTACCTGCGACTCTCACCAATCAGGATACATAAAAACGAAACAAATTATGATGCCTAATGTTAATTTTTCAGATGATGGGAGCTGCCGTAACATATCTCACTATTATTGTTGACATTAAACTGACAACAAATTAATGCTTGTCCAATAAACTAAAATTGTACAAGAACATATGTGTATTGTTCTGTCTTCTATAGACCTATCTATTCAATGAATCGTATAAATCTATCTCATCTTGTAAACGATAATTTACTCCTATTTACAATGGCGTCTTATCCTACGTAGGTCAATTGAATAACATTTCATGAACCAATGGAGAATATTTTTTCTCAACAGAAACGTTTATAAAGGCTGAAAACCTCTTAATGCCGTAACGGATCCGTGCAAATAAACAATAATTTCATTCCATGTCGAGAGTTTTGAAGAAAGTAGGGTTTTCTGGGGATTTCCTAGGGAATTTAGAAACTATCTATTTTAATTATTCAGCACGGGCAAACCCAATACAATTTCAACATATAATATAAACATTAGTTACAATAATTGTGTCCTTAAAAACAATGTTAAAACAACAACATAATAAAAAACGCTGCAAATTATTACACAATGGTTTATTATTTTTCTATAGATCACTCGTCTGCAAAGCCACCAACCAACCAACATGAAGAAAAACATCGATCACATTTCGGTCAGCTTTAATTTGAACGGAGATTAGGCCTCTTTTGCGATTCACACTCGTGTTTCTGATTTATTGTACGTCCAAACTTCAAATTCTCGTAGGGAGCGAACGGTTTGTCCTACAGAGCTCCGGGTGGTCTCAAAAAATTCTAAAAATTCTATAGAATCTTACATTGAAGGGAAAAAAATACCTTTATATCAAAATTTTTTGAGTTAGGGCGTTTTCAAAATTTCAAAATTGATTTTGGAACCCTTAGAAGTGACCTACATCAACCAAAATCTTCGGGGCACAACTAGACCCCAAATGGAGCCTACATACCAAATTTCATCAAAATCGGTCAATGCAAGTGGCAAAAGTGCCGCGAACGGCGTACGGCGGACGGCCAAATTTTTATTCGAGTTTTGGATTCTACGTACCTTGAAACGTAAACCATCAAATTTTGAGGGGGTGTTAAAAAAAAATTTTTCTTGGTCGATTCCAAAGGTTCATTATTGAAAATAATAAACCTAAACGCTGCAAATTATTACACAATGGTTTATTATTTTACTGTAACAAGATCACCTCTGCTTTTCCATGAATATGTACCACCTTCTAGCTATAACATCGCTATTCGAAAATTGTGAATGCCTTCATTACGAAATCCAATTCTTAGTTGCTAAGGAGGTATCAATATAGATAAGTGGGTACCTACCTACGTAAGATCTTGACTAGTTCTAGTTCCAAGGGAGGGGGAGTTTGTCATTCGGTGAAACATCGCCCAGGAACTTTGAAAGGAATGGTATGAATAAATCATCAGGTAGGAAGCACCCCCGTCAACTTATGACTAGAGCAGCATTCTCGCCTCGTCGTTAGGGGAAAATACCTTCGCATCTTCCCTTGACCCCTTTTAGAACGTCCAAATTTAATTTTAACACATCGAGCGCTGAGTAAAGGACTATTACAACAAGTCAAATTACGACAGGGAAAGTTTTGCAATGCCTTTTCAACTTTCATCCTCATCAAAAGCCTCACCCACGCTCGCAACATCGCAAGTAGGTAGATGTGTGTAGGAATCATGTGATATTACCTAATATCGATGAAAGAGTTTTTGTATCCACAAAAATGAAAAAAGTACCTTTGTTCACCTAAGTGTGTTCTTTGACTGACATGGTTATGATTATTTTACCTGGGAGTTGATGTGGGGATCAGGGTTCCGCAACATACGACATAATCCTCTGAAGAGATGACATTTTATGATGCTAAATCAACTACACTTTTGTCACCCACACTTCACAAAATATGGCACAGCGGTGTGCCAAAAACGTATCGAAATGGCCTATTTTCACTTTGAACCGACCGCGCCGGAAAAATCGGATATCACTTTTCTTCTTGCTTGAATGGGAGCACTTCAAAAACAAACGCGCCTACCACAACTAGTGACGTTGCGATACTTTCGATACTTACTGATATCAGTATTTTGTTTCGATACCTTTCGATATTTGTATCGATACTGGGCTTCCGATACTTCCAGGTATCGAAAGGAAAGTACTAATATCAGTACTCAAATATTTACTACCTACTCCCACAAAAGCGCAAAGATGAGATAGGTTGTCTGGGGCATTATTTTCTTTTGCTTCCAACGAAACCGAGAAAGAATGAAGAAAGCACAAATAAAAGAAACATTCATGTCCACAAGGGACACCCCACGGACTGAAATTTAGATACCTAACTACTTTTGCTATTATCCCTTTGAAAACTTTCATTAATATTAAAATAAAATACACCTTCTATTCCATCAAAATTCCGTTTATCATATCCTCGCCCCTTGCCTGTTCAATGTTATAATATAACCAGTCACTTCGTCACTAGAGACTCAACTATGCCCAAGCCCAAGGACAATGGACAATACTGATGGTAAGAATTGAGTAGGTACCTAATCATGGTAAAATTTGCTATTCAATATGATATAGGTAGGTTACCTATTAAGTTCGTACATTTTATGTTAGCAGTTTTTTCTGAATAATTGCAACAAATTAGCAATTAACAACAATTACATAAAGTAGGTTGGTATCAAATGATTCGATACCAGGTGGTATCGATACTTTTCTTTCGATACTTAACTAATATCAGTACTTTGATTCGATACTGTATCGATACCAAGTATCGTATCAAAAGAGGTATCGCAACGTCACTAACCACAACTGAAAAGCTGGGGGTTGTACAGTCAGGGCATCATTTGGAAACTATCGATAGTCACCATCGATGGTTCTCGATAGTATCGATACTTCTTAGATCTAGTGGGGTAATCAAAATATTGTGATTAGGTGTCTAGGATAGTGCTACGTACTATCTTAGTAATTCGCATGATACAAATTTCAGTGAAACTACTGGTTAGTTCAGGAGTTCAGGTCAACCCAACATTAGAAGATAACACTGGAATTCAACTCAATATTGAAATATACACTTTGGTTTATTATTTTCAATAATGAACCTTTGGAATCGACCAAGAAAAAAAATTTTTAACACCCCCTCAAAATTTGATGGTTTACGTTTCAAGGTACGTAGAATCCAAAAATCGAATAAAAATTTGGCCGTCCGTCCGCCGTACGCGGCACTTTTGCCACTTAGCATTGACCGATTTTGATGAAAATTGGTATGTAGGCTCCATTTGGGGTCTAGTTGTGCCCCGAAGATTTTGGTTGATGTAGGTCACTCCTAAGGGTTCCAAAATCAATTTTGAAATTTTGAAAACGCCCTAACTCAAAAAATTTTTATATAAAGGTATTGTTTTTCCTTCAATTTAAGATTCTATAGAATTTTTAAAATTTTTTGAGACCACCCGGAGCTCTGTAGGACAAACCGTTTGCTCACTACGAGAATTTAAAGTTTGGACGTACGCTAAATCAGAAACACGAGTGTGAATCGCAAAACAGGCCTAATCTCCGTTCAAATTATAGCTGACCGAAATGGGATCGATGTTTTTCTTCATGTTGGATGGTTGGTGGCTTTGCAGACGAGTGATCTATATAGAAAAATAAAAAATAATAAACCGTTGTGTAATAATTTGCAGCGTTTTTGTATTCTCCCCGCTTGAATTAGGTACTTGATGGTTGAAGATTTGTCCCAACACTGCTACACTGCACGGTTAAACAGAACATATTACGTACTTTACAAACAGAGAACGACAACCAAACACAAAAAACTAAATATTTGAATTTGACACGGACAGGATAGCGATAACGGAAAGATTCCGTACTACCACGTTGAAGTAATCGATAGTGGTGTGAAACGTCGGTTCTAAACCATCGATGGCGAAAACATCGACTATCGGTTTCAAAACATCGATATTTCGATAGTATCGAACCTCGTTGCTCATCTCTACCCTACCACCAAGGACTGTACTAGGGATGGGTATCGTTATAAAAGTATCGATATTTTGTATCGATACTGTATCGTATCCGAGTATCGATATCCCAAGTATCGTAGGGCATCAGTATCGATATTTTAAAATATCGAGTATCGATACTCTAGTGTCACAAACTATCAATATCATGCAATTTTCTCAAGAAAAATAATTTTTTCAACAACTTTTATTCATTGTTCACTATTAAGAGTCCAAGCAGAGTGATTTTTTCCATGATATAAACGTTATTTGTGCAACCAAAGAGTAATGACCCAAAAGCCTCTCTATCTTCTTCATTTTGACATTTTATGTCTTTGCTCTGGCACATACCTAACTCGAAAACCGTTACCAAAATTCGTTACCAAATAATTGTGATGATTTTCACTTACAACAAATATGTAACTAGGGAAAAGTATCTTCAGCAATTTTCATCGCACAAAAATCGTACACCACTCGTTGGAAAGCTCTCAATTTATCCCTAAATACCATGATGTTCATTTGTATGCACATTGACCCCCTTCGTTGTAGAGCACGTTAACATTCCGTCAGTTTGTTTACTAATATGTGAATTTCGTACGAAAAGATTCTCCGTTGGCATGTGAACTCGAAAAGTATTATAAATTCCTCACAATTATACACTAGGGATATACGTAGTTTCGGTATCCAAGAAACATATAAGAACATAATAAAGCTGCATCTTCAGTTGGCATTTAACGATGGATTCGGGACCATCATCACAAAGAAAGAGAAAATTGTGTACAGAAAATCAAGAAGATTATTCAATTTTTCAACGTTTCTTACATTAATTAAAGAACTGAGTCTAATTACCAATTCTTTTATGATGAACACTACAGTTAAGTATAACAACTACGCTACTGGGGTAGGTGGTGTAGCATTGTTCGAAGGCCCCTGAATCCCTTCTTTAAAGACATAAAATGTCCCAATGTGTTGCAGACTCGTATGCAACATTTTGTATAAACACTTGAAACAATGTTTTTAGCCATTATGTTGAATTTTCCGCGAGAACAGTATCGATATTCGATATTTAGAAATATCGGATCCAAAGTATCGATATCAAAAAATATCGGATAGTGCAGTATCGATACTATAATATCGAGTATCGGTACGAAAGTATCGATATTTTGAAATATCGAGTATCGATACCCATCCCTAGACTGTACCATGGATTGGTAGGGCATGATGGCAGGTCTGTGGGTGGAGAGGCATAACCCAGGGCCAGTTGTTCCAGGAAAAGAAGGCTTGGTTGACTTTCGATGAAATCTTTGCTGCACGTGTTGGAAAAAGATTTGGCAACATCGCATTCGTGCCTTCCAGGTTGTGAATAGGAATAAATTAGGAAGTGGACAGGTTGGAACAGGTTCCCACAGGTTGGAACAGTTACTTATTAATATGTATTACTATTTGATACGTACTCAAAATTGACAAATATTAAATATAAAAATTCAATACATATAATGGACTAAGTTGGTTTAGAAAACGATCATAGAGAATGTGTGCCATTTGAGGATTTTATCCTACATCTAATAATTTGGTACCTACTAAAGTGCACAATCATCGTTAAAATATTAAAAAGTATTTTCTCTACAAAATAACTTTTAATCATTTACAATTTTTTATTTTGGTTTAGTTTGCTCAGACAGCTAAACATCATCTTCTGATGGTGATGATTCTTCCGAACTCGACGGCGAGGCCCGGCGTCTCTGCTGTCTACCGCGCGAGGTGCCATTCGACGCTTTAGGGGATTTCTTTATTTGTGAATAATACCTTCGAGAAGAAATAGATAATAAATTACAAGCAACTGCGATCTGCATTAGATAAGTACTGGAAAAAAGATTCAATTCGCTCTCTAAAATTGGTCAATCCATTGGAAGAATGAGCATCAAGTTCAGTTTATAGGTAATAATGTAACAAGGTCTTATCAGAAAATTTTCTTTTTTGGAAAAAATTTTCACATTTTTGAAATTCTGTAACTCCGTCATTATTACACCTACCGGGCTCAATTTGGCCTCAAACAGTAGCAAATCTAACTTACTTTGAAAAGTCACTGGGTATAAATTATTGATATTATCATAGTTTAGAGGTAACATCAACAATATTACACAACGGTTTATTTATAGACGGTTACTGTTTTGGTTTATTATTTTGATGTTTTACCCCCTCAAATTTGATGTTTTACGTTTCAAAGTACGTAGAATCCGAAAATCGAATAAAAAAATTTCCGTCCATACTCCGTACGCGGCACTTTCCTTAGCAACACTGGACCGATTTGGTTCAAATTTGGTATATGGGTTTCATTTGGGGTCTAGTTGTGCCGCGAAGCTTTTGATTGATGTCAGTCACTTCTAAGGGGTGAAAATTGCCCTAGCTCGAAAACTCTCACAGTAAAGGTATCGTTTTTTCACCAATTTTAAATAGTATTGAATTTTTAAAAATTTTTGAGACCACCCGGAGCCCTGCAGGACAAGCCGTTCGCTCCTACGAGTACTTGAGGGTTTTCCTTCGATAAAACAATCACGAGTGTGAATCACCAAAAAGGTCTAAATCTTCGTTCAAATTTTATTAAAATTTTATTTATTAAAATTAAAAGCCCTAGTAGGTAGTAGGTATCCACGGTGGGTAGGGAAGGATCTATACAGAAGGGTGATCTATACAGAAAATAATAAACCTTTGGGCAATGATTTGCAGCGTTTTTCTTTATAGATCAACCATCTGCCTAGAACACAGCTTTACTTCCTTTACTTCCTCAGTAAAAAACAAATCGAATTTGGTGAAAGAATATTTATTCAAGTACACTACTTTCCGATTCACAGTATGGCAGACGATCAAAGCACAAGCACCTACTACCTCTAACTTGCTTCTCTCTCATTCTGCTAGTTATCAAGTCCATATAGGGAGCCAACTGTTGAATTAGTGTAGTTTTGTTTCCAGAGTTTTATTGTTATTTATACGCCTAAAATTTTAAAATTCATTGTTTTGTTATTGTTGAAAGCCTGATGCTATTTATTCATTTTAAAAGTTTTGACAAAGTTGGAAACAATGAGAGTATGAGTTGGTGGATACACTCTCCTCACATGTAGCTGCTTTGAGCCCTGATGAAGGGAATAAATTTTCCGAAAGCTCGGCAATAACAGCGTTTGTTGAACGACCCCATTCCGGATACTTGACAGTTTATGCGTGCCGTGGGTTGATAAACACAACATCTTAGCCAACTGTTGGTCCTACTGAGTTCTGAGTGGTGCCATCTATGAATAGAGATGGAATTCGGTTATTCGTATTCTGGTAGGTACTTTTTTTCGAATTAGCCTGACTTGCACATCGTGTAAAATGTTGGTACATCAAAACTTAGTATTTCCCTTGAAATGCTCTTGCATCTTGAAAAAGTATTAAATACTTTCATCAAATACAAATTTTGTTCTCGTAGTTCAATTTCCGATTGAAAAAATTAGAGGTTTCCTAAATTACGTAAAATTATCTTCTCAGAGGGCTTTTTCATGTCTGAAACCTTGACACACAAAAAAAGTAAGGCATCTCTACGATAGGAAATTTAATACTCTTTCCAACGGTAACCTCAAATTGTAATTTTCACAGCACTTTAAAGGAGTTACGACCAATTTAATGAAGTGAGAGGTCAAAATCACGAGAAAAAAAATTAAAATTGAAATAACTTGGAAAGAGAAGCCTCTAAAAAACTTTTTGTGGCAAATTAGTTGTAGAATTGACTCCTGCAGTATGGCAGACCTGTTTGGATTACTCCCTGTACATAATTTCACCAAAATTATTCAAGAACTTAGCGAAAACACCTAGAAAAAAAGACTAGTAACTTGACTGGGCTCGTCGATTGTTCGTCTTCAAATTTATACCTACTCATCTACACACAAATTGTGTACTATAGTATACAAGAAGGGTACCAACTGGCAATGGTAAAATAAAGTCTATCTTTTACCCATATTGTGTTATTCTTGGTTATTAATTTTCATTAATTTTCAATGATGGACCTTTGGAATCGAACAAGAAAAAAGTAACTCCCCTCAAAATTTAGGGGGTTTTTCAAGAAATGTAGAATCCTAAAATCTAACAAAAATGTTCCGTCTATCCGCCGTACTTTGTCCAGTTCCCGTGAACCAATTTTGAAGAAATTTGGTACATGGCCTCCATTTGTGGTTTAGTTGTTCCCCTAAGCTTTTGGTTATTGTGAGTCACGTCCAAGGGGCGAAAAGTGGGGGGGGGGGGGGCTCATTTTCAAAACGCCCTAGTTTGAGAATATTTCGACACCAGTCAGAGCTCTGTGGGGCCATCCTTTCGCTAATGAAGCTAGTCGTTTCGTTCGCTTCCCTACCTAAAAACCAAATTTCGTGATGAAGGCACCCACAACTATGGCATTAAGATGTTTCGCTGGTAGGGAGGTAAGTATGTCAACTTTATTGGGATTTGGGTCCAACAGCAAAATCCTCATCTTTCATAATTTTCTTCATCAGGGCTCAGAGGATGAGTTTAGGTTTGAACATCAAACCACGGTCGGGAATAAAGAAGTTGTGTAAACCAGGAACACTAATCATGAAATTGGTGTTAAAAAACTTGACTAATGTAACTAAAAATTGGAAAAAACACAACATCAGGCTTTAAATTTAATAATATTGGTAAAACAAAATAAGACAGTCAGAAAGACGCAACAACAATAATAAGTATTATAAGTAGTAGTATTATTGTTGTTGCGTCTTTCTGACTGTCTTATTTTGTTTTACCAATATTATTAAATTTAAAGCCTGATGTTATTGTGTTTTTCCAATTTTTAGTTATAATAGTCAAGTTTTTTAACACCAATTTCATGATTAGTGTTCCTGGTTAACACAACTTCTTTATTCCCAACCGTGGTTTGATGTTCAAACCTAAACTCATGCTCTGAGCCCTGATGAAGAAAATAACTTTTTCGAAAATTTGGTGAAAGAGCAGGATTTTACTGTTGGACCCAAATCCCAATAAAGTTGACATAATTTACTTCGGGTCGATTGTCATACACTACTGGAGATAGGTACTTTCTATCAAAAGGTAGGTACTATTAATGACAAAGCTGAACTCTTTGCAGACTGGTGATCTTTGAAGAAAAATAATAAAGCACTGTGTAATATTTGTCCCTTGTTAAGGATTTTGGTTTATTATTTTCAATAATGAACCTTTGGAATTGTAGGGTTACTACATTATCATCTGAACGATGTTAGTTTGAGTTGATGTGTTACTATGGCGACAGTTTAGATTGTCTACGTGTCAAGTTGATTAGCTTATTGAATAAATGGATCTCAAGAGAGTTTGAGTAATTCTATATTGGCGCTGCGGAAAATGCCAAAAAAGGGGAAGTCGCGGTGGAGTGAGGATCTGGAGGATGGCACGGAGGACGAAGGAACAAGTAAGAAAGATGATAGTTTATTTCTAGATAAATTGTTGCAATCTTTCAAGTTTGGAAATTTCGAGGAAGAACAGGAAGATTGGTGGTACTACATCAGTCGATTTGAGGTCGAACTTAAGCGATTTTCTAGGGGCAGATCGTTGCCAGACGATGTCCAGAGTGTCCTGTTTTTATCGTGCATTGGTTCTGGACCATTTAAGATATTAGTGGATCACTTTCGGCCGGCAGATGTAAGTTCGATAGAATATAAGCAGCTCAGAAAAGTTCTCACTAGGTACTATGTTAAGGCAACATGCATTTTTTCGGAAAGACGGGCTTTTGCAACGAGGCTCCGGGAACCTAGCGAGACTTTGGCCAAGTTTGTGAGCGCTTTACGCACTTTGGCAGGAACTTGTGAGTTTGGCGAAAATCTCGAGGAGAGGTTGCGAGATCAGCTCGTAATAGGAATAAACGAAGCCAGGTGGCAAGAAGAATTGATCAGATTGCACCCTAATAATACTGCTACTTTTCAAGACGTCGAAACAACTGCTTTGGGGCTAGAGCGAGCAGTTCAGCAGCAGTCAATGCTCAAAAGTTTGGAGGGAGGAGGCAGAGGGAGAGATTCGGTGGAGCTTCGGCGGGTAAGCAGCCCTACACGAAGGGGGCAGACAAGGCAGTCACCCTTCCCAAGCAAGGTGAAGCAAGAATCACCTAGGATCAGAGAACCAAGAAAATTGTACCCAAACATTGACTGTCTATGTTGTGGGTTTGAGAAGCACGAAAAAGGGGTTAGGTGCCCTGCAGAAAAGTCGAAATGTTTGGCGTGTGGGAGTTTTGATCACTATGCTCGCGTATGTGTCAACAAGGGGAATGCAGTTGTAGTCAGGCCAAAGAAGACAAGGCGTCTGCAGAAGAGGTCAGAAGTAGAATCAGCTAGTGAGGGCAGTGGTAGTGACACGAATCAGATTAATGCCATAGGGAGCAAAGTCATGGTACCAGTCGTCATCAATGGAATAAAATGTGAGATGCTGTATGATTCAGGTGCAGCTCAGACAGTAGTTGGGAAACAATTCTGGAAGAAGGTGGGGTCGCCCAAGTTGAGCCCAACTGAGGATCTAGTGGCGTACACAGGGATCCCAATCAGCACTCTGGGAAAAGCAAGAGTCAATGTTACAGCATGGGGTCAGTCTCGAAACTTGAAGCTGGTGGTGGTTGATACGAACGATTCACCACTTTTAGGCTTAGATTGGGCTATAAATTTCAAGCTCCCATTGCCAGAAGGGGCCAGAATTTGTGCGCTAACAAAACCAGTAACAACTCACACAATCTACCAGGAGCGTTTGGAACAACTGAAGCAGAGGTACAGTACAGTATTTAAAGAAGGTACAGGAAAGATTATCGGCCATTCGGTTCAAGTTAGGATTAGGTCAGGGGTGGTGCCTAAAGTGTTTCGGCCCAGACCTGTGCCATTTGCCATGCGAAAGCAAGTCGAGGAAGAGCTGGGGAGATTGGAAGCCCAGGGAATTATTGAGCCAGTAGATACGATCACGAATCCATTGGAATGGGCTGCACCAGTGGTTGTTGCCGTGAAATCAAATGGCTCAATTAGGATCTGCGGTGATTTCCGAGTTACTATCAATCCTCATGTAATAGGAGAGGAGCACCCAATGCCCACATTCGATGAGATAGTAACGAAGTTAACAGGAAGCAAAATTTTCTCAGTGATTGATCTGAAAGATGCGTATTTGCAACTGGAAGTTCAGGAAGATTCCAGAAACTGTTTAGGGCTGGCCACGCATAAGGGCTACTTCAGGTACAAGCGCCTACCATTCGGTGTGAGTTTTGCACCAAAGAAGTTTCAGAAGACCATGGATGTCATTTTGATGGGTGTTCCAAATGTGGCGTGGTATCTTGACGACATTATTGTAGGTGGGCAGACTGGCGAAGAACATCTTGAAGCAATTGAACAAGTACTGTCTAGGCTAAACAGAGCTGGTATTAAGACCCAAGAAGCAAAATGTAAATGGCTGCAGAAAAGTGTCCAATACTTGGGACATGTTCTGGATGAGAATGGCATAAGACCGGTGGAGGACCATGTTGAGGCAATAACGCATATGCCCCAACCAACAAGCATTCAAGAGCTCAAGTCATTTTTGGGTACTGTGAACTTTTACTCCAGGTTCATTGAGAATCTTCAGGGAGTATGTGCACCACTTCACGAGTTGACGCGGAAAGGAGTAAAATGGAAGTGGACAGAAGAGGCTGAAAATGCATTTCAAAAAGTAAAGCAGAACATAAAAAGAGCTGGAGAATTGGTACACTACTCATTAGGTTTGCCGCTGGGAGTGACAGCTGATGCTAGTGCAAAGGGGTTGGGGGCAGTCTTGTGGCATCGCTTGCCAGGGGGCGAAGAAAAACCAGTGGCTTATGCGTCAAGAGTTCTGTCAGAAACAGAAGCGAGATATTCAGCGATAGATCGAGAGGCACTGGCTCTGGTTTTTGCAGTCAAAAAGTTCGATCAGTATCTGCGGGGTCGGGATTTTATTTTGAGAACAGATCATAAGCCACTGATGAGAATTTTGTCGGAGGGAAAGGAAATTCCTAAGATTGCTGCAAACAGACTTGTTCGGTGGGCACTAATCCTGAGGAGTTATGACTTCAAAGTCGAACACATCCAAGGGAAGGACAATTGTGTGGCTGATACCTTGTCAAGACTTCCTGTAGACGGCGGGGAGGCTTCTGGTTTGGAAAGAAGTGGAAAGCTGTATGGGACCCATCTGTTGCATATGAGGCTCCAAGGGTGCCCAGTGACAAAGAGAGAATTGAAGGAGGCGATCAAGGCTGACGCAGAGCTGCAAAAGGTAAAACTGTATATAGAAAGGGGTTGGCCAGATAAGAAGGACCTGGAAAACACATGGCTTCCGTACTTTGAGAAGAGGGAAGAGCTCTCATGCGAGGAGGAAATCCTGCTATGGAATGGAAGGATAGTGGCTCCAAAGAAGATACAAGGTCGATTTCTTGAGATGCTGCATTTAGGACATCCAGGAGTTAGAGCAATGCGAGACATGGCTAGAATGCACGTATGGTGGCCTCAGGTTGACTCAGCGATCGAAAGGTTCGTAAAAGGATGTAATCCTTGTCAGGAAGGGCGGCAAAAACCTGAAGAGGCTCCCATATACTCTTGGAATATCCCTGATGTACCATGGACGCGGCTTCATGTAGATTATGCCGGACCTTTTGAGAACTTCTATTGGCTAGTGGTCGTCGATGCTACGACCAAATGGCTGGAGGTGGTGCCATTGAAGAGGGCTACTACAAAGACAACGATCAATGCTCTGCAGGAAATGTTCTCAAGGTTTGGCGTTCCATGTTCCATAGTGTCGGACAACGGTCCACAGTTTGTTTCAGAGGAGTTTCGATCGTTTTGCAGGGAAACGTTGATAACGCATGTAAGGATAACACCATACCATCCCCGATCGAATGGCCTTGCGGAAAGGGCGGTTCGGACATTCAAGAGTCGAGTTAAAGCATCAAAACCAGGAGGTGGGTCGATCCAAGAGAGAGTCAGGAACTTTTTAGTATCATATCGTGTGACACCTCATAGCACCACCAAGCGATCGCCGTCAGAGCTTCTTCTTCGACACCGGATGAGGACACCATTCGACCTCCTGAAGCCGTCAGTTGGTCGTAACGTTGAGGAATCTCTCATGACCCAGAAGAAAAATCGCGATCAAGGGAAGAGGTTTCGAGAGTTCGAGGAGGGACAAGAGGTATGGGTTCTCAATAAGACCACAGCTGGGTACTCCAGAGGATGCATCACCCATCGGACAGGAGATTTGTCGTATCATGTACTTGTGGATGGACGAGAAGAACGTAAACACGCGGACCAGTTAAGAAGAGCTGACTGATCAAGGAGAAGGGGGGGAAAAGATGTAGGGTTACTACATTATCATCTGAACGATGTTAGTTTGAGTTGATGTGTTACTATGGCGACAGTTTAGATTGTCTACGTGTCAAGTTGATTAGCTTATTGAATAAATGGATCTCAAGAGAGTTTGAGTAATTCTATAGGAATCGACCAAGAAAAAAAAATGTAAACACCCCCTCAAAATTTGATGGTTTACGTTTCAAGGTACGTAGAATCCAAAAATCGAATAAAAATTTGGCCGTCCGTCCGCCGTACGCGGCACTTTTGCCACTTAGCATTGACCGATTTTGATGAAATTTGGTATGTAGGCTCCATTTGGGGTCTAGTTGTGCCCCGAAGCTTTTGGTTGATGTACGTCACTTCTAAGGGTTCCAAAATCAATTTTGAAATTTTGAAAACGCCCTAACTCAAAAAATTTTGATATAAAGGTATTGTTTTTCCTTCAATTTTGGATTCTATAGAATTTTTAGAATTTTTTGAGACCACCCGGAGCTCTGTAGGACAAACCGTTCGCTCCCTACAAAAATTTAAGGGTTTACATTGAAATACATATATATAAAAATCAAAACACGAGTGTGAATCGCAAAAGAGGCCTAATCTCCGTTCAAATTAGAGCTGACCGAAATGCGATCGATGGTTGGCAATTTTGATTTTTTTTTTTTTTGATTTTTTTTTTTTTTTTTTGATTTGTTTTTTTTTTATTTTTTACATTGGATGGTTGGTGATTTTGTAGACGAGTGATCTATATAGAAAAATAATAAACCATTGTGTAATAATTTGCAGCGTTTTATTTGACGATGTCTGACATTTTGTCGTACCTAAAGCTTCTGTTTTAATAAACCAAGTGATGGTTTAAAAGGTGGATTATCAGATTCCAAAATGATGAGTTAATCGCTTCAAGGAAAATTAGACTCTGTTGGTAATGTTAGACACGGAACATCGACGTCTGGATTTATCGACGCACCCTACCTTCCTTACCTTTTTTTGTCTTTTTCTGCTTTCATCCTGTACGCCTCTCTTTCCGTCGATGTCAGTTTGCTCCACATATTTCCAAGAATGCGTGAAATCTCCATTAACGGTACGTTGGGGTTGTCTCTCATAACCTAAACGCCAAAATCCACTCATTAATTCAGGGTTATTCTTAAGTAGTGCTCTAGAAGAGATGAGTGGATTTCTACAGTGCCAAAATGCAGTTCAATTTTCAAGGCTATTATTGGGAGAACTTTTTCCACTCCCTCATCCAAGCGAAAGATTGACATCAACAACGTTCTACTTCATCTTTACACTTTCTCGAACCCATCTTTTTTTTAGACGTCTGAAGGAAATCACTTGTATGAGCTATCTGCTCAGCTTGTCATCATAAAACTGTCAATATCTTCATGTACATAAAAACTTATAATTTCATATTCCATACAGGGTACCACAATTTGTTTACATCATAATTTACATAAGTAAAGCAAAGCCCTAGGTCATCCAACCACAGCCACAACAAACCAGGTGTCATTCTCCTGGTTTTTCCAGGGCCCCTGGAGAATTCCTTAGATCTTGTATGGGGGAACTTGTATGTAGGGCCCCTGTCCTCAAGGGCCAGTGATTCGGTGGTTGGACGATCTAGAGTCAGTATCTTTGACAAAAATCTTGCCAAAACCTATAATCAAAACTTGGTCAGTTTTAGGCCTTCCAAATTTCCTTACCCGATCCAATATTCAACTTGACGGGCTGTCATAAGCATAGTGACAGGCACCAAGCGGAATATTGTCTCCTAGGAAAATGTTGTAAACTTCCTAAACTTGACGGGCTGTCAAAGCATAGTGCCAGGTACCTAGTAGGACTTATATTTTTCTCAAACCTTAGGCCACACGGGGCAGGAGTTTCCTGGTACCGCTAGCCAAGCTCCTCTCACACACCTCAACCTACTTTAAAGTGAGAAGTACCTATTTAAATTCAAATATAGGGAAATTAAAAACGTAAGGCTAAACTCTAGCTCTTACACATACTTCCTACATTCTTAAGTTGTAAGCTAGAAGTAAGACGTCTTTCAGTGTCTGTCTCCATCGAACTTGCAATTGAATTTGCCGAAACTATCGTACATTCTCACTCTCCCTCTTTCGAGGCCCCTTTATTTCATAAAGTGGATTCCGCCGGCTACCCCAAACTTGCGGTCAGTACATTTGCGATTTTTTCTATCCTTTTCCAAGAAATTTCGCGCAACGATGCGCCTTTCTACGTTGTGGTGACAGAATGCTTCCGTTCTGGATCTCCAGAAGCGGTCACATCTACGTACATAGAAAGTGCTCAGCAGAGAGGTTCATACTATATTGTTAGAATGCCTGACATTAGCCTACAGTCGGATGGTATTTCGACTTTTGTAAGACAGCCATTGGGCTTGTTTAGGGTCATACGAAGGGATGAGCGTTCTATTGTACCTATCAGTTTCTTTTACCTATCAGTCTTCCCTACTTTTTAGGACGTCCCACAGTAAGACTTGGGCGTCCTTATGCGATTGATCTGGGGTAAAGTTGGACAATACTCAACAGAAAAAAAATAACCACACACTAATCCGTTTTAGATCATTCTGAATCCAAATCCGCCAGGAAAACCATAGGTGTGTAAGTTTGTTATTTGGGGGTTTCTCAAAGATTAATGGGCCGAAATAGGTATGCTCTGAAGGAGCCAAGAGTAGCGTAATTAAACTCCCAAATTGCTTACAAAATGATACCAGGAAAATCCCAACTAATTCGTACTGATTATCCTAGTACCTTAGACACTGTCGTCACGGCCGTCTGCCGTACGAATTAATATCATAAATACATAATATTTCATGAAATCGAATAATTAATATCATAAATACCTACATAATATTTCATGTAATCGATGTATGTTTTGCCACTTGTATGTAAATGGTATAAATAGGTATCACATGTATTGTAAATGTCAACATAGATCCAAGCTCTCCCCCTTTGGGCTTTTTGTGTATGACGGACTCCCCAACGACCCCTTATCCGTCCCCTGACCTCTGTATAAGTATGTATAGGTATATAAGGCGCCCAGTATAGTATTGGTATTGTATCAAACCACACCGCAGTGTGGGTTAGATGTGTATAGTATATGCCATCCGCCATGGTCATATTATGGGAAGTATAAGTTGTACACCACTTGCACAACAGTATAGGTATAGTATAGTGCCACAGTATAAAGGTATAGTGTATAGTATATGTGTATACATATACCATACATACATACTACACTACAGACATATATACCATACACGTATATGTGTATAGTATAAGTGTACAGTACATGTATAGCATATATGTATAATATATGTGTATTGTATAAACCACACCACAGTGTGGGTTAGATGTAGGTATATAGTATATGCCATCCGCCATGGTCATATGGGAAGTATAAGTTGTACACCACTTGCACAACAGTATAGGTATAGTATAGTGCCACAGTATAAAGGTATAGTGTATAGTATATGGGTATACATATACCATACATACATAATATACTACAGACAAATATATTATACACGTATGTGTATAGTATAAGTGTACAGTACATGTATAGCATATATGCATAATATATGTGTATTGTATAAACCACACCGCAGTGTGGGTTAGATGTAGGTATATAGTATATGCCATCCGCCATGGTCATATGGGAAGTATAAGTTGTACACCACTTGCACAACAGTATAGGTATAGTATAGTGCCACAGTATAAAGGTATAGTGTATAGTATATGGGTATACATATACCATACATACATACTACACTACAGACATATATACCATACACGTATATGTGTATAGTATAAGTGTACAGTACATGTATAGCATATATGTATAATATATGTGTATTGTATAAACCACACCACAGTGTGGGTTAGATGTAGGTATATAGTATATGCCATCCGCCATGGTCATATGGGAAGTATAAGTTGTACACCACTTGCACAACAGTATAGGTATAGTATAGTGCCACAGTATAAAGGTATAGTGTATAGTATATGGGTATACATATACCATACATACATAATATACTACAGACAAATATATTATACACGTATGTGTATAGTATAAGTGTACAGTACATGTATAGCATATATGCATAATATATGTGTATTGTATAAACCACACCGCAGTGTGGGTTAGATGTAGGTATATAGTATATGCCATCCGCCATGGTCATATGGGAAGTATAAGTTGTACACCACTTGCACAACAGTATAGGTATAGTATAGTGCCACAGTATAAAGGTATAGTGTATAGTATATGGGTATACATATACCATACATACATACTATACTACAGACATATATATTATACACGTATATGTGTATAGTATAAGTGTACAGTACATGTATAGCATATATGTATAATATATGTGTATTGTATAAACCACACCGCAGTGTGGGTTAGATGTAGGTATATAGTATATGCCATCCGCCATGGTCATATGGGAAGTATAAGTTGTACACCACTTGCACAACAGTATAGGTATAGTATAATGCCACAGTATGAAGGTTTAGATGTATAGTGTAAGTGTAGAGTACATGTATAGCATATGTGTGCTGCAGTATAAAGGTATAGGTATATAGTGTGTTATAGGCTTCTGTATAAGCTAGAACATGTCTTATAAGGTATTGTGTGTATGGTATAGAGTATAAGACAAGGGGAGAGCTTGTTGACACAGAAGGTATAGGTATAATCGATCGATCGAATAAGTATAACGTGTAGTTACTCACAGATACCTTCCCTGGTTGCCTCCAAGAGAACAACAACCGGCGTCGGTTCGCCTGCCTTGCTTCCCTCAGTGTCTTCCCCCACCATTCCACCCTCCAGGAAGCCCCTCCCTCTCCCGGGCTTGTCCTCCCTTACAAACTACTGTATTTCACATTATATTATATTGTACATTATACTCTCGCTGTAGCGACACTCCCAGGCAGGAGGTTGGAAATAGAGCAAGAATAAACCACTTTCTTATGAAAATGATTTTCAATTATACAACGAAAAGTATGCCTTCAGTATAACTTCGAGATAAAGTAACAGTATAACTCACGTAACTGTAAGTAGTGTAAAACAAACAATAATTTATACTATGTTCATAGTTTAGACAGATCAGAGTGTGCCACATTGAACATGTCGTCATTGCCGCCCTGGCAATACGAATCTAACGTATTATACATTTTATAAGTAAATTATGTCAATTTGTGTGTATACATAAATTCGTATGGGTACATAAATTTGTATGGGTACATGTGCATAATATTCCAATATCTCTCAACCCTTGGGGATCGTTTTCCCCTGACGGGCTCTAAACCTTCCCTACACACGTCCCCATGCCTCTCTACTGGATGTGAGTACAGTGTAGGTATGTAGAAGCCACCCCCAGTGGTGGTATATATATGCCATCTCGCATGGCGGTATAGGTATGTATAAGCCACCCGCACTGGCGGTATGTATAAGCCATCTCACATGGCGGTATGGGTAAGTATAAGCCAACCGCAGTGGCGGTATGTATCATTATGTCTTGGTGACTGCCACACACCCAGACATAAAGTTTGTATGGATAAAAGGTAAGATTGTGTAGATTTCCAGTTTGTATAAATCACCTATTGTGATTGTATGGGTATTTCACACACTGTGAATGTATAACCATGTATAGGAGTGCGCCACACACCCATACATCAAGTTTGTATAATTATGTGAGTTTGTGTACATTTCCAGTTTGTATAATATATAGATAAATAAGTATGTATAATAGGGATAGAGAGATTGGGATATTTTGTGTGTATGCAAAATATCAGTCACATTATGAGGTTATCATGGTTTCGGGTACGCACCACCTCGAGATTCTTCTTGTGACTGCTGGTTCAAGCCAAGGGAACCTTCTCTTCCCCCATCCAGGGGAGATACCCCTTCTCCATCCCTACTTCCTCCTCACCTGTATCTTCGCTACCGCTAGCTGAATTCCAGTTGCAGGAAAATTAAAGTCTTGATCGTTTGATGTGTAGGGTATTCCTGAGTAGTATCATGACGTGAGGGATGTTCAGTAGTAGTTGTTTCCTTCCACATCAGGTCGTGTTGAGGCCACTCATCATGTGGTTTATGCAAAAGGATGGGCCATTAATCCATAAATTTGGCAAGGTGTCATCCTTCAGTTGACGTGTCGCAACATCAGCTGGATTGTTCTCTGATCTGATAAATCGGAACTGCACATCACCATCACTCTGGATTTCCATGACTCACTTACTAATAATGTGTGGAAGAAAGCGTCTCGATCGGAGCCAGCTCAATACCACCTGATTGTCAGTCCAAAGGTTTTGAGCATGTATTGGTAAAATGGATGCAGACTGTACATATTGCAGGAGACTTCTTCCGATCACTACTACAAGGAGTTCGAGTTTAGGTATGATGAGGATTTCCTTTCTTTTCAGAGGGGCTAATCGGGAACGGGAAATTATAAAGCTTGTAGTGTGAGTCTCTTGATTAGAAATCCTCATATGTATAACAGATACATAAGCTTCTATAGATGCATCAGTGAAGCAATGTAGTTCGTATTTACAGTTTGCTGGTACCTATGTCTGGAGTAACGTTGGACCGTGGGGTTGAAAGTAGTGGTAATTTGTGTAAAAACGTCTTACGATACTCGTACATAATTTCCAACGCTGCAGATGATCAAGAGACAATGGGGTATCCCATTTCAATTTTTCTTCCTACAAATCTTGGAAGAATAAACGTGTCGGTAGTGTCAATGGGGCAACTAGACCACAAGGATCAAAAAACAGACGCAATTATTCGAAGTAAATGTCTTTTGGTGGAAATCTTGCTTTAAATTACTTCAGGTTTGATTTGCAATGTCAAGGTATCTTGCCATGTATCACACTGAAGGCCTAAGACAGAAATGGTACGTTGTGGTTTTGTTAATTCCGTCGGGATGGAATGTATAAACTCTTGGTTATTTGAGTTCCATTCTCGGATGTTCATGGACAATTCCTTGAAATTTTCTCTGCATGTAATGAACAGTTCTTTGGCTTCTTGTGGATTTTGTACACTAGTTACGAGATTGTCTACATACAGACAGGAAGCTATTTTATCAGTCAGAGGTTGTTCCTTTTGTGAGAGGTGTTTACGTATAGTAGCCGCAAGGAGAAAACGATTTTGAGATGACCCCAAACGGTACTCTACAAAATCTGAAGTGTACTAAGTTTTTGTCTGGAGGAGGTTGGGTTGTATCATGAGGCCAAAGAAACCGTGTAACATCTCGATCCTGGTCTTGGAGTCCAACTTGTAAAAACGCATTTTCAATGTCAGCAACAATAGCAATTGGGTTTTGTCGAAATTGAATCAAAAGGGATGTCAAGTCGTGTAATAGAAGCGGAGCTTTGTACAGGAGATCATTTAGGCTGTTTTGACCCTTTGTCTTTGATGAAGCGTCATATATGATTCTAAGTTTTGTGGTTTTTCTTGTTGAACCACCCAGTGATGTGGGAGGTAATGAATTGAGTGTGTGGCAGGAAGCTTAGGTTCTATTTCGGTTTCAATGATGCCTTTATTCATTTGGTCTTGCAGGACTTCATCATATTTTTTGATCATATCATTGTCAAGTATTTTAATCAATGATTTTAGTCCTAGATTAACTGGAAGTTCTGGAGGATATTGTATCCAAGTTTGCCAAGTTTGTCCAAGTTTGTCCATTGTTTGTCATCTGACCTGATACCAGTTGTTCTGAAGTATAGTTGTATTGTTGAAATGTTGAACCACTTCCTCGTCTTGAAGTAATTTTGGAGAATCCTTTATTCCAATCACCTCCAACTCCCAAATGTTTTTTATCTTATCATCTTTCAGTGCAGAGTCTGGACAGTCAAAGACTCGCTTGTATTCTTCAGAGGGTCCAACCTGGACGTAAATAAGTATAGTCGGGACGTCAGTATGTTTCTGATTTTCTTTGTATACTCCAGAGAGAATTCATCCAATTAGTGATTCCACTAGGAATAGTGTTGGTGTAATTTCTATTCTGTTGGCCATTACGGTTGAATGATGATAATCATTTCCAATAATAACATCAATACTACTTTTGGCATTCACATCATTAGCAATATGAATGTTTGGGTATATTTGCCTCAGGGTGGTCTTCATTTCTAGATATGAGGGTATCACTCCAGTTAAAGTTGGTAGAGTGTGAGCTTGTATTAAAATGTTGAATGGTGACTTGTGAGTACTTAACTGAAACGTCACGAGGTTTGTGCTGATGGTTTTTGGTTTAGTTGATCCAAATGTGAAGATGTTTAAGGCTGTTGGTTTGGTATGTTCCAGTATTTCAGCTGATTTGCTACACTTGACCTTATATAGGAGCCTATGTCTTTTGGCTCCCTGTGTCGAAAATAACACGCCCTGTTATTGATATTCCTTGGCCAGAATCGAGAGAAACAGTGGCCGATGCAGTATAGTGTCCGATGAAATATTTGAGAAATGTGAGTGAGTTTGTTCTTTGTGTATGTTCAATTTCTCACAAAGGCTACGGTTATGATTGCCTTTAACACCACAGTGGACACATCTCATCCAGTTTTTTTATTGGGCATGACGACACCAAGTCGGACTCTCTTAAGCAAAGATAACAGTTGTTCTTTAATTTTGCCTTTCTTTCTTCACTAGTTTTAGAACGGTCGTATTTCTCATGTATGTGTGAGCCTGAACAAAAATTGCAATTCAGACGACGGGACTTAGCTGATTTGTTTTGGTTGTGGCAGGATTGCTCTGCTGGGCGTTTGTAATTCCGAAAATTGGATGATTGTCCTGATTTAGAATTTTTATCTACTATTTAGAATCAATTTTTTTGAATTGATATCTTGAAGGACCTCGAAGAGCATTCCTCTTCTATGAGGGTGACGCAATAGAGGGGTTGATAGGTTTCCGTTGTTTGTTTTGAGGATTGGATCCAGCAAACAGAGTTTCAATAGTATATGTTGGGTTATTATTTGAATTTGTATGATCTGTGTTATCGATGGCTGCTATTCTCCGCGCTGCTTCTCTAGCTGAGATTACTCTTTCAAGGATTGATCGTATTTCGGATACAGTATGATCATCTGACGTCATAGCCATTCGTAAATCAAATATGGTTGCTTCAGGAAATTTGTCAAGTATGGTTGCTCTTAATTGTCTGTGGTTTGTATCTTCTCCGAGTGATTGTAGGGTTTGGAGTTGGCGTTCTATTTCATCAAGGGTTCGGCGACAATCAGCTACGTCTTGTGTGGATTTTGGTATTTGCTGGAGTTCTGCATAATGAGTATCAATCAATATGCTCCTTTTTCCAAATCGCTCAGTTAAACGATCCACAGCCACCTTGTAGTTTTGATTTATAATGTCTAAGCCTGCCACCGCTCTCTTGGCGTCTCCTTCCATAAGACTGAGAAGGTACGACAATTTTTCGACATTGCTCATGTGGGTTCTGTTTTCGATTGTTGAAGAGGACCTATCCCAAAACTCGTGCCACCTCAGTATATTCCCGTCAAATTTCAACATTTCGAGTTTGGGAAGACGGCTGTTCAAGGATGTATATTGTGGTGTGGGAATATCATTCGCATCATGAGATTTATCGCTTAGATGTAATGTATCTGATTCCACCAAAAGCTCTTCTGCCTCCAACTGCAATTCCATCTCGGAGGCCAGTTCTGTGGAGGGTTCTGTGTATGTGGCGAGAACATTTTGTATTTCCCCATTCAATTGATCCACTGACCATTTTAATTTTTGGATTATAACATGATGTTTCTTTTCCATGGTGTCTGTATCTCGTAGGAAACCTTGACAAGCCTCCATACCATCACGCACTCTATTCCCTAGTGTTTCGAGCCTCTTCAATATAATGTAATCCATCCATGGAATAGTTAGGTACTCAATATCTGTAACAGAGGAGCACCTCCTCTCTTTTGTTTTTGTTTTCACACGTTGGATAAATGAGGAAAATTAGTGTATGGCTCATGTACGAATATATATATGTGAATGCATAACATGCATTCAAATATATTATATTTCCTCATAATATTAAATTTCCTCATACATATATGAGGATTATCGATAATATGCTCATGTATGGATGTATAGTACAGGAGGAAGAGGAGGAGATAATCTTTGTGTAAGTATACCACTGGTCGAATATTCCAAATTGCATAACAAACAATTCATGTAGGTATGGATGTGTAAAAAAAAAAATAAATAAATAAAAAATTTCTCCTTCCACCCTTTGAAAACTGTTAAATGGAATAAAGAGGTTGACGAGAGTAATCCTATTGTGAACCAAAACAAAATTTCTAGGAGTTACCACGTGTAAGGGGCAAGGTATTTGCAAACAGTTATGAGGGTCCCGCCGGGAGGAACGTGGGGGAAGGAGGGGTCAACTCCAGAGAGATGTATCATGTATGTAGGTATATCATGCTATAAACGATTAATGAACAAAAAAAAAAAAAAAAATTTTTTACAACAATATTATCAAATTCGAAGGACTTCCCCGTTTTTTTTCGCTCGGGAAGGTAAATAAAATAAGTCCAGAAAGCACGAAATCGCGTACGTTCCTTGAATACCCCGATATTCCCCTCCCGCCTTGGTCACCCACCTTCCCCGCTCGCTCCACTCGGTGAGCGAGAGCGAGAAATATACCTGTCGAGGGATAGACGGGAGGGGGGTGTCATGACAAACTGTAAGGTGCGGAACCCACCCGAGGACAATAACTTGGACTTTAACTCGACGCTTTAAGCAAACAAATCGGAACTACGCAGTGCACTAAGATTTTTTAAAAATAAACGAGAAAAGGCCGAGTTTCCCGGCCGATGCACCATGTCGTCACGGCCGTCTGCCGTACGAATTAATATCATAAATACATAATATTTCATGAAATCGAATAATTAATATCATAAATACCTACATAATATTTCATGTAATCGATGTATGTTTTGCCACTTGTATGTAAATGGTATAAATAGGTATCACATGTATTGTAAATGTCAACATAGATCCAAGCTCTCCCCCTTTGGGCTTTTTGTGTATGACGGACTCCCCAACGACCCCTTATCCGTCCCCTGACCTCTGTATAAGTATGTATAGGTATATAAGGCGCCCAGTATAGTATTGGTATTGTATCAAACCACACCGCAGTGTGGGTTAGATGTGTATAGTATATGCCATCCGCCATGGTCATATTATGGGAAGTATAAGTTGTACACCACTTGCACAACAGTATAGGTATAGTATAGTGCCACAGTATAAAGGTATAGTGTATAGTATATGTGTATACATATACCATACATACATACTACACTACAGACATATATACCATACACGTATATGTGTATAGTATAAGTGTACAGTACATGTATAGCATATATGTATAATATATGTGTATTGTATAAACCACACCACAGTGTGGGTTAGATGTAGGTATATAGTATATGCCATCCGCCATGGTCATATGGGAAGTATAAGTTGTACACCACTTGCACAACAGTATAGGTATAGTATAGTGCCACAGTATAAAGGTATAGTGTATAGTATATGGGTATACATATACCATACATACATAATATACTACAGACAAATATATTATACACGTATGTGTATAGTATAAGTGTACAGTACATGTATAGCATATATGCATAATATATGTGTATTGTATAAACCACACCGCAGTGTGGGTTAGATGTAGGTATATAGTATATGCCATCCGCCATGGTCATATGGGAAGTATAAGTTGTACACCACTTGCACAACAGTATAGGTATAGTATAGTGCCACAGTATAAAGGTATAGTGTATAGTATATGGGTATACATATACCATACATACATACTACACTACAGACATATATACCATACACGTATATGTGTATAGTATAAGTGTACAGTACATGTATAGCATATATGTATAATATATGTGTATTGTATAAACCACACCACAGTGTGGGTTAGATGTAGGTATATAGTATATGCCATCCGCCATGGTCATATGGGAAGTATAAGTTGTACACCACTTGCACAACAGTATAGGTATAGTATAGTGCCACAGTATAAAGGTATAGTGTATAGTATATGGGTATACATATACCATACATACATAATATACTACAGACAAATATATTATACACGTATGTGTATAGTATAAGTGTACAGTACATGTATAGCATATATGCATAATATATGTGTATTGTATAAACCACACCGCAGTGTGGGTTAGATGTAGGTATATAGTATATGCCATCCGCCATGGTCATATGGGAAGTATAAGTTGTACACCACTTGCACAACAGTATAGGTATAGTATAGTGCCACAGTATAAAGGTATAGTGTATAGTATATGGGTATACATATACCATACATACATACTATACTACAGACATATATATTATACACGTATATGTGTATAGTATAAGTGTACAGTACATGTATAGCATATATGTATAATATATGTGTATTGTATAAACCACACCGCAGTGTGGGTTAGATGTAGGTATATAGTATATGCCATCCGCCATGGTCATATGGGAAGTATAAGTTGTACACCACTTGCACAACAGTATAGGTATAGTATAATGCCACAGTATGAAGGTTTAGATGTATAGTGTAAGTGTAGAGTACATGTATAGCATATGTGTGCTGCAGTATAAAGGTATAGGTATATAGTGTGTTATAGGCTTCTGTATAAGCTAGAACATGTCTTATAAGGTATTGTGTGTATGGTATAGAGTATAAGACAAGGGGAGAGCTTGTTGACACAGAAGGTATAGGTATAATCGATCGATCGAATAAGTATAACGTGTAGTTACTCACAGATACCTTCCCTGGTTGCCTCCAAGAGAACAACAACCGGCGTCGGTTCGCCTGCCTTGCTTCCCTCAGTGTCTTCCCCCACCATTCCACCCTCCAGGAAGCCCCTCCCTCTCCCGGGCTTGTCCTCCCTTACAAACTACTGTATTTCACATTATATTATATTGTACATTATACTCTCGCTGTAGCGACAGACACCTTGGGTGATTGGGAACAAGAAATGTAGGCGACTCAATTTGACAATGTACTGTTAATAAATTGTATTTTATGAAATAAAGACTTTCAAAATAGATACGTCGTATTTATATATATATATATATATATATGTACCTTGTACCAATAACTTTAAGAACGTTAAACTTCAGTCGTAATAAGGTAAGTAATAAAACATGGTACCAAAACGTGTACCGAATATACGAAATGACAAGAAATACGTCAGGTAAGTAAAAGAAATAGTAAAATGAGATCGTACCGAAATGCGTACCAATATAAGAAATGACTCAAAACAAGTATTCGACTAGTGTACCGAATGGGGTACCTTTTGAAAGTAAAGAAAAGTATCGTAGTATAAGTATTTGAGTGCGTACTAATTGTACCACTATGACTGAGAAGTGTATCAATATGACTGCAAACAACTTGTGAATAATCGTACTTCAACCTAGTACCTAGTACCGATTTAGTAACATTCAAACAAGGAGAAGTAGCATGAGTATGACGATTAACTGGCAAGTAGCTAGACAAATGGAAACATGTGATTGCGGAAATTACCGTACTACTGAGAGTTCCTGGGGTCGTCTTGGGGCGGCACTTGGAGTACCGATTGTAAGGCGCCTGGTCCGGTCTTCGTAGCAGGAGGATGTCCACAGGTGAATACAGTGAGCCCGAAGGGAGTCACTGGCGCAGAAGTTGAGGGGAAAAAGAATTGTACCTTTAAGTACTTTAGGTACGATTGACTGATGAAAAACTGATACTTTCGATACACCCTTAATGGCAAAAAAACGACGGCCAGGTGTACCACCAACTACTCGGGTCAAGCGTAGACAGTTGACTGCGGAAGGGGAGAAGCTTCATCGGGGGTGTCCAGAAGGATCCAGAAAACAAAGGGTGGGGTGCCGACGACTCCCGAGCTTGTCCGAGTATTGGCGAAGATTCTACTGCCCCTCCTCGGGCAGCCCCAAGCTGGAGGTGGCGCTCGCCCGGCTGGTCCGTCTACTGCGTGCTTGCTCCTCTGTCCCTGCCCCCGACTTACACTCCTCCCCCTCCCGTGAGCCGCCGTCCCCGGCGGTCAACTCTTCAGCCGTCGTCCGGGGAATCTCCAACGGTCGGTTGGGTCTCAGCTGCAGCATCATTGTCTCGTACTTGCGTCGTCTGCAGTGCGAGCATCCGAGAATTGGTACTGGGTGGGGTTCAGCACAAGCAGTGTTCAGTGTTCCCTCTCTATGCTTTTTTACCAGGCGCGTCCAGAACTGCTTGCACGACAAACATCGGAAGGCTGTCAGTCGCTTTACTTTGGTTTCACACACGGGGCAGGTAACCAGTTTGATAGTAAGTGGAGACACAGTTTGCTCTTCAGTAAGTATTACTTCCGGTATCAGTGAAGATGTAAGAGGTGTGATGGATCCACTTTGGTGGTTGCGTTGATCCCAGCCTTCGAAACTTTGCTCCGACTCGTCGTCATCACTGATAATTGTTTGGCGGGGCTTCTTTCTGGCCGTTGCTGTAGTCTTTGGTGGACCCTCATCACTGTCGCTCAATCTTTCCAATGTGATACATGGTCGAAGCTTCTCGAGATGGGTTTCCAGCTGCCGGTTCACCTGGGTCAGGCGATCAATTTCGTCGTGTGCTGCGCGTCGTGCGGCCTGCTCTGCCTCGAGTTGTTGTTCCAGACTTCTATAGGCGGTACGGAGGTGCTTCCACGCCGGGAGTAAGGCTGCAATTCCAGTGATGTGCGTTCGGGTACCACGCAATGCACTGTGGATCGCGTACCCATTTCTGGTTTGTGCTGCTGCTTCGACCATGTAGGCTGCGGCCTCCACCATTCTGAGCGCCTCCCTCTCCTGCAGTTGGTTCTCCTCCACACTACACTCTTTGTCCTTAAACATTTCCCTCGTCTGTTGTTGATAGAGTGCACGGATCTTATTGATCGTTTCGTGCTCCGTTGCGGGTGGTCCATCCATTTCGTCCGGGGCCTCAGGTGGCATGGCCATGACGTCAAACGTCCGGTTCCTTTAGTCAGTCGTGCAAATACTGCAACAGAATAGGACACTCTCTTAGTCATCATCATAGCAAGGCAACTCCACAACCACAATATCACCAAAAGTCATGCCACATCTCCAGATTCGCCATACCCAGGTAAGTATTACATCACTGGCCCTAGTCGTGTGATATGCCCTAAGGTTTCGACATCAGCTAGGTGTTTGCAGGATTACATACAGGTGAGTACAGGTAAGTTCTAGTCATAAGTTATACTATAAGTAACCAATATTGTCTTATGTGAATATATATATTGTTTTTTTTTTTTTTTTTTTTTTTTTTTTTTTTTTGATGTACTTATTTACTTTGTCTTGTTCAGGTTGCAGCTGCGTACTGGTGGTACGCGTACCTTCTGTTCCCGGTTTTGGATGTCGTCCAGCGCTTCAGGTTTCTCCGTCTCGATGTCTTCCCCGTCTGTTTCATCTTCCACTCCTACGCTCAGCAGGTAACCTTTCTTGTGTAATTTTTTATAGTCCTTTATTTCCCGTGGTCTTAAATTATAAGGAGACGACACGGTCGTCGAGCTGGTCTCCGGTGTCGGGAGACTCGGTACGAGTACCTCCGTAGGGTGATTTGGTACAAGTACCTTCGTCGGGTCAGGCATCGCTACGGGTGGACACTGGGGTGACTCGATCTCGGGTTCTTCCTCATCCATCATCATTCCCCATTCGTGGTCGATATCTTGACCGATTTCCTCGATTTTTAGGGGCGTTATTGGTCTGGGTTGCTCCACAGTTCCAAAAGGTACGTCCGTTAACGCTCCGTCTGGTATACCATTTTCCGCGGCCGGCTTCAGCCGATTAAGGTGCACCACCTGCGTTCGCTGTCGAAGCATGTCGGTGATACGGTACGTAACCGGTGATGACTTATCCACCACGGTCCAGGGGCCCGTCCACGGACTCCAAAATTTCTTGCATTCGTTTCGTGGTATCTGCATCGCTTTGAGGTACACCCTATCACCCACTTCAAAGGATCGCGGGGTCCTCCGCTTATTGATCCGTTCCGATTGTACCATCCATGCTTTGTCTAGACTTCTTTTCGCTATTTGCCGTATCCGTTCAATAGAACGGAGTGGGTCTACCGGGTCAACGGGACAATTTTGTCGCCACTCAACGGCGTTCGGCAACCGCAACTCCCGCCCGAATGTGAGCATGTTCGGCGAGTATCCCGTACTCTTGTGCGGAGTGGCGCGGTACGCCGCCAATGCGATCGGTATGGCCTTTTCCCACCTCTTGGTTTCCCGAATCAACTTTGCCACGATATTGGCGAGTGTACGATGAAATCGTTCACATACACCATTGGCTTGGGGGTGGTATGCGGTCGTTTGTATCTTGACCACACCCCATCGTTGACACAACGCTTGAATTGTTTGTGAGGTAAAAGCCGTTCCTCGGTCGGTCACCAATCGTTTTGGCACTCCGTGCATCGGGATGTACCGATTTGCCAAGCACTCCGCCACTGTGTCTGCCGTCGTATCTCCAACCACATATGCCTCCGCATACTTCGAGAAGTGGTCCACCAAGGTCAACAGGTATTTTTGGCCCGTAGGAGTCTGCAGTGGACCAACGAAGTCCATCCCCACGATCTCGCCCGGAGAGCTGGGAATCAAGGGGCGCTGAATGGGGGCTTCGGAACGCTGTGGATTATTTCTTCGCTGACATACCTCGCACGCCATGATGTATTCCTTGATAGTTCGCGACATCTTCGGCCAATACCCCGCTTTTCGGACAATCTTTTCGGTCACATCAGCCCCCGGGTGTCCAGCCCAACTGGAGCTATGGCAACTCTTGATTATCCATTCGCGCATGGTGCTGGGTATTAGTGGGACGATATGTTCCTCGCCGTCAACCACAATTGTTGTCTCCCACAGGTCCGTCCGCCTTACCAGTCCCGCAGCTCCCTTCTTCACCAGACCCTGCACCCACGGGTCGATCTCTTGTGCCGCTGCTAACAGCCGTCCGGGGATATCCAGTTCTATGGCCGCTACTCCGTTCCGACTCAGCCCGTCAGCGTGACCCATTTGGCTACCAGGTCGGTACGCCGGTACAAAGTCGTACTCGGCAAGTCGAAGTGTCCATCGGCCGATTCGCGACGTAGGATCACGCAGTCTCATCGCGGCGGTCAGGGCCATATGATCAGTTTCCAACTGAAACTGTTTGCCCAACAGGTACTCCTGGAAGTGACGCGTAGCCCATACTACGGCTAACAACTCTCGTTCGGTCGTCGAGTACCGAGTCTCCGCCGGGTTCAGTTTTCTACTGGCGTATGCCACCGGCCGCTCCCGATCGTCAATCCGCTGCGACAACACCGCCCCGATTGCCGTTTGTGACGCGTCCGTAGCGAGTATGAACGTTTCCTCCAAATTCGGGTGTGCCAAAATCGGGTCCGATACCAGAGCCTTCTTTAATTTCTCGAACGCTTCCTGATGCTCCCTTTTCCACTCGAAGTCCGCATTCTTTTTCAACAGCGACGTGAGCGGTGCGGCTATACCGGAGTAATCCTGTATAAACCGTCGGTAGTATCCGGCCATCCCGAGAAAAGTTTGCAACTGCTTCGCATTGGTCGGAGCGGGAAATCGATCCACAGCTGTAGTCTTTTCGGGCTCAGTTCTGATCCCTTCTCTGGTGATTCGGTGCCCCAGGTACCGAATTTCGGACTTCAAAAATTCGCACTTTTCATGGTTGGCTCTCAATCCGACCTCCCTGAGTCTACTCAGTATCTTTACCAAACTTTCAAAATGGGCTTCCAAGGTAGGGGAGAACACTACAATATCGTCTAGGTAGACCAAACAATGGGTTCCCAGTAGTCCGTCAAGTGCGTCATTCATGGTGCGCTGGAAGGTTGCGGGGGCGTTCCTAAGTCCAAATGCCATCCGCTGATACTCGAAATGACGTCCCAACGCCGAAAATGCCGTCTTCTCTATGGAGTCGGGATGAATAGGTATTTGATGATATCCGGCCACCAAGTCAATCTTGCTGAACCATACACATTGACCTAGTTCAGCTACGGTACTTTGTAGATTGGGCATCGGGTAAGCGTCCGGTTTCGTCACCTTATTCAATCCTCTATAATCGGTACAAAACCTCCATTTCTGAGGTTCGCCGGCCGGGGTTTTCTTTTTCACAAGGACCACAGGTGCATTCCATGGACTGTTGGATGGTCGGATCACGCCGTCTGCTAACATATTCATCAGCTGTTCCTCGACCTCGCCTCGCAGGGCATGGGGGATCGGGTAAGGGCGCACATTTACGGGGGGTTGATCGCCCGTTTCAATCCGATGTGCTACTCCCAACTGGCAACCCGCACTATCCGGTTTCTGGAACACCTGATGGTACTCCACTAAAATATCTCTCAACCGGCTGGCCTCGTGGTCAGGAACGTCCGTGCGTTTTTGCCGCAGTTGTTCGATTATTTCTTTCTCGGTCGCTGTCCATCTTTCCGTCGGGGTAAGTTCACGCTCATCTTCTTCGGCCGGGTCCTCGGTTCCACAGGACGAAGGTACATCCGTAGCGTCATCATGTGTATGGGTGGTTGCCTCTCCCTTTTGTTGTTCTATTGCCTCGGGTTGGTCGAGTACCGCCGTATCGGGTTGGTCGAGTACCGCCGTATCGGGTTGGTCGAGTACCGCCGTATCGGGTTGGTCGAGTACCGCCGTATCGGGTTGGTCGAGTACCGCCGTATCGGGTTGGTCGAGTACCGCTGTATCGGATATACGGTGTACCATCGTGATCGGGGGGTCACGTGTCATTTCCACCGCTCGTACTCCCGCTACCGGTACTACCTCCTGTTCCTTTTCTTTCAGCAGTGTCACCTCGTGCCGATCCGCCCTGATGATCATAGGTACTTTCTTTAGGATATCCATACCCAACAGATCCAACCCGGTTCCTTCTCGCTCGAAGATGAGAAAATTATGATCGAACGTTATGCCCTGGAGGTTGACCTGTACCGTTTGCTCGCCGCGGAACCTTAGTGGATATCCGTCCGCCCCCCATGCTGTAGCATTTGTCGGAAGAATCGGTGCACCGCGTACCGGAATGGTAAGGACAGATACCGCGGCCCCTGTGTCCAAAATTAATGATCGAGACTCATTGTTTAGCGTTGCGTTTATACGTAGCGTTCTATTCATGGGCCGTTCAATAATGGTTATGTGTCCCACTTCCTGCGATGCTGGTACCAGTTCATTGTGGTGAGATGAGAATTTCGTGTTCGTACCTTGGGGATGCGATACGGGTGTGAGCAATTTCTTCTTATGACAATCCTTTTCTAAGTGCTCGCGTACCCCGCAATAATCGCAAAAGATCGTCTTCTGTGGGTTACTTGGGCAGTCTACTGGAAAATGCTGCATGTCCGCACAAAACATGCACGGGTATCTGGGTACCGGTCGGTTGTGGGTTTTCGGTGCCGGTGCCGCGACGTTTGTGCCATTTGTACCGCGCGATGTACATCGGGCCGCGAAGTGTCCAAAGGCGCCGCAAGCGTAGCATTTCCGGTCCCCTTGTTGTACCGCGGACAAATCCCAGCGTACTTCCACGTCGTCTCCCTCCCCCAGCGTTTCTTCGAGTTCCTCTGCGCGTTTCAGAGCTGCTTCGATGGTTGTTGGTTCAGTACTTAATAGGTGAGAACTCAATTCTTTACCTACTCCTCGAACAAAGGCTTTTAGTACTTTTCGTCGTACCCACTGTACTTTCTGAGCTGCATTTAATTCCGCTCCTTCCTCCTGTACCGCTACTTGTGCGAGTTGTCGGACTTTCTCGGCAAATTGACGTAAGGTTTCGTTCGGCTGCTTCCTTATGGTACACAATGAAGCTGCGGCTTTTCCGGGGTTGTCCCGTTCGTACCACTGTACCATAGCTTGCTTCATGTGGAGGTATGGGTTTTCTCCCTCGTATAGACCCATATTATCGATCATAAACTGCTTTGCGGTACCTCGCATTTTTGACCGTAGCAGTCGTATCCGTTTCTGTTGGCTAAGGGTACCCGCTACATCCTCGAATAATCGGAAGTACGAAGACACCGATATTGCTCCGGCCTCGTCGGGATCCCAGGGGTCCAACTCTAGGAACATTGACCTCGGGATGTCAAGGTTAGCCCCCCCCCGCTGGTCCTTCTCCACGTGCAGGTCGTTGAATGTTTTGAGAAGTGTCCCTAACTGCGCAAACATCTCGGAGGTTGAGTCCCCAGCAGTCGCCATTTTGTCGGTTTCGGAAAAATCCACGCCGCCCTAAACCTTCCCGTTTTTACCTGCGTCGGTCGGTTGACGAACCTAGCGACTCCAAACAACAAGCCCTGTATCGTTTCGCTCAAAAATTCTTGTGAAGTGCGTACTGCTTGTACACACTGGTTCAAAATCTTTTTTAAATCGCGTACCGTTCCCGCTACCAATCACCAGGTGTCTTTGTCTTTGGGCTCTGTGTGGCGTACCTACACAAAATCCTAACCGCTGCCACCAATTTTGTAAGTTTGTTATTTGGGGGTTTCTCAAAGATTAATGGGCCGAAATAGGTATGCTCTGAAGGAGCCAAGAGTAGCGTAATTAAACTCCCAAATTGCTTACAAAATGATACCAGGAAAATCCCAACTAATTCGTACTGATTATCCTAGTACCTTAGACACCTTGGGTGATTGGGAACAAGAAATGTAGGCGACTCAATTTGACAATGTACTGTTAATAAATTGTATTTTATGAAATAAAGACTTTCAAAATAGATACGTCGTATTTATATATATATATATATGTACCTTGTACCAATAACTTTAAGAACGTTAAACTTCAGTCGTAATAAGGTAAGTAATAAAACATGGTACCAAAACGTGTACCGAATATACGAAATGACAAGAAATACGTCAGGTAAGTAAAAGAAATAGTAAAATGAGATCGTACCGAAATGCGTACCAATATAAGAAATGACTCAAAACAAGTATTCGACTAGTGTACCGAATGGGGTACCTTTTGAAAGTAAAGAAAAGTATCGTAGTATAAGTATTTGAGTGCGTACTAATTGTACCACTATGACTGAGAAGTGTATCAATATGACTGCAAACAACTTGTGAATAATCGTACTTCAACCTAGTACCTAGTACCGATTTAGTAACATTCAAACAAGGAGAAGTAGCATGAGTATGACGATTAACTGGCAAGTAGCTAGACAAATGGAAACATGTGATTGCGGAAATTACCGTACTACTGAGAGTTCCTGGGGTCGTCTTGGGGCGGCACTTGGAGTACCGATTGTAAGGCGCCTGGTCCGGTCTTCGTAGCAGGAGGATGTCCACAGGTGAATACAGTGAGCCCGAAGGGAGTCACTGGCGCAGAAGTTGAGGGGAAAAAGAATTGTACCTTTAAGTACTTTAGGTACGATTGACTGATGAAAAACTGATACTTTCGATACACCCTTAATGGCAAAAAAACGACGGCCAGGTGTACCACCAACTACTCGGGTCAAGCGTAGACAGTTGACTGCGGAAGGGGAGAAGCTTCATCGGGGGTGTCCAGAAGGATCCAGAAAACAAAGGGTGGGGTGCCGACGACTCCCGAGCTTGTCCGAGTATTGGCGAAGATTCTACTGCCCCTCCTCGGGCAGCCCCAAGCTGGAGGTGGCGCTCGCCCGGCTGGTCCGTCTACTGCGTGCTTGCTCCTCTGTCCCTGCCCCCGACTTACAGGTGTATGTCTGTGACAAAATCTTGTATCGTCTGCCGATTTTCGTGGTTCTTTTTTTGTTCGACGCGGAAATCTATCTAGTTGAGCACAACGTCGTCGGAATTCTGAATTTCGCCTTTTAAGAGGGGGGGCAGGGTTAGGTATGCTTAAAAATAGTCATGCTTAAAAAACGTGCTTTTGCGGGCATAAACTTGTAAAATCTGTCCAGGCCTCAATTTCCAACCGATTCGCGAGTTTCTTTTTTTGTTTGACTCAGAAATCTTCCAAATTGCTTACTATATCACCAGAGTATCAAAATTCGCAAGGAGAAGGGGCGAGAGGGGGGGATAATATTCACAAAATATCAAATTTTTCAATACTTCGGTTCCTTTATAAAGGAGCTATAAATAGCTTACTAATTGTACCCAAGCTTTGAAATTTAGGAAAAATTCTCATTATACCTCCGAAATTTCATGAATTATCCAATTCCATGAAACATATCCAATTTTTCAATACTTCGGTTACTTTATAAAGGAGCTATAAAAGCTATAAATAGCTTACTAATTGTACCCAAGCTTTGAAATTTAGGAAAAATTCTCATTATACCTCCGAAATTTCATGAATTATTCTCTCCATGGAACTAATAATGGTGCCAGGATACCTAAAACCGCATATTTCGTGTTTTTAGGACGTCCCACAGTAAGACTTGGGCGTCCTTATGCGATCGATCTGGGGTGAAGTTGGACAACACTCAACAGAAAAAAAAATAACCACACAGTAATCCGTTTTAGACCATTCTGAATCCAAATCCGCGAAAAAAACCATAGGTGTATGTCTGTGTGTGTGTGTGTGTGTGTGTGTGTGTGTGTGTGTATGTGTGTGTGTGTGTGTAACAAAATCTTGTGTACTCTGCACAGGCCTTAGTTCTCAACCGATTTTCCTGGTTCTTTTTTTGTTCGATGCGGAAAACTATCTAGTTGTGCACTACGGCGCCGGAATTTCGAATTTCGCCTTTTAAGGGGGGGAAAGGGGGGGTTGATGCTTAAAAAACGTACGTTTGCGGGCATAATCTTATAAACTCTGCCCAGGCCTCAATTTCCAACCGATTTGTGTGTTTCTTTTTTTGTTTGACTAAAATAACTTCCGAGTTGTACACGATTTCACCAGAGTACCAAAATTTGCAAGGGGAGGGGATGGGTGGGGGGATAATATTCACAAAATATCCAATTTTTCAATATTTCGGTTCCTTTACTGCTTACTAATTGTATCCAAGCTTTGAAATTGAGGAAAAATTCTCATTATACCTTAGGATTTGCATGAATTACTTTCTGTACCACCATGGAAATAAAAGTGGTGCCACCATGGTGCCAGGGCACCATAAACCTCATATTTCTTGGGTTTTTTGGTGTTTCACCTTGAATACGGATGTGACATTCGACGGACTGCCTACTAAACCTAATAGATGAAAGTTCAATGTTACGACGTATTTCCGCTTTGGTGCCAGACTGGCACCATTGGTGGTGGTGGGGGGGGGGGGGGGGTGAACTCGAATTCCCATGTTGGGTATCGTAGATCATGGATTTTAAAATGCTCTTCAGATTCGAGGCTATCGTGCCGCTAGAAGTGTTATGGTTTATAATGGTGGGGGGGGGGGGGGTCACTATTTCTTCCCTAAAGTAATAAATCAATTACATCGAGAGAAGCAGTCTTATCGCTTAACAACTGGTTAAACTGATCCAATACTTATCCAATGGGACGTCCCCTGGAATGCATGCATTACTAAACAATATGTTTTGTTTTGCTTCACTTTGACTACGAATGTGAACTACTGCGGAGTGCCTGATGAAAGCTCAACGATATGACGTATTTCCTCACCATTGCCCGGTGGAGGGGGGGGGGGGACAAATTCGAGGCTCCCATGCCGCTAGAAATTTTATGGTGTTTAAGGGTGAGGAGAGGGGGGAGACCTCTATTGCTTGCTTATAATACTAAATTACACCGAGTTAAACAGTTTAATCGCTTACCAACTGGTTTAAATTGGTCGAATGCTTATCCAATGGGAATTCCACTGGAATGCATGCATTACTAAACAACATGTTCTACAATGTTCAATAAAGTGTTTTCTCTCTCTCTCTCTCTCTCTACATATATGTTTATCTCAAAATTAGTCTTGAGATTCCAGAAATATTTTTTCCTCATTTCGTCTGTAGGCATGAGAGTTTCAGGAACATAAGCGAAATTACGAAATGGAACGAAAGCGTTCCAGAGCAATGTAAAAGTTGTCTTGGCCATTTATCAATTTACTGGAGTCAACATGTAGGTACTAATACGCACCACTTTCCTTTTATCCATACAGAAGAATATGTATGCCGTCCTGGGTCCCTTTATTGATGGTTTCGGTCTCATTGGTGGAGCTCTAGCCAATTCTTGTTTCTTTCGATGTTTCTCCTAACAAACATGATTTCACAATAAATGTGCAATAGAATTTGTGAACAATCGTTCATGGGTTCCTATGATCATATTTGTTTGATATGAATCAGCGAATGGAACAATTTTCAATTTGGTTCTTTAAATTCTTCATAATTGAACGACTGATGAAAATGTTGTAGAAGAAGGGTTTTAACACTCCGGTTCCAATCTAATATTAGATTTTCTTAGAAACGGAATAAGACGAGCAAGTTAGCTACCGAATGATGAAATATCTAGGTAGGGGAGTGGGGGGCACATTTGACATAGGGGCACATTTGACAATGGCTGTTTGTCACACAAGATTTGAATTTTACCGCGATTTCGTGTTTTTGTATTGTGAAGAAGAACCATTCCAGGTGAAAACCGTGCAGGTTACAAATCATCTAATTTTACCGAAATCGCGGTAAAATTCAAATCTTGTGTGACAAACAGCCATTGTCAAATGTGCCCCCCACTCCCCTAACTTATGCCTAGGCTGAAAGTATCACCTACCCGTGCAGCTTTCTCTTGCCAAACCATCTTTTCTCCTTCGTCCATGTTGTTCCACCTGTTGGCTATTTCTTTCGCGTATGCCGTGAAAGACATGTTGGGTTTTCTCTTCCTCCATTGGTCCTTTGCGAACAATATATATGCCATGTGTCTAATTTCAATGGAAAGGTTGAGATAAAAAAATTGCTAATTTTATGGTAGCAAATACCAAAATAAGATAAATAACTCTAAATTATAATTTTTTTCAACATTCTAGATTATGAAATTTGAACATTGCCAAGAAAACCGGGTTTTCTGACCATATGACTGGTTCCACACATGACGAATATTACTACTAGAAGTGGTAGAGATAATATAGTTAAATTTTTCGCCAACTTACCTACCGGAAGATCAATGTTCAATTAGGTATGCAGTCCAATCTAATCCAAACCTAACAATGAATGGATTGTAAGGAATACAAGTTTTCAGTAAGTACACGCTGAAAAGGCTGATGATGAAGGAAGTGAATACTATTGATATTCTATACAATTTGTATTGAAATGTCTTCTATATTTTTATGGGTTATGATGGTTTTAGTAGTATGATGCGGAGTTGCGGTAGGTTCTCGAGATAGGTAGTTGGTTTTAAATGTACAAATATCCTATTTCGGAAATTTTCTCGATCACTTTACAATAATTGTGAGAGCAACCAGTTTCATAAAACCCTTAGACTATATTCCTTCTGAATTACTTACCGACTATAATAGTCTTGCTATACTTCCTTCATTAGTCTTCTTTGGCTCGAGATGCGGATAGAATGAAAGGGATAGAATCATGACAGATAGAATGATAGGGGCGTAGCTACATTCGTTCAGGTCACTCCCTATTCAAAACCATCCTTGGAGGTCACCGATAGTATGGAAGTAAGAACCAACTACTGTGTGGAACTACTTCCATGATGTCTACGAAGAACGGAAATCCCCTTCTTTCTTCTGCTCATTGTCGTGGAAGATGACACTTGCAATTCTAGCACGGACCATATATAAAAATTCTACGAAGGGTTGTCGAGAATCACTCAAAATTCGTAGGGTTCAAAAATCTCGGATGTATTTGACCTACTTCCATGGAAACCATAGAGTGTACGTGGATGCTCCTAATAGTGGTGACGTGTACTGTTATACGAGTCAGCTGTTAAGCCCTAGCAGTAGCATTTTGCCACTCCTCTCCGCTCTGCGCTCTCCTTTTCCGCTGTACGTAGTTGAGCGAGTCAGTGATGAGTTTTGATCTAATCGGGTGTGTAAAAATGGTTGTAATTTCTCCGTAAAATATGTCTAGTTATCTATTGTTTTGTGTAACGTCGCAGTGCATTTATGGCCTTACTTAATCGGTGTGAGTGCTTCGAAAAATGCAAAACCTGCCCAACACGAAAGAAATGTTCATTGTGCGGGCCTTGGAAAGACTTTTGGCAGATAAGGAGATCAAGAGGTCTAACCATTCCCAACTGAAGAAGGCATGTGAGGTGGCGCTAGGTAAATCCATTTCTGTAATTATTTATTATTCTTACTTCGTCCAGTTCCGGCTTATGTACGCGAATGAGCTGCAGAATCGTTCGTTGACTTCACTAACCGACCATAAAACTTGCATGTCCTTGAGGTCGATAGGGAAAAGTATTGATGCGGTCACGGTTAAAACCTCCCCAACACCGTAAGCCCTAGTCAATCAATAAACTTTGATTAAATTATGCTATTGTTTCTATTCATCAAAATCTTCTTACGCTTTTTAAGTAAAGGGTAGCAATGCACTTGAAATCATAGTTTCTGAAAACGATCAAGTTTATGCAACGTTTCGTGCCTTCCAGACTTCGAAATTACACGTAGGCTTTGACTTACACAACATTTCATAAGATTTCGAAAATCCTAAGAAATGATGAAGAATAGCAATAAACTACATGTCAGTGTCACTAATCTCCGTTTAAGGAGTTAGAGGGAAGAAAATTGGTTTTGTTTTGAATTCTTCTGTAGATTTCTTCCTCCAAACGTCTTGTCATCTTTCAGTATCCACTTACGTACTCCGTGATTTTGGTTGATTTTCATGGCTCAGTATGTTCAATGTCCCTAAAATTTTTCAGGTAGGTACTGTCGTGATAGCTCTCTTCTGATTTAATCAAAACTCGGTTGTACAGTCTGGAGGGGTGCTCACAACAAAACTACCTTGTATCGGACACAGGAATGAACTGATGTTTGGGTGCTTAGGAGAAAAACGCTGCAAATTATTTCATAAAGGTTTATTATTTTCCTGTATAGATCACTCGTCTGCAAAGATCACAGCTTTGCCATTGTCAATACATTTTTTTTTACCTACCAACCATAGGTACCTACTACATAATACACAATGTACGCAGTGTACCTCCACAATCAAGTTTATTTGGAAGAACTAAACGTTTCACACTCGATTCGAAAAATAGGGAGTTTCTAATGGGAAATTTGATTACTGGTTGCTAAGGGAGCAAAACTGAATACAACTCGAAGAAACGAACAGCGATCGCATTTTGGTCAAATGAAATTTCAACGGAGATTAGACCTCTTTGGTGATTCACACTCGTGATTCTGTCATATCGAAGGAAAATCGAAGGTCTCGTAGGGAGCGAACGGATTGTCCTACAGAGCTCCGGGTGGTCTCTGCAAATTCTAAAAATTCAATAGGTAGGTAGGTAGGTGCTACCTTAAATTGGTGAACAAAAAATACCTTTATTTCGAAAGTTTTCGAGCTAAGGCACTCTTGAAAATTTCAACCCTTATTTTTCACCTGACTAACATCAACCAAAAGCTTCGTGGCGCAACTAGACCCCAAATGGAGCCCATATACCAAATTTCAACCAAATCGGTCCATGGTAACTAAGGAAAGTACCGCGGACGGACGGATTTTTTTAATTCGATTTTCGGATTCTACGTACCTTGAAACGTAAAGCATCAAATTTTGAGGGGGTTAACATTTTTTTCTTGCTCGATTCCAATGGTTCGTTATTCAAAATAATAAACCAAAAATACAAAACACAATTTACCCTAAAACACTATAATTATTGTTCACTATGTGGAGAGTGGAGGAAACTTTGTTGTGTCTGCACTTGATGCTCCAGACGTTCGTGTGTTAACAACTCCCTAGTCGGCTACCAAATCTTAGAGACCCGTCCTAATCTTATTTATCTCGTCCTCCATTCGAAATTGATATGTCCCAGAAAGTAAGCGACAACCCGGACCCCTACAAACGTCAGCAAGGACTCATCAGTAACAGGACAACAGCAGCAGAGCATCCACCAACTCGTACAATGAATAGGTACTTCAAGAATACGAAACTGCAGCACAACTAGGCGCCGCTGAATGCTGATTCAGTCACCAAATCTAGCTATCTTCACAACTGCCTGCAAAGATGAAAACCTCCTAATGGCAAAAGCGAATGCTTCAGATTACATCACGTACTCTCCAGGACCATATCACCCCATGAAGAATGCTCAATTCACTTACTGAAATGGGTGACTTTTTTTTTGGTGTGGCCCCACTGAATGATGCTCCAAATACAATAAATTATCTTCACCACACAGCAAAGAAAACCTCCTGTGGGCAAAATCGACCGTTTCAGGTATACCATTGTCCTGAGCCCGACCACCCTGTCGAAAGAATCAAGCTGCTCACCAAAATTATCCAAATTCTTGGCGTGGAAGACGTGGTTGTCCTCTATTATGGCACTCCCTCCTTTACCAACCATACCTCCGCCAGACGTTGGTAATATTCAGCTATTACTTGAGGACGATACTAAAGTCGGGAACTTCCTCAATCACCAGGTCGTTGAGGGTCGTCATAATGGCGTAACAAATAACTAAAACCAATGTGCCACAATAAGAATGTTCCACGAAGGAGAACTTTTAAAAATAATCTGATTATTATTTCAAATGTCTGAAATACGTATTTATACTCAACGAAAGTGCGAAATTCAGTGAACTGCGTCCTTAAATGGATCTTAGATGGAACTATGGAGAATAAAACTAAATGAAACCAAGTGAACGAATGAGAAATAGAGCTGCTTCCAAACCACTTCAAAATTGCGAACGCCAGGAGACGAATAAGTGACGAGGGCCCCCGCCACAGCTGACACCGAATCCTCACCATCAACAAAAACACGACAGTACCTACCTTTTATCCAAATACCACCCCTCTCATCTTATGTGCACTGTAATTGAGGATACCTGCACCCAATCTACCTCATCGGGTAGGTTGGTAATTAGCACAAGCTAGAATTATAAAGACAAGTTCTTATTCAAAATGATTTCACTACTTACCTAGGTACCTCTTAACAGTCTTTTCTCATCCATCTCGAGATCGAACCATCAGTGCTAGTTATTTTTCCTCCACTAATTTGAATGTAATACATAATTTAGTGATTTTCAAACGTCTCTGAAAACTTAAGAAAATCGTAAAATTATTTTCTATGGATCGTCAATCTATATTTTATAAACTTTCAAAAGGACTGTGTCCGTGAACAATGATGATTGCCCTGCCAACTTGCCTCCTACACCTCAACTACATGTATGGATGTTTAATATACGTTCGTGTGTCTCTAAGAAGGAACTATTATCCTGAGTTTCCTATAATGGGGTATTTCGGTGGGTCGGAAATTCAGGTTTTTTACCATAAATTTGGATTCAGCACCCTTGAAAACCTATATACTACAACTTTTAGCCCAATGATACTATAACATGTGGTAGAAAAATTAATTAAAGAGATCACACGTTTGAAAAAAGGCGGGCCTCCCTTAATGCACACACACTTATGCCACGCGCGTGTGTGAGTAGTATTTTGTAGTATCCAAGAGTCATCGCTTCTCTGTGCATGGATACTTTTTTTCAAAGACAGTTGGCTAGCTACGTCACACCGTTCAAATCTTTAACTTTCCTTAGCTTCTATGAGTTTTTAAAAACATTTTCTCGACGAACAGATCCAATTACCGTCATTCCTGAGCCATACTCTTTTGAATTTTTTTTTTTTAAATTGACTGAAATACCCCATTACAAGTCTATGATTTTCCGTCTCGCATTCTGGAGAATTCTGCTGAGAGGCCACTCAACCTTAAAAAAATGGTTAACCAGTAATACTCAATAAATAGTCGGACAATTTCTTAAAACCATGAGATATTCATTTTGCTTTTGTTAATTGATAATATCCATCAACTAGCTGTAATGAATCACTCTTCTAATTTTACTCCAAGCGCCTAATCAGAGAAGCGAAGAGTTGATGACGTGGGAGCTTGACCGTCGAAATCTAAAACTATCCATTTTTCTAATTATTTTTAGTTCACCCCTAACCCTGTAACCTAATAATGGATTTTTCTCAATTTTTATTTATCATGCGCAGACACCATTTGTCGGTTATGAATCATCCAAACAGACAGAAAATCGTAATGGCAATAATCTACTATGGAAAGAAAAGAAACACAATTCTGAGTGTCTGATCAATAAGTAGTCTGAAAAAATTATATTATCATTACCAATAATTAATTACTAATACATCCCTTAAGTTTCTCTCAATGGAAACGTGAGATTATTTTGAAAATGTTCAATAAATTCAAAGAAAAAAATAATTTATTTGAAGAGTACCAGCTCGGATTTATATGTAAGTAAACCTCATTTGCCTGACCTGATCATCCACATATCCTTGCCCCAATCACGAATACAGGAAACCTCTATTCTTTCTCTGGCGCATAACTTATCAAGAACTTGCAACTGAAGATGCTGCTGCTGAAATCTGTTCATTTCAAAGCAGCCTGTGATAACGTCTATTGACTTTCCGTGCATGCAGTCGTGTCTACCCAGTCCTTCCGTGGAGCTCTTTTACTGTTTTGTTCCCTTGCATGTTTGTGTTTCTGTGTTGTAGTTGTTGACATTCTAAATCCTTCCCTCCGGGCACTCTTGCAGCAATTATTTTTGCAGAGGAAATCGTCAAAGAGCTGAAAGAGAATGAAGGGAAGAACGCTGCTCCGTCCACGTCATCCACTCTGCCACAACCGAGGGAAGGCGGGAGTGACGTCATCTCGGCGGAGAAGTATTTTCTCCCATTTGAACTGGCATGTCAGAGCAAGTCCCCGAGGATCGTGGTCACTGCTCTTGACTGTCTCCAGGTAGGAGGGTTACTTTCAAAGATTGCAAGGCTGTCAATATCTCTGGGGGTTTGGGATGCACCTTTGTTACCAGAAGCACTCATATTGGTCTTCGATGCGTAGAAATAAATTCGTTCGTTCATGAGTATTTTTAAATTAGATTTATGTAGTTTTTTTAAATTCTGAGTCCAATGGGGTAGTTGCATGATATTTTTTTGTATTTTTTCTGTGTAGAGAATCTCTATTGAAGTACGTATCTGCAAATAAAACTCCCGGAAACGCTTCCTAAAAATTTAGAGATTTTTTCGAAAAACGGGATTTCGGATTCAGGCGGGAAAACCTACACACGGCTTGGACACTGCGGGGTGGGGGCTACGTCACGGGTGTGAAGGGGGGCCAAGACACCCCTACACCACTGTTACCCTGACGCAAGGTTAGGGGTACTGTGCCGGGGGGTCCTTTGATAGCAACCCTCTGTTTGTTTACGTTCGTTTGTGGCAATAAAATTGGAGAATCACTCACACTTTGTGGTGCTTTCATACTGAATTTTGCTAGCTGTGTAATCGAAACATGTTGCATCAAAGATTTTGTTTCCTACTGGCATTCCCTCCACTGTAACTGAAATCGTACATGGTTGTGAGGAAACGCGGCGTTCTGGTGATACTCGAGCCACAACCTCGCAAATTTGCTAGATTCTTCTAAGTTGGACATAACCAACATCGTTTTATTTAACAATTTACTAACACTCATTGGTACTACGTTGTACAGGATAATGACACTACAATGAAACTTCCAATAAATGAGCAACCATTTGGATGAAGAAGTACTACACACAAGAAATCACAGTTACAACTGACCTTTTACTATAAAAGTGTCAACTTACTTCACATTATTGGCTCCTTTTATTTCGGCGCTGACGAACTTGTTATTGACGTCAAAATCGTACAACGTGCCAATATTTATGTACGGAATATTTTCCAGGGAAGCTACCTCGAAACTCTAGTCGATGGCTCTCCTTTTTGGCATATTGACATTTTATTTCAATACTTTGGCACATCAACGAAAAAAAAGTTACGGTTGTTTTTCTGATGATTTCTACTTACAGCCAAGTCGTTCCTACCGAACTTTATCTTCGTCATTCGCGTTCGTAGAAAAATCGTTCACCATTCGTTGGAAAGCCCTACATTTACGCATAAATGATATAGCATTTCCGAATTGAGTTAAACCTTTTCCATTTAGATTTAAACCTTTTCCATTTAGGTTTAAACCTTTTCCATTTGGATTTAAACCTTTTCCATTTAGATTTAAACCTTTTCCATTTGGATTTAAACCTTTTCCATTTGGATTTAAACCTTTTCCATTTGGATTTAAACCTTTTCCATTTAGATTTAAACCTTTTCTATTTGGAATCTAAATGGAAAAGGTTTAAATCTAAATGGAAAAGGTTTAAATCTAAATGGAAAAGGTTTAAATCAAAATGGAAAAGGTTTAAATCTAAATGGAAAAGGTTTAAATCAAAATGGAAAAGGTTTAAATCAAAATGGAAAAGGTTTAAACCTAAATGGAAAAGGTTTAAATCTAAATGGAAAAGGTTTAACTCAATTCGGAAATGCTATATATACTGCCAAAACCGTTGTACTTACGGAAGAAACTGAGGTATACCCCTGAGTTAAAAGAATTATCAACAACATTCGAAACCAGATTGGGTAGGTAGCGGGAAAAAGTGAAGACATGTGTTGCAGACTCGTATGCAAGCGTTTATTAAAAGCTTCTTGAAACTTTACAGTGAACAAAATCTTTTCCAAACCAATCAACTGATAAATTATGGTAAATAGTGGTGTAAACTATAATAACATAGGTGTAACAACTCGGACCGCACTACGAGAAAAGGCCGCCCGAAAAACTGATAACGTGATAACTATGACCATAAAAGTAACGTTAGGTTTCAGCACCAACACAGCAAAAAGAAAAACAGCCAAAATTATGCTTCAAAATTTTCAATTTAAACGATTAATTCAAACATGAAAAACCTGAAAAATATATTTCAACGTTTTTTAATCATCACCATCATTTTGCAAGTATATTTCAATGTTTCTGACTCGAATTGTCCTCGATTGCAGTGATCTCAACGCACTCTATCGTGAGATTCTCGTTTAGGGATGACGTAAGAGGAGTGGCCCGCCAACACTAAAAAGGATGGTACTTCTTTATTGAAATACGGCTAAACTAAATGGAATTTCGAACTGAAAACTGGTCCATATACGTTTTTAAGTGCGCTGAATTCGGATCTGAAGTCAAAAACACGAAATTCCGACCCATGCAACTACCCCATTGTTGAAAATTGTTTTGGATATTAGGAACTGTAGAGGATCTTTTTTTCATCCTTGTAGAAGGTATCCACAGGTACTCTGTTAAGAGGGTCTCAGTCGGTCACCGTTCGTTCCTCGTTCCGGGTTAGTATTTCCCTAAATTACCGGCGCTCAAACTGCAAAAGTTGTACCTAAATTTGAAAATTTTCAAGGATTTTCGAAATGTATTAGTGCATCAGCCTAGGGAATTGAAAAACTGAAGTATTGCTGCTGGAATCATCAAAATCGAGCGATAATTGCCAGAGAAAATGGGAAATACCTAACTGAATAAACGGTTTTCCCCAGTTTTTCGTTTTTACCCAACTTTTAAAGTTTGGGTGCCGGTAATTTAGGGAAATACTAACCCGGAACGAGGGACGAACGGCGACCGACTGAGTGAGACCCCCTTAATTTAATAACGAAAATAGGTCTTCAAATCAAATCAATAGGTTATCGCATAGTTGATTTTTCAGATTAATGTGTTGAGTTAAGTGTGTTCCTGGCCAGGCTCTCCTCGATCATCAGTTTTAGCAGAATCAAGGTGTTTGCCCTGGTGAGCTGGTTATGAACCCAACAATCAACCACTTCGCCAATTGAATGATTTTGAAACCATTGTATTAAATAAAAATTTGAAGTGCAAAAAATTATCACCGAAAAGAAGGCGTTTTGGTTGATTAAAAATCCGTTTAATTTAATTAAGTAAGTGCTGAACAATGTGTGTGCATATTTCGGTTAGTCGGGTGTACTTCGGTTGGTCGAAAGACGTCATTTATTCATGCTCTCGTCTCAACAAATCGATACACCAACTTTCTCTTCTGCGAGGTTTTCTGGGTGGTTTGTTTTGTTTCAGCGTTGAGAAATAATCGCGAAGTATCACTTTTGAGAATATGGTTCTTTTTTCTCGAATGCTTGATTCAAAAATGAGGTTCAGTCAGAAGAATGAAACACTTGTTTCGGCTTTTTCACTTTTGTACCTTTCTATTATCTCGGGGCTTTCTTATCACATTGAGGTTTGACAACTAATGGAAATTGGCTTTTAATAAACCTTCATCAGAGCAGTACTGAGGGAGCAAAAACAAAAGAACAATTTAGTGTACCCTGTTCATCTATTGCCTCCGAGTTTACCAAGATAGCGGAAGCGTCGTTTTCATTTTCCGAGGATAAAAAAAAGTTCTCCGCAACCAAAATTTCCACTTCTGTCTTACGTTTTAGACCTTGTTGGACAATGAGGAATTTCACCGATTTCTGTTTGCATTTTTCCTGGATAGTTAATGGTGTGGGATAGATGAAAATCGGGCTGATCTCGGAAAATAAGTCTCCTGTTATTTTTGGGAGACAGTCAAAATTTTTAATTTCAAAACTAACCGGGAAAACAGACGTGAAGCGGGAACGCTCGCTGATTGGGCTGTTCGGATCGCCGTCTCCTCCCAGTGTTGCCCATTGGGACGACGAAATCGTGTTTTCTAAGGGAAAAGTTATCAAACAAAAACAGAGGAAACCTAATTTTCCCCATCTCGCTTTTTCTGTTTTTTTCTTCAGTTTTTCGATTTCGAACTTTACTGTTTCATGAAATTTTGCATCTGGGGACTATGATTTCTCGATCTCAGCGCTTCAAGCAGCCATAAATGAACTATTCCAGGATGACGTCATTTTCCCGGTTTTTTTAAACAATCGTATTTTCTACACTGTTTTGTTTATTCGTAAATTAGGAAGTTCGGGCTGAAAGTTTGCCTTAGGGGGTTTTTAGAGGTGCTGAATCCGATTTTGGGGTCAAAAATAGGAAATTCCGACATGGTGAAATTCCTCATTTTGGGTTCATGTCTGTCTGTCTGTTCATTCATGCAGGGAGTGAATATGAGGAACGAATATTTATTCGCTGTTAATTCAAAATATGAGTGAATTTTGAAGAAATCTTCAAAGGTACGGTTGAGAAAATCGAAATATTAGCTATATCACGATATAGCGCTATTATATATGTGCTATGCCTTGTAGGCATGAATCGTTAAAATTATACAATCAACCTCTTGGTTAAATATTTTTAAAAACGCTGTAAATTAGTACACAAAATTTTATTATTTTTCTATACAGAGTGTCTCACGAGTTGTCCCCCCATGCTGAAATCGTCCTGATAGTAGTAAAAAACTTATTTTTTTTCAAATCTTCATGATTTTCCCCAAGGGTCTCAAATATGACCACGCAACGCACACCAACTTAGTTTTTTCTAATGAGAGACCCCCATTTTTTATTGCAGATTTGGATTCTACGCACAATGTCGTGAATTTTAGACCCCTCAACCGAATTTTGTGGTTATGCCTAACCCGTCCAGTGAGCGCGCAAACATGCGTAACCCCTGGATTGTACCAAAATTGAGATGAAGGTAGACCCAAGGGTGATACATGTTTTCTCATTAATTTTCGACGCTGAATCACGTGGTGGTTTCTAGACATTAAAATTTAGTATCTCGTCCGATCCTTAAGTTCTCGTAGGGAGCGAACGGTTTGTCCTGCAGAGCTTCGGGTGGTCTCAAATAATTATAAAAATTCAATACAATTTAAAATTGGTGATAAAACGATACCTTTATTTCGAGAGTTTTTGAGCTAGGGCACTCGTGAAAATTTCACCCCTTAGAAGTGACTGACATCAACCAAAAGCTTGAGGGCACAACTAGACCCCAAATGGAGCCCATATACGGTATTTCATCAAAATCGGTGCATGGGAACTAAAGGAAAGTGCCGCGTACGGCGGACGGACGGAAACAATTTTATTCGATTTTCGGATTCTACGTACCAAAGAAACGTAAGCCAACAAATTTTGAAGGGGGGGGGGGGGAATTTCTTTTTTTTCTTTGTCGATTCCAAAGGTTCATTATTGACAATAGTAAACCAAAATGAACTTGGCAACAGAGAAGGTATATGTTTACAACAACACAGATAAGGAATGCTGAACCATGCAACGAGAAGAATTGTGGACCAAGCAACAGGAAGGTATCAGGCTCTGGATTGGCACCGTGGTGGCTCGAAACTCGGAGTGTTGAAATTAGCGTAAAGATCGGAGTGTTCGAAAAGGCGTAGGATCGGAGCGTTTAAAACACGTAACGTTTTTCGGATAGTTACCCTAGGGCAATAGCATGTCCCATGTTAAAAAGGTATTTCTCCAAAATCAAAATTTTCACTAGCGTTTTACGTTTCAGACCTTCCTGAACAATTTTGGTTCCGTGTCTGTCTGTCTGTCATGAAATCCTTGTAAAGGGCTTGTCCGATTTCGATGAAATTTTCAGGGATTGTGCGGGTTGGCGTGTAGAGGGAACCAATAGTGACAATGACAAAGCTGTGAACTTTGCAGACGAGTGATCTATAAGAAAGATAATGTACCTTTGTGTAATAATTTGCAGCGTTTTTTAAAAGTATTTGAAATTGTCTTGTCACTTGAGTAAATAAACTAGTTTTGACTTTTTTCTGGACTTTTTCAGTCTATCGAAGGTGAAAACAAGCCTTTAAAGTTGTTCTTTCACTCGAGTGAACCAACTAATTTATATGATTTCGACCTTCTTTGTCGAGTTTTTCAGTTTAGTAAATTTAATGCTCTGTTCAATGGTATTATCAAATTTGAATTTACTTCATCAATTAACGAAGCTATGACAGTTTTAGTGAACAAGATCGAAAACACGAAAAAATCTTGAAAGTGAAATAACCCGAAAACGACCTCTAAAAAATTGCTAAGAGACATTTTTTGTTGGAAATTAGTTGTAGAATCGATCCCTAGCCGATGGTGCGCTCTTAACGTTTACACCCTGTATAAAGAAGTCTTAAAGCTAAATGTGTGTAGTTAAACACAGTACGTAAATCACAAAATCTTGAAGTTATGTCTCACAAATCCTTGGTACCTATACCAATTCTTGGTTTATCAACATGTTAAGAATATATTAGGTGAGAAGTGACGTTGATGAATTCAAATAGGTTTGAGTGTGGAAATAGATGTTTATCTGTAGGCATGGCCATATTCATGCTCATGTTGTCACATTGTGTGAAACTGTACGTTCACTATTCACATTTTGGAGTTGAGGAAATAACTGAATTTTTGTTTGCCTCTCCAGAAACTCATAGCGTACGGCCACCTCACAGGGAACATCCCCGACTCCACAACTCCCGGCAAATTGGTGATCGACCGAATCGTCGAGACGATCTGCGGATGTTTCATCGGGCCTCAGACAGACGAACAAGTGCAACTCCAGATAATCAAGGTGAGTCAGCGTTGTTTGCACGTCGTTGTAAAAGTTGGGAACCCGCCGTTCAACTATCTGTGCCCTTGAAGATAAAGACTGCTCACATCGACTTCAAATCACTCAGTAGATACTAACCTACCAACTTCATAATTAATTCTATCGTCCGCTGAATAAATCGCGTTGATTACGCTTTGCAATGTATTTTATTTTTATGATGAAAGTACTTATCACTTTTGGTTTGTCGTCTTTTGAGTTTGTTTACCAGACATTTTGTAAAAAATTCACAAACTTATTCAAAAGTTCGCAAATCATTACACAACGGTTTCTTATTTTAAGGTTTAGATTACTCGTCTGCATAGAAGTCGGTTTTTCCATGTAATATACTAGCTAAAATCGCTCTCCGAGAGCTGTAAGTGCCTTCATTACGAAATTTAGTTCTTGGTTGCTAAGTAAGCCTGCCTGGCTTAATGGCATGAAAGAAACGAGCCGGTTTTGATCAGTGTACAATCTTTTGCGATTCACACTTGTCTCCCATGACCTCCTCACGGTTCCATTCCCCTAAATAAAGAGAAAAAAGCAATTCACGCTAGTGTTTCTGATTCCCTTAAAACCTCTTAGGGAGCGAGTGGTTAGTCCTACAGAGCTCCGATTGGTCTCATTAGATTCTAAAACTTCAATTCTACTTTAAAGTGTTAGACCTAATGAACCTTGACCTTAAATGGAGCCTATACAGGGTGTCACCCTTTCGGGCGCACCACCGGGCAGGGTTCGATTTTACTACTAATTTGCAACAAAAAATGTCTATTAGCAATTTTTTTTAGAAGCTTCGTTTTTGAGTTATTTCACTTTTAAGATTTTTTTCGTGTTTTTGACCTTACATCACTAAAATGGCCATAACTCCCTTAATTGATGGAGCAAATTCAAATTTGATTATATCAATGGAAAGAGCGTCAAATTTCCTATCTCCCTGATGGGGTTTTAGAAAATTTCAAATGAAACGTACGGGTGTAAAATAAGCCAAAAGTAAAACATTGGTAAAGTTTCGAAAATTTTCACTTTTTTAAAAGTTTGTTTCTCGAAACGTCGTGAACGGAAATTTCCATGCTGTAAGCCTAAAAGTTGCATGTGAATCACAGCTTTCTAACGGTGTAGTCATTTTTTTAAAACACCTCTTATTCAGTTAGAAAACTACGTTTTTGGGGCAGAAAACATTCATTTTCGGGTGTAAATCGGCGTTTTTCACCAGAAATGCTTTCCAACTTAATAAATCATTTGACATGAAAATTTACGTACTTTTTGACGCTGAATCGAGAGGTAACACTTTCCGATCTCCTCGTCAAACAAATAGTACTTTTCATGCCCTTCAAGCAAAAGGGTACACCAACTGAGTCCTCGACTCCCAACTTGTTATGTATCGAAAAGATAAAGCTTTCCTCAAATGATCGGGACGATATTTTCAAGACAGAGGGCAAAAATTAGGAAAGTCAACAAAGTGCGAGTCATTAATAACCCAGACCTTAATGACAATTTTGAATAAAACGAACAACGAGATTGAGCCCTTCGCCCAAAGGAAAAGGCTTGAAAAGTACTATTTGTTTGTCGAGGAGATCGGAAAGTGTTACCACTTGATTCAGCGTCAAAAAGTACGTAAATTTTCATGTCAAATGATTTATTAAGTTGGAAAGCATTTCTGGTGGAAAACGCCAATTTACACCCAAAAATGAACGTTTTCTGCCCCAAAAACGTAGTTTTCTAACTGAATAAGAGGTGTTTTAAAAAAATGACTACACCGTTAGAAAGCTGTGATTCACATGCAACTTTTAGGCTTACAGCAAGGAAATTTCCGTTCACGACGTTTCGAGAAACAAACTTTGAAAAAAGTGAATATTTCGAAACTTTACCAATTTTTTACTTTTGGCTTATTTTACACCCGTTCGTTTTATTTGAAATTTTCTAAAACCCCCATCAGGGAGGTAAAAAATTTGACGCTATTTCCAAGGATATAATCAAATTTGAATTTATTTCATCAATTAAGGGAGTTATAGCCATTTTAGTGACGTAAGGTCGAAAACACGAAAAAAATCTTAAAAGTGAAATAACTCGAAAACGAAGCCTCTAACAAAAAATTGCTAGGAGACTTTTTTGTTGCAAATTAGTAGTAGAATCGAACCCTGCCCGGTGGTGCGCCCGAAAGGGTGACACCCTGTATATCAAATTTCATCAAGATCGGTGCATGGTAACTAAGGAAATTCAATGTTTTGATTCTACGAATCTTGAAACGTTTACGAATAAAATCACTCGCGATGAGATTGTGGAAAACCATTTGAATAAAAATCTGTTCAATTTCTCCCTTGCGAGGGAAAAACATTAAATCATGTTTAATGTTTTTCCCTCGCAAGGGAGAAATTAGATTGCCGATCACTCAGCTGATCAGTGACCACTCAGACGCCTTCAGCATTCTCCATTGACCCTGCTTCTCAAATTTCAGCTTCCTGCGTTCAACAGGAGAGAAAATGGCCTTGGAGCTCACTCAGCTGAACAGTGACCATCTTGGTACAACTAGACCCCAAATGGAGCCGATATAACGTGGTAACTAAGAAATCGGTCCGTGGTAACTAAGAAAAAAAACGTTGCAGATTTGCGTGTCGGAATTCACAGAACGTCCCCCAGCCCTAAAACATTAAACATGTTAAAAAATGTAGTTGAGTAGAACGTTGTCTTTAACGCTTTGAAATTGAACGTTATTGTTTGTTACTGATGATGACCTAACCGTCGAAATCGATTTAACTTGTAACTCATTATTTTCGTGAAAATAGACAACGTTCTACTCAACTCCGTTTTTATTGAAACGTTCAATGTTTAAGTAAAATTGCACTTCCGATGTGACGAAATTCATAAGGAACCGTCTCGAGGCTAACATCAACATGAATATTGCAACGTGTTTTCGAGTAGTTTTGCCTGGAAAAACTTAGTAGGACGGCTGTCGAAGCAAGCAACATATATGTACTGCTCTTCAAAAGCTGCATTAAGGACCAGTTGAGTGTGGTAGAAGCCAAACTTACCCGGGGAGTTCAACTTGACGGAAGTTCAGCTTCTGTAAAGTGCAGCTAAAGTGACACTTCTTCTAAAGTTTGGTTCGTGAATAGCGTTTCCTCTAAAGTACAGCTCTAGTGGAGCTTTCTTGCTTCACTTAGTAAAAAGCCCCACTTAGTGCAGTTTGTGAAAACGGCCCAAGGGATTACCACAGACCGACAAACTTGGAAGCAAAGTTGTTCAAAATGGGAGTGAAATTTTTGATTTTGATTTTTGTGACCTGTTGCAGGAGCACAAGGTTTTCTATCTTCGATAATGAGGAAGCAAAGTAGCTTTTCATTTCCTGGATCAAAATCGGTTCATCCGTTTCTCACACTTCGGGCTTGACGTTTCAAAATATCACTCTGTAATGCCGCAGAAGCTAACCTAATTTGGTCGATAGGTTTAACAGTAATCTGTACAGAAAAGACCGGCAAACAAACTAAAATATTAATTTAAATTAGTAAAGATTAAATGAGTATAAACTTATGAAAAAGAAGTTTCGAGAGTTTAGTAAAGATGAAATGTGTATAAACATTTTGTAAAAGAAGTTTCGAATAAAAATTGGTTGTTGGAATTATTTCCCGCCGTCTGCTATTTCGTTAGTAACACTGACATTTTCATGACTGCTTTGGCACATAAACTGAAAAATCGTCACGAAAACTAAGCAAGTCTTGCTCACGCGACCAATAAATAAAATAGACTCACTGTGTTGCGTAGAGAACAATCAACTGTTTTATTTTGATGCTTGGGTACATGAACTAACAACCTTACTTCACTACCTTGTTGTGTAGTGGTTGACATGAAAATGTCCCAGTGTGTTGCAGACTCGTATGCAAGCATTTGAGTTTATCGATATACTCGACATTTCTGGTTGGTGTTTGCTACCTAGAGGACTCTGTAGGTACGTAGTCTGTCACATTTTCAAATAACACCCCCCCCCCCCCCCATTTTATAATTATTGTTTAAACCACACAGAGTTTATGAGTAAATGTTATGAAATAAATTCTTGTTATTGGACGTTGGAATTATTTCCCGCCGTCTGCTATTTCGTTAGTAATAATTCAAAAGTCACAAACGTTTGTCAACGTTTGACACAGCTACACAGATTTCCATAATTTTGCTTCCTCAATGCTGAACTTACAGAAGTCGTCCCGAGTGAGGTCAATCTATCAATCATCAATATTTTCTTTTTTTTAACCGACAGGTTATACAATCGTCAACAAAGGAACAAGAAATTAATAGATAATGTTAGATAGATGTTAATAGATAACAAGAGATTTTATTTATTTTTCGAGTGAGCAAGACTTGCTTAGTTTTCGTGACGATTTTTCAGTTTATGTGCCAAAGCAAAGACATGAAAATGTCAATAAATTATAACGAACAAAGACTTGTGATTAAAAAAATAAGAACGCTGTGGCCTATATTGATAAAACTATATTGAAGCTACAAAAGAACCACAGGTGTAAAAGGGGGCTGCCGCATGCTCTGCATTCTAGCCGGCCCAGACCCACTCACCACAATCCATTTCTGGAGATGTACACAAAAAGCGTCAAGGGGGCTGCCCCCAGGTCGACCAAGAAGCACACGTCCAGCGCCTAACACTTGCGTACAATAAAAAAATTACACTCACTCATTTCCACTCTACTAATGTCACAGTCAAAATCAAAAGGTATCGCAGTCAGACAAATAATAGGTAAGTTCTAATTGGACTAAGGACGAAAAACATCCCACAAATAGGTGCAAACCAGAGTCAATGAAAAGAGGAATTCTACGAGGGTAGTTCGGAAAGTAAGAGTACTCGATTTTTCCAGACTTTGCAAAAAAATTATTAAAAAAAAATAACAGGGTATTACAGGCATACATCTAAGTTATTTTTCCACGTAATCCCCTTCTCGATCAATGCACTTTTGCGACCGTGAAATGAGCTTAGTAATCCTCTCGTCATAAAACCTTCCCGCCACCTCCTTGCTCCAGTTTGTGACAGCTTTTTGAACCTCCTGGTCGGTTGAGAAATGTTTCCCACCAAGGTGCATCTTCAGAGAAGTGAACAGATGGTAATCAGAAGGCGCCAAGTCGGGGGAGTAAGGGGGGTGGTCTAAAATTTCCCAACCGAAGGAGTCCAAAAGAGCCTTGGTGAGGTTCACCGTGTGCGGTCGCGCATTGTCATGCAAAAACAGACTCCCTTCGTCAGCATCCCTCTTCGTTTGTTCTGAATTTCCCTTCTGAGTTTCTTCAAGGTTTCACAGTATCGTTCCGCATTAATGGTTTCTCCATGTGGCAAATATTCGAGCAAAATGATGCCTTTTTGGTCCCAAAAAACCGAAGCCATGATTTTTGTCGCCCAAATTTGGGTTTTGAATTTTTTTGTCGACGGTGAGGTGGTATGGCGCCACTTTTGGGATTGTATTTTTGTCTCAGGAGTGTAATGAGCTACCCAAGTTTCATCGCCTGTCACGATGGAGTCCAGAAATGCCTCACCTTCCACTTCAAATCTCTCCAAAATGGCTTTGGAGCTGGCGATCCGCTTCAATTTGTGATCCTCAGTAAGCTGTTTCGGCACCCACCGTGCAGACAATTTTCGAAATCCTAGTGTTTCAGTGATCGTCTCGTACAGTAGGGTTCTTGAGAGCTGAGGAATCATTGCGGACATTTCTTCCAAAGTCAATCTGCGATCTCCCAAGACAGTTTCCTCAATTCTCTACACCAACTCGTCTGTCAAAATTGAAGGTCATCCACTCCTATGATCATCATGAACAGAAGTTCTTCCTTCCTTAAACTCACGGCACCACTTGTAAACATTAGTTCTGTTCATGACACCTTCACCATAAAAGTCTTTGATGCGCGAAAAAATTTCGAGAGGCGTTCTTCCTTCCGCAACGAGGAAACGGATAACGGCGCGCACCTCGCACTTGGCGGGATTTTGAATTGACATTGTTCACGCAAACGCTCACCAATACCAGAGTTTTCGTACTAGCGAGGTGGTTGACCTCTCAATTTCTTCAGGAGATCCCCCCCCCCCCCTACAACGCAGTGCAGCTAACTTAGGGAAAAAAAATTGCCCCATCCCGTGAGAGCACCAGTACTCTTACTTTCCGAACTACCCTCGTATATCTAGGAAACATAATAGCTTTAAATTGTATGAGTAAGTAACTAATCTTTCAAATTTTGATGAGAACTTTTTGTAGGCCCTTAACTGTAGCTTTTTGACGGTCCCTTATCTGTTTCATATCAGTGTAAAACTATAATTTGTACACAAAAATAACGCTGATAATTTAACTTAGCGGCCGAATTTCATTCGAACTTGATTGGCAGTGGGGGGGGGGAGGCCCAGAGATGCTTGTCAATTGCATTGCTATTTTATTGGATACGTCTAGGAACTAGTTCTAATAGTCTTGAAGCGAGGTAGGTATAGGATTTAAAAGAAAAGGAGGTTATGACCCAATGTAAAATTTCTATGTTCTCCTTTTCCAGGCCGTCCTGACTGTGTCGACGTCGCAGCATGTTGAAATCCACGAGGCCACTGTGCTACTGGCTGTGCGGACTGTGTACAACATCTACCTGGCCTCCAAAAACCTGGTCAATCAAACCACGGCAAGAGCCACGCTCACCCAAGCAATCAATGTCATTTTCTTCAGAATGGAGGCTCAAGCGGTATGTTCCCTTAATGATTGGTGACTCCTCTCTTAGTGTATCCTGTGAATATGTTGGAATATTAAAACAGTCTGGGTAAAGTGCCAAGGTTTCTTTGCGAATTACAATATTTTGCTGTCGAGGGTCGAATAAAATGGAAATTGAAGGAAACTAGAGAGAGAATAAATATGAGACGGATTTAGATAACGATTGGCTTCTCAGACACTTGAGCACGCTCGCCCTAATGATCCCGCCCTAGTCCTTATTGTCAATAGTGGGGAGATCCATAATCTTCCCCCCCGCCATTCTAGAACTTCTTGAATTGGCCCCTTTTTCTAGCTCTATTTAGGTGGAGAGCCTAAAAACGTTTGGATGGAACATTTTACGAATATTTGGTGCCGTAATTTGAACTAGTTATGATGCAAAATCTTCCATGATGGGTGTCATGTCAAAAATTGCAACTCCACAACTTATTGTAATTTGATAATTGCGGCGACACAGATCAAGTTACCTATGTAGGGCACACTACTATAATATTTAACGTTACATGGTTCACTGACGTTAACTAAAAAGTCCCCTAGGATTTAGGACAGAATTCATAGACAATGTTCAAATACAAGCAACCGCTCATACCCTGTCAAGTGGATGGTCATTTCGGTGAGCTAAAATTTGAACGGAGATAAGGCCTCTTTTGCGATTCCATTCGTGTTTCTGATTTATTGTAAGTCCAAATTCTCGAAGGGAGCGAACGGTTTGTCCTACAGGGCTCCGCGTGGTCTCTAAAAATTCAATACTATCTTAAATTGATGAAAAACGATACCTTTAAATCAAAATTTTTTGAGTTAGGGCGTTTTCAAAATTTCAAACCTTATTTTTCAACCCTTGAAAGTGACCTACATCAACTACAAACTACAAACAACTACAACTACAACTACAAACCGGAATAGAGCCGGTTAGTTACCGAACTCAGGCTGCTGCCCTGTCGATGCATGAATGTCTCCTGCGAAATGATGTGCACTACTGGCAAACATACACACCCGCTGCCCCTCGGTTAACCACACAGAAGTCTTTTCTCTCCAAGATCGGCGAACTGGAGACTGAGTATGGGCTCACCCAATCACTTCAGAACCCAGATCCCTTCCCGACTATAAGAGAAATAGCTCCACGCTGCACTGCCACAGGACATACCTCCCTGATTGCACCGGTCTCCAAGCAGACAACGCCTCCCATGGAGCTTAGAGCAGTAGCTCTCGAAACTATTCATACCCGCTATCCGGAAGAAGACTGGCTCCGGATCTACACGGATGGGTCTGCAGTCGGTGCAAGGCAAAATGGAGGAGCCGGTGTTTTCTCTGCAGTCGGGACAGTTGCCGCCCCTGTGGGCCGTCTTGCAAGCAACTTCGACGGTGAGGTCCACGCGGTGATTCTTGCCCTTGAAATGATTAACACTCTGGAGTTCACCAGAGTTGTGATACTATGTGACTCTGTAGCCGCGTTCATCAGTCTGTCAACGAACAGCGAAACAGAGTCCCATGATGTCTTGAAGGGCAGAAAACTGTTGGAGCAGCTGCTCGCGGAGGGAAAAACCGTAGTCTTGCAGTGGATCCCATCACACGTAGGCATATGGGGAAATGAGCAAGCTGACGCCCTAGCAAGAGAAGGCTCCCGCATGCCTATGCCTGACACCCCTACCACCTATCGAGCCGCAAAAAGTGCCATTAGATCCTCCGTTCAGGAGAAGTTGCTTGATGCCCAACGACACAAAGCCGAGGGGAAGCAGTGGGTCTCACTGCTGGACGCAGGACACCGCATCCCACCAGCTCTCCCTCGCCATGAGTCAGTTGCGGCGTTCAGAGCTGTCACTGGCCACGATTATTTGAATGCTCACTTGCACAGGATTGGACTGAGAGAAAGCCCTGGATGCAGCCTCTGCAGCAGCACTACTCCAATGACGACAAATCATTTATCTGACTGTCCTCGACTCGAGGATACCCGACAAGAATTTCATCCTGACGACACCACCTGGTCAAAAACAGCGAAATTGTATTGGGCTGCAAGAAGTCTTATGGCTCAAGAGCCTAGAAAATCGGCGTAGGGAAAAAAAACCTACATCAACTACAATCTTCGGGGCACAACTAGACCCCAAATGGAGCCTACATACCAAATTTCATCAAAATCGGCAATGCTAAGTGGGGAAAGTGCCGCATTTCGCCGAACGGCCAAATTTTTATTCGATTTTTGGATTCTACGTACCTTGAAACGTAAACCAACAAATTTTGAGGGGGGTTAAACCAATTTTTTCTTGGTCGATTCCAAAGGTTCATTATTGAAAATAATGAACCAAAAGGCTCAAGCAGGTACTCAAGAGTCGCCAACCGCTCAGGCAGTCGCTTGGTCCGATTTTTCCGAATTTTGGCAAGCCTGGTAGTTCGGTAAAGGGAAAGTTTTTGTCCTTTTTGGAGGGAAAAGAAGTGAGATTCGCGTCTTTCCTCTCTCATCTGGCCATACTCCTCATCCCAATCTTCCACTTTGTCCATTTGAAATACCTTGGCACAAACAACGTCATAACAATATAATATCACCTTGTAACACTATAGGGTGTGCGCCTGGGTAGAAAAAACTGTTTATTGTTATTTTTAATGTAAGGTAGACCTCATTCTGAGAATTTTGACACCAACCGCGACCTTCTAGCGTGTGTAAATCTTTTCCTATGAATTTTTAAAGTTTCGACCGTTTATGACGTCACAGTGGGCTGGGGGGTCCCGCCCAGGCGAGAGGGACGCGTGACGTCATAAACGGTCGAAACTTCGAAAAATCATATAAACAGATCTACTCACGCTAGAAGGTCGCGGTTGCTACCAAAATTCTCAAGATGTAGTCTACTTTCGATTAAAAATTTAAAAAAAGGTCAAGGCGCACCCCCCATTTCAACCACCATGTGATGACACAATCTCAATAGATTGATACTGGCCAACCTGTCAAGTGTACTCCTGGCAGCGCTTGGGATTTTACGGCGTTGAGTAAGGGCCCACCCTTCGCTCAGCGCCATTTTTTTCTATGTATACCGCTCAAGTGTACCTCCCAGTCACGTTTATGCATTCGTGCCAAGTTGATGAACCTTTGCTTCAGTGTTCTCTTGCACTCAAGCGTCGTCTATGAATTCCGCCCTTGATCAAATATGGAAGTAGTAAAGAAGCGGGGGGGGGGGGGGTATTGCCTACTCGATAATTAGTTTGAGCATTTTGCTCTCTCGAACAAAAATTCTGAAAAAAATTAAATCTGCCTTTGAAGTACAAGGAGTTTGTTACGGGGAAATGATGATATTTGAAAAAGGTACAGGACTGCTAAATTAAGGGAGAGCTGACAGGATTGCTAAGTAAAAAAATATGATAATATGCGATAATTCTTATGTTCATTTAGGTTGCTAAAATCAGTGTTGATCCCATCTAGATCAGTAAAGTTAGATTCCAGATTAATAAAAAAATATGTTAACCTACTCCACGCCCCTGTGCGTATAGGTTGCATAGCCATTTTTGCAATGACAGTAAATTTGTTTCTCCCATAATGGATTGCAGCTTATTTCTGGTACTTTTTTGCAGGCCACTGAAGAAGTGGACAAATCACGGGAAGTACCGGAGGAACCTGAACCCTCGAGTACTGAGGTTGTTGGCCAAATTTTAAATACTATAATTGACTCCATTCCAAGTAAGCACAGAAAATTATATATATATGTAGAAATAGAATTGAAATAAGTTAGAAGAGCATAAAACCGCTAGTCACTCGACAAAAATCGCTTTATTCACAAGACTACTCCACGCTACAAAACAGAATCCAAACATACGCGGTTCCCCGAATTCTTTTCCCCCGCCTCTCAGCTGTCATTAGCCCTCGGCGTTTACTATGGAAGTATTCTTCATCTTACTTCCATGCAGCCCGCTTGTTCTTCTTCGTTCTGTGTTGTTGAAGTAATTCCAAGAGGCGTGGTTTAGTAGCCATTTTGTGCACGTTTGGTAGGTTATCCAGATTTCCTCAGTCGCGTGTTTAGGTCCCGAGACGGCCAGACCTGACGATCTGGTCGTCCCGACCATACCTGGAAAAGTAAACAAACGCAAGCAAACAGAGACCACAGAAATAACATTGAATTTTGGCCTAGACACTCGGCCAGACCTGATTTTTTTTTTTTTATTTTTTTTTTTACAATTAAATAGACAAAATTGAGTATCAGATCTGGGAGCTCAAGAGACGGCTCATACCCTCAGTGAGGTGGCCACGACTCAGTAAAAAAAATGAAAATGTTGGGAGCTCATCTTGGTTGATCCTAAGTGGCTACTTCCCAAGAGACGGCTCATACCCTCAGTGAGGTGGCCACGGCTCAGTAAAAAAATGAAAATATTGGGGGCTCATCTTGGTTGATCCTAAGTGGCTACTTCCCAAGAGACGGCTCATATCCTCAGTGTTTAGGTCCCGAGATATATATATAACCGTTGATTTTCCATTTAGTTAATACAGTTACCAAGCTCAGCTGCATGTCGGTAGTCTCTGTACGATTTAAATCGATTCATTTTGAAGAATCTGACATCCCAAACCTAAATTTATTAAATAAGGAGGTAGAATTCATGAGTGGATCATTTGAAACCAACGAAAACACTTCCTGTAATTAGCGATCCATTATAATTCGTGATTTTTCCCGCAGTCAATGAAGTCAACGGCCAGGTGCCCAGTGGAGAGCTCCCTCCGAATGACAATTCGTCAGCAGAAGACCCCAACTCCCTTCCTTCAATCTCTTCCCAGCCGCCTTCCCTTCACAGGGTCCCTTCTCAGGTGAGTGAGGTGCGTAGTATCTTCCCCTCTTTGCCTGTACTTGTTTTGTATTCACTTTTAGAAGTTGACAGTCAAATTCAAGCTTTTTTAGGACGTCCCACAGTAAGACTTGGGCGTCCTTATGCGATCGATCTGGGGTGAAGTTGGACAACACTCAACAGAAAAAAAAAATAACCACACAGTAATCCGTTTTAGACCATTCTGAATCCAAATCCGCGAAAAAAACCATAGGTGTATGTCTGTGTGTGTGTGTGTGACAAAATCTTGTGTCGTCTGCACAGGCCTTAGTTCACAACCGATTTTCCTGGTTCTTTTTTTGTTCGACGCGGAAAACTATCTAGTTGTGCACTACGTCGCCGGAATTTCGAATTTTGACTTTTAAGGGGGGGAAAGGGGGGGTTGATGCTCAAAAAACGTGCGTTTTTGGGCATAATCTTGTGTCGACTGCACAGGCCTTAGTTCTCAACCGATTTTCGTGGTTCTTTTCTTCTTCGACGCGAAAAACTATTTAGTTGTGCACTACGGCGTCGGAGTTTTGAATTTTGCTTTTTAAGAGGGGGAAAGGGGGGGTTAATGCTTAAAAAACGTGCGTTTGCGGGGGTAATCTTGTAAAATCTGCCCAGGCCTCAATTTCAAACCGATTTGCGTGTTTCTTTTTTTATTTGACTCAAATAACTTCTGAGTAGTACATGATTTTACCAGAGTACCATAATTTGCAAGGGAAGGGGATGGGTGGGGGTATAATATTCACAAAATATCCGATTTTTCAATATTTCGGTTCCTTTACAGCTTACTAATTGTACCCAACCTTTGAAATTGAGGAAAAATTCTCATTATACCTCTGGATTTTCATGAATTATTCTCTGTGCCACCATGGAACTAATAGTGGTGCCACCATGGTGTCAGGACACCATAAACCGCATATTTCGTGGGTTTTTTTTGTGTTTCACCTTGAATACGGACGTTAACCTCGACGGACTGCCTATTAAAACTAATAGATGAAACTTCAATGTTAAGACGTATTTCCGCTTTGGTGCCAGACTGACACCATTGGTGGTGGTGGTGGGGAGGGGGAGGTGAACTCGAATTCGCACGTTGGGTGTCGTAGATCATGGATTTTAAAATGCTCTTCAGATTCGAGGCTCCCACGCCGCTAGGAATGTTATGGTGGATAATGATGAGGGGGGGGGGGGGTCACTATTTCTTATCTAAAATAATAAATAAATTACATCGCGTGAAACAGTTTTATCGCTTACCAACTGGTTAAACTTATCTAATGCTTATCCAATGGGACGTCCCCTGGAATGCATGCATTACTAAACAATATGTTTCCGAACCAAATTGAAAAAGTATAGTAACTATAATAAGTGTAAAATTAAGGAATTGGTTGACAAAACTAATCGTTTCGACCGGGAAGTGCCAGGATTTTTTCCTTATTTTTGTCTTCTCCGGTAGGCATAGCGTTTTTAGTTCTGTATTGCTTGTTCGCTTCTCGTATTTCTTTGTACTACTGTGATAGTAACTTTAGTTTGTAGTATCCTCCTTGCTCAGCCGTAACTCTGATAACTTAGATCCGTAATACTTACTGGAATATAAAGTCGCATTTTGCTCCCAATCTCTCCAATCTCCCTCAAAGAGGAGGGGGTGAGCAATAAAATATAATCTCCAATGAACTGGATGCATCCCAGACATGGACAAGCTTAAATCAAGAAGCCAATGAAGTATGAGTTATATTGGAGTTACATTTTCATTCGTTCCTAAACAGCATGCCGTTAACTATCATTAACAGCTGTAATTTGGGGGAAAAAACACTGCAAATTATTACACAAAGGTTAATTTTTTCTATATAGATCACTCGTCTGCAAAGAACACGGTTTTGCCATTGTTACCACCTACCAACATGAAGAATCGATTTACACTCGCCATAACATGTGTGTATTTGTGCATCCAAGATGCAGGATACATTTCCCCAATTCACTCTATTACTAATTTTTGTAGCGAATTATATCCTTTGTGAAAAAATTTATCCTGATCACTGATATCGATAAACAATCTAGTTAAACACAAACGGTGGATACAGCTTTCGTACAAGTACGCAACCACGAGAGACATTTTATGTCTTTGCGCCCCCTTTCCCCTTCATATAAAACCTCGTATTGTACTTTTGTTTCTGGAAATTTGATTGTGCTCGTTGATGGTTGCGATGTAATGTACGTAGACATTCATTTAAACAATCACGCTCATACCGCAGCTTGTTGGCCACGCACAACGGAGTGTTTTACGTAATACGATTGGGCAATTTAAATTAATCGAATGTAGCTTCCTGCGTTCAACAGGAGAGAAGAAGGCTTTGGAGCTCACTCAGGTGATCAGTGCACAATCAGGCGCCTTCAGCATTCTCCATTGACCCTGCCTCTCAAATGTCAGCTTCCTACGTTCAACAGGAGAGGAAATGGCCTTGGAGCTCACTCAGCTGATCAGTGACCACTCAGGCGCCTTCAGCATTCTCCATTGACCCTGCCTCTCAAATGTCAGCTTCCTGCGTTCAACAGGAGAGGAAATGGCCTTGGAGCTCACTCAGCTGATCAGTGACCACTCAGGCGCCTTCAGCATTCTCCATTGACCCTGCCTCTCAAATGTCAGCTCCCTGCGTTCAACAGGAGAGGAAATGGCCTTGGAGCTCACTCAGCTGATCAGTGACCACTCAGGCGCCTTCAGCATTCTCCATTGACCCTGCCTCTCAAATGTCAGCTTCCTACGTTCAACAGGAGAGGAAATGGCCTTGGAGCTCACTCAGCTGATCAGTGACCACTCAGGCGCCTTCAGCATTCTCCATTGACCCTGCCTCTCAAATGTCAGCTCCCTGCGTTCAACAGGAGAGGAAATGGCCTTGGAGCTTACTCAGCTGATCAGTGACCACTCAGGCGCCTTCAGCATTCTCCATTGACCCTGCCTCCGTAACGCTTTAAAGGGATCTGTTGGATGAAGATACCTATTTTCCTCTCACGATCATGTTGACATCTCATTTGTTGCTCACATCATACTCGTATGTTAGTAAACATGCGCATAATTCAGCTTTCCGTACAGGTGCATTCATATTAGGGACCGTGTACCATGATTAATAAATTGAGAGCTTTCCAATGAGTGGTGAACGATTTTTGTGGGGTGGAAAATGAGGAAGTTAGTTTTCCCTAGGAACGATTGGTTGTACGTGAAAATCATCAGAAAATTTCCGCGTGACGCTCCCCTCGTTACAATGCCCGCGTGACGATTTTTCATTTATGTGCCATAGTAAAGACATAAAATGTCAATGAAGATATGAATAAATTAAATTTTATGGGGAAGACGCCCATCCGACGTCGGCCATAGGGATGAGTGGTGAAGATGACGGCGGGGGAGGAAGAGAGTGATGAAGGGACGTTCCTCTAAAGAACAACCCAGTTCAGGTTTGAGCCGAGCTGGATGCGGGTAGCGGTGCCAACGGTGCCTCAAGGTCGGGCATTGTAGCATCAAATCAATTGAATTTTGCTTCCGAGTCCACCAAGTGGAAGTATCGTTTTCACTTTTCAAGTTTGACAAAAAAATGTTCTTCAAAATCAACATTTTAACTCGCGTTTTACGTTTCAAGCCTTCCTGAACAATTTTGGTTCTGTTTCTGTTTGTGCCTCTGTCTGTCATGAAATCCTTGTAATGGGCAAAAATACGAAGTTATTGTCCGATTTCGATGAAATTTTCAGGGATTGTTCCGGTTGGCGCTTAGATGGTCCCCTATGAAAATCATGGCCCCCAAATTGTCAGTAACCACTTTACTACTTCTACGTTTTCCATCCGATATCGAGTAATATTCAGAGATTGCGCAGGTTGACTTGTAGATGGTCCTCTATAAGAGTAATCCAAGGTACTAGAGATTGATGAATAGAGATTAACTACTATGCATCGGGTCATCTACAGGGTGTCACTCTTTCGGGCGCACCGCCGAGCAGGGTTCGATTCTACTATCAATTTGCAACAAAAAATGTCTCTTAGCAATTTTTCTTTAGAGGCTTTGTTTTCGAGTTATTTCACTTTTAAGATTTTTTTCGTGTTTCTGACCTTACATCACTAAAATGGCTATAACTCTCTTAATTGATGAAGTAAATTCAAATTTGATCATATGTTTGGAAAGAGCGTAAAGTTTCCAATCTCCCTGATGGAGTTTTAGAAAATTTCAAATGAAAGGAACGGGTGTAAAATAGGCCACAAGTAAAAAATTGGTAAAAATTCGAAAATTTTCACTTTTTTCAAAGTTTGTTTCTTGAAACGTCGTGAACGGAAATTTCCATGCTGTAAGCCTAAACGTTGCATGTGAATCCCAGCTTTCTAACGGTGTAGTAATTTTTTTAAAAACACCACTTATTCAGTTACAAATGACGTTTTTAGGGCAGAAAACGTTCATTTTTGCTACCAGAAATGCTTTCCAAACGTAATAAATCATTTGACATGAAATTTTACATACTTTTTGACGCTGAATCGAATGGTAACACTTTCCGATCTCCTCGACAAACAAATAGTACTTTCAAGACTTTTCTTTTGGGCGAAGGGCTCAATCGCGTTGTTTGTTTCATCCAAAATTGTCATTAATGAAGGTCTGGGTTATTAATGACTCGCACTCCTCCCACTTTGTTGACTTACCTAATTTTTGCCCTCTGTCTTGAAAATATCGTCCCGATCATTTGAGGAAAGCTTTATCTTTTCGATAGATAACAAGTTGGGAGTCGAGGACTCAGCTGTTGTAGCCTGTTTAACCCAGAAAGGGCTTGAAAAGTACTGTTCGTTTGTCGAGGAGATCGGAAAGTGTTACCATTCGATTCAGCGTCAAAAGTATGTAACATTTCATGTCAAATGATTTATTAAGTTTGGAAAGCATTTCTGGTATAACGCCGATTTACACCCAAAAATGAACGTTTTCTGCCCTAAAAACGTCATTTGTAACTGAATAAGAGGTGTTTTTAAAAAAATTGCTACACCGTTAGAAAGCTGGGATTCACATGCAACTTTTAGGCTTACAGCATGGAAATTTCCGTTCACGACGCTTCGAGAAACAAACTTTGAAAAAAAAAGAAAATTTTCGAAACTTGACCAACTTTTTACTTTTGGTTTATTTTGCACCCGTTCGTTTTATTTGAAACTTTCTGAAACCCCATCAGGGAGATAGGAAATTTGACGCTCTTTCCAATGATATAATAACATTTGAATTTACTCCATCAAATAAGGGAGTTATAGCCATTTTAGTGATGTAAGGTCGAAAACACGAAAAAAATCTTAAATGTGAAATAAGTCGAAAACAAAGCCTCTAAAGAAAAATTGCTAAGAGACATTTTTTGTTGCAAATTGATAGTAGAATCGAACCCTGCCCGGCGGTGCGCCCGAAAGAGTGACACCCTGTATACAATCGGGTTCTGGATACGAGGAAGCTATGAATGTCATTTGGGGTCACTACCATCATTCGATGTTATCGTTCCTCTATTGAGAAGAATTTATTACAACTCTATTCTCTTACTTGCAGGACAGCATGGATGTCAACACAGAGGGAACAGGTTCTGAAAACTCTTCCAGCGGCACGAATAAGATTCAAGCCCAATTCACTCATATCCTCCAAAAGGACGCCTTTTTGGTTTTCAGAGCTTTGTGTAAATTGTCAATGAAACCGCTCCCCGAAGGCAATGTCGATCCTAAGTAAGTTCGAGTGTTATTCCAACTGCGATGTTATGTTTGGTGACTATTTCTGTTGTTATAGTTTATACTAACAATATAGCATGATAAAACTAGCACTCAACCCAGAAAAACTGATTTGAGTTACTTCGCAATTTACATTTCGTCAAAACTTCTTTCTAGGAAAAAAATGGGATCTCGATTTACGATGTATATTAATTCATTTTAAGGAGAATAAGAGATTCACGATTAATACGTCATTTCAGGTGCCACGAGCTTCGCAGCAAAATTCTCTCTCTCCACCTTCTGCTGTCGATCCTGCAATCCGCTGGACCAGTATTCATCAACAACACAATGTTCATCAACGCCATCAAACAGTATTTGTGTGTTGCGATGTCCAAGAACGGCGTATCTTCCGTCCCCCAAGTTTTCGAACTGTCTCTTTCCATTTTCCTCGCCCTTCTTGAAAAGTTTAAAATGCACCTAAAAATGCAGATAGAGGTTAGAAACAAGGAATTATGTTCTACTCTGAATTCTTATGATTCACCAAGTTACGATTCAGTTTAAGGTCTTCGAAGAAATTTTGTATTTTTTTACATCGTTGTGTTATTTGCGGTTTCAGGTATTTTTCAAGGATATATTTTTAAACATCCTTGAAACATCTAGCTCGACGTTCGAGCATAAATGGATGGTAATTCAGGCTCTTACGAGGATCTGTGCTGATGCCCAAAGCGTGGTTGACATGTACGTCAACTACGATTGTGATTTGAGTGCCGCCAATCTATTCGACAGGTGAGAAGTTCGGCATTGCGTGATTATGTGTTCCACTCATAGAGCTAGACCGATTATGGAATTTGAACATCAAACTAGGTGTAAATAGAACATGTTGGAGTTCCGGAGAGCCTGCTGGCTAGCTGCAGCAACTTTCCAATGCAGCTGCATTGGCTAAAACATTCCTTTACTATGCTGTTCCTACTGAATGCAATATCATCTGTTCTCTACAAAGCTTAACACAATTGTTTGCCACATTGAAGTAGTGGAAGCATAATTAAGACATGATGGAGAGGTAAGTGATAAAAAACTCGGCCCTACGGGCCTCGCCAAGGGGCTGTGCCCCCTGGACCCCCCTTTTTGTTTTTATTTAGAGCCTGCTGCTACAAGTATAGAAACGTAGAATACGCTTTAGCCTCGATTGGACGCTGAACTGCTGAACGTTCAACGGTGATTATCAAACGTGTATTAGCGTTTAAGTAACGTACACTAACGATGTTATTGATATGGCGGGCGAATATGGAATCAATGCACGATCCACCACGATAATCCGCATTCTTGTATGTGACAATCAATACAAACGTGCGCAAATCAATAGAAAAACGACGGTTTATTTTATTGAAAAATGAAACACTTCACTTCAAACGGGTTTGTCGCAATAAACATCTGGTGATATGTTTATTGGTTGTCATGTTAATGTCACACATTTCGTTCCCATCCCGCGTTCCATTTTCGGCTAGTTAGTCCATGGCTAAAGCGTATTCTACGCTAAAAGTTATCAAAATTGTCGCTCGTATTTCACGTTCGTTCTCAATATACCCAGATTGATAATAGTCTCTGATCATGAGCACACCAAACGTGAAACACTGTTATCAAGCGTAACTGTCACATTTTCCGTCCGATTTCGATGACTTTTTCTGAGATTGTGCGAGTTGATTTATTTATTTATTTATTGGCAAAAAATATAAAACTTTAGTTACATGTACAAAATGAGAAAAGAAAATGTGCATTAGTAAAGTAAGAATTGAATACAGAATTAAATTTAAAATACAGAATTAAATAAAGAATTAATTTGAAAATTCAAAATTACTTTATGCCCACCTAGGTTTAAGTTCAGATGAACTTGAGTTCCCAGGTGGAGTCCTGACGTCGCTTATACCTCAATAATTAAGCTTTTCGCCAAAATAAATCACGCATGAAGAACATAAAATTAAGATTAAAATTATACCCACTTCTTAAAATTACATAAACATCAAAATTATACGTCCTTTCGCAAAATATGGAATAAATGTTTCTTAAGAGAATCAGCGGAGCGAAAGTCAAAGGGATTAATTTTGTGGTCATATAAAAATTTCAATGCTCGAACATATGAATTTCGCCGATAGAATTCAGTATGGCATCGTGGCAGCGAAATATTCGACATAGCTGTTGTTCTAGAGCTCGATAACCGGGATATGTGATCACTATTGATACCAAACCTAAAAACTTGCACACATGATTCAATTAGAAAAATATCTTTTACTTTACAAACATTAAAGTCCGAATACAATTTTGTAGTAGGGTATCTGAAGGGTTTGTTGTATAATATTTTTAATAATGCGGTTTGAACTGTCTGTAGTTGATTAAGATGGGTTTTACAAGAACTTCCCCACACCGTTATTCCATACTTAATAAGAGAAAAAGCCAAACCAAAATATACAGAACGCAGCTGTCTTTCAGTCAAAAAATTTCTAACTGTTTTGAATAAGTACAAAAAACAACTTACGTAGCCTGTTCATTAGAGTCTGTATATGTGTTTTAAATTTTAAATTTTCATCAAAAACAATGCCTAAGTATTTACAATTTTTTTTATAAGGCAAAGACTCACAATTACAGTTTAGGGATGAGCTAGTGCAGCAATAATCATGGTACTTGACCAGAATATTACTGTTAGTGTAAGTTTTAGATAATGAAAAACGAATCACTGATGTCTTAGCAATGTTTAGTCTTAGGTAGTTTAAGTCAAACCATTTACGAACCACAAAGAGCTCTGAGCTAGCTATTCTAATCAAATCGTCATGGTTCTTGTGCCAGAAAACTAATGCGGTATCGTCCGCAAAGCCAAAAACTTTTCCCATCAAATCAATATTCATGAGATCATTGATATAAATCAAAAATAGCACTGGCCCCAGTACTGTACCCTGCGGCACACCGCAGTTTACAATAACTGAGTTACCAACAACGCCATCCACTCTCGTGCATTGGGGACGATTCGATAAATAGCTTTCGATCAATTTCAATGGGACTCCACGAACTCCACAATCATTAAGTTTAGTCAGTAGAGTTTGATGCTGGACGGAATCAAAGGCTTTCTTGACATCGAGAAAAATACCTAGCACATGAAACCCTTGGTCACATTTTTCGCTTATCAAGTTATTTAATTTAAAAGCAGCCAGCTCCGTACTCAATCCCTTCTGGAACCCAAATTGATTCTTAGAAATGGCATTAGTTAACTCCAAAAATTCAACAATTCTACTCTTGAGACATTTCTCAAGAATTTTAGATAATGACAATGTAAGAGCGATAGGTCTATAATTATTCATATCGAACTTATCACCAGATTTAAAGAGCGGAATCACAACGGTAGATTTAAATTTATCAGGGTATACGCCAGTCGAGAATATGAGATTAAAAATGAAAGCTAATGGTTCAGAAATCAAGTCTTGAACCGCCAGCAAAATCTTATTAGTGATATAATTAGTCGTGAATGAACTGGAAGGTTTAATTTTCCTCAGATACTGCTGAATTTCTGTTGAAGAGACTGGTTTCAAAAATAATGAATTTGATGGTACAGTTTTATGGATTTTATCACTAATTCCATGAATAGAGGTATTAGGAGGAATGGTGATTTCATTCATAATTCTTTCACCGACTTGCGAGAAAAACTTATTAAAAGAATTGGATGTATCAACACTATCAGTTACCTCCCGACCACTATGATCTTTAATAGTTGAGGGTCTAGATTTTCGTAATTTTTTTTCTTTGTTCGACGCGGAAAACTATCTAGTTGTGCACTTCGTCTCCGGAATGTCAAATTTTGTCTTTTAAGGAGGGGGAAGGGGAGGTAAATGCTCAAAAAACGTGCGTTTTCGGGCATAATCTTGTAAATTCTGTCCAGGCCCCAATTTCCAATTTGCTTGTTTCTATTTTTGTTCGACTCAGGAATCTTCCGAATTGAACATTATTTTACCAGAGTATCAAAACTAGCTTGGGAAGGGGAGAGTGGGGGGATAATATTGACAAAATAAAGTTATCCAAAATCGAAATTTCCACTCGCGTTTTACGTTTCAGACCTTTCTGAACAATTTTGGTTCCGTGTCTGTCTGTGTCATGAAATCCTTGCCACAGCCATAAATTCTACAATTCTCATCCGATTTTGATGGAATTTTCAGGAATTGTGCGGGTTGGCGTGTAGATGGTCCCCTATGAAAATCATTACCCCCGGCCTGATAGTAGCCGCTGCGCATGCGCGAACGTGAATTCCTTGTAACAGCCATAACTTTCACATTGTCTATCCGTATTCGATAAATTTTCAGGGACTACACAGATTAGGTTGTAGATGGTCCCCAATGAAAATCAAGGCCTTAAAATTGAGAGTAGCCTCTGCGCATGCGCAAACGTGAATTCCTTGTAACGACTATAACACTTACATTTTTCATCCGAATTTTATGAAATTTTCTAGGATTGTTCAGATTGGGTTGTAGATAGTCCCCTATGAGAATCATCTCCCCCAGTCGAATAGTAGTTTCTGCGCATGTGCAAATGTGAATTCCTTGTAACAGCCATAACACTTACATTCTTCATCCGAATTCCATGAAATTTTCTAGGATTTTTGTTCAGATTGGCTTGTAAATGGTCCCCTATGAAAATCATCTCCTCCAGTCTAATAGTAGTTGCTGCGCATGCGCAAACGTGAATTCCTTGTAACAGCCATAACTTCTACATTTTCCATCGGATTTCGACGAAATTTCTCAGGATTGTTCAGATAAGCGTGTAGATGGTCCCCTATGAGAGCAGTGAAAGGTACTAAGAGATTGATTTATTGAGATTAACTACTATGCATCGGATCTCTTATGCAATCGGGTTATGGATACGAGGAAGCTATGTGCCACACCCACTTGGCAGACTTTTTTGTTAAATTAATGCAGCGTTTTCTAATAACTATTTGGTTTTCTAGGCTGGTGAACGATTTATCGAAGATTGCTTCCGGAAGGCAGGCCTTGGAGCTTGGCGCTACCCCGAGTCAGGAGATGACTATGAGGAAGAGAGGGTTGGAGTGTCTCGTTTCTATCCTCCGAAGTATGGTTGAGTGGAGCAAAGACCTGTACATAAATCCCAACGTGTCGCCCAATCTAGGTAAGTAATTGACTAGATATTACGCTGATTTATCAGTTATTATTTTTGCAATATCGTTTCTTTTTCTTTATTCCCGAAATTTCTCTTTAGATTTGGTACTTTATTGCCAAAATTCTTTTGAAATTCACTTAGTCGGACAACTTAGTTTCTATTATGTTAATGGTGACTTCATGGTTTAAAATCTTCTCTCATCAGGAAGTACCGAATCCATTGCTAAGTTCGCCGCTGCAGAAGGACCCATTGACACTACCCCTTCACCCTCCTCGTCGCCAAGTATGATCTCGTTCCTAGTTATTCCGTGTGAGGGGAGTGGACTTGATAATTAAGTTCTCTCGGGCTGTTTTGTATGTTTAAAGGGGCTTGGCGTTTGTTGCGTGAGCATTTTTTAATGGTTCATTAGGTACTGGTCTTGTTTACGAACAAGTTGCGTCAGTAGATTCAAATTATTGTGAAAGATGAGTTTCTCTAGAATGGACGTTGGGAATAAAAGTATACGTTTCATTGGGTAATCGGAAGAAGAATCGACGCGGAGGAGTAGTTTCCATGTAGAGAAAATTTATGTGAGAGATGTCTGAGATCCATTCAATTCTGACAGTGAACTCTCCCATTTACCATTCTTTGGCACATCATTTTGACCACCTCAACCCTATTTCACTAATTTTCCTCAATTTCCTCAATATTCAAGTTGAAACTGGGATTTAGAGAGTTCTCAAGTGGTAGTTGGAGGAAAAAGGGCCTATTTTTTCACTGATCTTGTCGACTTGCTTCGTGAAAAAAAAAATTACTCGTAACTAAAGTTCACTTGAAACGCCTTCTCTCATTCTACAATGAAATAACATTGTTTTTTAGAAGACGTAGGCATTAAATGGCATTAGAATGTTGGAAGTTAGATGAATTTAAGTAGAAACAAGTGCACCAGTTCAATATTATCAATCATCGATCTCAGCAGTATCATCATCGACAGTACGGGTGGTGAAATTACGAACACTAATAACATTGTGAATTCCTTATTAAAAAGAGGTACCTACACAATTTTGACAATTCGTTCAGTTATCTGAGTTTTCATTTTCAAAAGCTAAGAACCTAAACGAAGTTTTCCACTTCCAAGCAAGTTTTACTCAGTAGGGGAACCGAATGTAGCCTTAAGTTAAACTTGGGGGAATATTTTGGCACAGCCTATTTGAGTTAGGAGTCGAACTGAAGAACTCTTGCTGGTAAATAGTAAATTTTTTCCGTCCTTCCCCCTCCTTCCACTGAATGGCCTCCTGGTGAACCTTCCCCACCAGCCAGCACTCATCAGCCATTAAGCTTTTGCTTGTTTCTTCACGGGGTGTAACAACGATAAATCAGACCCTGCACTAACTCGTTCGTTTTTCTCTTCAAACTAGTTTCACGCTTTAATAATATAACCTACCGATTGAAATCACGTGATTACAAATGACCGGGGGGGGGGGGGGATTATGAATTCTCTTGGATCTGAAAAATCAACTTCCTCACTTGTTTCCCATTAGTTTGAAACGTAAAAGTTACAAAATTTACTTCTCATTATTTGTTCTACAAACACATGGAAACAAGCAGCTAGAGCGAGCAAGCGCCGATGCCAATATTTCCTCTGACTGTCCACGAGGTTTTTTCGTTGGCGAAAAGAACAGGTCATGACGGACCAATGAGCGTGCAGAATTCTTTTTATCAATGAAAACTTGTTCTCGGGAAATGACAAAAGTTGTCTTCCCACGTTACAAAAAGGCCTTTCTCGTATCGGAAACTTTTCGTAACTGTAGTTATTTCTTGCCACGTTATTCGGTAATTACGAGAAGAGAAATACGGGAAGTACAAAAACACTGGTATCTCGTTCACATTCCCGCCAAACATCCACGTCACAAGACCATCAAAATGTTAATAAAACGCTGCAAATTATTACCCAATGGTTTATTATTTCACTCCATTGATCATCCATCTGCATAGAACACGGCTTTTCCAACAATACTACCTACTAGCAATAACATTGCCATCCGAGAGTTGTAACATTGATTGTTGATAACATCGCCATCTTCATAACGAGATTTGATTTTTGGTCGCTACGGAAAAAATGAGTGACAAGACACTTGACACAAAGAAAGAGTAGAATGGGGTATTTCAGTCAATTTTTTTTATTTATTTTTTTTCAAAAGAGTATGGCTCAGGAATAACGGTAATCGGGTCTGTTCATCGAGAAAATGTTTTTAAAAAATCAGAGAAGCTAAGGAAAGTTGAAGATTTGAACGGTGTGACGTAGCTAGCCAACTGTCTTTGAAAAAAGTATCCATGCACAGAAACCCTTGGAGGACGTCTTGGATACTACAAAATTCTACTCACACACGCGCGCGGCGTAGTCCTTACCTAGTGTGTGTGCATTTATAGCGGCCCGCCTTTTTCAAACGTGTGATCTCTTTAATTAATTTTTCTACCACATGTTATAGTATCATTGGGCTTAAAGTTGTAGTATACAGGGTGTAAGCCTAACTGGTCTGCCATACGGTACCAGTCGATTCTACAACTAATTTGCTACAAAAAATGTCTCCTAGCAATTTTTTTTAAACCCTTCGTTTTCGAGTTATTTTAACTTTAAACTTTTTTCCGTGATTTTGACCTCATGTCATTAAATTGGTCATAACTGCGTTAATTAGCTGTGTAAATTACAATTTGAGGATACCGTTGGAAAGAGCATTAAATTTCCTATCGGATAGATGCCCTAACTTTTTTTTGAGTCAAGGTTTGAGACATGAAAACATCCTCTAAAAAGAGAATTTCACGTAATTTTGGAAACCTCACATTCTTTCAATCTCAAATTGAATTACGAGGACCCATACTTTCTTAAGATGCAAGAACAGTGAAAACTGCGCCAGAATCTCAGTTTTCCAATGGTATAATCAAAACATATTCTACAACCGTATTTAGGGGAGAAATTTGTGTTTGAACGCGGAAAAACGTGCATTTTTTCAACGAAATCGGCGCTCTGGCATTCTGTTTCCGGAGGCCTCGCGGTCTACTGCGGCGCCCTCCCACCCTCTGCTATCGTCCGACCCCTCAGATCGACTAGGCGGAGCGCCGATTTCGTTGAAAAAATGCACGTTTTTCCGCGTTCAAACCCAAATTTCTTCCCTAAATTCGGTTGTAAAATATGTGTTGATTATACCATTGGAAAGCTGAGATTCTGGCGCAGTTTTCATCTTGAAAAAGTATGGGTTCTCGTAGTTCAATTTGAGATTGAAAGAATGCGAGGTTTCCAAAATTACGTGAAATTCTCTTTTTAGAGGACGTTTTCATGTCTCAAACCTTGACTCAAAAAAAAAGTTAAGGCATCTATCCGATAGGAAATTTAATGCTCTTTCCAACGGTATCCTCAAATTGTAATTTACACAGCTAATTAACGCAGTTATGACCAATTTAATGACATGAGGTCAAAATCACGAGAAAAAAAAGTTTAAAGTTAAAATAACTCGAAAACGAAGGGTTTAAAAAAAATTGCTAGGAGACATTTTTTGTTGCAAATTAGTTGTAGAATCGACTGGTACCGTATGTCAGACCAGTTAGGCTTACACCCTGTATAGGTTTTCAAAGGTGCTGAATCCAAATTTGAGGTCAAAAACCTGAATTTCCGACCCACCGAAATACCCCATTGACCAACCAAAAACTTCGGGGTACAAGTAGACTCCAAATCCATCTCATTTACCAAATTTCATCAAATTCGATCCTTGGTTACTAAGAAAAGTGTCGCAGACTGCAGACAGACGGCAACATTGATATTCGATTTTTGGATTTAGTGGGAGGTTAACGATTTTTCTTCTTGGCCGATTTCAAAGGCTCATTATTGAAAATTATAAATCGAAACACCCCACAAGCTGGTGACAGAGTGTCTCCCAAGTTGGTTTCTGAAGAAATCAACAAGGATTAATCAACTTCCCATGGATATTTACCAGTTAAGAAATCCTTTCTTCATGTTGGGTTAGGTTTTGGTAAAGATACTGTCAATTTTAGTTATAGTGTCCGTGTCAATTCAGCTTTGGCGAGTGTTTTGTTGGCTTCGCTTGCTTTGCCGCCTTTTGTGTGACGTGAATGATCTGGAGGGAATTTATAACGCGCTATTTTCTAAGGTCTCTAGCAAAATCGAATGTGCGACCGACCTATGAGACCCAATGTCAAAAAAATTTGAAATTTCATAAGAATTCCTCAATATTGTGTACCATTAATGATTTGAGTTCAGAAGATGTCATCCGTAGTATTTATTAAATGAGACGTCTTTCCTTCCTAATGTTTCTGCTTGCAGTCTTCTAGTTCCTGCTTTTGTGTTCGAAAAATACCCGTACATAAGCAATCAAATCTGTTTGTATTCGCGGCTGTATTTATTTACTTTAAAGTATTTAAATAACATCATGCTTTGATGTTGTGTGGCTAACTTTAATTCAATTTATCCATCAAGTTAGCTGAAGTTGGAGGCACTAAAAAGGTTTTTAATCACTATCATCTCCACCAATCCGATGAAAATTTAATCTGTATTAAATACAGATTAAATTTTCATCGGATTGGTGGAGATGATCAACAAATTTTGTTGATTGGGTTGGTGTTGAGGGGGTCTCAGTCGGTCGCCGTTTCTTCCTCTTTCCGGGTTAGTCTAATCTCTTTCGAACCAGCCCCCCCCCCCCCCCCCCCCTCGTCTGAAGGAGCAACATTGCAACCCACAGCCCTCAGTGCGTCCCTGCCTTCTCATAGCTGGCCGATTTTCCATCAACAGTTTTTCCCAGTTTTCTCAGGAAATAATCATCCAATTTTCATGTTTCTTGTGGCATTCTTCTTATTACTTCCGAGGTAGTGGAAGCTTTGTTTTCACTTTTCAAGGTTGAAAAAAAAGTTTTCCAAAATCAAAATTTTCTCTCGAGTTTTGCGTTTTAAACCTTTTTTTTAAACAATTTTAACAATTTTAACCGATTTTGATTAAAATTTGAGGGAGTATGCGGATTGGCATGTAGACGGCCCCCTATGAAACTCACCATCCCCGGACTGATAGTAGCCGCTGCGCATGCGCTAACGTGATTTCCTTGTAACGGCCATAACTTCTACATTTTCCATCCGATTTTGATGAAATTTTCTGGAATCGTCCGGATTGTGATGTAAATGATTCCCTATGAAAATCATCACCTCCGGACTGATGGTAGCCACTGCGCATGCGCAAACGTGAATTCCCTAAGCATTTGCTAAGCAGCTAGCCAGGTGTGGACTTGTGGTTAACCCCGATAAGTGTGGGTCAGTCTCCTTGGTCCCGTCGGGTCGCCAACATAAGGTGAAAGTTGTGGATGGGGGTTTTGTCATAGGACAATCCCCCATCCCATCTCGATCCGTGTTGGAGTTTTGGCGGTACCTTGGAGTTGACTTCATGGGGGTGGCCACCATTAGTGCCAGCCGTGTGGACCTTGGTAGGGCGCTAGCCCGCATCACCAAGGCTCCATTGAAGCCACAGCAGAAGCTGCGCCTCCTCCGCACGTACTTACTGCCAAAGCTGACCTATGGGTTAGTCTTTGGCAGGCTTACGGCGGGGAGGCTGCAAGAGTTAGATCGACAAGTTCGCTCTGCTGTGCGCTCTTGGCTGAGGTTCCCACCTGGTGTTCCAAGTGCCTATGTTCACGCACCGGTCAAATCCGGTGGGCTTGGCATTGTTTTTCTCTCAGCATGTATCCCTTCACTTCGCCGCCAGTGCCTGCTAGCCCTTCAAGGGTCGAGCTGGGAGGTCGCCCGTGCAGTTGCTGATCTTGATTTTGTCAGGCAGCAGTTAGCATGGTGCGACCGAGTAACACCATCTGCTCCAAAACCCAGTTCGTCTGCTGAGTTCGCTGCTGCGCCGCATGAGTCAGTAGATGGTAAAGAACTCCGACAGTGCTCCGAAAGCCTTGTCTCATCCCAATGGGTAGATTGGGCTTCGGAGGGCATTGGGGCCGGCGACTACTGAAACTTCCACACCGTCCGCATGGCAACTCTGCCAACTGCGGTACGGTGTTCAAGGGGTAGTCGTGGGACAACTCTACCCCTTTGCCGCGCCTGTCAGAGTGGAAATGAACATCTGTATCATGTAGTGCAGCAATGTCCTCTGACTCATGGGGGCCGCATTTTACGTCATGATGCGGTCGCCAAGCAGATAGCAGGTGCTTTGTCATCTAGCGGCTGGGATGTTGAGAGGGAGAGATTGTATCACATGCCAAGTGACCAGGGTAAGAAGCCTGACATCGTTGCCGTCAAGCCCGACCAGTCTTGCATTATCCTGGATGTCCAAGTTGTCAATGGCAGCTTGGACATGGAGCAGACTTGGCGGGCTAAGATAAGAAAGTATGATAGAAATGATTTACGGCAAGCGGTGTTGGAGCTAAAAGGAGTGGCACCCAACAACATCAGGGTAATGGCTGCAACCTTATCATGGCGCGGGGTGTGGTGCGGGAAAAGTGCCACGGAGTTGCGTGAGTTGGGCATCTCAGTAGGCGTACTCCGTGGTTTCACCACCCGTGTCCTGCTCGGCTCATATTTGAACTGGTGGTCGTTTTATAGAGACACTTCCCTTCATCCCTCTCTCCCACCCCCACCTTCCTCATCTTCCCTCATCCCTAGGGCTGGCGTCGGGTGAGTCCTGGGCGTCCTCCCCATTATTTTTTTTATTTATTTTTTATTTATGGCGTGCCCCCTCCGTCAAAAAAGACATTTTGTCTTTGAGGGGAGTTACCAAGAAAAAAAAAAATTAAAAAAAAAATAACAGCCATAACTTCTCCATTTTCCATCTGATTTCGAAGAAATGTTCATAGATGGCCCGGGTTGACACGTAGGCGGTCCCCTAATATGGTAGTGCAATAAATGTTCTGAGATTATCTACTGTGCATCGGATCATGTAAACAATTGGGTTATGGGTACGAGGGAGCTATCTGCCACATACACACTTGGCTTACTTTTTTTATAATCTCTACACCCATGCACTTGTTTAATTCCAAAAGTAAAAAAAAAATGGTAAAAAGTTGTACCTTACCTAAATTTGAAATTTTCAAGGATTTTCGAAATTTATTAGTGCATTTACCTAGGGAATTGAAAACTAATAGATTGCCGCTGGAACCATCAAAATCGAACAGTAATTGCCTGAGAAAAGGCGGAAACCCCGTTTATTCACTGACTGAGACCTCTTAATGACAGGTAGCACCCATGATTATCAATCTGTTTGCTTGTGTATGTCGGATGCAGTTGGGGATGTTAACAGCAGCATATGGCGAAAACTTTGATCATTTCAGTAACCAAGTTCGTTCCGTCCTGGTGTTGCTCTGGGTCGTAGGTAGTTCGTGTTGTAAATTACTTCATCGTTTATGCAATTATCTTTATTTTACTAGGGATGGAAGGGAAAAGCAACGATGGTTCCAGTACGCCCAAGACGAGTCTGCGTTCTTATGGAAGCGTGAGCTCACTTGGGAGTGATTCAGGAAAGCAGGACGTGCCCCAACAACTGCAGCAGTTGAAACAGCAGAAAGAAATTTGGGAAACTGGAATAGAAATGTAATAGTAAATCATTTGTTACAAATATGGAGTATTTTCTTTTTTTGTTTCTATTGTTGCTCAGTACAGGTATTTACTACCTACTCATATTTCTTCTGCCTTCAGGTTCAATCGATCTGGCAAAAAAGGCGTCGTTTTCCTCCAAGAACAAGGTGTACTTGGTAAAACCACTTCCGAAGTGGCTGAATGGCTCCACTCGGATGAGCGACTTGATAAGACTGGTATTGGAGATCTGTTAGGAGACAATACAGATTTCGCAAAAGAGGTACGTGACACATCGAATAACCAATAACTCTTCCAGCTGATTTCACCAAGGCTGATTAACTCTAGAGTTGATCCTTGACAGTTATTCAAATCCCTGATTAAGTGAAATTACTGTTTCACCATCGCGTTATCACTGATCAACTAGGTCTTATCAAAGTTTAACTTCCTTCGATTTAAACCATTGGTGCAGGTGGTTGGTATCTGGTCTCTCATGATATCCTTATCGACAAGCTTCAACATTACGGGTTTGATGAGGCGGCGCTGGCCTTCTGCGAGGGTCTCCTCAGGGGTTGGTCTCAGTGTGTTAACTTCAATGGGGAAAAATCCGAAATAGCTCCTGTGCCACGTGGCATAATGCAGGGAAGCGTTCTCGGTCCCACCTTTTTTCTTTTTTATGTCAACGACCTGTTACATCAGTGCAACAACGACCTTATTCTGTATGCCGATGACATAACCTCCTGTACAACCGGTCCAGATGCTATGTCACTTGCGGATCGTTTGGCCGCCTCTGACAGCCTGATTGGTGATTGGTGTAGGGCAAACTCATTGCTGGTGAACAACAGCAAGACCCAAGACTTGAGACTCAACCTTAATGGCCCGCTAACGAATACAGTGAATTTCCTGGGAATCCCCGTGGATAACAGATTGTCCTGGCGGAGTCATACTGACCACTTGGCCTCTCAGCTGGCCAAATGCAACTTGCATTGCTTAAACTCTCCAGAGTACTGTCGCCCCATGCGTTGAGGATGGTATTTTTTGCTTATTTCATGAGCAGGGCTAGTTACGGTGTCGTCCTCTGGGGAAACTCCGCCCATATACAGTCCATCTTCCGGCTACAGAAAGCAGCACTGCGAATTATTTTTGGCATGGGCTATGGCCATTCTTGCAGAGGTTTGTTTAAAAAGATGAAGTGCTTGACCATACCAGGCCTTTACGTATACCAGGCATTACTTTTTATAAAAGATAATCTGGACAGAGTTCAGCAGGGTTGCGGTATTCATGATCATGAGACAAGGCAGCGTAGTGCTCTCCGTCCTCCTCCGGTGCGTCTGTCTACTTCCCTCCGCTCAAACCCTCTGCAGCAGGGGGTCAGGTTCTTCAACCATCTCCCTGTTCAGCTGCAAACCTTGGCCGGTGTAAAATTCAGAAGGTCCTTAAAAAATGTTCTTGTTATGGCTGAGTTATATAATGTTGATGAATTTTTTAATATATGTAGTTGGTGTTAGTTGTTGAATTTTTTATATACTGCGTTATCTGTTTTTCATTGTTTTACAAATTTCCGTTATATTAGTTTAAGTTTGACTATTGTTATACCATTCTCTTGGTTCAACAATAAAAAATATCTTGACTCTTGACTCTTGGTTTAACTCTTTGATCCGTGGATTATCTGTGGTATAAAGACGCCACCATATTGAAATCACATTATTTCTGTTCTACTCAAAAAATATTAAGAGCGGTATTCATAGTCCTCACTTTGTTGAAAGGAAATGCTCATGTCAATGCTTGAGGAGGCGACATTTGATAAAGACGACTAGGTATCATGCATCCATGTGAACCACGTGAACTCCATGGTTACGGATTTCTCTTGAACGAACCGTTATAAAGATATCCTCTAAGTTTCCAGCAGTTAGTTTATTTTAGTAGTAGATGTAAATGCTACGTTTTTTGTTCTAGGTTATGTATTTGTACGTGGACCAAATGAATTTTAGTGGAAAGGACTTAGTTACCGCCCTTCGACAGTTCCTGTTGGGCTTCCGCCTGCCTGGAGAAGCCCAAAAAATTGACAGACTAATGGAGAAATTTGCTAGTCGATATTGTGAATGCAACCCCAAGTGAGTTGATTGGTGTTACTCTGACTTTATCCATCAAGTAATTTACTTCGGTTCGTTAGTAGTTTTCATGGTAATTCTAGGTTCTATGGAGGACCATTATAGTACTTATTCTTTCTGATTGTTGAAGGGGGTTGAGTCGGTTGATATAGACTTGATTGGTGGTCGAAACAACTCTGGTTCCTTTTTGTGAATAAAAAAGGGAAACGTTGGTTTTCTGTTGTATATTCATTTAGCCAACGTTTCCCTTTTTTATTCACAAAAAGGAACCAGAGTCGTTTCGACCACCAATCAAGTCTTATTCTTTCTATTCAAAATAAAAAAAAAAAAAGGAATTTGGTACTCGTTGAGTAGAGCTCAGAGGCACCAGGGGTTAATATTTTTTAATGTGGCAGGTAGGTACTTAGGTAGATGTATGGAAGTTATGGTTTATTCTCTTTGTAGTCCTAAACTATCCGTGTTGGTGGTATGCAAACTAAAATGCTCACCAACATGGAAGAAAATAGAATCAAATCTTCATGCTCACACTCTTATTTCTCCTCCATGCATTCCTTGTTATCACTTCATGAAAACTTTATCTCCTGCTCAGGTTTTCTCCGTTTTTAGGACGTCCCACAGTAAGACTTGGGCGTCCTTATGCGATCGATCTGGGGTAAAGTTGGACAACACTCAACAGAAAAAAAAATAACCACTCAGTAATCCGTTTTAGACCATTCTGAATCCAAATCCGCGAAAAAAACCATAGGTGTATGTCTGTGTGTGTATGTGTGTGTGTAACAAAATCTTGTGTACTCTGCCCAGGCCTTAGTTCTCAACCGATTTTCCTGGTTCTTTTTTTGTTCGTTGCGGAAAACTATCTAGTTGTGCACTACGTCGCCGGAATTTCGAATTTTGCCTTTTAAGGGGGGGAAAGGGGGGGGGGGGGGTTAATGCTCGAAAAACGTGCGTTTTTGGGCATAATCTTGTGTACTCTGCCCAGGCCTTAGTTCTCAAACGATTTTCGTGGTTCTTTTTTCGTTTGACGCGGAATACTATCTAGTTGTGCACTACGGCGCCGGAGTTTTGGATTTTGCTTTTTGAGGGGGGGAAAGGGGGGGTTAATGCTTAAAAAACGTGCGTTTGCGTGCATAATCTTGTAAACTCTGCCCAGGCCTCAATTTCCAACCGATTTGTGTGTTTCTTTTTTTGTTTGACTCAAATAACTTCCGAGTTGTACATGATTTTACCAGAGTACCAAAATTCGCAAGGGGGAGGGGGTGAGTGGTGGGATAATAATATTCACAAAATATCCGATTTTTCAATATTTTGGTTCCTTTACTTCTTACTAATTGTAACCAAGCTTTGAAATTGAGGAAAAATTCTCATTATACCTCCGGGTTTCCATGAATTATTCTCTGTACCACCATGGAACTAATAGTGGTGCCACCATGGTGCCATGATGCCATAAACCGCTTATTTCGTGTTTTTTTTTGTGTTTCACTTTGAATACGGATGTGAACTTCGACGGACTGCCTACCAAAACTAACAGATGAAAGTTCAATGTTACGACGTATTTCCGCTTTGGTGCCAGACTGGCACCATTTTTGGCGTTGGGGAGGTGTTGGGGGGGGGGGGGGGGGTTGAACTCGAATTCGCATGTTGGGTATCGTAGATCATGGATTTTAAAATGCTCTTCAGATTCGAGGGTCCCATGCCGCTAGAAATGTTAAGGTGGATAATGGTGGGGGGGGGGGTCAGTATTTCTTGCCTAAAGTAATAAATAAATTACATCGAGTGAAACAGTTTTATCACTTAACAACTGGTTAAACTGATCTGATGCTTATCCAATGGGACGTCCCCTGGAATGCATGCATTACTAAACAATATGTTTTTAGTTTTTTATTTATTATTTTTTTAATTTTTTTATACGACTCAAGTAAGTACTTTAGACTTTCCTCATTGAAAAATAAGTTGGTAGGAGTTTACTGTCGAAATTGCTTCGCAATTGACTTTTTGTTCCTCTCATGGAAACAATCAGTACGGATTCCCGCAAGAATTCCGTTCTCGAAGTCTCATTCTTGCGTCGTCTCTGGAAGATTTTGGACGAATTTTTGCGTACCGTAGACTGGGGTGATAGTGATCAATTTCTACAGTTTTTCCTTGAAAACTACCAGTGTAATAATTCAAAAAAATCTGAAAAAAATAGTTTATATTCTCCCACATCTTACGAACAGTATCCCATATCAAACTTTGAAATTTTGTTGAATTAAGCTCATTTAAAAAAAAAATTAAATTGATCAGTATCACCCCCCACATAGGGGGTGATAGTGATCACTAATTTAAAATCGAACTTAAACATATTAAAAACAATTAAAAATCGAACTTAAACAATTAAAATTGTTTTTTAGTACCCTGAGGTAAAAAAAAAACCACTAACAACTCATTTCAGAACAATTTTTATTGAAAAACTAATGAAAACCAACTCTTTACTTATAAAAATCAGAATCAAGCCAAGATTCAAGACTCGTAATATCCTCTTCAGTATTTATTATTATAATGAGACCATTCGTGGCACATGATTGGTAACTGACAAGAAACAACTAATTTTAAAGCACTTGTTACCAAAAATAATGATGGACCAATCACGTTTTGATAGTTTCGGGGCATTTCAGCCGTGATCACTATCACCCCCTGAAAATGATTTGTTTTTGTTTTTAACAGATAACCAACTGTAGTAACACGGAAAAAACAAACTAATTGCAGATATTTCATGCTTAACTCTAGTAGAAACAAAATCTTTTCGCTAGAACTCCACCACACAACACCCGACACCGGCACAACAGAAGTTACAATCACAATGTCAGGTGGGCCCGATTTGGAGATTTGTTTATTTCCTTATCAGCTACCACGGTAACTAGACTATCGGGCGGGAACGATATTCCCCTAGAGAAGACATTGTTACGAACACATAACACGACCTAACTTTCCAATTTAGGACTGTGTGGAGTTCTGAAATCGCATGCATATGAAAAAAGGCTTGTTGATCAGTATCACCCCAGCATATCAGTATCACCCCAGTTCACGGTATGTCTAGGTAGATAAATGTTTATTCGATGGAGAAAACTCGTAGAACACTCACAAGAGATAACGTTCCACCTATTGACGAGTTCAAATGTGTTCTGAATTTTACTCGACAAGTTCACTAAAGTTAAAACAGAAAGAATTTGCTTTGAAGATATTTTGAAAACTTTGATGAAAATTAAAATGTTCCTAACTCATTTCTTCAATTTTTTCAGTAACGGGTTGTTTGCAAGTGCCGACACTGCTTACGTTTTAGCATATTCTATCATCATGTTAACTACTGACCTTCATTCACCTCAAGTAAGACTTTCGTCACGTATTAAGTTTAGACGACGGCTAAACTAACAGGTATTAATTTATTATCTATTTGAGAAGGAAGTTCAAGTTGGCGTTAATGACCAGTGCGATTTCTGCAGGTGAAACACAAAATGACCAAAGAGCAGTACATTAAACTCAACAGAGGCATAAGTGATAACGAAGATTTACCTGAAGAATACCTGAGCAACATATATGACGAAATTGCGGGTCACGAGATTAAAATGAAATCCACCAGCAAACTCGCTAAACAAGGTATTATAAGTTTCCAAACAGATATCGTGTGAAACTGTAGTTGTTAACCTATGAGTGCTTCTATCGCATTATTGATATAAGGTCTTTTACGACATGCTGGCAAATCAGGAAAGCACGGTAAGTATTTCTTTCGCAGGAGTGTTAGCTTTTGTGCACAAGCAGCTCGATTTAGCCTAGCTAATAACCCTAGTTAGCCCTAAAAAAGTCTGGAATATTACAAAATCATTCAAACTATGATGAATCGGCTTTAGTCACGCTTTAGAGTAGGTGAGCTTAGAGCATTCAATATGCGTTTTAGCCACACCAAATTTTGATTGAATTTCTTTATGCCAGAGAAGTACTTCATCTTGGACATTGAGTGCAGAGAATGTAAGAGTTCATATCGTTTTCTGTTGGTGCTGACGAATCTTATGCTGTACAAGCTATTAACGCTGAGGAAAATTAGTATCTAAGGCATGAGGTTTAATATTTGGTTAGGTTTAGAATTTGTGTTATGTTACGTGTAGTGTTATGTTGTGTTTACGTGTCCTGTAAACTCTCTAGACTAAGTAGATCTAATGTGCAGCTTATACTACTTATAATATTCTTTCTTCTTAGTCATCGCAAATGAGAAGAAGCGGAAGTTGCTGTGGAACATGGAGATGGAAGCCATTTCGACTGCGGCTAAAAATCTCATGCAGTCCGTCAGTCACGTTCAAGCCCCTTACACTCAAGCAAAGCACTTGGAACACGTGAAACCTATGTTCAAGGTAAACTTAATATCGTCGGCTTACAAGTGAAATTCACTAAGTCAATTTTTTCAATTTCCGGTTTATTTGCTACTCCTATGTATTTTTTGACGCCTGAACCATTGGAAGTCATTTTTGAGATCCGAGGAATGGTTTCCAAGGAAACCTCAAAACTGTCTCAAAACTGACTTCACCAATCGTTCGGGCGTCAAAAAATACATAGGAGTAGCAAATAAACCGGAAATTGAAAAAATTGACTTAGGCCCACTTTCACCAAAAGTTGTTCAAATCGCGTTTAACTAAACGCCTTTATAGTTAATCTGGAGGAATAAACCCGGCAAGATGACAAGCGTCCTTCACCAACCCAAATCATCGTTGAACGTCGTTTAAGATAATCGAGTTTGTCTAAACTTGAAATGTCGAGCGGAACGAATGAAAGTTGGAAATTGTGACGTATTGGGGCAATAGAAACGTTGAACAAAAACCACTTCCGCGCTTGATATCAGCAGATTCCCGCCTTGTGTATCTTTATCAGTGTCAGTTTTTCGAATTCCTTTTTTTGCTGATTCTTGTGGTTTGTTTCGAGTTTTCCGGTTCCCTTCGTTTTATTTTGCTGAATATTTTCATCACCTACCTATTGAGTTATTACACATCATCACTTTGAGCCGCAACGAGCGCAATAATTCCAGTATTTCTCCAGACTCAAGTACCTTCCTTGATGTATCCTAGTGAAACACAGTGGTCGCCGCCTTGTTCTGAACGGTAGGAATTTACTTCGATAATTTGAATGATTACCGATGGATGAGGGCCCCCAATTTCACCTCAATAGAAATTTATTTTGGTCAAACTGGTCTTTTTGTATAATTCGTCCGAATAGAAACAACCAAGGAATGTAGGTTGCACTGTTATGTTATTGAAAAAAAACATTATTCATTTTAAATCAACGTTTTGAACTTATTTGTACGACGGGAACTCGAGGCGAGTGTCAATCTAGTCGAGCACTTGGACGATTGGGGGCTTGGAAAGGCGGAAATTCAGTAACGTACATAATCTCGGAATGTAGAATCCGATCCAGGATTCGACTCGGACGTCGTTGTCATCGTCAGACGAGTCAAAAATAATTCGAAATGCAAAAATAATTCGCAATTTCATTACGAAAACAATCACAAATCAATGCGCATCCATATTGAATTGGTAGTTAAACGAGGTTTCCTAGTTTATTCGGCCGACTTTCGACCGTTTAAACTCGAACCCCCCGAGATGGAGTTTAAACTCGTAAATCGCTCTGGTGAAAGACGATTATTACTAAACGTCGATTATCTCTCGCCTCTTTTGGTTTAAACTCGTTTCGAATGTTTGGTGAAATTGGGCCTTAGTGAAATATATTATATAATAGTATATCGAGGGCGTCAGAGCAACACCCCACATCGTCAATTTTTGCGAAAATGAGTTAGATACACCATTGGACGTGGCTATCTCGTGGCTACTGATAGCACTATGTAAGTAGTTTAATTTAAAAATCGGTCATGTGTGGAAGATCTGGCATAGGCATTAAAGGCCCTGCGGCCAGCCTCGTACAGTCTCTCGGGACGAATGCCACAATCTTTCAGGCAGAGGTTCGTTCAATTCAACTGTGCGCTGAAGAAATGCTGAACAAGCATATCAACAGAGCCAAAGTGTACATTTTGTCAGACAGTCAGGCTGCCCTGAGGGCCATTGCTTCATGCACTATAACCTCGAAGCTGGTCTGGGAATGCCTGAATACCCTTAAAACTGTGGCCCAGGACAACCAGGTCACCCTACTCTGGATTCCTGGTCATGAGGGTAATGAAACTGCTGACCGTCTTGCGAAAAGAGGCTCAGAGTCCCTGCCAATTGGGCCGGAATCATTCCTGGGACCCACCAAAAGCTGCTTACAGAATGTGCTTAACAACTGGGAAAGGAATGAGCGAGTAGGATACTGGCAGAACCTCCCAGGCCTGAGACAGGCAAAACTATTTGTGACGTTCTCTAAGAAACGGGCTAAAGAACTTATAGCTATGCCTAAGACGGACGTCAGAGTACCTGTGGGTCTGCTAACAGGTTACTGCCCACTTCGATATCACGTAAAGAAGATAGGCAAACTAACAACGGACATCTGCCGCTTCTGCGATATGGAAATGGAAGATGCCGAACACATCATGTGCCACTGTGAAGCACTGGGTCGAGCTAGATACACAATCCTCGGAAGTGATGTCTTAGCTCCTGACACCATCTCTAAGGTGGCATACACCGATCTTCTCTTCTTGCCAAAAAGTGTGGAGAAGGGGTGTTCAGTAAACCCTCTTAGTGGGCTAACACAGCCTGGAGGCACTCCACATTAGATCTTGTTGGTCGCAGTGGAAGGAGTTTGTCATTTAAGACCTCCTACTCTATCAAAAAAAAAAGTACTCCTTGGTAATCATTGTAACTAAAAAAATATAAGAATTTAATATTTTTGCAGCAAGAACAGTCCTTACGGACATTCTGAAATATTTCAGTAAATTAAATTCTGCAAAATTTCAATTGAGCAACACCCCGTATTGTCACAGCTCTGACGGTCAATACCCCATAACGTCTCATTTTTTAGCAAAACCAGGTTTTTTCTTAATATTCTCTCGTAAGTCCATAGAGAAAGGTATCTGAATCTAGAGAGCTCAAGTATAGTTATATTGCGTGAAATTGAGAGCAGCAAATCATTGAGTAGTGGTTTTTTGGCTCTCCTGAAAAGTTGTCAAAATGACGTTGTGGGGTGTTGCTCTGATGCCCTCGATATTATATATTATATTATATTAGATTTCGTGAATTAGTAATTATGATAAACTTTTTTGAAATCCTTCCCTTGAAACTTTGTGTTTTTATCGTTAAAAAAGAAAACTCTTATCTTTAACTACTTTCCTTTAATTGTGTGATTCTTTCTTGTCATCTCTCAGAAACTGCGGTTGTTCTCTGCAATTTACCCAATGCTTTTCACCTGGAATCAATGCATGTTATCACCAAGATAATTTTTTCAATATTCAAAAATATTTTCCATTATTCATCTGTGTTTTTAGCTCTCTTGGACCAGTTACCTTGCTGCATTCAGCGTCGGCCTCCAGGACTGTGATGATCCCGAAATAGCTGCACTCTGTCTGGAAGGCTTTCGTTGTGCCATTCGAGTCGCTTGCATCTTCCATATGACGCTAGAGCGAGATGCTTATGTTCAAGCCCTAGCGAGATTCACTCTCCTCACTGCTAATTCTCCTATTACCGAAATGAAAGCCAAGAATATCAACACTATCAAAACCCTCATCACTGTTGCATACACTGACGGTAACTAAATATTATTTCTACTCTGAGAATTGGGCGGAGTTATATGTGTAAATCATAGGCTAATGGTAATGCAATTTTTTGTTGATTTGGCTCTTTTCTTCTTATTCGGTGTATAAATTCTGACAACGACGTATGAGAGCATCTTTAGTATCAAACTAGGGCCAGCTCATGGTGACTTGCTTTAGCTTTGGACATACACCTTTCATACGACGAGGCCAATAATGGGCTATAATATAGCGCATTATTGGCCTCGTCGTATGAAAGGTGTATTATGAGATATTAAGGTATTATAGGTATTATAGGATATTATCCTATAATAATTATGCTATATCCCCTTGTATGTGACGAGGAGCCTTATTTCCTATTTCTTGGAGTACTCCGATCGGGTTATCTGCTTCGGACTTGCAGTGAACTGTAAGACCTCTACCAAGGTTAAGGTTAAACTCATCTGGTGAAAAAAATCAGTTGAAAACAAGCTTAGTAGTCCTATATGCTAACAGCACCCTTGGCAACCACAATTCCCACTCGCGCTGGTTATTTCGGACCTCTTTTGCGCATTTCCCACTGTGTGCGATTAAACCTGTCTACCAGGTACCAATGGCCGTTAGTTGGTTTCTTGAACCGGTTCCTGTGAGATCACCGAAGTTAGGCCAGTCAGCCCAGGAAACGAGAGTTTTTGCTGCCAATGGGCGATGTCAGCTCAATGAGCCTGTTAACATCAACCTAGAGCGCGCAATCACGTTGCTAACCGCCCCTAGCGAGTAAGGCAGCTGAAAAAGATGTTGGTCCTTAAGAAGTTATTGTTTGTTACTGATAATGACCTAACCGTCGAAATCGATTTAACTTGTAACTCATTATTTTCGTGGAAATAGACAACCTTCTACTCAACTCCGTTTTTATTAAAATGGTTTTCCACAATCTCATCGCGAGTGATTTTATTCGTGTGTTGGTCCTTTGTCATTGATGTCCCAAGTGACGTGAATGGGAGATGCGCCTTGATTTTTTTAGATTTTTAATCGAAAGTAGACTACTTTCTCAGAATTTTGGCACCAACCGCGACCTTCTAGCATGTGTAGATCTGTTTCTATGATTTTTCGAAGTTTCAACCGTTTATGACGTCACGCGCCCCTCCCGCCTGGGCGGGACCTTCCAGCCCACTGTGACGTCATAAACGGTCGAAACTTTAAACATTCATAGGGAAAGATTTACACACGCTAGAAGGTCGCGGTTGGTGCCAAATATCTCAGAATGAGGTCTACCTTAGATTAAAAATAACAATAAACAGTTTTTCCTACCCAGGCGCACACCCTATTGCTAGAGTCACGCTTTGTTTTGGTTTTGTTTCCTGGGTAATAGATGAAAATTGATGCCAGTTTAAATTTGAAAAATTTACTATTATAAATAGGAAGGTTAATTATGGGCCTCCACGTTTATGAGTTCTAAACGGACTCTGCCAAAATTGGCAGCTGGATTGTCAACGTTTTGACAAGATTACGGGTTCCACAGATACCGCGCTCTGTGAAAAAGGTCCCACGGGCTTGTTATTGGCGTGCAAAAACTCTGTTATCTGGGTTGGTAACCGCTCGAAGGCGGTATCGCAGGTCTTGATAATTATTCGGGTTGGGCCGTTGGTAAACCCCCTCTCCACTTGAGCGGGTGAGGCAATAAGTAGCCACGATCGTCCCTTTGGAAGACAGCTGATGACGTCCGCGACGCCAGGAATGGCAGTTGGACGAAGATTCAACCTGAGATAGTTGTTTACTTTACTTGCCTGTCCACCAGGCTCACCTTTCACTCAATGGATGGAATGGAGCAGTCCTCGTTTTCTTATTCTGAAGTAATTGCATCACTACCTTGAAAACCTGACTCATATCCTGGTCCCCTGGTCAGAGTATAGTTCTTGCGGGATACTTAAGCGGGAGACAACTGTGTTCACTAGACCCTGAGCCATTGTTTCAGCCTTGATGTCTGCCACCGGAAGTTTCCACTTCTGGCTACTTTGTCCCATTTCCCACACCAGACTAGAGCGAGTCCTGGAAGGCTCAAATCGGTAAAATACAACAAAAAATACAATATGCATGAGAATTGAACAAGGACTGAATACTTTTATTAGCAACTAGATTGTTATAGCTCGACATCAACATTGTTTCATAAGAATATAGCCATAATCCCATCAATCCATGACAATATTCTACTACCTCTTATTTAAATTACACGAAAAATATATTCTGTTTTAAGAAGTCCGTGTTGGTCATTGAGAAATAATTTGTGCAGGTAATTACCTCGGCTCTTCCTGGTTGGACATCGTCAAGTGTATATCTCAACTGGAGTTGGCACAGATGGTCGGTACTTCCATCAGACCACAGTACTTCTCCACCAAGGGAGCACCCGAAAATCTCGTCAACAAGTTCACTCTCGCTTTTGCGTCTGTTGATCGTACGTATAACATGCTTTTAATGTATATTTTAAATCGGAGTTTGCTCCTAGACTTTTTGTATTAAATTATTCGCTAATTTGTCGTTCACTTTTAGCTGGCTTTAAAGAATCAATTGGAGAAACAAGCTCGCAGAGTGTTGTGGTTGCTGTGGATAGAATTTTCACTGGTTCGATGAGGCTCGATGGAGATGCTATAGTAGACTTCGTGAAGGCTTTGTGTCAGGTAAGCAATTTTCCTATCCTACTAGAGGTTTGCTCGGCAAAGAGAATTGGCTCAAGCCAGTTTTAGACAAGAACTTCGCAAGTTTGTTATTGGTTCCACAGAAGCCTATTAAAATCGTTTTAACGTATTAACCTACGATCACCTAGCAGAAGTTGCTGGAGTTTTCGCAGTTGTTGCTTTAACTTGATTTGTATGATTCCACTCAGCTTGTGATTGAGAAAAGTAACCAAATACTTTAAATATTATGGTCAAGATTGCTACTGCATTTAGAGTGCAATAACCTATAATGAGGAATTTCACCATGTCGGAATTTCCTATTTTTGACCCCAAAATCGGATTCAGCACCTCGAAAAACCTCCCAAGGCAAACTTTCAGCCCGAACTTCCTAATTTACGAATAAACAAAACAGTGTAGAAAATACGAATGTTTAAAAAAACCGGGAAAATGACGTCATCCTGGAATAGTTCATTTATGGCTGCTTGAAGCGCTGAGATCGAGACATCCATAGTCCCCAGATGCAAAATTTCACGAAACAGTAAAGTTCAAAATCGAAAAAAAAAAAAAAAAATAGAAAAAGCAAGATGGGAAAAATTAGGTTTCCCCTGTTTTTGTTTGATAACTTTTCTCTTAGAAAACACGATTTCGTCGTCCCAATGGGCAACATTGAGAGGAGACGGCGATCTGAACAGCCAATCAGCGAGCGTTCCCGCTTCACGTCCGTTTTCCCGGTTAGTTTTGGAATCAACAATTTTGATTGTCTCCCAAAAATAACAGGAGACTTATTTTCCGAAATCAGCCCGATTTTCATCAATCCCACACCATTAACTATTCAGGAAAAATGCAAACAGAATTCGGTGAAATTCCTCATTGTTGAAATGTAGTCCAGATTACTACAATCTAGCTAGGAATCCAAGCTTGAGTTTCTCCGATATCGAAGTGTTACTATGTCTTACAGCAACTAAATTTTTAAAACAAGTGGGTATGGCACATGGCTTCCTCGTATTTATAACCCGATTGTATAGATGATCCGATGCATATCTCGACACATCTTGCAGTACCCTCAAAGGGGACCATCTTCACGCCGATCTGAACTATCCCTGATTGGAATACTGTGATTAATCACAGTATTCCTATGATTATGACTTTAATCATTCTCAGAGTGCGTGAATACTATTTTAATCCTTTTATTCTTGTAATTAATCACAGTTTTCCTGTGATTACCAACCTACTCTTAATCATACTCCGTGATTATGATTTTAATCATACTCTTAGGGCCGGTTCAAAAAACATTTAACCAATCGGTTGAAGTTTACCAAGGGGTCACTCAACCAAGGTAAGAAAAAGTGCGTTCAAAAAACTTGTACAATCGATTTTTTCGCGCGATAATCGATTAGTTTACCACAGTAAGGTAACCACTCGACGGCGGGTGGTTACGTGAAGTTCACCATGGTATTTATGAAAAAGTAGCTTAAAACGCTCTTTAATTCCTAACCTATTCGAAGTCATATTTCAGTTTCCGAGTTGCTGTGTGCTTTTCCATATTGTGGGTTATTAGTTTTGTTAATCAAATCATTTTGAGAATAAAATTGATACATACCTACGTACATGATTTCTGGTGAATATTTTAAAAATAATATCGTTATTGAGCAGTTTATTCGCCGTTTTAATTTGTGTTACTTGATATTTTTCTACAATTGTGTTGGACAAAAATCGTAGTATTTACATTATTTCAAGCTGTTAATTCGTATAGCAATAATTGCATGAATTATTCATGTACTCTATTGAACATAGTCAAGGAATTGAGTTTGAACATAGTTTCAATGGAATTGAGTTTTTGACAACCCATCAAACTATCAACAGCATTTTTTATATCAACATTGAATGATGATGTCCATGTGACAATAAGTAAGGTTGAAACGATAAAAATAATTATACTGTCATTTTCGGAAATTGGTAGGTAAGTACGTAAAATTAAAATAGTTTGCTTATAAAATAGGTAGATCCTAGTTGATTGTTTTACTATTTTATAAAATGTGTGTCTGCATAAAAACTTCCTAGAATGAAAAGAATCCCTAAAATTGATAATTTTTTGCTAAAATAATTGTGCTGATAATGCTCTCTTTTATTATACCAACTTTCCTGCCTGCTATTACCTGACAAAATATTTACCACGAATTTACGATTGTTTATACCCGTAATCGACATCGACGGTAGGAGAGAATAATATTATGACATGGTAGATGAAATTGTAACATAAAATTGACTTAAAGAAATATGAATGGGAAGGTAGATAAATAAATTACGTCATGAATCATACGTTTTATTGAATACATTGAACATTATGTTCATTCAGTCTTATAACGCACATGAAACTTTAAAGACTAAAACAGCGATTCATACATTTTGAATTGATATTAGGTGTTCTTTACCCTTGAGAGTGAAATACATCCATTTTGTTCTGAAAAGACATCGAGAACTCCGAAATGTTCGTTAGAAGGGGGTACGTACTTGTTTCCCGGAATCTGTAACAATAATGTATACCGCACACAATTAGGAAGTTAGCTATGGACTTATCACTCAAAGTAGTTGAAAGTACGAATAAGTACGAATGTGTGAGTACGAATGAATAAGTACGAATAAGTACGGATGTGTGAGTATGTATAAACGATAAATAACAAGACGATTCATTACCTTGTAGTAAGATGGACAGGCAGTTGATTATTCGAAGCATCGTGGACGGACGAAATTCATACCAATGTGACAGATGAATTCGATTTATGAAAAGGAATTCCTTCCATTTATCATTATTCCATGATACAAATAAGAAGTGTCCCTTCATATGGTGTGAAGTTTGGTGTCTTGCTGGCTCGGGAATTCATGGTGTGTAAGTAGGTAGTTGACACTTGACAAAAAATCTAGGAATCGAAACGAAAAATGAAATCATTGAAATCTAACACAGAAAGGATATTAATTGCAGGTTATGCACTAGACAGTGTTGCCAAAATCGTCTTCTGCGTGTCTAGAAATCCATAGAACTGTAACCATGGAAGAAGGATAGTGCTATACTACTTCCATGGTGATGGACGTCGAACTTCACAGCGCCCCGTATCCATGGCAACCGAGGAGTTCATCGTCGTTAGGCAAATAATCGATTCTATCACGGTAACCACACCTCGAAAATCTTTTTTGAACGCTCTTCTCTTTTACCCCTTGGTTACCGCAAACTCGATTGTAACCAATTGGTTACATTACCATCAAGGTTTTGTGTTTTTTTTTTGAACCGGGCCTTAGTGTGTGAATACGAAGTTAATCTTAATTACATCACAGAAACGTATTCCTGTGATTAAAATCATTATCATATTTAAAAGTATGATTTTTCCCATCTCTGCCCTGAAGGATCCTCAACATTTGAACACAACTGGGCAATCAGATGGTGTGAAATTGACGTTCAAGCAAAATCACGTTTGAGCGTGTTTGTCCCTGCGCTGCTGTTTGTTCGATGTTGTCGAAATTCATTGGAGTCCGTTTCGAGACTAACCCTCATCATATCTAGTGAATTTCATCAAAATTTGACATTCAATTCAGCTTTTCTTAGGTAGTTTCTGTATGCCTCCTACAACCTTTTTCTTTTTCAGGTTTGTGCGGAAGAGTTGTCGCACAGTTCTGGGCCCAGGATGTTCTCCCTCCAGAAGCTCGTGGAAATCTCTTACTACAACATGGGGCGTATCCGTCTCCAGTGGTCGAGAATCTGGCAGGTGCTTGGAGAGCTGTTCAACACTGTGGGTTGCAATCCCAATGAGGACATTGCAATATTCGCGATCGACTCTCTCCGTCAGCTGTCCATGAAGTTCATTGAGAAAGGAGAGTTCGCCAATTTCAAATTCCAAAAAGACTTCCTTAGACCCTTTGAACATATCATGAAGAAAAATACGTGAGTTTTTTCTACTCAAGTCCGTTTTAGTATTGAGGGGACACATATGTCATTTCCGCGCTACGGCAGCAATTTTGGGGTTTTCGCGATATTTGTTCAATGGTTCGTCCGATTTTGATGAAATTTTAAGAGACTAATCCTCAATACATTCTGGTTAGATGGTAAAAATCTGAACTTAGTCAGACCGTCCAAAAAAAAGTTACAATTCCAAACTTAAGCTGTTCTAAACCTAATTTTTTTATATAAATGTTCCTTTTCCTCTCAGAATACTCAAGGTATCGGTCTGAAATTTTGACAGCATGATCAGTATACTTAGTGAAGAAAAGTTGATTAACAAAGTTTCTATGAAGTTCACAGAAAGAAAGTTATGAGTGTTTTTCATTTTTAGCGATATTTTGAAATTTCACACACTCATATTTAGGCTCCATGGCGTTATTCGGCAAAACCCTCCATCATAATTATAGGTACATACTAGAAGAACATCCTGTAAAAATTTGGTTTCAACCGGATGAATAGTTCCTGAGAAAAAGGAACAAATAAGCTCAAAAACGTAATTTTACAGGAGAGCGGGTTGAATCTAAAACGCGCGGCCGAGTTTGGGCGGTCAGGTTTATCGAAATTTGAATGACTGTTCCTGCCTGTTTTCAACCAATGGAATTGCGGTATCAACTCTCGATAGTTCAACATCGATATATATCGAATAGAATACATCGTTTAGCATCGAAACCTCAAAGAATGATAGCCTGAGTGTATGTTTACAGGAGCTCGTCTTATTTTTGTGTCTCGTCTCGTTCGTGTTGTGTCTCGTGTTGAAGTTTTCAGTCGAAAATGCCGAGATCGACGCGGGTTTTTAGAATAAGGAAGAAAGTGTTCAAGGGAAGTATTTTAGGTCAGTTGATCAGTCAGTATATCAGTGCCAAACGTCAGCCAAGTTCTTCTCTCAATCAAATGGAAACGAAACCAGGCGCATCCCAGTGTAGTCCGACGTCATCGTCAGCGTGACTCCCTAGGTTCTAACCCAAATTTAGAGCACTTCTACTCATCGGATCTAGAAATTATTTTTTTTGAAATTTCCGGAATTTAGTCAATTTACAAATTATGGAAAAAAAAAATGTTGTGCGTCCAGACCGAAAATTGACATATGTGTCCCCTTAATCGAATTCACACGCATTGCTACAACTGTCCGAACAGGGTGTGTTTCTTGACAAATTCAAAATTTGAGTAGGTAACCATTAAACCATTAAACTGATTTCAGGAACCCAGTCATTCGAGACATGGTGGTTAGATGTATAGCCCAGATGGTTAACTCGCAGGCACATAACATCAAATCCGGATGGGAGAACATCTTCTGCATTTTCCACCTAGCAGCGTGCGACCAGGAAGAAAGCATTGTAGAAATGGCCTTCCTTACGACTGCTCATATCATCAGTAAGTTCAACTCGATGTTGATTATAATTGTGAGAATTCGAAGTTCTGTCTAGGGTGCAGTTATCTCAAATTCGGTTTTCCAGAACATCTTTACTCGGAACATTTCGGCGTGATGTTGGACAGCTTCCAAGAGGCGGTCAAGTGCCTATCAGAGTTCGCATGTAATGCATCATTTCCTGATACAAGTATGGAAGCAATTCGACTAATTAGGTTGTGTGCTGACTGCGTCCATGAAAAACCACACGTAAGTAGTATCACTATTACATCCTAGTAAGAAAATCACTCTTTACATTCTAGTTACCTCTTGAGGTAGATTCCACTTCTCAACACTTGAAGCCCACTCCGCTGCCTAGTATTTCTAGTAGATCATGACTGAATCACTTTCTTGCTGTTGTGTTCTTGATACGAAAATTTGGGAGAGTGGATCTGAGGATCCCCCGAACTGACACTTGTGCACTTTTAAAACTAGTTTTTAGAGCACGCTGGAATTTGAAAAGTTTCTATGCACTACCTACCTACTTTACTAATTTTTGCAGCCAGCCATTGTAGTATCTACTGTATCTAGAGCGACCAAAGAGGGGGCTAACCAAAAATGGCGGCAATACAGACTCTAGCTTATCACAACTTCTATATGTTAGTTTATGATCTGCACCTTCAAGTCACATTCATGTCATTTTAACTGTTCGGTCACATGTTTGCAATCTCGTGTAAGCAAGTTGACTCTTGGAAAAAAATGTAATTGCTACACTATAATATTTTATTCAGAAAGTCAGACTTTTGTCAACTTTTCTTACTATGTTTGAGTGGCCTTCTGACAACAAAAGAATTTTTATTAGTTTTTGAGAGTTATTTGGAGTAGAGAAGGGCTGTGCCTTGCCAATTGCGAAGGTATACAGAACTTTCAGTTTATATGCAATTTCAGAGAACGAAATCTTTCGTTTGATTTGGTTGCACTTTCCGTATATCAATAAATATTGATGAAAAATCCTCATGAACTTTCACTAATTAGTTAATTAATCATCCTCATTAGGCGAACTGTAGGTTCTGGAGACCTCTGGGTGGTCTCAAAAAATTCTTTTATAATCCTACTAAGAACATTTTCAAGCTAGGGCGTTTTGATGTTTCAACCCTTAGAAGTGACTGACTATGAACTAAATCTTCGGGTTATAACTAGACCACAAATGGAGCCAATAAACCTAATTTCATCAACTTCGGTCCACAATTACTGGGCGAAGTGCCCCGTTCATAGTAAAGTATAAACATATTGTTTAGTAATGCATGCATTCCAGGGGACGTCCCATTGGATAAGCATTAGATCAGTTAAACCAGTTGGTAAGCGATAAGACTGTTTCTCTCGATGTAATTTATTTATTACTTTAGGCAAGATAGTGACACCCCCCCCCCCTCCCCGACCATTATAAACCATAACACTTCTAGCGGCATGATAGCCTCTAATCTGAAGAGCATTTTAAAATCCATGATCTACGACACCCAACATGCGAATTCGAGTTCACCCCCCCCCCCCCCCACCACCAATGGTGCCAGTCTGGCACCAAAGCGGAAATACGTCGTAACATTGAACTTTGATCTATTAGGTTTAGTAGGCAGTCCGACGAATGTCACATCCGTATTCAAGGTGAAACACCAAAAAACCCAAGAAATATGAGGTTTATGGTGCCCTGGCACCATGGTGGCACCACTTTTATTTCCATGGTGGTACAGAAAGTAATTCATGCAAATCCTAAGGTATAATGAGAATTTTTCCTCAATTTCAAAGCTTGGATACAATTAGTAAGCAGTAAGGGAACCAAAATATTGAAAAATTGGATATTTTGTGAATATTATCCCCCCACTCACCCCCTCCCCTTGCGAATTTTGGTACTCTGGTAAAATCATGTACAACTCGGAAGTTATTTGAGTCAAACAAAAAAAGAAACACGCAAATCGGTTGGAAATTGAGGCCTGGGAGGAGTTTACAAGATTATGCACGCAAACGCACGTTTTTTAAGCATTAACCCCCCCTTTCCCCCTCTTAAAAAGCAAAATCCGAAATTCTGGCGCCGTAGTGCACAACTAGATAGTATTTCGCGTCAAACGAAAAAAGAACCACGAAAATCGTTTGAGAACTAAGGCCTGGGCAGAGTACACAAGATTATGCCCAAAAACGCACGTTTTTCGAGCATTAACCCCCCCTTTCCCCCCCTTAAAAGGCAAAATTCGAAATTCCGGCGACGTAGTGCACAACTAGATAGTTTTCCGCGACGAACAAAAAAAGAACCAGGAAAATCGGTTGAGAACTAAGGCCTGTGCAGAGTACACAAGATTTTGTTACACACACACACACATACACACACACACACACACACACACAGACATACACCTATGGTTTTTTTCGCGGATTTGGATTCAGAATGGTCTAAAACGGATTACTGTGTGGTTATTATTTTTTTCTGTTGAGTGTTGTCCAACTTCACCCCAGATCGATCGCATAAGGACGCCCAAGTCTTACTGTGGGACGTCCTAAAAACAGAAAATTTATTGAATTTGGATTTTTAAATTTTCAATGTTTATGAAAAAAGCTTTTTCTGAAAATGTTTTGGATTTACTTTAGTTTACGTTTGAAAGTACAAAAACAAGGAATTGGTTGTTTTCAATTTTTAGTTCTGGTTACTATAGTGTTATAATCTTGGAAGGTTACTTCACGATACCATCTTCAAGATACCATTCATCCATATAGAGATAAGAAGTGGTATAGATGCGACAGATATTGGTGGCATCTACAATACGATCGGTTGTACTCACTGCGCATGCGCAGAAGGCGATGGACAGTGGTATCTCCACGTCTGGATCGCACTTGGTACCCTTCATTTTCTCGTACAAAGTTGTGAATGTGTTCTTACAAAATTTAGTTGATAATTTTTAGGACGTCCCACAGTAAGACTTGGGCGTCCTTATGCGATCGATCTGGGGTGAAGTTGGACAACACTCAACAGAAGAAAAAAATAACCACACAGTAATCCGTTTTAGACCATTCTGAATCCAAATCCGCGGAAAAAAAAACCATAGGTGTATGTCTGTGTGTGTGTGTGTATGTGTGTGTGTAACAAAATCTTGTGTACTCTGCACAGGCCTTAGTTCTCAACCGATTTTCCTGGTTCTTTTTTTGTTCGTCGCGAAAAACTATCTAGTTGTGCACTACGTCGCCGGAATTTCGAATTTTGCCTTTTAAGGGGGGGAAAGGGGGGGTTAATGCTCGAAAAACGTGCGTTTTTGGGCATAATCTTGTGTACTCTGCCCAGGCCTTAGTTCTCAAACGATTTTCGTGGTTCTTTTTTCGTTTGACGCGTAATACTATCTAGTTGTGCACTACGGCGCCGGAATTTTGGATTTTGCTTTTTAAGAGGGGGAAAGGGGGGGTTAATGCTTAAAAAACGTGCGTTTGCGTGCATAATCTTGTAAACTCTGCCCAGGCCTCAATTTCCAACCGATTTGCGTGTTTCTTTTTTTGTTTGACTCAAATAACTTCCGAGTTGTACATGACTTTACCAGAGTACCAAAATTCGCAAGGAGAGGAGGTGAGTGGGGGATAATATTCACAAAATATCCGATTTTTCAATATTTTGGTTCCTTTACTACTTACTAATTGTACCCAAGCTTTGAAATTGAGGAAAAATTCTCATTATACCTCCGAATTTTCATGAATTATTCTCTGTACCATCATGGAACTAATAGTGGTGCCACCATGGTGCCATGATGCCATAAACTGCTTATTTCGTGGTTATTGTTTTGTGTTTCACCTTGAATACGGATGTGAACTTCGACGGACTGCCTACCAAAACTAACAGATGAAAGTTCAATGTTACGACGTATTTCCGCTTTGGTGCCAGACTGGCACCATTGTTGGCGTTGGGGAGGTGGGGGGGGGGGGGGGTGAACTCGAATTCGCATGTTGGGTATCGTAGATCATGGATTTAAAAATGCTCTTCAGATTCGAGGCTCCCATGCCGCTAGAAATGTTAAGGTGGATAATTGTGGGGGGGGGGGGTCAGTATTTCTTGCCTAAAATAATAAATAAATTACATCGAGTGAAACAGTTTTATCGCTTACCAACTGGTTAAACTGATCTAATGCTTATCCAATGGGACGTCCCCTGGAATGCATGCATTACTAAACAATATGTTTTTTTTTTTTTCAGGAGGTCTCTGAACATTGGGAGAACGAGAACTCAGTAGACGGGCCTTGGGTCAGGGGATGGTTCCCGATCCTTTTTGAGCTCTCCTGTATCGTATCGAGGTGCAAATTGGACGTGCGAACGCGCGCTCTGACGGTTCTATTCGACATAATCAAGACCCACGGGTTGGCCTTCAAGCCTCATTGGTGGTGCGACCTCTTCCAAGTCCTGTTCCGGATATTTGATAATATGAAGCATCCAGAACTTCAGTCAGATGTAAGTTAAATACCTGCTAGTTACTCTAGTTTTCCATTAGATTCCCTTCTATCCATGCGTGTCTGAAAACTATACCCACTCAGAATAAAGTCATTATTAAATTCAATTCACCAAATCAGTAGTGTAGTCGGATTGTTTGTCTTTGGTTGGGTCTTCCTGGATCGTGAAATCTTTCTAATTACTGAACAACTTGATGCGACGAATCCAACGAGTTCTGAAAGTTGAACCGTTCCAATTCCACTATATCCCGTTCCAAGGGATATACCGTTGAAATGTGGTACGTACTTCCTTAGATGGTGATCATTTTCATTCAGAATCAGTTCTCTAGCTGTTCGTTAATTTCCAGATCATCGATTAATGGTTATTGCCAAGTTTTGGTTGTACCATTTCATAATTGAATTGTAACAAAATTCATTGTGTGAAAGTAGGAGAGAGTATCTACGAACTTCAAGACTCTTATTTGTCACTTTGGGCCCCCACTCTGATGTAATTGAGTCATTTTCAACTCTGCTATTCCAAATTTGGTTCTGATATTTATATACAGGAGAGTCTCAATGAAGTGCCCGGGTTGACGCGGACAGAGCCGTTCTGGCGGCAACCTGTGTAACGAAACCTAACTTTTATCCACGGATTTTTACTTTTCACGAGTTTTGCTCATGTTTTTGACGGTCTTGGCTAAAAACAGTCATAACTCCCTTAATTTTTGAAGTACCGTAAATGTACCCAATTTCGGCCACTTTTGGAGGTTTTTTGAGTTTATTCAAAGTCAAATATATGAGTAAAAATCTGAAAAAAATAATTTAGATGGCATAGGATGTCACTAAAAATTTTTTTTTATCATCACAACTATGGCCTTTTTTAAAAACTTGAAGTGTGGCCGAAGTTAGGTACCGTTGTGCTCCAACTTCGGCCACCTAAGAAAAATGCATTAAAAACGAAGAAGTAGTAATTATATTGTAACTTCGGCCGCCGAATAATTTTTTAAAAAAGCTTTTTTGAATTTAAAAATTATAAAAACCATACAAAGACTTTTTTGGAACACCTATAATACAATAACACCTTGGGAATATCATAGAAAACATCCAAACAAAGGTGAAATGCAGTAAAAAATATCTATAAAGCTTTTCAAACATGAACAGATTATTTGAATTTTAAAACTTCAAATCATAGTAATTTTTAGGTCGACATTTCATAAATATCATCATTATTAGTGCTAATAATGTTAAAAATACGAGATCGTCACACGAGTCATAAAACAGCCAAAATTATTTGAACAACATTTAAAACATTCATTGGTAATATTAACTTATCTGTCTTCTCTTGAAAGCTTTGTGCAATATTCTCAAACGACTATAAACTCATGACTAGTCATTATAATAATATCACTACATTAGAGTGAAAATTGAAATGCATTGGGGTGACCCACCTTGAGAGGATTCTTCTTATTTATCGTCTCCTGCAAAGTCGATCTGGGTACTGCATATTTTTAGGATGCCTTCCGAATTGAAAATTTCCTAGCCCTAACATCCTTCAGTGCGTTTTCCATATATATCGGATTATAGTTTTGGTACTCACGTCCACTAATTTTCTATCTTCGAGACGGACCCCCCATGGCCGAAGTTAGGTACACTGACTCAGTTATCGGAAAAAACTCCCCAGAACTCCCTCAAAACACGAAGTAAAAAACGTCTGCCAAGTGGGTGTGGCACATAGCTTCCTCGTACTCATAACCCGATTGTATAGATGATCCCATGCATAGTAGTTAATCTCAAAACACCAATTTCTAAGTACCTCATAGGGGACCATCTACACGCTAATCTGGACAATCCTAGAAAATTTCATCAAATTCGGATGAAAAATTAAGTGAGTAGATGTATGTGATTGGATCAAAAAAATACTTAGCCTTGGCTGGGATTCGAACCCGCGACCCCTGGGGGACAGTTGAAGTTACGGCTGTTACAAGTAATTCACGTTTGCGCATGCGCAGTCGCTTCTATCAGTCCGGGGATGATGATTTTCATAGGGGACTATCTACAACCTAATCCACATAATCCCTGAAAATTTCATCGAAATCGGGTGGAAAATGTGGAAGTTATGGCCGTTACAAGGGAATTCACTGTTGCGCATGCGCAGTAGCTACTATCAGTCCGAAGGTGATGATTTTCATATGGGACCATCTAAATACTAGTCTGTAACATTCCTGAAAATTTCATTGGAATCGGATGGAAAATGTTGAAGTTATGGCCGTTACAAGGAATTCTCATTTGTGCATGCGCAGTCGCTTCTATCAGTCCGGGGATGATGATTTTCGTAGGGGACCGTCTACACACCAACCCGCACAATCCCTGAAAATTTCATCGAAATCGGACAATAACTTCGTATAGTTATGCGCGTTACAAGGAATTCATGACAGACACACAGACACACAGACACACAGACACGAAACCAAAATTGTTCAGAAAGTTCTAAAACGCAAAACGCGAGTGAAAATTTTGATTTTGGAGAACTTTTTTTTTTTCATCCTTGAAAAGTGATAACAAAGCTTCCGCTACCTTGGTAGACTCGGAAGCAAAATGACTTATCACTCACCTTCAAGAACACTAAACTACGAACATGAAATGGTGAGAGCAAGTCCTAAGATCACATCACATCAAAAACTACAATAGTTATAAAGCACACGAGCTGAAAAATGTCTAAACTGCTTGTTTACATTTTGATTTTTTTCATGGGAAAGTGATAAGAGTAACAAGAGCGGGAGATATCAACATTAGGCCCCAAAGACACCTGTTGAAATTGAGAAAAAACTGAAAGTTTTTAATGACCCCTGAAGAGCGCAGCTTCATCAGTACCGCCAATATTTGAAATGGCCGAAGTTAGGGGACATGGCCGAAGTTGGGTACATCTACGGTATATAAAAGAAGAACTAAATTCCTCCAATTAATCAATCAATGGTCTACTTTGTAGTGCGATCCAAAGAGCCACCAACTCGAAGATGAGGTAGGGAACACTGTGAACAGGAGTTTAGAGGCTGACAACCAAATTTTAAAATATTCCAAGTGGATGTGGCACATAGCTTCCTCGTACCCATAACCCGATTATATAGATGAGTGTATAGTAGCTACTCTCAAAATATCAACTACTAAGTACCTTGCATTACGCTCATAGGGGACCATCTACACGTCAACCCGCACAATCCTTGAATATTTCTTCGATCAGTTGGAAAATGTGGAAGTTACGGCCGTTACAAGGAATTCACGTTTGCGCATGCGCAGTGGCTACTATCAGTCCGAAGAAGGTGATTTTCATAGGGGACCATCTAATTACTAATCTGTAACATCCCTGAAAATTTCATTGAAATCGGATGGAAAATGTAGAAGTTATGGCCGTTACAAGGAATTCACGTTTGCGCATGCGCAGTGGCTACTATCAGTCCGAAGGTGGTGATTTTCATAGGGGACCATCTAATTACTAATCTGTAACATCCCTGAAAATTTCATTGAAATCAGATAGAAAATGTAGAAATTATGGACGTTACTAGGAAATTCACGTTTGCGCATGCGCAGTGGCTACTATCAGTCCGAAGGTGGTGATATTCATAGGGGACCATCTAATTACTAATCTGTAACATCCCTGAAAATTTCATTGAAATCGGATAGAAAATGTAGAAATTATGGACGTTACAAGGAAATTCACGTTTGCGCATGCGTAGTGGCTACTATCAGTCCGAAGGTGGTGATTTTCATAGGGGACCATCTAATTACTAATCTGTAACATCCCTGAAAATTTCATTGAAATCAGATAGAAAATGTAGAAATTATGGACGTTACAAGGAAATTCACGTTTGCGCATGCGCAGTGGCTACTATCAGTCCGAAGGTGGTGATATTCATAGGGGACCATCTAATTACTAATCTGTAACATCCCTGAAAATTTCATTGAAATCGGATAGAAAATGTAGAAATTATGGACGTTACAAGGAAATTCACGTTTGCGCATGCGCAGTGGCTACTATCAGTCCGAAGGTGATGATTTTCATAGGGGACCGTCTACAACCTAATCCGCATAATTCCTAAAAATTTCATCGAAATCGGGTAGAAAAAGTGGAAGTTATGGCCGTTACAAGGAAATTCACGTTTGCGCGTGCGCAGTGGCTACTATCAATCCGAAGGTGATGATTTTCATAGGGGACCATCTACGTTCCAATCTGAACCATCCTGAAAGTGTTCCAAAATTGGGTGTAAAATGTAGAAGTTAAGGCTGTTATGAGGTATTTACGTTCGCGCATGCGCAGTGGCTACCATCGATCCGGGAGCGATGCTTTCGTAGGAAACCATCTACAACTCAATCCCTGAAAATTTCATCGAAATCGGACAATAACTTCGTATAGTTATAGCGAGTGGATATTTTGATTTTGGAGAACATTTTTTTCTCAAACTTGATAAGTGAAAACAACGCTTCTGCTACCTTGGTAGACTCGGAAGCCAAATGTCCTCCAAATTCAAAATTTCCACTCGCGTTTTACGTTTTTGACCTTGTTTGAACAATTTTGGTGTCCGCAAATCCCTCTAACAGGCAAAACTGTACAAAGTTACCGTCCGATTTCAATAAGAAACTCATTCAGATTGGGTTTCGTTACACAAGTTGCCTCCAGGGGCGCTTGGTTTGCGACAACCAGGGCGCTTCATTGAGACTCTCCTATTTATACTATTCACTAAATTTGTATTCGTAATTGCCATTGGTACTTGCTTACGTAATAAAGTTATGATTTTCATTCAAGTTCACCAAAACTTGTTTGTAAATATTACATAATTTTGCGACTACTAGAGTTACTATTTCTTACTAAGTAAGCTGACCTCTCATATTTTTCTGGTATCTGTTTCTTCTGACCCTTCGCACTTTTGTATTTTAGCATTTCTTTTGTGCATATTATAATTTAGTATCACCACGTTGTGTTATTTGTTATCGTGTTTGTTAAAACATATTATGAGTAGAGTAAACTGTTGGCTTTCTTCGATGTTGCTTCTTGTCTGAATTTGTGTCTTAAAAACTTTGTTGCTGTAAATAGTAAGCTGGAGTGTTCGAACATTTCGTATTCATAGGATGAAAACTGCATGAAAATCCGTAGCTGTGAGGTACCCTGGATTATGAGCAAATAGGGATAGGGACATAACTGAACATACAGTCAATATTTAAACCTTCCTGAAGAAAATTGATGACGCTTGGGTAAGAGGTAGGTATATTCAGACTGTATACAAAAGCCGTACGATTTTTTGTGAGGAAAACCTTTAAAAAAAGACAATTTTTGGTTGAAAACTAAAGAAAGAACCACTTTCAAGTTAAATTTCTTCCTTCTTGGGAGAAACATTAGATCATGGATGTCCTCCATTTAAATTAAATATTCGCTGGGGTCTATCCAAAATTGGTCCCCAAACATCACTATTCATCCCACATCGCAAAAGCCATCCATCACAATTTAGATTTAAATGATTTATTTATAATAACAAGAATGATTATTCGTTGCTCATGAAACCCCAGAAGAAATGCAAGTAACCATAAATCTTGAACAATATCTAGGGTAGGGTGGGGCAAAGATCCGCAATTTTAGGTTTCAACTTTTTTTCTCACCCAATAAGTAAAAAGTCCCACATGTTTTGGCTTCACTGGAAAGCTTAATTTATGTGCTACAATGTACCATTTTATTAGTAGCGAAATAACCACCATTTAGAAAAAAAAGGAAAGGTAGACAACCTTGCCTTTGCGGACCTTTGCCCCACTGTTTGGGGCAAACGTCCGCAGATGCGGGGCAAATGTCCATTGAGACGAAATAAATAGAAAAATTAACTTTAAGCCGTTTATTTACTGACAGTTATGAGTAAAACCATTCCAGTTCACTGACTGAATAATAATTTCGGGTTGTGCTGGTTTTTTTTTTTTTTTGGCTCCTTTATACTAGAAACGACTGATCCCCATTCATAATCGAGAATGTCAGGCCAGTCGGGCCATTTCCATGATTTTACAGCTTTCACCACTGACGATACAGTGGCATGGGTTTTTGAAACTTAAAAATTTGAAAAAAATGTGAAAATTTTGAAAAAATTAGAACAGTGAATATAAACACACTATCCGCGCGCGGACATTTGCCCCAAGCAAAGTGCGGACCTTTGCCCCATTTTGTTATTGTCAACACAAAACTAACCTAAAAACAAGAGATTCGCATTTGGCCAAAATATTGTCCTTAGATCCCCTTACAAAACCTGAATTATGGAATTGAACCAGTATAGAAGTCAGCAAAGCGTACAGAATATACATTTTCAACTGAGGATGACCTAGGGATTATTACATCAAAACAAGTAAAAAGCATTCTCACCTCATTGTTTTTGTTGTGCCAGTCGCACGCCAACTAACTTTTGTGAGTCGTCTGCTATCAATGTTGCCAACATAAAAATGTATCTAAAACCATGACAATATTTGGCGGTCATTTTAAATTGGGGGTGCGGATCATTTCCCATTGCGGATTTTTGCCCCACCCTACCCTACCTGTACAGACATATTAAATGTTGAATTTAAGTAGATGTAACAGGACTAGGTTACAGTATTCAGTAACTTCAGTCAACTGCATAAATGAAACGTAAAAAATAATAAGAATCAAATGTGATAAGAGCGCTCGTCTCACGCGAAACAAGGAGCGCTTGCGTCACGTATTTCCTAGTTTCAAAGCAGCGTCATTCGGTCATGTTGGATATCGTCTAGAAAAACCTATGCATTCATGTTCCTGCCAATCGAAAATATTTGTTTATATGCAGATCAAATGAGTTTAGGAATGTAGCCAGGTGTGTAAGGAGGGGGAAATTGGTAGCTTGAGATGTGTAGGTTTTTCTAATAAATCAAGAGCTTTCCAACAAGTGGCGAACTCTGTACGATGAAAATTGCGGAAGTTTTATTTCCTTACCAGCGGGTTGGTTGTTCGTGAAAATCGATCGAAATTGAAACGCTGCATTCTATTCATGTTACATTTTCACATGTACCCCACGCCTAACCCACAGATAATATCCATGTCAATATTACCAACCTTCAATTTGGCTTTCATATCGAAATGCTGAATTTCAATCTTCAATTTAGCTTTCATATCGAAATGCTGAATTTAGCACACTGAAATTCACAATGAAATGCTAAAATCCATAGCAGCACTGTTGATGGCCTAAGTGGGAGAATTCATTGAGTTTTCTGGAAGCCCACTCTCTCAGAAATGATGATGTTAACTTAACAGAAAGTTATGGTGGTAGGTATATCTTCTCCATTCGATTCCGAAAATAACCAGTTTGGCATGTTACATAAATATTGTCCGTATTTGCGGTTGTACTTCTGATGTTTTCAACGCTGTCCTGTTCATCATTATATCTGCGACCCCGGTGAATAAGTGGTCAAGTCAAATTTGCCCATTTTACAGGGGAGCATTATTAAAATTTGAACCTTCACCTAAAACCCGAATTTTGTCGCAGAAGGTTGAAATTTGGGATGAACGACTACATCATTCATTCCAAATTTCAACCTTCTACGACAAAATTCGGGTTTTAGGTGAAGGTTCAAATTTTAATAATGCTCCCCTGTAAAATGGGCAAATTTGACTTGACCATAAAAACGGAGTTGAGTAGAACGTTTTCTATTTCCACGAAAATAATGAGTTACAAGTTAAATCGATTTCGACGGTTAGGTCATCATCAGTAACAAACAATAACTGAAGGTACATCACAGAGAGTATAGCTTATATAGACACAAGTGAAAGGGAAGTAGGGTTTAAGAATAAAAATAATCTTAAAGCTTCGTTGCGTTCTGTAAAAGATAAAATTAGCGTTCAAGATAAAAGTGGGGTTTATAAGCTGAAATGTTCTTGTGGGCTTGAGTATTGTGGTCAAACTGGTAGGAAGTTTAGGGAAAGAATAAAAGAGCATGAGAAGGATTTCAGGGATAGCAAGGGTGATTCTGCTTTTGCGAATCACCTAAGAGAACCCAATCATAACTTTAGTTTTGATCTAACAAACGGACAGTATATAGAATTTCCTCATTTTTGCCCGAAGGGAGGTATGTTGGATGTGCTTGAAAAGTTCGAGATTCTTAAGAGTGATAGGTCTGGTAAATGTCTGAATGAGGTGGTCCCTCAACATGTTTCACCATTGATAGGTTCCTTCGTACAATAGCTTGGTCTCCCCTTCACAATGTTACCCTCACCAATGTTGTGATAGGTCTGAATGAGGTGGTCCCTCAACATGTTTCACCATTGATAGGTTCCTTCCTACAATAGCTTGGTCTCCCCTTCACAATGTTACCCTCACCAATGTTTGAGCTCCCTTTCACTTTGTCTGCCTTGATTGGCATTTGATGATCCTCCCAGGTCCCTTCACTTCTCTGAGCCAATAGGATTTTCCTTTTACTTATCTGATTGGGTATGACTTTCACTTCCTCGACCAATGGGATTCAAGCTCCCTTTCACTTGTGTCTATACAGGGTGTCGCCCTAACTCGAGGACCAAACTTCAAGGATCGATTCTACAACTAATTTGCAAACTTTTTTGTCTCCTGACATTTTTTTTTTAAACGCTTTAAAATTATACTTTTTTCACTTTTAAGATTTTGTTCGTGTTTTCGACCTTGAGCCATTAAAACGGCCATAACTCCCTCAATTTACTGGATAAACTCAAATATGAGTATACCGTTGGAAAGAACGTTAAATTTCCTATCAGTTCATGAGGACAAAAAAGCTTCTTAAGCCTTTCGTATAAGTGAATAAATTGGTCAAAGTCAGAAATTTAAAACTTTCTCGAAAATCACCATTTTTCAGGCTGACTCATCTTATGTAATAAACAGCCGTATCGGCGGGCACTCAACGGAAAAAACTTGCCCAGAATCTCAGCTTTCCAACGGTCTATCAATTTTTCTTTTTAACATTCAAATTAGAAGAGTAAATGAAGTTTGAATGCCCGAAAACGTGTGTTTTACAAGCAAATCCTGTGTTTTAAGCGGTTTCTGGTCCCCCTCGACCTCAAGATGGCTTGACGATTTTGGTATCATTTCCTATGTAATTTTCTACGCTGAATCAAATAGTGATACTTCCGAATGGTTCCGACTGCTAAAAAGTGGATTTTTTGAAGAAAACCTTCGTTTTTCGTACATAAAATACGCATTATTCTTGAATGTGGTAGTGAGCATGAAGTAACACCTTTTAACTCAACAAAAACTTCAATCAACGGTGTTTCAATTCAATTCGGTGTTTTTATTTAGTTAAAAGGTGTTACTTCATGCTCACTACCACATTTAAGAATAATGCGTATTTTATGTACGAAAAACGAAGGTTTTCTTCAAAAAATCCACTTTCTAGCAGTCGGAACCATTCGGAAGTATCACTATTTGATTCAGCGTAGAAAATTACATAGGAAATGATACCAAAATCGTCAAGCCATCTTGAGGTCGAGGGGGACCAGAAACCGCTTAAAACACAGGATTTGCTTGTAAAACACACGTTTTCGGGCATTCAAACTTCATTTACTCTTCTAATTTGAATGTTAAAAAGAAAAATTGATAGACCGTTGGAAAGCTGAGATTCTGGGCAAGTTTTTTCCGTTGAGTGCCCGCCGATACGGCTGTTTATTACATAAGATGAGTCAGCCTGAAAAATGGTGATTTTCGAGAAAGTTTTAAATTTCTGACTTTGACCAATTTATTCACTTATACGAAAGGCTTAAGAAGCTTTTTTGTCCTCATGAACTGATAGGAAATTTAACGTTCTTTCCAACGGTATACTCATATTTGAGTTTATCCAGTAAATTGAGGGAGTTATGGCCGTTTTAATGGCTCAAGGTCGAAAACACGAACAAAATCTTAAAAGTGAAAAAAGTATAATTTTAAAGCGTTTAAAAAAAAAATGTCATGAGACAAAAAAGTTTGCAAATTAGTTGTAGAATCGATCCTTGAAGTTTGGTCCTCGAGTTAGGGCGACACCCTGTATAAGCTATGCTCTCTGTGATGTACCTTCAGTTATTGTTTGTTACTGATGATGACCTAACCGTCGAAATCGATTTAACTTGTAACTCATTATTTTCGTGGAAATAGACAACGTTCTACTCAACTCCGTTTTTATTAAAATGGTTTTCCACAATCTCATCGCGAGTGACTTTATTTGACTTGACCACTTATTCATCGGGGTCGCAGATATATTTTCTGTGCGAGGTTGATTTAGTCTCACCCAAGCAGGTCTGGAACACTAGCACTTCCTCGCACTTGTCATGGAAACCTTCTCATTAGGGATGGGAATCAATAAACAAAACATAGATGTTTGCACATTGATGTGTAAAAATTTTTGTGAAAACCCAATACACAATATACTTTATATTTAACAATATACTTTATAGGAAGGGAAAAAAGTATTTTCTTTAAAAAATTGCTAAAAAACAACCTTGTAAAACCGCTTTTTTTTGATGGGTAGAACTCGTTCCTGGATGACCAATTTTTACCAGTTGATTAAAATCGTTTCTACGTCGTTTTCTTCTGTAGTAAGTTTCTCTTTGGACACTCACCACAAGTACATTCAAATCAATTTTAAAAATGCCAAAATAAAGGTTATTGCGTTGATTCAAGTGATCAACGCCCGTTTAATACGGTTTGATCTCCACAAAAATGACAGTGAGACAAAAGGCCAGGTTACCTTGGGATAACTCAGTTCCGTTTTAGCATGGGACATGCTTTAGCCTTGGGCTAACCACCTAAAAACGTTACGTGTGAGGGTGACGGGCGAGTGTCACGCGGGGGTTATTCTCCACCCATCCCTACTCCGCCAAAAAGCGCGGCTGAAGCATGTTCCATGTTTCTCGAATTTTAGCCAAGGCTCAAAACATTAAGGCGAGGATCCGTTTTTTTTTTTTGTGTAACAAAATTTCTCATGATTCTCAGCAGTAAGTATATATTTATGGGAAAAGAGAGGGAAAACATCGATACATCGACACCCATCCCTACTTCTCATGTAAAATGAGTTCGAATCGGTTATTGATGCAACTTTCTGCATAGATTGATTACCTGGATGCTTTCTGCGCTCGCTTCTCTAGAAAGAAAGACAATCAATCCATAAGTAAATGTAGTAAATCGTATTTGGAAGAGCTCCGATCTGCAGGCGATTCCTATTTTCTGTCGTTTTCGTAAAAGACCATTTGAGTTTTTGCTTCCGAGTCTACCAAGGTAGCGGAAGCGTAGTTTTCACTTTTTGACCGACTTCATGCGCGGCGAAGCCGCGCCGAAGGAAGGAGGTATACAGTTCGGTGTGTCATGGGACGACGATTTTTTTTTTTTTTTTTTTTTTTTTTTTTTTTCTGTATGTTTGTACCACTAGCATTTTCTTATTCGGGCACCAATCTGCCTGATTCTTCTTGAAAAGTGTTCTACAAGTATCCATAGTGGTCCCGTTTCAATCAGATTTCATTTTGCTTTGTTAAAAGTATCGAAATTTTGTGAAAATAGTTCAAAAAACGTGGTTTTCGGGAAGATTGTTCCGCATCCTCTCCCCCCACCCGCTCGTCCCCCCCCCCCCCCACCACCACCACCCACCCGCCCGTCCCCTCCGGCATATTCTTAGACGCCTGCCGCCCCTCAACAAATTCAAGGGGGACCACCCTCTCATTCATTGGGGACCATCCTCCCTATTTAGAGTGAAACGCTTATTTCTTCAAGATAAAGTGGATTGTGAAGCAAAATTTTAATTAAAAAAAAAATGATATTGAACTCAATAATTATTTTGAAATTAACTTTAACATTTCACTGAAAGACGAGTTTCCCGACTTTGTGTACATGTTTGTGTACATTCAAATTTAAGGTCCGATTCTAAGCTTCACAAAAAATGAGATGCTTTATGAGGGGGTTTCCGATAACCATCAAATTCCAGTAGACTACCAAGTGGGTCTAGCACATAGCCTTCTCATCATCCAAAACATGTTGCAGCTGGCTAAAATATGAAGTTCTAGTCCGATTCCGATGAAATTTTCAGAGATTGTACGAGTTGGCGTGTAGATGGTCCTCTATGAAAATCATTGCCCCCGGACTGATAGCCGCTGCGCATGTGCAAACGATAATTTCCTTGTAGCAGCCATCATTTCCACATTTTCCATCCGACTTCAAGAAAATTCTCAGAGATCATGCAAATTGGCATATAGATGGTCCCCGATGAAAAGCATTGCCAAGGAACTGATAATAGCCACTGCGCATGCGCAGACGTGAATTCCCTGTAGGAGCTATACTTTCTACATTTTCCATCCGATTTTGATGGTATTTTTGGGATTGCGCGGATTTGAGTGTAGATACTCCTCTACGGATATCATCGCCCCCATTTTACTTACGTTGAGTGAAACAGTTTGGTGCAGGAGGAAGCGAAATAACAATGCGTGTTTTTTCGCTCACCAACAGGTTCTAATTGACTTAATGCTTATCCAATGAGACGTCCCCTGGAATGCATGCATTACTAAACAATATGTTTAATAATTTTTTGGACTCACTAATAACTACTTAAAACAATAATACTGTAGGTATAGGTACTAAAATAAAATGTAAAAATTAAACAATAAAGTTACCTACTACCTTCATAAAAAAACCTCAAAAAGTAATAATTAATTCCACAATAAAACTCGGCGCTTTACGCCTCGGCGGGGGGCTCCGCCCCCCTGCACCCCCCGGTTTATTTCTTTTTCCATACTCTGTATGAAATCATAGGAACACAGAATGTGTTTTTGCGATGCTAGTCATCCGTTAAATAAAAAACAACAATAATAAATGTGGAGTCTTTGGCAATAATAAAATAAATAATTGTTAGACATTTAATTTGGTCTAAAACCCTATAAATGTTATATAAATAAATATGTAACTACAAGAAAAATACTATATAAATTGAGAGCTTTCCAACGAATGGTGAACAATTTCTGTGCAATGAACACTGCGGGAGTTCTATTTCCTTACCAACGGCTTGGTTGCACGTGAAAATCATTATAAAAGGCGCGTAACGGTTTTTTCTGTCGCTTTTTCGTGACGATTTTTTTTCGGTAGGTCATCGCAAAAACACATGCTGTGTTAAAAACCATTAGTAATTAAAAAATACAAGTAAAAGATTTAAATAAGAAAAATAGCGAAAAATGTAGAAAAAAGGTTAACAGTCGGTAACTCAAAGAATACCGACTTTTAACAAAAGTACTTGGTAGTAGGTAAATTATGTAAAATTAAAAAAAAAATTAAATAATAAAAGTCGAAAAAATTAATAAGTTAAAAATTAAAACGAATGATTTAAAAATTTAAACAAAAGTACTTGGTAGTAGGTAAGTTATGTTAAATTAAAATAATTAAAGTCGAAAAAATTAATAAATTAAAAATTAAAACAAATGACCTATAAAATTAAATTTTAAAAATAAATTTAAAAAATCACTAAAAAGTAAAAAATAAAAAAAATTATGAAAATACAAAAATAGTAAAATAAAAAACTTTTTAACAAAAAAACGGACCGACCTCAAAACTGATGATATCATCCCACTAAAAAGGAAAAAATAATAACGACAATTTATTTAGATAGGTTGGTAGGTAGGTACGCATTGAAGTCGCCGCCGTGCCCATCTGCAGAAACAAACATACACAAGTAGATTCCACTTCCATCTGGTTAGTGTTACAACATGGGTCGATAGTGCAATACAAAACATGAATGAGAGTGGGTACCTATCATTGAGGTAATGCATGTGTTCCAAAACTATTAGGTAGTACGTCACTGCTGTCGTATGAAGGAGGATGAGAGAGTGACAATAAGTGTGAATCTCAGTAACAATATTTCCTTTGATAACAGCTGAAGACGTCTGCGTCACCAAAAATGGCAGTTGGATAAAAATTCAACATGAGAAGGTTGTTTACTTACTTACCTACCCCTACTCCTGTTTTGTATTGCACTATCGACGCATGTTGTAACACTAACTGGTTCATTTGAGTATGAACTCATATCACAAACCCACATCATGACCTAGACAATTCTACATTCAATATGCCATACATGGAATATAAGATTAATTAGATATTATGTAATCAAAGATTGATCACGTATAATTAGATAAATAACTATTAGATACTATCTAATCAAGAGATGGTTTGTTGGAATCCAAACATTTCGTACGGGGATTCACACTTATTGCCACTCTCTCATCCTCCTTCATACTACAGCAGTGACGTACTACCTAATAGTTTTGGAACACATGCATTACCTCAATGATAGGTACCTACTCTCATTCATGTTTTGTATTGCACTATCGACCCATGTTGTAACACTAACCAGATGGAAGTGGAATCTACTTGTGTATGTTTGTTTCTGCAGATGGGCACGGTGGCGACTTCAATGCGTACCTACCTACCAACCTATCTAAATAAATTGTCGTTATTATTTTTTCCTTTTTAGTGGGATGATATCATCAGTTTTGAGGTCGGTCCGTTTTTTTGTTATTCAAGGTTGAAAAAAGTTCTCCTCAATCAAAATTTACACTCGCGTATTACATTTTAGACCTTCCTGAACTATTTTGGTTGTGTGTCTGTCATGAAATCCTTGTAACGGGCCTAACTATACGAAGTTACAGACCGATGTTAATGGAATTTTCACACGTACGTGTAGATAGTCCCCTATGAAAATCGATAGTAGCCCCAGCGCATACTTAAACATGAAATCCTTGTAACAACCATAACGTCTCCATTTTCCATCCGAATTTGATGACATTTTCAGGGATTGTGCGGGTTGGGGTGTTGATGGTTCCCTATAAAAATCATTGCTCCCGAATTGATAGTAGCCTCTGCGCATGCACAAGTGTGAATTCCTTGTCACAGCCATAACTTCTACATTATCTACCCGAATTCGATGAAATTTTGAGAGATTTTGTGGATTGATGTGTAGAAGGTCCCCTCTGAGGGTAGTTCAAGGTATTTAGAGATTGATGTTTTGGGATTCGCTACAATGCATCGGATCTAGGGATGGGTATTGATACTCGATATTTCAAAATATCGATACTTTCGTACCGATACTCGATATTTTAGTATCGATACTGCTCTATCCGATATTTTTGGATATCGATACTTTGGATCCGATATTTCTAAATATCGAATATCGATACTGTTCTCGGGGAAAATTCAACATAATGGCTAAAAAATGAAGAATAGGTAGCCATACACGAGCAGATATCTGCGACAGATTTGGTCGCCCGATCTCATCTGACAGATATCGCTAACGATCTGGAGTGACCGATGAGATCGGTCGTTGCCCCTTAACACGGAAAACTTATCGGCCGATCTTTCATGCCCGAGATCTGTCACCTGACCAGTGCCCGATGTCTTCTGTTCGTTCGTGGGATGAAATCTGACAGATTCAGGTCTGTCACCGACGTTCGTCTGGCAGACTCGAGTTATCGGTCGAGTCCGAAATTTTTTCCAGATCGGTCACACATTCCGTAAGTTGATGCCATGGGGTTAGTGAATTAGGCGTAGTAAATTAGCGGCTTTTGCGGCGGGTATTTTTTTATTGCCCATAAACGTGTGTCTTTGTGGTCTTATTACAACAAACTTCATGATTCATCCTAATCATACCGTGTCCGTTTCAAAGAAGGAGGTGATACTGTAGTAGAGGTGCCTATTAGTGTGAAAGCTTTTTTTATTCCTGTATGGGATCGGAAGAAGAAAGTTTGAGATTCTTCAGCGATATTAAAAATGGTGGGAGGAGCACCTACAAATATGAGAGGAAAGCATACTAATCGTCCCGAAAGAAGCTATTATGGACCATATTGATGGCTAAGAGACAACATGACATGTTGTGATATCATATGTGATATGATATACATCACATTGTGATATGAAAATTCTATTGGTTTCAGGAGAATGAAAAACCTCTTCTATTTTGCTTGCTTTGGATCTGTATAAAAGGTAGCTAAACGTGTTGATAACACTTGTTGTCTCCACTGTTGTTCTTGACAAGTGTTGCTAAACTTGAAATTAAACATTTCCAGTGGTTCGAACTAAAAAAAGGACCACAGCACTAGATTTCCACTCTTTTCATATTACACGTTGTCTCTTAGCCATCGATATTCCATCGTTCAAATGAGGAGGCTCTCATTACTCTTCAATAGATTCTTCTAAAACGTATTTAGGGTAAAACAAGCTGATGGCCTTAACGTCAGATAGCGGACTGACATCAAACTTCTATGACGGATTTCACAAACCTCTGACTAGTAGCTAGAATTATTAGAAGGGAGGCTGCATCTTCGTCCTACGGGATTAGTCCAGTTTCCCATCCCAACCCAAATTCATTCCAGCCTCTTTAAAAACTCTTGAACTGGGAGGGAAACGAAAAAAAAAAAACGTGTAAAATTGATAAGAGTATAAATTAAAATTTCGTTTGCCGTCTCTGATGGAAACAAGATGAATTGGGGTTGTGACTCTCGGAATCGGTCACCCCACGAGCACTTCCGAGAAGTCTGCAGGTTAAGGGGGACGCCCGACTACCATCTACTAGATTTGAACTCTCGCAGATATCTCTGGTCGATTTTCACATCTTTCATCATTTTTTAACGCCCACTAACGCACAGATCTTTCGCACAGATATCGTTTAAAAACGCGATATCTGTCGCAGATATCTGCTTGTGTATGGCTGGCTAATGTAGAGAGGTTTTTGGGTCATTACTCTTTGGTTGCACAAATGACGTTTATATCGTGGAAAAAATCACTCTGCTAGGATTCTCAATAGTGAAAAATGAATAAAAGTTGTTGAAAAAATTCTTTTTCTTGAGAAAATTGGATGATATTGATAGTTTGTGACACTAGAGTATCGATACTCGATATTTTAAAATATCGATACTCATGCCCAACGATACTTGCGATATCGATACTCAGATACGATACAGTATCGATACAAAATATCGATACTTTTATAACGATACCCATCCCTAATCGGATCATCTATGCAATGGGGTTATGTAGGATGCTATGTGCCACACCCATTTGGCAGACGTTTTTTCAGGTCACAATCACAATTTGTTTTGTTCTCCACTGTTTTATTTACTCACATGTTTTTCGTTCGACTTTGTTTTTGTTTGTCTGCATTGTTTCATGAAAATCTTCCTTCCAGCTGCTCGCCCTCAGCGGTATAAAACAAGAAAACATTAGCCCGGGACAGATGGTACGTAAATTATCTAGAAAGGAATTCAAACTTCCATTTTTAGTATTGAATCGATTCCCTGGTTCTGGGCATAACCTACTTGCATTGGTAAAATGTGAACTTTTTTAATCGCATTATTAATTTTTCATATTTTATTGCATATACCCACTTCTTTAAGCTATTCGTGATTTAATATTTGTACTTACAAGTACAGGATAGTTACATTTAAGACCTTAATGCTGGGAGTTAGATACATTTTTCATTCCTAACTTGCATGATCGGATGTGAGTACAATTTTCGAGTGATTTATTTCGATATTGTAACGTCATTGTGCTGCATATGTAGATGGTTTTTGGTGCATGGGTTTTGTGTTTAGTTGCGTTGTAACCAAGGAAGGCTTTGTTATGAACTGATGTGTTTAATTGTTCAATTTCCATTACACAATGATTGTGAATATGCCTCGCGGTGTTTACATACGTTATACAATTTGCTATTCAACCCGGTTTTGTAAAGTATTGTGAATATGCCGTGTGATGCTTTCATTTGCCTCGAAAACGGATTGTTACACGCAGAAATATCAACTGATAATAGAACCGACCAATCAGTTCCTTTTGGTTTATTTTTTTTTTCAATAATCAACCTTTGAATCGACCAAGAAAATTTTTTTAACCCCCGCCCCTCAATTAGTTGGTTTACGTTTCGACGTACGTAGAATCCAAAACGCTGCAAATTATTACACAAATTTTTATTATTTTTCTATACACATAGATCATTCATCTGCAAAGAACACGGCTTTGTTACCACCAACCAACATGAAGAAAAACATCGATCGCATGTTGGTCAGCTAAAATTTGAACGGCCTCTTTTGCGATTCACACTCGTGTTTCTGATTTATCGTAAGTCCAATCCTTAAGTTCTCGTAGGGAACGAACGGTTCGTCCTACAGAGCTCCGCTTGGTCTCTAAAAATTCAATACTATTTACAATTGGTTGAAAAACGATACCTTTATTTCGAGAGTTTTCGAGCTAGGGCACTCTTGAAAATTTCAACTCTCAATTTCCACCCCTTAAAGGTGACTGACATCAACCAAAAGCTTCGCGGCACAACTAGACCCCAAATGGAGCCCATATACCGAATTTGAACCAAATCGGTCCAGAAAAGTGCCGCGTACGGACAATTTTTCATTAGATTTCGGATTTTACGTACCTTGAAACGTAAAACATCAAATTTTGAGGGGGTTTAAAATTTTTGTTTCTTGCTAGTGATGCGACATCGATGGAAAACATCGATGTTTCTCAACATCGTTGTTTTTGAAATCCACCATCGATGTCGAGTGGAAACATCGACCAAAAACATCGATGTTTCACAACATCGATGTGCCCGATCTTTATGTAGTTACATAATAATAAATATTCGATAACGTTTGGCTGTAGGTACCTCCTCAATTTCTACCCTAGTACATTTTCCAAATAAATATTTAAAGCAGTTACACCCCTAATAAATTAAGAAAATACGTCAGTGAATAACAAAAGTATATATTGTTCATTATTTTCATAGCACTTGCCAAGTTTTTGCTTCCGAGTCTACCAAGGTAGCGGAAGCTTTGTTTTCACTTTCCGAAGACGAAAAAAAAAGTTCTCCCAAATCAAAATTTTCACTCGCGTTTTGCGTTTTAGACCTTTCTGAACAATTTTGGTTCAGTGTCTGTGTGTCTGTGTGTCTGTCATGAATTCCTTGTAACGCGCATAACTATACGAAGTTATTGTCCGATTTCGATGAAATTTTCAGGGATTGTGCGGGTTGGTGTGTAGACGGTCCCCTATGAAAATCATCATCCTCGGACTGATAGAAGCGACTGCGCATGCGCAAACGTGAATTCCTTGTAACGGCCATAACTTTAACATTGTCTATCCGATTTCGATGAAATTTCCAGGGATTGTGCGGGTTGGTGTGTAGACGGTCCCCTATGAAAATCATCATCTTCGGACTGATAGAAGCGACTGCGCATGCGCAAAAGTGAATTTCCTTGTAACGGCCGTAACTTCCACATTATCCATCCGATTTCAATGAAATTTTCAGGGATGTTACAAATTAGAGTTTAGATGGTCCCCTATGAAAATCATCACCCCCGGATTGATAGTAGCCGATGCGCATGCGCGAACGTGAATTGCTTGTAACAGACATAACTTCCACAATTTCTACCCGATTTCGATGACATTTTCAGGGATTACGCGGATTAGGTTGTAGATGGTCCCCAATGAAAATCAAGGCCTTAAAATTTACAGTAGCCTCTGCGCATGCGCAAACGTAAAATCCTTGTAACAGCCGTAACAGTGGCGTGTGAGGTGAGGATCTCAAACCCCATTCAACTATCCCCTTGATAGGTCAGTCAGCAATGCTCTGGATTCCCACGTAGGAGTCCCAGGTTCGAATCCTTGTCAAGCTAAAAACTTTTTGATCCAATCACTACCGCACTTATATTTTTCGTCCGAATTTGATGAAATTTTCTAGTATTGTCCAGATTAGCGTGTAGATGGTCCCCTATGAGGGTAGTGAAAGGTACTTAGAGATTGGTGTTTTCAGATTACTATTGCTATGCATCGGTTCATCTATATAATCGGGTTATGGATACGAGGAAGCTATGTGCCACACCCACTTGGCAGACGTTTTTTTTTGTTTTTTTTTTTTAATAGGAAAGCATTGAAAGGAAGGAATTGCAAATTAAAGATAAACCTTGTTTATTACAGTATTTTCAAAAAGTAGAACGACACATGAACAAAAACACATGGTACATAATATTTCCAAATCTCAAACATTCATTCAAGTTCAGGTTTTTCCATTTTACATGTTTTCTCCCCAGTACTTCTTTTTATTGCACCGGTAAAAAACTGAATCGGTCGATAAATTAGCTATTATTTATTCCTCCAAGAGACAAGTATGTAATAATTCATCGCGATTGGTATTTTAACGCTTGTTTCATTCATTATTTTAATGTGTAAACTAGTGAACAATGAAAAATTAATGTGACATTGATTGAGACATCGATGTTGTGAAAACATCGCTATTCAAACATCGATGTTTATTGAAAAACATCGATGTTTTGAAAACATCGATGTCGATGTCGCATCACTATTTCTTGCTCGATTCCAAAGGCTTATTATTGAAAATAATAAACCAAAATATACAGTTTTTTACTCGTTGATGTCACCGAAGCTAACTAAGATGTTTTTTTCATAGCAACCAGATGGAGTGGAGAGATACGATAGTCTTTTAGATGAGTTAAACAGTCTAGCACATAATTGTCCCCGCATTTTTCAGCCAGTCTGGGTTTAATTAAAAAATGGCGATTTTGGAGTTTTAGTGTCTTGTTCCAAAGCGATGACATGCCTGCCCCAGGGCAATAAGATCAGAGGTGATCAAACCAGTTGCATGTTTCCATCAAACGCCATTACTACTGTGGCTCCACCTACCTGTACTGTGTCAATATGGGCACGGTGTGGTTGGGATGGTTTACGCCGTCAAAGGCTCATTTTTTAAAAGTTAATTTGTGGTGAAATTCAATTGTGTTGGTTCTGTGAGCTCCTCATCCTCTCCCATGCTGCTGCTTTGATACTACTTCGTTTAGTGCCGTTTGTGACACCGTAACTCTCAAACGCCCATTTTTTAGTTTCATTACTTTCCTATCAATGCAAAACTGTAGATCTTCTGCGTAGATTACTTATTTGATTCTTTTTTATGTCTCTAGAAAGCTGAGTGGATGACCACAACTTGTAACCACGCTCTTTACGCCATCGTGGACGTTTTTACTCAATATTTCCCCGTTCTGAGTCCAATTCTCCTTGGAAACTTGTACAACCAACTTCTGTGGTGCGTCCAGCAAAGTAAGTACTCATTTTCATATTGCTTTTATGTTTTTTTATTTTCGCATGGTTTTGAGTCCGCTTGATGAATTTGCTAAAAATCCTGATATTCCACCTTGTGATACACGTTAATAAGAAGGTGAAATCGTATAAAACCGAGGCATAATCGTACACAAAAACCGAAAAATGAAAATCTTCTCGAGAATTTACCGCCAGCTACATTCCCGGACTTCACAAGCAAATTTTCATTCATGTTAATTAAAAATAATTTAAAAAAGTTGTTTTAGAGATTTTAACGTACACAATAACGCACAAGTGGGAACAGGGACTTTGTGTTGTTGGGAAAATTGAGAATTTAATGTTTAGTGACCAGTTTTTGTTATGCAATACGTAGTAAAACAGCATGGAACTGTCTGGTTTTCAAGTATCCATGAGCACCATGGAATTGAGTTGAACTTTAGAGTCAGTACCCATGATAACTGTGAACAAATAAAGCAAAATTCTCCTTTGAACGTTCATCTCTTTAACCCCAGGGTTCAATCAAACTCGATTTTGCGTAACATCAAGGTTAACGATTTTTTAACGGGGCCTACGTACACAGTATTGAGGATTCATAGTCGGCGGAATTCATAGTCATTACTTAAGTCTGAGTGCACCCTCAAATGCATCAATAAGGGTTGGAGAGCACTCATTTGTATTCATAGACAAGATTTGAGGGCGCCCTGAGGGAGCACTCAGTGCGAATTCTAAGGGCGCACTCAACGGTATTCATAAACCAAACTCAGCGTTGAGTTGAGGCCCACCCTCGACTCAATGTCGCAAAATCCTGAGTGCTGGCCGGAGGTACCTTAAGTGCCCCTCAGCCACAGTTATTATCAGATGTTCCTACTGAAAATAGTGTACAGCAAGTCAAATACCTATCTATTTTGTTTGTCTAATAAAGGCAAGTTTTTCGGTCAAAAATATCCAATGAAGATCGTCGCAAACTTGAATTTCCTTATAACAGTCTTTTCAATATTTTCTCCCCGAACTCGGTGAAATCTTCCGAGATTGTGAGTTTCTTTCTTGAAGTTGTCAAATATTCTCGCCTTCGTTCTCAATACTCATTCTTGTTTTACGATCTAGTAAAATGATAAAGTAGGAAATATTTGTAGAAAATTATACGGGTTGGTAATAAAGTACAAGTTGAATAAAAAAACATCCATATAGGTACGAGTTTATTTCGGGCTTTATATTGTTTCACACAGGTAAATAAATAAGTAAGTAGGTAAAGGTTTTGAAGGGTTCCAAACGTCATAAATATTCGTATATTTGTTTGTGGATAAGCCTTCTTCATTCGGCCGGGAGAAGTTAATTTGTCTGAAACAATCAGAGCAATATAGTCGAGTCCGAGGGCAGCAAATTTATTGATGAAATTGCGGAGATAAAAATCAAGTTACAAACTCCGAAGAATGTCAGCACCCTCACATAATTGAACAGACTTCAATTTGGTTGATTCACCACTGCTAATAACTCAAAACTAATGGTTACTTGTAGGGAATCGGACAAAATAAAGAAATTAGCATGCACATCCACAGTAATGAAAATGCAATAAGATACTCTTCATTACTGTTATAACCACAGAGAACCGGTGACAAGGTTATAAATCACGATCAGTGCAGAATACGAGAGGGAAATTTCCCCGTGCTTTTTACCCAAAATATCCATGAAGCAGGGAAATATCCCCACCAAGGCTGCCAACTTAGGGTGAAAATGAGTTGAGTAGCCCCTGAGCGTCCCCTCAGGCTCAGTGTGCACTCAGGCGACCATAACACAAGTGGGCCGTCTCAATCAACTATGAATACGGACAGTTGAGTCGAGGCCGACCCTCAACTCAGATAATTGAGTGCTCGCTCACATTCAAGCCTTTGTCTATGAATTCCGCCCTAGGTATCTATACTGAGAAAGTATGAACCCTTGTGTAATAATTTGCACCGTTTTGATAAATTATAACGATAATTCATTCTGTTAGCACCACTGCTTTCAAATTTGATTCACTCAAACCCCTCATTAGTTAGGAGCGACAACTCTACGCTGTTGTGTGAGATACGCTTTTAAAATCAACTGTCTACCTTCCGTCACCCTACTATGCTTTGTACTCGTATATTCTCTGTGAGCTGGACATATTCTGCTTTTTTTTTTGTTTTTTGTTTTATTTTGTCATGCTTCTGGTAGATAGTGTGTCATGTTGGTTCTTTATCCTTAGCCACATCTCCAACCGTTCCGCTATTTGCCGCAGAAAATGAGCAGCTCGCGAGATCAGGAACGAATTGCCTGGAGAACCTGGTCATATCGACTGGGCAACAATTCACGGATAAGACTTGGGACATGACGTGCAAATGTTTGCTCGACATGTTCCAGTCAACGGCGCCCCACGACCTTCTTACTTGGACCGCCGAGGATAAAAATCACCAAGTACGAATTATTGAAATCTTCCATTTGTTTTATGCTGATGATTGTTTTTCAGTTTTAATGTTTAGATAGAATGTAGATCAAAATCAGAGACTTGTACTGAAAGCGTCGTCTATTTCATCGAAATTATGGAGTAACTAGGTAATAAAGGAGGTAAGTAGCGCCAAAATAGGGTCGACTGCTGTTCAAACCACCGAGGAATCAATCTGGTTGTTTTTTCAAAATAAATCATAACAGCTATTTGTCGGATCGGTCGTGGATTTTCAAAGGAATCAACACAAATCTCATTGGTTGCGTTGTTTGACCGTTTATTTAAGTTACTTAAGTTGAGAAAATTGGAAAAAAAGCTTTTAAAAATACAAAAAAAAATTAAAATTTATTGAATGTTAAACTGGTGACAATATGGCACGTTGACACATTCAACACGAGTCGTTGGCTGATATGCGTTCTAGTTATTATTATATTTAAACAATTATTTGGCCTAATTCTCTAGCCTAATTTGGATGTTCATGAAATTATTATTGTGCACATTTTATGTCGAATGAAGCCTTATTCTCAAGGTAATTCTTTCTACAATTTATTCGACATAAAAGTTGGGGAAAAAACGAAGACGAATTCGCGTGAGAAGCGAAATGGTATTCGAAAATGAGGTTTTTCTGAAATTTGGCATTTCTCAAAATTTGGAACAAACAAAATTGAACAAAAAAAGTCAAATTTTTTGTCCGTTTTGAACTCATTGATAGATTGTATAATATACAATTAAAGGTTCATTCTACCATTCTCATATTATGAGAATGAAGAATGAATATGGTCAATATTTCAGCTAGGATGCGTCGTTCAGACGTAGAAAGAGAAAAACTGATGAAAGTCCGAAAATTTCGTGGTTTTTAGCCCACCAAAAGTTTTTCCAAAGGCTTTCGAGGCCAAAAACTCGGTTTCACCATACTCACACTAAACCGAACGATCCTAGAAAAAATAGCTCTTGTTCCATTTTTTGCAAGCTCGAAACCCTCGAAATTTGCTGGGCTGCAGTTGCAAAATCTGAAATAAGACAAACTAGCTGGCCGCGTCCAACCACAATTCATACGACACTAAATCAACAATTTTTGTACTTATTGACAAGGCTTCACGCCTCTTTATGGGATTTTTGAAGGAAACGTCAATAGAAAAATCTGTAATAGTAAAGGAGTGAAACTTAGTACGTAAGTTTCCTACACAATTTTTCCATTAAAGGTTCATTCTACCATGAAATTATTCTTGAGTAGCGGAAACTCGTTTCAATAATAACAAAATAAATAAAAACGTCTAGTTCCTTTAGCCTAAATCAATTTGAACTTTTGGCAAATCAATTAATACTTTTCGTAAATCCCTTACGCTTTGACAACTACTTAAGTCCTTGTCCGGCTTTTTCTTTCCTATAAAGTTCAATAATTGTTTTAATTTTATAATTGAACTTTTAATTTTTTCTCATTTATTCAAAATATGATCGATCAGATGATTTAAATTCTGTTTACTTTCAAGTATGCATTTTTTTATAGGTACACAATTATTACTCATCAGGTCGGGGTAATTATCTAATTACTTTGAGTAATTGAAGTTGTTGCAGTGAAAAATAGGGGAAATTATGAGAATTGAACCTATGTTGTTGATATAATATTTATCGCTTCAAGAGAATAAGTTATAAGTCATTGAACATTACCTGCCAAGTGTATCTTCCAAAATTATGTATTTTTTAATGTATTTCTAATTGTGTATCTTCCAAAATTAAAGTGGTACACCTAAATCCCAGTGATGCTTGCGTTGGCAAATTAGGTTTGTGAATGGTTACTTGATCTCTCTTGAAAACTTAGCGAATACCATAATTTTTCAATGCTAGTTTAGAAATAAATCCTGTACGGTGGTGGTTGCTAGAAAAATGTGGACATTTCCGGTCCTCAGTTTTGAATGTTGGCCCTTAACCATGGTATCACTAGTGTCACCGAGTTACCAAAATTAAATTAGAATTTTAAATTTAATGGACAGCAGAATTTTTGTGGGCTATTGGAAGTCTCAAAATGGAGTTATGACAAACATTTTCCAGGAAATCGATGAGGGAAAATTGAAACATTTTTGTCAACATAATTTTTTGACTTCTAGTGATTTACAAAAAAATAGTTCGAAAAATTCAGCTCTGTCCATTAACTTTTAATTTGCAATTTAAATCCAGTTAATTTGGTGACACCTTGGGACAGCTGTTGAATTCCTAAGGTGCTTTTAGTGACGATGGTGACACCTTGGTCCAATTAGGGTTGACGTGATGATGTGCTTCTCGTCATTTGTGTCACCGATCATACTCGTAGAATGTTCTAATAGTGTAGAATGACCTAATGAGCAAATTTTCATTGTACTACCTTTTCAACTAAAGGAAGTAATTTTTAAAAGTTTTTTCAAACTTGTTTTGAAAGACTTTTCTAAAGGTTTTTCTCTGCAACTTGGAAATCTGCTTCAATCGCTCTCGAACTGACGTTTGCGCGAACAGTTTATCAGTCATGTCGTGTATTTGAATCAGCCTAAAATATTCATTCAATTAACAAGAAAGTTTCTGACAATTTGCTCACACTTGTAGGTCTTACTAGTGTTCAGATTGTTACTAACATAACGAGATGTTTGCCTTACTTCAGAGCTAACCTTAATCTTCACTAATAACATTTTGGTGATGGACATGCAGGGTGTTCAACAATGGATTCCTAAGTTCATTTCCAACAAAAACTTCCTCACAGTTGTACAACTTATTGTTTTCTCAACTGCTTTAAATTACTTTTTTTCGTTCTTCCAACCTATTGCTACTCTCTCAGCTAACTATGAAAATTCGAGAATTATTATGTAAGTGTTCTTCAACTTTGTTGACACCCTGTATGAAAAGGTAGTGCCTTTCTATCTACACAATTTTTCATGTCATTAATCCTGGTATGCAATTGAATATAATGCATAATATATATAATATGCAAGTTCAAAAGTTGTTGAAATACCTACTGTACCGATTTCTCCAGGAAAGTGGCTGTCTTATAGACTCAATTTGTCTCCTAGATACCTACCTAATAGCAATAAGGAGGGTCTCCCCGATGCATAAGCGTGGCACTAGCACCACCTGTTGGGTCATTCTCATACCACTGAACCCCTTCTCGTCGTTTTCAAGATTTTCAGGGGGTTGGGCTGTAGGTCAAAGGTGGAGGTGAACCTTTGACCTACAGCCCAACCCCCTGAAAATCTTGAAACTTCCAATGGCGACCCCAAGCAGAGAGTGAGTGAGCCCAACCCCCATCCTCTTATCACTCGAGTGTAGTCCTAGTCCTTTTCTCTTAACATTTTCCTGTGACGTAGATTTACTTTTTAAATACTCTTCAAGTTTGGATCATTAAATCTTGGATAAAACAGTTGCCTACGACCACCTTGACGTCCTTGCTGCAGGGAGGGTTTTTGCTTCCGAGTCTACCAAGGTAGCAGAAGCTTTGTTTTCACTTTTCAAGTATGAAAAAAAAAGTTCTCCAAAATCAAAATTTTCACTCGCGTTTTGCGTTTTAGACCTTTCTGAACAATTTTGGTTCAGTGTCTGTCTGTCTGTCCGTCTGTCATGAATTCCTTGTAACGCGCATAACTATACGAAGTTATTGTCCGATTTCTATGAAATTTTCTGGGATGTGCGGGTTGGTGCGTAGATGGTCCCCTATGAAAATCATCATCCTCGGACTGATAGAAGCGACTGCGCATGCGCAAACATGAATTCCTTGTAACAGCCATAACTTCTACATTTTCCATCCGATTTTAATGAAATTTTCAGGGATGTTGCGGATTAGATTGTAGATAGTCCCCAATGAAAATCAAGGCCTTAAAGTTCACAGTAGCCTCTGCGCATGCGCAAACGTAAAATCCTTGTAACAGCCATAACACTTACATTTTTCATCCGAATTTGATGAAATTTTCTAGGATTGTCCAGATTAGCGTGTAGATGGCCACCTGTGAGGGTAGTGGAAGGTACTTAGAGATTGGTGTTTTGAGATTAACTACTATGCATCGGATCATCTATGTAATCGGGTTATGGATACGAGGAAGCTATGTGCCTCACCCACTTGGCAGACGTTTTCTTTTTATTTGGGTATTTTCTAGTGGGCAAGGTCAAACTTTAATGAATACGTAGGTAGTTACCAGAGATGGGTGTTAATCGATTAGGTAACGAATTCCCTCACGAATACAAATTCGATTACAAAAGTATTCGAATAATGAAAGTAGTCGAGTACATTTGTATTCGCGCGTGGCGATTACTTTTTTAATCGCCAAAAGTATTCGTATACAATTTTAATCGAATACTTTTGGCGATTAAAGTCGCCTGATCCGTTAATGTAGGTATTTGTATATTAGCAGGTACAGTGACATTCTGTCGGTATGTAACTAATACATTGGTAATAAATAAACATTGAATTTTTAATGAACTCTGGAAAGCTTTGTTTTTAATTAATTTCAAAAGCAGTGATAGCTAATAAATGAAATATAAAAAATAAAGAATAGTTTTGAAAAATAACGGTACCTATAAGTATTAAATCGGTACAAATGAAGTTCTGACGGCAAGCGATGTTTACATTGATTTTTGGTTTATTATTTTCAATAATGAACCTTTGGAATCGACCAAGAAAAAAATTGTTTAACCTCCCTCAAAATTTGTTGGTTTACGTTTCAAGGTACGTAGAATCCAAAAATCGAATGAAAATTTGGCCGTCCGTCCTTGAAAAGTGATAACAATGCTTCCGCTACCTTGGTAGACTCGGAAGCAAAGAAGTTATTGAGCGTAGTTCGCTACTGAATTTATTTTGTTAGTTTACTATAACTTTTGAGATAGTGTCAAACAATTTTTTTGGAACCCCCTTCTCAAACTTTGTCATTTTACGTATGAAGGTGCGTAAAATCCAAATCTGCAACTCCATCCGTCGTCTTGGCCTTGAATACCCCTAAAACAGATGGAAAAATCAACAATTCATTCCGCACATAGGCTTCCTCTGAGGTCTAGTTGTGCTGAACATCTCTCTGGCTTGATCGTCGCCAACCAGGGGTTTTTGTTGGTTCGAAAAATTCGAATGTTGATTAAAAAAAGTATTCGTTAATCATAAATGCTTTAAAGTAATCGCGAAAGAGTATTTGTTAATCACGAATACTTCAAAAGTATTCGTGACTAACGATTACTTTTTGCGATTTTTTTTTTGTATTCGTTAATCGATTAACACCCTTCTCTGGTACTACTTACCTACCGATTTGGATAAGTATTCTGATCAGTACATACGTACACTGTGATTCATTCGTAGTAAAATTCACGTGCAAAAACTGGAAAAAGTTTATTATCTCGCTACTTACTGCTGTTACCTACCTATTTTTTCAACACAGGTACTAAACTGTTCTAATTTCCGCCAATTATTTCAATAATGAACCTTTGGAATCGACAATAAAATTATTGTTTTTTTTAAATCAATTTAAAATAGTATTGACTCTAGTCTAGAATCGAATGAGACCATTCAGTGTTCTGTAGGACCATCCGTTCACTCCCTTTAAGGACTTGAACTTGGGGAGTAATATAGCAGAAACACGAGTGTGGGGCCAAGAGAGTAGTGGGGCGGAGGCGAAAGGGAAGGTGGGAAGTGGTTCGTGAATGAGTTAACAGGAAGCGCTAGTTGTGCCTCGCTGTGTGCATTGGTGAAACACTCCTATAACAATAAACGCTAGACAATTATAACACTTTAGTGGCAGCTTTTTTTTCTATGAGTTTTATATGTCTTGTGCGATCACCAATTCCCCAGTCGAGGGAAGAATGACGGTATTCCAAGGCACGTAAAACTTCGTGTGTGTGGCGTGTTTTTCACTTTAGTTTATGTTTTGGCAAACGCTTGGTTTGGTGTACCGTTAAGACGTTCCCCTTTTTTGCACGCATAACAGCCTGAACTGTATGCGATACAGAATGCCGTTCAGTTGGAGCTGATTCAAACTGTTGACAACATCATCTTCTACCCTGCGACATCACGGAAGGAGGATCAGGAAAATCTGGCACTTGCGCAAGTGAGTTCCCATGTATTCAATTTATCTAACTTAGGAATCCTATTTATAATGTCGGGAGAGTCTGCTTAGGTCAGCAGAATGTACCACAGGTAACTTCTATGTAATGTAATGTACGCTCTAATGTTCCTTGATGAGAGTGTAGAAGTACGCTTAGTGTAAATAGAAGTACGCTGAGAAGTGTAAATGATAATCATATGGTATTTTTGGTTAATGTAGGGTAATTCCTTACATAAGTTCCTTGTATTTTTACTTTTAAACGTAAACCATCAAACATCAACGTAAATCCAAAAAATTTCCAAAAAAAGCTCTTTTAATAAAAATTTAAATTTCAGAAAAATCAAAATTCAATGAATCTTTTGTCTTCATGCCTTAACTCTGTAAGCGACTCTCTGTCCAGTTCCTGTGGACCAAATTTGATTACATTTTGTTTTTGGGCTCCATTTGTCGTCTAGTTGAGTCTTGAAGGTTTTGTTTTTAGTCGGTCACTTCTTAGGGGTGAAAAGTGGGGGAAATATTATCGAAACGCCCGACCTTGGAAATTTTCGTAGTAGGATTGCCCAACTCAGTATTTCTGAATAAAATTATTACAATACAGCAATTAGAATTTTTTTGCTTTTGAGAGTCAACTTGCCTTACACGAGATTACTAACATCTGACTAAACAGTTAAAATCACGGAAATGAGACTTGAAGGTGCAGATCACAAACTAACGTATATAATAGTCGTGATAAACCAGAGCCTGGCTCGCTGCCATTTTTGGTAAGCCTCCACTTTGGTTGCTCTAGATACAGTACTGTTTGCAGATTGAAAGAATGGTTTGGTGAGGTGTCCATGTGTATTACAATACCAAAAACATCGTCCTTCTAGAACATGGTCCACTCAAGCCAGGGAAAATGAGACCATGTTGACTATCGACCGATGATGAAGTGAAAGGATTGATGTTTTACAGGCAAAACAAAACAAATACAGAACAGTTGGTAAAAAAGAAAATAGGTTCCTTATCCTTGGGAAAGTCTTATCTTAAGAGAATGTACATTCATTCATTCAAAAATAAAAATCACGCTTCCAGTACCTGAAGGATGATGCTTCTTTCAAATTTTTAAGGCGACAGAAGGGCAAGTGAACTCACATTCGAGATAAAAAATAATCCTTCCTAACAATTGGCTAAGTGGAGGGGCTATGACTCGAGTTGCTTGATCTCTGGATTACGATTACTGAGGATCGGCCTTCCCCAGCCTGACTCAACAGGCTACCTAAGATTTTGGAACAGGTAGTCGTCCATGTTAGCAGGTATACCCTTCGAGAAATTGGCCAACCGCATTCTTTCTATCTTCGAACAGTAGATACTCTCTCCTGAGTTCTCCTCCATTGTGAGTTTTCATTTCGTATCTCCTTACTACTCATTTCGTACTTCCTTGTAGAGATGGGATACCAATATTATCAGAATAGGTACTAATATTTGTCTCATGATACCCTGAAAAACTTGTCTTGAGTCTCTTTATCAATGAATAAACCCTTCTGGCCAATTCCTCATGATAATCTTTGACACTCAATCTCGAGCTAAAATTGGTCAATTTGTAGTTCCATTTGAAGCCTTGTTTTTTGTTCATTTGAATTGGAATTGGAAGCTGGAAATATTGGAAATATTGGAATTGGAAGCTCAATCACGACATCTCCAGCTAAATTTGGTCGATTTGTGGTTCCATTCCAAATCTTCTCTTTTGTTCATTGGTTTCAAATATTGGGGATAAAAGCTTATTTCAAGCTGTAATCTTGTCGATTCGAAGAGGCTTCAGGAGGAAGGTTATGATTCCACCGACCATGGAGACCGCTCATGTGAGCACTATTCCCAACTCCTCCTCTGGTTTCCGTCCTAATTCTTCCCAGTATGAACCCTGTTTCGGTCAGAGGAAATTCTGATTCCATGTACTGTAGTTCTCTTGGTACGTGCAATTTTAAAACTTTCGGTTTCCTTCAGGGAGACCTTGGAGAGAGGCTGGCCGACACTCAGAGGGAGGAGCAGGGCATGTACTCTTGTCTGTCCAGTCACCACCTGATGACCTTGGTTGAATGTCTTCTCCATGCGCATAACCTGGCCAAGAAGTTCAACATGAATCACAATCAGCGCAATTTGTTGTGGAAAGCCGGTGAGTTTTAAAAATTTGTATCAATTGACGTTAAGTTCCTACTTGACGTATTCATACTCGTGTAAGAATGTTAATGTAAGAAATAACATTCTTAACTATCTCAACTGTTGTTGTGGACAGTTTAAAGGCCCTGATGTTTGTATGATAACTAGGTAATGAAATCTTTCACTTCTTCGACTAACACTGTGAATAAAATCCTGTACTTTGAAATGTTTTTAAAACACGTTAAATTAACAAACCTTGAAGTTGCATTGGAAAACCTTTAGTTTGAAAAGGAAAATCTTGAATTTGTTTCGAAAACCTTGAATTTGACTCGAAAATGATATACTACAATGATTTATGACTATAATCTCGTAATGGTCGGTTTCATATTTGTAAAGTTTCATTTGGCACGGCTTAAATTCGATTCAGATTCAGTCTCCGCCAAAAACTTAGAGGACGTCTTCACATGTTTTTCTGGTTCAGATTTGCCTTCGATAGGCTACTACCTACTTGGACAGGACAATGTGTTGACCAGAATCTCACGAATGGGGTTCATTTCTACGAGTACGTTCACTTCTACTCCTCTTACTTTTGTACTCTCGTACTTTAAATATTCTGCGAAGCCGTCTTCCTCTGCAACTTATTCATAGATAGGTTATCAAGTAAGAATTAGAAACATCAGGGAATTGGGATTTATTCAAGTCTAGGCTAGGGCGGATTAGAGCGGTGCTGAAGGCTGATTGGCAAACTACCGATTTTTACTTGATTTCAAACAATTCAATAAACAGTTCTTTCGTGCCTTTTGATTGCATTTCAATTGAACCACCATATAGTTCCTCCTCTAACATTTGCCATTCACTAGCCCTCCATCCAGCCAAATGGCGCGGTGGCACAGCTGGTGAATGGCCAGCTTAACACCTTCAGACCGAGGCTCAAAACCCAGATTGTCCCCAGGAACTAGGAAAATTTTGGAACTTCACAGCAAAACAGTCGCACTGATGAGAAGCCGGCATTTTTGCGTGATAACATGCACTGATATCCAAAACCGAATGGTTGGGACAGTAAGGTAGGTTCATTCCGAAGCGATTGAGACCAAAAAGAGCCCTGTTGGGGGAAAAATGAACTATCCAGAGCGTTTCGAAAAATGTTCATGGATCGAATCATGAGTTCATGGATCCACCGTGGAAGCAGCCGTACCAGGCGAAGGTTGACCCCCCCCCCCTCCACACAACACCATATTTGTCACCTGATGGTGCAAATGTGGTGTGGCTGCTTAGCCCATAGCCCCCCCCCCCCCCCCCGGTCACCCCTCTCATCAACTCACAGTTGCCAACATATAAAGCATTCAGTGTAGTGCAGTTTTGAACAGGTTCACAACCAAAACCGAATCGAATTTAAACCAAGCCGAATGAAACTGTATGTGTGTCAAACAGGCCTGAAAGTGCAAACTACTTTCATGAGCCATGTTCAATAATGTATCCACTTGAATGAGCGATTGGAGAGGCTAGTTCATAATCCTTTATCGATCTATAATGTCGATGCTCGACTATTCATCTTATTGGGGTACCGGTGTAGCCATGGTCCCTATGGCACGCTTTCTTTGGTGGCGATGTTTGTGCCAACGTCCGCAGGGGTCGTGTGTTCGAATCTCGCCGCAGGGAGCGTGTATTTTTATGCGTCTGGGACTCATTGCCCCTCCCGTCACAACCCAGGGCGGTGAGGCAGTGGGAAGACAGCTGATGATGTCCACGATGCTAGGAATGGCATTCGGACGAAAACCCAACCTGAAGTGGTTGTTCACTTTACTTCACTACTATTTATCTTATTGCTCTTCAGGTATCTACGGTAAGAAACCAGATCTGATAGCTCAGGAAACTGCAAGTTTGGCCTGCGCCATGCGAATTCTCCTGAAGATGGCTTGCGACGAAGGGCGGCGAGATGCCTGGCCCACCGTCCAGCACACTTTGATTGAAGTAAGATCCACTTGATATTAGAATACATTGCGAATTATTCTATCATGTGAAGCCATGGCACGTCCATCTATGACGTTCCCTCTATTTTGAATATGAATTGAATGATGATTATTCTCCTTCAATAAACACAGTACAAAGAAAACAATAGATGTACCACAATATCAGTAAATTATTAAAAAAGAAATACTAATAAAAAAAACGAGGTTCTACTGAATATTTTAATATATAACAATAGGGTATTCTGATGAGCCATACCGGCTACCAGCAGCATAATATTGGCTCGTCCCCTTCAGAACAATAGAACACACAAAAACAGATAACCTAATTGGAAACCCCCCCTGACATTTTCTTCGTCTATCAAGAAATTCCACAGCTAAAAGCTAAAACACAACAGCGTGCGCACCAAACTCCGCTAGGAGACTAGAATTAGAAAAACTCGTTTTCCCAAATTTCATGTTTTCGCACTTCCGGAACCGATTTCTCGGGTTTGAAGGTAGTTAGCAAGTTAATTATTTTTGCAGTGTGTTCTTCAAGGTTGAAGGACAAACCATAGTGCGCAGATTACCGAAAATCCTTGTCACAACACCAGTACACGAAGAAGATGTTGATAACAGTGATAACAAAAAATTGACCAACCCTTTTTTTTCCTGTTGAGATTTCGTGAAATTGTGATATTTTTTACACATTGAATCTTGCTAATAACGCTAGAAGTAATTGAGAAAAAGATTTGGACCGATTGGACCAAGAATTTGGTCAGGATGTGTTCCGAAGTCGGGAATAGACTTGAAACCGAGGACTGCAATGGGAGACGTGCGAGAGGCTGCTTCTATCTTCTTCACTCAAAATGTTGATATACAGGGTGTCCCAGAAGTTATGGTCCACCCTCCGGCATTTCCGTATTTAATTACGTAATAAAATGGGCCCAACGCCATTTTTCATATTTTTTTGTAAAGAATTCAGGAAAAATACTTTTGCGCCAAAAAATTGCGCGCAATTGTGCGCAATTGACACTAACTTTGTTTTTTCAAATGGGAACCCCCATTTTTTATTGCAGATTCAGATTCTACGTCAAATTTCATGAGAAATTCATACCCGAACCGATTTTTTTCATTGCGTGCAACTGGTACTTTTCGCGCGCAAAAGTGAATTTTTTTTAACCCAAAGTGTGGCACATTTTTCCATTATTTTTGACGCTGAATTACGTGGTGAGGTCCTTTTTTGATTTCATCGTTATTTTTCCAAATTTAGAAGGAAAAATAATGTTTTTGGACTTTATTTTCCCTCCCCCTTTCGCGACACGGGCTGGGGACCGGCTATGGCAGGATTGAAAATGAATTCCTCTCTTCTAAATTTAAAAAAATGTTGTAGGTAGGTACTACTTTACTACTTTACATAATGTAAAAAAAATCAAAAAGCTTCTCATCTAAAAACCTTCAAAAAAATTAAAAGTTACTTGTTACTTGTCTGCAGGCAAAAAGAGGTAATTTCGAGCAGTTGCTGTGATTTTTTAATTTCATTATTATTATCTTAGTTTTTCATTACTTTTTTTTTTCGGAGGTTTTGTAACTTTTAATTTTTTTTTGAAAATTTTGAGATGAGAAGCTTTTTGATTTTTTTTTTTTTTTTACATTAAAGTAAGTAAGTACCTACCTACTTTCCAATGTTTTTTTAAATTTAGAAGTGAGGAATTTATTTTTAATCTAGCCAGGTCCCCACCCAGCTCGTATTGCGAAAGGGTCAGGGAAAATAAAGTCCAAAAACATTGTTTTTCCTTCTAAATTTGGAAAAATAACGATGAAATCGAAGAAAGGACATCACCACGTGATTCAGCGTCAAAAATAACGAAAAATGTGCCACACTTGGGGTTAAAAAAATTCGCTTTTGCGCACCCTGGTCACTTTGCGCGCGAAAAGTACCAGTTGCACGCAATGAAAAAAATCGATTCGGGTATGAATTGCTCATGAAATTTAACGTAGAATTTGAATTTGCAATAAAAAATGGGGGTTCCCATTTGAAAAAACAAAGTTAGTGCCAAATGCGCACTATTGCGCGCAATTTTTTGCGCAAAAGTATTTTTCCTGAATTCTTTACAAAAAAAAAATGAAAAATGGCGTTGGGTCCGTTTTATTACGTAATTAAATACGGAAATGCCGGAGGGTGGACCATAACTTCTGGGACAGCCTTTAGATGCGTTAGTTGATTACTCATTATTATTGTGTAAAATTTTCGTGAAGATTGGACTGGAAATGAGGTCAGGGTGGTGGAATGAAGTACCTAGAAGAGCGCTCATTGAGCGACTCAGCGTGCATACCACACCCACTTTCCCTTGAATGGGAAAATTCAAATTTTGCTGACCAAAATGAGATAGTTGTTCGTTTCTTCGAGTGGTACAAGTTTATCGTCCATAGCAACCAGTAATCAAATTTCGTAAAGAAGGCACCCGCAACTCTATTTCTTCTAATCAAACTTGACTGTGAAGCGAAAATATGATGACAATGCAACAAATTGTTGCGTGACAATGGCAACGCTGTGTTCTTTGCAGTGTTGTACAAAATAGGATTAGTGTGCGCAAGAAATTTAGTTTTACTTTTGAAATCTAAAATTACATACAATATAATTTGTTTTTTTCACAGGTTTCAAACGACGCTCTGTCCTACTTCCTCGCCATCCCATCTGAAACACACCGATCCGTTTGGACGTCGCTTCTTCTCCTATTTTTCACTCGATTGCTGAAAATGCCCGATGAAAAGGTGTGTAAAATTGATGACCTCGCTATGAATGTTTATTGATCGAAATCGGCTTGGAAATGTAATCTGGGTGCTGCCTACGTAGGATCCATGATCAGATCCAGGGTGTCCGGCGACCTGGTAAACCTGGAATACTCAGGGAATTTAATTTTTCTCTCGAAAAAGCCTGGGCGCCGAACATTTTTAAGAGAAGTTCCGGCATTCAGAGAAAGAAAAGTTTAAGTACGGTTTTCAGCAGTATTTTTCAAATATAGACGTTCCAAATGTAGAATATTTTCTCAACTAGTATTTCAAATATAAATTTCTATTAAAAAAAATTTTTTTTTACGTTTTTGTTATTACAATTTATAATGCCGTTGCAATTGCTTAATTTTTTCCTCGGAAATTTGCCACAGGTGTTCATAAGGGCAGCTAAAGAATGCTAACCCGCACAGCATACCCATGTTTCTCCTCAACTTGATAGTCTGATTCTGGTTACCTTATTCATTTTCATAATGAAATTTTGCTTCCGAGTCGGTAGACTAGGTAGGTAGCGGAAGCCTTGTTTTCACTTTTCAAGGTTGAGAAAAAAGTTCTCCGAAATCAAAATTTCCACTCGCGTTGTACGTTTTAGACCTTCCTGAAGAATTTTGGTTTCGTGTCTGTCTGTTATTAAATCCTTGTAACGGGCAAAACTATAGTCCGATTTCGATGAAATTTTCATGGATTGTGCGGGTTGGCATGTCTATAAAAATCATAGCCCATGAATTGACAGTACCCCCTGCGCATGCGCAAATATACAATCCATGTAACAGCCACAATTTCTTCATTTTTCATCCTAGTCTGATGGAATTTTCAGGTGGTTTGGTGTCTATATAGCCCCTTAAGAAAATCTTCGTCCCTGAATTGACAACAGGCTTTGCGCATATGTAAAAACCTTGTAACAGCCATAACTTCTGCATTTTCCACCTGATGTCGTAAAGTTTTCAGGAATTGTGCGGGTTTGTGTGTAGATGGTCCTCTAAGAGGGTAGTGCGAGGTAGTTAGAAATAATAGTTTTGAGATTCGCTACATCGTATCATCTTTCTATACAATCGGTTTATTGATACGAGGAAGCTAAGTGCCTCACCCTCTCGGACGTTTTCTAGTGCTTTTTAATTTCGAAATACCCTTGAAACCCTGAATTTTGAGGAATTATGATCACATTTATCTATTTTTCACTTCCTTTATAACCCTGGGAAAAAACTAATATTGACCCTGGAAAACTTAGGGCATTTTTTTCTGGGAATCGCTGGACTGCAAGAGTTACGAGAGTTAGTGCTAAATTTTAAGAAACGAATGAGACCGACTAGACTCCCCCCAGCTATTACCCCTGGTCCTTAGACGGCAGTTGACTGGTGAACTTAATAGAAAGATAATGAACGGTTGTGTAACGTTTTCATTTCGTAATTGTTCAAAATAATAATGACGAACGAATATCCCACATCACTGGAAGGTTCTTACAGCTGGCATCCCATAACACGGTTAGTTTTGTAGAGTCCTCAATTAAAAGTAATGTATCTTTCGCGTCTATAATGATGATGGGTAGTATACAAAGTCTGCTGAAATATGAAAGTATGATGAAATATGAAAATTTGGAAGTTGCACGATTGTGGACATACCTTATGAGTATGAGGTGATTCGACAGCATCTTAGGGATGGGACATCGATATCGAAACATCGATGTTTTGCTCGTAATATCGATTTTTTTAACATCGATGTTTCGGTCCGATGATATCGATATGTCGATGAGAAGGTCTGAGAGTTCTAAGAGAGAGTCCTAAATTTTCTATTTATTTATCGTTTGATAAATTTGACTTACACGGTACTGCAAGGGAACCAGACAAAATCCATGCAGTATTCCCACATCTCCCAAGACCTACCCATGAGTTGCGATGGCTGTGGGTCATCTTTTGACTTGACACACGCTCTCAACTGCAAGAAAGGAGGGGTGGTTAAAAGGGGACATGATGACGTAAGAGACGTAACCATGGCAATCGCTGATCTAGCCTGGGGGGGGGGGGTGCAGTGGTCGAGCCAGTGATGCAGGAAGCAGCCGATGGACACCCAGCGTTGGTGGGCGACTTAGCTGTGAATGGGGTCTGGGAGAGTGGGAGGCCAGCGTTTTTCGATAATCGCATTGTAAATGCTGACGCTGCCTCCTACCTCTCCCAAGACTGGCACCAAACAGCTCGAATGGCTGCTCGCGCGAAGCACTCAAAGTATTACCAGGCGGCAGAGGACCATCGAGGGTCATTCACACCCTTAGTTAGTTCCTGTGACGGGGCTCTGGAACAAGAATTCGGAGTGTTCCTGAAGAGAGCAGCTTTTGTGTTGGCCGAGAAGTGGCAAAGACCTTACTCCCAACTGACAGGATGGCTTAAGGTGAAAGTGCAATTTGCCATCATTCGGGCGGTATCACTTCGGCTACGCGGAGCAAGGAGGAAAGTACGCTCACTAGGATTGGAGGATGGGGCGGCTTTGTTTTCCATGGTGGACCATTGAAACCATAAATTCTTGTACACTCTGCACATATCACACTCTTGTTATCATCGCCATGTTACCCAGAAGCTACAATATTGTTAACATTCTACCTTCAAACTTGTTAATAATAAAAATAATTTTCTCTGGTCAAAAAAAAAAAAAATTTCAGACCAGATAGCTTTATTGAATTTACTTGGAATTTGAAGAAAATCTCCTGCCTTTCAACTGTTGTGATCAGCTACTTCTTCGCATTTCTGTCCATTCCTTCCTTAGCTCGGTGGTAGGAGCTCCGGCTCAGAAGTGTGTGTTTGGTCGGAACGATAGGAGGTCAATCCCCGGTAGAGGGACGTTAACTTTTGATGATTCAACACAATCATCACTTTATATAACAGTATAATTACTGGAAAACAATAGAAATAAGTCTCTTTATGCTTGAACCAATAATGGAAATGGGGAAGGTATGGGATATCGAAATAAAGTGCATAAAAATCGGATAATTTATCTCGAATGAAAAAATTATAATGGAGTAGGTTATCCAGTAAAATAAAAGCACGTCAAAAGAAAAAAATATCCACATCGTACGAATGGAGGAAGAGCATCCTCATCAGGTTTTCTCCCTTGATTCTAATTGGTTGATAAATGAATTAAATTTCCCGCTATTTAAAAACATCGATTTTTCACCTAATGATGTTATCGACATCGATGTTTTTATTACGATGTTTCATCGATATCGATGTTTCTATGAAATATCAACATCAACATCGATGTTTTCTGTTCAATTTCCCATCCCTACAGCATCTACATAGAAGGTTGGGATGAGGCTAGATCGAACCGCACTATAGCTAGATGACGAGCTTGATTGTGCACAGGGTCCAAATTTTGTAAATATCGAAGTAAAAATAGTTAATAAATTCTCTTTTGTTTCAGCTGGTGGTTCACATCAACGCCCACTACCCACTTCTCTGCAACATGATCGCCCTGGAGTTGAAACCCGAACTCCGCTCCCTTCTCACCAAACTCTTCATGAGGGTCGGCCCGCTGTTCGCCATCCATGGAGCGCCTAACCTCCAAACGTGATAACAGTCACCCGCGAACAAGCCCCAACATGAAAGGGTACGCCGCCTCCTCTAGTCACCCCGCACCCTCATTTTTCAAACCAATTACAGCCTATTTTTTAACCGCTGAAGAGAAAAAGTTTCTTGGTTTTAAAAAAAGAAGAACAACGATTTTAACCGATCGTGAGTCTCTCAGCACCCCACCACGGCTCACCTATTTGTTATGTATCTATTCCTAAGTTTCGTGTATTAATTCAAAGGTAAAAATGGCTGTGGTCAAAAAAGTTTTGACACTTTGTTGAAAAAAATTAAACGTGCAATGCTTAAAAATCCCTTCTTTGACAAGGGTATGGTGGAAATCATGAGATAAACATTATACTTTTGATATACTTATGTACGACAACAATATAAATATTAGTATTGCTTCATTTAAAATTATATTTATTGTAAATTATTACGTTATGTATAGTATGAATAGTGTTGAATATTGTTAATAGAATTTCGAATTATTTAACAAGACGGTGTTTTTTTCTGATCTACACCTTCCTGACGCCAGATTGGGCGTGTTATAACATGAATTACAGTTGGAATAATTCCAAGGGGCATAACTTATAAGTTATGGCTGTTGCAAGTGTAAAGGCGATAATAATAGAGTTGTTGCTGCCAATGGGCGACATCAGCTCAGTAAGCCTGTGAATGTCAACCAAGAGCGCGCAATCACGTTGCTAACCGCCCCCAGCGAGTAAGCTAGCATGAAATGATTTTGGCCCGTTTTCATTGCGTCCTAAGTGACGGGAAGTGCTAGAGCCACGATTTTTTAAATATAATGTTTCCTTGGTAATAGAAGGCAAATGACGACAGTTGACAATGAAAAACTCGGCGCCCCCAGATGCTGTCTACTTGAAAGCCTACGGCATAAATTATAAAACATGGAACATGTTTTAGCCAAATTTGGTGCAGAACCTTTAATGGTGGGTAGGTATAATACAAAAGTTATAGGTATTATCTTATTGGTAGTTATTGGGCTAAACTAAATTCGAGTGGACTGTGATGATTATGGTTATAGGTAAAGATTTCACACAACCCAAGAAGAAGGGAAATTAAGTTGTAAAACGTTGTGTGATGGCTGGTCTAGCCGCTGGCCTAGATCGCTCAAATCCGACCCGAACAAAAGGGTATATAGGGCTGATTATAAGAATTGTCTGTGCAAGGTAACAAGGTGGGTAATACCTACGGGATTACGTGAGAAATAACTCCACTCACCGATGGTGTCTGCAAACGGTACTTACCCCGGCCGGGGTGTGAAACGACGAGAAGTTCAGCGAAGAGGCAAGGCAGAAGGGTGCAGAAAAAGGAGCACATAGAAAATGCGTGGGAGACCTAAAGCTCGCGGTTTTTCCATGTATTATTTCGCGGATTTACGCGGTTGAGATTTTATGGTTAAAGGTGGGGTAATTTTACCACACTTTCAAAAACTGAGATTAATAAATTATTTGCGGGGTTACAATAATTGTAACACGAGCAGTGAGAATGACAACAGTACATGTCCCCAATCAGCTTATCGAGATATCAGGTGTCAAAGGTTTGGTTCTTGTTTGAATCACTCTGTGTGTTTAAGGATTGATCAATTTATCAGATATTATACTTTCGAGTGTGGTTAGCATACTGCTCTTGTGCTCAATGCGTAGTTCTACTGGTTACAACCTACAAAAAGCCATTTTTCAACAATCGTCAAAAATGGACTTGTACTGTTTTTATTCTCATCGATTACTCTATAATTATTATAGAGGCGGTTTAACGGAGCATAGACGTGGCAGCTACAGCGACTGAGATTGGACTGGTGCTTCAGTGAGCGGGAGGGGTTCAGCCAGGATCAGCCTGAATGTACATGGGACCATCAGTTGGTCTATGGTCTATTATCTATGAGTCCAATGCTCTATTTCTAGTCTATTAGGCCAAAACATTATCCATAGCAACATAGCTAAAAGGAGTTGGAAAACTCGGCGCTCTGTGCCTTGAAAAGCCCGCGTCCCCCTCCTGCATGACACTCACCCTCCCAGTGTAACGTTTTTCAATTAGTTACTCTTAGGTTAAAACATGTTCCATGTTAAAATGTACAGTTATAAATAGAAACGTTAGTCCCGGGCCAGCCTCGTTTAGGGATTCTAAACAGACTCCACTAAAATTGGCAGCGGATTGTCAATGTTTTGACAAGATCATGAGTTCCATGGATACTGCACTCTGTGAAAAGGTTCCACAGGTAAATTAATGGGGTGCAAAAACTCTATTAATAGAGGCCACTAACGTCGAAACGTTAGTTGGAGTCTGTTTGTGCGGAGTCTGTTTAAAATCCTTGAACGTGACTAACCTTTCTAATATAACAGTACATTTTTTTAAATTCTCAATTGTCATCATTTGCCATCCGTTACTTAGGAAACAAAACCAAAACAAAGCATGCCTCTAGCACTTCGCCTCACTTGGATCCCCAATGACAACGGAGCAACATCTTTTCCAGCTGGCTTTACTCGCTGGGGGTGACTAGCAACGTGATTGCGTGCTCTAGGTAGATGTTCCCAGGCTCATTGAGCTGGCGTTGCCCGTTGGCTGCAAAAACTCTAATGAATTGAACTACTTGACAGTTGAAGGTAAAAATCACAAAGTTTGTGTGAACTTTTTGATCTTGTCTCGAAAATGTGTTGCATAGTGTGAGCTCCCGCTCACTGGTGGTCTCTTCCCAGTGACGGAGCTAAATTGATTTATCAATTTCCTTCCTGACCCGGAACTGGCATAGTCACCTGCGATCATTGTCCAGTTTCGTGGTCTGTGGTCAGCTCGGAGATGACATCACCCCCCCCCCCCTCGCTCCGCAAGACACAGCCTCCACCTTGAGCGTCCCTCCGCGAGCCACCTGCTTCCACCACCTTGGAGCCGCCGACCATCTTCCGACAGAGTGGAGGGGGAACCACCTCAACAAAACCATAGAGCAGGACCCCCACTCTTCAGTCCCAGTCCAAAAAACCCCCAGTTAGGCCACCATGAGCCCAGCAGCCCGTGAGCAAACACTGCCCCATATTTTCCACAACCGCCACCCACGACCACGGTTACCTTCGGGCCCTGAAGACTGAGTGCAATAACAGAAATACATTTTCCATTGGCCAATGATATAGTGAACACAGTGTAGAAGTAGAGAGAAACATAGTTGAACACAACGGTCACAAAAGCTGTGTAAAACATAGACGTAATTCTTATACTCAAAACCATTCATTGATATTCCGCCACAATCAGACACAGAACTTGAAATTTGCCTAACAACTGGATATTGGAATTGTACTGTCTAACATTGAGTAAAAACTGTGTATTTTCGCCATTCTGTGCCATAAACTACTTTCTAACCCTTCAGGTAGAACGCCACATTTTGTGACGCTTTCTAGACAATCTTATTTGAATAAAATTCATGCTAGTTGTAACCTTTGTAGTTGTTCATTCATTTGGTCTCTACCTGGTTTCTCAGTACGTAGGATTTCTACACTGGTTTCTGCACGGAGTTGATGTTTCGACACACTCCGCCACAGGTTCAATAAGAATCCCTTCAGGAACAATTCTAGGCCCTTCCAGCACGGACACACTTCGTGATCCATCTTCTTTCTTCAAAACGCCCCTCAGGTTTACATTTCAGGTTCTTCGCCACAAAGCTTCTGATTTGCCACTACAGAGCCACATCCAGGTAAATATATACACGCTACCCCTATTAACTTTAAATTGGTTTCGATATTTCCTTGTACAACCCCCCCTGAGCTCACCACATTTTACCTTTCCGTCCGTCGGACACAGACACATCTCCGGGAGAGATTTTGTGTCTATCGCCACGAGGGACGGTTGGGTCAAACCAGTTGGAACTCACAAAACTGACGACCTCGGGATTTACACGTGAAGTCAAATCCACGGATTGATCACGAATTCGCCACCGAGTGAGACTGACATCACGATCGACACAAGCTTACAATATTAACTAAGTAATGGTAATCAATAATAATGCTGTAGTTCTCTACAACGAGGATTTCACATTTGCTCATGCGCAGCAGCTACTATCAGTCCGGGGGCGATGATTTTCGTAAGCGACCATCTACCAACCCACACCACCTGAAAATGTTATCGAAATCAGACAATAACTTGGTATAGTTTTGCTCTTTACAAGGATTTCATGTCAGACAGACAGAACCGAAAATAATTTAGGAAGGCCTGTAATGTAAAACGTGAGTGGAAATTTTTATTTTGGACAACTTTTCTTTTTTAAACCATGAAAAGTGAAAGCAATGCTTCTGGTACCTTGGTAGACTCACAAGCAAAAATCATTGAGAAGAGCTCTTGTCTATCCCAACTCCCCAGAAAGGGTCTTATTTCAGAATATTGTGTAATGTTCAATAATAAATTTGGATACATACCTAAGTGTGGAATATTTTTAATTCAAGGCTAAATATCAGTTTTAGCATGGAACATGCTTTAGCCTTGGACTAACTACCCGAAAAGTGTCATGCTGGAGAGAGGGTGATGTGGAGAGGGTTATGGGCATGTGTCTCGCGGGGGGTTATTCTCCACCTGTCCACCCCACCCCTACTCCGCCAAAAAGCGCGCGGCTAGAGCATGTTCCATGTTTCTTGAATTTTAGTAGGCTCCAAGCAGTAACGCGAGTTTTTAGGATGTCCCACGGTAAGACTTGGGGGTCCTTATGCGATTGATCTGCGGTAATGTTGGTTCAACAGAAAAAAAAATAACCACAAGCTAATCCTTTTTAGACCATTCTGAATCCAAATCCGCGAAAAAACCCATAGGTGTATGCTCTATGTAAATCTTGTGTCGTCTCTACAGGCCTTAGTTCTCAACCCATTTTCGTGGTTCTTTTTTGTTCGAAGCGGAAAACTATCTAGTTGTGCACTACGTCGCCAGAATTTCGAATTTTGCCTTTTAAGGAGGGGAAAGGGGGGGGGGGGGTTAATGCTCAAAAAACGTGCGTTCTCGTTCATAATCTTGAAAATTCTGCCCGCCTCAATTTCCAACCGTGTGCAATGTTTCTTTTTTTGTTCGACTCAGAAATATCCCAAATTTCACCAGAGTATTATAATTAGCATAGTGAGGAGGTGGGCGGGGGGATAATATTCACAAAATATCCGATTTTTCAATATTTCGGTTCCTTTACAGCTTACTAATTGTACCCAAATTTTGAAATTGAGGAAAAATTCTCATTACACCTCCGGATTTTCATGAATTAATCCCTGTAACACCATGGAACTTATAGTGGTGCCAAGATTTGTGTTTCACCTTGAATACGGATGAAAACTTTGACGGACTGCCTAGCAAAACTATAAAGAGATAAAAAGAGATAAAAGTTCAACGTTACGACGTATTGCCGCTTTGGTCCCAGATTGACACCATTGGGGGGGGGGGGGGGGGGGACTCGAATTTGCGAGTTGGGTGTTGTAGACCATGGATTTCAAAATGCTCTTCAAATTCGAGGCTCCCGTGCCGCTAGAATTATTAGGGTGGATACAGGTGAGGGGGGAGGGAGGGAAAGACCACTATTTCTTTCCTAAAATACTAAATAAATTACATGGAGTAAAACAGTTTTATCGTTTACCAACTGGTTCAAATTGACCTAATGCGTATCCAATGGGACGTCCCCTGGAATGCATGCATTATTTAACAATATGTTTTCAATCTTGATTGGTAGGTTTGATTCGGCTTAGATAGGATTTGAAGTATCGCCTATCCGCACCATATTGTCCATAAGAATGCGCTGTATCAGATCTGGCGCCACTTTCGCAGGTCACTCTGGAACCTCCCCTCAAAGCGCAGGGTCCGAGGGAAACCTTGATCAGAGGGGGGTGATAAACGGGTTCTCCTGAGAGCCCTTCTGACTGAACTGCCTTATTATTTACTCACCCCTTAGGAGCGCAGCAACAATAATTATTCTGATGTTAAATTTAGTCAAGGAAAAGCCTTCTTGAGAAAATTTTTTTGAACTTCCAAACGGAGGAGTTTCTGATGATAAATAGGAAAATGATTGCAAGGCTTTACACGTAGGACACGAGTGTCATTTTTCTCACGTTAATGTTTTCTCTATACATAGTGTCCCATGTTTCGGACCAGAAATCTTCAGGAGTCGATTCTACAACTAATTCAAGAAAGAAAATGTCTCCTAGCAGTTTTGTTCTTCTTCTCCTAGCTGTTATTCCAAGTTTTTTCAATATCAAAAATTTTTCGTGTTTTCGACCTTGAGGGGGTTTCAGCTGGTCGCCATTCGTTCCTTGTTCCAGAACCTCGTTAGCATTCCCATAAATTGCAGGCGCTCAAACTTGTACCCGAGCTTGAAATTTTCAAGGATTTTCAAAATTTATATTTTAGGTACTTTCCTACAATTTTGCACAGCCATTTGCTTCTTCCTCAAACAAACAAACCACTCGATATGAACGCAATGGTTATTTCATAGACACTACTGTATTGTTTACCAGCTATTCATGGTCAACTTAAAACCACAACACTGGAATCTAACGTCGAACACACGTGGGACTTACAAATTGTAAATTGAAGCTAGTTATAGAAGTATAAGGTTATGAAAGGTACAGTCGTCAAGAAAGTCGTCGTCAGCAATGCCGCCAAAACGGAATTTGGCGTCGTCCATGACGATTGAGCTCGCCGCCCAAGTCGTCACACTTGCATACTACGCATTTTCTGATGGTTGCATGGATACGGTTGCACGCCTAAGGTCGTCACGAGTGACGTGGCGAAAACTCTCTAACCTGGGTTCACATAGGTGCGTAATGCGCAAAAAGAGAAGTGGGGGGGGGGGGGGGTTCCGTAATGCAGAAAAGAGCGTTCACATGGCTGAATGATTACGCAGAAGTCAAACCAAATTGCATACGAGTCTGCAACACATTGGGACATTTTCATGTCAACCACTACACAACAAGGTAGTGAAGTAAGGTTGTTAGTTCATGTACCCAAGCATCAAAATAAGAAAACAGTTGATTGTTCTCTACGCAACACAGTGAGTCTATTTTATTTATTTATTGGTCGAGTGAGCAAGACTTGCTTAGTTTTTGTGACGATTTTTCAGTTTATGTGCCAAAGCAAAGCCATGAAAATGTCAAAAAGAAACCAAAACAATGATTCTGGTTGTTTTGTCAATAAACGAGACCGAGTCAAGAAACTTGCTGTGAACAAATGACGAGAGTTTGTTACAAAGTTTGTCCGTAATCCAAAAAATATCCAATTTTTGCTTCCTCACTACCGAAGGTAGGGAAGCTTTGTATTCGTGAAAGAAGTGAAAAAAAAATGTCCTCCAAAATCAAAATTTCCACTTGCTTTTTGCGTTTTAGAGCTTCCCAAACAATTTTGGTTCCGTGTCTGTCTGTCTGTCGGTCTGTCTGTGGTCAATCCTTGTCCCGGGCAAAACTATACTAACCTGTAGTCCGATTTTGATGAAATTTTCAGGGATTGTGCGGGTTAGGTCCTAGACGGTCCCCTATCAATTTCAGCACCTTCGGACCAATAGGAGCGAGTGCGCATGCGCAAACGTGAATTTCCTGGAACCTCGGTTTCTCGGTTTCTAATGAACCAATTTTGCTCAAATTTGGAGGTTAGTTAGGGACTAACTTCTAAGAGACACCCTATAAGTTTCAATCAAATTGGTCAAGCAATAGCCGCTGCGCATGCGCGAACTTTAAATTTATTGTTACAACCAAAACTCCGCAACTATTCAACCAATTTCGATGAAATTTTCAACACTATTATAAACATTAATACCTGCAACCCTATCCCGCATATTATCGCCAATATTTTGGTATTCAATAACTCTTTGAATCATAATTTTTTCGCCAACTGATTCTATACGTCCATGTTACAATGAGTGAGGAAGCTATACTGCCCACCCAACTTGGCAGACATTTTAAAACGAGACACTGCTCCAAAAATCGACATCCGCAAAGATCAGTCCCACTCCAGCCAATAGCATCCAATAATGCATTACGGACATTACGCGTCTATGTGAACCACGCTTAACCTTTTAGCGCCGGGGTCCGCATATATACAGTTTGCTTTTCGTTATGACGTCCCTCCATTCATTTTTCCTCCCATCATTTGTTTAGAATGAACGTTCGACATTACTGGGCGGGGGGAGGAAGGGTTTACATTTCTCCTTCCAGATGGTTCAATTACCGCTTGCCTTTTCCTACAAAAGTGTCGTAATGCTTCCGATTTTTTTCTTTTTTTTCTTCTTTTTGTGTCTAATTTCCATAACAAATTATTATTCTTATGTCAAGTCGAAGTTTGTGTTGAAGTTGAAGTATTTTTATTTTCACCTCATTTTTGGAACAAACCTTGTTTAGAAAAACGGTTGAATTCAATTCTGGATATTTTTACATGGTTGAATACTATGTATTTTAACAAACATTACCTCAAAATTTGGTGAAATTTTGACGAAAAGTGGGAGAATGCAAAATAAATCAGGACAGGGAAGTTGTCTCAGTCCGAGCGGGCCCTTTAAATCCAGGACTGGGGAGCCGCCTGGGCATTCAAAAGGCAGGCGCTAAAAGGTTAATAACTCTTGTAACTGACGTGAATGAAGTACCTACGAGACTGATGTGAGAACTGCGGCTCTATATTCACAATAACAAAGCCAATAAAAAATTGAAAAAAATTCGTTGTAAAACAATTTTTGATTGCACCGTTGAAACTCAGATAACTTTACGCAGTTTTTGGTGTTGAGGTTCATGAAAAACGAGCGCAAGTAAAAACCTCAACAACCAAAAGAAAAAAAAGTAGGAAATTTTCGTTAATTATTTCAATTTTCGACCAAGAAAAAATTTTATCTTCCCCTCTTTTGTTCGTTTACGTTTCAAGTTTCACTTTCCTTACCATGGGCCGATTTTGATGAAATTTGTTTTATGGGCTCCATTTGGGGTGGTGTTGTGCCTCGAAGCTTTTGGTTGATGTCAGTCACTTCTAAGAGGTGAAAAGAGGGGTTGCGATTTTAATTTACGAAAGCGCCCTAGCTCGAAAACTCTCGATATGAAGGTATTGTTTTATCACCAACCGTTCGCTCCCTATGGAACTCAAGTTTTGGACTTGATAAATCAGAAACACGAGTGTGAATTGCAGTGTGAAATCGTCTAATCTCCGTTCAAATTTTATCTGACCAAAATGCGATCGTTGTTCGTATCTTCGAGTTGTACTCAGTTTTGCGTCCTTAGCAACCAGTAATCAAATTCCCTAATACCCACAACTCTAAATTTCTTAAAATTAAACTTGAATGTGAACCGAAAATATGGTTGGTAGGCAGTGGCAATGGCAATTTTGGTAAATTAAGGCGGTTAAAGTAATTTTAGTGATATGAGGTCGAAAACACGAAAAAAATCTGAAATTGAAAAATGAGGTTAAAACAAAATTGGTAAGAGAAATTTTCTTACTTAAATTAGTTGTAGAATCGACTCCCAAAGTTTAGCGATCCTCAACACGGGGACACCATCTATACAGGGTGTAACGGTTAAGGTCGTACCACCGGCCAGGGTTCGATTCTACAACTAATTCGTGCCTTTTTTTGTCTCTTGACTTTTTTTTCTTAACCCCCTTAAAATCGGACTTTTTCCACTTCTAAGATTTTATTCGTATTTTCGACCTTACGCCATTAAAACAGCCATAACTCCCTCGTTTTTCAGTCAAAATTCAAATGTAATTATACCGTTGGAAAGAGCGTTAAATTATCCATCTCTCTAGTGTTAAATAAAACTTTTTAAAGAAGACTAAGAGGTTGAAAAATGAGCCCGAATAGTAAAATCTTGAAAATCTCTGAAATTTTTCGTTTTTTCAAACGTTTGCAAAACTAACTGAAACTGCCGGTTAAGTTCTCACTGTAACCCCAAAAGTTGACCCAAAATCTCAGCTTTTCAACGGTATGGTCATAAAATTGTTTACAGTGGACTAATGGTGTAAAATCCTCGTTTCCGTGCCAAAAACCGTGGATCTTCCAGTAAAAATCGACGTTTTTCGCGAAAGACATTTTTGCCCTAAAATGAGTTAGGCAGCCATCTTTTCGTACTTAGTCTCACTGAGTCAAATGATGACACAAGACTTATCGAAAAAGCAGTCACTGATATCTTGTCCAATTCACTTCTCGAAAATTGTCTCAATTTCTGTTAACTTGTATGCCAATTTGTTTATTACTAGATCGGCCTAGTTTTTATTACCTAGGACACTAGGTTCCGAACATCAGATTAGTTATCTGATCAGCGATCAGTTCGTGACCTGCCTACACATCTACTTGTATCATGGCAACTTTTTCCAATCAAGAGTATGCCGATATGCTGCTGGTTTATGGTTCAAACGCCAGTGAAGCTGTACGGGAATACCAGCGGCGGTTCCCACACAGGCGCGTAGCCTCCAAAAACGTGTTTTCAAGGGTATGTAACCGGCTGACTATGCTGTTCATGTTTATATCCGAAATCAATAACAGACATAAACCAATCTCATTTTCTGTATGAATGAGATATGCCTTTCAAGTAGATGGAAGACACAATTATTATTGAAGGAATGATTCAACACTTACAATTGAAATCCTACTTACGCATACTCTTGATTGGAAAAAGTTGCCATGATACAAGTAGACGTGTAGGCAGGTCACGAACTGATCACTGATCAGATAACTAATCTGATGTTCGGAACCTAGTGTTATTATGAACAGGTTGGTTTGATTACTTGCGATGTGGGGAGGAGAATGGACATTAAAAACATACCTTTGACCTTATTGTCAACGGTAGGAACGTTTAACTTGGCCGATCTAGTAATAAACAAATTGGCATACAAGTTAACAGAAATTGAGACAATTTTCGAGAAGTGAATTGGACAAGATATCAGTGGCTGCTTTTTCGATAAGTCTTGTGTCATCATTTGACTCAGTGAGACTAAGTACGAAAAGATGGCTGCCTAACTCATTTTAGGGCAAACATGTCTTTCGCGAAAAACGTCGATTTTTACTGGAAGATCCACGGTTTTTGGCACGGAAACGAGGATTTTACACCATTAGTCCACTGTAAACAATTTTATGACCATACCGTTGGAAAGCTGAGATTTTGGGTCAACTTTTGGGGTTACAGTGAGAACTTAACCGGCAGTTTCAGTTAGTGTTGCAAACGTTTGAAAAACGATAAATTTCAGAGATTTTCGAGATTTTAATATTCGGGCTCATTTTTCAACCTCTTAGTCTTCTTTAATAAGTTTTATTCAACACTAGGGAAATAGATAATTTAACGCTCTTTCCAACGGTATAATTACATTTGAATTTTGACTGAAAAACAAGGGAGTTATGGCTGTTTTAATGGCGTAAGGTCGAAAATACGAAAAAAATCTTAAAAGTGGAAAAAGTCCGATTTTAAGGGGGTTAAGAAAAAAACTCATGAGACAAAAAAAGTCACAAATTAGTTGTAGAATTGAACCCTGGCCGGTTGTACGACCTTAACCGTTACACCCTGTAGAATGTTTGATTGAAATAGAATTAATAGAAATAGAAAATTTCGATAAAACATTCCAATGAAGGATGTTTTGAAATATTGAATAGGTATTTGAAAGAGACGAGACAAGAGTATCGTCAGTTCAACGGACCTTTTCAAAGAGTAAGTTAGCGTTTACTTTGGAGAATGTATGGCACTCTTTGTACTTGTAAAACCATCCAAATTCAAAGACGTGTGTAGGTAGGTACATGACGTTGCTCTTTATTCAAAACTGAAAATACCGTTGACCGAGTTGACTCTGCAGAGTACCTGATACGTGTGACTAGAATCAAGTCTGTCGTTACACAAATATCTTCTATTGTAGCTACAGGTACACACAACGAAACAATATTCCAGAACGGGGAACCACACATTTCAAGACCTACGAGTTTACATGTCTTTTTCTGGAAACGAGAAGTCGTACTCTCGCGTTTATTAAAGTAGCGAAGGACACAAGACACCGAATAACGTAAAATATGATCCTATGAATACCTATAGGAACCAAATTGGCTTCTGAACGCCCCACGTGGAAGATTGTGTGAAATCTCAATTTGATCACATACATAAAATGCCTCACGTAGGGAGGCTATGTTTTGTTTGAAACAATTTAGGAAGGGAACATGTACACTACAAATAAGTAAATAGGCAGTTTCTTAAAACAAAATTCGTTAAACTAACTACAACAAAACAATCCTGTAATTATTCATATTTTTGGTTTGTTTGGCCCAACGGAGTCAGTTCGTTTTACACAAAACCACAATCTTAAGGAACTCGCACACTACGCAGCCACAAGATGCAGTTCATAATTTTGGCGAATTTTCAAAAAATGAAAATATTGCACTGAAATCCATTTTGGAACATTTTAAAACGATACCCGAAGTTTTTCAAAAAATAGTGTCAATAACTCCTCGAGTCAATTCTACAACTAATTTGCAACAAAAAGTGCCTCTAAGCATTTTTTTAGAGACTTGGTTTCCGAGTTACTCCAATTTCATTTTTCTTTTCTCGCGAGTTTGACCTTACGTCATTAAATAGATCATAACTCCTTTAATTTGCTGTGATAATTACAACTTGAGGATTCCGTTGGAAGAAGCATTAAATTTCCTATCGGATAGATGCTTAACCTTTTATTTTTTTTAGCCAAGGTTTGAGACACGAAAAAGCCCTTTGATAAGAAAATTTCACCTAATTTGGGAAACAGAATTTTTTCAATCGCGAATTAAACTACGAGAAAAAATATTTTTTCAAGATGCAAGAACAGTAAAAACTGCGCCAAAATCCCAGCTTTCCAACGTCCTAGTCATTTTTATTTTTAAAGCGGGGCTTATCACAGAAATTTGTGTTTGAACGAGGAAAAACGCGCGTTTTTAAAAATGGAATCAGCGTTCCGCTGTCTACTGCGGCGCCGACCCACCCACTTCCACCGTCAAACCCCTCCTGAGCTCTAATTTTGTTGAACAAGTTCACGGTTTTCCGCGTTCAAACACCAATTTCTTTAACATGCCCCACTTTAGAAATAAAAATGACGAAAACGACTGAAAGGTGAGATTTTGGCGCAGTTTTTACTGTTCTTGCATCCTGAAAAAATATTTTTTCTCGTAGTTCAATTTGGGATTAAAATAATTCGAGGTTTCCCAAATTACGTAAAATTTTCTTTTCAGAGGGCTTTTTCGAGTCTCAAAATAAGGTAAGGATTCATCCGATAGGAAATTTAATGCTCTTTCCAACGGAATCCTCAAATTGTAATTATCACAACAACTTAAAGGATTTATGAACGATTTAATGACGTAATTTCAAAATTAAGAACAAATTTTGAAATTGAAATAACTCGAAAACGAAGCCCCTAAAAATTTCTAAGAGCAACTTTTTGTTGCAAAAAGGCAGACCTGTTTGGCTTACACCCCGTAGGTATACATATAGCACAAGGGAAGATTGAGAAAACTGGGAGTTCCAGCTCTATTCAAGGGGAGTATTGCGTGTGGAGGTGGAACAAAGGACTGATGATGGGAAAATCATGTCCCATATAATTTTCCTATAGGTTCTGTGCCTGTCTAGTGTGCCAGCTCCTTCCAACAACGAAAAAGATATGAAAGAACCTAGAAGAATCGAACATCCCGTGGTTTTTCAAGCGTTTAGAACGCTGACAAGTAAAAAACGCTAAGTGGCAGTTTTCCGAAGTTTGAAGTTGAAGAGAAGACTCGAGTATTGGAAGATTTTTGAGGTAGGAAAGAGATCAACGAGCAAAACCAGACATTCCCTGGGGAGTCGAGAGGAATGAGTCGAATAGGAGAATGGAAGAAACTACGTTGAATAGTACGCAAAAGGAAGGTAGAGATTAATAACGTTAATAAAGAGATCTTTAGACCAGTCATAAGATATCAGTAATTAGGGTAAATTAGGGTTCACTATTTTCAATTATGAACCTTTGGAATCTAACAAAGAAAAACAAAATTTAATACCCCCTCAAAATTTGATGTTTTACGTTCCAAAGTATATAGAATCCAAAAATCAAATACACATTTTTGGTAAAAAATATTCCGATTTTGATGAAATTCTGTACCTATATTGGCTTCATTTGGGGTCAGTTGTGCCTAGGGATGGGACATCCAACGGAAAATACATTTCAAAGCAACATCGATATCGATGAAACATCGTATGAAAACGCATTTTTCACACTGATTTTTGTTTTTTAGAGACTCCTCTGTGTAACGGGATTCTCATCCTTTTATTATGTTCTCTCCCTAGCAACCAATGTTGCTAAGGAAAACGAAACATTGGAGAATGACTTAAGCTTGGTTCACATAGGTGCGTAATGTCCGTAATCTGTAGTGCGTAATTAGATGCTATTGGCTGGAGCCAATTGAGGGGGCGGGACTGATCTTTGCGGATGTCGACTTTTGGAGCTGAGAGTATCGTTTTGAAAAATTGGATATTTTGCACATTACAGATGAACTTCGACAATCTTCGGTAAACTTCGTAACAAACTCTCGTCATTTGTTCACAGAAAGTTTATTGACTCGGTCTCGTTTATTGACAAAACATTAAGGGTGTGTCGGTCCAGGTATTTCCCTGGAACGGTTCCAACAGTTACAGTGACAAAGATGTAACCGTCCCAAATTACTGGTACAGTTCCATTACCAGTACTGCCTACCGAGGGCGGTCAAATCCCACTCGCATGATATGGAAGAAGTCAGCGGTCAAATCCCTATCTTCCTTCTTCCATGCTTATGATCACAACTTGCAATACAAAAGGAAGGAATTCGAATAAGTGTTCCAATGGTTACAGTGACAAAGATGTAACCGTTCCAAAGTACCGGTACAGTTCTGTTACTGGTACTACCTGCTGAGGGCGGTCAAATCCCACTCGCATGATATGGAAGAAGTTGGCGGTCAAATCCCTATCTTCCTTCTTCCATGCTTATGATCACAACTTGCAATACAAAAGGAAGGAATTCGAATAAGTGTTCCAATGGTTACAGTGACAAAGATGTAACCGTTCCAAAGTACCGGTACAGTTCTGTTACTGGTACTACCTGCTGAGGGCGGTCAAATCCCACTCGCATGATATGGAAGAAGTCAGCGGTCAAATCCCTATCTTCCTTCTTCCATGCTTATGATCACAACTTGCAATACAAAAGGAAGGAATTCGAATAAGTGTTCCAATGGTTACAGTGACAAAGATGTAACCGTTCCAAAGTACCGGTACAGTTCTGTTACTGGTACTACCTGCTGAGGGCGGTCAAATCCCACTCGCATGATATGGAAGAAGTCAGCGGTCAAATCCCTATCTTCCTTCTTCCATGCTTATGATCACAACTTGCAATACAAAAGGAAGGAATTCGAATAAGTGTTCCAATGGTTACAGTGACAAAGATGTAACCGTTCCAAAGTACCGGTACAGTTCTGTTACTGGTACTACCTGCTGAGGGCGGTCAAATCCCACTCGCATGATATGGAAGAAGTCAGCGGTCAAATCCCTATCTTCCTTCTTCCATGCTTATGATCACAACTTGCAATACAAAAGGAAGGAATTCGAATAAGTGTTCCAATGGTTACAGTGACAAAGATGTAACCGTTCCAAAGTACCGGTACAGTTCTGTTACTGGTACTACCTGCTGATGGCGGTCAAATCCCACTCGCATGATATGGAAGAAGTTGGCGGTCAAATCCATATCTTCCTTCTTCCATGCTTATGATCTCAACTTGCAATACAAAAGGAATGAATTCGAATAAGTGTTACAAAAGAGACAACTAACAATGATAGTGACCAAACAATTCAAGGAAAGAGTAATTTTTCGTTGCAGTTTACATAACTTAAGAATAGTAATACTGGAGACAACTTCCATGCTAACCAGTCCAGAAGATCCCCTCCCAGTCCAGAGCAATTCCATGATATCTTATCAGTCCGTAGACTTGGCAAGGTTGCTTCCAGGTACATGGAACTGAACTGGAGACTTCCATGCTTACCAGTCCTAAAGATCCCTTCCCTGTCCAGAGCAACTCCATGATGTCTTATCGGTCCGTGGAACTGGACTGGTAAGGGCTAAGTTTTTGTCACTGCATGGAACCATTACAAGTTGATACTCGGTTCCACAGTCCCGGTACAGCTGTACCGGCACACCTCTACAAAACATTGTTTTGGTTTGGAAACAATTCTGCTCAGAACGTACTGCGCACTTCTGCATAATCATTCAGCCATGTGAACGCTCTTTTCCGCATTACGCACTTTCTGCATTACGATTTCTGCATTCTCTTTTTGCGCATAACGCATCACGGACTTTACGCACCTATGTGAACCCAGCTTTAGAAGGAACTACTCATTAGAAAGTGTTGGAGCTGGTAGTTCGTGGAAACCTCTGTAATTATTCTATTCTAATGAATTTGAATGAGATTTTATAGTAAGGGATATTATGACTTTTATACTCTGCTAATCAACCATTCATTTTATTGAAGACATGACGTCGCACGTGATAAACTGCGCTCGTGTGGGCTACTCAGTTCTGCGCAGTAAATCGGAGAACAACAGAGTAAAAACCTGCGCAGTTTCCTCAATTAATCTCTCAGACATGACGTCACTCGTGATAAACTGCTCGTGTGCTCCTTTATTTATCCTTTGAAGGACGGCATGATGAGTCAGAAACACGATTGTGAATAGCAACTGCGGGTGAGTTGAAAATAGATAGAAATAGAATAGGTGTAGCAGATCGTTTAAAAATACGTAATACCTAACAAGAAACATTGAATGCCCCGATGCGACAATTAATCATAAAAGGTACCTGACGGGGGTGATGAATCGTATGTTACGTACGTTTCTTTCTCAAGAACAACAATTCTCCACATCGAAATCATTCGTAATATTTTCTATCCGTGATCAATACCAACGAAAATATACTAAATAAACACCAAACCGTAAATAATAAAAGTCAAAGCCCAATATAAAAATAAGTTATGAGATACTATACGTCAATGATAAATTATTACACGATTATTTATTTCAATTTGAAAGAAAATTGAAGAAATTGAGGACATCCATTTTGATTGGGCACTTTAGTTGTCAATACTCAAAATTACTACACGTTTTCACGAAACTTGCAGATTTATTCGATTTTATTGATTACCTAATTACGAAAAACATTAAGCACAACCATAAAATAGACCTCTGACTTGAGCGGACGTGGGATGCTGTAGAGTCGTAACTCTCAGACGAAGCTAGAAAAAGTCTAAGGTAATTTGAATTTGTACGTTCGTGGGTTCGATTAGTACGCCAGATTGGAAACTCCGAGCTTCTGGTTGTTTTAAGAACACATTTTTCAATGATAGCTCATGAAAACATTGAGCGAAAACAGCGATAAATCGAGAATACATATGCCTTTTGTGATGTCACCCATTTCATTCATCTTCAGTTCATAAAAAGCGGGAAAGATGATGACGTATTACAGTAAACGTGCTGTCATTGGTTGAGACAAGTGAGAATAGAGCAAAAGTGGCAAGTATGCAAGCGACCACAGTCTCAACACAGTGCTGCTCCAAGAGTCAACCATCAGAACTAATCCACGCCAGATGAGTCGGGGAAAAAACCTGATGCGGCTGGGATTTGAACCCGAGGTTTCTGATCTCTAGCGGGGCACTGCCTTAACAAACTTATCTGACGTGCGGTTTTACTTGCACAATAATGGCTGCCCGAATTGGGGAGTCACAAGCCCTCAGATGAGCGTTGCTCCATGTACCATCCGTTACAACCAATAAATTATTTTGCACATTCTGCTGAATAAGCCACATCCTATCATACGAAGTTTCCCTGGCCAAACGAATACACCACTGGCTCGACTGGTAAGTGAAGAAACGAAAACATGAGAATTCGGTCAACTCTCAACCAACACAATAGTGCTATTCTAAGTTCGACCATCAGAACCCTGACTCTGCAGAGATCTCTGCTGGAGGCAGTCATTTCGATCCAATTCGAATGATTTTCATCATCACTTCGACATCAAGTCAAAGCTACCTGCCCAGAGTCTACAAATGGAGCCATTTCTGGCATCGCGGACGTCATCAGGTGGTGTCTTCCAAGGGGAAGATTAGAATTTGTTCTGATGATTTCGCCCATGGCTTCCCATTGCCTCATCGCCCTGGGTTGGGACAAGGGGGGCGATGAGAGCCCCGGCCGCCGAAAAACGCAAGCTGCCGGCGATGAGCCTTGAACCCACGATCCCTGCAGAGGTCGGTCCAAAGTCCAGCGCAAAACAACGACGCCCCAAAGACTGTAGCCACACCGCTGTCCCTGAAATTTGGTTTATGGGCTCCATTTGGGGTCTAGTTGTGCCCCGAAGCTTTTGGTTGATGTCAGTCACTTCTAAGGAGTGAAAGTTAAGTGTTAAAATTGTCAATAGTGCCCTGACTCGAAAACTCTCGAAATAAAGGTACCTATCGTTTTTTCACCAATTTTAAATAGCATTGAATTTTTAGAATTTTGGAGACCACCCGGAGCTCTGTAGGACAAACCATTTGCTCCCTACAAGAACTAAAGGGTCGGACTTACGATGAATCAGAAACACGAACGAATCGCAAAAGAGGCCTCCCTTCAAATTTTAGCCGACCAAAATGGGATCGCTGTTTCCGTTTCTTCGAGTTGTATTCAGTTTTGCGTCCTTAGCAACCAGTAATCAAATCAGAGTGTGAAGCGTTTATTTCTTCCAAATAAACTTGATTGTGAAGGTAATAATGTGGTAGGTAGGTAGTTGGCACCTATGGTCTTCGAATCGATCGAATTTTGCTCGGCTTACTCGGTCTATCAAAATCAGGGTCCATGATTAAAAACCAATACATCACGATTTCTCCAAATCTATAAGTGGAAAAATTAGCAGCGACGACTTGGTCATGTTTCATGCAGAGTGCCTACCAGTAGGCAAATTAAAGTTAGTCCACACGGGGATGCCGTTTTCTAGTCGATTCTCCAAGTTCCAATTCTCCATAAACTATTCTAATCGGAACTGAAGCGCGTCCCAGTGGTGAACAAGGAGTAAAACGAAACAACAAGAAGCCAAGGCGAAAATAAGATAAACATGAGCATAACAGATGCTCAGTCAGTTATTTGCTTGGGGCCAGAACTGTGTTCTCCTACTCCATGTTGAGTTTTTCCTAAAATTTCTAACCTCTATTTTTTCCATTTCCTCGAAGCAAACATTTAAATAGATCCCTCATGCATCCCTGACCAGCAGGTAACAAAAACTTTCCTGATGCACAGTAGCTACTGGAAGTACGAATACACTCGTGATTCCGGTACGAAGGCACTACGCATGATTCATCACTGTATTCGCCCATATAATTCTCAAACTTTTCAGGAATGAACTTGAAACAGCATCCCATAAATAAAGAAGAAATCTTGTTTAAATGAGACGTACGTCCCAACATAAATGCAATCACTATTTTCAGTACTAGGTTCCAAATTTCCAAGCAAGCGCCAACACGTACCCATAAGAAATTTAGGATAACACGTACCCATAAGAATCACAGGTATTTGTCATAGAAGTAAACCGAACTAACTAATCATATGACAAAGTCCTCCATGCTAAGTTTGATCGAATTGTAGAAACACTACGTATCAATATTTATAGTTTGAAAACGGTCTGCTGATTCAAAGGAATACAATCTCGTCACATTTGAAACCACAGTGAAATAAATAAGACTAATTGTTAAGATATAAAATTAAATGGAAAACCCGAAAAAAAGTTTAGTTTGCAAGCGTCGGCTCGACGGGGATGGGAACTGGAGGAATCAGCTGTGTGTCGATGCTCAGGTGAGTTTCTTGGGTTCTCAGAGATACTTGAACAGTCGAGAAGATGCGGTAGGTGACGGGCAGGTGAGGCGCGTGGTTCCACGCGATGGTCAGAGACGAGTCGAGGGAGTTCTCTTGGTAATCCAGCTTAGCCGGAAGTCTCTGCGAAATCGAGAGATAAGAAAAATTAATTACCTCGGCATTGAGCTTAGAGAGGGGAAATTGAGGTCAAGTTCGATCTAAAAACAACTAATGAATGAATGAATGAATGAATGAAAAACATGCTTTATTAACATAAAAATAAATAGAAATTAATACAACTTTTTAATACGACATGCAAATGACCTGGTCACTCCGGACCGTCTGCAGAGTTTGCCTAACCAGAAAAATTATAATGAAATAGTGCCGCTGAACAAAAACCTTATGCCTGAAAATTATGATAAAAATAAAAGTTTCTAGATCAGTGCAATAATAGTAAATAAGGGAAAAGGATAGCTGGCGATTTAAATCTATATAACTAATAGCTAATGTAGTTCAAAATTCTTTCTTATTACATTTTGCTTCCGAGTCTACCAAGGTAGCGGAAGCTTTGTTTTCACTTTTCAAGGTCGAAAAAAAAAAGTTCTCCAAAATCAAAATTTTCACTCGCGTTTTGCGTTTCAGACCTTTCTGAACAATTTTGGTTCCGTGTCTGTCTGTCTGTCTGTCTGTCATGAATTCCTTGTAACGCGCATAACAATACGAAGTTACTGTCCGATTTCAATGAAATTTTCAGGGATTGTGCGGGTTGGTGTGTAGACGGTCCCCTATGAAAATCATCATCCCCAGACTGATAGAAGCGACTGCGCATGCGCAAACGTGAATTCCTTGTAACGGCCATAACTTCTACATTTTCCATCCGATTCCAATGAAATTTTCAGGGATCGTGCAAGTTGGTGTGTAGACGGTCCCCTATGAAAATCATTGTCCCCGGACTGATAGAAGCGACTGCGCATGCGCAAACGTGAATTCCTTGTAACGGCCATAACTTCTACATTTTCAATCCGATTTCAATGAAATTTTCAGGGATCGTGCAAGTTGGTGTGTAGACGGTCCCCTATGAAAATCATTGTCCCCGGACTGATAGAAGCGACTGCGCATGCGCAAACGTGAATTCCTTGTAACGGCCATAACTTCTACATTTTCAATCCGATTTCAATGAAATTTTCAGGGATTGTGCGGGTTGGTGTGTAGACGGTCCCCTATGAAAATCATCACCTTCGGACTGATAGTAGCCACTGCGCATGCGCAAACGTGAATTTCCTTGTAACGGCCATAACTTCTACATTTTCCATCCGATTTCAATGAAATTTTCAGGGATCGTGCAAGTTGGTGTGTAGACGGTCCCCTATGAAAATCATTGTCCCCGGACTGATAGAAGCGACTGCGCATGCGCAAACGTGAATTCCTTGTAACGGCCATAACTTCTACATTTTCCATCCGATTCCAATGAAATTTTCAGGGATCGTGCAAGTTGGTGTGTAGACGGTCCCCTATGAAAATCATTGTCCCCGGACTGATAGAAGCGACTGCGCATGCGCAAACGTGAATTCCTTGTAACGGCCATAACTTCTACATTTTCAATCCGATTTCAATGAAATTTTCAGGGATTGTGCGGGTTGGTGTGTAGACGGTCCCCTATGAAAATCATCACCTTCGGACTGATAGTAGCCACTGCGCATGCGCAAACGTGAATTTCCTTGTAACGGCCATAACTTCTACATTTTCCATCCGATTTCAATGAAATTTTCAGGGATCGTGCAAGTTGGTGTGTAGACGGTCCCCTATGAAAATCATTGTCCCCGGACTGATAGAAGCGACTGCGCATGCGCAAACGTGAATTCCTTGTAACGGCCATAACTTCTACATTTTCAATCCGATTTCAATGAAATTTTCAGGGATTGTGCGGGTTGGTGTGTAGACGGTCCCCTATGAAAATCATCACCTTCGGACTGATAGAAGCGACTGCGCATGCGCAAACGTGAATTCCTTGTAACGGCCATAACTTCTACATTTTCAATCCGATTTCAATGAAATTTTCAGGGATTGTGCGGGTTGGTGTGTAGACGGTCCCCTATGAAAATCATCACCTTCGGACTGATAGTAGCCACTGCGCATGCGCAAACGTGAATTTCCTTGTAACGGCCATAACTTCTACATTTTCCATCCGATTCCAATGAAATTTTCAGGGATCGTGCAAGTTGGTGTGTAGACGGTCCCCAATGAAGATCACTACCTTCGGACTGATAGTACCCACTGCGCATGCGCAAACGTGCATGATGATGCATCGGATCATCTATACAATCGGGTTATGGATACGAGGAAGCTATGTGCCACACCCACTTGGCAGACGTTTTTAATATTCTCTATTCATCTATTTATCCTTACTTTATTTATGTTCTCTATTCTATGATAGAAAACCATACTCAACCATGGTTCTAGTCCTAAGCCGGTATGCCACCTCACAGTATCTGACTAGGAGCAAGTCTCCATCCTTCGATAATTTTAAATGCTCCTCCCAATTCAATTCAACTTTCCCCAAGTAGCGTCTTCTTATTGTACCATACGAGCTGCACCTCGAAATAAAATGGAAAGCATTTTCAACTTCCCCGCTGCTACAAATGTCACAAACCTGACTATCTGCGTCAAATGGCCTATATTTTAATGGTAAAAAGTCGCCTCTGATCTTTAAAAGCCACTTGAATGATTGAAAATCGTTTAATGTATTCAGGGATACCAAATCACTCATTGATCTCAACGCCAGATATTGAGGATGGTTCTGTGAACAGAGTGCTTTATGTTCAAATTCTCTACACATAGTTTTACTTATGATGACAATACTTTTTTCTATTAGAGTTTTCCATTCACTCAAATTCTCTTCTTTTTTCAAAGGGATACCATACTTGGCATTCAGGGTCTCCCACTCTTTTGCCCAGTATACATTTATTGCTCTACACATTATTACAGCTCTACACATTTATTGGCTAAATAATGAGGAATTTCACCATGTCGGAATTTCCTATTTTTGACCCCAAAATCGGATTCAGCACCTCTAAAAACCCCCTAAGGCAAACTTTCAGCCCGAACTTCCTAATTTACGAATAAACAAAACAGTGTAGAAAATACGAATGTTTAAAAAACCGGGAAAATGACGTCATGCTGGAATAGTTCATTTATGGCCGCTTGAAGCGCTGAGATCGAGAAATCTATAGTCCCCAGATGCAAAATTTCATGAAACAGTAAAGTTCGAAATCGAAAAACTGAAGAAAAAAATAGAAAAAGCGAGATGGGGAAAATTAGGTTTCCTCTGTTTTTGTTTGATAACTTTTCTCTTAGAAAACACGATTTCGTCGTCCCAATGGGCAACACTGGGAGGAGGCGGCGATCCGAACAGCCCAATCAGCGAGCGTTCCCGCTTCACGTCCGTTTTCCCGGTTAGTTTTGAAATTAAAAATTTTGACTGTCTCCCAAAAATAACAGGAGACTTATTTTCCGAAATCAGCCCGATTTTCATCTATCCCACACCATTAACTATTCAGGAAAAATGCAAACAGAAATCGGTGAAATTCCTCATTGGGTAGGCGATCATTGGGTAGCTTCATTACCTTCAGAATGTAATTGAAATGAGTTCGGAGCGTATAAATATATAAGGGCTGCAGTTCGGTTTCTAGGAATAAAATGTAGGTAGGGGTGCACCTAGGTAAATTAAACACAGTTTTGATGAAAAAGCGCAAAACTGATTCCACATGTTCATTTAGAGTGAAGCCCCAAACTTGCGACGAGTAGCAAAGGATTGATCGCGAAACAGCATCAAACACTTTTTTCTTTTCAGGAAAGGAGATTTTAGGATGAGACATGAATTGTTTCCGAAGACTTGTGATTGCTAACTTCGCAACTGAACATTTCTCTTTTAAATGGCGGTTAAACGTAAGTGTAGGCGTTAATGTAACTCCTAGGTATTTATAGTTAGAAACAACTTCAACAGTGCGGCCCCCGAACCACCACTTGTCTCTTCTCCCTGGCCTGCCTCCATTTCTGAAAACCATAATCTTAGATTTTCCAAGATTAAGCTCTAGTCCCCAAATTTTACAATACTCCTCCATACGACCAATCATCCTTTGGAGGCCCAAAACACTGGATGCCAAGAGACTGATGTCATCAGCATACGATAAATGACGAATCTCACGATCCCCCACCCAGATTCCTTCACTCAAGAAATCATGAAGGTCATTGAAAAATAGGGCAAATAGGCTAGGCGAGAGCAAACACCCTTGCTTTACTCCTGTTCTCGTAGAAAAGTATTCAGTCGTCGTTGAATTTGTAAGCTTGACAGCGGATTCCGTGTACTCGTAAAGGCTGCTATAAATTTGGTCGAAACCCCCTCATAGGCGAGTTTATACCACAGATACTCACGGTTAATCCGGTCAAAGACGGACGCAAAATCTATGAAAAACGCAAATACTTTGGAGCGTTTCAACCGTAGTTTAATTCTGACTAAACTCGTCAAGCTAAAAATATTATCCACAGTAGAATATTTTTTCCGAAATCCTGCCTGAAATTCACTCAAAACTCGTTCATCCATCAACCAACTCGTCAACCTCTTCTAAAAACTTAGAGAGGGGGAATTGAGGTCAAGTTCGATCTAAAAACAACTAATCGATAACACCAAAAGTCCTATTCGAGCAAGATGAGTGAATGAGCGAAGACATTTTATATTTTAACCTAATTTCTTCCATTTATTTATTTATCAAAAAGGGCAAGCAATGTACATAACTAAACTAACTAATTGGCACTACAGCCCAGGGTGAGCCTTGGCCTCCACTAAGACACCTCTCCAGCTTGTCCGATCCTGTGCCGTTGTCATCCATTCATAGCACCCAAGTCGTGCTGTGTCCTCCTCTAAGTTGTCACTCCATCTCTGCCTCGGTCTTCCTCTCCTTCTTGTACCATTTGGTCTGGAGAGCAGCAGCTGTTTGCATGGGTCGACGTCATCCATTCGGAGAACATGTCCTGCCCATCTCAACCGTCCCAGCTTCACGAACTTTACTACATCGTAATCTTCGTATAGCTGGTACAGTTCTTCATTTTTTCGGCGTCTCCATTGTCCATGGTCAAACAGTGGGCCCAGGATTCTCCGAAGGATCTTCCTCTCAAAAACCCTGAGCACACTCTCAGACTGCTTTGTCATCACCCATGTTTCTGACCCATAGGTTAGTACAGGGCGAAGCAGTACTTTGTACAGCGTTATTTTAGTTTTTCTGGAGAGGGCTCGAGACTTGAGGAGTGGCAACAGTCCAAAGTAGCACCGGTTGGCAGAAAGAATTCTAGCATTGATTTCGGTTGGGCAATCATTGCATTCATGTACCGTAGAGCCAAGGTAAGTGAAAGTTTCCACCCTTTCAAATTGGTACGGTCCAATGAGAATGTTTGGTGTCCGAATTTCATTCAAGTTTCTATTGGAAACCATATACTTTGTTTTTCCTTGGTTGACGGTGAGCCCCATATTTGCTGCTGCTAACATAAGTGAGCTGAAAGCACTTTCCAAATCCCTAACAGTTCTGGTCATTAAATTTATATCATCTGCATATGCCAAAAGCTGTACGGGTCTATGGAAAATGGTCCCACTGGTATCTATCCGGGCATCGCGCACTACCTTTTCCAGGGCTATGTTAAACAGCAAGCAAGCTAGGGCATCACCTTGCCTTAATCCAACTTTAGTTTCAAACTTTTCAGACAAACTCCCTTGAACCCGTACCTGACAGACTGTATGACTCATTGTCAGCTGTACCATCTTGCATAGTTGTTCAGGTATCCCGAACTCTCTCATGGCAGCATACAGTCGTTCTCTGATGATGGTATCATATGCAGACTTAAAGTCAATGAATAGGTGGTGGATAGTAATTTGAAATTCGATACTCTTTTCAAGCACCTGTCTTAAGGAGAAAATCTGATCGACAGTGGATTTTCCCTGCATAAAACCTCTCTGGTAACTCCCAACTATACGCTGGGCGTGGGGTAGGAGTCGTTCAAACAGGACATTAGACAGAACTTTATATGCGATGTTGAGCAGGGTAATTCCTCTGTGATTTCTACACTCAAGAGGGTCTCCTTTTTTGTGAATAACACAAATTACACCTTCATTCCATTCTTGGGGAAGTTCCCTTCTACTCCAAATCTCAACGATCAACATATGCATTCGAACTACAAGTTCCTCGCCACCTAACTTGACCATTTCAGCATAAATTCTATCACTTCCTGATGCTTTATTATTTTTGAGTCGTGATATACTTCTACGCACTTCTGCTATGGTGGGTGGGTCCAACAAATCGTTTGGGTTCATTGCAACTGTCAGCATTCCAGAGTTCGTGGGGTTTCTAACAGCAGATCTACCACCTAATAGCTCTGTAAAATGTTCATTCCACCTTTCCAGTATTTGTTGCTTATCCGTGACGAGTTCACCATTCTTGTTCTTACAAATACTGTTTTTCGGTTGGAAACCTTTACGTCGTTTATTGATCTCCCCATAAAACTTACGGACTTGGTTCGTTTGATGCTCATTTTCCAATTCTTGAATCTCTTTTTTATCCAGTTCCCTCTGTTTCTGCCTGTGCAACTTTTTCTCCTGTCTTCGTCTGTCCTGATACTCTCGCTTAAGTCCTCCAGTTCTCCCCCCCTTGTATCATTTTTCGGTAAGCTTTGTTCTTGGCGGCAGTTGCTTGAGCACACTCTTCATCAAACCACTTGTTCCTTTTGTGGTAGGGTTGTTCGCCTAAAACTTCTTCTGCTGCCACAGTTAAACTTTCTTTAATTTGCATCCATTCTGAATCAACTGAACCACCCTCAGCAACTGGATGATGGCCAAGTATTTCCTCAACTTTTGCAGAATAGGCCTCAGCAACTCTCTCGTCCTTTAGTTTGGATACATTGAACGATTTACGAGTCTGCTGGAACGTAACCTTCCGAGCATTAGCGATTCTGGCTTTCACTCTGGCAATTACTAGGAAGCAATGTACATAATTATTATTTTATTAGTATTTTATTAATTAGCATTTATTTTATTTTAAAATGTTTTATTGCTAAAAGATTGTATTTTTGAAACAAAAAACTAATGCTTATTGCTGTTGCTTATGTAACGCTCTTTCTAAAAATATCCTTAAATTTGAATTTACTTGGTAAATAACAGGAGTTATGACAGTTTTAATGACGTAAGGTCGAAAACATGAAAATTATATTTTTTATTGGAAATACCTAGTAGAATCGAACTCAGAAGTTATGCCGAACTTAGTTGTAGACAACCTGTAAATTATTGCTGTATTGCTTGAAACGATATTATCGCTTCTCATGTCCTTCACAGATACTGATTGAACAAAGAAAAGGTTCAGTGATATAAACAAACTTTCAAAGTCAACCACTTTAATAAGGGTAGCAGGCAAATTAGGAAGGCAGAGTACAAAAACGCTGCAAATCATTGCTCAAAGGTTTATTATTTTCTGTATAGATCACCCTTCTGTATAGATCACTGGTTCTCCATCAATAGCACCTACCACCATCTGTATTCTCCCTTGACCTTCCCTCTCAAATTTCAGCTTCCTGCGTCCAATAGGATTGAAAATGGCTTCGGAGCTCACTCAGCTGATCAGTGATCTGAAGAGTGAAGAAGATCTCCTTGAATGCTGAAGACGCCTGGAAGAGCACTTCCATTCAATAGGATTGAAAATAGCTTCGGAGCTCACTCAGCTGATCAGTGATCTGAAGAGTGAAGAAGATCTTCTCGAATGCTGGAGACGCCTGGAAGAGCACTGATCAGCTGAGTGAGCTCCGAAGCCATTTTCAATCCTATTGAACGCAGGAAGCTGAAATTTGAGAGGGGAGGTCAAGGCAGAATACAGATGGTGGTAGGTGCTATTGATGGAGAACCAGTGATCTCTACAGAAGGGTGATCTATACAGAAAATAATAAACCTTTGAGCAATGATTTGCAGCGTTTTTTACCTACTATTGGTAGGTACTACCTACCACACCATACTGGCTTCACACCTTCACAATCAAGTTTATTAGAAAAAACTAAACGCTTCACACTCGATTCGAAAAATAGAAAGCTTCATATGGAAATTTGATTACTGGTTACGCAGAAGGCAAAACTGTATACAAATCGAAGAAATGAAGAGCGATCGCATTTTAGTCCGATAAAATTTGAATGGAGATTAGACGTCTTTTGCGATTCACACTCATGATTCTGTTTTATCGAAGGAAAACCTTCAAGTACTCGTAGGGACCGAACGGTTTGTCCTACAGAGCTCCGGGTGGTCTCAAACATTTTTTAAAATTCAATACTATTTAAAATTGGTGAAAAAACGATACCTTTATTTCGAGAGTTTTCGAGCTAGGGCACTCTTGAAAATTTCAACCCTTAATTTTCACCCCTTAGAAGTGACCTACATCAACCAAAAGCTTCGCGGCACAACTAGACCCCAAATGGAGCCCATATACCAAATTTGAACCAAATCGGTCCAGTGTTGCTAAGAAAAGTGCCGCGTACGGCGTACGGCGGACGGACGGAAATTTTTTTATTCGATTTTCTGATTCTACGTACCTTGAAATGTAAAACATCAAATTTTGAGGGGGGTTAAAATGTTTTTTTCTTGCTCGATTCCAAAGGCTTATTATTGAAAATAATAAACCAAAATGAAGGAGCAGTGGTTCTTCTTGATTTGCCCACAGCACAGATACCTTTGATTTAGGAAATTTTGTTATTGCATTTAGGAAATGCGATAACTAACTCCCCGCAACTCCACTCCGTCCCAAGCTAGAGAAGAATGAAAATTATACTTACATCCAGGTAAACTCGAGTATTGAGCGCCAGAGGAACTATGATGATGTCCAAAGCATGACTGATAACGTTTTGAACGACACCCTCCATCTGCATCCCTCCATTTTCCCGGATGTAGAGAGCGGTGAACAGCTCACAGCTCATCTCACCGGCCTTCTTGGCTGCGAATTTCTTCTTATTACTTGTTCGGCAAAACCTGTTGACATTACCCGAACGACTGTCTTATTAGTTCGAACAGTTGGTGTAGATTTGTATGAAAAATGTAGCAGAGGATACAAAATACTAAAACATTAATACTAACATACTACCATCTATTCCCATATCTTCAAGAAAACGACGTATCTGCTAGACGAAAAACTAAAGTAGTTCACGATCATGTTCTGAACACTTGCTGATAAGTAGTCAGAAACACGAAGGTGAATCGCATCTTCATATCAATAAATTATTGTAAATTTACACTGCTTCACAGACTTTCGCTGTCAACATGAGAACAATGTAGGTAGCAAAGAATCCAAAATAGTAAAGTTCTTAGGGAAGGAGGGAGAGGGTTACAAGGTTTCCCATATCTTCAAGAAGACATCGAACATCACCAGGTTTTCCTGACGTAGGTATCAGACGAAAAACTAAAGTAGTTCACGATCATGTTCTGATCACTTGCTGATAAGTAGTCAGAAACACGAAGGAGAATCGCATCTTCGATATCAATAAATTATTGTAAATTTACACTGCTTCACAGACTTTCGCTGTCAACAAGAGAACAATGTAGGTAGCAGAGGATCCAAAATACTAAAGTTCTTAGGAAAGGAGGGAGAGGGTTACAAGGTTTCCCATATCTTCAAGAAAACATCGAACATCACCAGGTTTTCCTGACGTAGGTATCAGACGAAAAACTAAAGTAGTTCACGATCATGTTCTGATCAATTGCTGATAAGTGGTCAGAAACACGAAGGAGAATCGCATCTTCGATATCAATAAATTATTGTAAATTTACACTGTTTCACAGACTTTCGCTGTCAACATGAGAACAATGTAGGTAGCAGAGGATCCAAAATAGTAAAGTTCTTAGGAAAGGAGGGAGAGGGTTACAAGGTTTCCCATATCTTCAAGAAAACATCGAACATCACCAGGTTTTCCTGACGTAGGTATCAGACGAAAAACTAAAGTAGTTCACGATCATGTTCTGATCACTTGCTGATAAGTAGTCAGAAACACGAAGGAGAATCGCATCTTCGATATCAATAAATTATTGTAAATTTACACTGCTTCACAGACTTTCGCTGTCAACAAGAGAACAATGTAGGTAGTAGAGGATCCAAAATACTAAAGTTCTTAGGAAAGGAGGGAGAGGGTTACAAGGTTTCCCATATCTTCAAGAAAACATCGAACATCACCAGGTTTTCCTGACGTAGGTATCAGACGAAAGACAAAAGTAGTTCACGATCATGTTCTTATCACTTGCTGATAAGTAGTCAGAAACACGAAGGAGAATCGCATCTTCGATATCAATAAATTATTGTAAATTTACACTGCTTCACAGACTTTCGCTGTCAACAAGAGAACAATGTAGGTAGTAGAGGATCCAAAATACTAAAGTTCTTAGGAAAGGAGGGAGAGGGTTACAAGGTTTCCCATATCTTCAAGAAAACATCGAACATCACCAGGTTTTCCTGACGTAGGTATCAGACGAAAGACAAAAGTAGTTCACGATCATGTTCTGATCACTTGCTGATAAGTAGTCAGAAACACGAAGGAGAATCGCATCTTCGATATCAATAAATTATTGTAAATTTACACTGCTTCACAGACTTTCGCTGTCAACATGGAGAACAATGTAGGTAGCAGAGGATCCAAAATAGTAAAGTTCTTAGGGAAGGAGGGAGAGGGTTACAAGGTTTCCCATATCTTCAAGAAAACATCGAACTTCACCAGGTTTTCCTGACGTAGGTATCAGACGAAAAACTAAAGTAGTTCACGATCATGTTCTGATCACTTGCTGATAAGTAGTCAGAAACACGAAGGTGAATCGCATCTTCGATATCAATAAATTATTGTAAATTTACACTGCTTCACAGACTTTCGCTGTCAACATGAGAACAATGTAGGTAGCAGAGGATCCAAAATACTAAAGTTCTTAGGAAAGGAAGGAGAGGGTTACAAGGTTTCCCATATCTTCAAGAAAACATCGAACTTCACCAGGTTTTCCTGACGTAGGTATCAGACGAAAAACTAAAGTAGTTCACGATCATGTTCTGATCACTTGCTGATAAGTAGTCAGAAACACGAAGGTGAATCGCATCTTCGATATCAATAAATTATTGTAAATTTACATTGCTTCACAGACTTTCGCTGTCAACATGAGAACAATGTAGGTAGCAGAGGATCCAAAATACTAAAGTTCTTAGGAAAGGAAGGAGAGGGTTACAAGGTTTCCCATATCTTCAAGAAAACATCGAACTTCACCAGGTTTTCCTGACGTAGGTATCAGACGAAAAACTAAAGTAGTTCACGATCATGTTCTGATCACTTGCTGATAAGTAGTCAGAAACACGAAGGTGAATCGCATCTTCGATATCAATAAATTATTGTAAATTTACACTGCTTCACAGACTTTCGCTGTCAACATGAGAACAATGTAGGTAGCAGAGGATCCAAAATACTAAAGTTCTTAGGAAAGGAAGGAGAGGGTTACAAGGTTTCCCATATCTTCAAGAAAACATAAAAACATCACCAGGTTTTCCTGACGTAGGTATCAGACGAAAAACTAAAGTAGTTCACGATCATGTTCTGATCACTTGCTGATAAGTAGTCAGAAACACGAAGGTGAATCGCATCTTCGATATCAATAAATTATTGTAAATTCACACTGCTTCACAGACTTTCGCTGTCAACATGAGAACAATGTAGGTGGCAGAGGATCCAAAATACTAAAACTAGGCAGAATAATTCTATAATTATTAAAGCTCATAGTAATCGAACCAAACTGACAATAACCTCTATTGAGCATTCTGTAAAGTTAGCACTAATTTCAACGAGGCTCGTAACTGTTATACTTCACTACGTACTGCAGAGTGGCTCATCTCCCCGGATTATCATGTCGCTACACAAATATTCCTTATGATCGTCCTTATTTTGAATGATTTAGCCTGAACACATTTACTTACCAAGTACCAAAATGGCCAGATTCAGCTCTTAGGAGCTATTATTATGCTTTTCGCTGTATATTCTCAGTACATTGTTATTTGTCATAATTGAGAGTACTGAGGATGAATTTTTAGAGACCACGCGGAGCCCTGTTGGACAAACCGTTCGCTCCCATTGGGGAATTTGCCTCAATTTTAGATTCTTGAAGTTCAAGTCAAATCCTATAATAGGGCCCTAGAATAACGTTTAACACTAGGAATAACCAAGGGGAAAAAATTACCGTAGGAGAAAATGCCTAAACAAGTGAAGCCTCTGTTACAAAACACCGCGAAAATCGAGGAATATTGTTGACGTCATACGAAAAAAAAACGACGCGAAAACAACTCCGACAACAGACAGAGTTCTAGCAACGCCACACAAAACGATCCAGTGAAATGGCTATTCGAATAATGTGATTCAAATCTTGAAACTAAATAAGAGAAGATGAAGACTAATAATGCTTGATAAACTAGTAGGTAGAATCGTATTGTAAAATAGTGAGTAATATTGTTTCTTTTGGTCATTGTGTCTGGGTTCTTCCTGCCAGTTCGCGGCGCACTCTTGTGTTAATCCTTTGTAAGCTAAAAGTTCGTGTATGTTCCGCTTCTGTGGTAAGCGCCACAGAACCTCCTTTGAAGTCAGATTGGTAAAATATTCGTTACGTTTCAAACATGGCTGCCTCTTACACATTGCCACCACATTTAAAATTTTCATCTTCCTTAAATGCTCTAAATTTTTTTGGATGCGTTTTCGAGCAGCTCACCATGGTTTTATTCCATAAAAATAAACCCTCATTCGAAAAAAAAAATGTGAGGCAAATTCCCCATTTGACCTGAAGATATCGCCCTACAAAACTAAAATGAAGGGCCTTTCACGAAAAATACTAAGAAGCGGTCTAAAATAGTAGTGGACTTACTGGAACAAGATCTCATTTTATGTTTTTGGGTTGTGACCTGAGCTTTGAGTGCGAGAATGACATCGTCAATAAGCTTTGAAGGTACCAGCGTAAGTGCGGGCACCATTCGCAGCGCTCTCGGTAAAAAAATAAGAAAAGAAACCGAACTCAAATTTTACAAAGTAATGGCATATGGAAGTGAATCCAGGACAATTACTCAGCGAGATAGGCAGACAATTCAGACTGCAGAGATGAAAATGTTTCTGTGGCGTGTGAAGGGTTGCACTCTCGCAGACCAAATACGTAATGAGCATATCAGGGAGGAGCTGGGAGTCTATTCGTGAATGAAAAGATTGCGGAAGGCAGGGAAAAGTGGTTGCAAACACATCGACCGGATGGATGACTCCTGGTTGGTCAAACGTGAGCTTCAGTATCGACCAAGGGGATACCGGGGTAGAGGCCGACCAAGACAAAGATAGGTCTAGGTTTAGTTTTTATTAGGCTTAGTTTGTTATTTATTGTGAAGACGGAACAGGTCGCAAGCCTACTCCTCGAAGTGAAGAAGAAGACTGTATATTGCTTCGAGTTATCATTGTGGTGATTCGTACCTATTATTTATTATTCCATGGAAGACTTACTCCTTGACGTCGTCTGAATCCCATTTGGGAAGTTTGTTGTAGCCGAGGGCGGCGCAAAGGACTCGATGAACGACGATGTCGACGTACCGCCGGATTGGAGATGTAAAGTGAGTGTACATGTCGATGTTGAGCGCGTAATGATGAGAGTCCGTTTCATTACAGTAGTAGTCAGCTCGCTGGAAGGCGAAGAAGCGTGTTATTCGAGGCAAATTATCAATTAACATAATTATTCATTGTAGGCATACACGGGCAATCATGCACAATAACATAAATAAGTTCAATCTCAAAACAGGTCAACACATATAACAAAATTATAACTATAATTAATATTCATCTTATGTTGTCAACAAAATAAATCTATTCCATACAGGAAACGAATGAAAGAAGTAACAATAGGGTGAGCGCCTGGGTAGGAAAAACTGTTCATTGTTATTTTTAATCTAAGGTAGACCTCATTCTGAGAATTTTGGTACCAACCGCGACCTTCTAGCGTGTGTAAATCTTTTCCTATGAATTTTTAAAGTTTCGACCGTTTATGACGTCACAGTGGGCTGGGGGGTCCCGCCCAGGCGAGAGGGGCGCGTGACGTCATAAACGGTCGAAACTTTGAAAAATCATAGAAACAGATCTACTCACGCTAGAAGGCCGCGATTGGTGCCAAAATTCTCAGGATGTAGTCTACTCTCGATTAAAAATCTAAAAAAAAAATCAAGGCGCACCCCCCATTTCACTAATAATACTATTCCTTGCAAAAAAAGTGACATTAATTTGTGTAAAATATGGAAAAAGGGATCATAAAAGTTTTTGATGCGGGTCAGCTGTGGTCATGCTCGTTATGGCGTGCGTCTCTTAATGACGATTTCTCGGACCAGCCGCAGGGGGCCGGGAGTTCGAGGCTCGCCTCGGGAGCTTATTTTCTTTCGGACAAGCCGGGCTCAGTCCCGGTACAGACTAGGGCGTAGAAGGTTAAATTTTTTGAGAGCTGAGGGGAGTCTACTGCATTACAATGACAATCGCTAACAATCCCTAAAAAAATGCATCAAATTCGGATGAAAAATGTAGATGTTACGGCTGCTACACGGAAATTCACGTTTGCGCATGCGCAGTAGCTACTATCCGGGGGCGATGATTTTCATAGAGGATCGTCTACAACCCAACTTGCACAATCCCTGAAAAAGTCTTCGAAATCGTGTAGCATCGAGTAGTTTTGCCAGTTTTAAGGATTTTATGACAGACACGGAAACAAAACTGTTCAGGAAGGTCTGAAAATTTTGGTGAACTTTCTATTTCAACATTGGAAAGTGAAAACGAAGCTGCCGCTAACTTGGTAGAAGAACGAAGACATTTTATTTTTTTATTTTTTTAACATGTAAGTACCTACCTATTCAGAGGACCTCTCCTCTTCAATGCTAGGGTGCCCTTCAAAGGAGAGGTCAAGTATCTAGGCGTCTTCCTGGATGCTAAACTCACCTGGAGCAAGCACCTTGATTATATTGCCAACCGTGGCAAAAGTGCTCTCATGAGGGCCAAACGCTCATGTGGGAAAACCTGGGGACTAAAACCAAGTATGGTCCACTGGATCTATACTGCGGTAGTAAGACCCATTCTGGTGTATTGCTGCGTTGTATGGTGGCCTAAAGTTGGACAGGTGGGAGCCTCCTCCACTCTTACCTGTGTTCAGCGGCTGGCCTGCCTCACTATAACGGGAGCAATGCATAGCACCCCAACTGCCACTATGGAGATACTCCTGGGGCTCCCCCCCCTCGATATCTTCATAAAAGGAGAGGCTACCATGGCGGCCTTGAGGCAGAAATGGAACAGGACGTGGAGAGAGTCACATATCCACGGCCACTCCAAAATCCTCGGTCTTCTATGCGAACCCATGCTTGACATGGTAGCAGACATTATGCCCAGAACTTACGCTGAAACACACCCCTTCAAATCGATCATAACGACAGAGGGGCAGCGAGTCTTTCAATGCTGTTCCAACGACCTGTTCTGGTATACAGATGGATCCAAAATGGGGAATGGGACAGGGATTGGAATCTATGGGGCAAACTCTGGATGGAGCCACTCGGCTCCTCTGGGAGCGTTTGCCTCAGTTTTTCAAGCCGAGGTACTTGCAAACGATGTCTGCGCTGGGGAGAGTCTGCGGAGGGGACACAATGGTGTACACATCCGCATTCTCTCGGACAGCCAGGCTGCGATCAAGGCCTTGGCAGCTTCCACCATTAACTCTAAGTTAGTGTGGGATTGTTACCATAACCTCTGCTCCCTGTCACAACGCAACAGGGTTTCCCTGGAGTGGGTGGCGGGGCATAGTGGGTTAATGGGAAACGAGAATGCTGATGCGCTGGCCAGAAAAGGCTCACTGACTCCGTTCATTGGTCCGGAGCCGGCCGTCGGCATTCCCAAATCCTCCTTCAGGGCAACCATAAATCGGTGGGTCACAAACCAAACCACAAGAAGATGGTCAAACCTAGGAGGACATGCTCTAAGTAAGCGCGTGGTGGCCAAACCTAACTCCAGCGCCTCTGAGGAGCTGCTGCGGCTAAGCCGCAGGGAAGTCAGGCTAGTGGTTGGTCTGGTAACAGGCTTCACCCCACTCCGATTCCATCTTAACCGCATTGGGGTGACGCAAGATACAACCCTATGCAGGCTATGTGGTGAGACTGAAGAAAAGGCCTCCCACATAATTTTTGATTGCCAAGCTCTATCAACCCGCAGGTTCCAACTCTTTGGGTCACCCACACCCATGGAGGCATTCCCCTGCACTAACCTAGCCAAACCACTACTGGCCCTTACTAAAGGGCTGGGACTGTTTGACTAGACAATAGAATCTGCGGAGAAGCACAATAAGCCACCAGGCTTCAGTGCTTTTGGGCTCCCCTCACCCTGATCCGCAGATTCAGGTACAATCTACAACCTACAATCTACCTATTCAGAGGAAGTCAAAATTTGCCTCGAAGGAACGGATTTTAAGGGGATCCCAGTCGGTCGCCGTTCTTTCCTCGTTGCGGGTTAGTCGAATCTCATACCAAACGGCGCGCGGTAGCCCCTTCCAACCTCCATCTCCGGTCACAAGGATCAACGTTACCACCCCCATCCCCCAGCCTTCTCATAGCTTGTTAGTTTTCAACAATAGTTTTCCCAGTAAATAATCATACAATTTTCATGTTTCTTGAGGCATGCTTTTTATTTTTGTAATCTCTGAACTTATGCACTTGTTGTTTACCACCAAAAATAAATATCAATCAGTAAAATATAAGTAAAAAGTTCTACCTAAATATGAAATTTTCAAGGAATTTCGAAATTTATTATTGCATCTACCTTGTGGCATTCTGGGACCATAATGCCATAAATTAGAGTATAGGAATCGCATGGCCATTAAATTTTGCCAATTTCCCTTCACTAGACAACATGCCATCTACATGCCAATTGCCTATCTCAACTAGCCAATCCAGTTAACAAATCAAAGTTGGTGGGTAGTGAAAAAGTCTGCCAAGTGGGCGTGGCACATAGCTTCCTCGTATCCATAACCCGATTGTCTAGATGATCCGATGCATAGTAGTTAATCTGAAAACATCAATCTCTAAGTACCTTCCACTACCCTCATAGGGGACCATCTACACGCTAATCTGAACAATCCTGAGAAATTTCGTCGAAATCAGATGGAAAATGTAGAAGTTATGGCTGTTACAAGGAATTCACGATTGCTCATGCAGCAACTACTATTAGTCTGGGGGAGATGATTTTCATAGGGGACCAACTACACGCCAATCTGAACAATCCTTGGAAATTTCATCAAATTCGGATGAAAAATGTAATTGTTGTGGCAGTTATAGGGATTTTACGTTTACGCATGCGCAGAGGCTACTGTCAATTTTAAGGCCTTGATTTTCATTGGGAACCATCTACAACCTAATCCGCATAATCCGAAATCGGATAGAAATTGTGGAAGTTATGGCTGTTATTATTATTATTTTTTTTTTTTTAATCTGGGAGGAATTCACGTTTGCGCATGCGCAGCGGCTACTATCAGTCCGGGGGTGATGATTTTCATAGGGGACCGTCTATACGCCAACCCGCACAATCCCTGAAAATTTCATCGAAATCGGACAATAACTTCGTATAGGTTATGCCGGTTACAAGGATTCATTGACAGACACACAGGCAGACAGACACGGAACCAAAATTGTTCAGAAAGGTCTGAAACGTAAAACGTGAGTGGAAATTTCGATTTTGGAAAACAATTTTTCTCAACCTTGAAAAGTGAAAACAAAGCTTCCGCTACCTTGGTAGACTCGGAAGCAAAATATATTATATAAGGCTAATGAAGCTAGTAATAGTGAGATATTAAAATCTATACTATATACTACTATATACGATACTAAAATCTCTATTAAAATTCTATTTGAGAACTCAAAATATTCTATAGGAACTTGAAAATTAGTGGCACATAGGGTGTGGTAAACTATTAGAGGTTAGGGATATTGAAGGGACTTCATTGGGTCAAAAGTAAACTTTGTTAGGGAACCCTAATTCTTCAGAAACTTCTCCTTGGGACCTTTAATCATCATCAGGGAACTGGAAACCTTCTTCTCTTCAGGGATTTCATCATGACTTGAATTAAATTATCATAAATATCGTAACATTGTGCAAACTGCAATTTTTCTACTAGTACTCTTTTGAGGTAGGGAAATAAAAAGAACAAAACAAAACTTTTGAAAAGGAAAGGGAAAGTGCCATTGCATTTAACTTTGGAGGATTCTGGCTGAGACTATGAGATGGCTTTGGAGGTCTCATGAGTGGTCTGCAACTCCCTTTTCTACAAATTCAGAATGTTCTGGAATCCAGAAAAATGACTCCTTTTCCTTAAAGTCCCTCAGAAAACGTTAAGACCTAGGGAATTCAAAAACTAAAAGATTGCCGCAGGAATCATCAAAATCGACCAATAATGAGGAATTTCACCATGTCGGAATTTCCTATTTTTGACCCCCAAAATCGGATTCAGCACCTCGAAAAACCTCCTACGACAAACTTTCAGCCCGTACTTCCTAATTTACGAACAAAAAAAAACAATGTAGAAAATATGAACGTTTAAAGAAACCGGGAGGATTACGTCAACCGGAAATAGTTCATGTACAGCCGCTTGAAGCTCTGAGATCGTAAAATCTATACTGAAGAAAAAAAAAAATAGATAAAGCAAGATGGGGAAAATGAGGTTTTCCCTGTTTTTGTTTGATAACTTTCCTCTTAGAAAACACGATTTCGTCGTCCCAATGGGCAACACTGGGAGGAGACGGCGATCCAAACAGCCAATCAGCGAGCGTTTCCGCTTCACGTTGAAGACGTCCGTTTTCCCGGATATTTTTTGAAATCATAAATTTTGATTGTCTCCCAAAAATAACAGGAGACCTATTTTCCGAAATTAACCCGATTTTCACCTATCCCACACCATTACTATTCAGGAAAAATGCAAACAGAATTCGGTGAAATTCCCCATTGCCAGCGAAAAGCGGGAAAACCGTTTATTCGCTGACTGAGACCCCCTTAATAACACTTCAACCCCACATTGACAAGGTAAATTTACTCAGAAAGATGAGTTAGTGCCTACTCACCGTCATTGGTTTTGAACAGAGAACACTAAGCACAATCGCTCTGGCTCGATCACCTGCTGCATTCTCCACAATGCACTTGTGAATGCCACCAGCTGTCGATGTATTCATATCTATTCCTATAGTTGCCAGAGACTTCTCCAGCTTTTGAATCATTTCAAGTTTGGGTGGCGCATGTCGACGAAGAAGAGCGATCTTCGGATGGACGGAATGTATGTACTCAGCCACTGATTGGTTAGCTCGAAGCATGAATTCTTCTATCAGTCTGGAAAAAGAAAAACAAGAAAAGATTCATACAACTATAAGAGGAGGTGGCATACCATCGCTGAGCAATTTATCGCCCTTCAGCTACCCAAAATATGAGGTTTTGAGATGAACTACCATCCATCGGATCGTCTAAACTATACAATCGGGTTATGGATACGAGGAACCTATGTGCCACACCCACTTGGTGGACTTTCTTTTCAACATGGGACATGTTTATGCCCTAGGGTAACTATCCGAAAAACGTTACGATAAGTATCACGCGCGTTTTAAACACTCCGAAGCTACTTGACAAACAGAAGACAGATAGTCTCAATTGGCGACTGTACTAGTGAGGAATCTATCAATAATTTCGGAGTGGTTCAAGGAAGTACATTAGGCCCAATACTATTTTTAATATACATAAATGAAGTAGCACATTTAGATTTACCTAACTCGAAATTATTATATTTATTCGCTGATGACACGGCAGTACTCTGTTGAAGGTAACACTTGGGAAAACGTTTTCAGCAACGCAAATCAGATAATAAATCAAGTAGGATAATGGTTTCTCAAGAGTTACCTCTCATTGAATGCTAACAAGACCAAATTGATAGTTTACGGAGAAAACAAGTCACTAATTGAGGAAAAACACTTGAAAATCACGCTTCACTCTTGTGGAGAAGGTCAAAGATGCTCATGCGAATCGATAGAAAGAGTTGCATGGCATAAGTATCTGGGGCTAGTTCTGGATGAAGAGCTTAAGTGGACATATAGACCATATAGACCTATGGACCATGTGGACCCATATAGCTATACACACGACAAGATCAGGATATACATATATACATAATATGTATATACATAACATGGTATAATATGTATTGCAATGCAATGCAATGCAGTATGGCATAATAGCTTGGGGAGGAACATATCCCACCCATATAAGTTATATGTTCGGCAGAAAATCATCATAAAAATGATGTTGTCATTACCGCGTAGGACCCCATCCATAAACTAATTTGATATTGCTAAGGTATTTACTATTCGACAACTTCATGTGAAAAACCTACTATTGCAATTCTTTAGGACACACAACATAATTGAAGTTTCTCAACGGGATCCGAAATACGATACTAGATATGCCGCCGCAGGGAACGTAATTGGCCCTAGACCTAGACTGACTCTGACAACGCACCGCCCGATCTTCATTCTACATAACATAGAGAAATTGTTTGTAGCATGAAAAGTCCCCAGAAGTTCACTAGACCAAAATAGGAAGCAAGTGTTAAGTTGGCTAGTTACAGAAGGGGACTTTAGATGTCAGAGGCTATAAAACAGCATATATGTATAGGATTAGGATCATTAAATAGCGTCCATTCTTCAGCCCAATCATGTAAATTCAAGTAATGGTAGAAAATGTATTTTATTATACATCATATATATAATTTTAGTATATAGTAATATAATATAATATAATTTATATCATATAACAAATATCATACGATTTGTGAATATATGTATTTATCAATTTACTTACCCAGAGGGAGCAATTTTGCAAAGATCCTACCCTACAACACGGGCCAAGCCTGACGTCGGGTAGGAAATCAGAGCAAATCGCATCCCTTTATAAATTCATTTTTCTTCTTGTAAGAATTGTACAAAATGGAGTCAATAACTATCTCACTCGATGTAATTTATTTAGTATTTTAAGAGAGAAGCAGTGGTCTCTCCCCCCCCCCCACCCCTCACCATTATCCACGATAACATGTCTAGAGGCTTGGGAGCCTCGAACTTGAACAGCATTTTAAAAACCATGATCTACGATACCCAACATGCGAATTCGAGCCCCCCCCCCCCCCCTTTAAGATTTCTGAATCGAACAAAAAAAGACACGAAAATCGGTTGGAAATTGAGGCCTGGGCAGTGTTTACAAGATTATTCCGGCAAACGCACGTTTTTTAAGCATTAATCCCCCTTTCCACCCCTTAAAAGGCAAAATTCGAAATCCTGGCGACGTAGTGCACAACTAGATAGATTTTCGCATCGAACAAAAAAATAACCACGAACATCGGTTGAAAACTAAGGCCTGGGCAGAGACCCTACACAAGATTTTGTCACACACACACACACACATACAACTATTGGTTTTTTGCGGATTTGGATTCAGAATGGTCTAAAACGGATTAGTAGGTATGTGGTTATTTCTTTCTGTTGAGCGTTGTCCAACTTTACTCCAGATCAATCGCATAAGAACGTTCAAGTCTCAATGTTTATTTTATTAATTCATTAAAAAATTTCAGTTATAACGAAATACTTAGAATATTGAGAAACTTCACAAGGATCCGCACACACTTATAGACGAGTGTAAATCAGCACGCAACTACTGCACCACATGTATAAACTCGTAATCACCAAACTACTAGAGATAGCATAAAACCGATTAATACAAATTCAAAAAATACAATCTTTCATTTATTATAACTAGTTACGTACTCACTACAGTTTTTGAGTGGGAAAGGGCGATTTTCTCGATGACGACGAAAATACGTTTATCTACCCAGCGGTGGGGCATAAACGGTTCGTCTAACGATAAAATGTAAGTACGTGATGAAATTATCCTCAAATTTCACGTGCTTTCATTTCACATACACAAGTGTTTTTTCTAAAGTTGATCGTTTTCGAGTTTTAGACAAAAACCAGCAAAAAAAAATTTTTCGCCTTTTTTGCATTTTTTAAAAATGTTCCGTCACGAAATTTTGGTGGGAAAACTCGGATTCGGATTCAGCACCCCACAAAACACGAGAAGAAAACAGAAACCCCCCCAAAACTTTCCTGCGAGTCCGTTTTGAACTTCATCCATGCAACACATGAGCGAAGATTCGACTGTGTCCTCACGGCCACAACCACGATAAAGACGACGATTCACGAACCAACCAACTACAAATGTAGGTTACTCCAAATGAAGGTTATATTTTAATTTTCTTGTATTTTCGGATTTTCAAGTCACGATTTTATGATGTTTGGAGTAATGAGTTGAGTAAGAAGAGTTCACGTATCCAAGAAGTTTTGAACAGAACAGAAGTTGAATAGTAGAAAGCTAATAACCTTGTTGACGAATTATGCTGGCCTCCAAGTTCACCTCACCATCGACGCTACGCAGTATTCTGACGAATGTTTCTGGGAAAATCTCGAGCGTTCTTCCGGTAAGAAATATCTCAAATGTCGAGGATCCTATAGTTCTGACCAAAGACGGATCGACGTTCGTCGCCTGGCACCCTGAGAAGCCTGTGCCCTACGAATGCACGAAACCGATGCCGACTGTGGCACCTCAGCCGCCCCAAGTCCTGAGGACGGACGACTGCTCGGCGGTCATGAAGAAGAAAAAGGAATTGGAAATCGTGCAAGAGCTGGCGGCAATGACCTACACGACCAAGCACCGGTGGTTCCCCAAAGGAAACAGGTTCAAACGGATGAAGAAGGCTTCGCCTAACAGAGAATACTTGTAAACCAACATTTTACACCACATAGATATCCCTACATAATTTTGAATAATACTGTTTGTTTAGCTCAACGCTTTGTACAATAAAGTTACATGGAAAACAACGTCTCTTTTCTGTGAAATCCTTCGGCAGTAAGTAGCATAAACACCATAATGAGGAATTTCACCATGTCGGAATTCCCTATTTTTGATCCCAAAATCGGATTCAGCACCTCGAAAAACCTCCTACGGCAAACTTTCAGCCCGAACTTCCTAATTTACGAATAAACAAAACAGTGTAGAAAATACGAATGTTTAAAAAAACCGGGAAAATGACGTCATCCTGGAATAGTTCATTTACGGCCGCTTGAAGCGCTGAGATCGAGAAATCTAGAGTCCCCAGATGCAAAATTTCACGAAACAGTTCGAACTACACCGAAAAACTGAAGAAAAAAAAATAGAAAACGCTGCAAATCATTGCTCAAAGGTTTATTATTTTCTGTATAGATCACCCTTCTGTATAGATCACTGGTTGTCCATCAATAGCACCTACCACCATCTGTATTCTCCCTTGACCTTCCCTCTCAAATTTCAGCTCCCTGCGTTCAATAGGATTGAAAATGACTTCGGAGCTCACTCAGCTGATCAGTGATCTGAAGAGTGAAGAAGCTTTTGAGCAATGATTTGCAGCGTTTTTTACCCACCAACATTTTTTTTACCTACCAGCTAGGTACTACCTACCACACCATACTGGCTTCACACCTTCACAATCAAGTTTATTAGAAAGAACTAAACGCTTCACACTCGATTGGAAAAATAGAAAGCTTCATATTGAAATTTGATTACTGGTTACGCAGAAGGCAAAACTGTATACAAATCGAAGAAATGAACAGCGATCGCATTTTAGTCCGATAAAATTTGAATGGAGATTAGACCTCTTTTGCGATTCACACTCATGATTCTGTTTTATCGAAGGAAAACCTTCAAGTACTCGTAGGGACCGAACGGTTTGTCCTACAGAGCTCCGGGTGGTCTCAAAAATTTTCAAAAATTCAATACTATTTAAAATTTGTGAAAAAACGATACCTTTATTTCGAGAGTTTTCGAGCTAGGGCACTCTTGAAAATTTCAACCCTTAATTTTCACCCCTTAGAAGTTACCTACATCAACCAAAAGCTTCGCGGCACAACTAGACCCCAAATGGAGCCCATATACCAAATTTGAACCAAATCGGTCCAGTGTTGCTAAGAAAAGTGCCACGGACGGCGGACGGCGGACGGACATTGCAAATTTGGATTCTACGCACCTTGAAACGTAAAGTGACAAAGTTTGAGGGGGGGTTATAAAAATTTTTTGCGATACGATCACATAGGCTTATTATTAGAAATAATAAACCAAAAGCAAGATGGGGAAAATTAGGTTTCCCCTGTTTTTGTTTGATAACTTTTCTCTTAGAAAACACAATTTCGTCGTCCCAATGGGCAACACTGGGAGGAGACGGCGATCCGAACAGCCCAATCAGCGAGCGTTCCCGCTTCACGTCCGTTTTCCTGGTTAGTTTTGAAATCATAAATTTTGATTGTCTCCCAAAAATAACAGGAGACTTATTTTCCGAAACCTGCCCGATTTTCATCTATCCCACCCCATTAACTTTTCAGGAAAAATGCAAACAGAATTCGGTGAAATTCCTCATTATCAAACTATCTACAAAAAGTGTGTATTTTTCTGTTCCTACGTACGAACTGATATGTTACTAGGAACATTTTCACATAATCTAGGGTCGGTTGAATAAAGTAAGCTAAAAATTCACAAATAAGAGTCGGGGTTTCAACATTTTTAGCTCGTTTGAGGGCATCTTACGATGTATTTTAAATATTTCAATAACGAACCTTTGAAATCTAGCAAGCAAAAGTATTACTCTTCCTCAAAATGTGATGGTTTGATTTCATGGTAACTAGGTACGTAAAATTTTAAAAAATCTAATAAGCAATATAAAATTTCCACCCGTACACGATATTTTGCCCAGTTCCCGTGGGTTTGATGAAACTTGAGGAAAACCTGCTGCATTTGGGGTCTGGTTAAGCTCCGAAGCTTTTAGTTATTGTCAGTTACTTTCAAGGGGTGAAAAGTGGACGAAAACATTTTCAAAACGCCTTAGTTCGAAAACTTACGAGTAAGGGAAAACCGGGTAAGAACCAAGATTTCTTTCCTCTCCCATCCAATATTCCTCTCTCCTACCAAATCAATATTTTGGGAATGTTACTTTAGTGAAGTGTATGTATAATCGTATCCAACAAATACGGAAATAACAGTTTCATCGGCAACAAAACATGTCTGATTACCCCAATGTGGTGCGCCTGATTTTTTAAAAATTTTAATCTAAAGTAGACCTCATCCTGAGAATTTTGACACCAGCCGCTCTCTTCTTGGATGAGTAGATCTTTTTCTATGATTATTCAAAGTTTCGAATGTTTATGACATAAGTGCCCCTCCCACCTGGGCGGGACCCCCCAGCCCACTGTGACGTCATAAACATTCTAAACTTCGAATAATCATAGAAAAAGATCTTCACACGCTAGAAGTTCGCGGTAAGTGTCGAAATTCTCAGAATGAGGTCTAGTTTAGATTGAAAATAACAATAAACAGTTTTTCCGACTCATGCGCACACCCCATTTGACTTTTGCAGGATCCTAGATTTTGAGGTATGTTAGGGCCAAACTGGGTACCCCACCTACTCGCAGGTACCCAGTTTGACCCAAACCAATACTAAAATCACGTTATTTCCAACAACTGTTTTATTGCATGAATTTACTTACGTACATGAAATATTTACTTGAACAGTAATTCAGAGAAAACAAATAGAAGGGTTATTTCAGCAAAGTGAAATCTCCAATGGGGGTGCACCAGATTTTAAAAAAAATTTTAATCGAAAGTAGTGTAATGAGCCAGTTTAGCAGCCCCACCTCTCAACTTCATTAATCAATCATTCAGTTCCTTGTCAGCAAAATCACTTCCATGTCAACAACCTACTTCCATGCAGATCACCCCGAGCAACCGTACAGCCGAACATCGATGTCCGCCATGAGATCACCAACACCGAGCGCGCCACCGTCGGAACCCTCCCATCGCCAATTTCCAAGATGGCCGAGGGGTTATAAGGGCCTGCCCCCTCCCGCCGACTTCAGTCTACAGTCACGCGTCTCCATTGTGTTGGAACCTAGCTCACAACTCATCCCCTCTCCTTGTAACGAGACCTTTATGAACTGAGAATTTACCGTGGTGATCCAGTCCGAACATTTCACAAATAGTATAGTGTCTACCCGCCAGTCAGTGTTCGTGCAGTTTTGTTTAGCCAAGGCCCAAAACTCCACAACACCGCCGCCTTCTCCGTTTTCGCCGCCCAGATCGACCCAGTGTCAAGATCGAACTCCGAACCGAGGCAGAACTGCCCCGATTCCAGGCACCCCCTTTCTACAAGCCTTATTCGGACGAGGCCCTGGACAACTTACCTGCTATGGAGATCTACAAAACGATCCAAGCTCGGCTAAAGGGTGAGCCCATTCCCTCAAATCCCAGTAAGCGCTTACTTTCTCAAAAATCTGGCAAAAACTCCCCCTTATCATAACGTCCTGTAAAGTAAAAGTTAAAACCGTAACCAAGTTGTAAAGTAGAAGTAAAGTGGAAGACTAGTTGAAGTCAAAGTTAATTTTAAGTCAAATTGTATTGTAAATTCAGTCAAAGTCTAAGTCACAAGTAGACATAAGAAATATCGTCATACAACGTATATATATATTTTGTTCATACATTTACTTAAATAACGTGCGTAACAGTGTTGAAGTATTTGAAGCATAATTCTTGATATTCAATGAAAGTCAGCTCCTTCAGAGCAGTTTGAAACCAATTCCGCTTCACGGTTTAATATTGCTATTTTTCTGAATAAAAACCCTACGTGTTAACCTGTCGTTACTTATTTCAGCAGTTCAACCCTCTTTTCACTCATTCAGGTATATTGCAGGTAAAAAGGTTTGGTAATTCCCTGTGTCCGAATACGACCCAGGGTGGTGGCAGCAACCTCTCAGGAATTTCAACAATTAGGTAGGAGTATTAACCTCACGAACCCTCAGTTCGATGCACCCTTCTACCTGAGAGAAATCCCTAGGAACACACAGCTTAAAGCAAATAACTTAACGGAACTAGGATTGAGTAAAGAAAGTACACCTTGTCAATAGGAACATAATATTTTAATATAAACGTAAATTTTGCATAATAATCTTTTATTAAAATCATTCCAGTACGCTTGCCTAACGCTCTACCAATAAATTTTTAGGATAATAAGTTTCCTATTTCACTTTCAACAGAATTCTTCTGTAACCCATCCTAATTTCTGTAATCTTCAATCTCAAAATAAAGAATAAATTCAAATTTAACATTTATAAACCAAACGATTTTTCACCGATTGCAATTGGTGGCAGCGGTGGGATCTTTTGTCTACCGAAGCCACGGGATTGATAGTTGAGAATAAACCCAATCAAAATTTATAAACTAAGGCCCACTTTCACCAAAAGTTGTTCTTAACTTGCTTAGCTAAACGCGTTAATAGTTAATCTGAAGGAATAAACCCGGCAAGATGGCGAGCGTCTTTCACCAACCCAAATCATCGTTAAACGTTGTTTAAGACAATCGAGTTTGTCTGAACTTGAAATGTTGAGCGAAATGAATGAAAGTTGGACATTATGACGTATTTGGGCAATAGAAACGTTGAACAACAACCACTACCGCGCTTGATATCAGCAGATTGCCGCCTTGTTTATCTTTATCAGTGTCAGTTTTTTGAATTCCTTGTTTTTATTATTTGCTGATTCCTGCGGTTTGTTTCGAGTTTTCCGGTTCCCTTCGTTTTATTTTGCTGAATATTTTCATCACCTACCTATTGAGTTATTACACATCATCACTTTGAGCCACAACGAGCGCAATAACTCCAGTATTTCTCCAGACTCAAGTACCTTCCTTGATGTATCCTAGTGAAACACATTGGCCGCCGCCTTGTTCTGAACGGTAGGAATTTACTTCGATAATTTGAATGATTACCGATAGATGTAAACTCGAAGATGAGGGCCCCCGATTTCACCTCAATAAAAATTTATTTTGGTCGAACTGGTCTTTTATGATGGTCTATTTGTATAATTGGTCCGAATAGAAACAACCAAGGAATGTAGGTTGCACTATTATGTTATTGAAAGAACCATTATTCATTTTAAATTAACGTGTTGAACTTATTTGTATGACGGGAACTCTAGGAGAGAGTCAATCTAGTCGAGCACTTGGACGACTCGGGGCTTGGAAAGGCGGAAATTCAGTAACGTACATAATCTCGGAATGTGGAATCCGATCCAGGATTCGACTCGGACGTCGTCGTCATCGTCAGACGAGTCAAAAATAATTCGAACTGCAAAAATAATTCGCAATTTTATTTCGAAAACAATCACAAATCAATGCGCGGCCATATTGAATTGGTAGTTAAACGAGGTTTCCTAGTTTATTCGGCCGATTTTTGACCCTTTAAACTCGAACCCCCCAAGATGGTGTTTAAACTCGTAAATTGCTCTGGTGAAAGGCAATTTTTACTGAACGTCGTTTATCTCTCGCCTCGTTTGGTTTAAACTCGTTTTGAATGTTTGGTGAAAGTGGGCCTAAACCATTTTTCACCGATTACAGTAGATTTCATCCGGAGAATTTTGACACCAGCCGTTCTCTTTTTGGATGAGTAGATCTTTTTCTAATATTTTTCAAAGTTTCGAATGTTTATGACATCACGCATCCTTCCCGCCCTGGCGGGACCCCCCAGCCCACTGTGACGTCATAAACATTCGAAACTGAAAAATCTTATAAAAAGTTCTTCTCACTCCAGAAGGTCGCGGAATTCTCAGAATGAGGTCTTGTTTAGACTAATAATAGCAATAAACAGTTTTTCCGACCCATGCGCACACCCCATTGCACTACTAATCTGTTCTTCAGTCCAACATTGTCGATTTGCGTGATCTTGGCATGGCTGCAACCTAGAACAAACAAAGTACCCGGTTCAGTCCAACTCTTTGGTACCCGGTTGGACCCTATTATGAACGAAATTTCTACATAGCATTCACTCCTAGGCATATCAAGTTACATCAGTGGGTTTGGAGGTAAATAAAGCACAATAAATCAAAGGAAATTACGAGTGACTTACCGGAATTTAATCTCGTTCTTGAGTGTGCAGTAACCTGCATCCAAACTTCACCAAAGCCGAGGAGGGAAAGGCTCTATTCTTGAAAAAAATCGATAACGACGGAAAACAGTGAACAGACTCACAGGGTGGACGAAAGACGGGGATGCGACTAGAACAAAGCACGGCCCTAACCCACCAGGTAGCAGCACATGCTAGTTCAGAACATAGGTTGACCCGTCCCTCACCCTACTTTCCCCTAATTTAAAATAGCTAAGATTTTAAAGAATTTGTTTTCACCACCCAGAACTCAGTGGGACTAACCGTTCGCAAATGAGGATGATAAATTATTTAATTAGTGAACAATACCGACGATTTTCTATAGATTTAGAATGGTATTAAAATTTTAGAAGTGAAGACTTGCTGATATAACTGGGCCGAAAATGCAATATTTTGTTCCTTCAAATAGAATTGTGATAGTGAATAGCAAAAAACTCCACTGATGGGAATAGGCCCGATCCCCGTTCAAATTTCTGCTGATCAAATTCTTTGAATAGAGCTGGTTCGTTTCTTTCAATAGCGTTTCATGTCATTCAGTCGTGCTTCCTTATCAACTGAAACCCAAATTTCGTAATGAAGGCACTCAAAAATTGGAATTGAGATATTTTGCTGGTAGGTACCTACTTCCTATCAAAAGTTAGGTACTACAAATGGCAAAGCCGTGTCTTTGCAGACGGGCGATCTTCTCAGGAAAAATAATACCGTCGTGTAATAATTTGCAGCGTTTTTTCAACATAACTGACACAAAAACCAGTTATTGATAGAAGACAAACACCTAAGTAGTTCGCAAAATTAAGTTTATTGGCTGTCGGTGAGTCGTCCGGCTTCTCTGTTCCTTCAGAATTTGTCCACCTTCGGTTTAAAGAGAACTATTAGACAAATAAATCTCTCCCTTAGAGGGAAAAACAATAGATCATTGATGAGTCCATTGTTGTAGGTGTAATTTGAAAATTAATTTTTTTGACATTATGTTTTTTTAGAAAAAAATCTGTTTATTCATAGAAAAAGTAAATATTTAGGTACATATTATTGCACCTACAACAATGGACATATCCATGATCTATTGTTTTTCCCTCTAAGGGAGAAATTTATAGTTTTTCTTAAAAAAACTCTTCGATCGCACGTAATATAAATTATTGCAGTATTCTAGAGAACCTTGCTTCATAACTACCGATATGTAGCTATGATTTTGTTTACTGGTATCCGCATAGCATTTTTTGTGGCAAAAAAAGTGTCGCGAAAAATTCCTTGACCCCCAGCCAAAAGATACATCTGTCAAAACAATTTTTAAAAATTGACTGAAATACCCCATCACTCAAAACCATTCGAAAACGTGACTTATAAACAAAATTATACTGTTAATCCGGAAGTTTTAAATCCAAGCAAATGATAATACCTGTCAAAAATCACTAGAAATGTTTAGAGAAAGCAATTTCTGGGTCGAATGGAACCAACAACACCCAAATGGAAGGTATGATTCTTTAAAAAGGATTACATGTCATGCTGAATATGAAGTACCTACGCATTGGCAACGTTCCATACATTCTTCACTCATATGTTTTTCAATCTGTTTTCTTTCTCAAACAAATGTATGGCCAAAATAGAAATTCTTATACTGTTAATCCGGTACTTTTGTATCCAACCAAATTATAATAACGGCAAAAACCACTAGGAATGTTTAGAGGAGGTTTAGGGATGTTTGGGGAACCAACAACACCCAGAGGAGGGTATGATTTTTTAAAAAGGATAACGGGTCATGCTGAACATGAAGTACCTATGATTGCCAATGTTCCATTCATTCTTCACCCCTATAATGTTCAATAAATGTTTTTTTTTCTCTCAAACAAGAATGTATGGCCAAAATATATTCCGTGTCTTTTTAAGTAGCCTTTTCATGTATAAGAAATCTTCTTTCATCAATTAAAGAAGCTAATGGAATGATATAATTATGCATTACCTGTTACTGTCCTTGAGTTCGTACAAGTTGGCTTCCGTAGGGACGACATATTCGTTCACCCTGAAACAGACTTTGGGCTGATCTATTCTTAGAGCGCCACCGTCGAAACGCCTTTTGGTCATGCACTTGGATATTTTGTGCAATCCCTGGATGGATTCCCACACCATTTCTTGAGTAACATTGTTGTACAATGTTGGTAGCTCCGTTTCTGTACCTTCGATTATGCTCTAAACAAAAAATGTAAAATCTCGGTACAGATGCTAACTTTTTGTTGTTAATATAACCTATTTTATTAAAATTCAGCTGCAGTCTGTTATTAGAATGATGTTAAAATGAAGTAAGATCGAATTAAAAAATAAAGTTACCTGAGCATGTTCATAAGACAATTTACAGCAGGAGTTGATAACCGTGCGAGCGAACTTGGTGTCCTTTATGTTTCCTGGAAATATAATTCTCAAATGATTCACAGATTCTTGATCATTGAAGGTGATTTAGCACACGCATCTAGTAAGCATTTTGATAATAAATTAAACATCTTAGCCTCACTTACTGTACAAGCAATGGTTTGGTTTAAGTGACAATTTATTTGTTTAAATGGAGTCATTATTTCGTAAATTCTAAATAAACTTTTTGTTGTTGGGGTCCCCTGAATCGATTAAAATTACTACTAAAGCACTATGAGCAGTAGTTTCTGAAGTACAGTAGAATAAAACTCTAAAAAAATATAAATGGATAAAAATAAAAGATAAAAATAAATAAAATTAGACACAAAAAATTCGAGAATATTTCGCCCTTGTGGCGTTGTCAGCCTGAGTAAAGTGCTGTAACGTGCAGATGTCCAGACGACTGAGATGATGCTTTGGGTGGTGGAGGAAGAAGAGGGGAGGAAGAGTATGTTTGAGTAAGAAAGAGCTTTTTTGTAATGAGTTCGTAGGTAAGTTGGAGATAATTGGTCGTAGGCGGGTAAGTTGTGTGTTTTATGTAGGTAAGTTTGAGTTTTTTCAGTTTATGTTGTCTGTCTCTCTGTGACTGTTTGTATAAATGATGTCATGTGGGGTCTGCCAAGGGCCGCTCCTTCTTTTGGGGGAGGGCTGTAGCAGGTCTCACATGAAAAACAAACTTTCATATTATAAATTGAGGGAGACACAACATATACTTATCTACATGACAACACAACATACAAATTATACTCTAAATCACATAAAACTTACTACTAACTCATAACAAAAACGTATGACAAGTAGGTATGGCACATAGCTTCCTCGTATACATAACCCGATTGTACAGATGATCCGAGGCATAGTAGTTAATCTCAAAACACCAATCTCTGAGTACCTTCCACTACCCTCATAGGGGACCAACTACTCGCTAATCTGAACAATCCTGAGAAATATCTTCAAATTCTGATGGAAAATGTAGAAGTTATGGCTATTACAAGGATTTTGCGTTTGCGTATGCGGAGAGGCTACTGTCAATTTTAAGGCCTTGATTTTCATTGAGGACCATCTACAACCTAATTCGCATAATCCCTGAAAATTTCATCGAAATCGGATAGAAAATGTGGAAGTTATGGCTGTTACAAGGAATTCACGTTCGCGCATGCGCAGCGGCTACTATCAGTCCGGGGGTAATGATTTTCATAGGGGAACATCTACAACATCTACTTTTTGACATGTTACTTTTTATAGGACCTTTTTTTACCATTGTTTGATTTTATAACTGTTTATTATTGACGATTGTTATATACATTTTATGTATAATGACAATAAAAAGCATATTCATTCATTCATACAACCTAATCCACATAATCCCTGTAAATTTCATTAAAATCGGATAGAAAATGTGGAAGTTATGGCTGTTACGAGGAATTCACGTTCGCGCATGCGCAGCTGCTACTATCAGTCCGGGGGTGATGATTTTCATAGGGGACCGTCTATACGCCAACCCACACAATGCCTGAAAATGTCATCGAAATCGGATGAGAATTGTAGAAGTTGTTGCTGTGGCAAGGATTTCATGACAGACAGACAGACAGGGAACTAAAATTGTTCAGAAAGGTCTGAAACGTAAAACGCGAGTGGAAATTTCGATTTTGGACCACTTTTTTTCAACCTTGAAAAGTGAAAACAAAGCTTCCGCTACCTTGGTAGACTCGGAAGAAAAAAAACTCTTTCTTACTCAAACATACTCATCCTCTCCTCTTCTCCCTACCCTCGTCAACCCTGCCAGCTTCCTCCACCACCAAAACTTCATCTCAGTCATCTGGACCACTACCACTCCAACGAGAAGTCAGCACGTTACGGCACATTAGTCAGGCTGACGACGCCACAATAATCCCGAGGTTTTTATGAATCTGTTATATTGTGTTCCTCAAATTTTTCACAATTTCTGTCAACTAAAAACCCAAGTACATTACATGCGAGTGTTTTGACGTTTCATCATATCGCTTCCGAGTCCACCAAGGTAGCGGAAGCTTTGTTTTCACTTTTCAAGGTCGAGAAAAAAGTTCCCCCAAAATCAAAATTTCCACTCGCGTTTTGCGTTTTAGACCTTCCTGAACAATTTTGGTTCCGAGACTGTCTGTCTGTGTGTCCGTCATGAAATCCTTACCATAGCCATAATTTCTACAATTCTCGTCCGATTTCGATGAAACTTTCAGGGACTGTGCGGGTTGGTGTGTAAATGGTACTGTAAGCCGCAAATTGAAAAGGAAATTGTTTGAAATTTAATTATTTAAGTTTCCGAAATAAAGAAATTTGAAAATTAAGTTTGGTAGCGTGTTTGCCTGATGGGCGTAATCCTTTCAACCTACGACCACAAAATACTTCGTCTGAATCAACCTACGCTGGGAGGTACTCAGGGTGCAAATCAACGACAACAGGTTTGTGAACCACGAACAAATATAATTAAAAACAAGTACGAAATTCCACAAGGTAAGTCAGCAAATGAAATATAGGAACCAATGTAAAATTGCCACTTCGTGGCCAAAATAAAAAGTAGGTACGGATATATATGTATATATATAAACAAAAAGGGTATGGGTATTGGTACCCTGAAACCACACTCAAAAAAAAGGTACGTATTGTAGTGACCAAACGGGCCACTGAAACCAAAACTAAATTCAATAAAACAAAATGAGGAACAACGGAACTGCGCTCCAGAACTCAAGAACAACTTCAGGTAAGTTTTTGAAAATAAGGTATGAAACAATCACCTCTACTCCGAGGTAGGTAAGTACTCTGCAACTTCAGGTAAGTTAACTTTAAGAAAATAGTCAGTAAGAAACAGGTAAGTGTTAAAATATTAATTATCGCAAAATATGCCGTAGAATTACCCAACGAGAGAAATCGGCAATCAACAAGGTAAGTGCATGTACAAGTTAAAACCTCGATTTCTTAGGAAATATGATCAACCAGAATAGTTCTAGTATTTAAGAATGGTAAGTATGTAATTTAAGTTGCCTTTAGCTATAAGATTTACAGGATAATTGAATAAATCGGGGTGGAGAAGCCACCACGTGGATTTACAACACGCTTGACGCCAAATCAAGGTACGCACACGCGACCGTAGATACGCTTCGGTACGGGCGGTGGCTGAACGAACTTAAGGATTTTAACAACGAATGAGGAATTTCACCATGTCGGAATTTCCTATTTTTGACCCCAAAATCGGATTCAGCACCTCGAAAAACCCCCTAAGGCAAACTTTCAGCCCGAACTTCCTAATTTACGAATAAACAAAACAGTGTAGAAAATACGAATGTTTAAAAAAACCGGGAAAATGACGTCATGCTGGAATAGTTCATTTATGGCCGCTTGAAGCGCTGAGATCGAGAAATCCATAGTCCCCAGATGCAAAATTTCATGAAACAGTAAAGTTCGAAATCGAAAAACTGAAGAAAAAAATAGAAAAAGCGAGATGGGGAAAATTAGGTTTCCTCTGTTTTTGTTTGATAACTTTTCTCTTAGAAAACACGATTTCGTCGTCCCAATGGGCAACACTGGGAGGAGACGGCGTTCTGAACAGCCCAATCAGCGAGCGTTCCCACTGGACGTCTGTTTTCCCGGTTAGTTTTGAAATTAAAAATTTTGACTGTCTCCCAAAAATAACAGGAGACTTATTTTCCGAAATCAGCCCGATTTTCATCTATCCCACACCATTAACTATTCAGGAAAAATGCAAACAGAAATCGGTGAAATTCCTCATTGACCAGATACAATAACTAAAATGTGGCAAAATATGTCTTACAGTGTTTTACCAACGATTTGACTAGGTACTTTACCGTAACTTCACCGGAAAAGCGTCCAAATGTAGAAGGTGGTAGGTGGAAGACGGTCCCACGGGTGTCTTTAGAATGAGAAATATTGCGGGTAGATTCGCGAAATCGTGCAAAATCCAACCGCTGACGTTAAAGTTCAATGAAAAGTCTTTCACTTCACAGGGAAATATCCCAACAATCAAGTTCATCAACCAGCACAAATGGCTTCCAAAAAACGTTCAACCGGCCAACAAAATGAGGCATCTACGAGTTACGTCGAATCGAAACTGTCGCATCCCGCGCGGGGAGGGTTGATGCTCCCCTCCTCACCCATCCTCCTGCCTGTCCGCCCTCCCCATCTCCACTCGAATTTGCGGCTTACAGTACCCAATGAAAATCATTGCCCCCGAACTGATAGTAGCCGCTGCGCAATCGCAAACGTGAAATCCTTTCCGCAGCCATAACTCCTAAAATTCTCATCCGATTTCGATGAAATTTTTAGGGATTGTGCGGGTTGACGTGTAGATGGTCCCCTATGAGGGTAGTGGAAGGTACTTAGATATTGATGGTTTGAGATTAACTACTATGCATCGGATCATCTATACAATCGGGTTATGGATACGAGGAAGCTATGTACCACACATAGATTTTAGCCACACATAGGCCACAGATTTTAGATAAAATAAAATTCTATCAAAAATAAATAGAAGGCATGGAGTAATTCAACTCCGTAATTTGTTTGCTACGGCTCAAAAAACATACAGAGCAATATTCTGAAACAATGGTGAATCAGTAAGTTGGAAAATTTTATAAAATGGAAAAAAATTGATACTTCTGGCGTTTTGAAAGTTGCATATTCTGATACATGAGACATTTTGATGTACCTATTGGATACTCCCGTTGTGTGCGATCAAGCTCCCTGGAATTATACTACCTGTAGTAGATGAAATAACGTCGTGGGTGAAGCGATAAATTAGTACAAATACAAGAAGTTGACTCACCTTCACCATCCATCTGCCAAATCACGCTGACAGCAAACTTGTCCTGGCCAGGAAGAAGAGAACACTGAAGACACAGTTCTATTGGAAGCATGTGGATCGCCTTATCCACCAGGTAGATGGTCGTCGCTCTTTCTGACACCTTCTGATCCAAGGGAGTACCGAGGTCCAGGTAGTAAGAGACGTCGGAAATGTGAACTCCCACCTCGTACAAGTCGTAACTGAGTTTCTTGAAAGAAACTGCGTCATCAAGATCCCGCGCCGTTGCCGGATCAACGGTGAAAATACATTCTTTCCTGCAATGCATCAATTTTCAAAATATTCAAGTGAAATTTTCATGTTTTCATATAACTGAGTCAATTGTAATCTCTCCCAATGCCATCCCACCTGAATAAAAACAGCTAGGGTGGTGGTTCATACTTCCCTCAAGCTGGGCTTTCACAGTCCCATTTATTGTCCAACCTTCGAAGTAGGATCACAAATCGGAACTTCAAAGGGCTTGTTGGATTCTTGGAAGTCGAGTTGGAATATTTCGAGGGTCAACATGAGGGTTCGACTTCAGCCAAGCAATAGAGTGGAGAATTTGCCTCACATTTTTTAATTTTTTCTTTCGAAAGAGAGTTCACGAAAAAGCATCCAAAAAATTGAGAGAATTTAAGGAAGATGGAAATTTGAAATGTAGCGGCAATCTGTAAGGGGGCAGCCATGTTGCGATGTATCCGGCTGACTAACCAATCTGAGACCATTCATGGAATGAGTATTAGGAAGAGTCACTTCATAGTGGTATCTGTGCCCCCTACGAAAATAGTGCTACCTCTGGAAGCGTAAATTAATTTATTAGCTTACGAGGTCTAACACATGAATGTGTGAACTGGGGAGGGAAGAACGCAAACCCGAAAATTACCAAAAGAAGCAATTTCACTCACTCTTTTGGTTTATTATTTCTAATAATAAGCCTATGTGATCGTATCGCAAAAAATTTTTATAACCCCCCTCAAACTTTGTCACTTTACGTTTCAAGGTGCGTAGAATCCAAATTTGCAATGTCCGTCCGCCATCCGCCGTTCGCCGTCCGGGCCATAAAAGGCCTTAGAATCGGTCTAAAAAACCCGATCTTTCGCACATAGACTCCATTTGGGGTCTAGTTGGTCCTAACGTCGAACTATTCCGATCGCTTAATTCGTATAGAAGTTATGGGCAAATAACCGGCCAAAAAAGAGGTTTTTGCTTAAATATGCGTGGGGTGACATTTTCCAAGTATTTTTCTTCATGTTGGATGGTTGGTGGCTTTATAGACGATTGTATAGAAAAATAATAAACCATTAAAAACCAATAAACCATAAAAATAATAAACGTACGATAAATCAGAAACACGAGTGAGAATCGCAAAAGAGGCCTAATCTCCGTTCAAATTAAAGCTGACCGAAATGCCATCGATGTTTCTCTTCATGTTGGATGGTCGGTGGCTTTATAGACGATTATATAGAAAAATAATAAACCATTGTGTAATAATTTGCAGCGTTTTTACAATATGATTCTACCTATAAGTTTATCAAGCATAATTAGTCTTCATCTTCTCTTATTTAGTATATAGCATTTCCGAATTGAGTTAAACTTTTTCCAATTAGATTTAGTCCTTTTCCATTTAGGTTTAAACCTTTTCCAATTAGGTTTAGACCTTTTCCATTTAGATTTAAACCTTTTCCAATTGGATTTAGACCTTTTCCATTTAGATTTAAACCTTTTCCATTTAGATTTAGTTCTTTTCCATTTAGGTTTAAACCTTTTCCATTTAGATTTAAACCTTTTCCATTTAGATTTAAACCTTTTCCATTTAGATTTAAACCTTTTCTATTTAGATTTAAACCTTTTCCATTTAGATATAAACCTTTTCCATTTAGATTTAAACTCCATTAAAACGTCAGTAGTTAGCTCCATCATAGTAAGTAAGTAATATTATTCTCATTTGCATAGCGCCATAAACATTCTGTTCCACTTCAGATGTGATGAAAGAAAAATACTGTACCTAATTTATAACTTCCGTTCATGAGAAATTCTTGTGTTCAAAAAACATATGTTCATTATTATATATATTACATTTCTGTGCATAAAAAACACTTGCATGATTTAATTTTCAAGTTGTGGCATAATAACGTCGGGTTAGAGGTAAAAGTACGAAAATCAAATTAAACGGTATAACTTTTTTAAACACACATAGATACTACCTACCTACCACATACTACTTCACAATCAAGTTTATTAGGAAATGCTTGCATACGAGTCTGCAACACATTGGGACATTTTCATGTCAACCACTACACAACAAGGTAGTGAAGTAAGGTTGTTAGTTCAACCCAAGCATCAAAGTTTTCGTGACGATTTTTCAGTTCATGTGCCAAAGCAAAGTGTAAGGTTGTTGATTGTTCTCTACGCAACACAGTGAGTCTATTTTATTTATTGGTCGCGTGAGCAAGACTTGCTTAGTTTTCGTGACGATTTTTCAGTTTATGTAACAAAGCAAAGACATGAAAATGTCAAAATTTCAAAAGTTAGTTTGGTAAATATGATGATAAATTATTTTCTTAGGTTGGATACATAGTTGGATGATATTGATCACCAATAATAACAACAGTTAAATAATCATAATATTCTGCATTTGATTTTCCCTCGTGTTGAATTTGTGACTTGGGTACTTTTACCTCTAACTCCACGATAATTTCCTGAGTTTAAATCCAAATGGAAAAGGTTTAAATCTAAATGGAAAAGGTTTAAATCTAAATAGAAAAGGTTTAAATCTAAATGGAAAAGGTTTAAATCAAATGGAAAAGGTTTAAATCCAAATGGAAAAGGTTTAAATCTAAATGGAAAAGGACTAAACCTAAATGGAAAAAGTTTAACTCAATTCGGAAATGCTATATATATATTAGTTGTTTCTTTATTTGAATCACATTATTTGAGTTTAGTGTGGATCATTTCGTGTGGCCACAAGGACGCCTACAACTCTACCTGTGGACGTTCTTTGAAACTATTTCTTTTTTGCTTCGCAAGAGCACAGCAGTGTGAATTCGTTCAGTTTTCGCGTAGTTTTGAGGTAGGAACTCTGGGATGTGACGTCCTCAGCCTCTCTCGATTTTCAAAGTGTTTTTGATAGAGGCTTCACTTGTTTAGGCATTTTCTCCGACCGTAATTTTTTTCCCATGGGTATTCTTGGTGTTAAACGTTATTCTATGGCCCTATTATAGGATTTGACTTGAAATTCCAGAAACTAAAATTGAGGCAAATTCCCTACATGAATTCAAAACAATACAACGGATCTAGAACATTCCAGCCATATGACCTCCAGTACTGACTATACTGTAATCACATTATAATAGTTGATAATTCTTGTAATTGACAAAAAAGCTCTTCCCTCAAAGTCCATTGACGAGGAGTTTTACAGCACATAGATACCTAGGTACCTTTTCACAATCTGAGCGTTGCTTTTTAACCAAAATATTAGCTGCAACTTTATTTACACCAGAAGAGTTTGGAGTCGTGGTTGTTCATAATACAGTCTAATTTTCCTTCTCAGTTGATTTCAACTCAACTACCTAGTCACCTACCTACCTACCGTGGATTGGGCTTGGATCTCTCGCCGGATAGCAAGTCGGAGTCCTGCAAACTTGGTCTTCCAACTAGTAGTTCTACTTATTTGGACAACAAATCGGACCATGATTGCCCAATTTTACCAGTATACACCCGATTTCCTTCAACCATAAAGAAGTAATTAAGTTCAAAATGAACAAGAATTTTTATTTTTTCTTAAAATTCAACAAAAAACTTGGATTTCATCATAGTTATTTTGTGTATGAAAATAAGTATCGAAATTCGAATTTATTTTACTCGTTTCGTAGAACCCTTATCCCTTTCCAAATCATGTCTTTTCACATCTCATACTTATAATATATGTGCTAACTACAATTTAGTTATTCTCGTAGTAGCAAAATTTGATAAAATTACGTACTCGTATAATTTATGACAGGTTGATACTTGATTATTTCACAACAGATATTTACCTGAGGTCGAGGCGACGGTCGATTTCTTCTTGGGTGATCGCAAACGAAGGGATGTATTTACTCAACTCCGCTGGGACAGGTTCACCATCTAAATTCAATTCCTTCAGAATCGCCAAAGACTCGACTTGAACGTCCCCTTTCAGACCCAGTTTCTCCTCGATGATCCTAGAAAGTAGAAAATGGTAATTGAATCGTATGTTCAGCCAGGCGAATAGAAGTGAGAACTAGAAAGGAACCAAACACTAGAAATAACGAATGAAATGAGTTCTATGGGATGGGAAAGTCGGCTACTACTTTCAGCAAAAAATAAATGTCATTTTGATAGCTTCCTCTTCGATTTTTTAATTAAAAACTGAATATTTCTAGAATAATAATTATTCTAATAATTAATTATAGTATCTAATTATTAGATACTACGGAGGGGAGTAACTTTCTTAGGGGGGGTTCTTAGGGAGTTGAGTTTTCCAAGAATTACTACTGTAATTGTAATACATCTGGAGTTAAGGAAATGAGGAGTTTGCGAAGTACAGGAATGATTTTTGATGATGATTTTCATAGGGGACCGTCTACACACCAACCCACACAATCCCTGAAAATTTCATTGAAATCGGGTGGAAAATGTAGAAGTTATGGACGTTACAAGGAAATTCACGTTTGCGCATGCGCAGTGGCTACTATCTGTCCGAAGGTGATGATTTTCATAGGGGACCATTTAAATACTAGTCTGTAACATCCCTGAAAATTTCATTGAAATCGGATGGAAAATGTAGAAGTTATGGCCGTTACAAGGAATTCACGTTTGCGCATGCGCAATCGCTTCTATCAGTCCGGGGCAGAGTTGTAAAGTAATGATTGCTTTGAGTAATGATTACTTTTCAAAATTACTTTTCTTATTAGCAATGAAATGAGTGAAGTGATTATGATTATGTACACATAAAACCAATAACTGGGGTTTTAAGAGACACTTTTATCCAAAGTAATTGCCATTCCCATTACCCATTCCTGTAATGGGAATGGAATTTTCAATTACTTTTTCCAATTCCTTGTATTGTGTTGGGAATTGGAAAAACCATTACCATTGTAATGGTTTTTCCAATTCCCCATTACTCGTAGTTGGAAAAGTTATGGGTCCTTCCAATTACCGGCAAAAATGGGAAAACCAATTCCCCATTACCACCATTCAATCAGTAAGTTGACCATCCTCCAATTCATAAGGGACCATCCTCCAATTTATAGGGGACCACCCTCCAATTCATAGGGGACCACCCTCCAACGATCCCCAACTATTAACCCTTTCCTGCCCGCCAACGGCATATATCGGGCGGCTGTACTTTCCGTAGCTGCCCGCCAACGTCAAATATCGGGCGGCTCGGCCTTTCCGTTGCTGCCCGCCGCCGATAATAGCCGTTCTGGCACGTGAGCTCTTCCGCCGTGTAACTACGATCTTCCAGGGTGTAATGTCCATTACAAACCTCATGATATTCCATTCACAGAACAGTGTATGTGTACCTTGAACAGTTTAAGTGTTTTTTTTTCTCTAATATCATTGTACGTCGGCGTTTTTTGGTCGGTAGTTTATCCTTGGTCCAGTAGGTAAGTTCTGATGCAGCGGCACCTCAAACAGTTGGTTCTCTTTGATCTTCGCCGATTTGGTCAGATACTACGGAGGGGAGTAACTTTCTTAGGGGGGGTTCTTAGGGAGTTGAGTTTTCCAAGAATTACTGTAGTTGTAATACATCTGGAGTTAAGGAAATGTGGAGTTTGCGAAGTACAGGAATGATTTTTGTGACGTGTTTTTGGGTTTAATTTAAGTCCGCTTATACCTAGGTGCTCTGGAGATCCACCGGAGACCACAACAATACTAATCCCTAATAACATTTTCTCAGTATCTACTCATTAAAAAGGAATACGTTTCCTAATTCGACAAAAAAGAATCAATACTTTAATTTTGCTGAATCAATACTTGCTTTAATTTTTAGTAAGAGAGTTTAGCGGCAAATTGCCGTTCAGATTGTTAGATTTGTAAATCAGGTGATAATTTTATTGGAATTTCCTTCTCTTCCTCTCAAATTTAAATTAATTCTGCGTCATTTTCTACTTTGAGAAAATGCAATATCTGTAGTAGAATACCTAGGTAAAATTCAAATTATATGTGGTTGGTTTCTTTCTGAAATTTTGGAAAATGCTGTAACCAAATCTGAGTGATGAACCAAAACAGTTATGGATGACGAGGAAGCTAGGTGCTACCCATGTGGTAGAATAGCACTATATCCCACATATATGGTAGGAAAACTCACCGACTTGAGCATTCATAAACACGTTTGATACGGCTCATGCAGGTTCTGAGCGAATAACCCAGTATAATTTCCCCCTTTCTCTCCCCCGCAGCACCTTTTAATGGAGTATTTGGGTGGGTCGGAAATTCAGGTTTTTGACCTCAAATTTGGATTCAGCACCATTGAAAACCTCTACAATCCAACTTTTTGCCCATTGATACTATAGCATGTGGTAGAAAAATTAACTAAAGAGATCACACGTTTGAAAAAAGGCACTACGCCGCGGGCGTGTGTGTGTAGCATTTTATAGTATCCAAGGCCATGAGATGTTCAAGACCACACATGATTAGTTGAACGTCTCGTTCCAAGCTCAGCAACTTAATATGCCACAACAACTTACTAAGTCACATCATTCAAATCTTCAGCTTTCATTAGCTTCCATAATTTCTTCTAAACATTTTCTCGAAGAACAGACACAATTACCGTTATTCCTAACCCATGCTCTTTTGAAAAAAAAAAAAAGTATGCCAAGTGGGTGTGGCACATAGCTTCCTCGTATCCATAACCCGATTATATAGATGATCAGATGCATAGTAGTTAATCTCAAAATATCAATCTCTAAGTACCTTTCACTACCCTCATAGGGGACCATCTACACGCTAATCTGGACAATCCTAGAAAATTTCATCAAATTCGGATGAAAAATTAAGTGAGTAGATGTATGTGATTGGATCAAAAAAATACTTAGCCTCGGCTGGGATTCGAACCCGCGACCCCTGGGGGACAGTTGAAGTTACGGCTGTTACAAGGAATTTACGTTTGCGCATGCGCAGTCGCTTCTATCAGTCCGGGGATGATGATTTTCATAGGGGACCGTCTACACACCAACCCACACAATCCCTGAAAATTTCATTGAAATCGGGTGGAAAATGTAGAAGTTATGGACGTTACAAGGAAATTCACGTTTGCGCATGCGCAGTGGCTACTATCTGTCCGAAGGTGATGATTTTCATAGGGGACCATTTAAATACTAGTCTGTAACATCCCTGAAAATTTCATTGAAATCGGATGGAAAATGTAGAAGTTATGGCCGTTACAAGGAATTCACGTTTGCACATGTGCAGTCGCTTCTATCAGTCCGGGGCAGAGTTGTAAAGTAATGATTACTTTGAGTAATGATTACTTTTCAAAATTACTTTTCTTATTAGCAATGAAATGAGTGAAGTGATTATGATTATGTACACATAAAACCAATAACTGGGGTTTTAAGAGACACTTTAATCCAAAGTAATTGCCATTACCATTACCCATTCCTGTAATGGGAATGGAATTTTCAATTACTTTTTCCAATTCCTTGTAATGTGTTGGGAATTGGAAAAACCATTACCATTGTAATGGTTTTTCCAATTCCCCATTACTCGTAGTTGGAAAAGTTATGGGTCCTTCCAATTACCGGCAAAAATGGGAAAACCAATTCCCCATTACCACCATTCAATCAGTAAGTTGACCATCCTCCAATTCATAAGGGACCATCCTCCAATTCATAGGGGACCACCCTATGAATTGGGAGGGTGGTCCCCAAGGAATTTGGGAATGGTCCCCTATGAATTGTAGGATGGTCCCCAAGGAATTTGGGAACGGTCCCCTATAAATTGTAGGATGGTCCCCAACGAATTTGATGCTGGGACGGTCCCCTATGAATTGGGAGGGTAGTCCCCAAGGAATTCGGGAATGGTCCCCCTTGAATTGGAGGATGGTCCCCAACGAAATGGATGGTGGGATGGCCCCCAATGAATTGGAGGGTGGTCCAATATGAATTGGAGGATGGTCCCTTATGAAATGGAGGATGGTCAACTTACTGATTGAATGGTGGTAATGGGGAATTGGTTTTCCCATTACCCATTACTCTTCCTGTAATGGGTAATTGGAAGGACCCATTACTTTTCCAACTACGAGTAATGGGGAATTGGAAAAACCATTACCATTACAAGGAATTGGAAAAAGTAATTGAAAATTCCATTCCCATTACAGGAATGGGTAATGGGAATGGCAATTACTTTGTTCCGAAAGTAATTGGAATTGGTAATGGGATTTGGAAATCCTATTTTAACAACTCTGGTCCGGGGATGATGATTTTCATAGGGGACCGTCTAAACACCAACCCGCACAATCCCTGAAAATTTCATAGAAATCGGACAATAACTTCGTATAGTTATGCGCGTTACAAGGAATTCATGACAGACAGACACGGAACCAAAATTGTTCAGAAAGGTCTAAAACGCAAAACGCGAGTGGAAATTTTGATTTTGGAGAACTTTTTTTTTCGTCCTTGAAAAGTGAAAACAAAGCTTCCGCTACCTTGGTAGACTCGGAAGCAAAATTTAAAAAATTGACTGAACTACCCAATTATTGTAACCACCCTCACATAGCATCTCATTTTAAAGCTTACAATGAGACCTTTAATTTGAATATACACAAATGGTCCTTCATTGACTTAGTCGGAAGTTACAAGGGAAGTGAAGTGAATACGGACCAATCTCCCTGGAAACGGAAACCACGTTTTTCAACTTCTTTTTCGACACTTTTAACAAAGCAAAATGAAATCTGTTAGAAACGGGACCACCATGGATACTGGTGGAACACATTTCAAAAAGAATCAGGCAGATTGGTACCAGAATAAAAAATGGATGGAAATGGTATGGAGGACACACCGAAAAGAGAGACCTCCTCCGTTGGGCGCCTTTGGCGCTGTTTAAGTCCGTCAAAAAGGAGCCAACTTTCTGAAATCCTAATTTTAATTGCATTTCTGATCTGTTTGGATAGTTTTTTCCAACGAATTGATGGGGAATTCGTACAGCGGAAAGAAAAGTAAGCCCCATAAATTTTGGTCGCCATAAAGATGGAAATTCTAGGCACATAATGGTTACTATTGCTCTTCTTATAACACCTTTGATGCTTTAGGGAACAAAGAACCATCAATATTGAGTTTCAAACAGCCGTCGTTACCCTTGTGCGAAATTTGGAGTGTCCCAAGTGACTATCTTCGCTTTGAAGAGCACGCTTTCATATGCCTCAGGATTCTGAACGATGTGCATCGACACCGTCGTCATCGGAATGAGTAGGCGGGGAATCCTCGAGTCTCGAGGACACAACGTGGCGTAGTCCTTTTCACGGATCTTGGAGAGGTAGCCGACGCACACTCTGCTGTGTACTTTCTCGAGGATGTAAACGACCTGTCGACAAAAGATTCGAGGAAAAGTCCATAAAAAGGATTCGAGAAAAGTTGGGTGGTTCAAGATGAAATTTGATTCATCATAGGATCAATAAAACGTTATGAGACGTCGACTTACCCTTCCCATCTTCTGCAGAGGAGGGGTTGGCTGAGAAAAGAAAACATTGCAATGAATTTAGAACAATAAAAAGTTATGAAAGTCGTAAATGGTATTGGTAAATCATTTTAAAATCAGTTAAGCACTCTTAAAAATACAGCTGGATACAGTTGCCCTTACCGCACATTCTTCATCGCTTTTCAACTCGACAACAACAATGTCCCCTTCAAGGGCCCGGTTCCTGTCAATCGTCCCAGAAATGAGGATATCTTTCTTGTCATCCTATAGAAAAAATTAATAATAGAACTCATCGACAGTAGTTTAACCAGACATCTTGAAGGAGAATTAAGAGTTACGATAATAGGTAGGTAATATCTAATAATAAGGTAAAAGCTCACAGCATGATCTCAATAACACAAAATGAGAGGATGGGTGCAAAAAATAGAAACTGGTTTCAAGAATAGTTGTTAGAAGAAAACGGAAATGTTTTTTCAAATTTTATAAATAACAAGTTGTAACGGACGGGTCGTTCCAACTGGAGCCAATATAAAATTTACATGGATTAGGTCATATTTAATATGATACCACCTAATCCAAGGGTTAGTTTCTAGAAAGGTTATTTTGTCCGATTTTATACAAGTAACCAACCATGAGTTTTGAGTTATTAGCAATGCGAATCAATCGAATTGAAGTCTGTATAATGAGGAATTTCACCATGTCGGAATTTCCTATTTTTGACCCCAAAATCGGATTCAGCACCTCGAAAAAACCCCTACCGAAAACTTTCAGCCCGAACTTCCTAATTTACGAATAAACAAAACAGTGTAGAAAATACGAATGTTTAAAAAACCGGGAAAATGACGTCATCCTGGAATAGTTCATTTATGGCCGCTTGAAGCGCTGAGATTGAGAAATCTATAGTCCCCAGATGCAAAATTTTACGAAACAGTAAAATTCGAAATCGAAAAACTGAAGAAAAAAATAGAAAAAGCAAGATGGGGAAAATTAGGTTTCCCCTGTTTTTGTTTGATAACTTTCCTCTTAGAAAACACGATTTCGTCGTCCCAATGGGCAACACTGGGAGGAGACAGCGATCTGAACAGCCCAATCAGCGAGCGTTCCTGCGTCACGTCCGTTTTCCCGGTTATTTTTGAAATCATAAATGTTGATTGTCTCCCAAAAATAAGAGGAGACTTATTTTCCGAAATCACCCCGATTTTCATCTATCCCACACCCTTAACTATTGAGGAAAAATGCAAACAGCATTCGGTGAAATTCCTCATTGTTGTGATCAGCTACCTCTTCGCATTTCTGTCCATTCGCTTCCTTAACTCAGTGGTAGGAGCTCCGATTCTTAATCGGAATGATAGGAGATCGATCCCCGGTCGAGGGAAGTTAATTTTTGATGATTCAACATTATTATAAATTTGTATCATGAGGGTGTGGACGCTTTTTCGGAGATTTGTAATTTGAATTCTAACTCCGCAATTTCATCAGTTGGAATGAATTTGCAACCATCGAGACTCGACTATATTGCTCTGAAGAAGATAAGTAATTATGATATTCTATCATCATCTATCCATTATTAGATAATAATGCGGGAGAAACCGGCAACGGATCGGATACCCTTATCGACAATACGGCGCCGGATTGAGGATACGTCGTAGAAATTCTCTAATAGTGACATGACAAAAACTACGATTTAAAATTTTTTATGCTCAGTGTACTGAGAATGTGTTTAAAAAAAATCTTGCCCGACTCCAAAGCTTAATTTCTGAAAAATATAAACCAAAATACCCGCACTCATTTCACATTTTAAACATTCCTACTCATTTGGTTTAGTGACTGCAAATTCGTGTAATGAGCAAAACTAGATTACGTTATATTGAGATGTGAATGAAGATGTAGTTGGCCCTCTGTGATTTCAGCCCCTCCACTTTCAAGCCTTGAAACGAGCATAACTTCTACCGTTTGAATCCGATTTCATAGAAATATCCAGAGATTTACCCTTCTACTGATACTGATATCAGCCTCTGTACGCGTAATTTTCACAATTTTCATCCGATCCCGAAGAGTTATGGCTGTTGAGAGATTTTTTATAACCATGGAGCATTTAAAAACTCGAAAACCTTCTATATCATTAAGATCATTGTCAGATTTTTCTCAAACTTTGTTATTCAGATGGTAGTTCTGATGATCTTCCATAGTACCATCAACGTGATCTACGTTACGAAAAGATGCCCAAATAACATTTCTCATAACTAGAATAACATTTCTTACAAAAACTCACTGGGTTGTTGATATAACATTCTTTGTAGTTCTTGGCGTTGATACGAATTTCCCCTTTAATCAACGTTTTGTCTTGAAGACCCGCCATGACGCTATCAATATCCAAATAATCTTCAAAGGTTCCAGTGTCACCTCTAGACTTTTTCCCTTTGGATTTTCGACGCGGTCTAGAAGGAATACAATGACTATGTAATTATTACTCATAATATTGTATTTACACAAAATTAGCTACTGGAATATCTCTTTATATTTATCACAGATTAATAATAAAGACAATTAATTTGTGGCACATACCGTTTCCTTTCGGGAGCTTTTTCCCCATTTGGTGTGGATGGTACATTGTAAGTTGGGGGAGTTGCAGGCATTTCCGGGTTATCTGCACTCTCAGAAGTCTTCTTGCTCCTTTTCTTGGTCTTCCTACTGAAAAAATGCACCAACTCAATATAATACGCTACGCCTCATTAGTATAACTATGCGGGTGGGCGCAAATTGACTAACAAGTTCCAGAATAGACCATAGGTATTGTAGATGTACGAACACTTCTTTCAACGTGACGGTGTTATTTAAAAACATGGAACATGTTTTAGCCATAGCATATGGCCCATAGGGTAACTACCCGAAAAACGTTACGCTGCACAGTACTGTGAGTTTATAGGTCAAGTGATCAAAAATCAATTTGTGGAGAGTTCTGTTAGAGAAAGTTGCTCTGATCATGGATTTCATACTACTTCATATTTTAAGGAAAAAAAATTGCAAAGTAAATAATATTGGAAGGAGTTTATTAAAAGGGTTATTCTTAAACTACGGGACAATTTATGTCCTTTGTCAATAACAAATTTTCTGTTCAACTTTTCTCAAAAAACCTTTTTGTAGTTGTTTTTGAGGTATCACGCCTACATGACACCACCCTAGTTGATCTATAAATCGATCAATTCATGTGCATAATCAATCGATATGTACCTCAAATCTCATTGTCATGGGTCACCTCTGATTGTCATGACCTATGAAATTTATAAAATCAAATTTTTAGCAACTTGAGGGTTATCATGCATGCTCACACATCAGAACACCTTTATATTAGACTCCCGAAGGTAGTTTTAAAAAATTGGGGGAAATTGAGAGGGTATATTTTTTTTTTGAAATTTCCAACTCCAAATTGTCCCATAGTTTGAAAATTACCCAAAAATATTGAAATTTTAAATTCAAAACAAAAGTAACATTTCACCAATTTTACAAAAGTTTAGGTACCGAAACATAGGAAATAATTAGATGTCTTTAGAAGTGCATTACACTGATTGATGAATCTAAATCGTCACTGTCATTAGCGCTGCAGATGCTGGAGAGAGCGCTTCCACAACTCAGTTCCATAGCGTTAGATGTGCTTGGTGCAGCATTAGGTATCAGATTCGTGGATGGTGGTGGTGTCAATAAGGTTATCCCTAATCAGATACTGGTTGATGACTTCATTATCTTTTCTGTTCTATTCTGTTGATATGAAAAATGTGAGGATGTGGTTTTTTTCCTCTCCACACTTTCCCGCGACTTTAATTTTTCAAAAAGCTTTCTATTCGTATTGAAAATTTCGTAGAAAAAAAAGTCGCAGCTAGTCGCGGCAAATCCCAACGGGATTGAGTCAAGGGATAGTGCCAGAAAACATTCATCAAGTGCTCTAATTCCTCATTTCTCCTCTTTTTGAGAAATTCACTATTTAATGTTAAGGTTTAAGAAGAAAAATTGGGAATTATCATTGTGACGATTTTACCGAGTGCTTAGGGGGAATTCATACTTCAAAAATTATTTAAAAACGTGAATAAAGCACATACTTATGCCGTGACTCGTCATGAAGAGCAATAAGACCCAACTTGCTGATCTGACGGTGTCCGAACTCATAATGAGCAGGTAGTGCATCGTTAGCGTTTTCGGTGAAATGAGTTATTAACATAAATTATCGCGGAACTTGCCCTCTGGTGATCCGTAAGAGGCTTGTGAGGTCAGGAAACCTATTTAAACGTGCTCAAGGACTATCTGGGGATAGGTTCTTGCACTCCTTTCCAATACTAATAGACGGTCGTTTTTTCGTTTTTGTACACATACTCACAGTACTGCGCGCTGGAGGGGGATAAGGGATGGTCACGCACCTTTTCAACACTCTGGTTTTCGAGGCGCGAAGCGCCGAGCTTTTCAATGCATTTTAGATATGTTGCTAGGGATAATATAGGTAACTTTTGTATTATACCTACCTACGACTAAACGTTCTGCACTAAATTTGGCTAAAACATGTTCCATGTTTTTATAATTTACGCCGTAGACTTTAAGTAGATAGCATCTTCATGAGACGCGAAGCGCCGAGTTTCTTTTTATTGTCCGTTAGCTACATTATTTGAATTAAAGAGTTCGTAAATAACGAAGGTTGGAGTGATTTCACAACTTTTCACAGCCAAATCGAATGTGATTGTAACAATTGCAGATGCTGTTGCCACAATATGTCGTATGAAGTTTGGGGCAACTTCTAAGGAGAAGCAAAAAACTCGAAAAACCTTCCATTTTTATAGAATTTCAATTATGTTCAATGCCTAGGCACAGGACAAATGGACAGAAGAGCTTAAGGGAAGGAGGGTGTTTCATGCACGCTGAGTCGCTCCGTGAGCGCTCGTCTACTTCATTCCACCACCCTGACCTCATTTCGAGTCCAATCTTCATGAAAATTTTACACAATAATAAGAAGTGGTAAACTTGTTAAACAAAAAAAGCGTGAACAACCCCAGTTGATTCGTTGTTCATATAGTGGAGTCGCAAATGAATATTGTAGGTATGTTATTTTGGTACGTATTGAAAGCTTCATCGGTTTATATTCAGTTCAGGGGCGGCTGCTGATAGGAGCATAGGCGCATGTGCACCCCCAGCCAATTAAAAAAGAAAAAAAATCAAAGTTAGTTCCTCTGGGTTTGAAGAGTAAGTTGGCTAGTGACAGAAGACTCGATCGTAGGCTCTGTGCTAGTTGAATCTACGCGCGAAAACTGTGGCGGGCAGCTCCCTCTTTCCTGACCAATCAGCGGCAGTTCGCGCAAATCCAGAGTATGCTCCGTTTCGAGGAGGGTGACGTCATTTGAGGGAGGCAGGCACGTGAGATTGACCAACCAGAGAGCACGAAATGTGACCTTGAGGAGCAGCACGGAGGCTGTGCGCCTGGACTTGCGTCTCGGTGCACCGCCCTGAGGGATTCCGAATGCGCTCTTGCGGAGCTGCGAGAAAGTTCACCTCAACTCAAACTCTCCTAATTTTAATGTCTTGACCGGAGTTATGCCAAACATTTAGTGATTATGATGGTGAAGTCGTGGATGATGATGACCGGAGATGATGTTGTGAGAGTTGATAATTTTGGTATTATTATTTACTGGTCAATGAGATAGAAAAATAAATCATAGGCATGTGATTTTTGGAATTACTAGGTGTGAGTAAAGGAACGAGGATGAGAAGTAGGGTGTAAGTTAATGTTTAAGGATTATGAATGGGACAATGGTCAGAACGATAATTTGCATTCTATAACAAACGGATAAAGCATTTTCTTTGTGGTGAAATCGAAATTTATTGATTTTTCCCATGAGACACCGAAAGACTGGAATATTTCCACTTACAATCATTATTTTATCAATGGTAGAGAAAAACAAGCCCAACTCAATGTCTTAACTACCTGCCCTAATATTTAATCACGAAGATTCATTCTGGCTCAAATAGATGTCAAAAAGTAGGTTGAAAGTAACGGCAATAAAGGAGTTATGTTTTGAGGCAACACAAAAAATTAATTTCCTTCTTTTCAAAATGTTTTGAAATTTCTCCAAGTTTGTCTAAATTTCTTCTCTGTAACCCCAACGTCTCTCTATTTCCCTCGTTCTAATACAGGTGTAAGTTATCACTTCATATTACCGATTCAGATCAATAGAATGTATTCAGAGAGCTCTTCCTAAATGAGCTACTGCTAGAAGGGACTTAATTATTAAAGACAAAAATATCCAATCCACTGTCTTGTATTGAAGGATATAAGATAATATAAATACCTACACCAAACCTTATTTCCTCCCGCGCATCAAAAACATTATTGCATAGCGACAGTTACAAGAATGTAGGAATACGAAAACGAATAATACAAATACACAAGCAATATAAAAAAAGTGTCTTTATTTTTAGTGATTTGACTAGGTAGACCTCCAAAGTATATCACAACATTTAAACTAGTTGATTAGAAATTCAATCAATTCAGTAAATTTCGACTGTAGATTCATGATGTAAGAAGGGTGAAAATTATCGCACAACGATTTACTATTTTCTATACGGGGTGTTAAACTCACGTAACTGACACTGGGATTCTACGACTGAAGTTGAGACTCATGCCGAGCAAAAAGTGTCTCTGACATGCCGAGCAATAAGTGACCCTTATTTCACTTGAACAGAAAAGCGAGCCAGAAAGAAATCAGAGAACGAGCCGGATGAATAAAGAAATGAAAAGACGGAATTATTTGAAACGGGACAGCACAAATCGCAAACGGACGACACAACAAAAATTAATTATCAAACATTTATCACTGTTATCTAAGTCCTGATTCACAAAACTGCCGTCAGAGTGCATTCGGAATCCCTCGAGGCGGTGCAAGGGGACGCAAGTGTGCGCCTGGGGTGTGTGAGTGAGTGAATTTCCAATTTTATTATTTTGTCTTCCTGGCTCACTAGTTTCCCGGTTTCCTTATCGTAAACAAACAGAACTGATAAGGGCATTTCGCGTTTTTCGTTTTCAGTCCACCGTTTTGTTCAAAGTGATTATTTAGGAGTGTTGTAGGTACTATGAATAATTCGGTGCATTACATTAACGTAAACTATTCGTGTTTGTCGGTCGTGAAAAAGTGCGACATTCCAGAAACTGGCCGCCCCTTGCCGTCTGTACCTGGACTCCAGTAGACGTCAAAATTTAAAAATCGTGCAGATTCGTACCGTAAGTTCAATGTCAAATAATATTCGACTTGTTATTACAAGAAGGTAGATTGGCTTTGCAGGTGTGAAGTGACTAACAAATTATTTTGTTTTGCTTGCCTACTTTGTTATACCAACCGAAATGAGGCTTGGGTTAAAGACGGCATAAGTGATCTCCCATTTAGCCAAAATAACGCATTGGCTGTCTCCCATAAAAACGCTCTGGTAGATTTGCGTATATTGGGTCGTCAAAATACTATATATTACCTAATGCAACAACTCGACAGTGCATATCATCTTAATCTGATGCAAAAAACCAAAACGGTTAACAAAAATAGGTACATTCTGTCTCGAATTATCGTTAATTTTTCTTCCGAGTTGGACGATGTTTTGAATCATCACGGGCAAATACACATTTCAGCTTTGCAATAAGATGCATTTCTTGGGTTTAGACCTTTGATGATTAGGTATTTCAGAAGTTCTGTTAACCACTAGAGAACATTATTTTTCGTGTCTATTGCACCTACGTATTTAGTAGGTACCGTTTGCAATTTTAAGATGAAAAAGTTACCAAGATTTATCCCATTTACATATCGTTGAAATTTCTATTTGGCAGAGAAAAGCACCTATTCTGTCCTTTCCCCGTAGCTTCTCCTGATCTCCGTGCACCCCCTGAGTTCAGGGCAGGAGCCGCCACTGATTCAGTTATTAGGAAAGGAGAAAAATGGTGATTAACAATGCTTTTAAATCTTGGGTTAGAAGATTGTTTTACAATTCCAAATAATATATTTTGAGCACGACTTGAGAAGTTGTGAAAAGACGATAATGACTTACCAAAGGAGATCTGACGTGGAATAATAAACTACGAGGTAAGAGGTGTCAAAAGTCGTTCGATGGCACCCATCCTCTTGATTAAATGATGGGTTCATCTGATTCATTGCCACACAATGAAAGAAAGAACTAATAACAATTAAGTGGCTTTAAAAGTTGGGGAGGAGAGGGGGAAAGTCCCAGTGCAGAAATAAAGCTTGGCGAAACAGGGGAGTCCAGGCTGTCTGCTGGCTACCTAAAGTGTTCAATGGTCTGATAATCTCCTATCAGATTACCTACCCTTGAGAGGTTATGGTGAGGTATATGAGAGTGCCACACCCTCAAGGCAGACATTTGGAAGAATCTCAAGTACGCTTAAGACCAACCACAGGTTGATTGTTCAATTTTCAAGGTAGCCAGGAACAAAATTGTTTCTAGGCCTCAGGACACGTACTTCATTATAACCGACTTTCATGTATCGGCTCTTATCACTTCAAAATCGCCACTACTTCTCAGGTCGCTTGACGAAATAATACACGAGAATTATCAACAAGACGGGAAAACCATCAATTTGGTTAACTGAGCTTTTTACTGTGCACTAGCGGAAAATTAAATAAGTAATACTGAAGTCGTTATTACAGTCAAGTTGGAACAGGAAGAATAGATACCTTGCCAGACAACATTTGACATCCAGAACGTTTCCTAGAAAGCCAATCATCCCTGAAGTTCTAACTACGTAACAATAATTTTTACTCTTTTGAAATTTCAAATAACATTATGTACTCACGACTTCTTCTTCTTCTTCTCCCTTTCTTCGTCAAATCTTTCGGGAGCAGGCCTGCATCACAAAAAACCATTCATATTTACATAAACACAAGTCGAGGGGGGATCAAACCCAGCTGAGATTATACTCGAAAATGTATCTGAAATGAATCTCAAGAATTGAAAATAATGAAGAAACTCCTAATACACATAACCTTTCAATAAACTTTTTTAGAACCTATAATGGTTTGCGGCACTCTTACAATTTTAAATCCTCTAGGAACATCAGCTAGTGATATACACATTTCATATTGGTCATAAATTTTAAAATTTCTTATTTTTAAAATGTTAATACCTGATGTCCCTAGAGATAATTGCACAAATCGCATCGAAATCGGCAAAAAATCAAATTCTTTACCGAAAAAGTTGAGAAAAACTGAATCATTAACATCGGCATTATCCGATAAGGCTTAAGCAACCAAAATCTCAACTCCAATGCACCAGGCCAGGCAAAATTACTTTGGTTCGTGTTTCTCTCTCAAAACAAGGTGCTCCATTTTACTGGACGCTTCGTTGACTGAGTTCTCTTGTAAATCCTTGCTCTTCTTGTTTTTCACTCGCCCGAAAGGATCAGTGAAGTTGTCCCAAAACCCTTGGAAATTTTCCTTCACGCTAGCCCTGCAACATGCATGCAATCGCGCGTCCATAAAATTGAAAAAAGGATCTCCTGATTTGTAAGCATCATAAATTAATGCTTACCCTCGAGGTTGATCTTGGTTGAAGAGAGTAAAGCCCCCAGCTGCTTGGTGCTCACGGTGCGCGCCCACAACTGGGCTGTTAGCTCCAGGAAGCAGAGACCCACCAATAGCACCTAAAATCAACTAGCGATGTAAATTCCAGTTATCAATGAATTATCGATAATTTTGAAAGAATTCTGCGTCACTACACGCTCATTCGACAATAATTCAGGAAGATTTCTGGAGAACCTGCCATCAATTAGAATGTATTCACTAATAGAAAATGTTGTGGCAATATATCAAGTGTTTATATAAGGAAAAGACATGTTTTTAAACCTTAATCTTGGTTTTGAGAATGAAATAGTTTATTTAAGAACAGAGATGTTATACTATTTTACCTTTTAGTTGAATCTTTTTCACCTTAAATTAAACCTTTTCTACTATCATTTGAACCTTTTTGAGTTAGAATTAAATGTTTTTTACTTTAATTTAAACATTTTTTGTACTTTAAATTAAGATGTTTATATTCCCAGGCAGTAAAGTAAATTTTTACTTTAGGTTTGACAAGGGTACTTAGTATTTTTACTTCCCTTAATTTATTGAATTTGTATTATTAAAATTAACCAGTGTTCAATTTTTCCTAACTTCTAATTACGTAGTTTTGAAGAATTTTAATCTCATAGATATTCAATACTATGTAGTATAAATCACAGCTGTTTTCAACACAAATTTCATATCTTTTAAATCTACTACATCCAAAAATTCACTTTACTACCTGGGAATATAACAATTTGAATTTAAAGTACACAAAAATGTTTAAATGAAAGTAAAAAAATGTTTAATTCGTAGAAAAAAGGTTAGATACCTAAAAGCAAAATACTACAAAAATACAATACTTAACATAAAATATGAATTTGAAATTATCTATTATTACATTGTTTTCAAGTAGGTATTTGTTCCCAATCTTTTTGTCATTCAATCCTCCTTGGTTATGGGACGCAACTTCAGTGAACGTGTAAACTACACTGGTTGCGTTAGTTCATCTATCTTCCGCTAGGGGTTCATCTATGGCGCTTTTCTCTTGAATCAGCTGCTTTGCATTATCCTGATCTTTATCAAATACCTGAGATTATCTCATTAATTTGTCGTTGTCATTCTTCTCTAGTCGCATCTTTCCAATTAATAATGTTGATGTATATTTTGGGCATACAATGATGAAGTGTGAATTTTGTGGTGTTACTATTAGAAAACCCTAGTAGGGTACATAACCAGAAAATCTAGTGTGGCATTATGTAGAACTAGATATAGCGACGAGATTGTGGAAAACCATTTTAATAAAAAACGGAGTTTGGAAGAACGTTGTCTATTTCCACGAAAATAATGAGTTACAAGTTCTATAATGTTCAATAAAGTGTTTTTCTCTCTCAAAAAAAAAGAGTTACAAGTTGAATCGATTTTGACGGTTAGGTCATCATCAGTAACAAACAATAAAGTTATTGTTTGTTACTGATGATGACCTAACACAATAAACAATAAAGTTATTGTTTGTTACTGATGATGACCTAACACAATAAACAATAAAGTTATTGTTTGTTACTGATGATGACCTAACACAATAAACAATAAAGTTATTGTTTGTTACTGATGATGACCTAACCGTCAAAATCGATTTAACTTGATAGTTCTATCAACAGTAACAAACAATGGCTATCATCAGTAACAAACAATAACATCATTAGTAACAAACAATAACATCATTAGTAACAAACAATAACATCATTAGTAACAAACAATAACAGTTATTGTGTGTTACTGATGATGACCTAACCGTCAAAATCGATTTAACTTGATAGTTCTATCAACAGTAACAAACAATGGCTATCATCAGTAACAAACAATAACATCATTAGTTACAAACAATAACATCATTAGTAACAAACAATAAAATCATTAGTAACAAACAATAACAGTTATTGTGTGTTACTGATGATGACCTAACCGTCAAAATCAATTTAACTTGTAACTCATTATTTTCGTGGAAAAAGATAACGTTCTTCCAAACTCCGTTTTTTATTAAATTTCCATAAGTTTCTCTACATGGTTAACCCAGTATAGATCCGGTGAACCTGATGCTAATATGTTAGGGACTTACGTAGTTGGTGATTTAGAGTAGCTAAACGCTGTCGAACCACCAATGGTAGAAATGGCGGGTCTGTTGGAGGATCCACTGAAGAAATCCAGTTTAGTTTAGGAAAATTTAGGGCGGTATTCATAGACATTACTCGAAGCCGAGTAAATACTCGAATGGGTCTTGGAATGACGGCGGATGCTCAACGCTATTCACAGTCGTCATCTGGAGTATTTACTCGAGTAGTTACTCCAAACTTCGAGTATCTGCTCTGCGTGCGGTATTCATAAACAAAACTTGGCGTTGAGTCGAGGCCTGCTTCTACTCGAAACTAGCAAAAACTCGAAGCACCTGGACAGGACACTTGAGCAGTTACTCAACGTGTTGTTCTCATCAAAAATGGATATATCTACAATTCTTTGCTATCTCAAAAATCTATAATAATAATAAAAATTAAATTTTTAAAATTATTCAAAAAGTAATCCAAATTTGCAACTTTGAAAACCTTTTGCTACCGACATAATGCGCTAAAAACCATGAAATTTTTGAATTTTTTCTTTTTTTTTAACTATAACTTCTAAAATGTAATTTCAATAATTTATTGTCTACAGTAGGTAGAATTTTCTATAGTTAGTTAAAGACCAACTGGACCTTGTAGGTTAAATAATTACAGAGATACAGTAATTCAAAAATAGATCAATTTTACAAAAAGTAATACTGTTTGTGATAAGGCCGTGTTTTGAACCGTTCCCTCGCAGAACCATTAATTTTAGAAATAAGTAAAGTGAGAGGAATTTGAAGGCAGTGCAATCAGCTTCAAAGTAAAACCTTAATATACCAATATAGTTTTCTAAAAATGAATAAACAAAAAGATTTTTTAAACATTTCTCGGGGAAAATGAAGACAATTCAACATAACCACGAGAAAATTGATATATATTGATATATTATATTTATAATATATAATATTATAATATATTTATTGATAATATCAGATAATATCATAATATATTATATTATCTCCTTCCCCATTTCACGCACAACACACTACAAACTGACGAACTACCGACCACTCAAAAACGAACATGCAGCGCTCTCAAAACCTACCGGAAGGGTTACCACTGCAGTGATGTATCAATACAGGGAAGTTCCCCATTAAACAGGGGAAAATCCCTAAAACAAAGGAAGTTTCTCGTTCAACTAGCAATCAGGGCTACCAACTGCTGGTTGAGGAACTACTCGAGCCTCACGATGCATCTCCAGAATCTCGAGTAGTTACTTTTGTCGAGTAGTTACTCGAACGACAAGTAATTGCTCGACAAGTAATTACACTTACAAGTTTCGAGTAACTACTCGTGTCCTGAGAGTAATTACTCTCAGGAGTAGTTACTCAAGTCCTACTCGAGTCACGACTATGAATACCACCCTAAGGGTGTATTCAATTCTCCTAATTGTAACCATTGGCGCCTTAGCAGAGGATAGATGAAGCTGCCTGTGCGGTTTAGACGTTCGTAAGTTCAGTCGAAATCTGAAGACAGCCCAATTCTGAAGACAGTAGGTAAATTCAACTCACCACATTCCATCGGATGAGGAGGAACGCTCGGCTCGAGCTGAGTTGGATCCAGGGCAGGTGTCCGCCACTTGGAGAGCAGAGAAACGCCATGCTGAGGAGATCCAGAAACACTGATCGGTGGCAAAGCTCCGCCCTTCTGCAGCAGCCAAGACGCATTGTCAGGGAGTGAAGGAGGCGTGGGGAAGTTCTCGAAACCCGGAGGTGGACGGATGGAGGGTTGATTCAAACAAAGAACCCCTTCCAGCTCTGTCACGTCAACAACTTTCCCCCTGCAGGAGATACAAATTGTATGAACAAAAATTGTGGAGTTCACCAATATTATAACCAGAATGGCGCTTTAGTGCATTTCACGTGTATTTTCCTATGTGCCCTCATCAAGTAGCAATACTAGCGTTCCCAAAAGAGCTTATCGATACCCGATACTCAGCTCAATAGTTCTAGCAGCCTCCGGTCCCCACAACGGTCACGCTGAGTGCTGAATTCTGTATTTCCTTGCCAATATCGATATAAATTCGTCGTGGCAGCGTATTTCGTTAGATTTTTTATATCAGATAGTTCACTGACATTATAGGATTGAAGAAGGTAGCTAATGTAGGCAGGCTAAGAGATGTAACAGGGTGCTAAATAATGAACAGTACATCCACCTGGAGGATCATCAGTTAAAAAGCCCATTTTTTGGATGTCGCAACATTGATGAAATAAATTATGTTATGATGAAAAAACGGTCATAATGTTAAGTCAGATAGTAGAAATGATCATAAAATAGTTCATTTATTTGGTAGAAACCTCGTATCCATATTTCAAGTGAAAAATAAGAAAACTACTTTTCTTTCCCACTCAACACGAAAATTCACGCTATACGAGGCTAGTTCTATCAAAACCCTTATCAACAGTCCCTTTAAAGGTGCATTTACAGAGTAAGTTGAATTTTTAGAGACCACGCGGAGCCCTGTAGGACAAACCGTTCGCTCCCTACGGAAACTTATGGGTTGGACTTACGATAAATCAGAAACACGAGGGTGAATCGCAAAAGAGGCCTAATCTCCGTTCAAATTTTAGCTGACCGAAATGCGATCGATTTTTTTCTTCATGTTGGTTGGTGGTAACAATGTCAAAGCCGTATTCTTTGCAGACGAGTGATCTATATAGAAAAATAATGAACCTGTGTGTAATAATTTGCAGCGTTTTTCGATTATAAACATCCAAAAACATAAACCTACCGATTTTCAGCCCGATAAGGCAAATCGCTTGGTCGCTATGATTTTCCTTCCCCTAAATTTCTCAAATAACGTGGATCGAAAAGACATCATAAATTGTCTTCCAAAGGGAAAATCTAAATTGGTTCTGACTTTGGCATTTTGAAATTTATAAGTTTTCATAATAATACGACTACTATTATTTATGAGCCAAATATCCACAAGCATTGGGTTTAACATAAACAGTGTATCTGTGTTTTAATATACGACGGGAAAACTGGAAGTAGTTTTGTGGGTTTTACATTCTGTTCGATTATTCTCAAGTTATTTTCTGAATATAATCACTAAGTGCTTACTTAGGTTACTTAGGTGCATAATAATGAATAAATTTATGAAGGAAAAGACAGGAAGAACCCTAGTTGAACAAGGAGACAAGCAAAAGTCGAGTACCAAATCTCACACAACTCTTTTCGTCAAAAGCTGCTTGTAAATATCTCCGAATGCAGAGAAGATTATAAATTACAAGTAGGTAGGAAATTCAATACGCAGAAAACTTGAAATGAGAAGCACGACAAACTATTTTGGCTACCAATGAATTCATTGAAGTAAAATCAATAGGCACTTACAAGATTTGCTTCAGACCCATTTTGCTAAGATCAGCGGGCTTTGTCATATCCCCTTGAGTTGGTGAGGACTCCATCACACTGCTAGGATTCGATGTGCCGATGCGAGCATTTGGGCTACAAGAGAACATCCAAGGAAGAGTATGAAGAATGATGTTAACAAGTTCCTGCCACCGTAAATTGCAGAGTTTAACGTTCCAAAGTAGAAATTATGTAGCTGTTTACGTACAACAAGTGTTGCCAAACGAGGTTGGCTTGAGGCGAACTCTGGGGCGAAGGTGACATAGAAGGTGGGTCGAAATGCTTGGGATGGATGGGCATTGGTGCGCTGGTCTGTCGAATGAAAGGTGGTGGCCGGCTCAACGGAGGTGTTTCTATCCGTTGCGGGCTCTCAGCTCTACCGCCTGTATTCGCTGCAGCTGCCCTGGAAAATCATAGATAACTTAACACATTAGAGCCCAGCGGGCTAGTAGCGGAACGGCAAACCTGGTCTCACAATTCTCCCAATTCTTGGTGTAATTTTGATTGTATTGTTTACTTTTTGGTCTTACAAGCTACCTAGATTCCCTACTATGTTAGGAGTGCATTCAGTTTGAATGAATCAGTTGCTCACTGTGGTTTATTCAGTCGCCAAGATGAGTGACAATCTGGCCGTTGATGGGCTGCGGCATTTATTGCCACAAGTGCCTCAAATGTTTATTTTGACGGTATTTCTTTGCATAGTTTTAGATTATGGTTGTTACCCAACGAGAACAGTTCATAACTGAGTAAATATCCCGTAGTAGCTACGTGAAAAACTGAGCTATATCATGGTGTTCCCAAATTAGCCCTCTGGGCACTTGGCGACACTTTCGTATACACATAGTCATCATAAGCATGCCGTGAATTATTCCAACAGATTTGATAGATTTTGATTTGAGATGACATTCTTTCGTTCATTATTACCATCTGATGATTTTTACCATCTTATAATTTCTTATATTTCATTGTTTGTAGACCGGAGTGAACCTCCAAGACGCGATCAACCCTTCGTTGGGGAATAATGAAGTATATGAACCAAACTCACTTGAAATAAATTCAAAATACCCGCCAATTTCTGTAGACGAATTTAAATGTTTTGTGGATATTTCAATCCTCAGAGATTTATTGCTCTCCCTCAAAACCCCTTCTACTGGGAACAATTGCCGGACAAGTGCACGCTGCTTGCCGCGTTGGCATAAGAAACAAGAAATGGTGATGGGTGGTATTTTCCTTGGGGATAGACGCATCTACCCAAAAAAGGTGGATATTGCCATAGAAGATGTGGAATATCAACTCCACTCTTACCAGCTCTTTCCATAATATGGAGAGAATAATATTAGAACATATTATGTTCTAATTTAACCAGTTGGCATATTTCTCGATTTTTCGATTTCATTGAAATATAAAAAACTTGAATTTCGCAAGTGTAAGAGAAAACTGTGTTCTCCTTTCATATCATTTTGAGTAGCACAAACCAGTAACAGAAAATCTCTAAAAATAGGCATTTTGAAGTATTCTGTCTTAGGGGAAAAGTTTTATAGGTACGAGTTTTCGAAAGAAGAGTTCTGAAGTTTCTCAATTACAGTTCACATGGAATTGGCCCAGACGTTTTTGATAGGCTATGTTGTCGCCCGGAAACATCCAGTGACTTCTGGAAGACCTATTTCTACATCTCTAGGGTCAGCGATGCAATGATAATATAGACCACCACATTTTTTTACAGAGGGGAAGAAAATGAAGAGATACGCAGGAATAAACTGCACTGCTTGATTATGCGCCATGTGTGCAAGATGTTCAAGCAGGGAATGTGCATTGACTATTTCGATATATTCCACTCAAAATTTTTGAGATAATATGTTAGTTGCCCAGTTTTTTAATTTATTCGACAAAATTTACGGTTTTCAACTTTTTTGACGGTTGTTTGGTTTTACATACTTCAATAAACTGTTGAAAAATGATCGTTCATGACTGCTAGTGCTGAGTGCCCAGAGGGCTAATTTGGGCACACCCCTTCATACCACCTTTTCGCACGCCGAAATTTTTAATATTATTTTTCCAGTGCTTCTAGACGTAATATGAGGTATCTTACCAAGTTTCACCAGAAATTTTAGAAAAAAATAATTACGGTCACTAATGGGTTAATAAAGTCTCCTTTACACGACCAGATCCTGTCTTCCTAAGTCGGGGACGAAAGGCCTGTGCCCCGAATATGGGTTGTGTAAAAGGGGCTCTTCCAGCCCGGAGTAGGGAAGCAGGCGATCACATGGAATTTCCTTCCGATCTACAGAGATAGGTGGGGGAGACAGGACACTCTCTCCCCTCTACTTTTTCTTGATAACGGGACGTGTATAGGATTCGTTCCTCCACAGAAACCCCTTCACAACACACGTTTACTAACGAAAATATTGAAATGTCTAATCTTTAATTAGCCATAAAAAAGTCCCCTACAAAAACGTGAGTTTTTGAGGATAAACAAGTGTACTCTGCCCAGCGCTCAAATTCCCATAGTCATTTTTGACATTTTATGTCTTTACTATGGCACATAAATGAAAAATCGTCACGCGGGGAGCGTTGTGAGGGGAGCGTTACGCGGAAATTTCTGATGATTTTCACGTACAACCAATCGTTCCTAGGGAAAACTAACTTCCTCATTTTCCACCCCACAAAAATCGTTCACCACTCATTGGAAAGCTCTCAATTTATTAAACATAAGACATAAAATGTCTCTCGTGGTTGCGTACTTGTACGAAAGCTGTATCCACCTTTTGTTCTACACAGAAATCTGTCTAGTTGGCACCACTTTGCCGGAAATTTTAAATAGAAGTGTAAAGAGGAAGAGCAGGAGGCATTCTGACAACACCTTTAGCAACGCTATTTAGTGTTTAGTATGTAAAGTAAAGTAAACATCTATTTCAGCTAGGATTTTCGGCAAATGCCATTCCTGGCGCCACAGCTGTCTTCCAAGTCGAAGATCAGAATTTGTTCTGATGATTTCACTTCAGGCTTCCCATTGCCTCACTGCCCTGGGTTAGGACAAGGGGGGGGATGAGCCCCGGACGCACGACCCCAGCGGCGAAATTCAAAACCACGACCCCTGCAGAAGTCAAGCTGAACATCGCCTCCAAAGAACGCGCGCTGCAGCGCCCACGGCCACACCGGACCCCCTCAGTCCATTAGTCCTCAGTATAGAAATTACCAAGGGAAGGGGGAAAGCGGCCCCCCCTTCCGCTCAATTTCTGAAAATTTCAACGAATTTGGCTAGAAAACGGAGAAGTTACGTTACAAGGGTGCATGCACAGAGGCTACAATCAATCAGAGAGCGCTGATTTTCAAAGGGTACCATCCTCAAGCCAACCCACACAGTGCCTGAACGTTTCAGCGAAATCGGACAATAACTTCCCATACTTATGCCCGTTACAGGGGTTCGCGGATCACAGATCAACTGACAGACACACCAACATTGTCATATTATTGATTATTAATGATGAAGACAAAACAGGGACGTTAGAGAGATCGGGGCAGAGTCATGTAACAGGGGATTAAATAAGAGAACTCGTCAAGAGGTCAATAGATGACAATGTGAATTTTTCTATTATTTTTAACCAATATTCGTGCCTTTCTCCGATCAACAGTTTTGAAGTATTGGACAATCGTTCAGAAGATTTCAGCCATTTTTGACCGATTTCATAGCAGGAATGGAATGACGAAAATTACATTTCAGAGGAATAAACATATTTACCAAGTACTAGTTTGTCATAACCTGCAAGAACATGCTGACTCAGCTTCTAATTTATTCCCCATTACGTGAACTTTTCATGAAACCTACGTCAGACAGTGATTTCCTCTAATTTTTTGAGGAATCAGTTATTATAAATACTAGCTGCTGGACTACTAGCTGCTTTCCTAGTAAGTACATGCAAAATGTGAATAAAAATATTCCTCTTACTTTCGTATCATTTCTTGTTCAAGGATCCATATCTTCTGAGGCGGCCCAGGTGCAACTGGAAATGCATTCTGGGGCGGACTGAAACAAATCAAGTAAAAGAAAAAGAACTTTCAATATCGCAGTAAGATCTAATGCACACATTTATTAAAGCACTTTTTTCGATAATTCATTTCTTAGCTTTCAAAAATGAAATCATTGAAAACTCACCCTCTTCCGATCGGTATTCCAATGAACGAATCTTTGCTTGGTGATTCCCTGAAAGGGTGTGGACCATTCTGCTTCACAAACGGCCTAAATAATTGAAAAATAGGTAAAATTCGAAGTGTAGGCAAATATAACAGTATCACCAGAAGATATTATTTGTATGAATCTATTAATTTATAAATAGGTTCTTGAAACAATGAATATGAATTAGTGGCAATTGAGCAGGAACTAAATTCATCTTCCATGAAAATTCAATCAATGGGAAAATGAACCATTTTTTCTAATCACAATCTACTGAGAATTCGAATTTAAGTAATTGTTCCAGCTCTGGGTGAGGAATACCGTTTGATTTGTCAATAATTTGAAACTACTCGTATAAACGGTAAGGGCCGGTTTATCAGTCACATTTTACCCCCCGGTAAAGCAGATTTATCCGACGGTCATTGGGTAACTCAATCTTACGCGTTTATCAGTCCCCAGATAGCCGTTATCTTATAATTTTTCTGATGCAAAACACACTGCGAAAACGATTTTTTTATGTGGAGGAAGCTAGATTTTATTGCATGGAAGAAGTATTTCTTCCATGTTTTATTGTAAGCTTTTCACAGCCATCTTGATAAGCTGGGTAAATAATCGATTATTCGGCCTAACAGACAGTTAATTTTACAGCCTGTTAATAGTTACCAGTGGGTTAATTTCGCACTGATAAACAGCACCTTTATAGCATCCATAATTTATCCCATCGTTAAAGTTAACAGGGGGATATGTAAACCCCCGTTAACTTTGGTGACTGATAAACCGACCCTAAATGGTGGCTTCGAGAAAGAAGAAGAAAAAGCTGAGCAAAATATCCACTGCGTAGCACTAGTGTTACCCTGTGCTGAGTTGACTGGTTTCCATTATCACGATTATTAGAGAGTTTTCATGTTAACTGGTGACTGCTTGTTCATTGACGGGCTAACGGCTTCGTACAAAGAGTCGTGCATTTGTACATTACCTCAGAAATGAGCTAACTAGCCCATGGCATAGGATATCGCTAGGCCACATAAACTTGCTAATAGTAGCTCGTTACAGCCTTACCTAGAGTTAACTTACTATCTAGGGACCTTACTGCTTTGTTATATATCTGACGTCATCTAAATTCGGGTGAACAGGTTTTTGATACAAGGAATCCTTAAGAGCCCAAATTACTCGTCTCCTTCTAATTACCCCTCTTTGGTATAATGCTATGAATTCTCGTAGCTCCTCCATCTTGGAGAAGAGACAGTACATACCACAGGAAGAAGAAAGTCAAAAATTGTACAACAACATTCTGAACAATCGACAATAATAAGCAGCGACAGGAGTAGCGTTACTGTTCAAATCAATATTAGGTCGTGAAACATGACCTAAGGTTAGCATCCACCTATTATTTCTGTAGACGATAAACCAATTTTTTTTAAACTCGTCACTGCGATGGTGACCAAACATTTGCAGAAAACTCTCCATTACCTCAACTAGAGCATGCAATTCGTACATGTGGCTATTGAAATTTGATTTCTCAGTAGATTGACCTAACAAAATAGCACAACAAAAGTACCTTTTGTACCTAACAAAATAGGTACTTTCTCCTGGAGTCATAAAGAAACGAATGGTGGGTGTGTGAAGTCTACCAATTCAGGTTTGTGTTGAGATTTTGCGGGTGGTGACGCCAAGGATTACTCCTGCTGAGATTGCCTGATCTAGTAACTCTACTACCGAACGCCTACTAAAATCAAGCAAACCAACCTCAAAATTGAGAATTAACTTAAATAGAAATATTGTAGGAAATTATTTGGAAATTACTTACGGAGGTAGGGCACGGTTGAGCGGAATCATGTTGTTTTTGGACTCTGCTTGTTTCGAGAAAGATTCGAAAAGAAGCTTAACGCCAATCTGACCGTAGCTAGAGCCACTCTCTCCGCCCTGTTTGTCCATAGAGTTCGAGGGTCCAGGTCTGCCTGCCATTTGGTCTGCGGACTTTTTTTGGAAACAATATTGAAATTACAGCCGTGCAATGGCGGTTAAATGAAATGGTTTAAGGAATTAAACAAACCCAAGCATTTAAAAGATTCACTTAACCCTCCATCTGATTTTTGTACAGAAAATACAATACACGATCAGAAAATTAAATGAAAATCGTAGAATATGAGGAGGAGGAGTATTCCAGTATTTTTTAAATCTTATCTCATCAATAACTATTAACTATTTTCACAAAAGTACTATTATAGTACAATTGTAATATAACTTTATAATATAAAGTTCAATTATAATAATTGAATGGGTTCATCGAGATAGCCAAACAATTGATAGAGCCAATATACATTGGAAGTTTGAAAAAAATTGGATCAAGTTACAGAAAATGTTGTTAAAAATGGTGATTTCCAGGTTTTTGAGTGTATTAAATGCGAATTTGAGGTCAAAACTGAGACCCACTGAAATACCCCAAGATCAAGTAGGTAACGTATAAATTTACACTTTTAGTACTCTCATCGGTTAAAACTTGTCATAATCTGAGGCACTTTTTGGAACCATTTTTACCTCCACAACCACACAACATTACCGTAGACTGGGGTGATAGTGATCAATTTCTACAGTTTTTCCTTGAAAACTACCAGTGTAATAATTCAAAAAATCTGAAAAAAATAGTTTATATTCTCCCACATCTTACGAACAGTATCCTATATAAAAATTTGAAATTTTGTTCAATTAAGCTCATTTAAAAAAAAAATTAAATTGATCAGTATCACCCCCCACATAGGGGGTGATAGTGATCACTAATTTAAAATCGAACTTAAACGTATTGAAAACAATTAAAAATCGAACTTAAACTATTAAAAATTGTTTTTTAGTACCCTGAGGTAAAAAAAACCACTAGCAACTCATTTCAGAACAATTTTTGTTGAAAAACTAATGAAAACCAACTCTTTACTTATAAAAATCAGAATCAAGCCGAAATTCAAGACTCGTAATATCCTGTTCAGTACTTATTATTATAATGAGACCATCCGTGGCACATGATTGGTAACTGACAAGAAACAACTTATTTTAAAGCACTTGTTGCCAAAAATAATGATGGACCAATCACGTTTTGATAGTTTCGTGGCATTTCGGCCGTGATCACTATCACCCCCTGGAAATGAGTTGTTTTTGTTTTTAACAGATAACCAACTGTAGTAACACGGAAAGAACAAACTAATTGCAGATATTTCATGCTTACCTCTAGTAGAAACAAAATCTTTTCGCTAGAACTTCACCACACAACACCCGACACCGGCACAACAGAAGTTACAATCACAATGTCAGTTGGGCCCGATTTTGAGATTTGCCTATTTCCTTATCAGCTACCATGGTAACCTAGACTATCGAGCGGGAACGATATCTCCCCAGAGAAGACATTGTTACGAACACATAACACGACCTAACTTTCCAATTTAGGACTGTGTGGAGTTCTGCAATCGCATGCATATGAAAAAAGGCGTGTTGATCAGTATCACCCCAGCATATCAGTATCACCCCAGTTCACGGTACGTTACCATCATGTAGTTGAAATCTTCAAGTTAGTTCCAACCATCATAAATATTTCATACCTACGAGTTTCTAATCGCCATAATCCTTATTTTGAGTGAGACATTCCACGCCGGAGACGATGGTATAGTGGGTTGAGACGAGAAACGAAAGGTTGCGCTAATTGCTTCCGAGTCTACCAAGGTATTTATTTATCATCCGAATTTAATGAAAATTTTCAGGATTGATCAGAATGGTGTGTAAATAATTCCCTAAGAAAATTATCGTCCGAAACTAGCAAGCGCTAATAGAGAGTTCCTAAAGACGATTTTGGCATAACGGCGAAGCTAACGGCGATCGTAGATCACCTTCTGCGCATGCGCAGAAAATTACGGCGATCAAATAACGTCCGAGCACATAACGGCGAACGTTCTGGCCGCTAACTTACGGCGATCTTGCTAACGTCGATGTGACTAACGGCCGCCGTTAGAGCAGAGTGAACCTGACATGCGGATAACAGTTTTGCAACCACCAACATCAATTTCTAAACAAACCTCACCTCATGTTCACGATTGTAAGGCAGATCAAAGCGAGGAACAACGACAACTTTCAGTGTTAGTAAAATTACAAGTAAATTTTAGATATTTTTGTACTCTGCTAACAGAATCTGATGATGAATGTCAGTGGGGAGTTAGGTGTGAAATTAAACGTACCTTGGTAGCTTGTCTTTATGAAAAAACGCTCTTTATTTTCTAACCTATCCGAAGTCATATTTCAGTTTCCGAGTAGCTGTGCATTTTTTCCGTATTATGGGTTATTAGTTTTGTTAATTAAATGATTGTGAGAATAAAATTGATACATACGTATATAATTTCTGGTAAATATTTAAAAAATAATATCCGATCGTCATAATGAGTGGTTTTTTGACGTTTTATTATTTTTCGAACTGATTTTTTATTAACTAATTATATTAATTGATATTATTATTAATATTAATTAATATAACTACGTAGGCACTTTATTAAACCTAGTCTAGAAAGTATTTCCAATGGAATTGAGTTTTTGACAACCCAGCAAATTATCAACAGAATTTTTTATATCAATATTGAATGATGATGTCCATGTGACAGTAAGTGAGATTAAAACAATAAAAAATACTTATATCGTCATTTTCGGAAATTGTTAGGTACCTACCTTAAAATTAAAATAGTTGAGTTAAAAAATAGGTAGTTAATTTTTAATTATTATATTAAATAACTCTTCGGGTGTTGACGGGTGAAGATTTTTACTCAGGTCGGTTGTTTTATGCTTTATTCTTTTTTCTCCCAACGTTTCGCGTTTATGAAAAAACGCATCTTCAGGGGTTTCCTACAGACAACAAATGATAATTGGAATATTATCAGTAAGGATTCGCCAATTAAGGATGTTCATACTTTTCTGGAGGGACTTCGGATTTGTTGCGAGGATGGCTATTTTGTGCATAATAAGGAGCATTATAGAGGGAAAAACCTCCAGATGGGGAACTCAATTTCAGGTACTGCTGCCGGAATTGTGATGAACCATTTAATAAAAACTGTAATTGCTGATAGTAAGTTAGAGATTAAATTTATATATAAATACTATGATGACCTTATTTTGAGTATTAAGAGGCAGGATCTTGACCGTATTAAACCAATATTTAATCAGTATAACAAGAAACTACAGTTCGAAATGGAATGTGAGATGAAAGGGGAAATTCCGTTCCTTGATATGAGTATAATTAGAAATGAAAAAAAGCTGGAGTTCAAATGGTATACTAAACCAGTGTTTTCGGCAAAAATGATAAATTTCCATTCAAGCCACCCCAAATATTTCAAGTCTAATTTGATCTATAATATGGCGTACAATGCTCTACTCAGAACATCTATTAAGTATTATGATGAAGTTAAGGATAAAATCATTACTATCTGTTCGGCAAATGATTATCCAATTAAAATCATTCGTTTTCAAATTAACAAAGCCATACAGAAAATTAAATTGAGTAATGCAAATCGTGAAATTAAAGATACACCCAAGTTTCAAATAAAGACTCCGTCCAAAGTTCTCCTTGCTATCCGTAAACTTGAAGCCCAAAAGAATGATAGTAGTAATAAAATCACTACAATGAAAGACACAGCACAAAATGTCCAAAACAAAAGTCTGATGAAGAATATCGTCAACCCAAACCCCGATAACTCTAATAGAAAAGCCTATGTTTCCTTCACATACAACCCAGTGGTTGCTGGCAATATCCAAGGAATGTGGAAGAAGCATAATGTGTCGATCGCTTGGAAATATGGTAATGTTATTGGAAAGAGTCTTTCAAGGACCAAAGATAAAGTAGAGAAGCTTGAAAAACGAAATTGTATATATAAATTAAGTTGTAAAAACGATGACTGTTCAAAAAATTATTATGTTGGAGAATCATATAGACCTCTCAAAAAAAGATTAATAGAGCACGACAAGGACATTTATAATAAGAAGACCAGCGTGTCTGGGATTGCCCAGCATTGCCGAAATGTCAGGCATGAAATTGATATCGATGGAGTGAAAATATTAGCTAATGAACATAATATGAAAAAGAGAAAAATCCTTGAAAATATCCACATTGTGAAAGGTGGAAATGATGTGTACAACATCAGAAAGAATGATTTAAAAGTTTTAAACCCAAAGTTCTTCTGTTTGTTTGAACCTCGTACAAATTAATATAGCAAATAAACCTGATGTGTGCAATAATTAATTTTAATAACTCCAAAATAAATTTTACTGTATTCCACCATGACAACACCACATTCCTATTGTTTGTGGGAAGTGGTTGTGTCTAATCTTGAACTATCAAGGCAATAAAAATGAACTGTGATATCAGCTGATAATGACTGTGATTAGACAGTATTTTACTCAAATTAATTAGTTAATATGTTCCTAGCAAAAATGCAATTATTAGTTATTATTAAAAAGTCTAGTCATGTGCCTTTCTAGTCAATTGGTCGGTTATTGTTGTTACATTTTTATAAAAGCTTTAATTTTGTTGTTTTATCTGCTGAAATGAAACGAAATGAATGACAAGGTATGTAATGATAATGTTTGACAAGTTGATGCAGAAATAGTAAATTTAATGAATATTTGAGGGTCTCATAACTTTAATTGTATAACTTATTAATTTAATGTGGTTTTGTTGCACACAACAGGTATGAATAATTGTACCTACCAAAAAAACCTCCCTGACTAATATGTATCTACGGTACATCCGACGTTGTTTCACTTAGAAATGAAGATTTAATGTAAGTATGTAGTATATTATAGTAGCTTTTAGGTTAGTTAGGATGTGAAAACCGATAATGGGTGATTAATTTTCTTATCCTTCCTAATATTGTTTTGTTGTCTGTAGGAAACCCCTGAAGATGCGTTTTTTCATAAACGCGAAACGTTGGGAGAAAAAAGAATAAAGCATAAAACAACCGACCTGAGTAAAAATCTTCACCCGTCAACACCCGAAGAGTTATTTAATATAATAATTGAAATAAGAGGTCAACATGATAAACGTAAATCAAAATAATTTTTAATTATTCTATAAAATGTGTACCTATCTGCATAAAAACTTCCAAAAATTAAGAAAAACCCTAAAATTGATAATTTTTGTTCAAATAATCACGCTGATAGTCGTATTTTATACCAACTTACCTTCTTTTACCTGAAAAACTATTTACCACGAATTTATGATTCTTTTAATATCCGTAATCGACAATTTAGATGACGTATGACGAGATAGATGAAAATTGTAACATGGAATTGACTTGATATTGAAATATGAATGTGAAGGTAGAAATAACTTAGGTTACATTAAATCTTACGTTTTATTGAATACCATAATATTATAATGTTCATTCAGTCTTTTAAGTTAGGTACATGAAACTTTACATGAGTAAAATAGCGATTCATCAATTTTGAAGATATATTGGGTTGAGTGAAATAAATATATTTTGTTCTGAAAAGACATCGGGAACTCCGAAATGTTCGTTAGTAGGTAGGTACTCGTTTCCCGGAATCTGGAACAAAATTTATACCGCACAGAATTAGGGATTTTGCTATTCTCTTCTCACTCAAAGTAGTTGAAAATACCAATAAGTCGGTAGGCTATGTGTGAGTACCTATCACAGTAAATAACAATACGATTCCTTACCTTGTAGTAAGATAGACTTGGCAGTGAGAAACGCCCGTACTCCGAGAGCCGCCGTCTTCGTGGAACGTTTTCGACGTACGTCTCCAGCACAGTGATCATATCTTCAGCGGAAAGTAGACCCGCAACGTACAAATTCATAAAATGATCCATCGCGAACAAACACCTTGACAAGATGTACTTGAAATAGCGAACAACGAACTTGAAAAACGAAGGCAGTCAACAGTAGAGAACTGAGGATCTAACGGCGAAGCCAGAAATTCCTGTCTCTTTAAGTTTCGCGTCACTTTTGTCATCGCCGTAAAATTGTTCAACATCGCCGTTATTTTCGCTAACGTTCATCAAGGGTTAGCATCCGATTTGACTCGCCCAAGACAGATCCATAACGGCGATGCCTGTAACGTTCGCCGTTAAGCAAGATGCAGTTTAGGAACTCTCTAATGTGAATTCCTTGTCTCAGCCATCACTTCCACAATTCCCACCTGATTTCAAAGAAATATTCAGAGATTGTGCGGGTTGACGAGTAGATGGTCCTCATGAGGGAAGTGCAAGGTAGTGCAGTGAATGATGTTTTGAGATTAACTTAATTAGTATGCATCGGATCATCTATAGAATTGGGTTATGGGTACGAGGAAGCTATGTGCCACACCCACTTGGCAGACGTTTTATTCTTTTTTGTTGTCACATCTCTTGAAAAATCATCAACTATTTTATCGTAACAAGCAATTTAAAGAACCACCTTCACACTCCGTTGAAATTCAGCACATCAGCTAAGTTTTCAAAAGTAACATCAAAAACGTCTGCCAAGTGGGTGTGGCACATAGCTTCCTCGTATCCATAACCCGATTATATAGATGATCCGAAGCATAGTAGTTAATCTCAAAACACCAATCTCAAAGTACCTCTCACTTCCCTCATAGGGGACCATCTACACGCTAATCTGGTCAATCCTAGAAAATTTCATCAAATTCGGATGAAAAATGTAAATGTTATGGCTGTTACAAGGATTTCACGTTTGCGCATGCGCAGAGGCTTCTGTAAATTTTGAGGATTTGATTTTCATTGGCGACCATCTACGACCTAATCCGCGTAGGTAATCCCTAAAAATGTCATCGAAATCGGGTAGAAAATGTGGAAGTTATGGCTGTTACGAGGAATTCACGTTTGCGCATGCGCAGTGGGTACTGTCGTTCCGAAGGTGGTGGTTTTCATAGAGGACCATCTAAATACTAATCTGTAACATCCCTGAAAATTTCATTGAAATCGGACGGAAAATGTGGAAGTTATGGCCGTTACAAGGAATTCACGTTTGCGCATGCGCAGCGGCTACTATCAGTCCGGGGGTGATGATTTTCATAGGGGACCATTTACAACCCAATCTGCATAATCCCTAAAAATGTTATCGAAATCAGGTAGGAAATGTGGAAGTTATGGCCGTTACAAGGAAATTCACGTTTGCGCATGCGCAGTGGCTACCATCATGCGGAAGGAGGTGATTTTAAAAGGAGACCATCTCAATACTAGTCTGTAACATCCCTGAAAATTTCATCAAAATTGGATGGAAAATGTAGAAGTTATGGCTGTTACAAGGAATGGGGTATTTCGGTCAATTTTTTTTTTTTTTTTTTTTCAAAAGAGTATGGCTCAGGAATAACGGTAATCGGGTCTGTTCGTCGAGAAAATGTTTTTAAAAAATCAGAGAAGCTAAGGAAAGTTGAAGATTTGAATGGTGTGACATAGCTAGCCAATCGTGACGTAGCTAGCCAACTGTTTTTGAAAAAAGTATCCATGCACAGAAACCCTTGGAGGACCTCTTGGATACTACAAAATACTACTCACACATGCGCGCGGTGTAGTCCTTGCCTAGTGTGTGTGCATTTATAGCGGCCCGCCTTTTTCAAACGTGTGATCTCTTTAATTAATTTTTCTACCACATGTTGTAGTATCATTGGGCTTAAAGTTATAGTATATAGGTTTTCAAGGGTGCTGAATCCAAACTTGAGGTCAAAAATCTGAATTTCCGACCCACCGAAATACCCCATTCACGTTTGCGCATGCGCAGTCGCTTCTATCAGTCCGAGGATGATGATTGTCATAGGGGACCGTCTACACACCAACCCGCACAATCCCTGAAAATTTCATAGAAATCGGACAATAACTTCGTATAGTTATGCGATTACAAGGAATTCATGACAGACAGAAAGACAGACAGACACACAGACAGACAGACACGTAACCAAAATTGTTCAGAAAGGTCTAAAACGCAAAACGCGAGTGAAAATTTTGATTTTGGAGAACTTTTTTTTTCGTCCTTGAAAAGTGAAAACAAAGCTTCCGCTACCTTGGTAGACTCGGAAGCAATAGAGCACAAGTTCTGGTTGTATGAACGTTTCTTTAGCCTCTTCGTAGACAATGTAATTTTAACAAACCATTGATTAACATGTAAGTGCGTTGATTGAGAAATCCAATTTGTGAAAAGCTGTTGAGAATGAGATCTCATTTTGAGGATCGTTTGACACCGGTAACATTCAAGGGCATTTTCCTCGTGGCGAATATTTACTTTAAAATATTTTTCTAACATTGGAGGTTCAAAGAAATTCGATAAGCAACCAGGGTTTAAAAAATTTAAGGTACTCCAAAAAAAAACATGCCAACATCGGGGCTGAATCTGTATTATTAGAAATTAATTCAGATCTGATGAATTAAGTTGCCTAAAGTGTGATCACAACCATCGAACCAAACTTTCTACTTACCTACTTACCGCATTGGAGAATCCGTAGTAACCAGCAAGTACTCGACTTGCTGGTTACGACGGATTCTCCAATACAGTACGTAGATAATAATTGTGTTCTTCTAACTAGCGGAACTAACCCCATTCATGTCGAGTACTGTCGATACTGATCAATTTCCTCTTCATCAATTTTAGTGACAATGTCCCAATGGGGAATTTGCCTCACATTTTTTTTTTCGAATGAGGGTTTATTTTTATGGAATAAAACCATGGTGAGCTGCTCGAAAACGCATCCAAAAAATTTAGAGAATTTAAGGAAGATGGAAATTTTAAATATATAATATATATATATTAAATATATATATATATATTTTAAATATATATATATTCTACCAATCTGACTTCAAAGGAGGTTCTGTGGCGCTTATAAGCATTATTAGTCTTCATCTTCTCTTAATAAGAGAAGATGAAGACTAATAATGCTTGTTAAACTAGTAGGTAGAATCGTATTGTAAAAAAGTGAGTAATATTGTTTCTTTTGGAAACTAAATAATATTTAGTTTCAAGCTTTGAATCACATTATTCGAGTAGCCATTTCACTGGATCGTTTTGTGTGGCGGTGCTAGAACTCTGTTGTCGGAGTTGTTTTCGCGTCGTTTTTTTTCGTATGACGTCAACAATATTCCTCGATTTTCGCGGTGTTTTGTAACAGAGGCTTCACTTGTTTAGGCATTTTCTCCTACCGTAATTTTTTCCCCTTGGTTATTCCTAGTGTTAAACGATATTCTAGGGCCCTATAATAGGATTTGACTTGAAATTTCAGAATCTAAAATTGAGGCAAATTCCCCATTGTTGCCAAACCTACTTATTCAACTTGACACCTATTGGGTAACTCGTGAAATGACGAAACGTTGTCTCTTAGGCTGTGGTTACTATGGATGCGTTTTCTGACGGAAATCCGTTCTGACGAGTTCGCACGACTTCGCTTGAACTAACAAACGCCTGCTTTCCAATGAGAGTGGTTACTATGGAAGCGGAACCCTCGTCAGAATACGCACGACGTCGTCAGTACACTTTGACCGGTCAAACTAGTTTGATATTTCCGTACGAATACGTACGAATCTGCGGCGGTTTTGAAGAGGTTTTTTTGTTTTGACGAGGTTGTTTTGTTTTTTCCAAGTATGGACCTTGATAAATTAATTGCTTGTGTGCAAGAGAACAGGTGTTTGTGGGACATGAAAGACAAAAATTACCATAACAGAGACATTTCTCGGCAAAGGTGGGAGAAGGTTGCTGCAGAAATCAACACTAGCAGTAAGTAATTTATTTTTTTATTTTTTTCTCTCTTATTAGGTATGGATTTTTTTTGTAAAGTTATAAAAGTAGAATGTTAAGCAAGTAGAATTAAAGTAGTAATAATGTGAATACTTCATCGATCAAAAACATGAGTTCGATCAAAAACATGAGTTGTAGAGCTTATTATACCAGATCGTACTGGAACGGAACCTCACCGGCTGTTCCAATAATTCTTCAAACAACGTATGGAATTCTCCTCTATCGTCTCTATTGTTATACAATTGGTTCACGTGTTCCGATTTTCCACTTTTTAAAAGTAATTACTTTAATAAAGGATTTTCAAGGAAAGATAGCTCATCAAGATCGTCCATCTTCTTCACTGGGTGGCAGAAACGTACTGACGACCAGAACGTCAGGTGACGCGTGCAGTGTAACCACCCTGTTCTGACGATGAGTTCGGACGAACCCGTCAGAACACTTTTCCGTCAGAAAACGCATCCATAGTAACCACAGCCTTACGTAGTATAACGAATGAGCGTTAAGAAGGCACTAAAATACTCATTGCCACTGTATTTCGTTGTTTTTCATCAGAGATGAATTTTTCCCAACACTGGTAGAAGCTCATGTAACTTACCTACCTTATTTTCATCTGGCAAAATTTTTACATAAATGCAAAATACTACGAATGTGAACTTTTAATTGTATTTAGGTGTGTGTAAAATTTTAAAAACAATATTATTTTGTTAGGAGGCTACCAACGACGTAAGATTTGTTCACAAAGATTTATCTGTCTACTTCTGCAAGAATATAGAGCATCAATTTTAAGTGGAGGTATCCTACGTGCTTCTGCGATCACGCTGTTATGTTATGTCGAATAAAATAACTTTATTCATCAACTAACTGTTTCAATCCTCTGATAAAGTTGGAATTATAGGTTCGTACACAGGCATAGAAGATACTTATTCCCACCAGAGAACAGCCTTCATGGTACGACGTAAGTCTCTCTTTTCCCCTAACCTAGATTTTCAGCTGATGTTACTTTTTGGTTCAAATTAATGTAGATAAGATGTACCTGTGGGTAATAAGATTGTGGAAGCTGGGGAATGACAAGAAATCCGACAAGTTTCTAAAAAGTGCACTGCGCTTACGGGTGACACACTGGACACTGATGCTCGGAATCATCGAGGTTTCACGGGATTAATGTCCACCTGTCGATCCCTGGGATCCCTCGCACTCTCTCATAATGAATAGAAAATGTAGAAATTTAAAAGAAAAGTGAAAATGTAAGTAAAGTAAGTATATTATTTACCAAATCAGCTGCTGGGAATCCACAGAGCACAACACAACAGAAATCACGTCAATGCAAGTCCACCGCTTCCAACATAACAAAGTTACAATTTCAATTTTTTAATTGGAATAAAACAATGTTAAAATTATTGAAATTTTTATTCAAACAACAATTATTTCAACATATACTATTGTTGTATTTAAAATACTTAAAATATTAAGTATTTAAGTTGTCATTATGGAAGCTGTTTTCATGGATGTATAAGGATCATGAAATGGAGCGTCACTCAAACGCGATGGAGGTAGGAAGTTGTTTCTCCTCTCCGGGTGCCTCGGCGTCGGTCGGCCATTTTCACCTTCCATCGATTACCTATCTTGGATTATTTGGATTACCTTCAACGGCTTTAAGCAGCTCAATCAGCTAACAATAAAATTATAATAATGCTGTTAGTTACCTTCCAAACTAGATAGGTACTTTTCGTGATATTTTTTCTTTGATGATGACGAGAAGGTCCAGGGAAAAGTCCAAAGGTTGTTGAGAGTGCAGGTGGGAGAATTTTATGACACAAGTAGTATTACAGTATCTATTATTATTTATTTAGTATGCAGTATTTATATATACAGTATTTATTAGTACAGTACCCAGTAGTACTGCATTAAAACTTATAGAATTATTTTAAATAAAACATTTTCGAGTTTTTAGAAAAATTTGGGGCTGGATACCGAGCAAAACTTCAACTACTTCTGTTCTCGGTAGGAGATCATTACCGGACTTGCAGCAATAAAAATGTAAAATATCCACTCATATAGGGTTAGCAGCTCGAATTTTAGATAAATCAAAATTAATTCAAACTCGTTCTGTTAACTTGTCTCCAGTACTCTGTGCCCTATGATAAAACTGATAGAATCAGCTTTCTAATTTGCATTTTTACTTTTTCCATGGGTAAATTTAATGGTTCAAAAATCTGAAATTTGCAGCTCAATCACAAGAGCTTAGAGATTCTTTCAAAAGGATGTAGGTACACATTTGAAGGAGCAATAGAAACAAAAGCAGCATGGTGTGCTGCTCGAATTTTGGATCACCTCCCTCTTTAACCCCCAATTTCCAAGTTTTCAGTGCTTATATCAAAACAAAGAATATGAAGTCAAAATAGATTCTACTCGTTCTCCATTTGATAAAACTAACCCCATGCTGAAAAAAAAATCCCGGAAATAATTTTATTAAATTAGTTTTTAAATTTATATTTAACATTTCTAGGACAGATTTTTGGTGAATCTAGATCACAAAAATATCGTTCAGCTCGATCGCTTTTCATGAAAACAGAAATAAATTCTTAAAAAAGGGCGAATAAACTTAAAAATAGGCGTGTCGAAAATAAACATCTTTACTTTCATCTGTAGTTGATTAGTTCACACTATGTACACAGCCAGAATTGGGCGGAGTTATCAGAAAATCGCACAGCGATTAAGTAGAATGTTGTGCCCCCAATTGATAGACAGTTCGTTTCATAATGATGTTACTCTAGAATTCCACCAAGTGCAATGTAGCTCAACAAAGTCCATGCGTAAGGTAGGACACTTCCTAGTTCGTGTCTTGATTTTTGGGCTTGGGCAATTGTTTGTCTTCTTTATCGCTTCTTTGCCACCAGTGTTTGGAATTGACTGGAGGCTCTTCTGGTGGACGATCGAACTTGACGTAAGATACAAAAACGTCGTAGATGAGGGAGAAGGAGTTGTCGAAAAGTACGCGATACTTAGCTGGGAGAAAATAGAAATTCACCACCTGTAACAGACGCGAAGGATGGTGATTAGCGACCAAAACGACTCATCTTTTCGGAAACGAGAACCTACACAGGTAACCTATGACTCTATGTGTAGATAATAAGTAGGGTAGGTGGGGGCAGGTTCAAAATTTGAACCTGCAGAATTTAAATTTAATTTAAAATGATCCATTTGAAATGATAAGTCAGTGCGACATAAATAGATTGTTTGATCCTTTAAAAGTTAGAGATTGTCGACCCCTCACAATTTTATATCACTTTTTATTTTTTTATTTACTTGCCCCAACTTACCTTAACAATAAAAGTAAGTTTAACTAATATGCAGATACAGAGTGCAGTAACGATAACTTGCCAGCTTTCCCGACATACTGAACAGTAGGATCTCCACGGAAAAACAGCTCTTTAGAAATAATATCTACCATGGTCCTAATAAAACATTAAAGACCATGCAAATAATACCTTTACTCTAAAATACGCCCATAAAATGCAGATACAACAAGAATGAGGAATTTCACCATGTCGGAATTTCCTATTTTTGACCCCAAAATCGGATTCAGCACCTCTAAAAACCCCCTAAGGCAAACTTTCAGCCCGAACTTCCTAATTTACGAATAAACAAAACAGTGTAGAAAATACGAATGTTTAAAAAAAACGGGAAAATGACATCATGCTGGAATAGTTCATTTATGGCCGCTTGAAGCGCTGAAATCGAGAAATCCATAGTCCCCAGATGCAAAATTTCATGAAACAGTAAAGTTTGAAATCGAAAAACTGAAGAAAAAAATAGAAAAAGCAAGATGGGTAAAATGAGGTTTCCACTGTTTTTGTTTGATAACTTTTCTCTTAGAAAACACGATTTCGTCGTCCCAATGGGCAACACTGGGAGGAGGCGGTGATCCGAACAGCCCAATCACCGAGCGTTCCCGCTCCACGTCCGTTTTCCCGGTTAGTTTTGAAATTAAAAATTTTGATTGTCTCCCAAAAATAACAGGAGACTTATTTTCCGAAATCAGCCCAATTTTCATCTATCCCACACCATTAACTATTCAGGAAAAATGCAAACAGAATTCGGTGAAATTCCTCATTGTATGTCCCCGCTTACTTAGGTAAGTACAATAAACACAGCTAACACCACAAATTTTTTTGTTTTCACCACGATTTTGTTTTCAAATCATAATTCAATATTACTTAGATAGAGCTAACTGGCTCACCTGCAGAGGAGCCCATACCATCCATTCGAATAGGTACAGGATTCTTCCTTTCTCGTAAATCTCAGCTCTGACTTCGCTGAACTGGAAAGTGGTAATGAAAACGTGGAATTAATTCGGTGAAAGTCAACCTTAGTATAATGTACCGACCTAATCGAATTTGCATAATTAATGTACAATTCGATCAATTTAAGAGATAGTCGATGTAGGTTTTGATAGGTGTACGTTGGTGCCCTAACTGGGTCTGGTTTTTAGACTCTGTTAATCCCAAAATAAATTAAATAATGACTGGACGCATCAAATCTGTGTTCCTAAGGTCAGAATCATATACGATTCATTCTTGTTTTTATCTATATGTATTTTGGTTTATTATTTTCAATAACGAACCTTTGGAATCGACCAAGAAAATTTTTTTTTTAACACCCCCTCAACATTTGATGGTTTACGTTTCAAGGTACGTAGAATCCAAAAATCGAATAAAACGCTGCAAATTATTACACATTGGTTTATTATTTTTCTACATAGATCACTCGTCTACAAAATCACCAACCATCCGATATGAAGAAAAAAAATCAAAATCACCAACCATCGATCGCATTTCGGTCAGCTCTAATTTGAACGGAGATTAGTCCTCTTTTGCGATTCACACGCGTGTTTTGATTTATATACGAGGGTGGATCAAATATAAACGGGACTTTATTTTTTTTTTTTTAATTTTATTTGTTAGAAAATAAAAAGCGGGTATATGTCACTTTTCTACATATTCTCCTGCTTTTGTGACACATTTTTCCCAGCGAATAGGAAGTTTTTTAATCCCAGCATCAAAAAACGATGAAGGTTGCGTCTGAAGCCAATTGCGCACGAACCCCTCGACCCCCTCATCATCCTCGAATCGCTGTCCGCCTAGGGCTTCTTTAAGTGGCCCAAACAAGTGAAAATCACAGGGCGATAGGTCATGGCTGTAGGGAGGATGATCAAGTGGAGTCCAATGCATTTCTTCCAATTTTTGAACAGTTAGAGCTGCAGTATGGGGCCTTGCATTGTCGTGGAGGAGGATGACGTCACGAATTGGTTGATTCCGTCTTTTGCTGCGATATGCAGCCCTCACCTGAGTCAGCAGCTCACAATAGTAGGCAGCATTGATTGTTCTTCGCTCATGCAAAAAATCAATGAGCAAAACGCCTCGATAGTCGAAAAAAACAGTTGCAAAGACCTTGCCAGCAGACAGTCGAGTTTTTGCTTTCACTGGGGCTATCTCCCCCTTCCTCCGCCACTCCATACTGGCTTGCTTCGATTCGGGTGTGTAATGATGGACCCATGTTTCGTCGCAGGTGACGATGCTAGCCAAAAATGCTTCCCCTTCTTCCTCAAACCTTGCAAAAAGCCTCTGACAGACCTCCAAACGTCTCAACTTCTGATCTGCAGTCAAAAGGCGAGGGACCCATCTGGCACACACTTTACGGAATCCTAGGTGCTCTGTAATGATCGTTTGGCAGCTCCCATAACTTACCCCTACCTGCTCAGCGATTTCGAAGACAGTCACACGTCGATCATCTTCAAGAATGTCACGAACCGCTTGAATGTTCTCATCCATAATGCTGCTCCGGGGACGACGATCGTGTTCCTCATTCTCTACTCGTTCTCTTCCCTCCTGAAACTCTTTGTACCAGGCAAACACACGGGTCCTAGAGAGGGTTTGGTCCCCGAACTGGGCAGTCAACCTTTGAAAAATTTCCGAAGGTTTGACTCTTTCACGGGTAAGAAATTTTATGATAATTCGTTGCTCAATGGAAACTGGCACCTTTTGTTCAGACATCGCGATAACTACTCATGAAAGGTTGTAAAGGGGGAGACGCCCCCCTCATCCACCTTCTAATGAACCTGTTCAAACAATCTCGAAGTGACGGGCCCGCTTCTGTCAACCGTCGGCGCTCAGAGGTCAGAGTCCGGTTTATATTTGATCCACCCTCGTATATATATATTTCAATATAAACCCTTAAATTTTCGTAGGGAGCAAACGGTTTGTCCTACAGAGCTCCGCGTGGTCTCAAAAAATTCTAAAAATTCTATAGAGTCTTAAATTGAAGGAAAAACAATACCTTTAAGGTGCGTCGGGGGAAGTGCGGAGTACAATTTGCATAGTTCAACTTTGGTAGATCCTGAGAAACTCATTTTTGAAGCTAGATTAGTTTTTCTTCTTTCGTTGCACACCTCGGACTATCCTCTTACCAGTTTTGTAGTTGTTTTAAGTTTTTTTTTAGTTATAGTGGGTTTCTCGAGCAATAATATAATTTTTGTCCGTACTCCTCACTTACCCCGCCTAAATGGGGTAAGTGCAGAGCATCCCTTCATTTCTCATGTCGTTGGAGTTACAAATGCGAAGGGGGAAGTGTGTGGAAGAGCTCGTTTCAGGCATTATTTTGCTTTTTGCAAAGTTAAAATCGGACAGAAATTGGTGAAGTTACACAGTTTTGAAAAGTTAAAAACGTGGTATAGAGAAACACTTAAAAATCTTGCAAAATTCAAACTTTTGAATCTTCATAAAAAATTGTTTAAATCACTGTAAGTCATCAGTCTTACGAATAAGAACATTTTTTTACAGTCTTATACTACAAATGGTTATCTTAACACTGCAAAAGTTTGCATAAAACTTCGAAATGAAAAAAAGTCTGCAAAGTGGGTGTGGCACATAGCTTTCTTGTATCCATAAACCGATTGTATAGATGATCCGATGCATAGTAGTTAATCTCAAAACATCAATCTCTAAGTACCTTGCCCTAACCTTTCAATTGGGGGGGGGGGGTGCATGATTTTCATAGGGAACCATCTCCACCCCAACTCAGGACGTCATCTTTCGTTCTCCCTCTTTACTGGAGCGAATAAAAAAGTTCCCAGTTACATTAAAAGTGCCCAAGTTCACAACAAGATGAAAAATACATAGTATTATGCTTGAGTGTACGCTCCATACTTCCCTTGTTCATCCATTTAGGGGGAAGTGCGGAACTCCACACTTGCCCATGTTTCTTACTCTGCACTTCCCCCCATAGGAGGAAAAAACGGGGAAAGTGCAGAGGAGGTCTTATTTTCAAAATAACCAAAGTTAGAACAAAATGTCATCCGTGCAATGAAACTGCAACATTTAAAGTGTATAATTAAATTGTTAGTCATTAGCAATACCCAAGTAGAGGCAGGTTGAACTCGGGTTGAAAAATAGTTGATCACCTCTACCTCACAGATGAAAACACATGTAGTACATCGTAACCTCACCGTGAAGGTTACAACCGATATGAGCACACTCTAGTGGTGTTTTGTGAAACTTAACGTAGTTCTTTACAACACCCAAAAAGGACATTCGTGTCAGCCCTTATGTTTGCTTGTGAAAGGCATACTCCCCACTTACCCCATTTCTGCACTTACCCCGACGCACCTTATATCAAAATTTTTTGAGTTAGAGCGTTTTCAAAATTTCAAAATTGATTTTTGAACCCTTAGAAGTGACCTACATCAACCAAAAGCTTCGGGACACAACTAGACCCCAAATGGAGCCTACATACCAAATTTCATCAAAATCGTTCAATGCTAAGTGGCAAAAGTGCCGCGTACGGTGGACGGACGGCCAAATTTTTATTCGATTTTTGGAATCTACGTACCTTGAAACGTAAACCATCAAATTTTGAGGGGGTGTTAAAATTTTTTTTTCTTGGTCGATTCCAAAGGTTCATTATTGAAAATAATACCAAGATTTGGCCGTCCATCCGCCGTACGCGGCACTTTTGCCATTTAGCATTGACCGATTTTGATGAAATTTGGTATGTAGGCTCCATTTGGGGTCTAGTTGTGCCCCGAAGATTTTGGTTGATGAAGGTCACTTCTAAGGGTTCCAAAATAAATTTTGAAATTTTGAAAACGCCCTAATTCAAAAAATTTTGATTTAAAGGTATTGTTTTTCCTTCAATGTAAGATTCTATAGAATTTTTAGAATTTTTTGAGACCACGCGGAGCTCTGTAGGACAAACCGTTCGCTCCCTACGAGAATTTAAAGTTTGAACGTACGTTAAATCAGAAACACGAGTGTGAATCGCGAGAGAGGCCTAATCTCCGTTCAAATTAATGCTGACCGAAATGCGATCGATGTTTTTCTTCATGTTGGATGGTTGGTGGCTTTGCAGACGAGAGATCTATATATAAAAATAATAAACCATTGTGTAATAATTTGCAGCGTTTTAAATATCGATTTCGGTTCATTATTTTTACAATGAACCTTTGGAATCTTGCTAGAAATGTTTTTAACCCTTCCTCAAGATTTGATGGTTTGCGTATCAAAGTAGGTAAATAGAATCCTAAAATCAGTAATTAGACCGAGGTAATATCCGTTTAAATGTCAGCCGATAAAATGGGATCGTTGCTCGTTTCTTTGACTACAGTTTCCTGCTGTACTCAGTTGTGCGACCTTGGAAACCAAGAATCAAATTTCGTAATGAATCCACCCACAACTCTTGTCGTAAATTGTTAATAATTACGAGTTATTTGTCTATCTATTATTAAAATCAATTAACGCAAGTGGAAAAGATCGACCAATTTGAACTTACCGTTAGAACTGACATATTTTAGACGCTTCTGAGAAGTTATTATTTACCAGGCAATAGGGTGTGCGCATGGGTCGGAAAAACTGTTTATTGTTATTTTTTATCTAAAGTAGATCTCATTCTGAGAATTTTGACACCAGTTCTCTTTTTGGATGAGAAGATCTTTTTCTATGATTTTTCAAAGTTTCGAATGTTTATGACGTCACAGTGGGCTGGGGCGTCCCGCCCAGGCGGAAGGAGCGTGTGATGTCATAAACATTTGAAACTTTGAAAAATCATAGAAAAAGATCTTCTCATCCAAAAAGAGAACTGGTGTCAAAATTCTCCGGATGAGGTCTACTTTCGATTAAATACGAGAGGTAAAGGAAAATATGTAGTTCCATTCACCAGACTAAAAAGATCGGACAACGCTCACAGCTATTACGCTGTCAAATTGTATAATGCATTGCCAACTGCTATCAAGAATAGACCAAAAAATGAATTCATTGAGTGTATTACGAAACTGTTGAGAAAGGAAGCCTTTTACTCCATTGAGGAATTTTTGAAATTTGACTTTGCCGAATCGATTTGGTAAATATATATATACGCTTATTATATTGTTATTGGTCTCTGAAATGGAGTCAATAGGTATTTTTATTTATACTCGTATTATTGTACTAAGTTTTTAAGTTTATGCAGCAGAGGAATATATCCAGTACTCTCGCTTGCAAAGATTTTAATCATCTCAAACTCTGACTGTGATACGTGAATGTTGGTTTATTATTTTCAATAATGAACCTTTGGAATCGACCAAGAAAAAAAAAATTTTAACACCCCCTCAAAATTTGATGGTTTACGTTTCAAGGTACGTAGAATCCAAAAATCGAATAAAAATTTGGCCGTCCGTCCGCCGTACGCCGTACGCGGCACTTTTGCCACTTAGCATTGACCGATTTTGATGAAATTTGGTATGTAGGCTCCATTTGGGGTCTAGTTGTGCCCCGAAGCTTTTGGTTGATGTAGGTCACTCCTAAGGGTTCCAAAATCAATTTTGAAATTTTGAAAACGCCCTAACTCAAAAAATTTCGATATAAAGGTATTGTTTTTCCTTCGATTTAAGATTCTATGGAATTTTTAGAATTTTTTGAGACCACGCGGAGCTCTGTAGGACAAACCGGTCGCTCTGTTACGAAAATTTAAGGGTTTATATTGAAATATATATATATATATATATATAAATCAAAACACGAGTGTGAATCGCAAAAGAGGCCTAATCTCCGTTCAAATTTTAGCTGACCAAAATGCAATCGATGGTTAATGATTTTGATGTTTTTTTATTTAAAAAAAATTTTTTTTTGATTTTTTTTGATTTTTTTTTTTTTCTCATATTGGATGGTTGGTGATTTTGTAGACGAGTGATCTATATAAAAATAATAAACCGTTTTGTAATAATTTGCAGCGTTTTGTGTTTGTGTTTATATGGTTGTGTGTGTTGTGTGTGATTGTTGGGCTGTATGTTTCGGCTGTTGGCTCGGGGTTCTTGGCCAGCCTGGGGGCGGCCCCCTTCGCGCTTGTATTGAGATGGGTGGTCTTCCTGTATGGTGGACATGTTCATAGGGGCTTCCTCTCCAGTATTGGATTGGTTGCCCCGGGAGCCGCCGGGGTGGGTGGGTCCGGGCCGGCCGGGACACCTCGGCCGGTGCGGTGATGATCCACACACACCTTGTTCCTAAAAATAATATAAAAGATCCAATCACGAATGTTCCTAAGTCACTTTGATTTCCAGTGTTGAGCAGGTTTCTCTTTGTTTTTATTTTATAACTTGTTCTCATGACGACTGTTCTTGATATTGTACCTACCGTGTTGTTGATTTATATTAGTTGTGTACTCTAATATAACTGAAATTGAAATGAACTGAAATTATGCTTATAAATGTTGACTCACACTATGTACGAATATGTACCAACAGTGCGAAATAAAATATCTATCTAAAAATATAAAAAAAAAAAAAATATATCAGGCGCATTGTAAAAAAACTACCCAACGGACGAAATTTCGTCAACTTTTTTATTAAAACCTAAACGCTTGCATACGAGTCTGCAACACATTGGGACATTTTATGTTTCACTTTCTGAGATCATCTTCCAATTCATAGGGGACCATCCTCTATATATAAACATACAACCCCAACAACTACCCCCACCCACCAACACGAAGACTCTCACTACTCACCCAACCGTAACGTAACGTTTTTAGCGAATTTTCAAGGAAAATTAAGCTATTGCAATGGCCTCAACACGGCTTTGCCATTGTTACCACCAACCAACATGAAGAAAAACATCAATCGCATTTCGGTCAGCTAAAATTTGAACGGAGAATAGGCCTCTTTTGCGATTCACACTCGTGTTTCTGATTTATTGTAAGTCCAACCCTCAAGTTCTCGTAGGGAGCGAATGGTTTGTCCTACAAGGCTCCGCGTGGTCCCTAAGAATTCTAAAAATTCAATACTATCTTAAATTGAAAAACAGTACCTTTATATCAAAATTTTTTGAGTTAGGGCGTATTCAAACTTTCAACCCTTAGAAGTAATATACATCAACCAAAAGCTTCGGGGCAATCTAGACCCCAAATGGAGCCTACATACCAAATTTCATCAAAATCGGTCAATGCTAACTGAGGAAAGTGCCGCGTACGGCGGACGGACGGCCAAATTTTTATTAGATTTTTGGAGTTTACGTACCTTGTGATGATACAATCACTCAAGGACGGATGACACTTCCTGAGTAGGGGAAGAGAGGGGTCGAGGTGATGCGATATGACAGTATTAGAGAGTTCCTAGTAGGGTCGATCCGGCGCGCCAGAACCGGATCGTCCGCCATGTTTTCAATACGGCGCGCCAGATTGCCCCCTAGTGACGTATTCGACCGCAACAATACGGCGCCATATCGGATACGGCGTGTTCTTATCACAATTCGGCGCTGGATTGAGAGCATGGAAGAAGTATATTATTCCATGTTGAGAGTGTGTGTGTAATACGTCACGCTGTATCAAAAACCACTAGGAACTCTCTATTATCGCGATCGCGGCTCGATGTCCCTGTTCCCCAAGTCCGGCCTGCTTCACGTAAGTTATTATTGAATATACCTCCTTCATTCCCGTCAGACTACGTGTCTTATTTCTCCCCAATTTCCAAGTAATTAGATCTCCGACTGGAGATCATTACATGGTATCCCGAGTGTAGTACAAATCACGATTACTTTGTTCCGATCCTACGGACCTCCTAATCAGCTGACGACCTCCCGCCATCGTGTAGATGGATAGTGTACACGTTTAACTTTCTCGCATCCACACGCGCTTGCCCGACTCTGCACGAACCCACTAACAATCCCCCACCTTACAGTGACTTCAAAGGAGAATTTTCAGTTACCTGCATATTACTCATATGATGTAGTATTTTTATGACAAGTTTCCAAAATTAATTCATCTGCACACTTTGAAGGACTCTGTATTCTGTCTTAATAGGAACATCTATTTGCCCCGTAACACACACCCTAACATACCACATCCCCCCCCCCCCTGGTTTCAGTCCCTAAACTCCACAACTTGAAACACGGAGGCAAAAATTCAACACCAATGCTCCTGGGGTTTTCACCCACACTGACCCTGCAGATCACTTTTAAGCAAAAGCACGGCTCCCACAGACCAGCCAACTGTAAACTGACAACTGCAAAGCGCAACAGGTGGGCCAGGACGGTTTCCCCAGGGATGCCTCCCAAAATTCATCACCAGTTAAAATTTGCCGTCACCAGTCCCCTATATGACCCCAAATTTTTTCACCAGGGGGGGAGTGTGATGATACAATCACTCAAGGACGGATGACACTTCCTGAGTAGGGGAAGAGAGGGGTCGAGGTGATGCGATAAGACAGTATTATCACGATCGTGGCTCGACGTCCATGGTCCCCAAGTCCGGCCCGCTTCACGTAAGTTATTATTGAATATACCTCCTTCATTCCCGTCAGATTACGTGTCTCATTTCTCCCCAATTTCCAAGTAATTAGATCTCCGACTGGAGAACCTTGAAACGTAAACCAACAAATTTTGAGGGAGGGGGGGGGTTAAAAAATTATTTTTCTTGGTCGATTCCAAAGGTTCATTATTGAAAATAATAAACCAAAACTGCCTCTTTACAACTGAGCCATCTTTACAACTCTCGGATAGCGTCATAGCGATGCTATTGCTATTTTTCAGATTGGTGATCTATACAGAGCAATAATAAACTATTGTGTAATAATTTGCAGTTTTTAAAATTTGCTCAAAAACAATTGTTGATTACAAACATAATTTATACTACAACTGTGAATACAAGTAGGTATAGCTTGTTCCGCTTATCGTCATTACTTACCTCACTCTTTTCGAGCAGGCCCATGGTAGAGAAGAAAGTACAAATCTGCATGGGCGAAAAGACCAGGGTATCCAGGATTACTTTGGTCTTCACGATGTCACAAGTCCTTCCTGGATACTTTCCATCCAGCCATGTGTACCATTTGTGAGTCAGAATCCCCACGGAAATCTGGTAACAATCAACAATAAATTGTAGTTCAAGAATATAATTTCTATTCACTTACCCAAGCATTAATATAAATCATTAATGATAGCGAGGGAACCGTTCTTTTTTACACCTACTAGATATATGAAATATGCCATATACAGCAGAAATCCTGAGGTCGATTCTATAATAAATTTGCAACATTTTTCGTCCTACGACTTTTAAACCCCCCACTGAATCATACTTGTTTAGTTTCAAGTTTTTTCGTGTTTTTGACCTTCTCACACAAAACGATCACAACTCCCTCAAATAAATCACAAATAAACTCTAATACAAGGAAACTGATGGAAAGAGCGTTCAATTTCCAATCAGTTTTCTGGAAAACACAATTTTTTAAAACTCTTTAAAACTTTAAAATTAAAAAATAAACCAAAGTCAAAGCCTTGAAATATTCGAAACTTTTCAGACTGATTGTTTGCCCGAGATAAATGACTCAATCGTCGGACAGTCAACGGAAATAAAAACAAGCCCAAGGTCTCAGCTTTCCAACGGTACAACTTTCCAACTAAGCTTTCCTACCTACTCAGTTTTTATTTTTTAGATAATTTTTTTTTTTTTTTTTACAGAAAAACAATCACACTTTGCTTACATTTGTTACAGAGAACCATCCAGAGTCTCAACCTTCAAAAATTTCATCGGATTCGTAATGGGTATCATTAGGGGTTTACTTTAATCTAAAATCCCCAATCTCGTTACGTATACGAGGAAGCCGTGTGCCAAACCTACTTGGCGGACGTTCAAAGATCTTTCCGAAAAGAAGCCTTGGATGAATTCAAAAGTGGACTAGGGTGTCCAGCGATTCCCCGAAAAAACATTCCCTGAGTTTTCCAGGTTTTCCAAGGTCAATTTTCAACTTTTTCCAGGGCTCTAAATGAATTGAAATATAAATAAATGTGATGATAATTTCATCAAATTCAGGTTTTTAAGGACATTTTGAAATGAAAAAGCATTAGAAATACAGTAGATTATCTCAAAACATCAATCTTTAAGTAACTATCAGTCCGGGCGATGATTTTCATCTACACTCCAATCCGCACAATCCATAAAAATTTCATCGAAATTGGATGGAAACTGTAGAAGTGGCTATCAGTCAGAGGGTGATTATTTTCATAGAGGACCATCTGCAACCCAATTAGCTCAATTCCTGAATATTTAACCGAAATCGAATTCGAATAGTTTTGCCCGTTACAAAGATTTCATGACAGACACAACAGACAATTCTTGGATAAAGTCGAGAATTAAAATTAAATTCATCAAAACTTGTAGGTTTAATCGAGAGATACGACCACTTCAAAGGCTTGTTTTCACCTTCGATTGTTTGAAAAAGTCGAAAATGATATACGGGAATTTCCGTAAACGAACTGAACATATTCATTGTTGTCACATTATCTCCAAACAATGTAAGAAATATAATCATAAGGAACAAACAAATAATAATAACAGGAGGGTAGGATGGCAGCCACATTGCCTTTTATATGTTTTAAAAATTACAAAAAAAAAAAACGCTGCAAATTATACCACAATGGTTTATTACTTTTTATGTTTCTATATAGATCACTCGTCTGCAAAGCCACCAACCATCCAACATTAAGAAAAACATCGATCGCATTTCGGTCAGCTTTAATTTGAACGGAGATTAGGCCTCTTTTGCGATTCACACTCGTGTTTCTGATTTATCGTACGTCCAAACTTTAAATTCTCGTAGTGAGCGAACGGTTTGTCCCACAGAGCTCCTGGTGTTCTCAAAAAATTCTATAGAATCTTAAATTGAAGGAAAAACAATACCTTTATATCAAAACTTTTTGAGTTAGGGCGTTTTCAAAATTTCAAAATTGATTTTGGAACCCTTAGAAGTGACCTACATCAACCAAAATCTTCGGGGCACAACTAGACCCCAAATGGAGCTTGCATACCAAATTTCATCAAAATCGGTCAATGCTAAGTGGCAAAAGTGCCGCGTACGGCGGACGGACGGCCAAATTTTTATTCTATTTTTGGATTCTACGTACCTTGAAACGTAAACCATCAAATTTTGAGGGGTGTTGACAAATTTTTTTTCTTGGCCGATTCCAAAGGTTCATTATCGAAAATAATAAACCAAAACAGCCACTTGGGTAGGTTTGCATAAAACCCTCATATTGGGCGCTTCCCATCGTAGGAAACAGCCTACATTTTGGGTAGGAGGACACCATCCAATCTATTATAGTACTATGGAATAAATAAATTACCAACAACTCCAAACTTTCAAGTGTTTGTATTTTTCCGTACTAAAACATTCCTCCCTTAGACTGCCGAAACTTCCCACTAAAAGGTTTGGCGCTAGGGCTTTTCCCAGGGTTTTCTGAGATAAAATGAAATTCACTGAGTTTTCCAGTAGAGCAATATTCACTGAATATTCCCAGTTTTCCAGGTCGATGGACACCCTGCGGAGTTAAGGCGGTTTTCCTTTTAGTTTGAAAAGCGAAAAAAAAAATGCTTCCGCTAGCTTGGTAGTCTCCTTTAAAAAATAAAACGGACAATAACGTTGGGCTATTTTTTACCGTTGAGTGTCCGACGATGGCGCTATTCATCACGTGCAAACAATTAGTCTAAAAAATGGAGATTTCCGAAAAAATTTCAATATTAGAGGAAGGGACCTCAGTAAAGCTACGTTCACATGAGCGCGGTCGAAGCAGTTGACGCTTTGAGACATTTGATTGGCTACACCTCGATGTGTCCGAATATGTGAATTTTTAGATCGTGAAAGTAAGTAGTTGGGCGGCAAAGGCGCGACCAATCAAATGCCCGAATGCGTCAATGGCCTAAGGCTGGGTTCACATGAGCGCAGTTGACACGGTTATGCGTTGGGGCACTCGATTGGCAGCGCCTAACTGCGTTCAAATATCTGAATTTTTAGATTGCGAGAGTCCATTCTATAAGTATGCAGGCAGCTGGACGCGACCAATCAAATGCCTAAACCGCACCCACGTGAACTCGGCTTAACTGTCAACCACGCCCATGTAAACCCACCCTGAAGCTCTCCTCTCCCCACCACAGCCTCGGGAGTGAAAGGCTGCGATGGAAAGAGCTCTACTGAGAGCCCTTCCCCGTAAAATATTTTGACTTTGGCGTATTTCTTCACTTTTACAACTTGTTGAAAAAAAAAATGTTACCCCACTAAAAGGATAGGAAATTTATAAATGCTCTTTCCAACGTTATCCTCATATTTGGTTTTATTTTGTAAATTAAGTGAGTTATGGCCGTTTTAGTGAGGTCAAAAACAGGGGAAAAAATCTTACGAGTAACAGTAAATAGTAGAATTTAAAGGGGGTAAAAAAATGTATCAGACAAAAAATGAAAGTGGCAAATGGACCCCTGGATTTCTGCCCATCTTTAGTGTAGAGACCATGTGAAATACTTTCAGCGTGGGCCAACGGTAAAAACGAAAAAAGCCTGATTTTGTTGTTGTTGTACCAGGGGCGGCTACTGATAGGAGCATAGGCGCATGTGCACCCCCAGCCAATTAACAAAAAAAAAAACAAAAAAAATCAAAGTTCGTTCCAATTTGTTTGAAGAGTAAGTTGGCTAGTGACAGAAGACTCGATCGTAGGTACTGTGCTAGTTGAATCTACGCGCGAAATCAGTGGTGGGGAAATCCCTCTTTTCAGACCAATCAGTGGAGGTTGGAGCAAATCCTGTTCTATGCTCCGTTTTTGGGGAAGGTGACGTCATGGTGACGTGTTTCGAGGGAGGCAAGCACGTGACATTGACCAACTAGAGAGCAGGACGTTTTCTCGTGTTGAGCAAAATTGGTTCATTGCTCCCCCGTCAGAGAGCTCTGCAATCCTGATTTCCATATAAGGAAATAAGTAAACAAACAAAACTGATAAGGGTCCACCATTTTGTCCAAAGTATTTTGATTATTTAGGAGTGTTGTAGGTACAATGAATGATTCGGTGCATTACATTAAACTATTCGCGTTTGTCAGTTGTGGAAAAGTGCGACATTCGAGAAACTGGCTGCCCCTTGCTGTCTCTCCCTGGACTCCAGCAGACGTTGAAAATTAAAAACCGTGCAGATTCGTACCGTAAGTTTTAACGTCGACTATTATAAGAAGGTAGATTGGCTTTGTGGGTGTGAAGTGACTAATAATTTTGCTTTGCTTGCCTACTTTGTTCTACCAACCGAAATGAGACTTGAGTTAAAGACGGCAAAAGTGATCTCCCATTAAGCCAAAAAATGAAAAACGCATTGACCATCTCCCATAAAAACGCTCTGGTAGATTTGCGTATATTGAGTCGTCAAAATATAATGCAACAACTCGTCTTAATCTGATGCAAAAAAAAAGTTAAGAAAAATAGGTACATTTTTTATCTCGAATCATTTATTGTATCAAGTAGTATGGTGTTTTCGAGCTAGCCATGCGTGGACATGGCCACTAGAGAACATGTTTCGTGTCTATTGTACCTACGTATTTAGTACCGTTTGCAATTTTAAGATGAAAAAGTAACCAAGATTTATCCCATTTGCATATCGTTGAAATTTCTATTTGGCAGAGAAAAGCACCTATTCTGTCCCTTCTCCATAGCCTCTCCTGATCTCTGTGCACCCCCTGAGTTTCGAAGCAGGAGCCGCCACTGTGTTGTACTTTTTGATTTTTTACAAACCTAGCACATAACCTACTGCACGTTGAAGATCAGGTAGTCAGGGTACCTATTCAGAAGCCTTAAGGGAACCCAGCAGTGAAAAAATAAAAAAAAAATCGATTTTCGGTTTTTTACATTAAAAAATTCTTTATTTAAATGCGGACAAAATGGTGTATTATTTTTGAATTTTGCACAATTAGAACTGGTAGAAAAATTAGTTCTAAGTTGGGAAAGTAGGTGTTAGCCGGCGCGGATTTAATACGTTGAATACACGAAACTTGGGAGAAAAAAACAACTAACAATAACAAAAACAAAGTCAATTTATAGTTAAGTTTAAGTCATTGTTATCATTGGGAGTTATGTTTTACTTTGTTTGAGATACGTTTTGCGAAGTTTTCAGAAAAAGTGCTCTCCTGTAAAATCACGTTTTTGGACCTTCTTGCCCCTGTTTCTCTGCAATGGTTGAAGTTATCGTGTTCCCCCAATTTTTCCTCGAAACTGATATTATTGAACTCCACTTTAGTCGGATGGTTTCTCAAAATTTCAACTATAAGGTTAAAAAAATTTTTTTGAAGTTGAAAAAATGCAGATAAAAAAACGGAATTTTTGAAAAATCATACCTAAGCTATAAATTGAAAATTTCAAAATCCATCTGACTAAAGTGAAGACGACTATATGTACTACCACTGGAAAAAAATTTCATTTCAATAGACTGAACCGTGTTAAAGATCTAGGGGCACAAAAATGGGTCTGCCGACCCACTTTAGTACTAGCTGCTGGGTTCCCTTAACATACTACCTTCTACTAGTTACTATGAGTAATAATGAGGCGTGATGGTTTAAAACTCACGCCAGACACACACATATTCCTGGACCTGACGAAATCGAATTCTTCTTCTTCGCCCTTTTTACGACCGATATGTAACTTCTGTTCGATGGCATCTCCCACCCCAGACAACGAGGCTGAGATGATGATGTTCGTGACGAAAAGATACTTGTCTGAAAACAGCCTATTGCACACTCGTTTCACCTGGCCAAACTTTGTGGCAAAACGACCTGTGGACAAAGGTACATTTTATTAAACATCTATGCATATTAATTAATTGCTACATCTTCCACACGAATCTTTCAAAACCAATGCGCATGCGCAAACGTAAAATCCATGTAACAGCCATAATTTCTGCATTTTTCCAACCCAATTCGATGGAATTGTGCTTGTTGACGTGTAGATGGTCCCCTATGAGGGTAGTGCAAGGGAGTTTCACATTGATGTTTTGAGATTAGCTCCACAATGCATCGGATCATCTATTCAATCGAGTTATGGATACGAGGAAGCTATGTGCCATACCCACTTGGCACAACGAAGATGAACTCCGGCGACTCAAGCGAAAAAAACCACTGGACTTCGTTAGTGCTGTTAAAGTGCAATTATAGCTCCGTGTTGAAGACATTGTTATGAGAAGGGGCTGGGTTTTAATGTAAACGGGCTCTCAAGGAGTGTACAAATGATAATATGTAATGTTGCTAGACGGATTGTATTTAATATTCAATTGCAATAATAAATCACGTTACAAATTTAAAAAAAAACTTGGCAGACGTTTTCAACTACTTAGGTGACTGACTTTTAATAAACCTATATCTATAGTACATAATTGCAATCATACCTATAGTACAAAATATTATAGAAGTGCCTATATACTGAAAGAGAGCGATGATTTGCCAAAGAAAGTCTCAAGTAATCGATCGCTCTATGTAATATTTTCCATTGGTTTTACTGTGATTGATTATAATCAAAATAAAGTGAGTTTATATAATTAATATCCTGGTTTGATTTGGTTGCCTCAAATCATAAATCATGACACCTGTCGACTACTGATACAAATCCAATGTCGACTACTGATACAAATCCCATGTCGACTACTAGCACACCTTTGTCGACAACTCATGAACACAATGTCATGTCGACTGCTAGCACACTCAAGTCGACTATTAATGCACATCCATGTCGACTTCTGAAGAAATCTTTTTTCCCCTGCCGACTACTAGTGCAAAATTAGACTTTGGAAAAACACTTTTTTACCCTATTAAGCTGAAATTTCAACAAAATTTCCCGTTGTATTGCATGGGGGAGGGTTTTTTTTGTCTACTTTAAGCCGGTAATAACTTGGAAAAACTAAATTTCATAGGTGGGAGCGAAGAATAACTGTCGAAATTTCCTTAACCCATTCAACACGGATGACCTCTTAAGAGGCCAAGGCGGAGTCTCGCCCGGCCGGCAGACCTCTTAAGAAGCCATGGCGTTCTCCCTACCACACTTGATTCAAATAGTTGTCCGGGCTGGAAAAGGGCTGGAGGTCCTTTGTCTGGTGAATTCCTCGTTCAATGTTCAAGGTACTTGGAGATGTCGTTCGTTTGGGGTTCGGCCATTCTCAACTTTGTCTACAGAGTTGATAACAGAGCACTCGAGGTGTTGCCAGTGTTGCTCGGCTGGCGGGGTCGACCTCTCCGAGAGCGCCGTGTTGAATGGGTTAACGTGTCGACTACTAGTGCGATTACGTTAATATATCCTAATAATTTCTCTACTCAAGGAGAAACATCGAATGACGGATATGTTTTAGGCACTGCATTTTCAATACCACATTTCAGAAGTTTTCAAGTGGAGAAAATCCCCATCGTACATACAATCAGTTGAATCTAAATTAAACAAAAACAAATATTTCTAACAACTACGTTTCTAGGTAGTAACCTACCAACTTTACTGTTAATCATACAATCAACTCTAAATTGCTCATCGGCTGATCGACCAATAACATAAATTAGGTGCCTATTCAGATAATTTGATTCCTATTAAGGTAAATGGGGGTATAGTGGACACTGTTCCAATAGTGGACACTTGCTTGCATAAATGTGAAAAATAAGAGTAATAGGCGCCAAACTACTTTGAAATCCATAGAATTTGTAGGTTGTGCCATCTATGAAGCTACTGTAGAACTACCAATACTCCAGAGCATCATGGGAAAGAATAATAACCATTTGAAAGTGACGTAGTTGAGGTCTGTCGCTAGCACGTAGTGTTTACTGCTGAACCTCGTTAGGAGACAGGTATGTTGCAACAGTATTTTTGGAATTTATAATTTCTGGTTTTTTTGTGACGTTCAAGTAGATAGTATAGATTAGTTTCCATGAAGGATTTCTTGCAAATTATTCTGAGTGAGCATTTAGGCCCTATGTCCACTTAACAAACACTAAACAACCAATGTTCATTAAGTGGACACTGGGTGTCCACTTTTGAAACATGAATGATTTTTTATTCTGAGTTTTTTTGTGTGTTCAGACTGTTCTCAATATATATACTGCTGTATATGCTATGTTAATTTGAGATCATTCTGTTCATGGGGACCAATAGTGGACAGGGGGTGTCATCTTTTGAATCACAAATGTCCACTATTGAAACAACAAGTCTAATTGTGATCATACAGGTCAAAAATGGGACCCCATTGGCTACAGCTGCAAAACGCTACAAATTATTACACAAAGGTTTAATATTTTTCTATATAGATCACTCGTCTGCAAAGAACACGGTAAAAGCCATTGTTACCACCAACCAACTTGTAGAAAAATATCGATCGTATTTCGGTCAGCTAACATTTGAACGAGGAATAGGTCTCTTTGGCGATTCACGCTCGTGTTTCTGATTTATCGTAAGTCCAACCCTTAAATTCTTGTAGGGAACGAACGGTTTGTCCTGCAAGGCTCCGCGTGGTTTCAAACAATTCTAAAAATTCTATACTATCTTATATTGATGGGAAAACAATACCTTTATATCAACATTTTCTGAGTTAGGGCGTTTTAAAAATTTCAACCCTTATTTCAAACCCCTTTTCCTTCAACCCTTTATCCTTTTTTTCAACCCTTAGAAGTGACCTACATCAACCAAAATCTTCGGGGCACAACTAGACCCCAGAAGGAGCCTACATACCAAATTTCATCAAAATCGGTCAATGCTAAGTGGGAAAAGTGCCCCGTACGGAGGACGGCCAAATTTTTATTCGATTTTTGGATTCTGCGTACCTTGAAATGTAAACCAACAGCCTGTTCAAGTTGTAAACAACAAATTTATTACTAAAGTAAAGTATTTCGTGGGTTTTTGTGATCGAAAAATGATTTCCTCATCAATTTGATGAAAACAGTCATGTGAAATCTGTACTTTTTTCCTATCTACCTACTGTAAATGTGATAATAATCTATTACTTTTTATAATTGAACAATTTTTTTTCAATATCCTAGCCTACAGACCCCATTTAAAGCATAAATCCCTCGAAAAAGGCAGTACACGAGTGATGGCCACTATACAATGTATGCATGTCATGCAGAAAGTGTCCACTATAGAAACGAAAGGAAATTTTGGTGTCCACTTTGCCCACATAGTAGGCTTTTTGTAATTATTATTTTATAAATATTTAAAGTAAATTATTTGAAGATTTTGGGTGTGGAATCAAAAGAAGAAGAGTCGGAGAATGTAAAAATTAAGGTTTATCGTTCTCAAACAAAATACATCGTATCTATTGAGAATTCAATGCAAAAATTTCCTTAAAGGTGCCATTTAACTAGAAAATGAGATTCCCAAAGTTTTAGGTCGATCGGATAGCATTAACCCGTGCCGCATCGAGGCTGAAGTTCAGAAAAACCCACTTTTTTCATAAAAATATTCTTTTTTTCCTCATACCATAGTAACTATTTGTTCTAGTGACTTGAAATTGGTCTCATTTTATTTAAAATGTTATTTTCTTCAACTTTTACTAACATAATTTTTTTCGCTACATGCTATAGATTTTATGTTATTCAGTTTTTCCCATCTCAAAACGTGGTCCGTTTTAGCAAATGTGCCTTTTTACGCATACCCATAAAAACCACACTCCATTCTATGAAACCGACCTCAGGCGATTTGATGAATCTTTATCCCTCTGTTATATGGAAAATTGATACATTTGAATCTCAAGTCTCCAGGACAAATGGTTACAATGTTATGAGGAAAAAAATAATATTTTTATGAAAAAAAGTGAGTTTTTCTGAACTTCAACCTCGATGCGGCACGGGTTAATGCTATCCGATCGACCTAAAACTTTGGGAATCTCATTTTTTAGTCAATTGGCACCTTTTAGGGGGTTGCCACAAGTGATTTTCTAAAAAAAAAAATTTCCCTATTGCCTTGTGGACCACTTTATCAGGGTGGTCACAAAAAATCAACTTCCGAAATTCAATCGTGGCAAACCCCTTGAAGTGTCCACTATTGGTGCTTTTACTTTATTTATGTATAACTTTAGGTACACTAGGATACCTTATTACTAAACTGAAACATTACTTACTTTAATTGATACACTTTCTAACAGTGATTGATCATTGTAATTTTTGGCTGTGAGCCCAGAATTATTTCCTACGCCTGGGCCAAGCCAGCAACGCCGAAAACACCAACAAAACAGTTGGGCAACTACGAGTGTTGAAATAGACTTTTCTTTCAAATAGCGATGCACCTAAGTACCGTAATTATCCTCGCATTTATCTAGACATCCCGAAAACAGGTGGCTACAAAAATTGCATAAATCAACTTTTCGGTTGAAATTGGTTGTTCTACCACATCTATGTTTCTACGAGGTTTCTACCCCTAGTAAGGGGACGTCGAAACGACCTGAACTAATATTTTTTTCGAATTCTTTTTTTCACTTACCAGTGAGTACGAACAACATGTCATAATCGGGCGGATGTAGAAACGAAGTCCGACTGGTTAATTATTCACTAATGTTCTCGAACTGACTTTAAACACATTCATTATGAGGACCACTCATAGTTTTGAAAGAATATTTCACGTGCATCGCGGCTGAGATAGGAAAAATCGGAAGGACGTTCTATGAAATGATAAGCGTTATCATTGTTATCAGTTGTTGTTGTTTTACGGGATATCACATCATTTCGTTTCGAGGAGTTTCACATTCCTCTTCTATACCTTTTCTCTCTGATTTCTCATTTTTCTTTCAATTTTCGAGTAGGAGTTGGAGCAGTTGTCATATCACCATGATAAGTATGACGATATTTTTCTCATGGTATGTTCTAGGGAGGGAGTGAATGATTGTTCTTTTTTCCAAGGCCACCTGTTGATAGGCCTTTAAACTTCCGGGTACTTCTCAGATTCACGCCTCAGACTTGTTTTTCAAATAACTAGGTACAAGTAGATCGTACTAGCTATCGAAGTTCGAGGTGATTGAATTCAGAACAAACGAGAGGTTTTCCTCAGTCGTCATGGCGAATGAAGAAGTACTCGTTGCCTACAAAGACGGTCTGCAAATCATCACTTTTAACCGCCCGAAAAAACTCAATTCCATCTCATTGGAAGTAAGTTACTTACGATTCGTACACATTTTTTTTAAAATATCTTGAGCAGCGAACATTTTAATGAACAAAGAGGACCCAATTTGTTCTTATGAGTCTACGGAATCATACGATTTCAGCATGAGTTTCAGCCTACTTCGTGGAGTAATGCTTGACGATTACTTATATAATTGGTGTTCTTTCAAACGAGACTACAGCCATTCAACTGCTATTAATGATAGCAAAGAGGTACCTAGGATCCAAGCAAGGGACAAGATATGTAGGTTCAACTAACCAGGAGTGTACGAACCCTGCAAGGTCTTACTCTTCGCCAAAACAATGAAGAGTAAGAGCAAAGACAAACGAGACAAAGCACAAGAGCAAAGACAAAGCAAAGCCTCTGGGTCCTGTGTTCTTTTCCAGTGGGGATCAAGGGAGGATGCAACTACTTCTAACCTTCATGTGCCTACTTATCTCGATGTCTTGAATCTTATTTTCTTAGCAGCTACTCACATCGATAAAAGCATTTCAAATGTATTCTCCAGGGCAACGACATAACACCATAGCTTTGCACAGAGCATATTCACAGGGATATTCTCGTTGAGGGCCTCCCTGCAGGTGTTTGTTTAATATGCAGTTGTGTGTGAACCAAATCTTGTGAGTACTTTTCTTGTAAACGTCATGATTGTTGTTGATGTTTTTGCTATCTACAGAAATCCACGTAACTAGGAGAATTAATCAGGATTAGTTATAACTGAACACTGACTTCCTATAATTCAAGTCTTGGATCTTGAATCACAAAGTGGCAGAAATATTGAAGAGGTTAGAGACCTCGATTCTTGGTATGTCTTTCCACATATACAAGTGATCAAGATGCTATGCACCTCTTGAAAACAACAGATCACTTGACTCCGCAATTGATAAGGGAAAGGAATAGTATTCTATATTCCTTTTGATTCCTATTAAGGTTGCTAGAAAAGAGATCACATCTGAAAAACTACATAGTTTTTTTCATTCAATCTCACTATCTCATGCCACATATAATATAAATAATTATGCCATTACAAGTGGAAGATAATAGAGAGTTCCTAGTAGGGTCGATCCGGCGCGCCGGAACTGGATAGTCCGCCATGTTTGTAATACGGCGCGCCGGATTGCCTCCTTCTGACGTATTCGACCGTAACAATACGGCGCCGTATTGGATACGGCGTGTTCTTATCACAATCCGGCGCCGGATTGAGAGCATGGAAGAAGTAAATCTTCCATGTTGAGAGTGTGTGTGTAATACATCACGCCGTATCAAAAACCACTAGGAACTCTCTATTGCTGAGTTTATGGGAGTAGAGAGTTCCTAGCAGCTTAGGTTCAGCTTAGATACGGCATGACTTATTACACTCACACTCTCAATCTGGTGCCATATTGTGACACACACACACTCTCAATCCGGCATTGTATCCGATCCAGCACCGTAACAATAGAGAGTTCCTAGTAGGGTCGATCCGGCGCGCCGGAACCGGATCGTCCGCCATGTTTTCAATACGGCGCGCCGGATTGCCTCCTAGTGACGTATTCGACCGTAACAATATGGCGTGGATACGGCGTGTTCTTATCACAATTTGGCGCCAGATTGAGAGCATGGAAGAAGTATGTTCTTCCAGTATATTCTTCTTGAGAGTGTGTGTGTAATACGTCACCCCGTATCAAAAACCACTAGGAACTCTCTATTGTTACACACACACACTCTCAATCTGACGCTGTATCCGATCCGGCACTGTAACATTATGGCAGAATAGAGAGTTCCTAGTGGTTTTTGATACGCGTGACGTATTACACACACACACTCTCAATCTGGTGCCATATTGTTACACACACACTCTCTCAGTCTGACGCCGTATCCGATCCGGCACCGTAACATTACGGCAGAATAGAGAGTTCCTAGTGGTTTTTGATACGGCGTGACGTATTGCACTCACACTCTCAATCTGGTGCCATATTGTTACACACACACTCTCAATCTGGCGCCATATCCGATCCGGCACCGTAATATTACGGCAGAATACGTCACTCAGAGGCAATCCGCCGCGCCGTATTGAAAACATGGCAGATGATCCGGTTCCGGTGGCGCCGTATCGACCCTACCAGGAACTATTTGACACTACTTGGCGGCGGATTTGAAAATAAACCCTGGACACTAGAGATTTCCTAGTAGGGTCGATAAGGCGCCACCGGAACTGGATCATCCACCATGTTTTCAATATGGCGCGCCAGATTGCCTCCAAGTGACGTATTCTGCCATAATGTTATGGCGCCGGATTGGATACAGCGCCGGATTAACACTCTCCGTGCGGACTCAGTAAACTCGTTTTTGCCTGTGGCGGGAGACCTTTTTGTCAGAAATTCGGTAGTGCAAACCCGCAAATCTTAAAGATAACAGAATCCCCAGAAGTGAAAACGGCGCACTCTGGTGGCAACAAGCACGAAAAAAATCCGAAAGAGGTTCTTGAGTCATCCACTAGGTAGCAGAATGATGAACAGCTCGGAGATATGCTTGGAGCTATGGAGAGAGCTGTGATGGTATAAACCATCACATGCCACTCGCGAAACTCGGCATGATGGTTATTACCATCATCCGCACGGAGAGTGTTAAGAGTGTGTGTATAACAATATGGCACCAGATTGAGAGTGTGTGTGTAATACGTCACGCCGTATCTAAGCTGAACCAAAGCCGCTAGGAGCTCTCTATTGATCAGCCTTGAATAATCGACAGAACGTGCGTCTCAAGTGTTCATTTTTTTTATCATCTCTGCTTTTTATTCTCCTACAGTCTTACGATCGCCTGACCGAAGCTCTCAAAGAAGCTGTGGAGCGAGACGACGTTAAAATCACTGTAGTAACCGGTGCAGGATCCTACTTCAGCGCGGGAAATGACTTCAGTAACCCTCCAACTGAAGATATGGAAGGAACGCTCCGTAAGAATTTGGCTGTCCTCAGGTTCGTGTTGTTGCCTTTATTTTTGTTATTGCAAAACCTAGTATATTACTGTGTGGGTGCCGACTTTCTTAATTGAACAGAGTGACGTTCAAAAATAAAAAAGGCACAAATCTTTCAATCTTTTTGTCTTTTTTAAGTTTTGTATTTTTCATCGATATCAGACAATAACTTCTTATGGTTTTGCCCGTTATTTCATAACAAATCAAACGGTTTATTTCATTTCTGGACGTAAAATTTTTTTATTCGATACTTGGATTCTACATAAATTTACCTACTTTAGATCCATTTCTTTGAACTTTAAACCATCAATTTTAAGGGGGGGGGGGGGGTGTTAATCTCGCTTCCCAAGGTAGTGATTGGTATTTCGTCTACCCAGGAAGCGGAAGAATTGTATTCACTTTTGAAAAAAAAAATGTTCTCCATAATCAAAATTTCCACTCTCGTTTTACGTTTCAGACCTTCCTGAACAATGAGGAATTTCACCGAATTCTGTTTGCATTTTTCCCGAATAGTTAATGGTGTGGGATAGATGAAAATCGGGCTGATTTCAGAAAATATGTCTCCTGTTATTTTTGGGAGACAATCAAAATTTTTGATTTCAAAACTAACCGGGAAAACGGACGTGAAGCGGGAACGCTCGCTGATTGGGCTGTTTGGATCACCGCCTCCTCCCAGTGTTGCCCATTGGGACGACGAAATCGTGTTTTCTAAGAGAAAAGTTATCAAACAAAAACAGGGGAAACCTAATTTTCCCCATCTTGCTTTTTCTATTTTTTTCTTCGGTTTTTCGATTTCGAACTTTACTGTTTCGTGAAATTTTGCATCTGAAATTTTGAAATCTCGATCTCAGCGCTTCAAGCGGCCATAAATGAACTATTCCAGGATGACGTCATTTTCCCGGTTTTTTTAAACATTCGTATTTTCTACACTGTTTTGTTTATTCGTAAATTAGGAAGTTCGGGCTGAAAGTTTGCCTTAGGAGGTTTTTCGAGGTGCTGAATCCGATTTTGGGGTCAAAAATAGGAAATTCCGACATGGTGAAATTCCTCATTTGGTCCCGTGTCTGTCTGTGTGTCGATCTCCAGACTCTCTTATAAACACTTGTTTCCACTCGTGCAGGGGCAATAACTATTTAAACGCTGTTTAATTTATACTCTAACTTCCTCAAGAGCATATAGGCGTAAAATTGTCTCACTGTTCGCAAATTACGCTCCTAAAATGTTAATTTCATTTGTTTGTTTTAGTAAGTTCATGAACACTCTCATTGACCACCCGAAACTCCTAGTTGCTGTCGTTAATGGGCCTGCAATTGGAATCGCAGTCACCATGTTGTCCCACTTTGACCTCATTTATGCTTCCGAAAAGGTATGTAAAGTGAAATTTCATTTGAAAAAAGTTTAAATTTCGAGACTTACTACGATATTTTAGTAGGTAGTCGTGAATTATGAATCGCCAACTGTTTTAATTAGTGCCGATTCACTACCGTCAGTTTTCAGTTTGTTCGTAAGTTTCATCGTGATTTATGACTGATATATGTTTTCTTTCAGGCTACATTCCATACACCCTTTTCATCGCTGGGTCTCTGCGCTGAAGGATGCTCTTCCTACATGTTTCCTCGTGTACTTGGAAAGTCACTTGTAAGCCAGTTCACGTTTATTTACATTAGATAATTAGGTAGTGGATCATTTGGTGCCTACAAAAGTACGAGTACCTACTCATTTAATAACAGTTTCTTAAGAAGCCTAATATCAGGTGGGTTCGTACATGTTTAGTTATTTATCGATGTTTAGCCCCGAGATCATTCAGAATAAGCAGAATTTTACCGTTTGAAATCGGATTTTGATCTCGTTTCCCAGTCCAGTTTGAAGAAATCTGATCTAATAAGTTTAATTTCACGAATGTCTAAACCACACAGGCAGCATTAGTTCGTCTATCCTCCGCTAGGGCGCCAATGGTTACATTAGGAAAATAAGTTCATACAAATTCAAAATAAGTTCAAATACATTCATAAAAAAGTACCTCCAAAGGTTAGATGTCTACTCAAACTCTGCCGAAGTTTGTAAGTTACATCACAAAATCCACACATCTTCATTGTTTGCGCAAAATAAACATCTACATCGTTGATTGGAAAGGTGCGACTAGAGAAGATTAGAAATAGAAAGCCTAGTGAGTTTGGTTCAGCTTAGATACAGGCACACACTCTGAATCCAGTGCTGTATTGTGATAACGTAATATTAAGGTAGAATACATCACTAGGAGGCAATGTGGCACACCATACTGAAAACATGGCAGACAATCCGGCTACAGTGTGCCGTATCTTAGCTGAAACAAACCAACTAGGAACTCTCTAATGAAAGCAACGAGATGAGATAACCTCAAGTATTTGGTAAACCTCGAGATGATGCGAACCAGCTGATGCAAGGGAAAAATGCTCTTCTACCCCTGGTGGAGGGTAGATGAACTAAAGCTGCCAGTGTGATTTAGACGTTCGTTAAAATTTCATGATTTGAAATTGGTTTATGAATGAAACTTGAAACAAATCAAAACTTCTCTCTTGAGACCAATTGGGTAGAAAACTGGTGATATAAGTTGATTTCTGCTTCCGAGTCTACCAAGTAGCGGAAGCATTGTTTTTACTTGTCAAGATTGGAAAAAATTCTCCAAAATCAAAATTTCCACTCGCGTTTTACGTTTTAGGTCTTCCTTCACAATTTTGGTTTCGTCTCTGTGATGAAATTCTTGTAAAGGGCAAAATTTTATGAAGCTACTAGCTGAAAAGCAAATAAATAAAAGATAAATAAATAAATAAAAGCAAATAAAAAGCTGCTAAATACAGGCAAAAACAAATCTTAGATAATGTATCGATACCTTGAAGCACAAAAATGCTATTTCCATCCATCTTCCACATTTTTAATTTTTTTATATTTCAGAAAATATTAGGAGTGAGATATTCACTTCACTCAGGTTGGAATTTCATCTCGCGAGATAGCTCTCTCCTACGACTCCCCTCCCCCCACGACAACTAAGGCCCACTTTCACCAAACATTCAAAACGAGTTTAAACCAAACGAGGCGAGAGATAAACGACGTTTAGTAATAATCGTCTTTCACCAGAGCGATTTACGAGTTTAAACACCATCTTGGGGGGTTCGAGTTTAAACGGTCGAAAATCGGCCGAATAAACTAGGAAACCTCGTTTAACTACCAATTCAATATGGCCGCGCATTGATTTGTGATTGTTTTCGAAATGAAATTGCGAATTATTTATGCATTTCGAATTATTTTTGACTCGTCTGACGATGACGACGACGTCCGAATCGAATCCTGGATCGGATTCCACATTCCGAGATTATGTACGTTACTGAGTTTCCGCCTTTCCAAGCCCCGAGATTGTCCAAGTGCTCCACTAGATTGACACTCGCCTCGAGTTCCCGTCATACAAATAAGTTTAACACGTTAATTTAAAATGAATAATGGTTTTTTCAATAACATAGGTAATAGTGCAACCTACATTCCTTGGTTGTTTCTATTCGGACCAATTATACAAATTGACCATCATAAAAGACCAGTTCGACCAAAATAAATTTCTATTGAGGTGAAATCGGGGGCCCTCATCTTCGAGTTTACATCCATCGGTAATCATTCAAATTATCGAAGTAAATTCCTACCGTTCAGAACAAGGCGGTGGTCGCTGTGTTTCACTAGGATTCATCAAGGAAGGTACTTGAGTCTGGAGAAATACTGGAGTTATTGCGCTCGTTGTGGCTCAAAGTGATGATGTGTAATAACTCAATAGGTAGGTGATGAAAATATTCAGCAAAATAAAACGAAGGGAACCGGAAAACTCGAAACAATCCGCAGGAATCAGCAAATAATAAAAACAAGGAATTCGAAAAACTGACACTGATAAAGATAAACAAGGCGGCAATCTGCTGATATGAAGCGCGGAAGAGGTTCAACGTTTCTATTGCCCAAATACGTCATAATGTCCAACTTTCATTCGTTTCATTCAACATTTCAAGTTTAGACTAACTCGATTGTCTTAAACAACGTTTAACGATGATTTGGGTTGGTGAAAGACGCTCGCCATCTTGCTGGGTTTATTCCTTCAGATTAACTATTAACGCGTTTAGCTAAGCAAGTTTAGAACAACTTTTGGTGAAAGTGGGCCTAACTCCTATCTCCTCCGACTCCTCTAACTCCTTTTACCTTCCAACTCCTCCTGCCCCCACTCTTCTAACACCCCCCCCCCCATCCCTCCAAATCCTCCCACCTCTAACTTTTTGCCTCTGACTCCTCCCGCCACTGTCTCTCCTAAATCCTGACGCCTCTGATTCCTCCGACGTGCATACATACGTACATACAGACGGTTGGGGTTTTATGTATCAGGATTGCCCGATTTGACTACTACATTTTCCATCCGAATTCGATGCAATTTTCAGGGATTGTTTAGATTGGTGCATAGATGGTTTTCTATGAAATCATCGCTCCTGGATCGATAGTAGCTACTGCGTGCACAAAGGTAAAAACCTCTACATTCTGATAACATTTTCAGGGATTGTTTGAGTTGCTTGTGTAGTTGGTCCCATATGAGGGTAGTGCAAGGAACTTAGAGATTGATGTTTTGAAATTAACTACTATGCATCGGATCATCCATACAACCAGGTTTTGGGATTCGAGGGAGCTATGTGCCACACCCACTTGGTAGACTTTTATGGTTCTAAGTTGGCGTGCGAATAATGAAGTTCAAATCAGAAATTCATTAGTTTTTTCAGTTAGATTCATGAAAATTCGATCAAATAAGTTAAGTTTCATGGTTTGAATTAAATTTGAATAAAATTGAATAAAACAAATTTTGTTTTATGAATGACAGAGCTACAAAATCTAAACATCGTTTTGGTGACCAAAAGTATTTTTTTCGGGTTTGGATGAAAATTCTGCTCGATGTTACGTGGTATATTCGGAATCAGCGTGACATGTTCTTTAATAATTATTGAAGCCCAAAAACGGCTGAATATTGGTTAAAATGTTTAATTTGTTCATTCACTCATGTCGCACAAATGAGGCTATTCTAGATCGTTAATACTTAATACGAGTAATTGTTGATTTTTGTTTTTCAGGCAGCTAAAATGCTGTATTTCAACTATAAGATGTCTGCCATAGAAGCGAAAGAAGTTGGTTTTGTTGCGGAACTTTTCAATATTAACTCGCTCGCTAAGATCTACGAAGATCTCAAAAGTTACACCAACCTTCCTGTGAATGTAAGTTATGTTTGCTATTTACATGTAAAGAAAAGCCCTAGAGGCATTTAATTATTTGGTTCTGACAAACTGTACTAAATGAACGGGTATTAAACTCAATTTGCAGTCTCTAATGGCTTCAAAACGACTACTTCGGAAGCATGACAGAGAAGCTCTGAAAGCTGTCAACGCCTTTGAGCTCGAGGAGCTGATCGAAAGGTAAGAATCATCAAGCAAATGACACGTAATCAGAAGGGAATAAGATTATGTACATAGTGAAGGGAAGTTAAACACCATGTTGAAAAGTCGAGGTGGAAAATGGCTACCTACCAGAGCATTTTTGTACTTTCCATGTTGCCAACACGAGAAACGTGGAAAAGAGCAGCTAGAGCAAGTACTCGCGGATGCTAACCTTTCCACGGAGATTATGAAAAAGTGAACTCCTGTAGTGACGTTAATGTGACACTTGTTTAACAGACTAGTTTGGCAGGTTTTTAGTTCTTATCTCCTAATCAATTTCAAGTCTTGTTTCCCTATTATAAGTATAGGTAGTTTTTCATATTCAAAAAGTAGATTTATATATTTAGTAATCTTTTAATAAAAAAATGATCAAATAAGAAACAAAATCCCAATGTAAGCACTTTGCATCAATTCCCCCCATTAAAGACCATATTTTCCGAATGTTTTATTATCCAATTCAATTAACACCTAATTTATTATAAATGTATTATAAATATTATTCAACACTTTCAACATGACATGACATAGATCCGCATCATGCTCCCCTTTCCAAAAAGCCTGCATAACGCGGATCTGCATCATCGTCCATTTTCCTTTCAATGTTGCATTGTGATAAACAGAGTGGCTAGATCGTCCTGTAAATGTCCAAGAACCTCCGTAGGATGATGGACTTCTATCGAAATGGACCGAGTTCGAAAGGATTTTTTTCAGCATGAATATCATCCCACTTTCCACTCATACAAGACATTGAGATTTCATCAACTTTTTCGGCCAATGACGTGTTGATAATAGAGAGTTTTTGCCACGTCAGGCGCGACGACTTTAAATCGTGACGACTAGAGACAGATGGGGCCAGCAGACGCAGATGCTAACTTTTTTTGGTGGATTTCGAGTCGTCACAAAATAAGGTGCGGACTCTGGAAGTGACGCTAAACAGCTACCAACCTGTGAAGTCACTTGAAAATGGCCGATAGCGAACAGGTGATTCAGACTCTGGGGGTCTCGAAACGAGTTTTTCAGATCGAAAATTAGAATATTCGCCGTATTGAAAAAGCAATAAATTTATTACTACTTGGATAGGTAGATAGGTACCTATTTGCATCCCTTTCGGACCCTACATTGCGATATAAAAACCTACCTACTGATGATTTTGATCGTTTTCACCTTTAGAAAGTAGTGAACAACACTAGCTTTTCCAGACCTTTTACTGCATTTTTTTTGGGTCTATAGTACTTTACTACCGATTTTGCAGTAGCTACCTTTCTACTTGTTTCTTGTTTGTCTAACAACACGTCCGTAACATATCTATAGATAATTTAGAGTAGCTAGGTACTTCGTTTCTACCTACAAGGACGTACGGACTATTACAAAAACGAAAGTACAGATCTATCAAACTAGGATAGGTAGATGTGCGAACTTATAGACGTAACACCTAAATGCAGATATCCATAATTAACCAAATACCTACTAATGTGTGAAAAGAAGGTATTTTTTCAAAGGTAATAAACTTGATAACTGTTGTAAGAGCATTTTTTCCAATTTGTCATGCAACTTACAAGTACGATGATCACAGCAAGCGGAACTATCAGTTGAAATCTTAAACGGTACCTACTTACGTGAACTGACTCCGGTCGCCTGTTTATTGTAGATCTGTAGTTAGGTGTGTTGGTAGATGAATAAATAATATACAACATTAAATGAAAAACAAGGGCGCATTTATTAAGAAATTTCATTTTCTTGGTTGTTTTGGAGAGGAAGCAGAGGACGTCAATATACCGTTTTCATCATTTATTTGGCTAGCGCTTTCGGGGCAAACTATGGCCCCTTTCTCAAGCCTACAAGAAAAGATAAATAATTGAAGACTACAAAATTAACCTCTAACATGAAATAACAGTTAGTGGCTTGAGAAAGGGGCCATAGTTTGCCCCGAAAGCGCTAGCCAAATAAATGATGAAAACGGTATATTGACGTCCTCTGCTTCCTCTCCAAAACAACCAAGAAAATGACTACAGCAGGAGTACAGAACAAAGAAATTTCATTGACATTCAAACAATCTAAAATTCGCACAGATTCAACAATAGTAAGTATACGATGGATTCACTTGATCTTGATGCGAAGATAACAGAATTCTGGCGACAAGTAGTTTGTTTCAAGAGATGAAAAACTTGATAATTCCCGGGAAAATGAAAACTTTTCTACAAATCAAAGCTAAAATCGAGAACCAAAACACGGGAGTCGAACGTTGGAAACAACACAAAATCCTGCTACATCCGATCTAAATTGAAACTGGTTATAAAAGTGTGAGGTTATCAAGGGCACAGTCGTCAAGAAAGCCCTCGTTCCCGACGCCGCCAAAAGCCAGCATTTCGCAGCGTCCATGATGAGCTCGCTGTTCGAGTCGTCACGCATGCGCAATCACCATTTTCGGACGGTTGCATGGATATTACACGCGTACGGTCGTCACAAAAGAAGTGGCAAAAACTCTGTAATATGTATCCATATTCAACTGCATAATACAGAACCTCTGGTTGGAATTGGATGTCGGCTGCTTTGTACATTCTGATTCTGACTAATGTGAAAAAACGAGATTCGAATACGAACAAATGACGAAGTGAATAGTGGTGCAAATTGAAAACTTCTTTTGGGTTATCCATGGAAGAAGAAAGACACTAGCTCAATTCAATCAACTCAGATAATGATACTCTGATATCGCCTTCCTCTTGGAAGGTAATATTTTCTTCATGTAAAAAAGACAACTGATTTCTGGAAACGCCAAAAGCAGGCTTCTCCCTTCATCAGGAACCTTTCCAAGTATAATAACCTCTTTACGTTTGAGAGTAGATATGTGGAGGAGGAAACGGCAAGTACAAAAATACTCTACTGTTAGGTTGACTGATGAAGAACCTTGTGATCTAATTTGATGCAATACAGCTTTGGAGTTTGGAAACGAGTAGGTTAGAATGGAATAGTGGAATGTCGTTATTCCATGGTGAGTAACGCAAACCTCGACTCTATAGAGTATTTTTGTACTTGGCGTTTCGTTTTACACGTATCTACTCACACACGTGAAAAGTCCCTTGACGCCAAAAGTCAACTTTTGGCGTTTGAAAAAATCCGCTGTCTACGCGAGGGTGCGCTACGTGAGGATAACCTCAGAGTAGATGGAGTTGTTTTTCTTCTTCCATGGACTACCCAAGGTATTTCAAGGTTGAACAGAAAATACTATTTGTTTTTACCTACCACTACCTATCCACTTCGTAATTAATATTGAAGTTATTTTAATTCAATTCTCATTATTGTTTCATTTACTATGGGTTCCAATTTTTCTCCAATAGATTTTACTATCATTTGTTAGGTAGGTACTATCATACTTCTTTATTCATTTTACTGGTATCTATATATATGTTACAACCGGGTAAAGACAAAGTAAACACGACAAATCTTCTCAAATTCGCACAAAATAATATTTCACTTAAACCAAAAATTGAGAGCCAAAACAATAAAACCGGGAAAGTAACAACAAATCGTCCTCATTCAGGTCTACCATAACCAGGACTGCAACATGCCCTAAAATCGGTAAATTACCGTCAAAACCCACAACAATATATAATAAATACCTATGCATATTATGCAGTCGATTTTTTTTTTTTTTTTACAACTAATATAAATTCTTTTGTTTGGGGAGCGAACGATGTTTCGCTACATGGTGCGATCCTGGGGCTGTTGTTGGTGTCGTTTTTTTTCTCTTGAGGGAATTTCCGTTTTTAGGATGAGAGAGAGAAAGGAGAATTTTGATCGTCGAGGTAGGTGTAGTGTAGGTGGTCAAGGTTTTTGATATGGAGTCGATTATTGATAACTATTAAATAATATCTCTAATAAAAAACAATAATAATAAAAATAATTAGGTAATAAATTTAAAAACATAAATAATATCTATAACGTAGTAGGGATTTCTTATAATATTTATAAGAAATCGAAAAATATTATTGAATAATAAAACCTTCGGAAAATTTGGTATGTAAGGGAGTACTAGATTTTTAAAGTGGTTATGTTGAATCCTCAAGAACTTCCTCTTCTACCATGGAAATTCCTGAAATGGGGTGCTTTTTCACTAGCAGAAACCTTAAATAATCATCGAATACTTGCTCAAGTTCCTTCTCAGTGGAGGAACTCTGCCAGATGGAATCACCTCATGGACTCCATCCATTCTTCCATAACTTTTATCATGATAGTTGGAACATGAAAAAGAAAAAAATAATATCCTATCTGAAAGGGGAACAAAATTTGAAATAGACAAGGAGTAAAAATCCGCCAAAGTAACCTTGCCAACTTAACTTAAAAGCATCACGTTAACGTCACTACAGGAGTTCACTTTTCACGATTTCACGGAGGAGATCTGAAAAAAATGACGTGAAAAGTTAGCACCTACGAGTGCTCGCGCTAGCTGCTCTTTTTCACGTTTCGCGTTATGTCAACACGGGAAGTACAAAAATACTCTAATGACCTGCTTCCCATCGGGAGGAATCGCCATCTCCCTCGGACCGTTATGTCCAACTTTCAGTTTTACAGAAAGAAATCGCCTGTTGTCCTACAAAACAATTTCTCTGGCGATTCCTCCCGATGGGAAGCAGGTCATACCATTCATAGGTATGAGCAGGTACCGAGGTTCGTCAATTCCTCCCACCGCGCCGAGATTCTTCTCCCCTGAACCGTGACAAGTGACACGACCAGGACTACAAATGCATGTAAGTCGTTCTATGCTCATTAAAAAAACTTCAAGTCACCTCATCCTCACATCTTTCATTTCGTCGATGCTATAATAGCGTTTCAAACTGAAATCTACATTAAGACGTTTGACACTGAAAAGCACACTCCCCAAGCTCGAACAAAAAAAAGAAAGAAAATTGAATCCACCAACTTATTGCTCGTCAAACTCCCGACGTCGACCCTTACCAATTCGCTAAAAGGTTCAGTGGAAAATTTAAATTTGAGAGGATTTTTGAACATATTTTTCAAACAACATTTTTTTCAACAATTTTCGAACAAGTTTTTAGCATAATGGGGAATTTGCCTCACATTTTTTTTTCAAATGAGGGTTTATTTTCATGGAATAAAACCATAGTGAGCTGCTCAAAAACGCATCCAAAAAATTTAGAGAATTTAAGGAAGATGGAAATTTTAAATGTGGTGGCAATGTGTAAGAGGCAGCCATGTTTGAAACGTAACGGATATTCTACCAATCTGACTTCAAAGGAGGTTCTGTGGCGCTTACCACAGAAGCGGAACACACACGAACTTTTAGCTTACAAGGAATAACACGAAGAGTGCGCCACGAACTGGCAGGAAGAACCCAGACACAAAAGTGACCAAAAGAAACAATATTACTCACTTTTTTACAATACGATTCTACCTACTAGTTTATCAAGCATTATTAGTCTTCATCTTCTCTTATTTAGTTTCAAGATTTGAATCACATTATTCGAGTAGCCATTTCACTGGATCGTTTTGTGTGGCGGTGCTAGAACTCTGTCTGTTGTCCGAGTTGTTTTCGCGTCGTTTTTTTTCGTATGACATCAACAATATTCCTCGATTTTCGCGGTGTTTTGTAACAGAGGCTTCACATGTTTAGGCATTTTCTCCTACGGTAATTTTTTCCCTTGGTTATTCCTAGTGTTAAACGTTATTCTAGGGCCCTATTATAGGATTTGACTTGAAATTCCAGAATCTAAAATTGAGGCAAATTCCCCATTATCCTTAAAAAATGAGCTTGTTGGTACATTTTATACACTGTACATATAATAAACGAATTATTCGTTAGTACATGGTGGTTTTCTTTGAAACTGACCTACACCTGGGTGGGGAGGAATAGAATAAGGGGAGAATTGCACATGGGGAGGAATTGAGTAACTGGGAGGAAGGGCAATCAGTTGGACAGGGAGGAATCACCGGTTCCCGTGTCCTCCAATTCCAAGGTGTCCTGCATTACGATACTTTCGTCCAATGAGGAATTTCACCATGTCGCAATTTCCTAGTTTTGACACCAAAATCGGATTCAGCACCTCAAAAAACCACTTACGGCAAACTTTCAGCCCGAACTTCCTAATTTACGAATAAACCAATCAGTGTAGGAAATATGAACGTTTAAAAAAACCGAGAGGATGACGTCATCCTGGAATAGTTCATTTACCGCCGCTTGAAGTGCTGAGATCGTGAAGTCTATAGTCCCCAGATGCCACATTTCACAAAACCAGTGAAGTTCGAAATTGAAAAACTGAAGAAGAAAATAGAAAAAGCAAGATGGGGAAAATTAGGTTTCCCCTGTTTTTGTTTGATAACTTTCCTCTTAGATAACACGATTTCGTCGTACCATCAGGCAACACTGGGAGGAGACAGCAATCTGAACAGCCAATCAGTGAGCGTTCCCGCTTCACATTGAAGAGGTCCGTTTTCCCGGTTATTTTTCGAAATCACAAATTTTGATTGTCTCTCAAAAATAACAGGAGACTCATTTTCCGAAATCAACCCGATTTTCACCTATCCCACACCATTACTATTCAGGAAAAATGCAAACAGAATTCGGTGAAATTCCTCATTCTGCAAAGAAACTAATCTGTATTTTTGACTATAAATGAATGGTATGTTTTTATTTTTTTAACTTATTTTGATTTGTAACAAATATTCATGTGTAGATTTAAAAAAAAAATTAAGTAGGAGGTCTTAAATCAGTGGATATACAAACTCCTTCGACTGCGACCAACAAGATCTATTGTGGAGTGCCTCCAAGCTCTGTTAGCCCACTAGATTACTAGGGTTTACTGAACACCCCTTCTCCCCACTTTTTGGCAAAGCAGAGAAGATCGGTGTCAGGAGCTAAGACATCACTTCCGATGATTGAGTATCTAGCTCGACCCAGTGCTTCACAGTGGCACATAATCTGTTCGGCATCTTCCGTTTCCATGTCCGTTGATAGTTTGCCTTCATGTGTAGATAATAGAGAGTTCCTAGTGGTTTTTGATACGGCGTGACGTATTACACACACACTCTCAACATGGAAGATATACTTCTTCCATGCTCTCAATCCGGCGCCGGATTGTGATAAGAACACGCCGTATCCGATACGGCGCTGTATTGTTACGGTCGAATACGTCACAAGGAGGCAATCCGGCGCGCCGTATTACAAACATGGCGGACGATCCGATTCCGGCGCGCCGGATCGACCCTACTAGGAACTCTCTATTATTACAAATCAATAAATGTAGGTATTATTGATTTGTAATAATATCTACTCATGAATATTGCAATGCACTATGATAAGCTGAATAGTTTAACTGATGCCAAATAATAGTTTATTAAAAATTATTATCATGCCTAAATGCCCAAATGCCTGGTCCACTTTTGCGTTAAAATGCGGAAGTTCAAACGGTTTCATTTCTCGTTTTATGGGTTTCTTCTTAACTTCCACGGAGTCAAAAAGCTTTTTTTGACAAACTCAAAACTACTCTTTATGATGACAACCTAAAAAGGCACCTGCTTATTGAAAAATGTGAGCGGGGAAGATTCTAATGAAGTAATCATTTTCGCGGAAAATGTTTGTTCTTCCGTCAAAATGTTGGAGAAAATACTTAAATATGGTCGACATTCGAGGAATAATGGTGCATATCTCAGTAAAACTACCAACCACCACACCTAGCTGAAACGTTCGATCTTTCTCCTACCTGAAAAATAGGAAAACGTTCCCAACGGCTTACTCATTCATTATATTGCATACGTTAGTAGGTACTCATTTCCTGATCATATCCCAATTTATAACACTGATTTCGAAAAATAAAATCTTGTTTGATTTTCAGGTTCATGTCCGAGGATTTCCTGAATGCAATGATGCAAATGATGTCCAAACGAAGCAAAAGTAAACTGTGATTCACGAGCCTCGTTATTCCAGAAAACATACTCCACATCACAAGTTCAATACTAGGATAATACGACATTAGAATGTAAAGATATTAGGTGTTTTGTTTTATCGGGAAACTCTAGGTAAAGGAGTTGATGTCAGTACATTAAGTATCGGTGAGCTTATTAAGCCTTTTCTAATATACCAAATCACCTATTTTTATGTTATTTGAAATAGGTTTTGAATTTCTGTGTGCTTTTCTAGTTTTATAAAACCATCCAAGTTTCTAGATCTTCCCCAGCGAGTTTCATGAATAATCACAAAGATAGTGTTCTCCACAATCACAATGAGTTGATAGGATCTTTCTTTTTGGATACTTCAACACCTAATAAGTTTGTGTCTTGAGCCTAACGGAGGTAAGGTTCATTGGTGTACATGTTGAATAACTTAGCTGAGTTTTTGTTAATAATATAAAGCACGCAACGTTAAATATGTTTTTATACTTCTCGATGTTATGAAAAGTGTTTTGATCTACGGGATGCTTATTCTATCCATTTGTAGGAGTAACCAGTTGTTACGAGTTCATAGTGGTGTCTGGGACAGTTCTACAACAGTCTGGCCATGTGCAGTGCAGGTATCTTAGTTCACTGCGACTTTTGAACTCAGTTCCAGACTCATTCGAAACTCGAGCTTCGTTCATAGTGCTGTCTGGAAGGGTTCTAGAACAGTCTGGGTATACACAGTAAAGCTTTACACTTTCACAGTGCAGGAATAGGGTGTTGCTGTGTTTATTTTTAAACGTAATCACGTGGCAGAAACTAGAGATGAAACGACCGCTAGGGGCGGTAAATCCGCACGCCGAAAATGTGGGGTTTTGGTCTGTTGAAGTTGCCACTTTGTTTGCATTTCACTTCTCGTCGTTTTCTGTTTCTCATCTCTATATTCCTACATTAACCCTAGAGTGATGAACTACGTAAAAATTACGTAATGAGTAGGGGAATGAGACACCACAATCCCCCCTCTCGGCCTTCTTAACTGGGCCTCCTCCAGTGCTATCCGTACCTAGCAGTGAAATGACCTTTGTGGTGTCAAGACCTCATCTCCACTTCTTCCCGCCAGGATCTTGGTTTTCCATAACCCCTACACGTCAAAGATACTAAAAAGGGGGGATTGACATCACGTCCGATTGACGTATGTCTACTATTTAGCAACTAAACTCAATACCTACGCGATTTTTGCGTCAGTCTACTGTTTATGGCTTATTTTCTAATCCTCATGATCGTTGCTTAGCGACTTTCCGTAGTCAGAAGCGAGTATGTCATACCTGGCTGTTGTTGAATGGGGGCGAGCGCTTCCAATGTAGATACAGCATCATTTGGCCTGAATGTTTCCTACTCAGCGAATGAGTAATATTCAGGCCAGATGATGCTGTATCTTCTTAGCAAGCAGTTATCAAATTTCCATATGAAGCCTACCATTTCTTCGAATCGAGTGTGAAGCGTTTAGTTCTTCGTAATAAATTTGATTGTGAAGGTGTGAAGGCAGTGTGGTAGATAGTACCTACTAATGGTTGGTAGGTAAAAAAAGTTGGTACCGAGGTAAAAAATGCTGCAAATTATTTCACTAAGGTTTATTATTTTCCTGTATAGATCACCCTTCTGTATGGATCCCTCGCTGCCAACCATAGGTACCTACTAGGGCATTTTTGAAATTTTCAACTCTTCATTTCCCTTTAGTTGGTAGTTGAGGTTGGCAGGGAGGGATCTATACAGGAAAATAATAAAACTTTGTGAAATGATTTGCAGCGTTTTTCTATAACATTTATGTTATGAAAAATTCGAGAATGACCTTTTCTCCATATCTCAAAGTAGCAAGATATTTCTCTTTTTTCTCAAATTTTCTCTTTCAGAATATTTCAAGCATAATATATTCATTTCAAAACATTTATTTTATCGAGTATAATATATTATCCAGAGTAAAAATCGAGTTATGGATGTGATATAAAAACATGTACATATGTGATATAATTCTGTTATTCATAGCTTCTCTTTAGAAAACATTATTTTATATACTCAACATATATATAAATACTAAGAAGAATGAGTTTATGTTCGTTTTTTGTTGAATAAATGAAAAATATATGACCATTTTGTTTTGAAAATATTTTTTCAGTTTCACACGTCATTTTTACGTAGTCTACTAATAACTGTGTGTCAGGGAAGTCTACTACTCTAGGGTTAAGGAGGTTGGTAATCACAAATTTCAGCTTTCAAAGCCATTTCTGTGCCATTTTGTGGTCCTTTCCCATCAACCAAAATCTTAATGGAGCGTCAGAAGAAAGATGGGTTTTTGCAAGGAACTAGCGAGAATATCCCATTCATAGATGATGTAGAGATGGATGTAACACGGATTATGGACAATCCGGATTTTAGAACGAGTGAGTGGTTGGAAAAACGGAAGGTAAGTTTCGAGTTTGAAGCCACCATGAAGTTTGCTTTCTTTTATTTCAACTGACATTTCAAGTCAGTTTACAGACTCTATCTTTTCTTGTTTATGAACCTACCTACTAAATTTTGACGAAACTTTTGTGAACAGTATCTAACACCATCATAATCGTAGTTTTTATAAAACGATCAAACTGTCAAATTAGAAAAATCTTGATCAGGCACTGATAACAACTTGTCCCCCATCAGATTACACTAGATTACAAAATTTAGGGGTGGTCTGGCTGCCTCGTTCTTTCACCACTTTTCTTATGGTATTTGGTGCGCTGAATCCGAATCTGTCGTCAGTTTTTTTTGTTTATGTCGGATTTTCAAGATATAGCTAGTTTTAAGATGTTTCTAGTTCCTTCTCACTTTTCTTCATTTTTTAGTGAGAACTCATCTTGCTCAAATCTCCTCAAAAAGTACTCAGACTTATAGGAAATTTCATGTAAAATCCGAATATGAACTTAGTTTTTAAGTAAAGTTATGTTAAACCCCCTATTTTCCACAAAACGTATAAAAAAACACCGGTTCTCAACGTTTTTTCTTCGGGTTTTCCCTCACATTTTGCCACTTGAAAAAAACAGCTGATCAGTGACCACTCATGCGCCTTCAGCATTCTCCATTGACCCGCCCTCTCAAATTTCAGGTTCCTGCGTTCAACAGGAGAGGAAATGGCCTTGGAGCTCACTCAGCTGATCAGTGACCACTCAGGCGCCTTCAGCATTCTCCCTTGACCTTCCCTCTCAAATTTCAGGTTCCTGCGTTCAACAGGGGAGGAAATGGCCTTGGAGCTCACTCAGCTGATCAGTGACCACTCAGGCACCTTCAGCATTCTCCATTGACCCGCCCTCTAAAATTTCAGCTTCCTGCGTTCAACAGGAGAGGAAATGGCCTTGGAGCTCACTCAGCTGATCAGCGACCACTCAGGCGCCTTCAGCATTCTCTATTGACCCGCCCTCTCAAAATTCAGGTTCCTGCGTTCAACAGGAGAGAAAATGGCCGTGGAGCTCACTCAGCTGATCAGTGACCACTCAGGCGCCTTCAGCATTCTCCTTTGACCCGCCCTCTCAAATTTCAGGTTCCTGCGTTCAACAGGAGAGAAAATGGCCTTGGAGCTCACTCAGCTGATCAGTGACCACTCAGGTGCCTTCAGCATTCTCCTTTGACCCGCCCTCTCAAATTTCAGGTTCCTGCGTTCAACAGGAGAGGAAATGACCTTGGAGCTCACTCAGCTGATCAGTGACCACTCAGGCGCCTTCAGCATTCTCAATTGACCAGCCCTCTCAAATTTCAGGTTCCTGCGTTCAACAGGAGTGGAAATGGCCTTGGAGCTCACTCAGCTGATCAGTGACCACTCAGGCGCCTTCAGCAATCTCTATTGACCCTGCCTCTCAAATTTCAGGTTCCTGCGTTCAACAGGAGAGGAAATGACCTTGGAGCTCACTCAGCTGATCAGTGACCACTCAGGCGCCTTCAGTATTCTCCATTGACTTTTGATTATGGAAATTTGATTACTGGTTACGCAGAAGGCAAAACTGTATACAAATCGAAGAAATGAACAGCGATCGCATTTTAGTCAGAAAAAATTTCAACGGAGATTAGACCTCTTTTGCGATTCACACTCATGATTCTGTTTTATCGAAGGAAAACCTTCAAGTACTCGTAGGGACCGAACGGTTTGCCCTACAGAGCTCCGGGTGGTCTCAAAAATTTTTAAAAATTCAGTACTATTTAAAATTAGTGAAAAAACGATACCTTTATTTCGAGAGTTTTCGAGCTAGGGCACTCTTGAAAATTTCAACCCTTAATTTCCACCCCTTAGAAGTGACCTACATCAACCAAAAGCTTCGCGGCACAACTAGACCCCAAATGGAGCCCATATACCAAATTTGAACCAAATCGGTCCAGTGTTGCTAAGAAAAGTGCCGCGTACGGCGGACGGACGGAAATTTTTTTATTCGATTTTCGTATTCTACGTACCTTGAAACGTAAAACATCAAATTTTGAGGGGGGGTTAAAATTTTTTTTTTTCTTGCTCGATTCCAAAGGCTTATTATTGAAAATAATAAACCAAAATAAGGCTAAAAAAAAATTTCTCGGGCTTTTACTTTGTAGGGGGACACCCCAGAGGAGAATGAGACCAATCGCAGCTTCCTAAACCCATTAATATCGAAGGATTGAGCTTTTTCATGGCACTGAGATGAAACTTCACAAAAATCGTTAGTTAATTTTTCGAGATAAGTATGTGCGTTCCTAAATCTGTTTTCCTCAAATGGATTTTCCTTTCTTCTACATTTTTTATACTTGTCACCTATTAAGAGTAAGATCGAAAATAGGTACTCAAAGGGGGAGTAAATCATAATTGTGAAACTCTTGTTTTGTTAAGTGATTTTAATTCAGTTTTACAAACGAAACACAATAAACTGCAAAAAAGTTAACGGTGTAAATCTGTTTCATGAAGGCTCAGATGAATCAATAGTTGGTACAATGTTTGGTTATTCCTCAATGTAGAGAAAACTTCGCCGCCTCAGGTAAAGTCTCTCTTTTTAAGGTCTAACAATAGTCTGCCTGTGAACGTCGCAATACCCTTTGTACCGTTCTTCCATGGTTTTCAAATCTTGGTGGAACCTCTGAGGTGCAGGAATAACCAAACATTGTACCAACTATTGATTCATGTGAGCCTTCATGGAACAGATTTACGCCGTTAACTTTTCTGCAGTTTATTGTGTTTCGTTTGTAAAACTGAATTAAAATCACTTAACAAAACAAGAGTTTCACAATTATGATTTACTCCCCCTTTGAGTACCTATTTTCGATCTTACTCTTAATAGGTGACAAGCATAAAAAATGTAGAAGAAAGGAAAATCCATTTGAGGAAAACAGATTTAGGAACGCACATGCTTATCTCGGTAAATTAATTAACGGTTTTTGTGAATTTTCAACTCAGTGCCATGAAAAAGCTCATTCCTTCGATATTAATGGGTTTAGGAGGCTGCGATTGGTCTCATTCTCCTCTGGGGTGTCCCCCCTACAAAGTAAAAGCCCGAGAAATTTTTTTTTAGCCTTATTTTTTTTTCAAGTGGCAAAATGTAAGGGAAAACCCGAAGAAAAAACGTTGAGAACCGGTGTTTTTTGATACGTTTTGTGGAAAATAGGGGGTTTAACACAGTTTTACTTGAAAACTTAGTACATATTCGGATTCTACATGAAATTTCTTATAAGTCTGAGTACTTTTTGAGGAGATTTGAGCAAGATGAGTTTTCACTAAAAAATGAAGAAAAGTGAGAACTAGAAAAATCTTAAAACTAGCTATATCTTGAAAATCCGACGTAAAAAAAAACTGACGTCAGATTCGGATTCAGCGCACCAAATACCATAAGAAAAGTGGCGAAAGAACGAGGCAGCCAGACCACCCCTAAATTTTGTAATCTAGTGTTATCTACTACATCCCAGAATGAAGCATTATTTCTTTCCTTTCGTACTTCAGTAACATAACTTTTCACTACTCATTGTGAATGTAAACCTGACAGCAGATTGGAATGGAGAACGTGAGGTGAAGTAAATACGAGATGAAGTAGGTACGAGTTGAGGGCGTCGGGGGGTTAAATTGGTAGGGAATTTTTTGGCGTACGGTAAATGACGGGAGTTTTATTTGAGATGGATTTTCACGATGGTGGCCAGCCAATCAGATTCTCCAGCGTTTTTGACGCTGCGTTTCGCTGGTTTGATAAACTGATAATTTTCCTCACCACCTGTAATTTTTTGAGGGCTCTATTTTTGTGTGGGAGCCGAAATTTGTTTCTTTTTAAGGCATTTTCTTTAAGAAAAACAAAGCTTCCGCTACCTTGGTATACTCTGAAGCAAAATGGTAGATAAAAACAATGTTGGTAGGTAAACTAAACGCTTCACACTCGATTCGAAATCATAAACTCAATTTTAAATGCTTGCATACGAGTCTGCAACACATTGGGACATTTTCATGTCAACCACTACACAACAAGGTAGTGAAGTAAGGTTGTTAGTTCAACCCAAGCATCAAAGTTTTCGTGACGATTTTTCAGTTCATGTGCCAAAGCAAAGACATGAAAATGTCAAAAAAAGTGCGCATAGCACACCCTATTCCGAGTTCTGGTTTTGAGTTTGCTGTGACTTTCCAACCCAGTTCCGGACTTGTTCAGAACACGGTTTTGGTGTTCAGAATTTTTTCTCGAACTCGGTTTCCTAACTCCAGACAACTACAAAGGACCTATCTGGTGAGGGTTACAAGAAACTTGGATAAAAGGCCGCAATTCGCGGCTTATCAGACATTTTTTGAATTCAGTGCCTCTGATTACCTGTACTTATACGAATCGACCATGTAGCCAAGTCAATTTATACATCCGATCCATACGCGGAGGTGCTAACTAATCAACCAAGAAAATTTTTTTAAACCCCCCTCAAAATTTGTTGGTTTACGATTCAACTTGAAACTTGCAAGGTACCACCTACGTAGAACCCAAAAATCGAATATTAAGAAAGAAAATAAGTAATAAAATAAGTACCGTAAAGCGGGGTCAAGTGGGACAGATTTTCAAGTTTTTTCTAATTTTGGCAGACAAAATATTAACTTATCACTCTGTAGGTTGAAATATAAACTCTTTCACATCTCTAGCACACACCTATTACGTTGTTTAAATTTTTTCGTCACTCTTTCTATTTTTTTAAAAATTTTACTTTTGTCCCACTTTGCCCCCTCTATCGGGGTGAAGTGGGACACGTGTTAAAATCGCCTAAAAACTCACTTTTCCTCACCATATATGCCAAGTGGGACAGTTTTTGTGTTTTTAAAAAACCATGGATAAAAACATTCATGAAAGGGGACAGTAAGTCACCAAGTAAGCATACAAAAATAGTTTTTATTGAAGAAAATCAGTAAAATGTCCAAAAATGACACTGAAACAATAGTGACTAGATAAATGGACTTAAACATCATCATTTTGAATTATAGAATTAACATTGCTATATAAAGACCAGTCACAAATTCTTTTCAGGAAAGGTCATAGCATTCCTTTTAAAATTAAGTAACCATATTGACTCACAAAAACATGTGCTTAAAACACTTGAAAAATTGAAATCGTCAAGTCTCTCAAGTCTGCAGATTGTAGTGGGAATCCCCATTGACTACAAATCAACAATCCCTCGACAATAAACTGTTCCTCAGCACTCGATAAAGCAGGCTGCCCACCATGCTTACCTGAAAATTTGCCATTAATCCTGTACATATCCAAGTGTTGTTTTAGGAACACCATACTCCTCTGCTATGTCTCGAATGGTTCTTCTCCCACGATTATTCTTATAAGCATCAACCGCACGACGCATATTCTCCTCCCTGTATTTAAAAAGCTGGCTGGACCCAACAACCTTACGACATTTCCTCACCATTGTTGACAAATGACTGTCCCACTTCACCTTCAAATATACCCACATCGGACTAAAACTGGCACAAATCATTTTGTTTACACAGGAAAAATTTGAACTTTGATTCATTCTTTTCCTTATCATAGGCACTACCATTGATAATCACCCTCATAACCCTAACCTTTGTTTACATCGATCCACAGAGGAGGTTTGGTGACCACCTCCAATGTTGCCAAAAAAACGAAATGTCAAACAGAATTTTTATGGTTCCTAAGTTGACAGCAGTGAAGTCTAAATCAACTCGATTAGTGGCACAATCTATTACACCATACAATGAAACGTCTAGGACAGCTGAAAATTAGTTATTTAGAAGGTCTTGGAGCAAAAGGGCGGGCAATTTGAACTGTCCCAGTTCGCCTCACCTGTCCCACTTGACCCCAGTTTACGGTATTAATAAGTAATAAATTAGTATTAAGTAAAAATAAGTAAAGTAAAAATAGTATTAATAATAAGTATTAAAAATAAGTATTAATAAGTAAAAAATTCCACTTACCAATGATTTGGGTCCATCGAAGAAAATGCAGAATTTTCAATTAGCCGAAAAAAATACTAAATCACCTTTCTTGGGCGTAAACACAGAATGAACTGACAAAGCGAGAGTGAACATGTGAGAGTGAACATGGGCAAAAACATCGACATGCAGTGACATGAATTGGGTTTTGTCGGAACTTGTTTGCTGTGACGTATACGTCACAATCAACTTGCGTAACTTGGTGGGTTACACAAAGGTTTATTATTTTTCTATATAGATCACTCGTCTGCAAAGAACACGGCTTTGCCATTGTTACCACCAACCAACATGAAGAAAAACATCAATCGCATTTCGGTCAGCTAAAATTAGGCCTCTATTGCGATTCACACTCGTGTTTCTGATTTATCGTAAGTCCAACCCTTAAGTTCTCGTAGGGAGCGAACGATTTGTCCTACAGGGCTCCTCGTGGAAATTCAATACTATCTTACATATAAAAATTCGAAGTATTCTTGGGCTTCTTGCAGAATCTTGCTAGATGTCCGCTCTGATGACAATTCCAACATTTAACAGGTTTTTTTCGTCTTCGAAAGTTTGGGTTACGAGTCAGAAGTGCAGATTCGTCTGGGTCAAAGGACTCATTGCTCTTCCATTTGCGATCCTGCAGTAACCTGACCTTAATTGCATCATTAGTAAGCACCATACTAGAATTTTCGATCGCCATGAACATAGGATCATACTCAGATGGAAGTCCCTGAAGCATCACAGCAGCCAAAAACTCACCTTCAATAGGTTTTCCGATCGCAGCTAGCTGTTCCTTTAGAGACATCGCTTCAATCTCATAAGTTTCCATTGATTTAAAGTTTTCGAGCTTCAACGCACATAAAGCACGCAAAATACACAAACGATGATTCAAACCTTTATCTTCAAATGCAGTTTGAAGAGCGTCCCACGCTTCTTTGGCCGTCTCTGTCATCACATAGAGGAAAGCAGATTTATCCAAAGCGAGGTTAATTTTGGAGAGTGCTTCCTCCTCCATTCTGGCCCTTGTCTTTGCGTTATTCGTGTCACCCACGGGAAATCCCTCGATACAACACCAAATGCCGTCATGTTTCAGTGTATTTTTGAGCTGAAACCGCCATGAGATGTAATTTTCCTGGCTCTTTAACTTGTCCACACTCGACCCATAACTTCCAACACCAGAGGTAGATTCAGCCATCTTCGATTCACAGAACACATTGCAGCTTGTTCTGTTGCAGAATCTAACACACAAGAGACAATGAGAAAAGGGGTGATTTTCAATACCTTCTTTCACTAGGCGAAATCCTGATCCTGAATCACTGTAACTTGAATTACGCGTATTACTGAGGCCAAAACCAAATGTAGATATGATGATCGGGAGATGAATGCAATTAAGAGAGAACTCGCAGAGCCCGCCTTTCCTATAGTACCTATGTTGGCAACACTGGGCCATCAGAAAAAACAACAGTCACATCCTTTCTTATTATAAATTTCGCTAACGAAACAGTTGTTTTCTTTAGTATTTCATTTATACCAAATAGGTAACTCAGAACAGGATTTTGTTTATTATTTTAAAAAAAAACCTTTGGAATCGAGCAAGAAAAAACATTCTCAAAGATGTTTGGTTCATATGATGAGAGTCGAACTGAAAATAAATAATAACTTTTCGATACCTGGTGAGATTAGATCAAACAAAACTGCCTAAGGACTTCTCTAAGGATCATAGAAAAAAAATGTTTGGTTTTAAAAGATAAGATTTATTTACACAATGTAAGAATAACTTGATAATAATTAAGGATTATTTTGCGTTTTTGAGGAAGTTGGTGACAATAGCGTTCGATTTAGATTAAATAAAGCTGATGAGTTAGGTTAGGCTCGTCTTTCAAAGAGGAATCAAATACAACACAACGGCGAAGGGCGGAAATGGGTTTTAGTCCTCTTTCTCCAAATTGATGTTGTTGCCGAATTTCGCGTAGAGCTCCGCTTTCAGGTTGGACATCTCTGCGTTTTGCTCGTCTATCGTTTTTTGCAAGTCGCCGATGGAGTCGAGCACTTTCTTTTTGATATTCTCGATATTTTCCTGCGGGAAGAAAAAGCCGTCGAATTATACATTTTGGTCAATTTAATAGTCTACAGTAAATACAGTCAAGTGCCCACACTAGGGACAGTTTTGAACTTTGCACCATAAAATCAACCCTTTTATGAAACGCTGGAATTGAAAACTAAACGCCCAGGTAAACGTTCACGACGTCCTAAAATTGTTGGTTCGCTTATGATAAGTAAAAAAAATAAAATAGCGTTTGTCCCAAGTTAGGGACGGGGTACCTTACTTGGGACAGTCGCGTTTTTCCGCATATTTAGGACCCTCGATGTTAACTTGGGACAAACTCTAGGGTTTAATAAAAAATGTAAAATCCGAACGCAGGTGAAAATAACGCAATAAAAGGTCTTTATTTAAATTAAATTGAACAAAAGTTAAAAAAAGCTGCAAATTATTATACAATGGTTTATTATTTTTTCTATAATATATAGACCATATATATAGATCTGTATACTATATAGATCTATTAGATCACTCGTCTGCAAGCCACCAACCATCCACCATGAAGAAAAACATCGATCGCATTTCGGTCAGCTAAAATTTGAACGAAGATTAGTCCTCTTTTGCGATTCACACTCGTGTTTCTGATTTATCGTATCCAACCGTTAAATTCTCGTAGGGAGCGAACGGTTTGTCCTACAGGGGTACGCGTTATATCGAAAAATTCTATACTATCTTAAATTGATGGAAAAATAATACCTTTATATAAAAAATTTTTGAGTTAGGGCGTTTTCAAAATTTCAAACCTTATTTTTCACCCCTTAGAAGTGACCTGTATTTTGCTGTATCTTGCGGAAATCAAGGGGGGGGGGGGGTGTAACCTTTTCGTGAAACACCCTGTATACATAAAACGCCAACCGTTTTTGAAGATTTCAACGTTCATTCTCGACAGTTTCGAACAATCGAAGGTGAAAATAAGCCTTTGAAGAGGTTATTTCTCTCGAGTAAACCAACAAGTTTTGCAGATTTCAACGTTCATTCTCGACAATTCAAATGTATAGGTACCTTCGAAATTGTACATCGGCCAGGAAAGAGTCATGGAAACGCGGATGTGTTATCCCGTCAGACATGTTACAACAATTGTTCATACTGCAGTCGCCAAGAGAGAAAAGCACACGTAACAGCTATCGAACTATCTACTGTCCAAAAAGGGAAAAACTGTCTAAACAAGAAAAAGGGAAAATATTAATCTTAGGGAATTCAGATGGGAAGGTGGGTAGGTAGGTACGGATTAAAGTCGCCGCCGTGCCCATCTGTAGACACAAACATACGCAAGTACATTCAACTTCCATCTGGTTAGTATTACAACATGCGTCGTGCAATGCAAAACAGGAATGACAGTGGGTATCAATAAATGTGTTCCAAAACTATTAGGTAGTAGGTCACTGCTGTCGTATGAAGGAGGATGAGAGAGTGAGGATAAGTGTGAATCTCAGTAAGAATATTCCCTCCGGTAACAGCTGAAGACGTCCGCAACACCAGGAAAGGCAGTTGGATACAAATTCAACATGAGAAGGTTATTTACTTACTTACTTACTTACCTACCCTTACTCCTGTTTTGTATTGCACTATCGATTGTAGTACTAACCAGATCATTTGAACCCATACCCCTATCACAAACCCACATCATGATCTAGACAATTCTAAATTCAATATGCGATACATGGAATATCAGATTAATTAGATATTATCTAATCAATGACAGATTAGGCATAATTAGATAAATAACTATTAGATATTATCTAATCAAAAGATGGTATGTTGGAATCCCAACATTTTGTATGGGGATTCACACATATCGTCACTCTCTCATCCTCCTTCATACAACAGCAGTGACCTACAACCTAATAGTTTTGGAACACATTTATTACCTCAATGATAAGTACCTACTCTCATTCATGTTTTACATTGCACTATCGACGCATGTTGTAATACTAACCAGATGGAAGTGGAATGTACTTGCGTATGTTTGTCTCTGCAGACGAGCACGGCGGCGACTTCAATGCGTACCTACCTACCCACCTTCCCATCTGAATTCCCTAAGATGAATATTTTTCCCTTTTTCGTGTTTACAGACATAATTTTTGAGGACGGTCCATTTTGGTTTATTATTTTCAATAATGAACCTTTGGAATCGACCAAGAAAAAAAAATTTTAACACCCCCTCAAAATTTGATGGTTTACGTTTCAAGGTACGTAGAATCCAAAAATCGAATAAAAATTTGGCCGTCCGTCCGCCGTACGCGGCACTTTTGCCACTTAGCATTGACCGATTTTGATGAAATTTGGTATGTAGGCTCCATTTGGGGTCTAGTTGTGCCCCGAAGCTTTTGGTTGATGTAGGTCACTCCTAAGGGTTCCAAAATCAATTTTGAAACTTTGAAAACGCCCTATCTCAAAAAATTTCGATATAAAGGTATTGTTTTTCCTTCAATTTAAGATTCTATAGAATTTTTAGAATTTTTTGAGACCACGCGGAGCTCTGCAGGAGAAACCGTTCGCTCCCTACGAAAATTTAAGGGTTTATATTGAAATATATATTTTTATAAATCAAAACACGAGTGAGAATAGCAAAAGAGGCCTAATCTCCGTTCAAATTAGAGCTGACCGAAATGCGATCAATGGTTGGTGATTTTGATTTTTTTTTTCTTTATTTTTTTTATATTTTTTTCTTTCATATTGGATGGTTGGTGATTTTGTAGACGAGTGATCTATATAGAAAAATAATAAACCATTGCGTAATAATTTGCAGCGTTTTTTTTTTTTGTTAAAAATTAAAAAACAGAAATTTCTTGTTTTTGCTCAAGTTTGGCTGTGCCCAGTAGATAAGACAACAACAAAAAAGTTGAACCAGCATTCTCAACTATACACCTTGCCTGACAACATATTACATGAAGTTCCCTTAGTGTTTCTACCCAAGCTTGGCACAAACCTTGTAAGTTCAATGACATAACTAGGCAATAGGTATTCAAGGATTTCTTTGAAAATTCTTTTCGCTTTCAAAACAGAAAAAATTCACCAACTCACTCTCCCATGTTGACTAGACAAACAAAATAAACAAGATAACCAGCCTCAGAAGGTTACCAAGAGCTGCCAACATAAAAATACGAAAAGCCCTTTTTCGTCCCAAGTACGGGCACTTGACTCACGTCAAGTATACTGAGGAGGAAGGCACAGTGTGTATACCTATTTTGCGTTTCCAGTAGAATCTGCTCTTCTGAGGGTAATCACCCTAGGCCCAATGCAGGTATGGTGATGGTAGATTACGGTAAGAATAAAAAATAAGTTATTCGTCAAATAAATGTATCGTTTTGTAATGCAATGCATTCCAGGGGACGTCCCATTGGATAAGGATTAGTTCAATTTTAAACAAGTAGGTAAGCGATAAAACTTGCATTTTGATTTTCAATAATGAACCTTTGGAATCGACCAAGAGAAAAAGGGTTGAAAAATAAGGGCTGACATTTTCAAAACGCCCTAGCTCAAAAACGTTCAATATGAAGGTATTTTTTGTTCATCAATTTAAAATAGTATTGAATTTTAGAATCGAATGAGACCACCAAAAGCTAAAAAATAATCTTACCTTGGCGGTTGCGGCTGTTTCAAAAATGTGAGATTCTCCAACCACGAAAGGAACTTCTTCTTCGTCATCCATCAGCTCCATTTCATCAATGGCATCATCAAGGTTTTTCAACTCGTTCTGCAAAATTATATTGGTATTTTGGTAATCAATTTGATATTAAGTTTCATATAAACTATATAAACTGTTTTTTGTATTTTATTGTCAACATACAAGCAGTATGTAACAATCGTCAAATTCATAATAATTATAGCAAAAAATGGTAAAAATAGTCATATAAAATATAAAATTTGGTCATAATGTAATGAACAACTTAAGATTAATTACAACAACTTATGACTTATAGCAACTATTATGACTAGGAAGATTATGACTATTTACAATAAGTTTACAATTAAAATTCTCTTGTCAGATATAAAAAACTCTTCAAAAGTGTAAAAAGCATTCTCCTGCAAAAAAAAATTTGTATGCGCTTTTTGACGGGAGCATTTGGTAAACCTCGAACTTTTCCAGGGATGGAGTTTTAAAATTTTAGATCCCAGTAGTTTGTGGAGCAACGAGACTTACTCAACCGAAGGAAATTTAAAGACAATTCGTCATAATTTCTGAGATCGTATCCGTGCTTTGTGCTTCTTTTCTAATAATGGAGGGATCTGAATGAACATAACAAAGGCAACGAAGTATGTAAGCGCAAGGTAATGCCAAAATCTTCAAATCAACAAACGCCCTTCGGCAATCAGCTCGAAAAGGTATACCAGCCACAACTCTAACTGCTCTCCTTTGTAATTTAAAGATTTCAGGCGGACCAGGAGAATGGCCCCACACAATAATACCTGTTCACAATAATGGTAATTTACTAATTGGACGGTGATTCAACGTCGAATCTCCCAGACCATGAATACCCCTATTATTGGATTTTTGCATTAGTAGGTTTCTCTGGGATATTTCAACTTTTCATGTTCATCTTATCTTCTTCAGTTATTTTTGATGTAACACGAAGATTAGAAAACACAATAAAAATATGAAGTGGGCGGATCATCTCAAGGGCCAAGATTATGTTCCTATCCAAGGAAAGAAATGGCAGTACTAGACCGTACCCCTAGGAAAATTAGTATTTCATTCTAGAGCCGACCCCTTCAACTTCCTTTTAACATTAATCTCACTTGGTGTTGGATACAGAAAGGAAAGATACAACAGGGTTTTGAGAATCAATCTCAGGTGGAGTCACATAACAATGCAACCGCCAGACTCCTAAATATTGCATTTCTGTGTTCTGAGTGACATCTAATTCCTTATTGAAATACTCCCTTTTCGATGCAGAACGTTTATCCATAGTACACGCAACGAAAAAACTATGGATGATTGACTTACCTGATTTAAATTACACTCAAGATCATAGAGACGGTACATACCTTCTTATCGTTGATTTCCTGAGAAATCTCGTCATTTTTGGCGTGTAATCGCGCAAAGCGGTTGATCTTCTTTTGGTCCTCCAACAAAACATTAACTTCCGTGTCCTAAATAAAGAAGCATCAAGTGTAAGTAGGTGGTAATATGAAATTTGAATGATCTAAATTTACAGGTGAACTAAGCAACATGACTGAAATACTCACTCCTTCAGAGCTCTTTATGGTGGTCATTGTGAATAATTCGACTACCGGTAAGCTCCGTGCCTCTAATTTAGCTATTAAGTAGTGATTTTACAGATAAATAATTCTAAAAATATTGCAAAAAACACCAAAAAATCGCAAGAGCACGAGTTAGGACTGGTACCAACTTAGCGTTAAAGCAGCTAACTACTGTGACAGCAAGATTCACAGATTATAACCTTCTCACCAGGTTACCCATTTGAAAGGAATACTTCCGTGACAACTTCCATACACAACTTCTTATTTCAAAGATTCTTGATGTTTTATATCAAAATAGATTTGCGATGAATTAAGAACATATTATGGAACAATAAAAATTTTATCATGATAAAAATTTGATGATGACATACAGCGTTTTTTGTGGCCCCTGAGTTCAGTTGGCAGACTCCTTTGTCTACTCGTACTTACAGTAAAATGGTTGACTTTTGATAATGACGTTCTATCGCTTTTAAACAATTTTGATTAGGGGGTTTGTACAGTAAATTTCTTCCAAATATGTAGTTTTCCTTGGTAGGTTAGTGATATTTAGTTGTTAATCTTCTGCACTGAATATTTTTCTGGGGTTTACGCCGACTGAAACGTCCCCAAAGATCGATCGCTTGGTGAACATTGTTTAGGTGCACCATTGGTGAGTTGTATCCAGTAAATTTGATATTTGCGTTACATCACGCTTTCTACGCAGCTGCTATAAGAACATTTCAAATATCTTTTGTATGCTGAGGGTTGAGAAACGACTGATTAATAGGGAAAACTTAAAAAACCCCACAACGAGCAGATGTCTCAAGCGGACGGAGCATCGCTTCTAGGAGACCAAATTATTTACGCTGCTCAAGCTTTTTTCATTCGCATTTTGGATGACTTTGGTTCAACGAAGAACTTGAAATGTTCCTTGCAACGTACTTATATTTGCAAACCTTGAATATCCAGGAAATTAGGGACTATTGACGTCGGAGTATTTTTACCTGGTCCTGGTGACATCGATGCACTCCAACTATCAACCATTGTAAGTCAATTCTTCATATGGAAAGAGTGGGTTTTGAGGGGATTTGTTCTTCTCTGCAAGTTATAATCCCTTTGATTTTATCAGCTTATAACAAGAATAGTATTGTCGGGTCCTAACATCATCAGACCTGGCAGATACCTACTCAAAAAATGTCCCCGTCTAGGAACACTTTATAATGCTTTAATACCTGCAGATAATTTATCTGCTATTATTTGTATGACAACTACTTAGTATTTCTAAGCCAAATTACTGGAGAATCACGTAGTATACAAACATGCACAAATACTAAATTAGATTACAATTTATGTAGGTAGGTTATGTAATGATGAGAATCAAGTACCTATGCAATTTTAAGCGATGGCGGCTAATGTACCTTGGTATATAATAATTATTATACATTTCAACCAATATTCTGAAACAACAATACCTACGTATTATAATCAACCCGGTGGTTGAACAAAAACGATAAAAGGCATGTTTTTATAAATACGCTTTGAACTCATTGTCAACTAACAAGGTTGTAAACGTTGATGATACTGAAGTTTTTTTGGAAGACCTACTCTATGGGTTCGTTCGGTCAGGCAGTCCTGGACGGTCCAGGACTGGAGCAGTCCAGGACTCGTGACGTCACAGAGTCGCCCTGGACTGTCCGAGATTCGGTGTTGTCCGAACGCACACGGGACAGCACTGGAAGCATGGATATTTCATACGTATAAAATATCCATGCCAGAGAGATGTGAAATTTATTGCGATTTTATTTTAAGATTTACTTATTAATTTATAGACGTATTGATTAATACTTGATTTTACTCCTTTTTGTATAGGAATAATAAATGCTTCTAAAATGAGGTTAGCTGCCTATTTCCAAATTTGCCTATTTCTAAAGTTTCCTATTCCCCCAAATGGAAACTGCGACTGGAGCTTCGTAAAACTACTTTAAATTGAAGTTAAGTTACGAGCTGAAGTTATGGGTTACGAATTAACGAATTTTTACACAAGTAGTACAAAATTACTTACTGTGAATTGATGAGATGATTCCACTGCTACCAATTCTTCTACCTTTTTACCAAGTGAAGCTTTCTTAAGAGTAGGTACAGGTAGAGTCATACAAAAGGGAAGGCCATTTTCGACAAGACGCTTGTATTTAAAGAAAAATGAAAGTAAAACGCTTTCGACTTGACCGATGGGTATAATTTCAAATAGAGACAGAACAATGGTAACGAAATTACGAAAATAAATTGAACGTATATACCTACAGATTTATGCTTCTTTACCAAAATCGTATTTCCCAAGCTACTCATACTCAATTTCAAAGTTCCGGGTCTTTAATTGTTTTATGAATAGAGGTTAATATAATTACTGTTACTTTACAATACTAGTTTTCAATTCCACTTTTCTTATTCCACATGTGCTAAGAGATATTTAGGTCGAAGCGGTCAGCAACATTCCAGAACGACGCAGTTTGGTGCCCACAGTAGGTAGGTAGGCCACAAAAATATCAGAACTCCGATGTTGGGCACTCAGCTTTCCGTATGGACCTATAAGTGGACAATATTATGAAATAATGAAGAACAGAATGAATATTTTTATAGTTTGATGTAAGTATGTATCGACAGTAGGAAAACTGAAAGATGACAAACCTGCTTGAGCAGAAAAATCGAGGGAGTGTTCGTACCAGCTACTCTACAAAGTGTTGATCATCAAATTCCAACACAACTTGTTGAATGTAGCTTTGGTTCTTCAGCCTCAATCTCCGATAAATCAATTCGATAATGAAAATGTCTTCGACATCATCGTCCAAAAAAATAAACCACACTCATCACGTCACTTTCGCAATCAGAAGAATCAGCCGACATCATAATTGGATTATCAAAAAACTTCTGAATTCTCGAAAGATGAGGAGCGGAGAGGAGGAGCGGAGGAACCCGAGAGGTGAGGAGCGGGAGAAAAAAGTGCAATGCGCATGCGCCGACTGTTTACTCTCGCTGAAATCTGGAGTAAGTTCGGACGACCCTGGACTACCCTGGACTGCCTCTCCGAACGGCAAATCTCTCGTCCGGGACTACACTGGTTCTCTCCGAACGGCCAAAAGTGGGCGTGGTCAGCCCTGGACTGCCCGGGACTGCCTCACCGAACAAACCCTATAAGATCTGAAGTTTTACAGCCTGTATTACAATCTAATTGTAGATTACTAATCTCTAACGGCCCTCTAGTAACACGATTGGGGGATTTTGTGCCAAACTCGATGCATTGAGTTTCAAATAAGAACTTTTGACAATGATTTACTGGTATACTTCAGCGAATTTAATAATACGGTATTGCTATACGTATATCCTTCCTATTTAAAGGGTACCTAGGATTTGGGTTTGAATAAACTTTTTACCGAAGTAATTAATCCTTCCACAAAAACAATTTCGAACCATTAGGAAAAAATCCTTTTACCGATAAAAATTGTTCTTTTCAAGAGATATTTATGGGTGACATATATCGTCACCAATATGGCAGATTATAGAATTTTTTTCACTCGAAAACTAACGAATCTGCGATTATACAAGTTTTTAGCAGATCATAATTAAAGTTTGACTCGACCTTCAAAATTTATTGCTAGATTTATTTCAATGCTCTTTGTTTTAAATGGATACTTCCTGCTTGTGACACTCCATTAGAAATTTCTCTAATTTGACTAATTTTGAACTTCAAAACATGGAAACAGCGAGCGTTGTTTTGTTCTGATAACCAATCAATGATATCTGGATGATTACCAGAACACTCTATTACTTGAGTTTATTCTGTATTATTCAGATACATTAATAATTTATAATAAAACAATAGAAAAATTAATACAATAATGAGACTCGCTAGTTTGATATTGTTGAAAATCGCCCATATATTCAGATTCGTAAATTATTGCCAAGCTGTAGTTGGAAAACTGTGCTTTGATAACGAGGCAGGATTTTGACAGTTGATAGGCCTTCCTAGTACCGTTATCATGGCTGCTAAAACAAAAATTCGCAAAACTCGCCAAATCGATAGTTCTCTGAAGTGTAAAAAAATCGATAGTTGGTTAGTGGAGACGATATGGGCGGTTCATCTTAATAACGAAAGTTTCTCAGTCGTGTTGCAGTCTAAACTGCACTGACTCACTAGTAACACGATTGTGAGATTCCCCATTATTTTTGTAAAAACGACGACTTGAGTTTGAAATGAAAAGTTATGGCAGATGAATAACTCTCTGCAAATAATAATTATTGCATATAAACTAGAAACTCTACAGCTTCTAGGTTCTCTTGTTGAACGTCAGTTTTAGAGCGGTCATAAGTCACCTCAAGGCTCCACTCTTTTGTGATCAGCTACCTCTTGGCATTTCTATCCATTCGCTTCCTTAGGTCAAGTGGTAGGAGCTCCGATTCAGAATCCGAACGATAGGAGATCGATCCCCGGTCGAGGGAAGTTAATTTTTGATGATTCAACAAAGTGGCGCATTCGTACCAGACCTGAATGGTCTCCTCAGCATTTCTCAGAGAAACAATAATTCATTAAGATTAGGTCATCAAAACAACTCCCTCCCAAGACACGAGTCGAGCCTCCGCCTATTCGGACAAACGTTGAGGTCAGCAGATCCCCCGCCCCGTCAATTAGGAACAATAACAAAAACTCCGAAGCCAGTAAAAAATAGCGCGTTTTCACTGGGTTGGAAAACGTTGTCCAAAGCTGCCCCTCACCTCCCTGACTAGGTAACGGAGTACCTAAGATTTCCTTACGGGGGGGGGGGGGGGGGGTGTTGTGATCAGCTACCTCTTCGCATTTCTGTCCATTCGCTTCCTTAGCTCAAGTGGTAGGAGCTCCGATTCAGAATCAGAACGATAGGAGATCCGATCCCTGGTCGAGGGAAGTCAATGTTTGATGATTCAACAACTCCACTTAAGGTTCCCTTTAAGCTATCCTTATTCCAGGAATCCTCACTCTATTACAGACAAACAGGACGAGAAGACTTTGAATCGCCAACCTCAATCAATTGAAAAACCAATACCTATTTTAATAAAAGTTGACTGATATAAAATGTCTTTATCGTTTCGTAATGATTGTGAGAACCAGTTAAGCAGCAGCAGGAGTTGAAAGGATTTTCAATGTACTGTTTTCTAGCAATTTCAGCATGGAACAGGCTTTAGCCTAGGATTAAGTATCCAAAAAGTGTCACGCAGGAGGAATGATAACGCGGGGAGGGCGACGGGCGTATGTCGCGCAGGGGTTATTCCCCACCCGACCAAAAGCGCTGCTAAAGCATGTTCCATGTTTCTTGAATTTTAGCCAAAGGCTCTAAGAAGTAAGTTAGGCGAGGCACGAGTTTTTATCAGTAATGGGGTATTTCGGTGGGTCGGAAATTCAGGTTTTTGACCTCAAATTTGGATTCAGCACCCTTGAAAACCTATATACTCAAACTTTTAGCCCAATGATACTATAAAATGTGGTACAAAAATTAATTAAAGAGATCACACGTTTGAAAAAGGCAGGCCGCTATAAATGCACACACACTAGGCAAGGACTACGCCGCGCGCGTGTGTGAGTAGTATTTTGTAGTATCCAAGAGGTCCTCCAAGGGTTTCTGTGCATGGATACTTTTTTCAAAGACAGCTGGCTAGCTACGTCACGATTGGCTAGCTACGTCACACCATTCAAATCTTCAACTTTCCTTAGCTTCTCTGATTTTTTAAAAACATTTTCTCGACGAACAGACCCAATTACCGTTATTCCTGAGCGATACTCTTTTGAAAAAAAAATAAAAATAAAAAAAATTGACTGAAATACCCCATTTTTAACTACTACTAATTGGTAAATTATTGGAAAAATTTTGCTTATTCATGACATTTTAGGAAAACCATGTTATTCCTGTTTGTGCCTGGGTTGGTGATTTAGGTTTTTCGTGTTAGGTAGCAATTATTTTGGATATTTGATTTTGAAAAATGTTATCACGGATACACGTTGACTAAATAAATTCTTGCACCACTTTTCCTTTTCCTACTTCACCTACCTAAGTCAACAAGTTTTTCATTCGATTTGCCATCCCTACATACTTTGTAACGTTAACCATCAAATTTTGAGAGGGTTAGATACTAACGTCAACCAGTTGTATTAAGTTGATAATCCGATATGTCTAGTATATCTCGTTACATTTTCTCCTTTATATCAGAGGTATCGATATCTCATTGACGATATATAATTTGATCAGTATATCGATATATTTCATTCGACTTCCATCCCTACGTAGGTCTACCGTCCGTAGTTTTTTAGGTTCGGTGACCTCAAAAACCTTAAATTGCTCTCACTTTCTTCGTTGTCTTACTGCCCTTTTCTCTTTATCTTCCAGTGTTTTTTTTTTTTTTTTTGAAAAATTAACTGTTCTATAATGTGATTATTGTGAAAAGGGCTCAAAAATCTACTCTCTCGTTATCTTTGAACTTTCTAACTACACTTTATCGTCGAAAAGATCTCCAATATCATCTCAACTACACCTTATCGTCAATTGGTGTAGATTAATGTCGTTTAAACGTTCTAAAAAAAATTGATTTTTTCTCCTTTTTTCAAATGGTGAATAATAATAGTTAACGGAATTTCTTTCATTGTGGTCGCACTGTAGAGACTAAAATATAATCTTTTTCGAAATGTAATCATTGGTTCAGGTGATAGGTGACTGCTATTTCATGATATACTTTGTGTCCGAAGAACAGGAAGATGAACGACTTGGAGGCTCAAGCTCACGAGCTCTTGCGGCACAGAGAGTGGGTGATGGCTCTTGACCTCTTTGATCAGCTTCTTGGACATGCGAGAGTCAAATGTCTTCCAAAAGAGCGCGTCGTCGTCTATCTGCTTGGAAGATCCGAATGCTTCCTCGAGCTTGGTTAGTAAACTTTCAAGAAATCCAGTATGAACAGTATTTTACTCTCAGTAGCCTAGTGGTCAGTCAGTATTTGTACGGAGATTCACACATATTGTCACTGTCTCATACTAATAGTTTTGGAACACTTTTATTACCTCAATTACCTCAGACACTTATTACAACAGACAATTATTACCTCTGATGTATATTCTTATTCCTGTTTTGTGTTGCACTATCGACGCATGTCGTAATACTAACCAGAGGGAAGGGAATCTACTTGCGTGTGTTTGTGTCTGTAGAAAGGCACGGCAGCAACTTCAATGCGAATCTACCTACCCACCAACCTATCTGAATTAGTTGTCATTATTTTTTCCCTTTTTAGTGGGTTGCCATCGTCAGTTTTGAGGTCCGTTCGTTCTTTTGTTAAAACGTTTTTCAATCCACAAATTCTACTTTAACGCTGACAAGAGAATATTGCATGAAAACACTTTCTAAGTCCATAACCGTTTTCTGATTATTTAGGTAAGCACGAGGCAGTGATTGCTGATTGTCGGAACATCATAAAGCTGGTAGGTGGCGTGAACGGCAGCGTGGGTGCTCGAGCTTGGCGACGGCTGCTCCACGCCCTGTTCACTCTTCAGCGTTTCAGTGAAGCTGAGGCTGCTGCTCTGGAATGGATTTCCTCTTCAGGTGAGATCATTGTTTAGTAGAACCGTAAATTAGGGTTACTTCTCTCAACTTTTTTAAGAACTTGTTATTCCCCTTGGGTAACTATCACTGGGCTGAAAGCTGAATGTGGGAGCCCGAGAAGCATTCTGATTGGTGGAGCTCCAGGACGTAGTTATAGCGGAAAGCAACAGATAGCGTTCATGATCACTTGTTCCCAACCTCATCACAACAAGTCACCTTGTTTATCACATATTTTTCTCCTTGGTGCGTTACCGGCTGCATCTAAGTAATTAATTTGATAACATTCAGTTATATTCGCGATATGTACGAAAAAATCAAGCGATTTTCAATAATACACTGGGTTTCAAACGTTTCTTTGGGCGGCAGTTGTCAATTGAATATTTGAACTACTGGCGATAGGGACAACAACAATTGCATGAGGAACTCTGAAAATACCTTTCCCCTCGATTGGTTTTTCCAAGTAATTTTTGCAAATCTAAATGATGATGAAACGAAAAGTTATCAAGTTCTGGTCATTCGAAAGGATTTGAAAAGAAGCGGTATGAAGTGTGTGGCCTCCCCCTCCCCACCACTTCCGTAGTAGTTCCTCAATCCTAGCTGAAAGTAGATAGCGCAACTGAAGCAGCCTCAAAAATGCTTGCACACCATTTTAACGTTGGCTTTCTTCTCTGTTAACTTGTCTCCATTACTCTGTGGTAACTATCCAATAAATGTCAAGCTGGGTTCACATAGGTGAGTAATGTACGTAATCCGTAGTGCGTAATTAGATGCTATTGGCTGGAGCCAATTGAGCGGGACTGATTTTTCCGGATGTCGACTTTTGGAGCAGAGTGTATCGTTTTGAAAAATTGGATATTTTACGCATTACGGATGAACTTCGACAAACTTCGTAATAAACTCTCGTCATTTCGGTCCCTTCGTCATTTGGGAACTCCGACCGACTTACCCGAAAATATGCTCCCGAGGCAAGCCCCAAACTCACGTCTCCAGAGACACATGCCACAGCTCGCTCGGTCACAGCTAACCCTCGGGTTTTACCTACACTAGTCAAAAACTTTAGTACAAAATTTAAATGTTGCTCCGTTGAAAGCTTATTAATCAGCGTGGTGTTGACGTTTTGAAATCACTCATTAAATTTCTAAAATTGTATGTTTTATGGGGAGAAATCTTAGTTTGAAAGGGGGGGGGGGGATTTAAAGTTTCAACAACTACTTCAGTAGTTGTTGAAAAAGAAGGGATTTGCTAAATGTTCCTATTGCGTTGCTAAACTTTCGAATTGGAATGCCAAAATTTCAAGATGAGGAAGGTGGGGGTGGGAAAGAGGAATGAAGGGAAGTGCCTCTATAAAATGACCACGCGTCTGGTGACACCACGGAGTACACCTAATGAGATGCCCAACTCGCGCAACTCTGTGTCACTTTTCTTGCACCATACTCCGCGCCATGACAAGGTCTCAGCCATCACCCTGATGTTTGGGTGCCACTCCTCTTAGCTCCGACACCGCTTGCCATAAATCATTTCTACCATACTTTCTTATCTTAGCCCGTCAGGTGAGCTCCATGTCCAAGCTGCCATTGACAACTTGGACATCCAGGATAATGCAAGACTGGTCGCTTCTTACCCTGGCCACTTGGCATGTGATACAATCTCTCCCTCTCAACATCCCAGCTGCTAGATGACAAAGCACCTGCTATCTGCTTGGCGACTGCATCATGACATAGGATGCGGCCTCCATGAGTCTGTGGACACTGCTGCACTACATGATACAGGTGTTCATTTCTACTTCGACAGGTACGACAAAGCGTATCTGTTGTCCCACGACTACCCCTTGAACACCTTACCGCTGTTGGCAGTGTTGCCACGTGGACGGTGTGGAAGTTTCGGTAGTTGCGGGCCCCAATGCCCTCCGAAGCCCAATCCACCCATTGGGATGAGATTTGGCTTTCAGAGCACTGTCGGAGTTCTTTATCACCTACTGACTCATTCAGCGCAGCAGCAAACTCAGCAGACGAACTGGGTTTTGGAGCAGATGGTGTTGCTCGGTCACACCATGCTAACTGCTGCCTGACAAAATCAAGACTAGCAGCAACATGGGCGACCCCCCAGCTCGACCCCTGAAGGGCTTGCAGGCACTGGCAGTGCAATGAAGGGATACATCCAGAGAGAGACACAATACCAAGCCCACCGGATTTGACCAGTGCGTGGACATAGGCACTTGAGACATTCATCTTAAAATTGCAAACGGTACTACGAGGCATGTCCAGAAAGTAAGTGTACCTACTCAAATTTTTTAGGGTTCAAAAAAATTTATTAAAAAAAAAAAATACGTGGTTACATAGTTATACATCTAAGCTATTTTTCTACGTAGTCGCCATTTCTCTCGATGCAGGTGGTTAGCCGGGGGATCAATTTTTTGATGCCTGCCTCGTAGAAATCTGCCGCCACCTCCTTCGTCCACTTGTCGACCTCCCTCTTCACCTCCTCGTCCGTTGGAAATTTTTTTCCACCCATGTGCGTCTTTAGAGAAGTGAAAAGATCGTCAGAAGAAAAAAGTTTCATCTCCAGTAACAATACACTTGAGAAAATCATCACCCTCCAGTTCATACCGTTCCAAAATCTCTTTAGAGTTCGCACTCGATTCAATTTGTGTTGTTCAGTCAGCTGTTTTGGGACCCATCTTGCGCACAGTTTATGAAATCCGAGGGTTTATGTGATTGTTTCGTGCAGCAGAGATCTGGATATTTGTGGAAACTTCGTAGAAGTTTCGTCCAGAGTCAATCTGCGATCGTCACGGACCGCATTCTCAATTTTTTCCACAAGTTCGTCAGTCACAATCTACGGTCTCCCACTCCTCAAATGGTCATGCACATTCGTACGACCGTTCTGAAACTCCCTGCACCACTTGTACACACTCGTACGATTCATATGTCCTTCGCCATAAATTGCCTTCACCTCATTAAAAATCTCAATCGGAGATTTCTCCTTCACAACGAGCTAACGGATTACCGCGCGGATTTCGCACTTGGCGGCAGAGTCGATCGACATCTTTCACGAGAAATGCTCCTGAGACCACAGTTTTCAACGTACTGACCTCGTTTTGGTCTTGTTTTGAAGGGGAGGAGTCACGCAGTGTGCCTTACATAGCAAAAAAAGTTTCCCTACGGCCGCGGGAGCTTCAGTACACTTACTTTCTGGACATGCCTCGTAACTTCGTACAATATACACGAAAAATGTTCTCTAGTGGTATAATTTGTAAGTCACTTCACACCCACAAATCCAATCTACCTTCTTATAATATTCGACGTTAAATTCACGGTACGAATCTGCACGATTTTTTAATTTCAACATCTGCTTGAGTCCTGGTAGGGACAGGAAGGAGTTGCCAGTTTTTCGAATTTCGCACTTTTCCACCGCCGACATACGTGAATAGTTTACTTTATTATAATGCACCGAATTATTCATCGTACCTACACTCATAAATAATCACAATACTTTGAAAAGCCAGGGACAGGGACTGGCAAGGCAGTAAACAAAATGGTGGACCAAAAATGGAATTCCCTTATTGGTTTTGTTTGCCTCAAAACTCAATTCCTCCATAAGGAAACCCAGATTGCAGAGTTCTCTGGCAGGGGCGCAATGAATCAAATCTGCTCAACATGAGACGATTTCCTGCTCTCTGGTTGGTCAATCTCATGTTCCTGCCTCCCTCGAAACACGTCACCCTCCCTAAAGCTTTATCTTTAGCTTCTTTATCTTTAAAGAAAGAGGGAGCTCCAGCCTCTGTTTTCGCGAGTAGATTCAACTAGCACAGCACCTATGATCGTGTCTCCTGTCACTAGCAAACTTACTCTTCAAGCGCAGAGGAACGAACTTTGAATTTTTTTTCAATTGGGGGGGGGGGGGGGCACATGCGCCTATGCTCTTATCAGTAGCCGCCCCTACCCCGCCCGAGTTGTCTTTTGGCTGGGGGTCATGACAAAATAAGCATGATCGTGAACAAAAAATGTAATAGGTAACTAAGTTGTTTACTGTTTAGTAAAACGTTTTTCTTGGATATTAAATTAGGTATCGTATTTACGAGTAAACTAGATATTTCATTACGTTACTAATCACTCTACTCTATTTCAGAAAAAAATTAGGAAATAACTTTTGACATTTTCATGTCTTTGCTTTGGCACATAAACTGAAAAATCGTCACGAAAACTTGCTCACGCGACCAATAAATAAAATAGACTCACTGTGTTGCGTATTGAACAATCAACTGTTTTGATGCTTGGGTACATGAACTAACAACCTTACTTCACTACCTTGTTGTGTAGTGGTTGACATGAAAATGTCCCAATGTGTTGCAGACTTTTCTTAGCAATTAGCAAAACAACTACAAAACAATTCGAAGTTTTTTTTATTTAAGTAATTTCACTTCATACTATGTTTCTTATCTTACCTACAAGTTAAGTTTCGAATCAATGTATTATATTGTTAATAAATAATTGCCAAAAGATCTATGCATGATTTTGGTTTATTATTTTCAATAATAAGCCTTTGGAATCGAGCAAGAAAAAAAAAATTTTAACCCCCCTTCAAAATTTGATGTTTTACGTTTCAAGGTACGTAGAATCCGAAAATCGAATAAAAAAATTTCCGTCCGTCCGCCGTACGCCGTACGCGGCACTTTTCTTAGCAACACTGGACCGATTTGGTTCAAATTTGGTATATGGGCTCCATTTGGGGTCTAGTTGTGCCGCGAAGCTTTTGGTTGATGTAGGTCACTTCTAAGGGGTGAAAATTAAGGGTTGAAATTTTCAAGAGTGCCCTAGCTCGAAAACTCTCGAAATAAAGGTATCGTTTTTTCACCAATTTTAAATAGTACAGAATTTTTAAAAAATTTTGAGACCATCCGGAGCTCTGTAGGACAAACCGTTCGGTCCCTACGAGTATTTGAAGGTTTTCCTTCGATAAAACAGAATCATGAGTGTGAATCGCAAAAGAGGTCTAATCGCCGTTCAAATTTTATCTGACTAAAATGCGATCGCTGTTCATTTCTTCGAGTTGTATTCAGTTTTGCCTTCTGCGTAACCAGTAATCAAATTTCCATATCAAGCTTTCTATTTTTCGAATCGAGTGTGAAGCGTTTAGTTCTTTCTAATAAACTTGATTGTGAAGGTGTGAAGCCAGTATAGTGTGGTAGGTAGTACCTACCAATAGTTGGTAGGTAAAAAAAAGTTGGTAGGTAAAAAAATGTTGGTGGGTAAAAAACGCTGCAAATCATTGCTCACTGATCAGATCACTGATCAGCTGAGTGAGCTCCGAAGCCATTTTCAATGCTATTGAATGGAAGTGCTCTTCCAGGCGTCTCCAGCATTCGAGGAGATCTTCTTCACTCCTCACATCACTGATCAGCTGAGTGAGCTCCGAAGCCATTTTCAATGCTATTGAATGGAGGTGCTCTTCCAGGCGTCTCCAGCATTCGAGGATATCTTCTTCACTCCTCACATCACTGATCAGCTGAGTGAGCTCCGAAGCCATTTTCAATCCTATTGAATGGAGGTGCTCTTCCAGGCGTCTCCAGCATTCGAGGAGATCTTCTTCACTCCTCAGATCACTGATCAGCTGAGTGAGCTCCGAAGCCATTTTCAATCCTATTGAATGGAAGTGCTCTTCCAGGCGTCTCCAGCATTCGAGGAGATCTTCTTCACTCTTCTGATCACTGATCAGCTGAGTGAGCTCCAAAGCCATTTTCAATCCTATTGAACGCAGGAGCTGAAATTTGAGAGGGAAGGTCAAGGGAGAATACAGATGGTGGTAGGTGCTATTGATGGAGAACCAGTGATCTATACAGAAGGATGATCTATACATAAAATAATAAACCTTTGAGCAATGATTTGCAGCGTTTTTTTCAGTGCAAGCAGTAAATTTTTGTTGTTAAAAGTCTGTCGGTCTGAGTATCTCCAAATTTTCGGGGTTTGATCTTTCCCAGTCTGCGAATTTTCAAATCTTCACTGTCTAGATTTTCCGAAGCTTTTCTAATCTTGAAAAACAGTTTTTAATTCTTTTAAATGTAGATTTCTACCTATATTTTTATTCGCAATCGGTTGTAATTTGCGCATACCTCCTCACAATCTTACCTCATCGTGTTTTAGTAAGGTGGGTAAGTAAACAACGGAAATGCTAATAGTACATCTATTGTGTTGAAACTATTTATGCGCAATGTTTATGTAAACAATCGTAAACAGGTCCATGAAAACATGAGAGCGGTAAGTGACTCCCAGTACGGCTAGTAATGACGAATCATGATGAAAAAACTAAAAAAGTATAATATTTATTAAAGCTATACAAGTTATTAAATTTTGGTGGATAAAATGGTTAATTTCGTTGGTACCTTCGGAAAATATCTGCTCTCAATTCATAATGGGGAATTTGCCTCACATTTTTTTTTTTTTTTCGAATGAGGGTTTGTTTTTATGGAATAAAACCATAGTGAGCTGCTCGAAAACGCATCCAAAAAAATTAGAGAATTTAAGGAAGATGGAAATTTTAAATGTGGTGGCAATGTGTAAGAGGCAGCCATGTTTGAAACGTGACGGATATTCTACCAATCTGACTTCAAAGGAGGTTCTGTGGCGCTTACCACAGAAGCGGAACATACACGAACTTTTACCTTCCGAGTAGTGCGCACAAGAGTGCGCCACGAACTGGCAGGAAGAACCCAAACACAAAAGTGACCAAAAGAAACAATATTACTCACTTTTTTACAATACGATTCTACCTACTAGTTTATCAAGCATTATTATTCTTCATCTTCTCTTATTTAGTTTCAAGATTTGAATCACATTATTCGAGTAGCCATTTCACTGGATCGTTTTGTGTCGCGGTGCTAGAACTCTGTCTGTTGTCGTTGTTTTCGCGTCGTTTTTTTTTTTCGTATGACGTCAACAATATTCCTCGATTTTCGCGGTGTTTTGTAACAGAGGTTCACTTGTTTAGTCATTTTCTCCTACGGTAATTTTTTCCCGTTGGTTATTCCTAGTGTTAAACGTTATTCTAGGGCCCTATAATAGGATTTGACTTGAAATTCCAGAATCTAAAATTGAGGCAAATTCCCCATTCGACAAAACAACAATACTCAAAATATATATACAAAACTGAATAATACCTTATCTTACTTTTGTTGTTAATTTTAATCATAATATTTCACTATAGGTGGTGCTATTGCGCCAGAAGCTCTGAAGATGTTGGAACACGCCAGGGAAGGTCTTCAGAATGGAAAACGCGTCCTCAACGGTCGAACTTACTCCGATGACGATTTACAACAACAGAATGAGAACTTTCAGGCTGCCCTCCTCGAGGAGATGAGACGCAGGAGGAATCCTTATCATCCTGTCAAATTGATTGAAAATGGAGTGGGTCCACTCCCACACCAGTCTCAACAGGTACGCTCGTAGTTTAAAGTCAGTTTTCTATTTCAAGTTGGAGGATGACGGAAATGGTTCGTTTCACATCCGTTTTAAACGCGCAATGCTAGCCCGCTTGGAAGGCGAAAACCCCCCGATGCTTCTGGAATTACCTACTCCTTACAACATGACGAAGATTTCCATCCGTCCCTTCCGAATGCCTTTCTTTTGAGGTGCCTATTGATTCGCCTCATTCTAAAGCCTCTAATTGCCTCCGTTAGTTTCTTCTTTATTTTCTTTATCTGCATTTTCTCTTATTATCTTTATTTTCCACGGTCACCACATCGGACCGCACAAATTACGTGATGAGAATTATGTTTGACCTAATATCCGCTGGTGCAGGACAAGACACGTTAAAAAACGCTGCAATTATTACACAAAAGTTTATTTTTTTAATATAGATCACTCGTCTGCAAAGAACACGGCTTTGCCATTGTTACCATCAGCCAACTTGAAGAAAAACATTTATCGCATTTCGGTCAGTAAAATTTGAACGGAGATTAGGCCTCTTTTCCAGTCCAACCCTTAAGTTCTCGTTGGGAGCGAACGATTTTTTCCTACAGGGCTCCACGTGGTCTCTAAAAATTCTATACTATCTTAAATTGATGGAAAAACATTACCTTTTTTATCAAAATTTTTTGAGTTGGTCGTTTCCAAAATTTCAAACTTTATTTTTTAACCCTTAGAAGTGACCTACATCAACCAAAAGCTTCGGGGCACAACTAGACCCCAAATGGAGCCTACATACCAAATTTCATCAAAATCGGTCAATGGTAACTGAGGAAAGTGCCGCGTACGGCGGGCGGACGGCCAAATTTTGGTTTATTATTTTCAATAATGAACCTTTGGAATCGACCAAGAAAAACTTTTTTTTTAACACCCCCTCAAAATTTGTTGGTTTACGTTTCAAGGTACGTAGAATCCAAAAATCGAATAAAAATTTGGCTGTAGGTCCGCCGTACGCGGCACTTTCCTCACTTAGCATTGATGAAATTTGGTATGTAGGCTCCATTTGGGGTCTAGTTGTGCCCCGAAGATTTTGGTTGATGTAGGTCACTTCTAAGGGTCAAAAAATGAATTTTGAAATTTTGAAAACGCCCTAACTCAAAAAATTTAGATATAAAGGTATTGTTTTTCCTTCAATTTAAGATTCTATAGAATTTTTTGAGACCACGCGGAGCTCTGTAGGACAAACCGTTCGCTCCCTACGAGAATTTAAGGGACGTAAGATAAATCAGAAACACGAGTGTGAATCGCAAAAGAGGCCTAATCTCCGTTCAAATTATTGCTGACCGAAATACGATCGATGTTTTTCTTCATGTTGGATGGTTGGTGGCTTTGCAGACGAGTGATCAATATAGAAAAATAATAAACCATTGTGTAATAATTTGCTACGTTTTTATTTGATTTTTGGATTCTACGTTACTTGAAACGTAAACCTCAAATTTTGAGAGGGGGAGGGGGACATTTTCTTGGTCGATTCCAAAGGTTCATTATTGAAAATAATGAACTAAAATTAGGTTTGTTCATTCTTTTCTGTCATTATATTCATTCATGTTTGTTGTATGTTACGTTTCACGCGTTAATTTGTTGTTACTACTTACCTTGAATTAAGTCATGTGATTGTGGCATCCTCCAATTTGATGTATAAAACCGCCAATTTGAAATTAAAAACCTCCATCTTGAAATGGAAAACCGCCAAATTGATGAGTAAAACCTACAAATTGACGTGAAAATGCTACATTTTATGGCACTGCCATCTTGTTCCTTTAGGAAAGGGGTTAAGCCTCAAGAGAATAGTTTGTTATACTGTATCAGTAGTGTTCTTAATTTTAAATTGAAAAAATTCATTCAAACTATGTTTTTGGTTTACTATTTTCAATAATGAACCTTTGGAATCGACCAAGAAAAAAATCTATCTAGTAGTGCACTACGTCGCCGGAATTCCGAATTTTGCCTATTAAAAAAACTTTGGTTCTCCCCTTCAGAGAGATAGGAAATTTAACGCTTTTTCCAATGGTATCGTCAAATTTGAGTTTATCTAGTAAATTGAAGGAGTAAAAAAAGTCGAATTTTAAGGGGGACAAAAAAATCTTATATTAGAAGATTTTTAATCAATTTTGCTCAAATTTGGAGGACAGTTTGGACCCAACATGGTGGCTAATTGATTCCATCACGATCCGATTAGTAAATAATCTACTTGTGAAATTTCTTTGAGACGGTTTGTTTTCTCAGTTTAGAAGGTGAGAAAGCGTTTAAATTGTCGGAAAATATGATTTCTCCTAAATCAAAATTTCTCAATCATTTTGCGTTTCATCAGAACACGTTAGAAAGTATTATAAAAGGTGTTGTTTCATGATAACATCCTGAAGGTCAGTAATTGTTTGTTTTCTGTCATATAATTTCAGCCCATACCAGTCCATATCCCACCGCCTAGTCTGCCGATTCAACAGCAACAACTCTTACAGCAGCAACAACAACTTTTACAGCAGCAACAACAACAACAGCTTCTTCAGCAGCAGCAACAGCTACAACAGCAACAGCTACAACAACAACAGCAATTACAGCAGCAGCAACAACAACTTCAACAACAGCAATTGCAGCAACAACTGTTGCAGCAACAGGTCCAACAACAGCAAGTGCTTGCTCAGCAAACGCTGCCACAACAACATACGACTCAGAGTAGTATTGAAGGTAATGTAGCAGTTAATATTAGGAACTTGAACTTCGATAATTGTATGGGGACAATATGATGTGGTATTGGCGGATTTAGGATTATAAACTAGTGTAATACATAGATTTTGCGTTCATTTCTGAGTTCAAGTTGATCTTCTTTGTCTCTTTTGTCTACTGAACTTGTTTACTTACATATTATTTTCAGTGGCCGTCAGTAGAACCTCAGTAGGGTCGAGCTCTAAAGATCTTCGACCTCTTTCGTGTATCTACTGCGGTTTGAATTTCTTGAGTCGGTCTGAATTGAAGGCACATTGCCAGACTGAAGCTCACCAAACTGTCATCATGAGCGATGAAGGGAGAGATTGGAAATGGAGACCTCCACCCCGTGGACAGATGGGAGACAACTACGTCCTCTGTGAAAGCTGGACAGAGCTTGTGAGTTTGCCTTCTCCTTCATGTGGTCTACCTTTTCTTGCTGTGTTTCGTGTCTAGTCTCTACCTGATTCTAGGCGCGGGAGAGGTGGGATTCTTCCTTCCCACAATTGTTTCTTTTGAACTTTTGAATGAGGAATTTCACCATGTCGGAATTTCCTATTTTTGACCCCAAATTGGATTCAGCACCTCTAAAAACCCCCTAATGCAAACTTTCAGCCCGAACTTCCTAATTTACGAATAAACAAAACAGTGTAGAAAATACGAATGTTTAAAAAAACCGGGAAAATGACGTCATCCTGGAATAGTTCATTTATGGTCGCTTGAAGCGCTGAGATCGAGAAATCTATAGTCCCCAGATGCAAAATTTCACGAAACAGTAAAGTTCGAAACCGAAAAACTGTAGAAAAAATAGAAAAAGCAAGATGGGGAAAATTAGGTTTCCCCTGTTTTTGTTTGATAACTTTTCTCTTAGAAAACACGATTTCGTCGTCCCAATGGGCAACACTGGGAGGAGACGGCGATCCGAACAGCCCAATCACCGAGCGTTCCCGCTTCACGTCCGTTTTCCCGGTTAGTTTTGAAATCAAAAATTTTTATTGTCTCCCAAAAATAACAGGAGACTTATTTTCCGAAAGCAGCCCGATTTTCATCTATCCCACACCATTAACTATTCAGGAAAAATGCAAACAGAATTCAGTGAAATTCCTCATTGTACTTTTTGAAATGAAACGGAACATTCACCCTCGTTTTTCAAGGGGATAGAGTATAGTTTGCTCCAAAACGATCAGATTTTTGTGAATAACTACCCCTCAAAAACCCAGGAAAAGTGTTAACTCATTTCCGATGAAAATGGTCTGTAGTACCTTTTGGAATCAAACTCCTCAATTTTACATAATCGTATTTTCGTTCTAAGGGAACTTGTCGATATGGAGCCCAGTGTGTTGAAGCCCATGGAATGGATGAGCTCATCGAATGGAGAGAGCGGTTCGAATACCGAAAGATGAAATTGCAACGGGCTTGCGAAAAAGAGCTTTACGGAAAGTCTTATACAGAACAACTTCTAGATAAGTAAGTATTATTATTATTATTCGAAAATTACATATTGAAATTCGATTTCTGAATATGTCACTAATTTAATAAATTTGTTTCACAGATGGTCTCAAACATCTGAACCGACAGACGTCATGAGAGAGCGTCTAGACTCCGTAGAGGATTCCTGCACGTCCCCGCTTGTAACTACCATGTCGACTAAAGTTAGTCGCCACGCTTGGAAATTTACGTTGAAGGGTTCTATCAAACTCAAAGCTGTGGCTCTTCTTCAAGACACACATCGAAATCACTTCTTCCTATCGTAAGTTGATGGACTTCAGTGCTAAATAGTAACTTGTTTGAATACGTCGAGATTCTACCTGAAATGGAACAAGTAATAAATATTATTTTATCAAAGTTTTCACTTGTGTGAGCGACAAAACTTATTTCTGTCTTATTTTGATTCCAAAAACCGAAAATATTTAGACCCTCTCCTTTTTGCCAACTTTCGCATGTGGTCCGCGAGCGCCCTCAGCTATTGGTCGTTGAGAGGCACTGTGTGTGAGACACTTCCTGAGTTTCTCCCATACAACTTCCCCCATGAAAAACTCCTTTAAATACGTTGTTTTTGAGAAAAACTCTTTGAAACACGTTGTTTTTGAGAAAAACGTCTTGAGACCGTTACTTACTGCGTTTCAAACATCAGGAAAGCAGTGGTTCTCCCTGTTGTACTCAGTACTGGTGGGGTTAGACTGGTCTTTAGATCGATGTCACTAGCTTTAGACGCAACAAATTTATTTATTAGATACACAACAGATAAACAGATTTATTAGTAGGTTGGTACCTAAACGAATAATTCGCTTGGAGATTGTCAATAATAAAATTAGTAATTACTCAAGGTAATTGCCCCACAAAAATACTGTTGGCACTCTCATTCGTTTCGAAGAATGGAAAGATGTTAAAAATTTGAAAATAATAATAATAATAGAAGTAACTCTACTCTCATATTATCCCAATGTGTGTATGAAGATTTCTGCGCGATTTTTTTTAAATGCATATTCAAATTTTGTCGATAATTTCACGGGCTTGTCGACGAAGCGCTTTACCCTGGCCTTTGCACGAATTTCGTCTGCTAGGCGTACTAGTAGTAGATGGCGGGGTTGTTCATAACGAACAGTAAAATAAATTTGATAGAGATAAACATTGGAAACTTTGAAAAATCATAGAAAAAGGTCTTCTCACGTTAGAAAGTTGGTGTCAAAATTCTCAGAATGAGGTCTACTTTAGATTAAAAATTTTCCCTGTGAAGGGTTCTCCATGGGAGGTAGACTCGATCCGCCGGTAGGTTCGTGAATCTGCCACCAAGGGGGCGCCACACGGACGCAAAGTTTCTATGGCAGAACTATAAACCAAGGGTTTCATGTTAGTAATAATTACTAACCATATTATCGGGAATAAATTGTTATAACTGTTCCCTGATTGATATTCGTAGAAAGCTTTCTTCCATTGTTTTATTTGGTCCAATTGTATGTTACACTTCAATTCAGTATTGGGAAACAAGGATTGCGGGCAGGAAAGTGAAGTGGCACGATGAGCCTCAAGGTCCGGTGCTTCGTTTCCAGATGAACCACGATGTCCATGGACCTAACAATCACAACTCGGATTCCTAGAGATTTGGGTGCGCTTAGGATTTGTAATATAGATGTTTCGATTTTAGAGAGCTTGGATGTAGGAGTTATATTTTCGAGTTTTGAAAGCGTTCCAGAGTCTTCTTATCGATACGATCAACAATGGCTCTGGTTGATCGTTCATTTCACATTATGGTCTCATTTCGGACTCCGTCAAACCTGGATTTTCTGCAGCTTTGCCTGAGCCCATTCCACTGCACAGAGTCTTTGTCGATTTCACTGGGCCTGGGACCAGCCTTCTGAAGCATACGCTTCTGGTCAACCCGAACTTCGGAAATATTTCCTCAAGGACTTGACTGGTCTTGAATTGTGAGCTTCAACGAGTAGCAATTGTGGCTCACAACTAAGAGAAGTCGATATGGCGCCGTGACCATGGCTTTTGGAACCTTCTGCCAATATATTGAGGGCTCTGGGTCCTAAGGTTGACGTTCTTGTCAAGAGCAACATTTTTTTCTAAAATACGTTTACTCCCTTGTCATGCGCAATAGACCTCAATGCTGAGGAACTCGCGTGCCCGTTATGGAATATTTTCAAAACATCTTTCCTGCGCTACACCATCGACCATAAACTATCAGTTAAGATTACTGTCATTAGAAGTTGTAGTTTTAATTTAGAACACATTCATTTGCAGGAGCATCAAAGTTTGTAATTCAACGGAGGGGGAGACGCCATTGCAGGATGTCACGCTGAACAGAGAGCAGGAGTGGGTCGGGGAAAGCTCTCCTCCTGACGAAGCTCTCTCACAGCCGCTAATTCACTCGGTCGAAGTTGGATTCGCTACAGATATTTACGGCACGTTCCGCCAATCAGTTGTGTTCGACTTTGGAGTCACTCCAGCTCTGGTTAAACACGTTTGCGTTGACGTGATGCCTGTTACTGATGCTGACAAAATGAAGGAATTGAAGAAGGTTCGTTTATATTAGAACCGTTTTCCGGTCAAATTTCCGCATTCATTTCTAAGAAATATACTGATTAGTTAAAATTTATTTTCAGGAACTTGTACTTTCCTCTACCGAACGATGGAACACACAAAATGCTACAGTCATCACGTATTCTACAACTACCGACTGCGATATGACCCGGAGAGAGCGGGAAAGAGAGAGCGAACTTCTATCAGCCTATCCTCAGCCATCCCCTGAAACATTCAGTCTGACACAGTCTACTGTGGCAGAAAAGCGACCAAACAGAGTCAACTACAGAGCGAGAATCCACGAGCTGTTATACGTAGAAGAAATGGCCCGTTACCAACTGGTAGGTTGTAGAGATCGAAACTACTCGTGTAATTATGGGTAGTACGAGTAAGACTTGAATTTTTCTCAATTTTCATATGAATGAAACAACCAACTTCCGATGTCAGGAAACAGCTGGTTTGACCACAAGTGCTCTGAGATCCCTTTTGTCTCGTACAGATAACCTCAAGTTTTGGAAATTTTCCAGGTTGCCAACTACAACATCGAAGCGAGATTGCAAATAGCAAAAAATTATTTACTGTCACCGAGCGGTGTGGCCTCTAGCACTGCTAAATATGCTCATAACGGGGAACTTTTCGCTCTCCTCAATTTGGGCAAGAACGTCAGTGAAGATACGTCAGCTGGGAGGCTGATATTGAACAACTGTGTGACAGTTCTCATAGCTCCGGCGAAGCCGAAAGGTAATTATTTGTCAGCCTGTTCCTGAAGAACTTGTGTTTAAATAAAATGTGGCTGGGCTCACTCACCATTTGGGTCATTGGAAATGAGTTTGAGGCTCTGATGTCTTATACTCAGTGAATCTTTTGCTGAGATTCTTATTCGTTTCCGCCATAGTTTACCCAGTGATGCGCGTTCCATGGTGACCAAATTGCTTCCTTTCTGGATCTCCAGAAGCTATCTCATCATCTTCTTATTCGTAAGGACATACTTCGTGGACTTACTTGGGAATAAAGGTGCCCGTCCACTAGGTCGACAGCGCGGCGCGACGCCAAAACAAATTTCTAGAAATATAATGGGAAATGATGGCAGCCCGTCCACTGGGTCGACAGCGCGGCGCGGGTCGAAAATTTTTCGCAATCTGTCGCTCTCCAGACTTCTGAAGTTCTAGTGGACGGAGGGCGAAGCGAAAATTTGTCTTCCCCCTCGACATTCTAAAATACTTTATAAACTTTTGCTCGTCTCTTAGCAAATCTTGGAACAGGTGATTGTGCTCCCCCAGGTCCATCCTCTTAATTGGATGGACCCAAAATCTTCTCCTTTTCCCACCGATTCGGTCCTCTTCTTCTGCTTCCAAAGCTGCAACTAAAATGAACATTTCTTCTTCGTCCGATGAAATCATAATATCTATGCCCGACATTTTCCTGAGAAGGCACCTTCACTCGACGTGGCAAAACGGCGGGTCGAAAAATCCGCTCCAGTGGACTCTAGACGTAGTGGACGGCCAGCTTAATACAATATGGGAAACAATACCGCAACCTAAGATGGAATTAAGAAATTTGTGACCTCAGATGGCACTGAAGATATCAAATTGAAATTGATTCAATTTACTAGAGTGATGCCTTTTCTTCAGACCAACGGATTTGTTCTGTCGACGACATGCCTCAGCACTAGTAAACAGGGTGTCCGGTTAAGGGCCGGAAAACTTCGCAAAAAAAGGAATTGGAACTAGCAATTTTGTTTTAATTCCTAGTTTTTCCGAATATTTTCAATTTCAAGGTTCTTTCGAGTTTTCGACCTTATCAAATCAAATGTTTTTTATTGTCACGTCCAAAAATGTCAAAACAATAGTCAAATAACAGACAAAACAAAACAAGGAACAAATACATCAATAAAAACGCTGCAAATTATTACACAATGGTTTATTATTTTTTATTTTTTTATTTGGTTGGTGGCTTTGCGTCTGCAAAGCCACCAACCATCCAACATGAAGAAAAACATCGATCGCATGTCGGTCAGCTATAATTTGAACGGAGATTAGGCCTCTTTTGCGATTCACACTCGTGTTTCTGATTTATCGTACGTCCAAACCCTAAATTCTCGTAGGGAGCGAACGGTTTGTCCTACAGAGCTCCGCGTGGTCTCAAAAAATTCTATAGAATCTTAAATTGAAGGAAAAACAATACCTTTATATCAAAATTGTTTGAGTTAGGGCGTTTTCAAAATATCAATTGATTTTGGAACCCTTAGAAGTGACCTACATCAACCAAAATCTTCGGGGCACAACTAGACCCCAAATGGAGCCTACATACCAAATTTCATCAAAATCGGTCAATGCTAAGTGGCAAAAGTGCCGCGGACGGCGGACGGACGGCCAAATTTTTATTAGATTTTTGGATTCTACGTACCTTGAAACGTAAACCATCAAATTTTGAGGGGGTGTTAAAAATTTTTTTTCTTGGTCGATTCCAAAGGTTCATTATCTATATACATAAAACCCCAACCGTACGTACGTACGTATGTCGTCCGAACGTGGGGGTCAGGGGTTCGATTCCAGGCCGCGACATCAAATTTTTTTTACATATCCACAATTGTTTGCCTGCTTTTCAGCTAGTTGAAAATAATAGACCAAAAGGAGTATAGGTCGTATATGGCTACTTAGACATAGATGTTACTAAAACTAAATGGAAAAAGTCGCTTATTTTTTTTAAGTTCTGCGCTTATTAATAAAAGCTTTATCGTACGTTTAAGGGACTCGCCAGTCTAGGATCGTACATTTTCGGGCAAAAATTATAAAACCTGACGCCATTCTGCATCCGATCATAATGAAAAGAAGTAGTGGGGCGTACTGGATTGGGTCGTAAATTACTGCAAAATCGCGTATTGTGGTTATGAATGTCTATCTCACCTTGGAGGAAGCAAGAGCTCCTATGAACCTAGCTTCCCTAATTTCTTCTAAACATTTTCTCGACGAACAGACCCAATGAGGAATTTCATCATGTCGGAATTTCCTATTTTTGACCCCAAAATCGGATTCAGCACCTCGAAAAACCTCCTAAGGCAAACTTTCAGCCCGAACTTCCTAATTTACGAATAAACAAAACAGTGTAGAAAATACGAATGTTTAAAAAAACCGGGAAAATGACGTCATGCTGGAATAGTTCATTTATGGCCGCTTGAAGCGCTGAGATCGAGAAATCTATAGTCCCCAGATGCAAAATTTCACGTAAGTTCGAAATCGAAAAACTGGAGAAAAAAAAAATAGAAAAAGCAATATGGGGAAAATTAGGTTTCCCCTGTTTTTGTTTCATAACTTTTCTCTTAGAAAACACGATTTTGTCGTCCCAATGGGCAACACTGGGAGGAGACGGCGATCCGAACAGCCCAATCAGCGAGCGTTCCCGCATCACGTCCGTTTTCCCGGTTAGTTTTGAAATAAAAAAATGTTGATTGTCTCCCAAAAATAACAGGAGACTTATTTTCCGAAATCAGCCCGATTTTCATCTATCCCACACCATTAACTATTCAGGAAAAATGCAAACAGAATTCGGTGAAATTCCTCATTACCATTATTCCTGAGCCATACTCTTTTGAAAAAAAAAAAAAAAATTGACTGAAATGCCTCATTACTGTAACTACCTTAATTTACCATAAAATGGTGAAAATAAGGCGCGGTTGGAAAGGGCGTCAAATTTTCCATCTTTCTAGTGCCTATACAAAACTATTTGTGGGGTCCTGATGGGTGAAAAATCAACTCGTACAGTAGTTTTTGTTGTTAAGTTTTACTTCCGAATGGATTTTCAAGTACCTCAACACCAAAAACTGCGCGAAGGTTCCCCTAAGACTTTAGGGTTGAATGGTGGGTGGGAGGAGCGATTGCTGAGTTGACGGCGTCTTCCGTCAAAAAGTCGATTTTGTTATAAAAAATTCACGTTTTCCCGCCTTCACCCACTCATTTCTCCCCTAAATTCGACTGTAACACATATTTTGTTATTATACCATTGGAAATCTGAGATCTGCGCAGTTTTGGTTTATTATTTTCAATAATGAACCTTTGGAATCGACCAAGAAAAAAAAAATTTTAACACCCCCTCAAAATTTGATGGTTTACGTTTCAAGGTACGTAGAATCCAAAAATCGAATAAAAATTTGGCCGTCCGTCCGCCGTACGCCGTACGCGGCACTTTTGCCACTTAGCATTGACCGATTTTGATGAAATTTGGTATGTAGGCTCCATTTGGGGTCTAGTTGTGCCCCGAAGCTTTTGGTTGATGTAGGTCACTCCTAAGGGTTCCAAAATCAATTTTGGAATTTTGAAAACGCCCTAACTCAAAAAATTTTGATATAAAGGTATTTTTTTTCCTTCAATTTAAGATTCTATAGAATTTTTAGAATTTTTTGAGACCACGCGGAGCTCTGTAGGACAAACCGTTCGCTCCCTACGAAAATTTAAGGGTTTATATTGAAATATATATATATATATAAATCAAAACACGAGTGTGAATCGCAATAGAGGCCTAATCTCCGTTCAAATTAGAGCTGACCGAAATGCGATCGATAGTTGGTGATTTTGATTTTTTTTTCATTTTTTTTATTTTTATTTTTTTATTTTTTTATTTTTTTTTTTTTTGATTTTTTTGTTCATATTGGATGGTTGGTGATATTGTAGACGAGTGATCTATATAAAAATAATAAACCGTTGTGTAATAATTTGCAGCGTTTTTGGTGTTGAGGTACGTGGAAAACCATGCGGAAGTAAAACCTCAACAACCAATAGAGAAAATAGAAAATGTCGCCAATTTGACAAAAATTACTTTACGAGTTGATTTTTTACCCATCAGGACCCCACAAATAGTTTTTTCTAGGTATTGGAAAGATGGAAAATTTGACGCCCTTTCCAACGGTGCCCTTATTTTACCTTTTACGGTCAATTAAGGTAGTAGTGATAATTTTAAAATTAAAAAAACTTGGAAAAACAAGGGGTTACGACAAAATTGCTAGGAGACATTTTCTCACTTAAATTAGTTTTAGAGTTGACTCCCGAAGTTTTCCGGTCCTTAACACGGGACACCCTGTATATTTGGAGAGAAGTTATTTCAATAATTTGACGGAAGTTAGTGTGGAACTGAACTAATACAGATGATCTTTGTTATATTATTTTGTACTCAGCCCTCTACAATTTGAAAATAAATCAGAAAATTGATACCTCATCCTCCTTAATAACGAAGGTAGGTATTCTCATACGGTTTGAGCTAATGGATGAGCGTTGAGAACCCCCGTTCCAATTTTATTGACTCGTGCATCGATATTTTGGGTCAGTCGACGAACACTGTGAATAAAGTTTATGAAGGAAGAACATTATTTCCACATATAATGACTTTGTGCGTGGGTTAAGACACTAAATTGCGGTTTCAGCTCCCGAAACGAACGAAAGCTCTGAGGACGAAAAACGAACTGTGTACGAAGCTCTAATTGAAGATAAAGGGAAAAATGTAATCTATCTGAGATTGTCATCTGCAACTGTTCAGGCACTTGAATTGAAGGTACTTTTTCTCTTTCCGAAAAAAAATCAAATAAATCCTACTGTATCACCAGATTGACTCTGTATTTACTCATCTTTGTTTTGATTCAAATCATTCATATTCATTGTTTTGATTGCAGCCCGATACTAAAGTATTGATGGACGTTCAGTTTCAACTTAACCGAGTTCCCTATTGCGAATGGCACCAAGCTATCGACAAAATCGCTGATTTTCGTATCATATTTCCTGAGACGTACGTCGAGCCTACGATTCCATGGTCTCCGCAGAGGTAAATTAGTTAGCTCTACTCCATTTTAGTTGATGATACAAAGCGCGAGTAATTTTACTAAAATATTCTTGAATTCGTTACAGACAATGGAGCTCCTCGGAGAATCGTCTGAATCCCAAACAGAGAGAAGCTGTTATGGCCATCACAACACCGCTTGAAGTTCAACTTCCGCCCATTCTCATTATAGGTTCGTACCTTGTTACTGTTACCTGTTGGTTTATTATTTTCAAAAGTGAACCATTGGAATCGAGCAAGAAGAAAATTTTTAGCCCCTTCCCCCCACCCTCTCCAACTTTGATGTTTTACGTTTCAAGGTACTTACATAGAATCCGAAAATTGAATTAAAAAAGTCTGTCAAGTGGGTGTGGCACATAGTTTCCTCGTATCCATAACCCGATTATATAGATGATCCGATGCATAGTAGTTAATCTCAAAACATCAGTCTCTAAATCTTCCACTACCCTCATAGGAATCATCTGCACGCTAATCTGGACAGTCCTAGAAAATTTTATCAAATTCGGATGAAAAATGTAAATGTTATGGCTGTTACAAGGATTTTAAGTATGCGCATGCGCAGAGGCTTCTGTAAATTTTAAGGCCTTGATTTTCATTGGGGACCATCTACAACCTAATCAGTGTAATCCCTGAAAATGTCATCAAAATCGGGTAGAAAATGTGGAAGTTATGGCAGATTACAAGGAATTCACGTTTGCGCATGCGCAGCGGCTACTATCAGTCCGGGGGTGATGATTTCCATTGGGGACCATCTACAACCTAATCAGTGTAATCCCTGAAAATGTCATCAAAATCGGGTAGAAAATGTGGAAGTTATGGCAGATTACAAGGAATTCACGTTTGCGCATGCGCAGCGGCTACTATCAGTCCGGGGGTGATGATCTTCATTGGGGACTATCTACAACCTAATCCGCATAATCCCTGAGAATTTCAACGAAATCGGGTAGAAAATGTTGAAGTTATGGCCGTTACAAGGAATTCACGTTTGTGCATGCGCAGCGGCTACTATCAGTCCGGGGGTGATGATTTTCATAGGGGACCATCTAAATACTAATCTGTAACATCTCTGAAAATTTCATTGAAATCGGATGGAAAATGTAGAAGTTATGGCCGTTACAAGGGAATTCACGTTTGCGCATGCGCAGTATCTTCTATCTGTCAGAGGATCATGATTTTCATAGGGGACCGTCTACACACCAATCCGCACAATCCCTGAAAATTTCATTGAAATCGGACAATAACTTCGTATAGTTATGCGCGTTACAAGGAATTCATGACAGACACACAGACACGGAACCAAAATTGTTCAGAAAGGTCTAAAACGCAAAACACGAGTGAAAATTTTGATTTTGGAGAGCTTTTTTTTTCGTCCTTGAAAAGTGAAAACAAAGCTTCCGCTACCTTGGTAGACTCGGAAGCAAAAAATGTGCTCGCAAAATCTAGGGTATTTCAACCGATTTCCAGGCAAACATTTTGGTAGAGCTTTAGGTTACGTATGAGGGGTGTCAGATGATTGAAAGGGAGGGAAAACTAGCGTTGTAATATCGCAAATTATGACGTCTTGCGAAATCTTCCCGTTCCTTCCTCAGCCAATCTAATCGAAATTTCGAGTTGAGAACTGGTCTGTAGGGGTTTTCAGTGGTGAACCTGAATTCCCCATTGCTCAAACGAATAGTTTTCCTAGCCTGATTAACAAACGTCATGCTGACTGCTACTGTGTACGAGTTTTTCTATTAACATACGATTTTTTTTCGTCGTTTCCAGGTCCCTTCGGTACAGGGAAAACCTACACTCTCGCCCAAGCCATCAAAGAAGTCCTACGACAGCCTGGCACTCGGGTGTTAGTTTGCACTCATTCCAATTCTGCAGCAGATCTGTACATAAAAGAGTATCTCCATCCGTACGTGGAGAGCGGACACGAAGAAGCGAGGCCCCTCAGGATATTCTACCATAGGAGATGGGTAGCCACTGTTCATCATATCGTACAGAAGGTAATAATTTGTACCAAATTCTGTGCACCAAATTGATTTGCCGAAGTAATTTTAAAAATTGAGCTTCCATTGTGAAGGATGGAGTTTTTCTTTTCGAATTATTCGATACAATACGTATTAACAACGTGTATTGTTAATTAGAATTGATTATATTGAAGAAATATATATATATACATATGATTTTTGGCGAAACTTCAGGGATCGTTTCAGAATGTTCCAAAATTTTTTCGAAAAAGTCGATTCTAAAAATTTTGAGGCCATTGCAATAGCATCATTTTCTTCGAAAATTCGCTAAAACCGGTTAATCATTTAATTATTGTACATTTCACAAATTAGTTACTATCAGTTAGCATCTACGAGTAATTATCATTACAAATCAACAATTTAAGGTTAATATTGAGGTTACACTCTTTGATAAGATACGAGTATACTATTCCTACTCAATGTGACTGACGTCATCATCTAAGTATTGGTCAAATAGCCTTTATAATTTATTTAAAATGAAAATTCCATTGGTATTAGGTCGTTAAATTACTACATACTTTCCTCATTATGTAGCAGTTAATCTGTTTTCATATGAGTTATAAATGTACATGACAAAAGTTACAAATACAACTATAGTTAGTAAAATTATCAATTACAAATCGGTTCTCGGTTTGTCGGTTTCTTCTCCGTTCTTTATTAATGAATGTGTTTTCCATTTCTGAACAGTACGCCATGATAGAATCCAATTCTCAAGGGATACGAACATTCAAAATACCGAAACTGGAAGACATTCTCAAGCACAGAGTCATCGTTGTAACTCTGAGTATATCAATGCATTTATCCACGATGGGACTCAGAAAAGGTACCTGCTACTAATGTTTTAAAAATGTATGTAACACCTATGATTCAATATAATTCAATAGAATTCCATCCAGCTGCTGCACGGCCACGACGACGATGTCTGAGGATTGAGTTTTAGCCGTCACCTAAGCAGCTGATTTCGAGTACAGACTAGACCACTTCTTTGACAGTAAGGTAGTCTTTGGAATCTTTCGAATTCCTCGCCGATGGCCTTCTTGGAGTGTAGACAGTTTTTGTTCAATGACAATGGGGAATTTGCCTCACATTTTTTTTTTTTCGAATGAGGGTTTATTTTTATGGAATAAAACCATAGTGAGCTGCTCGAAAACGCATCCAAAAAATTTAGAGAATTTAAGGAAGATGGAAATTTTAAATGTGGTGGCAATGTGTAAGAGGCAGCCATGTTTGAAACGTAACGGATATTCTACCAATCTGACTTCAAAGGAGGTTCTGTGGCGCTTACCACAGAAGCGGAAAATACACGAACTTTTAGCTTACAAGTAGTGCTCACAAGAGTGCGCCGCGAACTGGCAGGAAGAACCCAGACACAAAAGTGACCAAAAGAAACAATATTACTCACTTTTTTACAATACGATTCTACCTACTAGTTTATCAAGCATTATTAGTCTTCGTCTTCTCTTTTTTAGTTTCAAGATTTGAATCACATTATTCGAGTAGCCATTTCACTGGATCGTTTTGTGTGGCGTGCTAGAACTCTGTCTGTTGTCCGAGTTGTTTTCGCGTCGTTTTTTTTTTTTTCGTATGACGTCAACAATATTCCTCGATTTTCGCGGTGTTTTGTAACAGAGGCTTCACTTGTTTAGGCATTTTCTCCTACGGTAATTTTTTCCCCTTGGTTATTCCTAGTGTTAAACGTTATTCTAGGGCCCTATTATAGGATTTGACTTGAAATTCCAGAATCTAAAATTGAGGCAAATTCCCCATTAGTCATCTCAATAGGGATGCAAACAATCATCACAGTCATCACAGGAGCAAACAAGAGGGGTTAAAGAAGTTTTGTGTCTTTGGACCCAAAAACAATCATCATTTTGCGTGTTTCGAAGCTGCCGTTGTTTGGGCTACTTGGGGTCAAGTTGGATTAGAATTTTAAAAAAGGGAGTAACCCAGTCTGTATTCCTCCCCATGCTATAAGTAATATTTTTTGCTCAAGTATTCCTTTACAGATACCTCATACACCAGTGAGGCAGACAGGTCGCAATAGAAAAAAAGCTAATTAGGTGCCGATTCATTGTTTGTAATTAAAAGGATATTTGTTGACACCAACCCTACTGTTTTACGATACCTAGTTTTCTTCCTGTTATTTTAAACCTCTACTCAGTGTGACGTCACAGGTTGTGCGAAAATCATACCAAAAACGACCTGTTCATCATAGTGGAGTGAAGTTGTCAGTTAAGAATACACTCAAACTACCATTCAAGAGCATGTTCTAAAAATTAATGGAGCATTGATTTCGGAATTCGCTTTTTTTAGCGATTACTTACCGGCTACATCAAAAATAACTAGAATATTATTATTTACGAGAATTAACATCAGTATTCTGCTCTTCGTTTAGGTCACTTCACCCACATCCTTCTGGATGAAGCGGCTCAAGCCATGGAGTGTGAAGCCATTATGCCACTCGCTCTTGCAAACGACAGCACCCGTATTGTACTCGCTGGTGACCATATGCAGGTACATTCTCTTCACTTATCTTCCCACATCTAACTTCTATGTAATTGAAGATACACCGAATGCTAATAAAGATTTTCATTTCCGCAGTTGAGCCCTGAACTGTTTTCGGATTTCGCAAAAGAGCGCAACCTTCATATTTCTCTGTTGGAAAGGCTGTACGATCACTACCCCGCTAATTTCCCTTGCAAAGTACTTCTATGTGAGAATTACAGGGCTCATGAAGCTATTATCCAGGTAATACTACCCTATTACTAAGTAAAGTAAATTAAATTAGCCTTTCCAATTTCTCCTCAATTTTCCTGGTTTATTACGAGACGAACAGCCTACTCGTGGGAAAGTCATCAAAAGTCAGCTAAGACAGAAAAACGCTGCAAATTATTACACAAAAGTTTATTATTTTTCTATATAGATCACTCGTCTGCAAAGAACACGGCTTTGCCATTGTCACCATCTACCAACCATAGGTACTACCTACCTACTACATACCTACTTCACAATCAAGTTTATTTGGAAGAAATAAACGCTTCACACTCAGTTCGAAGAAACAGGGAGTCGAGGTTGCTCTAATTATTAGGAAATTTGATTACTCCGTGCTAAGGACGCAAAACTGAGTACAACTCGAAAAAAAGAACAACGATCAAAATGTCATTTTGGTCCGCTAAAATTTGAACGGAGATTAGGCCTCTTTTGGGATTCACACTCGTGTTTCTGATTTATCGTAAGTCCGACCTAGTTTTCGTAGGGAGCGAACGGTTTGTCCTACAGAGCTCCGCGTGGTCTCTAAAAATTCAACACTATTTCAAATTAGTGAAAAAAATATACCTTTATTTCGAGAGTTTTCGAGGTCACTTTTGAAAATTTCAACCCTTAATTTCACTCCTTAGAAGTGACTGACATCAACCAAAAGCTTCGCGGCACAACTAGACCCCAAATACTCATATGGACGGACAGCGTACGGCCGGACAATTTTTATTCGATTTTCGGATTCTACGTATCTTGAAACGTAAACCAACAAATTTTGAGGGAGTTAAAACTTTTTTTTCTTGGTCGATTCGAAAGGTTCAGTATTGAAAATAATAAAACCAAAATTACATAATAGTAAGCACTACAGGGTGTCCAAGTAACTACGCTCCCCCCACTTATTTTCTCTAATAGTGTAAGAAAAAAAATCGGATTAACGCTATTCTTCATAATTTTTTGCGTAGAATTAAAAAATGACAAAATTGCGCAGTGCGCAATCGCGCAACCATGCGCAATCATGATCAACTTTGTTTTTTCAAATGAGAACCCCCAATTTTTATTGCAGAATCGGATTCTACGTCAAATTTTATGAACATTTTACTTCGACAATTTTTTTTTCGGACGCGCGCAGCCCGCTCAGCAAGCGCTCAAAGATTGCGCCAAAGTTGAGATGAAGGTAAACCCCAAGTGCGGCACATCACTTAGCACTGTTTTTCTACGCTGAATCGCGTGGTGATATCCCTTTCTTGATTTGATTTCATTTTACCGTATCTACAGCTGAAAAAGTCACTTTTTGAGGAGGAAATCATCGATTTTCCGCGGAATCTTTTCCGAGTATTGTTTTCTTCTCGAATTATTACTCCTTTGTGCAGGTAGACAATACAGTTTACATTAAAAGTTATTATTTATCAAGAGTTTATTTAAGAGTTCTCAATTTATTAAGAGTTTATCGGTTAATTGTTTCAATCATTGTTCATCCAATCATGTTTTTAGAACACTGAAAATTATTTTGCAACATTTTGTAAAAATTATGTAGAAGTTTCCCGTTATTTTAAAATTTTAAAAATTTAATTTTTTTACATTTTATTAGGATGATTATTACCCTTTGTAAGAAAATCGATGATTTCCTCCTCAAAAAGTGACTTTTTCAGCTGTAAATACGGTAAAATGAAATCAAATCAAGAAAGGGATATCACCACGCGATTCAGCGTAGAAAAACAGTGCTAAGTGATGTGCCGCACTTGGGGTTTACCTTCACCTCAACTTAGGCGCAATCTCTGGGTTGCGCATCTTTGAACGCTCGCTGAGCGGGCTGCGCGCGTCCGAAAAAAAAGTTGTCTAAGTAAAATGTTCATAAAATTTGACGTAGAATCCGATTCTGCAATAAAATTGGGGGTTCTCATTTGAACAAACAAAGTTGATCATGGTTGCGCGATTGCGCACTGTGCAATTTTGTCATTTTTGAATTCTACGCAAAAAAATTATGAAGAATAGCGGTAATCCGATTTTTTACCTTACACTATTAGAGAAAATAAGTGGGGGGAGCGTAGTTACTTGGACACCCTGTATATTCTGTAATAATATTACAGTAACATCTCATATGATTTATGATATTAATCAATATTGAACGAGGAAGCTCACTCACTCACTGCCTGGGGTTGCCATTGGAAAAGAGTTTCAGGCTCTAATGGCTTATACTCTCCCTCTTTCGAGACCCCTTTATATTAAAAGAGGATTCCGCCGGCTACCCCTCTTCAGAGTTTGTAAATCTTTTGCGGAGATCAGCAAATTTCTTTTTTGCGTTTCCACGAAATTTTATTTTTTTTATTTATTTAATTTAGTTTATTCCCAAAAAGTATGATAGATACATGATAGTAATGTGTATAAACATAATAAGTAGTTACTTAACGCATTATTTACATGTCGCTTGATATATAGGTGGAAATTAATCTCCAATATGGTCTAACAGCCCGTGTTAGGAGATGAGTCGATCTCAAAAATCTCTATTTAAATATCTGCACTTCCATGATAAATTATAAACTTATATACTTAGTTGGAAAAAATAGAATTAAAATTAACAAATCTTGATCGTTTGGGCCGCATCATAGGCTCTCCATCATGTGAACAACTAATAATTTAAATATATTTTTTGTTTCTGTGTTTATCACTTCTTTTTTTATAGTCACAGGAAGTTGATTAAAAATTTTTATAGCACGATAGTGGTAATTATTTTGTGCAAAAGTGGTTCTGTACAGCGGCAAAGACATAGTCATGTCGTCTATAGTTCTGGTATTCAATCCATGTGTTGGAAAAGTAAACGTATCTTCTTTAAATAATTGTTTTATACAACATACGTCAACAATTTGCGAGAAAGGTAAAATGGCAAGCTTTTGAAAAATCGGAAAGGATGGGGCATTACAGAGAGCATTGGACATGACACGTATGAAGGCTTTTTGGGTAGTTTCAAGCGCTTTATAAGCGGATCTATAACCTCCACTCCACGCAGGCAGACAGTAGAGGAGAATAGAGGTAACCAGAGAGGAATATATTATTTTCATCAGCTTTTGGGAGACAATATTTTTTAATTTTGCAAAAACGTAAATCATTTTTCGGAGTTTCATATTTGATTCTCGAATTTGGAGTTCCCACTTCATCTGTTCATCATACACCAAACCTAAGGATTTTGTGTGTGCAACTTTTGTCACTACAGGGCAGGTATGACAGGTGGAATGACATTCACAATTTGATCCATGAACAATTAATTTGGGATTTACTGGTTGGGTTTTCTGGGTTAAACTAAAAGTTGAATAATTCGTTTTCTCCCAATTTAACGTTAACTTATTCCACAACAACCCGATGGTGTTCCGGCTTTTTGAGGTCAACCATAAGGCTTGTTTTGCATCATACGAGGTGATGAGCACGAACGTCTCTAATCAAGTATTAATTGATAACAACTGATTTTATTCAATGTCAATGGCGGTGGGGTGTGACGTCACCAGTTAACGTAAATAATCCATTCTAGATAATGATAGGTAGGACAGTTACCACTATACAGGGTGTTTCATAAGTAACGGACCATCCTTTCTATTTCAGTTATTTGTGTGAAAATTAAATAACTTGTCGAAGTAACCTTCCCTTATTGCTTCCGAGTCTACCAAGGTAGCGGAAGCTTTGTTTTCACTTTTCAAGGACGAAAAAAAAAAGTTCTCAAAAATCAAAATTTCCACTCGCGTTTTGCGTTTCAGACCTTTCTGAACAATTTTGGTTCCGTGTCTGTGTGTCTGTCATGAATTCCTTGTAACGCGCATAATTATACGAAGTTATTGTCCGATTTCTATCAAATTTTCAGGAATTGTGCGGGTTGGTGTGTAGACGGTCCCCTATGAAAATCATTATCCCCCGACTGATAGAAGCGACTGCTCATGCGCAAACGTGAATTTACTTGTAACGGCCATAACTTCCACATTTTCCACCCGATTTCGATGAAATTTTCAGGGATTATGTGGATTAGGTTGTAGATGGTCCCCTATGAAAATCATCGTCCTCGGCCTGAATGAAGCGACTGCGCATGCGCAAACGTGAATTCCTTGTAACGGCCATAACTTCCACATTTTCAATCCGATTTCAATGAAATTTTCAGGGATTTGATAGATTAGTATTTAGATGGTCCCCTATGAAAATCACAGATAATTGTTTTTCATAGAGGGATTCATTCATAGAGGGATGGTCTCCTGTGAGAATCTCAAATCCAATTAATTTCAGGTCATCGGTAGGATAAAGTCTTGATTTGAGCTCCTAAGGTCGCGGGTTCGAATCCCAGCCGAGGCTATGTATTTTTTTGATCCAATCACACACACCTACTCACTTAATTTTTCATCCGAATTTCCGAACATTATTTTCCGAACATCACGCTTTGGGCGTCGTGCATCCGCTCAGTATGCACCAGCTTTGTTTTTTCAAATGGAACCCCCCATTTTTTTGGAAACCCCCCAAAGATGCGCGACCCAGGGATTGTGCCACAATGAGGAATTTCACCGAATTCTGTTTGCATTTTTCCTGAATAGTTAATGGTGTGGGATAGGTGAAAATCGGGCTGATTTCGGAAAATAAATCTCCTGTTATTTTTGGGAGACAATCAAAATTTTTGATTTCAAAACTAACCGGGAAAACGGACGTGAAGCGGGAACGCTCGCTGATTGGGCTGTTCGGATCGCCGTCTCCTCCCAGTGTTGCCCATTGGGACGACGAAATCGTGTTTTCTAAGAGAAAAGTTATCAAACAAAAACAGGGGAAACCTCATTTTCCCCATCTTGCTTTTTCTATTTTTTTCTTCAGTTTTTCGATTTCGAACTTTACTGTTTCGTGAAATTTTGCATCTGGGACTGTAGATTTCTCGATCTCAGCGCTTCAAGTGGCCAAAAATGAACTATTCCAGGATGACGTCATTTTCCCGGTTTTTTTAAACGTTCGTATTTTCTACACTGTTTTGTTTATTCGTAAATCAGGAAGTTCGGGCTGAAAGTTTGCCTTAGGAGGTTTTTCGAGGTGCTGAATCCGATTTTGGGGTCAAAAATAGGAAATTCCGACATGGTGAAATACCTCATTGAGATGAAGGTAGACCTCATGTGTGACACATCATTTAGCACTGTTGTTCTACGCTGAATCTCGCGGTGATATCCCTTTCTTGATTTCGTTTCATTTTACCGAATTTACAGCAGAAAAAGTCACTTTTTGAGGAGTAAATCATCGATTTTCCGTGGAATCTTCTGAGTATCGTTGCCTTCACGAATTATTTCTCCTCTGACACAATTTTATATATTTTACATTTTTTTACACTTCATTGGGATTGATTCATTACCCTTCTGAAGAAAATCGACGATTCCCACCTCAAGCAGTGAATTTTTCGGCTGTAAATGCGGTAAAATGAAATGAAATAACGAATGGGATACCGTGCTAAGTGATGTGTCACATGAGGTCTACCTTCGTCTCAATTATGGCACAATCCCTGGGTCGCGCATCTTGGAGCGCTCGCTGGGCGGGTTGCGCGCGTTAAAAAAAAAAAGTTGTAGAAGTAAAATGTTTATAAAATTTGATGAAGAATCCCATTTGAAAAAAAAACAAAGTTGGTGCACACTGCGCGCATTTTTTGTGCACATGAGCGACGCGCTTAAATGTGATGTTCGATTTCTTTGGAGGTTACTTCGACAATTTTCTTATATTTTCACCCAAACAACGGAAATAGAGGGGGTGGTCCGTTACTTATGAAACACCCTGTATGCAATCTTATGAGTCCTTCCGCTGTTTTCTACTTCTTTTGCTTCTCATTCAAGAAAATAAAATTTAAAAAAACCTAGGTAATCTTGCTTTTGGAACAGTAAACTCAAATCGTGCATAAGAGAGACGTCCCTACCTACGTGGATGAGGGATCAGTAAAGAACGTGATGGATTGAGAAATTTTTGAAAATGAAAGTTTTGAAGGACTACCTGGAAGGAACTACTTGTAAGAGAAGATGAGTTGTACCTCTTAGTCCAAAGCCAGAAGAAATGCGAAAGACTAATACAGTTTTACTGTACCCGAAATTATTTTGTTGGCCTACTACAAGAATCTTTCTAAGCTAATGGTAAGGTGTGTTGTTGTACCCTGGGCTCAGTTATAATCTTTTCCTTGTTACAGTTTACATCAGAACTATTCTATGAGCAAAAACTCGTCAGCAGTGGGAAACAGCCTCGACACGATTACTTCTATCCTCTTACGTTTTTCACAACACGAGGAGAAGACGTCCAAGATCACAACTCAACTGCGTTCTACAACAACTCTGAAGTACGTAGCTAGAATATTTCTAGAAATACCTAGGTATTATTTTCAAGTTTATGGTATCAAAATTAGGTTCATAATCATTTTAGGGCCGGTTCAAACAAAATTTTACCCCAAAGGTTGAAGTTTACCATAAGATTATGTAACTCTGATAAGGAAAATTGCGTCGATTATTTTTCGAGACAATCGAAAAGTTTACCTGGGTTACAAAACCCCACAGAGGTTGAATGCAGTTTATCATGGCTATCTACTCGGAATCGAGAAAATTAATAGCGGCTCGTGGTTAGTTTGGATTTCGCCTTGAATCTCCGAAATTTTACAGGTTCGAAACCAATTAATTAACCCTCATTTATAATTCAAAATAAATAATAGGATATTGCTTGACCACGGAAATAATCCAGTATTAAACATCTATCTAGTGTTCTCAAAATTCAGCTGGAAACGAAAACTGCCTCGCATGTTGGCCAAAGCTACCCTGCATCCATGGTTCTACTGTTGAGTCATCAAAAATTAACTTCTCTCGATGGGGATCAAAAGTTTCGACTAAACTATATTTACACTTCTGAGTCGGAGCTCGCTACTTCTGAGCTAAGGAAGTGAATGAACAGAAAGCGTGACGGTCCTAGAGGCAGGAGGTGAGATGTCAAGGGATATAATGATCGGGCGAGGGGTACGCCAGGGGGATCCCCTGTCACCACTCCTCTTCAACCTGGTCGTGGATACGGCCTTGGGTAAGCTGCCCACAGAAGTAGGGTTTGATCTCGCCCCTGGGGTGCGAGTAGGAGCATTGGCCTTTGCCGATGATGTTATCCTACTCGCAGAAACCCGTGAGGGCTTGCAGATTGCCCTCAACGCATTTGCTAAGCAGCTAGCCAGGTGTGGACTTGTGGTCAACCCCAATAAATGCGGGTCGGTCTCCTTGGTCCCGTCGGGTCGCCAACATAAGGTGAAGGTTGTGGATGGGGGTTTTGTCATTGGACAATCCCCCATTCCTTCCCAATCTGTGTTTGAGGTTTGGCGGTACCTTGGAGTCGACTTCATGGGGGTGACCACCATTACTGCCAGCCGTGTGGACCTTGGTAGAGCGCTAGCTCGCGCTACCAAGGCTCCATTGAAGCCACAGCAGAAGCTGCGCCTCCTCCGCACGTACTTACTGCCAAAGCTAACCTATGGGTTAGTCTTTGGTAGGCTTACGGCAGGGAGGCTGCAGGAATTAGATCGTGAAGTACGCTCTGCTGTGCGCTCTTGGCTGAAATTCCCGCCTGGTGTCCCAAGTGCCTACATCCATGCACCAGTTAAATCTGGTGGGCTCGGTATTGTGTCCCTCTCAGCAAGCATCCCCTCTCTGCGCCGCCAGCCCCTGCTAGCCCTCCGAGGGTCGAGCTGGGGGGTCGCCCGTGCTGCTGCTGATCTTGATTTTGTCAGGCAGCAGTTAGCATGGTGCGACCGAGCAACACCATCTGCTCCAAAACCCAGTTCGTCTGCTGAGTTCGCTGCTGCGCTGCATGAATCAGTAGATGGTATGGAACTCCGACAGTGCTCCGAAAGCCTAATCTCTTCCCAGTGGGTGGATTGGGCTTCGGAGGGCATTGGGGCCTACGACTACCGAGACTTCCACGCCGTCCGTGTGGCATCTCTGCCAACTGCGGTGAGGTGTACGAGAGGTAGTCGTGGGGCAACCCTACCCCTTTGCCGCGCCTGTTGGAGTCGAAGTGAACATCTTTATCATGTGGTGCAGCAGTGTCCACGAACTCATGGGGGCAGCATTCTACGTCATGATGCGGTCGCCAAGCAGATAGCAGGTGCCTTGTCATCTAGCGGCTGGGATGTTGAGAGGGAGAGGTTATACCACATGCCGAGTGACCAGGGTAAGAAGCCTGACATCGTTGCCGTCAAGCCTGACCAGTCTTGCATTATCCTGGATGTCCATGTTGTCAATGGCAGCTTGGACATGGAGCAGACTTGGCGGGCTAAGATAAGGAAATATGACACGAATGATTTACGGCAAGCGGTGTCAGAGCTAAAAGGAGTGGCACCCAACAACATCAGGGTGATGGCTGCAACATTGTCATGGCGCGGAGTATGGTGCAAGAAAAGTGAAAGAGAGTTGCGCGAGTTGGGCATCTCAGTAGGCGTACTCCGTGGTATCACCACCCGCGTCCTGCTCGGCTCATATTTGAACTGGTGGTCGTTCTATAGAGGCACTTCCCTTCATCCCTCTCTCCCACCCCACCATCCTCACCTTCCCTAATCCCGAGGGCCGGCGTCGGGTGAGTCCTGGGCGTCCTCCCCATTATATTTGATTTATTTATTTATTTTATATTGATGGCGTGCCCCCTGCGTCTTTCAGGGGAGTTTCTTTAAAAAAAAAAAATTGCTGATCACAACACTATCATTGTCTTTCAAATGACCAAAGCTATCTACGTTTCTCTAGTATAGTGAAATTGTAAGTATAGTCGAGGTAAAGTCAAACACGGAATACCGAACACTAAAAATCTTGCCAAGAATAACACTCTACACTCCCAGACTTGGAATCAGCTGTGATGGCAATCGCTGTGGCACGCATCCTTTAGCAACGAGTCTCAGATCAGCTACTGCAGGAAAGCCATGAGTTCAAATCTCGCCACACAGGCGTGTTTTCGTGTGTCCCGGGCTCAGCCCCCCCCCCCCCCCCCCGCTCGTCACAACTATTTTATGATCACGTTGTTTTTTGACATTTGAATTACATTTCAACTAACCAGATCGCAAAAGAGGGAATTGGAACTGTTTGTTTACATTTTGCTGGACAACTTGAGTGACATTGTTGCTGACTGTGTTTCAAGTCGGACAAATGACGTTTTTCTGAGTCAGAAAAACTGACGTTTTTCAAGTCAGACTGAAGTTTTTCGGGAAAAATTGGCAAAGTGTAGTGAAAAAATAGTAGTGAAACACCACAAAGTAATAAAACACCATGGAACTGTCTGATTTTTAATCCATGAGGAACATGGATGTGAAACGAATTTCAGAGCATTGGTATCCATGGCAACTGTCAAGTTCGTCATGAGAGTCTGGACCCCAGAAAGTATTGTCGGTTTCAGCGCTACCTACCACCACTTCAGCGAACTATTATCCTTTTTCAGCTCGATGAGAGCGTGGTCAAGCGGCATTTCTGAAAAGTAGGCTTACCTCGATTTTACCACCTCGGTTTTACCACTCCCTAATTTCTAAGTTTGGCGGCTTTACTTCCCTGCCTTTTTAAATTGCGAGGAAAAGGAAGTTGTTATTGCATTTTTGTGTTGTTTTCAATTGTTGTGTTGTTCTTCTTTGCTACATTGTAATCTTGGGATAACTGCAAGTTAGAGGAGTGACGGTAATGCGGTAGGGAGCGTGATCACCTGATAAGATATCAGAAATGGTAGTTAGTTGAAGTGGCGGCAGGTAGCGCTGAAACCCGACAATACTGTCTGGGGGCTAGACGCTCCTAAGTTCGTCAACGTTGAATGAATAATCAATTCTACCAAGGTAACCGTAACCCAAGCACGAACATTTATTTTGAACGCTCATCTTTTCAACCTCAAGGTTAAAGCAAACTTGACTTTATCCATACGTAATTATCATGGTTACAGATTTTTTTTTTTGACATGGATATGTCTTAGTTCTAGGGGTCATTCCAAAATTTTCGACACACAAAACATTGCCACTTTTTTTGTGATGCTTTGAACGCAGGAAGCTGAAATTTGAGAGACAGGGTCAATCGATACATACTTCTATACATAATCAAAGTTGATGATCACTGATCAGCTGAGTGAGCTCCAAGGCCATTTCCTCTCCTGTTGAACGCAGGAACTAACTTCCTCATTTTCCACCCCACAAAAATCGTTCACCACTCATTGGAATCTCTCAATTTATTAAACATGGTACATGGTCCCTAATATGAATGTACCTGTACGGAAAGCTGAATTATGCGCATGTGTTTGGTGTTTTTATGATCGTGAGTAACAAATGAGATGTCAACATGATCGTGAGAGGATAATAGGTATCGTCATCCAACAGATCCCTTTGAAGCGTTACGGAGGCAGGGTCAATAGAGAATGCTGAAGGCGCCTGAGTGGTCACTGATCAGCTGAGTGAGCTCCAAGGGCCATTTTCTCTCCTGTTGAACGCAGGAAGCTGAAATTTGAGAGGCAGGGTCAATAGAGAATGCTGAAGGCGCCTGAGTGGTCACTGATCAGCTGAGTGAGCTCCAAGGGCCATTTTCTCTCCTGTTGAACGCAGAAAGCTGAAATTTGAGAGGCAGGGTCAATAGAGAATGCTGAAGGCGCCTGAGTGGTCACTGATCAGCTGAGTGAGCTCCAAGGGCCATTTTCTCTCCTGTTGAACGCAGGAAGCTGAAATTTGAGAGGCAGGGTCAATAGAGAATGCTGAAGGCGCCTGAGTGGTCACTGATCAGCTGAGTGAGCTCCGAGGCCATTTTCTCTCCTGTTGAACGCAGGAAGCTGAAATTTGAGAGGCAGGGTCAATAGAGAATGCTGAAGGCGCCTGAGTGGTCACTGATCAGCTGAGTGAGCTCCGAGGCCATTTTCTCTCCTGTTGAACGCAGGAAGCTGAAATTTGAGAGGCAGGGTCAATAGAGAATGCTGAAGGCGCCTGAGTGGTCACTGATCAGCTGAGTGAGCTCCAAGGCCATTTCCTCTCCTGTTGAACGCAGGAACCTGAAATTTCAGAGGGCGGGTCAATGGAGAATGCAGAAGGCGCCTGAGTGGTCACTGATCAGCTGAGTGAGCTCCAATGCCATTTTCTCTCCTGTTGAACGCAGGAAGCTGAAATTTGAGAGGCAGGGTCAATAGAGAATGCTGAAGGCGCCTGAGTGGTCACTGATCAGCTGAGTGAGCTCCGAGGCCATTTTCTCTCCTGTTGAACGCAGGAAGCTGAAATTTGAGAGGCAGGGTCAATAGAGAATGCTGAAGGCGCCTGAGTGGTCACTGACCAGCTGAGTGAGCTCCAAGGCCATTTCCTCTCCTGTTGAACGCAGGAACCTGAAATTTGAGAGGCAGGGTCAATAGAGAATGCTGAAGGCGCCTGAATGGTCACTGATCAGCTGAGTGAGCTCCGAGGCCATTTTCTCTCCTGTTGAACGCAGGAAGCTGAAATTTGAGAGGCAGGGTCAATAGAGAATGCTGAAGGCGCCTGAGTGGTCACTGATCAGCTGAGTGAGCTCCGAGGCCATTTTCTCTCCTGTTGAACGCAGGAAGCTGAAATTTGAGAGGCAGGGTCAATAGAGAATGCTGAAGGCGCCTGAGTGGTCACTGATCAGCTGAGTGAGCTCATCATTTAAATTGCCATCATAAGACATATCCATGTACAGATGTATCCGCATGCAGAGTAGATACATTCAATAAGCAAGAGTTTCCTCGTTTTTGAACGGGGCCTGAGTTTTCTTGTGCATAGAATTGGTATGTCTTTTTTTTTTTGTCGATTGTAGGAAATATCCGTGCTGTGAACAGTCCTCAACTGGCTTCTTTGGCTCAGAGGTAGCGAATCTCACTAATTCCATCCCCTAGCTTTCGTTTACTAGAAATCGCTCCCAGGCTCGGCAAGCCTTTAGTTTTAAACCGTAACTTTCGTACTTATCTGATGGAGTTTTAGAATGTTATCATTGTAGAGAAAAGAGTACCTACGAGGTCTCCCATGTGCAAAAAGTCTCCACGTCCGTTTTATTGTGAATATCGACAATGCTTCCATAGTTGTAGCATTGAGTTAGTTTTTCTAGCTGTTGTTCAAACTGTTGTCGACTGGTGTTCGCATCGTGCCAGCGCATATGGAGTGTTTCAAACCAAATGCAAAAGTTGCCGCCCTTGGAAGCTGAAGGTTGAAATTCACCTGAAAAAATTATTCAAATTAATATTTTGTCACTTCTCTGAAAGAACTGCAACTTCCCTGATTCGACTTATGATTTGACTGTGGCAAATTCTTCTTCCTAATTTGTCTAATACATTCTCCTAGTTGAAACTATAAATACAGTATTTCGATTATAACATTTATCAGTATTTCGTTTATAACATTTATCAGTATTTCGTTTATAATATAGTGATAGGTCGGATGAAACCATGGGATTTGCATCCGAGCATGCATATTTCTTACACCAGCTCTATATCTTTTTCTGTTCCGGGTATAGTAATAATTTAACCAAATTTACGTTTATTTTCAACTACAGTTTCATTTATTCCAAATAAACAAGGATTAATGTTGAAAATTTTGATTGATTGGAGGAGGAATTTTGATTGATTTGAAGCAGGAAAGTAGCATTACGAGTTGATTTGAATAAATCTTGCGTTTTTTTTTAATTTGCATATTCTTTGATTGTGATTATTGCTGAGGTAGAAAAAAGAATCACCGAAATCCTCAACTGCATTCACCATTCGGCACAGAAATGCATCATAATGGTTCCTCCTAGGACGGGGAGGAACTGATTAGCTTCATCAAATCTCAGTTGAAAATCACAACTACTAACCAAGTAAGCTGTTGGGCCAGGGATATCCGAAGCTATTTTTGAAGCTCGTTTGTTTGACATAATGGCCCGGGGAGCTTGGATTTTGTACAAATTCGAGTCCACTGCGGTATATTCCGCTGGGCCTGGTGCACGATGGATTTGTCTCATATAGGGTCGCGATTGCCTGAAATTTCCCATTAATAAGTGTCACGTTTTACTTTATAAGTGAGATATTTTGCTTACAATTCTATCCTACTACCGTTAGCCCTAGTGTAAACATCTTGTTCTTGGTGAGACTTGGTTGGAAAATTGTTTTCTCATTGGCAGTTCTGTTGACCAGAAAATAACAAAAATAATGAAAAACTTTTATACAAAGGTTAATTTTTCTACACAGATCACTCGCCTGCAAAGAACACGGCTTTCCATCGCCACCTCATACCAACTATATTTTTGTTTCACAATTTGGAAGAAATCGACGCTTCACACTAAATTCGAAGAAATAAAGAGTTGTGGGTGCCATCATTAGAAAATTTGATTACTGGTTTGTAAGGACGCAAAACTGAGTTCAACTCGAAGAAACGAACAACGATCGCTTTTTGATCAGTTGAAATTTTAACGGAGATTAAGCCTTCTTGCGATTCACACTCGTGTTTCTGATTTACAATTGCGGCACAACTAGACCCCAAATGGAGCTGTTACACCAAATTTCATCTAAATCGGTCCTTGGTAACTGAGGAAAGTGCCGCGTACGGTGGACGGGCGGATTTTTTAGAATTCGATTTTACAGATTAGGAGTATTGGATTCCTATTCAACCACCTTATTGCATTACTTATATTTCTTGGTCAACCTATTTTCTTTAAACATTCATCATAGTACAAAACTACTGCCTGAAGGGGCGCGTAGGTACCTACTATTACTAAAAGAAACTCATTACAGTGAGAAAGCAGGAGCTCTCTTGAGATCAGGCACGACGTATCCCATGGTGTCTGGTATTTTGTACTGATTGGGTGCTGGAGTGAACCCTTTCGTGCTTGTATAGTGTCGCCCTGCGATTGTAAACCCCTTCATTTCGTGGGGCAGTAGTTGACGCTTCTCTTCTTGAAATCCCAACACTTTTCTTGGCGGTTCCACTTTTTTCTGCAGATTACAAGGGATTTTGAAAGATTTAGTTTTACAAAGTGATCAAGCGATCTTAGCGTTGTTTGTTTACTATCTCAGTATGTATGATACTAAAAGTAGGTAAGTTGTAAAAGATATTGAAATTGTGCATAACAATGAATTATTAAGAAATGACTAAGCTGGTTAAGTGGTTCTGTATGACTTGCGTCTCCGTGCACCGCCCAGAGGGATTCCGAATGCGCTCTTGCGGAGCTGCGAGAAAGTTCACCTCAACTCAAACTCCTAATTTTAATGTCTTGACCGGAGCTATGCCAAACTTTAGTGATTATGATGGTGAAGTCGTGGATGATGATGACCAGAGATGATGTTGCGAGAGTTGATCATTTTTGCATTATTATTTACTGATCAATGAGATAGAAAAATAAATCATAGGCATGTGATTTGCGGGAATTACTACGTGTGATTAAAGGAACGAGGATGAGAAGTAGGGTGTAAGTTAATGTTTAAGGATTATGAATGGGACAATGGTCAGAACGACAATTTGCATTCTATAACAAACAGATAAAGCATTTTCTTTGTGGTGAAATCGACATTTATTGATTTTGAATTTATTGATTTTTCCCGTGAGGCACCGAAAGACTGGAATATTTCCACGTACAATCATTATTTTATCAATGGTAGAGAAAAAAAGCCCAACTCAAGGTCTCAACTACCTGTCCTAATATTTAATCACGAAGATTCATTCTGGCTCAAATAGATGTCAAAAAGAAAGTAGGTGGAAAGTAACGGCAATAAAGGAGTACTGTTTTGAGGCAACATAAATATTAATTTCCTTCTTTTCAAAATGTTTTGAAATTTCTCCAAGTTTGCCTAAATTTCTTTTCTGTAACCCCAACGTCTCTTTATTTCCCTCGTTCTAATATAGGTGTAACAGCCTAGTTATCACTTCATATTACCGATTCAGATCAATAGAATGTATTCAGAGAGCTCTTTCTAAATGAGCTACTGCTAGAAGGGACTTAATTATTAAAGACAAAAATATCCTATCCACTGTCTGGTATTATAGGATACAAGATAATATAAATACCTACACCAAACCTTATTTGCTCCCGCGCATCAATAATATTATTGCAAAGCGACAGTTAGAAGAATGTAGGAATACGAAAACGAATAATACAAATACACAAGCAATATAAAAAAAAAGTGTCTTTATTTTTAGTGATTTGACTAGGTAGACCTCCAAAGTATAATATCACAACATTTAAACTAGTTGATTAAAAATTCAATCAATTCAGTAACTTTCGACTGTAGATTCATGATGTAAGAAGGGTGAAAATTATCGCACAACGATTCACTATTCTCTATATGGGGTGTTAAACTCACGTAACTGACACTGGGATTCTACGACTGAAGTTGAGATTCTACAACTCATGCCGAGCAAAAAGTGTCTCTGACATGCTGAGCAAAAAGTGACCCTTATTTCACTTGCACAGAACAGCGAGCCAGAAAGAAATCAGAGAACGAGCCGGATGAATAAAGCAATGAGATGACGGAATTATTTGAAACGGGACAGCACAAATCGCAAACGGACGACACAACAAAAATTAATAATCAAACATTTATCACCGTTATCTAAGTCCCGATTCACAAAACTGCTGTCAGAGTGCGTTCGGAATCCCTCGAGGTGGTGCACGGAGATGCTAGTGTTCTGTATGGGGGGGGGGGGGGGGTCCGACTCTCCAGCTGGAGGAGGAAAAAAGACACCTGCACTGGTTGGCCAACTTGAATAAAGAATTGTTACTTTTCGCTTAAAGAAACGCGTTTGACTAGAATCTGACCTCCTGAACTACAGGATGAAATAAAGGAAAGGACAAGACTAACTCATGGCAAAAAAAAGTTTGAAATGTACGATAATACCAAACCCATTACATTACATATGACTGTGAGATGTTGAAGCAGTATTATGGGAAACAATTCGGAAATGTAACTGATTCGTACCAGCGTGATTGGGTATCTTCTGCTCGAGATAACCTCTTTAGATGCGAGATCAGGAAGTGGGAGAGCTGGGCGGATACACTTTTATTTTAGAGTAGTGATTCGATTGGTGCTTCAAATTATGGTCAATAATCGTGTGAAGAATTATGATTCGATTCACCGAAAATCGCGAGAATTATCCCAGCGAGCTAGAACGTTCTCCTCAGCCTTGTTATAACAGGTACTTGCTAGTAAGCAAGTTCGTTTATTGTGTGAACAATCCCCTCTGCAGAGGAGTGCTGCGCTGCCAGCAGTGAAGGGGAAAACCTTTATTATTTTCGATAATGAATAATTGGAATGAAGCAAAAAAAAATTTTTTAATCCCCCTCAAAATGTGATGTTTTACGTTTCAAGGTACGTAGAATCCGAAAATCGAATAAAAACTTTTCCGTCCGCCCGCCATTCGCGGTACTTTCCTTAGTTACCATGGACCAATTTGGTGTAACGGCTCCATTTGGGGTCTAGTTGTGCCGTGAAGCTTTCGGTTGATGTCAGTCACTTCTAAGGGGTGAAAATTAAAGGTTGAAAATTTTAAGACTGCCCTAGCTCGATAACTCTGGATCTTAAAGTATAGTTTTTCACCTAGTTAAAATAGTATTGAATAATAACGAAATTTTGAGACCACCCGGAGCTCTGTAGGACAAACCGTTCGCTCCCTACGAGAAATTAAGGGTTTTCTTTCGATAAAATAGAATCACGAGTGTGAGTCACCAAAGAGGTTTAATATAGAGATGGGCGGTATTTAACGTAACAGCTAAAAATAACCTATTACCGGGTTTCGTTAATTCTGCTTGGAACCTATTACCAAAATAAACTTGTTATTAAATAACGTTTTAGGGAAGGCTCAAAAATGTGTGGAGCCAGAACAAAAGCTTGGGTTTTTATTATCGAAAAAGAGGGAAAATGAATTGTTTGAGTTCGTCACATTTCCCAAGTGAATACCTACTTCACTTTCAATTGCCTAGAAGTCTAAAGGAGGAGATATCAACCACCTGCCTACTCCAAACGGTTAAATCGGGCTTGATATCAGATTAACATATCGAAATCCCGATTATTTACCCTCTTCTCACCCCAAAAAAAAAAGATGAAAGGATCAGTACCAGCTTCAAAAGTTAGAATCATTAAGAAATGCTTGCATACGAGTCTGCAACACATTGGGACATTTTCATGTCAACCACTACACAACAAGGTAGTGAAGTAAGAAAACAGTTGATTGTTCTCTACGCAACACAGTGAGTCTATTTTGTTTATTGTTCGCGTGAGCAAGTTTTTTTCGTGACGATTTTTCAGTTTATGTGCCGAAGCAAAGACATGAAAATGTCAATACACTAACGCGTAAATATGTCAGTAATAACTTGATAGAAAACTCAACTTAGATGGGAAACGAAAACTAGAGATCAACGGAATGATACTCTGGAATGGAATAACAATACAACATGATAAACAAACGAACGTAGGTCGGGAACGAAAAGAAACGATACCTTGGAATGGTATGTCAGAATGAGCTTGTGAGAAGGTCCCTGGGATAAACTATTAATAAATAACAGGTTATTGGAACCTATTACCAACCCAGAGCAGTAAAGGTGGAACCTAATACGCAAATATAACCGTTTCGCCCATCTCTGGTTTAATCTCCGTTGAAATTTTGGCTAACTTGAGATTAGGGATGGCAACGATATATCGATATATTACGTTTGATATATCGATATATTTATATCGATAAAGAGAACCGATAGTATCGATATATTGACCGATATATTAAATTAAATATATCGGATGAGAAGGGACTCCTGTACCTATAATAACAGCAAGTAATTGTATTCCAAATTTTGTAGGTACCTACGTGATGGGTAGATTTCAGACTGTTGACTTCAGCTCAGAGTTTGTGTACATAGTTTACACCTACAGTGGCTCTCTAGGCTCAATTACTTGACTTGAGCCAAAATCGATGGAGGCTAGTCTCAATCAAAACTACCTACTATACGAAGTGAAGCAGGTTTTCACAACAATTATTTTCAATTTTGAAGGATCATGATTGTCTACAGTATACCCCTGTCAATTTATAAATTAATTCAACATTGCGATGACATTTTCGAATTTTTTTCTCGTTTTTAAACTATGAATTTCGATAATTCATACCCTTGAACTTTTGAAAGTAGGTTAATACTTATTTCACCCGGTATTTCCAAATATATCTTCCCATATGACGAATATATCGATATATTTCTTCCAAAATGATGTTAGAAACGTATCAATTCTCCTACCTACTTACTTCTTTAAGTTCTTCCAAGTAGATCTTCCAATATGTCAATAAATGTCTTCCTAAATTATTTTTATTCATTTTTAAAACGTTTTAATTCACCTACCTACTTCAACACGTTTTTCCAAGTAAATCTTCCGATATATCGAAATATCGATATATTTTCTCCGATATATCGTAGGCATCGATATCTGATTGACGATATATCATTTGATCTCTATATCGATATATTTCATTCGATATGCCATCCCTACTTGAGATCGCTATTCTTTTCTTCCTGAACGCAGTATTGCTTCCTTAGCAACCAGTAATCAAATTTCCATATGGACTCCCTATTTCTTCGAATAGAATGTGAAGTATTTATTTCTTCCAAATAAACTTGATTGTGAAGGTGTTTAGGCAGAATGGCGTGGTAGGTAGGTAGTACCTACGGTTGGTAAGTATGTAAAAAAAAATATAAATAAAATAGTGACAATGGCAAAGCTGTGATCTTTGCAGACAAGAGTTTCCACTTAGTAGAAGGAGGATAGACAACATTCATTGTACCCTTATTCTACTAATGAGGTCAAAATTCGAAATTTGCGTATCTAACCGCTTCATTTGCTCCACCGCCTTTCTGAAACTTGACTGAAGGGGCAGTGATAACTCCGAAACGGGTGCATTTCCTGACGTCGTACTTGGGTCCTGGGCCATCACCATCAGTTCGTCTCGCCAGAGAACCTCTCCCTTGAATTGAGTACGCTGGCCCTCTCCATTTTGAAGGGTCGTGGTCCTTTATGCCAACACATCCTGGCAGTTTGTAGGAAGCGGGCCCCGGTCCTTGAAACACACTGTGGTTATTACGGTTCAAATTCAATCCGTATGTCCCCGTCAGTACACGCTAGCGGCACTTTGTACTGCACTTTTGTTTCTGGTATCTCTCAACCTACTCTCGTATCCAATTGCTTTATGGCTCTAAAACGAATGAGTTACATCAACAGAATACACAGATGTGCTTCGGTAACACATTATCCTCCAAAATCAAGTAAAATAACGAAACGTAAACAAATCGAAAAGTTCACGATTTTTTTCTTACAGTAGGCCTGATTACCCTCAGGCTGAGACTAACTTTTTTTTTCTTTACAAAGAAATATTACTAGAAATTAACTTTTAGCATGAAACATGATTTAGCCTTGACCTAACTGGCAAAAAGTGTTACGTTTTTCGGGAACAGTATCGAGTCACGAAATGTTGCTTAGTCCTTGATACGGAACTAAGGATTGTGTAAGGGGTGTAACCTATGGGAACATGCTTTAGCCATCACCTAACTGGGCAAAAACGTGACGAAACTGTGGAACCAATGTAGCCGACCCGTTTCTAGGGAAATGAATCGCCGTTAGTTTTCATCCCACGAAAATCGTCCGCCACTCGTTGAAAAGCCGTCAATTTATGCGTAAATTATACAGGGTGTCTACACTTGAAATGGGCATTAATTCAGGGATCGATTGTTCAACTAATTTGCAACAAAAAATTGTGTTCATTGAGTGGTATAAAAAAAACATCGATCGCATTTCGGTCAGCTAAAATTTGAACGGAGATTAGGCGTTTTTTCGATTCAAACTCATGTTTCTGATTTATCGTAAGTCCCACCCTTAAATTTTCGTAGGGAGCGAATGGTTTGTCTTACAGGGCTTGAAATGATGAAAAAACAATACCTTTTTTAATTTTTTTTTTGAGTTAGAGCGTTTTCAAAATTTTAACCCTTACTTTTCAACCCTTAGATTTGACCTACATCAACCAAAATCTTCGGGGCACAACTAGACCCCAAATGAAGCCTACTTAGTAAATTTCAACAAAATGTGTAAACTTTACAGATTTAATGCATTTAAGTAATGCTGATGGCGGGAGGACGGCCAGATTTTTATTCGATTTTTGGATTTTACGAACCTTGAAACGTAAACCAACAAATTTTGAGGGTGGGGAGGGGGGTTGGACAATTTTTTTTCTTGGTCGATTCCAATGATTCATGATTGAGAATTATAAACCCATGGCCTTTGACGTGGTCGTTTCTCTCGAGTAAACAAAAATATTACTCACGATTCATCAGAAATGACGTAAGGGCTTCCCTTTTAGGTAAATAGATCTTAAAATTAAAAAAAAACACAAACGGTGGATACAGCTTTCGTACAAGTACGCAACCACGAGACATGTTATGTCTTATGTTTAATAAATTGAGAGCTTTCCAATGAGTGGTGAACGATTTTTGTGGGGTGGAAAATGAGGAAGTTAGTTTTCCCTAGGAACGATTGGTTGTACGTGAAAATCATCAGAAATTTCCGCGTAACGCTCCCCTCGTAACGCTCCCCGCGTTTTTTGCTTCCTCACTACCGAAGGTAGGGAAGCTTTGTATTCGTGAAAGAAGTGAAAAAAAAAATGTCCTCCAAAATCAAAATTTCCACTTGCTTTTTGCGTTTTAGAGCTTCCCGAACAATTTTGGTTCCGTGTCTGTCTGTCTGTCTGTCTGTCAATCCTTGTCCCGGGCAAAACTATACTAACCTGTGGTCCAATTTTGATGAAATTTTCAGGGATTGTGCGGGTTAGGTCCTAGACGGTCCCCTATAAATTTCAGCACCTTCGGATCAGCTGAGTGAGCTCCAAGGCCATTTTCTCTCCTGTTGAACGCAGGAAGCTGAAATTTGAGAGGCAGGGTCAATGGAGAATGCTGAAGGTGCCTGAGTGGTCACTGATCAGCTGAGTGAGCTCCAAGGCCATTTCCTCTCCTGTTTTTCGCCAACTGATTCTATACGTCCATGTTACAATGAGTGAGGAAGCTATACTGCCCACCCAACTTGGCAGACGTTTTTTCTATTCTATTCTATTTTCTATTCTATTTTTTTTTTTTTTTTTCTAGTCTATTTTTCATTTATGTGCCATAGTAAAGACATAAAATGTCAAAAATTAAACCTACAAGTTTCGATGATTTCATCGTTCATTCCGGACTTATTCGAACAATCGGAGGTAAAAACAAGCCCTTGAAGAGAACATTCCTCTCGAGTAAACCGACAAGTTTCGATTTTAATCGACAAATTTAATGTCAATTCTTGACTTCATCGAAGAACCGAAGTCTTTGTTTTGTCTGTCATGAAATCTTCGTAACGGGCAAAACTGTTCGATGTTATTCTTCGATTTTGGTTAAATATTCCGGAATTGAGCGAATTGGCTTTCAGTTGCTCCCCTGTGAAAATAAGTACAGTCTGACTGAAAGCCACTTCTATCGTTTCCATCTAATAACGGTGAAATTCTTAGGACTGATAGATGCACACAGATTGATGTTTTGAGATAATCTAGTATATTTCTAATGCTTTTTTTATTACAAAATGTCCTCAAAAACCTACGTTTTGAGAAATTATGATCACATTTATTTATATTTTATCTGGCTTAGATCCCTGGAAAAAGTCGAAAATTGACCCTGGAAAACTCAGGGAATTTTTTTTTCGGGGAATCGCTGGACAACCTGTAACCACAAGATGGCTACGAATAAAATCACTCGCGTTGAGGTTGTGCACAACCATTTTTAATAAAATAAAAAAAATGAAAATTTTTACAAGAAGGCTGTTTAGTCATATTGAAAGGATAATTCCATACTCTGAATACTTCGGAGCCATGGATATGCGCCGCATCTTAGATTGATGGACAGAAAGGATACCTGAGTAGTAGATAAGAGTTAGACATTAGATAGACGTTAGATAATTGATGCATACAAATTCATCTCCAACCTGCTGTTGCAATACAGTACGGAAGTTTTGGTCCTTTTGCTTCCTGTTGGGCGGATTGTTTTGGGTGAGTTACCTCTTCTGCTTTAGCGTATTCCGTTTGCTCCGTAGCTGCTGAAGATGTAAAAACAATGCAATTATATCCAATCCTGTTTTGGAAACTAAATGCAAGTTATCAAAGAGTTGTTTCTCATCTTGAGACTTCACGTACAACATATATTACTTGATTCGCATGGTCTGTAAACTCAACATTCTCCCATTTCATTCATCCAAATACTTGTTTTCAATGATACTGTTACAGTTTGATCTCCCTAGACCTGTTCTTGAGTCAGTAAAGCCCTCACAGACTCACGAACCTCTGAGATAAATGTATAGGTTAAGTATAAGACGCAATCAGTAAGCTAGCGATGCCTTCAGTTTTTGTCGTGAACTGAAAAAGTAGCTATATGTCAAGTTTGGGCAGAGTTGTGCTTGTTTGTGCGAAGAGGGTGTAAGCCAAACAGGTCAGCCATACTGAAGGTGTCGATTCTACAACAAATTTGCAACAAAAAATGCCTTTTCGACTTTTTTCTAGGGGTTTGCTTTCAAGTTATTTTAATTTAAATATTTTTGCGTAATTTTGACCTAATGTCATTTAATCGGTCATAATTCCCTTAATTTGCTGAGTAAACTAAAATATGAGGATAATGTTGGAAAGAGCATTCAATTTTCTATCGGGTATAGAAAATGCCTGATCTTTCTTTTGAGGCTAGGTTTGAGATGTGAAAAAGTCTTCTGAAAAGAAAATTTTACCTAATTTGTGAAACGTCAAATCTTTTCAATAGGAAACTATGAGAAAAAATATTTTTTCAAGATGAAAGAACAGTAAAAACTGCGCCAAAATCTCAGCTTTCAAACGGTATATTCGTTTTTATTTTTAAAGTAGGACTTATCATGGAAATTTCCGTTTGAACGCGCGAAAACGTGAATTTTTCCAACGGTCTATGTTCCGGTTAAGACGATCTGAGGTGTTTCGGGAGGCACTACGCCGCCCGCTCACCTGAGTTGGGCAAAACCTTACTCAAGAATATGATTAAGATTTTTAATCACAGTAATATGATTAAATAGTAATACGATTAAATTCAACTCACACTTAACAGTACGATTAAAAGAATAAATACTGTACGAATAAGATTAAATTCTTCATCAACGAAATGTGTGATTAATCACAGAAATCGGTTATTAGTCACAGAAAATGTATGATTAATCTCAGAAATCCGTAATTAACCACAGAAACCCGAAAGCAATCGTAGAAATCCGTGAGTAATCACGGGAAAATTGTGATAACCAACTCCCGTTTCCGCGTCTAAACTCAAATAACCGTAATAAGCCCCACTTTAAAAATAAACATATTGTTAAGTAATGCATGCATTCCAGGGGACTTATCATTTGATAAGTATTAGGTAAATTAATACCAGTTGGTGAGCGAAAAAACTGTTTAAAAAACCTATATAATTTATTAAGAATTTTAGGCTAGAAATAGTGATCCCCCCCTACCTTATCCACCATAACATTTCTAGCTGCATGGGAGCCTCGAATTTGAAGAGCATTTAAAATCCATGACCTACGATACCCAACATGCAAATTCGAGCCCCCCCCCCCCTTCATCACTACCAATGGTGCCAGTCTGGCACCAGAGTGGAAATACTTTGAACTTTCATCTATTAGTTTTGGTCGGCAGCCAGTCGAAGTTCACATCCGTATTCTAGGCGAAACACAAAAAAAAATGGAATATGGAGTTTATGGTGTCCTGGCACCATGGTGGCACCACTATCAGTTCCATGGTGGTAAAGAGAATAATTCATGAAAATCCGAAGGTATAACAAGAATTTTTCCTCAATTTCAAAGCATGAGTACAAAATTTGTACTTAATTTGTACTATTTAATAGTAAGCTGTAAAGGAGCCGAAATATTTAAAAATCGGGCATTTTGTGAATATCATCCCCCCACTCGCCCCCTTCCCATCTAATTTTGATACTCTGGTGAAATAGTGTGCAATTTGGAAGATTTTTCAGTATAACAATAAAAGAAACATGCAAATCGGTAGGAAATTGCGGCCTTGGCAGAGTTTACAAGATATGCCTGCAAAGGCACGTTTTTTAATCATTAACCCCCCTCCCCCCATAAAAGGCAAAATTCGAAATTCCGGCGACGTAGTGCACAACTTGATAGTTTTCCGCGTCGAAAAAAAAAGAACCACGAAAATCGGTTGAAAACTGAGTGAGGGCTGTGCAGACGATACAAGATTTTGTCACACACACATGTACAGACATATACCTATGGTTTTTTTCGCGGATTTGGATTCAGAATGGTCTAAAACGGATTAGTGTGTGGTTATTTCTTTTCCGTTGAGGATTGTCCAACTTTATCCCAGATCGATCGCATAAGGACGCCCAAGTCTTACTGTGGGACGTCCTAATAAACATATTGTTAAGTAATGCATGCATTCCTGGGGACGTCCCATTGGATAAGCATTAGATCAGTTTAACCAGTTGGTAAGCGATAAAACTGTTTCATTCGATGTAATTTATTTATTACTTTAGGCAAGAAATAGTGACCCCTCTTCGCCCTTATCCACCAAAACACTTCTAGCGGCATGGGAGCCTCGAATTTGAAGAGCATTTTGAAATCCATGATCTACGATACCCAACATGCAAATTTGAGTTCAACCCCCCCCCCCCCCCACCAATGGTGCCAGTCTGGCACCAAAGCGGAAATACGTTGTAACATTGAACTTTCAATAAATAGTTTTAATAGGCAGTCCGTCGAAGTTCACATCCGTATCCAAGGTGAAACAAAAAATCTTTAAATTGAAATAACTAGAAAAAAGCCTCTAGAAAAAAGAGTCTTGGAGACACTTTTTGTTGCAAATTAGTTGTAGAATTGACTCCTTCAATATGACAGACCTTTTTGGCTTACACCCTGTTTATGTACCTTCTGCCTCTCGATAGATGGCTAGGCCCACCAAAAGTGTAAATAGCAAGTTCTAGAGGATGATCCTATCTTTTAAAACTAGTTTGACTTCCTCACTCCTGCTACTACTGCGTGCAAATGATTTTGATTCCAAAGTAGTACTAAAAGGGGTTGTAATCTTCCTTGGCCTGGTCGAGTTGAGCCCTTCCATCCCAACGTTCAGAAACAGCAGTTGACATCAGAAGAGATCATAGATGACAGAGATGTAGGTCAGAACAGCAGCGCATCAGCACCCGCTCGAAACGTACAGTAGCAGAGCTGTTACCGTATATCCCCACTTAAGCTATATCGAAAACGCTGCAAATTATTACACAGTGGTTTATTATTTTTCTATATAAATCACTCGTCTACAAAATCACCAACCATCCAATATGAAGGGGGGAAAAAAAATCAAAATCACCAACCATCGATTGCATTTTGGTCAGCTCTAATTTGAACGGAGATTAGGCCTCTTTTGCGATTCACACTCGTGTTTTGATTTATATATATATATATTTCAATATAAACCCTTAAATTTTCGTAGGGAGCGAACGGTTTGTCCTACAGAGCTCCGCGTGGTCTCAAAAAATTCTAAAAATTCTATAGAATCTTAAATTGAAGGAAAAACAATACCTTTATATCGAAATTTTTTGAGTTAGGGCGTTTTCAAAATTTCAAAATTGATTTTGGAACCCTTAGAAGTGACCTACATCAACCAAAAGCTTCGGGGCACAACTAGACCCCAAATGGAGCCTACATACCAAATTTCATCAAAATCGGTCAATGCTAAGTGGCAAAAGTGCCGCGGACGGCGGACGGACGGCCAAATTTTTATTCGATTTTTGGATTCTACGTACCTTGAAACGTAAACCATCAAATTTTGAGGGGGTGTTAAAATTTTTTTTTTCTTGGTCGATTCCAAAGGTTCATTATTGAAAATAATAAACCAAAAATATATCCCAGTATATCACTTGCCTACAGTGGTGCTGCCTTCCGCACTATTTAGCTGCAGCATCACCTCGCTATTTGAGCGCTGTTTCCCTTCGTCCATTTCTGAATTTTCTTCTACGAGTACCTCCTCAGTACAACAATCGGTATACGACCGCAATTGTCCTTCTACAGGAATTAGATTTTTTGTATAAAGCAATCATCTAAACCTATAATAAATTTGTTATCTTATCCCAGTCAACTAAGGGTTTCCTGGTACCCGAATTTTGATAAACTTGAAGTAGATACCTACTTCTGATGGTACTTGATTCCTCAAAATTCGAAATTATCTTGAATCTTAGCAAGTTCTAAACGTATGTGGTTCTGTAGCGAACAAACTTGATATCTTCCTGAATAAAGCATGAAGAATACTGTCAAAATTATACAACATTGTTGTCTTGTTGAAATAGCAAATCATTAGTCTCCACCTTCTGCATTATGATCAGTACTCAATTATTTGCTTTTCAGTCGTTTTTCAAGTTTGTTAAAAATATAACTAACGTAAAAAAAACAATACCACAACATTAATATTAATAATTGCGTAATTCAACTTATATTATAATCAATATTTATCTTGTGTTTTCGTAGGTGTATGAAGTTGTTGAACGGGTTTGCGAGCTGAAGAAGAAATGGCCGGCGTCTTGGGGGAAACTGGATGACCAATCCATAGGAATCATGACTCCTTATTCCGATCAAGTTTTCAGGATACGATCAGAACTGAGGAAGCGGAGGCTCGGTGGTATATCAGTGGAAAGAGTTCTAAACGTTCAAGGTAAGATTTCATTACCTTCTCTGTGTACAGTTCATTATAGTAGTCCAGGACTCGGTAGGTAAGCGTAGGTAGAGGGGAGCTCAGGGCGTGACATGTAACATCATGACGACACCAGCTTCAAGACCCGTACTCCTACAAAGAACATGCAGAACGAGGTTTTTCGAGAATGATAAGGCATTTTACACATATTAATTTACACGACAATATTAAAACTTTTAATGGACTAGATTACAACATTTAATGTGGAACAGTGAAATATGACGAGATGAAGCAGGAAACTGAATCAAATAATTTTTTTTTTTTTTTTTTTTTAACAGTTCTTTTATTTGTATTTATTTTACACGTAACAATAGGTACTTTTTCTTGGGGGGGTCCATTAATACTCTTCCAACAATGGAACGGCCGCACCATCCTCCAATTCGAGTGGCCGCACTCTTCTTCGGGCACCTCGTATCCGAAGGGACACCGCTCTAATTATGGCGAATTGGATTTTGGTTTTCATCCACCCAACCACTTTTGAAAACGGCTTTTTCCACTTCATCTCCAGTACGTGGGATGCTCTTCTCATGAATGCCAAGAACTCCTTCTCCATGGCCCCATCGCACGAGCAAACCAGTGGTGTGAATGACCCGCGGCAGTCTTCGGCGGCTCGGTCGTACTTGGAGTGCTTCGCATGGGCAGCTATTCGAGCGGTCGTTTCCCAGTCTTGGGAGAGGTAGGAGGCAGCGTCGGCATTCACTATGCGGTTATCAAAAAACGCTGGTCTCCCACTCTCCCAGACCCCATTAACCATAATGTCTCCTATCAGGGCTGGTTGGCTACCGTTTGCCTCTCGCATGATTGGTTCGGTCACTGCCCCTCCCCATGCAAGATTGGCAATTCCTGCAACTATATCCCTCAAATCATCGTGCCCTCTTTTCACCATTCCACCCTTCTTGCAATTGAGTGCGTGGGAAACATCAAACACTGCTCCACAGCCGTCGCAGCACGTAGGGAGGTCTTGAGGGATATGGGCATATCGTAGGGCGATTGCGTCCCTGAACTGAGTGGCTGACAAATCAAAGCCATCAGCAGCTGTGGGCAGAACCGATAGCCATTGTGAAGATCTTACCACACGTCGGAGAACTCTTTGCTGATTTGGGTGCAGTTCTTGAATGAGATCGGTACTCCTTTGGCTATGACGTTTTTCTCGCTCTGTCCTCTCTTCTCTCTGAACTGCCGCAACTTCATTGTAGTGCTCATCGAAATTCAGTAGAGTTCCTGAGCGAATTGAAGTGCAGAGAAGTTGACAAGATCTCTGAGAGGTTTGGAATGCTTGGGTTGTTTCTGTGGGGTTTGATATCCCTAACCCTCCTAGTCGCGCTGGTAAGCTCATTAGGTTGCTTTCCACCTCTCCAATTTCTCGACCTATTATGGCAGGCATCAAACGCAGACGAATTGCCTTCCAGAGCGGATCATACTCATCAGTGCACCCTTCAACAACCCTTTGAGTGAAAGCCCACTCGAATTGCAATGATTTTGAGAAGGCTGCGAGCACTGCCTGAGGGCTCTTTTCTGCGGCTACTGCAAACTTTTCGGTATGTTCCACCCACGTTTGCACCTTTTCGCGGACATATTCTTTTTTGCGTTCTAAAGAACCTATTAAGCCTCCAAGGAACCTATGGGAGTGAACAATCTGGACGTTGAGGTCTCCAAAAAGTGCTCTACTTTCGTCCTCGAACCCCGCTTTGATGACTAAGAAGCTTTTTGCTGGTTCCGGGAAGTAACCCCATTTTGGGCCCTCAACTTGTAGAATATCAAACCATTCGCGGATATGACTTAATTTTCCTATGCATGCTGAATCGTCGGCGTACCAATTTTGCCTCCATTGGGGATTTTTTAGTAATTTGATCAGTGGTAGAGTCCCTACTGCATACATCATCATTCCAAGAGGGTCTCCCTGGGTGGTCCCCTCTTGGCTTAGCAATGATGCTTCACTTTGGCGGAAGAGAATCAGTGGGTAGCCACGGTACGTGTTGAACAGAAAACGAGAACATCTCGGCCAGTACAAACGAGCGTTCCAAAGGGCCAGCGTACGACTCATGGCATTAAACGCGTTCGAGGCATCCACAAGTAACAGGCCTTCTGTTTCATGATCATTGAACATGCTGGTTACTGCGTGAATCGCTCCCTCAATTCCTGCCTTCAAACCAGCAGAGAGTTGTTCAGCACCACAAGCCTCTTTTAACTCGTCACCTGTTACGAATGCCATGGTTTTTGCACAAATTCTCTGGAGTAATTCACCGACCCCAATTGGCCTGACCCCGGGGCATTTGTCAAGTGCTACCGCTCTTCTAGCCAGCATTGCTTTCACCTGGTTCCACTCTACCACTCCATTTGCAAGAGTTCGAACCAAATGGGCTACAGCCTCTCTCAATCGACTGCTATGTGCCCCAAATCGCAATAACATGCTGCGCCATTGCTCGGCATTGGTGCCACTTGGGCCTGCACTTCCCTTCAGGCTGTGAGCAATCTTTTCAATGTGGCTTGCCGAGACGTCCACTTCTATTAGCATAGGAAGAGATTCCCTTATTTCAAAAGTGCTTAGATCTGGGCAAAATTGTGCTGGGTGTTTTTTCTTCAACGCATCAAGTACTGTGCTGCCATCTGCCTGCAAGTCATATGGATTCAGTACCCCTCCTCCCGAACGTTCAGTCAGCCATCTGGTCGCATCTCTCAGTCTGCCTTGCATTACCAGTCGTGTGAATATTCGAACTTTATGGTCGCCGTCCTCTTTCCTGCGAGGTCCGTTTAGTTTTCTGTCGCAGCGTTCTGCTTCTTGTATTAGTTCATCGTATTTCCCACCCTCCCAAAGTTCCATTCGCTTGCGCAAAAGGCGTCTAATGTCCTCCCCTGCAACGATCAGTTTTACTCTTTGCAGTACTGTTGTGCACAGGATGAAAATTCGTTCTGAATTTCTTGTACCACTTGCGACTGCTTGAACCTCCTCAGCTAATATAGAAACGAACTGTCTCCCTACTGCACCTTGTGGAAGGTGGTACTGCTTGCCTTGGAGTTTCATAGCCCGACGCCATCGTGAATACCATATTGGGTCATTCTGTCCTTCCGTATTTAGTAAAGGTGCACCAAATCCTTCCCTGAACAGGTCTTGAATAGCTTCCGGGACTCCATCATCCGGATCTCGTTCGTTGAATGTAGCCTGAGGAATCTGTATCGAAGTAGTTGTGGGATGGGATCGGGTAATATGAGTTGCAAGGCCTCTTCTTGTATATTCCCCCGAACAATGAGGGCAGATTGTGCGATTTGATTGTGATGTTGTCGAGACATTCATCTAGTTGCTAGTCAATCACTAACTCATTTGTCAACAATAACACTTTCCAAATCCAAATTTCTACGAGAACATCAAAGATTGGAACAGACCCTCAAAACTCCTAGTAAAACAAAGGGAAAACACAACAAATGATTAACAACTACAACGCGCCAAATGTGTGATGACGAATTTGAAAACTTTTGAACCAAAACAACGATCTCAAACTTGGTTTTTTGAAGATTTTTTGCAAGAGTAAACTCAAGAAAAACTTTTGCCACTGTTTCCTGATACACAATCAAATAATTGTGAATTAGTGGACTATTTTTCAACTTCTTGGTACTTTTCCTTTCTGCTTCGGTGTTTCATTTATCTACTTTATTTTTCTTAGAGACAATCTTCACTATTCTCCGTACTATATGTAGAAAGTTTCTTTATACTTGTTTTTTAATTTTTAAAATTTTTTTAATTTTAAATTAATTATTTAAGAACTTTATTTTGACTTGAAAAAAATCTGTGTGCGGACGAAGCAAGAGACTGGGTAGTTGTCAATATCTCGATATGCCTCTTTAATGTGTGTTTCACCTCCTTCTGTAATTGTTTTTTTTTCTGCTCGATTTCTACGTTGAGATTGCTGAGCACTGTTGGGGTAGCAAAACGTTGTTCCGGTAGATAAAGATTAGGAACAGTATCAGGCTTCAAAACGCGTTTCAAGGTTAAACCCATAACTCACCTTTTGAATATCTCACGTAGTCAGATTCCTCAAAATGCAGATAGCATCTGCGAGTAATTTTAGTAGATTACGAATCTGATCTCTTACAAGCAATTACCCATTTCTGATTAATTTTCTTGTTCTTGGGAAAGCAATGAAAATAAAACTTGGTCTTTTTCTGATGGCAATCATGATTGGTGCATCCAAAAACTGCTCAACAAACCATTTTGCAGTTGAAATCGCTAAATCACACTCACACAACAAACGCGGTACACAACACAACAAAAAATGGAGCAGGGATTGCGTTACAGCAGGGACGAATGGGCGAAACTCAGACTAGGCAGTATCTGTCGGGAATGTGGCAACTCCCGCTAGGCGCGCTGGTTGTCAAAGTAGTTGCCTGTATGTCCAATAGATTGCAGCAGGGTCGCTATGTTTACTGGTTTCTAAGGACCCAAAACTTAATATTAGTTCAAAGTTGTTAAAATCGAGCAAGAAAAAGAATTTAACCTCCCTAAAAATGGTTTACGTTTCAAGGTATGTAGAGTCCGAAAATCGAATTTTAAAAATCTGTCAGTCTGCCGTGCGTGGCACTACCATAGACCAATTTTGATGAAATTTGGTAAATAGACTCCATATTTGAGCCACGAAGCTTTTGGTTGATGTCAGTCACTTCTAAGGGGTGAAAATAATGGTTGTAATTTTCAAAAGTGCCCTCCAATTTACCTCGAAAACTCTCGAAATAAAAGTAATATTTTTTCATCAATTTGAAATAGTACTTAAGTATTTAGAATCGATTGAGACCACTCGGAGCAGCTCCATACACACCTTATTCCTAAACATCTAATGATGATTTTCATTCTACTTCATTTTATCTATGTTGCTCTTTTAACCAGCAACAAAGTTGTGAATCTATAATACTCATATTTTCACGCTACGCCTAATTCCTATAAAATTAAGGTGATTCATTCATCTGTGGTGTAAAATAGAATAGTTGTGGTACCGTTTAATCTTTTCATTGGATACAGGATTTTACTGAGGAAACTAAGGATAATCTGACATAACTACAGGAATTTATTAATCTAACATCATACCTAGCGCAGCTAAGCTAATTTTATCTTTTAAACTTCTCTCCAGTTAACTGCTGTTACTAGTCAATGATCGATTCCTAGATAAAATCTAATAATTTTTCATTCGATTCGCCGATATTTTGCAATCATATTAATGGAAGAGATATATGTTAGGACGTCGATTGATCTTTATAATCGAAAGTGGGGGTTGGGAATGCTTTTCCTGGCAGGTACTCGGTAGCCCTTGTCATCATCTTTCCTCGTATTCCAGGCAAACAATTCAGAGCGATTTTTCTGAGCACCGTGAGAACCAGAAGAACTTGCGACTCGAAAACCGGAACCGACATGGATTACGGATTCCTTTCCAATTCTAAACTTCTGAACACTGCGATCACGAGAGCTCAGTCGCTAGTTGCTGTTGTTGGGGATCCAGTGGCCCTCTGTTCAATTGGACGCTGTCGAAAAGTAAGTCTTTGCTGTCAACCCATGGAACAATCAGTAGTTATTAGGAACCATAAGTACATTTAGGGTCCTGGGGAAGAACAAACTAATCCACTTTTGTTGACAAATAAGCGTTTTTAACATCAACGGATTCAGAAAATTAAGCTCTAAAAAAGAGAAAAAACCGTCGTAGTTCCTCCCAAGCGCGATGGGTGCTTTTGATCTTGCCCAGCTGAAGTCGAATGGCGTCTTGATTCTCGCAAATTACCGAGAAGACAAGTTCCCGAACCTCCGGCTGACGGTTGAATACCATGGCGTTGAGTTTATATTTCTTCGAGAAGTGATATTTACTTCATAATTAATTATGTACATTATAATAAATGTATTTCTTCTTCTTTTTTCGTCGTAGTTGGAAGTAATATTGAACAAAGAATCAAATCACGTTCATACATGACTCTGATGAGTCAGTCAGGCAGGCGGCCACTTGGCAGAAGTTTTTTAATTGGAATTGAGAGACAGTGCTTGTAGATTATGTTAGCTCGTCGCACATTTCGAAATTCTAAGTATAAATCTACTGCAGCCTCACCCCACGATTTAAGGACACTAGTTATGAGGCTGATCGGAAATCTGAAAAATCAACCCACGAATATAGTGTGGGCTCGGACAGGAAACGATGACAATGTTGGTTCTTCTGAAAGTTTTTTGGAGGGTTTGCTCAATTCTTGATGTTTTTATCAAGTAATTCAATAATAGTGGTGAAATTTTCAAAATGAATTTTCTCATTTTTCAGAAAAATAGACTTAGTTTGTTCTTCCCCAGGACCCTTCACAACTACAGAACCCTAAAATCTTTCCATGAAGATGGCTTCCTATTTTAGGCGTTTTCAGACGGATCTGCCAATAGTAAATGTGTTATTTTTACAGGTTTGGGAGAGATTCATTGAGATCTGCGATAGAAATGGCTCGCTTTTTGGAATCAAGTGGTCTTACCTGAAGTCGCAGTTGGACGGGGTAGAGTTGAAACGAGTGTACACTCTCAATCCATTGGCGCCCGAATTCATCCCTCGACAGTACAGGGAACCAAGGTAATATTCTTTTGATAACCATCCACGTCCATCCGATTTCGATGAAATTTTCAGGGATTGTGCGGATTGGAATTTAGTTGGTCCCCTATGAAAATCATCGCTCTCAGATTGATTTTAGCCACTGCACATGCGCAAACGTGAATTCCTTGAAATAGCTAAAAATTCTAGATTTTCAATCCGATTTCGACGACATTTTCAGGGATTATGTATGCGGATCAGGGGCGTCGGGTGAAAATATTCGTCAGGCAAACAGCTAGGCTGCAAATTATTACACAACGGTTCATTTTTTTCTGTATATATCATGCGCCAGCAAAGAACTCAGCTTTGTCATTATCACCAACCATGCTTTATCTTCACAATCAAGTTTATTTGGAAGATCTACACGCATCACACTCCATTCGAAGAACTAAAGAATTCCTTCGTTTAGAAATTTAATTACTGGTTGCTAAGGAAGCAAAACCGAGTACAACCCAAAGAAACGATCGGTGATCGCATTTTGGTTAGCTAAAATTTGAAAGATAATCAGGCCTCTTTTGCGATTCATAATCGTTTTCCTGATTTATCGTAAGTTCAACCCTTAAGTTCTCATAGGGAACGAACAGTTTGTCCTCAAATGCTATGGGTGGTCTCACTCGATTCTAAAAATTCAATGGTAGGTACCTATCTTTAATTTGTGAAAAAACAATACCTTCATATCGAGAGTTTTCGAGATAGCGCGCCTTTGGAAGTTACATCCCTTCCATATCACCGCTTAGAACTAACTGACATCAACCAAAAGCTTCAGGGCACAACCAGACCCCAAATAGAATCCCATATACCAAATTTCATCATAATCAGTCCATGATAATTAAAAAAAGTTCTGCGGACGGATTTTTTTATATTCGATTTTCAAAATCTACACGTGCCTACCTCAAACGTAAACCATCGGATTTTGAGAGTGGTCAAACTTTTTTTCTTGAAAATAATAAACCAAAAAAGAGAGACTCTGAATTTAGACCTAATAGGTAAGAGGTGTTCTTCATTAAGTATAAAATGTTATGCAATTATTTCCAAGTGTGTATCAACTAGAAAAACGATTAGAAACAGTGAAATACAATAAAATCGGGAACGAGACACCAGCCAAAGTCAAACAGCTGCTATTTGCGGCGGTGAAAGAACGAACTGCATTCCTTCCTTGAGTGGCTGGATGGATATGTTATGTCTTGCCATGCGTGGGTTAATTAGTATCCATGGCTCATCTTCTAGTTTCTCTGCTTTCAAGGTCACGAAACAGTTTTCCGGCTGTTTGCCATGATTGATGGGGGTTGTAGTGGGGGTGTAGCAATACTTGACCCCGCGCTGACCCCCCCCCCCCCACCCGCCACCCGGCCGATCGCGGCTCTCGCTCTAAACGGTCCCGAAAAATTCATTTTTTCGAACTGCTTGCCTTGCATCGTCCGCGCTAGTTCGCGTATCATCCGCAATCCTTCGTAGTTACCGACCTTTTCAACTCTCAGGTGTGTTGCGGGCTAGTATCCAGGGCAAAATACGTACTTTCTTATTCCATTCTCTTATTCAACCTAACTTCCTTGATAATAACGAAATAGTCCCTAAATATTATAGAAGTTTTCCAAAATCGGCTAAATATTACTTGCAAAAATGGAAATATTGGAGAATCTCAACAAAAATTAATTTTTTTATTTGCATATTAAATACAAATTTTGTAGTAAGGCAAACAGTGTTTGCTATGTTTGCCTGGGGGAGACGCCACTGATACGGATGAGGTGTAGATGGTTCCTAATAAAAATCATCACCCCGGACTGAAAGTAGCCTGTGTGCATTAGCAAACGTGAATTCCATTTAACAGCCATAATTTCCACATCTTCCATCCAAATTCGATGTAATCTTCAGGAATTGTGTTGGTAATGATCCCCTATTAGGGTAGTGCAAGCTACTTAGAAATTGATGTTATGAGATTATCTACTATGCATCGCACCATCTATATAACCAGGTTAAGGATACAATGAAGCTATGTGCCAAATTGGCAGACTTTTTTTTCCATGGACTGTATTATTATTCTGTTGCCATATAAATGTTTGGATCGTTTCAGATATTTTGTGAAAGAAGTAGGCGGTGGAGAATATCCTCTGGTCAGGTTCCCTGCTTTCTGCTCAGCTGTTGGAGCCCCAGTCTACCCTCCACCACTCATATATCCAGCGGTATTTGCGCCGATGCCTCCCCCCATCTGCCCCTTCTTCGGCCCGCTACCTACCAGCTCGCGAACGACTCCCCAGAACATTGCTCGCGCCCCCTGGCCGACCCCGCCTAGCAACTCTTTGCCATCGCCACAGTTCTCGACATCTTCCTACACACCGGCGAACATGCCATTCTTGGCTGCTGTGAAGGTAATTAATCCTAGAAAGACACCTTGAAGAACCTATCACATGAAGCCACCCATACGTCGCCTCAACGTACTTAGAAACCCACTTTCACCAAAAATTGTTCTAACAGAGTTTAGCTAAACTCGTTTATAGTTAATCTCAAGGAATTAACCCAGCGAAATGGCGGGTGTCTTACTCCAACCCAAATCATCGTTAAACTTTGTTAGAAATAATGGAGTTTAGGTAGATTGCATGATTCAATCGAAAAATCTTCTATTCTTGGTCGTGTTTTTATTTTATAATTGAGAGTTCTTTGTTGGTCCCACTCTTAGTTTAATACCTTCTTCTGTTACTTAGATCCTAGAATATTTTTGATGAACACGATTGGTTTGATTGAAAGGTTCCTCCGGCTGTCGTTCCTCCACTCGCGATTCAACAGCCGCCTCAGATCTTACTCGACCGCCCACAAGAAAAAAGGGAGATCCAGTTTTACCAGAACGTACATTTCCCTGAACGTCAAGTATCGGTAAGTTTCCCATAACAATTCAGTGGATCATTTTCTGTTCACTTTTCGAAAATTGTGAATTCGCTCTTGACAATCTCGTGGATTGAGAAAACTCAATTGGACGTGATTTCTTTCAGAATGTGTTGCCTATCCTACCTAAAGACGTACCACTGGAGCAGCTCTTAGAGTCTCAAACCAAACAGTTGGAGTGGTACAACTTCCTTCTGACTACTATCAATTTCGAAGCTGCGTCTAAGTAAGTGCCGTATGTCTAAAATACCAGAGTTCCAATGTTTTCAACCCATAAACATTTTAATGTGGACGTTTCTTGCTTCTTTTCAAGTATTCATTTATTAATTTTAAAGTGTTCAATTCTGATTAAGGTTCGCAGAATTCATTGGGAACAGGCTGGCACACCAGAAAGCTAACACCTCAACCCAGGCTGGAGTGAGTGTTTTGCCTGGTCTTGAAAACCTTCACATTTCCAAACTGCCGCCAAGTTACAAGCCGTTCGCTTCCCCTAATCAAGTGAGTGATGTTGTCTCAAATGTTGCTAGTTGAATTAGGTCTGCTTTGAATCAAATCATGCCACGAACATTTTCGTGATTCCTGGAGGATTCTGGACACAGCATTCAGGTTCAAATAGAAGTCGAACTTATCTCTACCAAGTAACATGATTGAAAGCCTTAGCGATGTGCTTTAGCATGTAGAAGGATAGATTCTTCCACATGGGAGTATAAGTCACCTCACTAACCAAGCCCTCTAGCTAAATTTTAAATAAAAGCTTCATCTTGGATGTGTTCTGTAGGTTTCAAAGGCCTGGTGTAGCTTTAAAGAGTCAAAATTATATAATCTATCACCAGTCTGTTCATATCTAACTACAAGTCACTTCTTGTGTAAAACAATTATGAACACCCATCACAGCCCTCTGACTTTAAAAAAGTCCTGTGACTGTGCTGAACGCTTCCTGACTTTGAGATTCCTTTCTTTGTAGTGGGACTGTAAGCTGCCCTTAGTCAAATTTCCTGCGGCCTTCTATCGACCTCTACTCCTTTTTCCAAAAATCATGTGAATCACGTTTTCACAAGTTCAGTCCACTAATTCTAATGTCTTATTCTTCACGATTCTTACTTGAATTTAGATTAATTAGCGCTGTGAAGGATAGTTAGAAATCCCTTGTGGGACATGAGAGATCCAAGAAATCACCATCACAATCACCATGGAGCAACGACTGCTCCACTGCATTTAAAATGTAGGAAAATGTTTGAGGGCTCATCCTATAATAATCATTAAATTTTTCCGGTTGCAATCTGTGCTGGTGAAGTAAATGATGGAACTCGCCCGTACTACTCTTTTCCAAAAGTATTGGGTTCACTCAATACCTCCGTTTTTGCATGAATCGTAGCATGTTACTATTTTCCAATTGGGTGAAAATCAAGGGATCCTTTTTTTTAACTGCCCAGGAAGGGACGCTACAGTTAGTTGCTTGTTTAGTCGCCTCCAGTGGAGGAACCCCCGGTCTCTTTGCATCACTTGTTTGAAGTTTCTTCTCATCGCTTCACTCATTATCGCTTCCAGTGGAGTAGGGGTGTGTCGGTCCAGGTATTTCCCTGGAACGGTTCCAACGGTTATGGTGACAAAGATGTAACCGTTCCAAATTACCGATACAGTTCCATTATCGATACAGGCGATCAAATCCCACTCACATGGCATGGATGAAGCAGGCAGTCAAATCCCTATCGTCCTTCTTCCATGCAATACAATAGCATCATTTTCCTTGACAATTCGCTAAAAGGAAGGAATTTGAACAAGTGTTACAAAAGAGGCAATACATTATAAATAATAGTTACCAAACAATTCAAGGAAAGAATAATGACGTTGTAGTTTAAGAACTTAACATGACAATAATAAATTAATAATACTGGAGACAACTTCCATGCTAACCAGTCCAGAGGATAACTTCCCGCTCAAGAGCCATTCCATGAACCATTCTCAGTCCATGGAAGTAGTAAGGGCACTTCCAGGTACAACATGGAACAGAACTGAGAACAAGATCCATGCTTACCGGTCCAGAGCCATTGAACCATTCTCTATGATATCTTATCGGTCCGGTTCCATCCTTACCGGTCCAGTTCCATCCTTACCAATCAGAATGATCAGATTGATGAGATGATTGATCAGATCATTGTGATTGGTGAGGACGGAACTGGACCGATGGAAAAGATTCTCTTCCCGGTCCAGAGCTATTTCAAGATATCTTATCAGTCCGTGGAACTGGTCGAGTTTTTGTCACTGCGTGGAACCGTTCCAACCTGATACTCGGTTCCACAGTCCCGGTACAGCTGTACCGACACACCTCTACAGTGGAGCACTAGGCTAAAGCTCATACGCTTGTCAAGTTTTCCAAACTTGAAGCAGCAGTGATTTTAATAATCGATTTCCTCTTTTTTCAGTTGCAACTAACTCAACCCGTAGACCAGTCGAACTTGCCCTGGCCTCTCGACAAGCTCTTGCCCTCGCCCATTCCCAGCAACGAGTCCTTGTTCTCAGACGAGATCACTGAGCGCAACGGGTCCGTCCCCCTCTACAAGAGACAGCCTGGCCTGAGCAGCGCAGGCTCTACCCCCTCCTATGCCAACGCCGTCAAGTCCACTTCCCGAGCCGAAGACGACAAAGACCTCCTGGCCGACCTTCGGAACATTGGCACACGGGGTCTCGGTCTCTACCAGATGTTCTCATGAAGGATCCCGGTAACGTTGCAAATCACATTTTCATCTGTCAACATGTTATTGACGAACTATGAAGCTTGAAAAGTTGAAACTCAACGGATGCTTGAAGTTTGTGCTTCAATCTGCATGAACCCCAATCGAAACCTTTCGACTCAACTCAAGATGAGTATAACTTATACACCAATAAGTCAAGACTTTCTCGTCTTGCCAACTCCAAGTGGTTCAATCCAGACTTGGATCAAGTTGAAATATTTTCTACAAAATTGAAAACCCCCTAATCATTATAACGTGCACTTAACGTCATGTTGCCACTCGTGAGTTTCGTTCTTCTCTTCGTAAAAAAGAAAATTATTGTTATGAATTTATGATATATTTTTTCTAAATATTTTCTTAGGGTGGGAAGAAATGTGTTGCCTATATGCCCGGATGAATTTTTTTCGTTAGATCAGTCCGTAATCTGTTTCGACTTTGTAGCATCGTATCGTTTCATACAGTTGAAACTTTGTAAATATTCCTTATTTTATCTCCAACTTCATTGAAGAGAGCGTGCATTAACAAAAATGACAACAAAAATAAAATTTAAAAAATATAAAAAAATAAAAAATAAATAAAAATTACTTAGTTTGACTTTATGTAATGAGTTTATGGCCAGCTAAGTGTACTGGTAAACTATCGTTATTCTCCTAACTTTCTGAACATTTCGTCTAAATTGAATCCCAATTAGTGTTTTATGGAACTTGTTGCACCGTATATTTATTGAAAAAAATGTGTGTTTATTGTAAGATATATTGAAGTATAAGACATTTTTTGAGGTATCTACTTCAAAGCAGTAAGTATACATTTTTCGAGAGGTTTTTCGTGATGTCTAAATAGGATTTCAGATCGTCTCTTTGAAAGGATATTTTCATTTCTGTCAAAATAAAAGGTGGAAAAACGATACTCGCAGGGCCCCCATTGAGAGGGGTGTTCCGAATAGTTCTCAAAATTCTAGTCATTCCTGTGAGAAGTGATAATGCTAAAAAATACCTCTAATTTTTTAGGGAAGCGAAGAAAAATCCATTCAAATCCTGTGTAAGAATATTTATTTTTTTTAGACTTCTTCTCGTACAATTTGGAGTCCGTAGTTACAAGATGGAAACAAATCCTGTGATCTAGATTTAGAATCGGTTTGTTCTCCCAACGTTGTCGTAAATCAGGGATAATTTTGTTATATTTCGAGGCCGCTGATGTTGCAACGAAAATATCCTTTCTATTGACGAAAACAGCTCGATGATTGAAAGTTGATTGGATTGAAGATTTTGTGTGGTGGCTCTCTCAACATTGGGACACAGATTGGACGGTGTTACATCTCTAATGTTTTATTTTTCGTCGATTTTTTGTATACGGAAATTATATTGTTTTTGATGGGGTAACAACGATACTTTTTCTTATAACCTGTGAAGTGGAAAGTTATATTATTGTATATTGCATTTTGGAATTCCGGAATAAGTAATAGATTAGTAATTAAGTTTTGGGAATTGATAGATCTTGATGTTTATATTTCGAATGTTGGCACCAAAGACTCTTGAAGTATCTCTTCCAAAGGCCATATCACTTGAGCAATTGTTTGGCTTATATCCAGCTTTGGGGGGAAACTAGCAACCGAAGTAGAATAAGTTGAAGGAGAATAGCCGCAGAAAACTTCAGGTGGAGTGCTTTCAAGCGGTGAGCGAGTTTGAAAATAGTTACCTTAACTAAATTTTCATAATAAAAATGCACTAGTCTTAAAGACAATTTAATGCTAATTCAAAAACTGTAGTCAAAGTTTCGAACAAAATTGAGTTTAGGTGACAAAAATTTAGTTTATTGTAGAAAACGGTATGAAAACCACAAAATGTGAAGCATTTCTGAAACTAAGCCCATATAGAGATTTGCTAAAGAAACATTTGTTGTTCCAAATGGTGCATAGAATCGATTCTCAAACGGTCAGCATTTTTATGGGACACCCTGTGTATACCTAAATTTGTACTGGACGGAATGCAATTGGTGCACTTTAGGAATCGTAATTTTCTACTCGTCATTTCTCCGTTTGGTTGTACTCTGATGAACACTGAGCGGTCTCCTGTTTTGGCCACCACAAATTATGGTTATTGATGGAAAGAATGGTTTCCTACCTGCTTTTTTTCTTGGACAAAACGACGGACGAGAAAATTAGAACAAACTCAATTTTTTTGCCAATGTGGGTGTGGAGAGGTCTTCGTTGAGAGGGTGGATTACGGAGAGATCTTTAGGAGCCTCAATAACGAATCATATTTGAAAAACTGAAGAATTTTGAACCTGAGCAGTATTTATAGACGTTTGAAGGATTACGCATGACAAATTCAACTACCCGACAATTGTATCTTAGATTGCGGAGGAATTATAAGAGACTCTAGTACAAGGTGAAATGCCTGCCAAAATGAATATCGCCCATGTCTACCTACCTACAAGTTTCACAATATTAACAATAATTATAATATAGTTATCAATAGTTATTTTGTTATCTCAATTATTGGTATCCCGGATGTTAGCATCGTTTCTCTTTTTAGGCAACTAGAAAATTTGATTTTTCTTGAATTGATTTTTTTTGAAAATTTAATTGTTGTATCTTGTTGAAATGATTTTTAATTCTACAGTTTCATTATAGTTGTATTTCTTTCTGATAATGTCCTTTATGAAATACGATGTTCATTGTATTGAGAGCTCCCCGAGTACACAAATATCAACACAACCAGGAAGTTATTTCCGCTAATGTTGATATTTTGTCTTTTTACCGTCTCCAACTCGTGAAAATTGTATTTTTCTTCAGGTGATCTTATATCGATATAAAGTATTAACTTCACTGATGTAACACCGCCCCATCTGTCGTAGGTAGCCTATAAAATTGTTTTCTTAACTCATTTACTTATAAAACAACAAAAATATTGAGAAAAACATTAGAAATTTGTTTATTTAAAAAATATAGGTAGAATAGTATATTTTTACATTATTTTGATTCACATATATTTATTTGAGAGAATCGTAACTATTATAATGTTAGTCTTAGCTCGTGAAGGTGTTCATATTCTAGCATTTAATTAGAATTGTATTTCATACCTATTACCCTAACGAAAACCTTTTTTTTTGTGTGTATGTCCGATTCGTTTGAAACAAAAACATTGAAATGAGGTATTATTTATTCAAAGTTCAAAAAATCTCAAATTTATGGCTCAAAAACAGTGGATGGATTAAAAATTAAGCGGTCCTCGACACTCTTCAAGTTTTATGCAATTAACAGAACAATGTATTATTACATTAATATAGAAGGTATTGCTTGTTTTTGAACAAAATAAACTCGGTTCGAATTTTGGAAAAATTTTTAAGTTGAGAGTATTTTGTTTTATGGTGATTTGGCAAGAAGTGGCTAAAGCAAACACGCTCTGATTTTTACCTTTGATGAAAAGAATACTTCATGGCGGACCAATGAGCGTGCAGGGTTTGCTTTATGTCTACGAAAATTTGTTTGCAGAAAATGACAAATGAAGTAAACGATAAAAAGATCTCCCTTTTAGAGTAGAGTAATATGGGGAGTACAAAAATTCTTGGAGAATGTTCGTTCTGCCCATATTTTGTTTTATGGAATTGTGAAAACAAGTGGCTAGAACGAGCATGCGCCGATGCTAACCTTTCCAGCTTTGGTTGGCGTTTTTATCATTGACAAAGGAGATTTTTTGCACGCCTCGTGCTCATGGAACCTTTTCACAGAACGCGGTATCCGCAGAACCCACGATCTTCATGAGATGTCAAGAACCCCCCCCCCCCCTCCGACTCACTCTGCTTAGGACACATCTGGGAACCACTGGTACAGTATTACTTCAGGATGAGTCATTTTTTGCCTAAAGGCCGCTTCCACTTCTGCTATCAAGTCAAATAATATCTGACTTGATAGCAGAAGTGGAAGCGGCCTTTAGGCAACAAATGACTAGGATATTATCCTAGTAAAAAATGAGATATATTATCCTATCTCTCCATCAATCCTGCTCCTCTTCTTCTTCCTCCCATCTTCCATCCAGCCTTTTTGCTTTAAGGACTGCCGTGACAAATTCCGCCACTACGTTCCAGCTTGACTTGCTCCTAATCATCTCGTGTATGGTTGTGTGTAGACACAATGTTCCGATGACCTCTTTTACTCTCCTCATATCCTCCCATTGGGTAGTGAAGAAGGTGTGGCAGGCATCATCCTCTTCTATCCCACAGTATTTGCACTCTGGATCAGTGGCCTTCCCAATCTTTACTAAGAAAGAGTGGAAGTTTCCTTGCCCCCGAAAGGAATTAAGTCTGGTAATTATTCACCTTTCTGTGGTCTCTCTCCAGCCTAGCTTTAAGATCCTGATATCAAGGGTAACTGCCATGCACATATCCCTGGTCTTGTTATTCTCCATCCGAGTTGCCTTTGCTATTCCTACCACTCTGCTATCACCATCAATGGTGTATCTACCAGATCTAACGCCGAAATGCCTGTGTTACAGGCCTCCAGCTTGTTGCATGGTGGCTGCAAAAACTCTCTAATGTAGGACGAATGGGCGTGTAGCGTATTTTCTCCCAGAAAACAAAAGCCGTAGAAAACATTACACATTCGAATGGATGCTTAATACACAAAAAAAAGGGTTTTGTTAGACCTAACTCTAAATACATATAAGCGGGTGCGGTTGGATAAATTTATCTCAAAAAGTCTATGTTACTCGTATGCATGGATAGAGTAAGTGCAATGTAACAGTATTAAAAAGAGTAATTATTATTAAATCCTGTTTACTATAAATTGTAGTTAAAAAACGTGCACAGTGGTTTTGTTTGCGGGTGTTATGAAGATGTCCAACAACCAGATTTCCAGTTCTCAAAAGAGGTCGCATCAAAAGGTCTCAATTTGCTGTGCTTTCAAGAAGTTCGCGATTCACAAAGTCGGTTGAACGAAACGTTCAGACTGTCTCATTCGCCACTTAATGAGTTTTTATGTCTGAAAGGTGAATGTAAAATTCCTGAGTTCGTATCGATGAAATGACGTATCAGGTAAATGTCGGAGACAAATGAGAAGGCTTGTCCTTAATTTAATGAGCCTCTTTGAAGAATCCTTCATAACCTTCGATTCGTGTACAGAACTACTCTCTCGATGATGACGAGATATTCTTCGATTCCAAAGGTTCGATTGAGAAAATGATCCCTTGAAATAAAAAAATTCCTTTCTGTTTCTAAGTAGTCCAGCACGTTCACCTCCAGGGCTCATGATGGGAATTTAACTGTGTCTAGATTAAAAGATTCCCAAATCTGTCTAAACTGCCTGCAATGTAAAAAAAAAACCTAAAATGTCCATTTTTTCATTCAAAATGTCACATAAAAAGTGCGAAATAAACAATAATGGAGCCGAGTTTTGTTGTCCCTGCCTAAAATATCCATCTTTTCATTCAAAATGTCACAAAAAGGTGCGGAATAAACAATAATGGAGCAGAGTTTTCTTGTTTTTGGGCTCTTCATGTATGAAAATATATGATTTAATAAACAAACATCCCCACCTCCACACCCCAGCAGAATTTCTCATAGTTCTTTGCCCTGTTGAATATCCATATTAATCTTCACGTATGTTCATCGTCATAACCTTCAAAGCGGTTTTCTTGGTCTCTGATTTAATTTTTCTGTGGTGGCCTGTGGCATAATAACTCGTCGAATTCATCCTTCCAATCGTCAATTTCAATTATATACGAATATTCCACTAGCAGGTTGAGCTATCAAATAAAAACTCTCAAAATAAAAGATAACTTTTGGATTCCGAAGCGCAAGTATCACTGGTTAATAAAAATGAAAATTGCCTGGTGGTTCTGACGACGCTTGGCTCTGAGGCCCTCTTGAGGCAAGAGAATAGTTGACCTGTCTTGGGATTGCAACTATGAATAGCTTGTGGAGTCTCTCCTGGACTCAAGAGGTCACTTGAGGATGTGGATCCTCCCTAGACTTTCACACTATGAATAGCTTGAGGAATCTCTTGGACTCAACAGGTCCCTTGAGGGACTCCCTCCCTTGAGGATGTGGATCCTCCCTTGACTTTCACACTATGATTAGCTTGAGGAATCTCTTGGACTCAACAGGTCCCTTGAGGGACTCCCTCCCTTGACCTTCACTCTATGAATAGCTTGTGGAGTCTCTCCTGGACTCAAGAGCTCCCTTGAGGATGTGGATCCTCCCTAGACTTTCACACTATGAATAGCTTGAGGAATCTCTTGGACTCAACAGGTCCCTTGAAGGACTCCCTCCCTTGAGGATGTAGATCCTCCCTTGACCTTCACTCTATGAATAGCTTGAGGAATCTCTTGGACTCAACAGGTCCCTTGAGGGACTCCCTCCCTTGACCTTCACTCTATGAATAGCTCGAGGAGTCTCTCCTGGACTCAAGAGGTCACTTGAGGATGTGGATCCTCCCTAGACATTCACACTATGATTAGCTTGAGGAATCTCTTGGACTCAACAGGTCCCTTGAGGGACTCCCTCCCTAGACCTTCACTCTATGAATAGCTCGTGGAGTCTCTCTTGGATTCAAGAGGTCCCTTGAGGATGTGGATCCTCCCTAGACTTTCACACTATGAATAGCTTGAGGAGTCTCTTGGACTCGATAGATCCCTTGAGGGACTCCTCCCTTGAGGAGTCTCTTGGACTCGACAGGTCCCTTTAGGGACTCCCTCCCTTGAGGATGTAGATCCTCCCTTGACCTTCACTCTATGAATAGCTTGTGGAGTCTCTCCTGGACTCAAGAGGTCCCTTGAGGATGTGGATCCTCCCTAGACTTTCACACCATGAATAGCTTGAGGAATCTCTTGGACTCAACAGGTCCCTTGAGGGACTCCCTCCCTTGAGGATGTAGATCCTCCCTTGACCTTCACTCTATGAATAGCTCGAGGAGTCTCTCTTGGATTCAAGAGGTCCCTTGCGGATGTGGATCCTCCCTTGACCTTCACACGATGAATAGCCTGAGGAGTCTCTCTTTTGAACTCAAGAGGTCCCTTGAGGATGTAGATCATCCCTTGACCAATGAATAGCCTGAGGAATAAATTCACTTGAAGGATCCCTTGATAAACCAAGAATCGACTATGAGAGAAACATGCATTTTTCGATTTTTTCATGTTTTGACTTGTTTTAGTTCAAAAAAATATAACGGATATAAAAAGGATAACGTTTCACCAAAGCATGGCTGTTGATGTTACTCATCTCACAATTGATGTGATGTATCCAACAACAGTAGTTGATAATACTCATTCGTTTTAGAGCTATTGGATAGGAGAGCAGGTAGTTTAGAGATGCCAGAAAAGTAAGTGCAGTACAGAGTGTACTGATGGGGAAAAAAGTTTAAGTGCGCACATAAGCGTTAATTGATTGATTAAGTGTAGTTGATGATGGTTTATGTCATTCCATCACTTTTTGTTTAACATACTTTCATTTCTTCAGAGTTTGGCAGGATTGAAAAGCCTTGCGATCGAAAATTCACTCCTCCCCCTTCATTCATTAACCATTCAAACGTCAATTTACCTGATACGTCATTTTTACTACGCAACTCACTGATTTCTCTCTAATATTTAATTTCAGCTTCAAGTTTGATTGTCCCTCGAGCAGTAACACGTTTAATCTCTAAATACCCGCAATAATTTTCTTTTTTCTTCAGATTTTCCGTGATCGAATGGCGATATTAATGTCAAGTATTATGGACATACTTAACGACAAATAGTATAGTTTTTAATATTTTTAGATTAAAATAAAACTTCGAAAAAACCTAAAAAAAAAGAAAAATTGAAAAAAGAAAGAAAAATTGAAAAATATCGTAAAATCCAAAAACATGGAAATAGCGAAAAACAAAAAAAAAGTTGAAATGAGGCTAAGTTAGATTTGAACACTAACTTGAGTTGTAAGTGGGAATATATTTTCTCAAACTCTTTTTCTAAAGAATCTACACGCGAAACTCAGTTGACAACATGACATATTTCAAGCCTATTACAAAACAAAGTTGTTTCATAATTTATATTTAATACGAGAAAAAACTGTAAATGTAAAAAAAACAGCATGAAAAGTATGCAATATGTAGATATTTATGTGAATAATAACTAGGTATGTTATAAAAACATTGTAAATTTCCTGTATATTGAATGTCGTGGTGTTTTTTTTTTCTAAGTATTTCCCCTTTCTATGGTAACTCATTACAAATACATATTATCGTTTTTCTTTAGGAAGGGGAACACAAATTGTATAATTATATTTTAATGTATATATAAGTAAGTATATAAAACTATTATAACACATTTATATAGATTTTATTCGTAATCGATTTTATTTATGAATGTATATCAAGTAATAATATTATAAAAAAATGAAAAAAACAAAAAACAAAAAAAAAATCGTAGTAAACAACAACTAAAATAAGACAGTCGTCGTTATTTTGAGTCCCTTCGAGTCTGTTATTCTTTAAGGCTAAAGGGGGCGACAGTTGTGCGAGAGAGAGGGAGAATACCAAACTTTATCCTCAATTATCTCTACAGACCGATTTTCAATTTAAAATACCCATGTTGCAACCCAACTCCTGTTCGGATGACTTGTGTTGAAAAAATTTTGAACCAACATGGTTCAACAAAAAATGGTTCAATATTTTTTCATCATAAGTCACGTGGTCATTTATAGTTATTCAACTAATGAAAGCTAAATTATTAAAACTATTGTAATTAGTGAAAACACAATGAATTTTATAAATAAGAAGAATTGGGTACCAACATGCCCAATTTTGGTTTTATAATTGATAAAACCAAAAATGAAGATGTGTATGGGTCATTTTCCCAGAAAGGGCGAATCGTTGTCCAGAGAAGATTCTGAATGCACATTTATGATTTGGGTGTCAAAAAAAAAATTCTCCATAAACTATCAACTTTGTTCTACTTCGGGCAATCAATAAAATATGCACTTATTCACGCTAAAATATAGAAATTAAAGTTTAAACTGCTAAATGTCCAGTAATCTGCCATGTCCGGACCCCTAGGTAGTCAACTTTGCTTGAACACTATGACTCACCTATGAAAGCAGCGGCCTGAATTTGTAGTGATTCTTTATTGCATTTACCTGGACATGAAAAAAATGGATTTGCAGATTTTTTCAGAAGCAAATAAAGCGAGCAGGAGGATAAAATGTGCTTGTCCGGAGGTTTTTGTCTTTAATCTGCCTTTTTTGTGTTTTCGTATTTTGGCAGCTTTTTATCGTTTCCCGCGGTTTTACTACCTCTGTAAGAGGTGAGGTTAGTCGTTAGGTTATCAAAGAAAGCGGCGGGGAACATATTCCTTCTGTGTGGAAGCGTGCGCAAGTGGAGTCAGTTGCGAAAATGTGGTGTCACAGTCACCGTCTGTCTTTCATCTGCCCTCTGTAAGAACGGCAAGAAATCGAAATTATTTTTTCTTTTTGGTCTCCAGTTCTTGTTTTTACCGAGCTGGTTCCAGCAATATGGTTACACTTCAGCAGAACAGCACCAGAACGCGAGAAAAGCTGAAAAACCTAAGTGTCACCCAGGAATTTTGTGTCTTTTTTTGTGTCTTTCATCTGCCGGTGATGGTGGCTTATGGAAAGATGAAAGAATTTTTTCAAGTTGTTAACAATTTAATTTGAATTTTCCGTTGCAATTAAAAAACTTCACATTTTTCGACCTCAAAACTGTATTCAGCAACCATAAAAATCCCCTGGTACCAAGTTTTGGCTCGAAAAACCGATAAATTGAGATTATTTGATTACTTTCGGACGTTTCTAGGTTGCTATCAGAAAAACCGTGTTCCACGTTGGTTTAACCCTTTTCTACACCTGCGTCCCGCCCTGGTTCAATTTTTGGAATAACTCCCAGTTCTCGCTACTCATGGAGATGGGGTTCCGAGTACTATTCTCCTTTACGCGGAAACCACGCCAATAGGTTTCTTTCGATAGGTTTTCTTCTTTAATTTTTAATTAATTAATTAAGCGTCCCACTGTGTGTTCTTTCGTCGAAATTCAATCAGTATGGTGTGAGGTTAATCCCTGATTTTTGGCAGAACTTGTGTCGAACTATAAGTTTTCTGAAATCTTGGGATACCCATTGTACCTTTCCAGGAAAATGACCCGTATACCAAAAAAAACTCCAAATTATTACACAAAGGTTTATTATTTTTCTGTATAGATCACTCCCCTGCAAAAAACACAGCTTAGCCATTGCCACTACCTGCCAACCATATTTTTGCTTCACAAACAAGTTTATTTCCAAGAAATGCTTGAACGCTCCACACTCAATTCGAAAAAAAAAAAAAGAACTGTGGGTTCATTAGGAAATTCGATAACAACGATCGCATTTTGTTCAGCTGAAATTTGAAGGGAGATTAGGCCTCTTTAGCGCGTATCACTCGAGTTTCTGATTTATCTTAAGGCTAAAGGAGATGACAAGTGTGTGAGAGAGGCAGCTATGTAGAGAAAAGAGAAAGACAGAAGCTTAATCATTTTCCTAATTTTTCTCAGCTATCAGTGAACCGATTTTCATGCTGTAAAATTATTTGGTTTCCTTTCATCGTATTTTGTCATGGCAAATTTTTCATAAATGTTTATTTTTTGACAAAATGCTATAATTCTTTTTTTTTTTGTGACACACTCATTGACCAAATATGCGGGTATTCGAATAAATTCTTACAAAAACAAGATACAAGGCACATTCTAACAGATGTCCCCAACTTATGGAATCCATCAGAATTCATAATATTGAGAATTAGCGACCGAAAGAGAAAACGAAAATCAAAAACATATTGTTAAGTAATGCATGCATTCCAGGGGACGTCCCATCGGATAAGCATTAGATCAATTTAAACAGTTGGTAAGCGATAAACTGTTTCACTCGATGTAATTTATTTAGTATTTTAGGCAAGAAATAGTGGTCTCCCCTCCCCCTTCCCCCTCACTCTAATCTACCTTGACATTTCTAGCGACATGGGAGCCTCGAATTTGAAGAGGTAGTGAAAATCCATGATCTGCGATACCCAGCATGCTAATTCGAGTTCCCCCCCCCCCTCCCCCAATGGTGCCAGTCTAGCACCAAAGTGGAAATACGTATTATACAAATTATATATGTGGAAATACGTATTAACCAAAGTGGAAATACGTATTAAGGTTGAAAATCCGTCGAAATTCACATCCATATTCAAGGTGAAACACACAAAAAAAACACGAAATATGCGGATTATGGTGTCTTGGCACCATGTTGGTACTTACAATAATAATGCTTGAAAATCAGGAGGTATAATGAGAATTTTTCCTCAATTTCAAAGCTTGGGTACAAATTAGTAAGCTATAAAGGAACAGAAATATTGAAAAATCGGATATTTCGTGAATCTTATCCCTCCACTCGCCCCCTTCCCATCTAATTTTGATGCTCTGGTGAAATAGTGTGCGATTTAGGAGATTTTTAAGTCGAACAATAAATGAAACAAGCATATCGGTTGGAAATTGAGAATCACACTAGAGGGCAGTCCCCTTTAGCCTTAAATTTATGAAAAACAATAAGTATGGACAATCACGATTCTGTGTCTGTCTGTCGGGCAAAACTATATGAAGTTGTAGTCCGATTTCGATGGAATTTTCAGGGATATGCGGATCGGAATGTAGGTGATTCGTTGTGAAAATCATCGCCCTTAGACTGGAAGTTGCATGTGCGCTTGCGCGAACTTGAATTTCCTTGTAACAGCCATTGTGATGGTTGACGTGTAGATGAGGGTAGGGCAAGGAACTTGGAGATTGTTGATTTGAGATTAGCTACTATGCATCGGATCATCTATACAATCGGGTTATGGATTACGAGGAAGCTGTGTGCCACATCCTCTTGCCAGACGTTTATTCAAATGTAATTGCGGGCAGGAATATTGGCAAGAATTCACCTCATTGCTATTACAAATATTTCTCATTAGAAGTTACATACTAATTTCTACCTTGGTAGTAACGTACCAAACCTCATGATGTTGGTGATGATGATCCGGGTGTACTCATTGCACTCCCAGGTCCGGAAAAAGGAACCACTGCACTCCCCAACGGTTAGAGGTCACTGCACTCCCAAAGTGAGCACTGTTTTAGTAAAATTTACTAAATATTATTAAATGGATTTAATCCATTCCTGACTTTTCAACCCGCATGCGGCAGGTATACGCCTACGAATTTAGATCATTGACTCGAGCTTACCTACAGTACACTTCATTCTGCACACCTTTTAGGTCTTCAACAAACACGCAAATGTAGGGGTGGTCGGTACTGAAATCCTTGTTCAAAAAAGAATGAAAGGACTCGCACGCATTGGTGGTTCGTGTCAGATCAGCTGATCTGCAAGCCCAAATGGAAGCGTGAAATAGGGTCTTCAACGTAAGTGTCGTGAAGGTACTGGGCATAAGGCTTTAGGCAAGTCACTTGGAATTGTTTTCTACCAACCTTCCTTGGAGGTGTGTTGTCATCCTGAGCTTATCGTTTAATATTACCTATGCGGCCCTCAATTTCTCCAAATTGGTTGACGGATGGTCAATACTATGAGGCTTCTCGAGAACAATTTCCTTCGTGTTCTGATGTACGCCTTACATCATTCCGCGCTCGCCTGCCAATATGAGGGAGTGCAGTGGCATAGTTCATATCACTTTGGCTCGACTGCGCCGGGAGTGCAGTGGCTATCAGCATGCGACTAGAAAGTGAAAATCCAACCTGCCGGGAGTGCTATGGATAATCCCTGATGATCTAGCTGTGATCAACCTTCTTCACCCTTTAAAGCGCTCGTAGCTGAACGTATCGGTTTTTTCCCGATGCACTGTTCATTCACAAACACAAAACTCGAGTCGTTTCAGGCCTGAAATAGGGGTGGTAAGTATGGCACTTCATTCGGAATATAGCTACTCTGAAACCTATCGACAAAACACTGAGGAAGAAAGCAAAACCCTGTACTAGGGTGTAAACAATCACAGAAAACTGGTACTTGAATCGAGTAAAGTAAAACCTACAGGGATCTAATAACTCAACACCTAATTACAAAGTACGATCATGACGCAACAAGCAAGGGAATGAAATATGAAAATAGTACTTGAGAAAGTCAGTTTCTTCGGTTTACATTGAGAAGAGATTCAAAGAGAGTGCATCTCTTGCGGAAGCCAAACCTTCTAGTTGTAATGATGAACGCTGATGAATGAGTAATGGCCATCTTGGCTACCTCTTACATGCCCAGTGATTTAATACTTTGATAATCTAGTATTTTACCTTTTAGTTAAACATTTTGAATTTAATTTGTTTACTTCCGAGTTTAAGTTCTCCAAAATCAAAATTTCCACTCTCGGTTCACGTTTTAGACCTTCCTGAGCAATTTTGGTTGCGTGTCTGCCATGAAAACCTTTGGAACGGGCAGAACTATACGGAGTTATTGTTCGATTTCGATGAAATATTCAGCTATCGTGCGGGTAGGCGTTTAGATGGTCCTCTATGAAAATCATCACCGGACTGACAGTATACCCACTGCGCATGTGCAAACATGAATTTCCTTTAACAGCCATACTTGAGCTCTTCATTTTCCATCCGATTTCGATTAAAAAAACATGTGAAGGAATTAGGTATGCGGATCGGGGTGCTTCATGTGCAGAATTTTAAAAATTCGTTTTAAGTTTTAAACAGTTTAAAAAAACCTTTGTCTCACAGAGGAAAAACGTTTTGAACAAAAAATGCTGTGTCGTTAAAAGAAAAACTCAAAAAGAAAGGACGAGTAGATCTGTTTGTTGATGTTATGATAGTTGCTTCGCACAACTGCCGCAAGCGCCAGGATCACATTTTGTAATTCGACGTCGAATCTCGATTTACGACGCCTTCAGCCGTGGTAAATCGAATCGTCGTATTAGCCAGTGCGCATGCGCACTGACTCTCGTCGAATCTCCAAATTCGACGTCGAATCTCCCAGACCATGAATACCCCTATTAAAACATAGGCAGACTCCATCCGTATCTAATCTTCGTTGATCATATGGATCTATTGGTAGATACCAACATTGATATCCAGGTAACTGAATTACTTCCAATCAAAACATGGAACCTCGAAATATCTGATTCAAATAGATCGACAAATCAGTGACAAAATTCTAATTCTACCAACCTCAAAGGTGAACGAAAATCGGTACCAACGTTTCGTAATTTTCGTATAATTATGATGAGATGTTCAGACCCTTCAAAATCAGATTTCCATTCAGTCCAAGCTTTTTCTGCGGAGATGATGGTTTGAGAGAATTGGTAAGTAACAATCTGGTGTCTACTTAGTGGAGTTATCTGTATCAGCTATTAAAAGATCTCTATGGTGGATGCTTACGAGCCCAACTGCCATTACCTACGTAAATTTTTAGCGAATTTTCAAGGAAAATGAAGCTATTGCAATGACCTCAAAATTTTCAACATTGACTTTTCATTTTAAGTACTTTATTTTTAAAAAACTGAAATCCGTATTGGAACATTTTAACCCTAGGATGACACACCGGGGTCATTCGTGACCCCACGATTTACATTTGGCCGTGTATCTATGAAAAAAAATTTTTCTTCGAACAGGGATGTTTTGTAAATAAAGTTGGAACTCCTCCTGAGCCCCTTTGTCAGTGGTTAAGGCTCGATTACACAGGGCGAGTTTACTAGCTACTAGCCAGCGAATTCACTAGCCGCTAGTGAACTCTCCCCGTGTCATCGGCTCACTAGCTGACTAGCAGACTAGCTGGCGAGCTGCTGGAAAAGTTGACGACCCGGCTACTTTACAAGCTACTCGCTAGCTAGTGAGATTGTGGGCCAGTAAACTCGCCCTGTGTAATCGCTAGAGTTCGTGCAGTTAACTTGCAAACGTGCTATCTGACCCCAGTGTGCTATAATCGGTTGACTTTTTCTGTGTGGGGGACTATTTGACCCCAGTGTGACTTTCTATTCATTCTTTTGCCTTTTAAATTTTGGGGTTTACCGTCAGAAGCCCCTACTTTGAGCCAAAGCAAGTATACTATGAAAATTCACAATAATACAGTAGTGATAATACAAATTTTTTGAAAAGCAGAGAAATAAAAGTGCTGGTGAAAGTCGTCAGTCAAACTCAAAAAAGGGTCATCTTTGAGCTGATCTATTATCGAAACTATTCCATAGAATTAAATGATTTTTTAAATATTTGATTCCAAATATTGTCAACTTGGAATGCTGATAGTGGAATCTATTAAAAAAACCGTTCAACAAAATATAATTTCAAATTTTAGAAATTTCATTTATTTCCATATTTTTATTGACTTTTTACGAAACTATATTCAAAACCGAAATTTGTTCCTGTTTTTTTTGCATATATTTCAACAAACAGGCTAACAATAGATTTTTACAACCTAAAAATAAATTTAAATTTCTGTCTTAAATTTAAATTAGAGGAATTTAAATGTTTGGGTCAGAATTGACCCCAGTGTGCCGTTTATGTATGCGAATAATAGGTGTGCCATCCTAGGGTTGAAACGATTTCTGAAGATTTTCATAATAACAAACTGAAAGACGAGTTCAAATATCAAAAAACGTGTTATTCCAGTTTTTTGTGGATATAACCACCAAAATCATAGTTAAATATAGTATACTCGTATAGTATATCCAGCACAAAATTTCTTATTTAGATGCATTTTCAAAAATTCAAAACTGTTCAACAATTGAAAATATATTAATACATTAATAATGACGGAATAACAGGAGGTGCGGAAATAGAGAAGTAAACATTAAAAGAGACTTCATTCGAGCTGATGACGCCGTTGGCGAAATATTCTCGTTTAAATGGTGAGTTTCTTTTAATGTTTACTTCTTTATTTCCGGACTTTTCTGTTTGAATGGAGTATTGAAATATTTAATTCAACCTTTTTCGGATTTATTTCACTCTTTAACAAATCATCCTTTTACAAATTCAGTTCAACTTTTTGAAAATTCAATTCAACTTGTTATATATTCAATTTAACTTCTTACAAGTCAACTCATCCCAACCATTTTTTATGAGAAAAAACATCTTTCTTATTACACTTTGGGTGGCAAGGAAAGTAAAAACAACGTGACGACAACGTGATGTACATGCTCCTCGTTTTAAGTGCCTCAGCTACAGGGCAACCGTTGTATTAGAAAAGCTAAATGTGTGGTTTTTACTTTCCTAACCTCTCGAAGGATAATAGGAAAGATGTTTTTTCTCGTGATAAGGGTTTGAATGAGTTAAATTTGTAAAAAGTTGAATATTATTTGTGAAAGGTTCAATTCAGTTTGTAAAAGGTTTTAATGAATATGTAAAAGGTTGAAATATACTCCTACTCAAAATTAGAGCACCACCACATATTTCTTCGTTTGTCCCCTTCTTTTTTCGCTTATCAAGTTTTTATCCATTTGCACACACTGTTTGCAAACACAGAAGGAAACAGGTAACCAAAAAAGGCACACATTCGAGAAAAAATGATCTTTTTAATAAATTAAAGGAAAATGTACTTCTTCTGGTATAATTATAAAAATTCAAAATACGAAGAAAAAGGTTTGAATTATGCCAGTTTTGCGTTTTCAATATTCGGTATTGTCACCTCTAGCTCGGACCCTTCGATGCCCCTAATCAAGTTTTGGATATTGTCCCACTCCTCTTTCGCTGCTGTTTCCAGCTCCTGAAGATTGTCTGATGGTGGATCTCTGGCTCGAATTCTTCTTTTCATGTCCCAAACATGCTCTATCGGATTCATGTCTGGGCTTCTTGGTGGGCAGTCCAGGATACAAAATTTATAAGTGAAGAAGGAAAGAGACAAACGAAAAAATGGATGGTGGTGCTCTAATTTTGAGCAGGAGTGTAGATCTGTAAAAGGTTGAATTAAATATTTGTTAATGCTATAAATAATTTACATTTTTTCTTTTACGAATCAGATCTATTTTCTAATCTCCAATAAATTATTAGGTTTATGTATATAAATTTAAATCTTTCAAGAGAATTTAGTTTTTTTCGTTACCTACCTTTAACGCGTTATGTCCAAAAACGGAGTTTCGAGAAAAACGCAAAGGAAGTTTTCACCGGTGCACAATAATTCCTAAAATAATGGTTTGTTACACTAAACTCTTCAATTCTTCAAAAATGTTCAAGGTATAATCGTCAAAAAGGTCAATAATAGTTTTGTTGAATTTGAAATTTTCTGAAATTAAAAAAAGTGTGGAATATGGATGGACCTAGCACCTTTGTGCTTTAAGGTATCGATATGTTAGTAGGTACTTTAATAGGTAGATAGGCATCTTCACTTCATTAAGTTGTACATCTTTTCTGCAACAGTTGTGGCAGAAGAGGTTGTATTTAAGCGACAAAGGAAACGCTGACGCTGATGATGATATTAAAAAGGGTGGCCCATCAGGCACTCGTGGAGGCGGAGATGAGCGCGGAGGCGGCGCAGGAGCCATCAGGTCCGCGGGGGGCAGCATGGGGAAAATGGCGGCCGCTCAAGAGGAGTCGTACTTCCATAAGTGAGTACTTGTGGGCATCCGTCTGTCTGTCATGAAATATTTGTAATGGGCAGAAGTATACGAAGTTATTGTCCGATTTCGATGAAGTTTTCAGGGACTGTACGGATTGGGTGTTGATGGTCCCCTATGAAAATACACGCACTCTTGAAAATTTCAACCCTTAATTTTCACCCCTTAGAAATTACTGACATCAACCAATACCTTCGGGACACAACTAGACCCCAAATGGAGCCCATGTACCAAATTTTATCAAAATCGGTCCATGGTAATTAAGGAAAGTGCCGCGTACGACGGACGGACGGCCAAATTTCTATTCGATTTTTGGAATTTAGGTACGTATCTTGAAACGTAAACCAACAAATTTTGAGGGGGGGTTAAACAATTTTTGTCTTGGTCGATTCCAATGGTTCATTATTGAAAATAATACAACAAAATGAAAAGGAAATATAAAACGAGAACCTTGCAGATGTGTATTAAAACGGAAACGCTCTAAACCTAAGAACACGAGGACTGCCAATAATTGGCAATAATTATTATTCCTTCCCTTCAACCACAAAATATTGACCTACAAACGGCCACAAAATCCACAATGATTTCTAAAGTAGGTTAACCCCTGTTGGACCAAGGTGCCACTGGTATCACCGATAATATCTTAGGCATCTTTAATGATTTGACTAACATTTTGAAAATGTTTTCATCGATTTCTTTGGAAATTTCTGTCAAAACTTCATTTTGAGCCTTCCAATACCCCACAAAAAATTAAATTGCATTTGCAATTTAATTTTGTTTACGCCGGTGACACCTTGGAACAGCTGTGGAGTTCCTGATATGTTTTCGGTGACACTGGTGATACCATGGTCTACTGACACTCAATATATCATAAAAATTATCTTAATCTATCATCAAATATCTATCAAATTGTGTCCTAAAAACGTTTGTAATTTGTCTCATCCACATAGGTCTTTGTTTTCAAAGATCTCTGTGTTGTTTGTGAGAGTACTCAATGAAAAACATCTACTATTATGGAGAGCTGACTGACGTTTGTAAAGTGACTTTCTCAAGCAAAGGATTAGACAGTAAACTGACACCTTTTAATGTAAATTGACACCTTCCTATGCAATCATCAAGTTATGATGAATTTGGATTTTGGACCTGAGTTTAATCTGTTGATCACTCGTTTGGTAGACTTCTACATTTCAGGCTGGTGTCACTTTACAAACGTTGGGTACTGCCCCAAACTGTGTCAATTTACTGGTACCTACCTATCAACTCTCAACTGATTTTGGGATGGTATGATTCAAAATTAACACTTACTTCCAAGAAACATTGGTGAAGTTATAGTGTAGGTACCTTACTCTGAAATTTTGTAATCAACATTTTGACTTTGAGAGTTGTAACGGTTACTTTACTAGCGGCAGTCAGCAGAAGGCAAGAGATGCTATCGTCAAAGTTTTGAGGATGGACATGGCTTGCGGACCTCCAGCAACTTTGCCTTCAGAAAGCTGTAGCTTTGGACTCGGTAAATTAGCTGTTTTTCAGGAAGACGATTACTTTGAACGGTAAGTGTGTAGGAAGGCCGCGGAAAGGGGTCTAATTTGGGACATAACATGGTCCGGTCCTTAACATGGGACACCCTGCATAAGGCCTCTCCCGAGATAGAACCCCATTCCAGTTTGGTACAAAATTCCGGCCTTACCACCTTGAAACGATCACTTATCGGTTTCGAGCTGGGGGAATCACTCCAACTATCACAACCACATCTCATTGTATCAGTGCCGTGCTGTCATGATCTACCCCTTAAGCTATTGTGTGTACCTATCGACCCACGGTATGAAGATATTGAGGGCGATAACAGCTTTTTTTCTGGATGACTCCAGTTCCGATAGTTGACAATTTCTTTACTCTTAGTAGCCCCTGTCGTTTCAACCTTCAATTTCATATCTCACCTCTTCTTAAGCCAAAGTAAATTCAAATTCAGTCAATTGTATCTTAAGTCTTCCAGATTTAGCCACGTAACTCAGAATCAGATTGAGTCGACATTATACCATCGACCTTTTTTAAAATCCACTTTCAGGAAAACTATGGAAGAATTGGAGAAACTGCACGACGAGATGAAGAACGAGCTCGAATCAGCAGGGAAAACGGCTGAAGTCGAAAGGGACAGAGACAAGAGAGTCGAAAAGAAAATGAAAGAACTGGCTGGTCACCTCAAAGAAATAATTGAAGAAGGGAAGAAAAAATAAACTTTCCTTCTTTCAATATTCACTTGTTCATTATTATAAGGGCTTTCAGTTTCAAAAGTCCTAGAATAATCCTATAGGTACTCGTCGCAATGCATGTATTAATAAATTATGACGAAGTGATGAATGATTGTCAGTGGATATATAAAAGAACTTTCACTTCTTTAATAAATAAACATCACAAGACAGACATCATTGCAGGACGACGTGAATCTCCTGTATCACGGAATGATGGAACGGAATTGTATTTGGAAATACCGTGGAGAGCTACGCCACGGAATATTTCCTGGAATACCAATAGGATACTGCGCACTATGCATCCAGCCTAGATACCAAGCACTTCCTGGCACGGTATCGAGATCTGCCTTCTCGGTATCCTCTATCAAGATCTGCACTTATTAAGATTTTAAATGGAAAAGAATGGTGGAGGGGGGGGGGGGGGGCTTTGTATAAAGTGTGCAAAGGCGGCCTGGGAATATCAACGCACCCTGATTGCGGAATTTAATTACAATCAGGAATAAAAGATTAATAAATAGGTACATGAATACATTATAAATAGGAATGCCTATAGTGAACACTAACCCAAACAGTAGTTTTTGGCAACTATAATAATTATAGTTGCCAAAAACTACTGTTTGGGTTAGTGTTCACTATAGGCATTCCTATTTATAATGTATTCATGTACCTGAATTATTCATCCAACAATTTTTTAATAGCAACATCATCGTAACCTCAAGTTTGTCTCAAAACATATGAAAGACAACGGACACAAATTATTGAAATATTTTTAAAAGTTTTAAAATATTTCATTTTAAAATATTTTATTTTAAAATATTTTATTTTAAATTTAGTTTAGAAGTTGTAAAAAAACCGAACTAGATTCCACAATCTAAGTAAGTAAGTGTAAACTTAAGAAGAGTAAGTGTAAAAGTAAATGTAAGTAACTAACGTAATAAAAACGGAGTTAGAAGTAACTAACGTAATAAAAACGGAGTAGAACGTTTCCACGAAAATAATGATTTACAAGTTGAATCGATTTTGACGGTTAGGTCATCAGTAGGTAACAAACAATAACATACTGATGATGACCTAACCGTCGAAATAGACAGTTTTACTCAACTCCATTTTTATTAAAATGGTTTTCCACAATCTCATCGCGAGTGATTTTATTCGTAACTAACGTAACTTAAGTGTATGTAACTTACGTAAATTGAGTGTAAACTAAGTTTAGAACCCAAGTATTTTTACTATTTATGCAACCATTTCATCAAGTACCGGCTGTATGAATTAATTTCGATGCCAATAAAATTGAAAAAAGTCCACACATTTCACAGTTTTTAGCGGTTGCAAATTTGGGAATAAACTATCCTTGAGGGACCAAACAACATTATAAGAAAAATTGTAAATACCTGAGCGTTTGCTTTTGGTTTATTATTTTCAACAATGAACCTTTGGAATCGAAAAAAGAAATTTGTTAGTTTACGTTTCAAGGTACCTACGTAGAATCCAAAAATCTAATAAAAATTTGGCCGTCCGTCCGCCGAACGCGGCACTTTCCTTAATTACCATGGACCGATTTTGATTAAATTTGGTACGTAGGCTCCATTTGGGGTCTAGTTGTGCCCCGAAGATTTTGGTTGATGTAGGTCACTTGTAAGGGTCAAAAAATAAATTTTGAAATTTTGAAAACGCCCTAACTCAAAAAATGTTGATATAAAGGTATTGTTTTTCCATCAATTTAAGATAGCATAGAATTTTCTATAGAATTTTTAGAATTTTTTGAGACCAGCGGAGCTCTGTAGGACAAACCGTTCGCTCCCTACGAGAATCTAAGGGTTGGACGTACGATAAATCAGAAACACGAGTGTGAATCGCAAAAGAGGCCTAATCTCCGTTCAAATTTTAGCTGACCAAAATGCGGTCGATGTTTTTCTTCATGTTGGATGGTTGGTGGCTTTGCAGACGACTGATCAATATAGAAAAATAATAAACGAAAAGTAATAATTTGCAGCGTTTTTTTTATAAATTGACGTGGGTGTGGTACATAGCTTCCTCGTGTCCAAAACCCGATTGCATGGATGATCCGATACATACCTAGTACCTAATACAGGTATTATAACATCTATCTGTGAGTACCTTTCACTATCCTCATCTACACGTCAATCCGCACAATTCCTTAAAAATTCATCGAAATCGGACAATAACTTCGTATTGCCCATAAGAACGATTTCTTGTCACATTGACACAAAACCGAAAATTTTCAGGAAGGATTAAAACGCGTGTAAAAACGCTGCAAATTATTACACACAGGTTTATTTTTTCTATATAGATCACTCGTCTACAAAGAACATGGCTTGGCCATTGTTACCACCAACGAACATGAAGAAAAACATCGATCGCATTTCGGTCAGCTAAAATTTGAACGGAGATTAGGCCCCTTTTGCGATTCACACTCGTGGTTCTGATTTATCGTAAGTCCAACCTTTAATATCTCGTAGGGAGAGAACGGTTTGTCCTACAGGGGTCCGCGTCGTCTCAAAAAATTCTATAGAATCTTAAAATGAAGGAAAAACAATAGCTTTATGTCAAAATTTTTTGAGTTAGGGCGTTTTCATAATTTGAAAATTCATTTTTTGACCCTTAGAAGTGACCTACATCAACCAAAATCTTCGGGCACAACGAACTCCAAATGGAGCCCACATACCAAATTTCATCAAAATCGGACAATGCTAACTGAGGAAAGTGGGACAGCCAAATTTTTATTCGATTTTTGGATTCTACGTACCTTGATACAAATTTTGAGGTGGGGTAAAAAAAAAAAATTCTTGGTCGATTCCAAAGGTTAAGTATTGAAAATAATAAACCAAAACTTTGATTTTGCGCTGAGGATCTGACAGCCACGAATCTAGTCTTCACATTTTCAAGGGTGCTCTTGTCGATCGATAGGCACCACTCCACCGTTCAAATGAATTGAAAAGTTGCTTCGGAAAAGACAAACAAAGCCACCCTCAGTTTGCCGAGGGGAGTTAATGAGGTAATTACAACCCTTCTTGTAGCAGCAATAGGGAACGCGAGGCTTCCATTTCGTCCCCCCCAAGGTAGATTTCGACTAGGATTTCTGATCCGCTCAGTTCCGCGGAATCCTCATCAACCATTCTTAGTTTCTGTTATGAAAACCATATTATAATCCTTAAAATATTGAATTAATATTACGCATTCTAATAGACATATTTTGACCAAACTCTCCAACATAATTTGAAACTTTCCCGAATAAATTTGTTGATAAATTAATAGAAATAATATTGGTAGGTAGGTAACATAGTATGTAATTATGAATGAGGTGAATCGTTTTCCTAGTATTTGTTACCTTATACAGCAAGGTTCTCACTGAGAAGGACGCCTAATTAATCATCGTATTGCTTCCGAGTCTACCAAGGTAGCGGAAGCTTTGTTTTCACTTTTCAAGGACGAAAAAAAAAGTTCTCCAAAATCAAAATTTTCACTCGCGTTTTAGACCTTTCTGAACAATTTTGGTTCCGTGTCTGTGTGTCTGTATGTCTGTGTGTCTGTCATGAATTCCTTGTAACGCGCATAACTATACGAAGTTATTGTCCGATTACGATGACATTTTCAGGGGTTGTGTGGGTTGGTGTGTAGACGGTCCCCTATGAAAATCATCATCCTCGGACTGATAGAAGCGACTGCGCATGCGCAAACGTGAATTCCTTGTAACAGCCATAACTTCCACATTTGCCATCCGATTTCAATGAAATTTTCAGGGATGTTACAGATTAGTATTTAGATGGTCCCATATGAAAATCACCACCTTCGGATTTTTTTTTTTCGAATCCTAATGAATCCACACGCCCTCAAAATCACTTGAGGTATCGGATAGTCTAAATTTTCTAGTTTTTTTTTAGCAATCGCCGTCAAGTCATTGACTGATTCCAACAACGTCGAAATTCCGGCGTCGTAGTGCACAACTGTTGTGCACTACGACGCCAGAATTTCGAATTTTGCCTTTTAAAGGGGAAAAAGGGGGGTTAAAGCTTTAAAAACGTGCGTTTGCGGCCATAATCTTGTAAACTCTGCCCAGACATCAATTTTTACAGTTTACTCTATCTAGTTACTAGATACTTTTCCGCGTCGTGCAAAAAAATAACCACGAAAATCGGTTGAAAACTAAGGCCTGTGCTGATGACACAAGATTTTTGTCACACACAAACGTACACCTATGGTTTTTTCGCGGATTTGGATTCAGAATGGTCTAAAACGGATTAGTGTGTGGTTATTTTTTTTCTGTTGAGTGTTGTCCAACTTTACCTCAGATCGATCGCATAAGGATTTGAAGATCGAACTGAAATTGATCAATATATCTCAGGAAACTGTTTCGAGAATCGAAGGGAAACTGATCCAAAACTTGTAAGGGAACTGACTTAAAGGTAAAAGGAGAATGACTGTCTGTTGTGATTGTTCAATAAATTGGTGGGCAAATTATAATATACCTTCGGAAGCGTTGAGATTGGCGTTTCTCAATGATAGTAGAGAAACTGATCGAAATACCGTTGGAATAACTAATCCACAATAGAGAAACCATTCGAGCACTAGGGAACCTGATCCGAAGATCGAATTTAAATTGATCAATACCTCAGAGGAAACTGATCCAAAACCAGTAACAGAACTGATCTAAACGTAACAGGGGAATTACTGTGAGTTATTATATAGCTACTTACCTCTGGAAGCGTTGTTACCAAATTAACGTTCAAAACCTCCCACACCCATCCACTATTTGAAACGAACAGAGATTTACGTTCATACTCGGTGTGGAAGCAAGTCTGTAGTATGGGTATGGGTATGGGTATGTGTATTTGTGAAGAAAAGAATACGTAAGTAGAAGATACAGAAGTACATTTGTATCAACAGATGGGCACGTCGGCGACTTCAATGCGCACCTACCTACCCACCTTCCTATCTGAATTCTCTAAATATTAGTTTTCCCTTTCTGGTTTTTACCGACATCATTTTTGAGGTCGTCCTTTTTTTGTTAAAAAGGTTTTTATTTTTCCATTAAATTTCACTCAGATTCCACTCTCGTATTCCTCATCTCATATTCCTGAGGGCTGTGAATTTCGGTCACCTTATGAAGCACACTTGTGTTAGAAATTTACAAAAAATTCGACGCCGAATGAATGTTTCATTTTTCTTATCAAACAAAGTGCATTGACAACAGTAAAATTATAAATAAAAAAATTATAAATACCTAACTTAATTGGGTAAGAGTAATTTTCTGCTTGAATTTCGTTTTTTTTAAAGGCTTTTAGTTGTTTTGGGATTACAATATAAAATTTATTTCCCACCCAATGGTAACGTTTCTAGATCCATTTAACTTGATAAACGGAACTTTCAGAGCCAGAGCATTTCTAGTATTATAGTTATCAGATGCAGTGCTAAACAATTCCGAAATAAGCAAAATGGGTTGGTAAGTAGGTGTGTACTTTTGACGTTCATTTTAAACAAATTGGAAAATCTGTAGCTGTAATTGCTTACCATTGGCAGAAAAATGTAAACATCTAGGAGTCTTACTTGATCACAAATTGAAATTTAATTTCCATATTGATGCTTTGGTTTCTAAACTGAGAAAATTATTCGGAAGACCGAAATTTGTAGTCCATTGTGAGGCCATTTATTTTGGTTTAGTTTTTTCTTTGATTAAGAACGGTATTGTCGTGTGGGGTAGACAAAACTAAGATCCTTGCAAATAACTCATAATTTCTTACTTACGATAGTCCTTCGGAAGAGTCCACGATACCCTTCTATACTACTTCATCATGAGTTTGATGTGCTCAACGTAAAAGAACTGCTCTTATTTCAACCGTGCTTGCTGGTATAAAAAAACTTTTTAACAAAAAAACGGACCGACCTCAAAACTGATGATGGCATCCCACTAAAAAGGAAAAAATAATAACGACAACTTATTCAGTTAGGTTGGTAGGTAGGTACGCAGTGAAGTCGCCGCCGTGCCCATCTGCAGAAACAAACATACACAAGTAGATTCCACTTCCATCTGGTTAGTATTACAACATGGGTCGATAGTGCAATACAAAACATGATTGAGAGTGGGTACCTATCATTGAGGTAATGCATGTGTTCCAAAACGATTAGGTAGTACGTCACTGCTGTCGTATGAAGGAGGATGAGAGAGTGACAATAAGTGTGAATCCCCGTACGAAATGTTGGGATTCGAACAAACCATCTCTTGATTAGATAGTATCTAATAGTTATTTATCTAATTATACATGATCAATCTTTGATTACATAATATATAATTAATCTTATATTCCATGTATGGCATATTGAATGTAGAATTGTCTAGATCATGATGTGGGTTTGTGATATGAGTTCATACTCAAATGAACCAGTTAGTGTTACAACATGCGTCGATAGTGCAATACAAAACAGGATTAAGGGTAGGTAAGTAAGTAAACAACCTTCTCATGTTCAATTTTTATCCAACTGCCATTTTTGGTGACGCAGACGTCTTCAGCTGTTATCAAAGGAAATATTCTTACTGAGATTCACACTTATTGTCACTCTCTCATCCTCCTTCATACGACAGCAGTGACGTACTACCTAATCGTTTTGGAACACATGCATTACCTCAATGATAGGTACCCACTCTCATTCATGTTTTGTATTGCACTATCGACCCATGTTGTAATACTAACCAGATGGAAGTGGAATCTACTTGTGTATGTTTGTTTCTGCAGATGGGCACGGCGGCGACTTCACTGCGTACCTACCTACCAACCTAACTGAACAAGTTGTCGTTATTATTTTTTCCTTTTTAGTGGGATGCCATCATCAGTTTTGAGGTCGGTCCGTTTTTTTGTTAAAAAGTTTTTTATTTTACTATTTTTGTATTTTCATAATTTTTTATTTTTTACTTTTTAGTGGTTTTTTTAATTTATTTTTAAAATTTAATTTTTTATATCATTTGATTTAATCTTTAACTTATTAATTTTTCGACTTTAATTATTTTAATTTTACATAACTTACCTACTACCAAGTACTTTTGTTTAAGTTTTTAAATCATTCCTTTTAATTTTTAACTCATTAATTTTTTCGACTTTTATTATATAATTTTTTTTTAATTTTACATAATTTACCTTCTACCAAGTACGTTTGTTTAAAGTCGGTATTCTTTGAGTTACCGACCGTTAACCTTTTTTCGACATTTTTCGCTATTTTTCTTTTTTAAATCTTTTACTTGTATTTTTTAATCACTAATGGTTTTTTTAATGTGGAATTAATTATTACTTTTTGAGGTTTTTTTTATGAAGGTAGTAGGTAACATTATTGTTTAATTTTTACATTTTATTTTAGTACCTATACCTACAGTATTATTGTTTAAAGTAGTTATTAGTGAGTCCAAAAAATTGTTAAACATATTGTTTAGTAATGCATGCATTCCAGGGGACGTCCCATTGGATAAGCATTAAGTCAATTAGAACCTGTTGGTGAGCGAAAAAACACGCATTATTATTTCCCTTCCTCCTGCACCAAACTGTTTCACTCAACGTAAGTAAAATGGGGGCGATGATGTCCGTAGAGGAGTATCCACTCAAATCCGCGCAATCCCAGAAAATACCATCGAAATCAGATGGAAAATGTAGAAAGTATACCTCTTAGAGGGAATTCACGTTTGCGCATGCGCAGTGGCTATTATCAGTTCCTTGGCAATGCTTTTCATCGGGGACCATCTATATGGCAATTTGCATGATCTCTGAGAATTTTATTGAAATCGGATGGAAAATGTGGAAATGATGGCTGCTACAAGGAAATTATCGTTTGCACATGCGCAGCGGCTATCAGTCCGGGGGCGATGATTTTCATAGGGGACCATCTACACGCCAACTCGTACAATCTCTGAAAATTTCATCAAAATCGGACTTGAACTTCATATTTTAGCCCGCTGCAACATGTTTTGGATGATGAGAAGGCTATGAGCTAGACCCACTTGGTAGTCTACCGAAATTTGATGGTTATCGGAAACCCCCTCATAAAGCATCTCATTTTTTGTGAAGCTTAGAATCGGACCTTAAATTTGAATGTACCTACACAAACATGTACAAAAATGTACAATGAGTCGGGAAACTCGTCTTTCAATGAAATGTTGAAGTTAATTTCAAAATTGAGTTCAATATCATTTTTTGAAATTAAAATTTTGCTTCACAATCCACTTTATCTTGAAGAAATAAGCGTTCCACTCTAAATAGGGAGGATGGTCCCCAATGAATGAGAGGGTGGTCCCCCTTGAATTTGTTGAGGGGCGGCAGGCGTCCGAGAATATCCCTGAGGTGACGGGCGGGTGGGCGGGGGGGTGGGTGGGACGAGCGGGTGGGTGGCTTCGACGAGTCGGGCGGGGGGAGAGGATGCGGAACAATCTTCCGAAAAAACACGTTTTTTGAACTATTTTCACAAAATTTCGATACTTTTAACAAAGCAAAATGAAATCTGATTAAAACGGGACCACTATGGATACTTGTAGAACACTTTTCGAAAAGAATCAGGCAGATTGGTGGCCGAATAAGAAACTGCTAGTGGTACAAACATACAGAAAGAAAAAAAAAAAAAAAAAAAAAATCGTCGTCCCATGACACACCGAACTGTATACCTCCTTCCTTCGGCGCGGCTTCGCCGCGCATGAAGTCGGTCAAAAACTGGTATTCAGCCTGTCCGTAGAGGCACGCATACTCGTAATGCTGTTTCGACATATTATATTACAGTTCCTTTATGCTTGAAAGATTAATCCAGCTATTTTTGTTAGTCTTGGGAATTTTAAGAGACAGATTTTGAGCATGAAGGAATTTCAATAATTTATTGAGTTTCCGGTTTGGAACTGTCTGGGCACATAGCAGTTGCTATCAGTCTGATTTTTTAAATGCATCTTTGGTTGAGATCTGCTCCACCACCTGCCACAAGTTCGTAAGAATTCCATTTTCATGTATTATATTTTCTTTCTGTTAATAAATTCATATTACATTCTAAATTCACTGACTTTCAAACTTAATAGTGCGAGGAGACGACTAGCAATTTTTCTTCAAGGAGTTGAAGCAAGATAAAACTGGTTTGTTTTCGAGCATTAGTTTTCGAAAAATAAAGTATGCTCATAATCTTTAGTTAAACGATTTTATTTTTAAACTTTGAAATAGGAGGTTGGTCACATATTTTGTGACCAATCTAAGTGGATAATTTATTATACCTGATAGGTAACTAAGCGCTTTTCTTGACAAATTCCACCCCTTTCTCAATGCTCTTTTGCAGGTCTTCGAGGGCGTTGTTCACCATTTCTTGCTCTTTTTTGGTCAAATCACCATTTCCCAAGTTCTCAGCTACTCCGTCTTTACCTGAAATGAAGAGTCCGCAAGTTGTATCAACCTAAGTGTTGGAAGCAGTGTTGCAATTCGTACGAGGAAACTCGCATTTGAGCTCTATACGAGGTAGTACGAAATTTATACGAATTTTTCTGCTGTTTCATTACCACCCTTAGCGCTAGAGGTGTAGTCCCTACCACACTCCAACGCTGATTAAAAGAGGTTTTTCAGAGCCGCCAATAACATAAAAAGAGAAAAACACGAATAAACTTATTACCTGGGGCCCTATTCTGATTCACTAAACGCGCCCGCAGTGGCTTCGCGAAGCAACTGAGTGGTTTCCCGAAACCACTGGGTGGCTAATTTTCGGAGTTAGCGATATGGATATTATAATAGCGACCTATTCTAATTCACTAAACGCACCTTTTTCTCGTTTCAGTGGTTAACTGAAGCAACTCAGTGGTTTCGAAGGCTCATTTCTTAGCGACTGGTCCGGAGCAGTCGCTTCATTTATCAACCAAGTGGTTTCAGTTATCAACCGAGTTGTTACTCAAAATCTTTCGGTTTTCGAGGATTTCTCGTGTTTTTTTTCCACGTTAACATTTACGTATTATATAGGGGACCATTTTTCTGAATTTAGGGGTACTATATCTTTTACCCCCACCCAAACATACAGTATGTTAGGTATGCTAGTACCAAATCCTCTACATAAATAATCGTGTGGGTACTTTTTGGAAACAGGGTGATCAGGAGATTCACATTTTGGTAGAATTACATTTTTTACCCCCACCCTAACATACAGTATGTTAGGTATGCTAGTACCAAATCCTCCACTTAAATAATCGTGTAGGTACTTTTTGGAAACAGGGTGATCAGGAGATTCACATTTTGGTAGAATTACATTTTTTACCCCCACCCTAACATACAGTATGTTAGGTATGCTAGTACCAAATCCTCCGCATAAATGATCGTGTAGGTACTTTTTGGAAACAAGGTGATCAGGAGTTTCACATTTTGGTAGAATTACATTTTTTACCCCCACCCTAACATACAGTATGTTAGGTATGCTAGTACCAAATCCTCCACATGAATAATCGTGTAGGTACTTTTTGGAAACAGGGTGATAAGGAGATTCACATTTTGGTAGAATTACATTTTTTACCCCCACCCTAACATACAGTATGTTAGGTATGCTAGTACCAAATCCTCCGCATAAATGATCGTGTAGGTACTTTTTGGAAACAGGGTGATAAGGAGATTCACATTTTGGCAGAATTACATTTTTACCCCCACCCTAACATACAGTATGTTAGGTATGTTAGATCCAAATCCTCCACATAAAAAATCGAGGGGGTACTTTTCGGAAACAGGGTGGGGGTAAAAATGTAATTCTGCCAAAATGTGAATCTCCTAATCATCGTGTTTCCAAAATGTATCTACACGAATTTTTTTGTGGAGGATTTGGATCTAACATAGGTACCGAACATACTGTATGTTAAGGTGGGGTTAAGCATTTAATTCTACCAAAATGTGAATCTTCTGATCACCCTGTATCCAAAAAGTACCAACACAATTTTTATTTGGAAGATTTGGATCTAACATACTGTATGTTAGGATAGGGGTAAAAATGTAATTCTGCCAAAATGTGAATCTCCTGATCACCCTGTTTCCAAAAAATACCCACTCGATGTTTTATGTGGAGTATTTGGAGCTAGCATACCTAACATACTGTATGTTTGGGTGGGGTAAAAAATGTAATTCCACTGAAATGTGAATCTCCTAATCACCCTGTTTCCAAAAAGTACCCACTCGATTTTTTATGTGGAGGATTTGATTCTAGCATACCTAACATACTGTATGTTTGGGTGGGGTAAAAAATGTAATTCTACCAAAATGTGAAACTCCTGATCACCTTGTTTCCAAAAAGTACCTACACGATTATTTATGTGGAGGATTTGGTACTAGCATACCTAACATACTGTATGTTAGGGTGGGGGTAAAAAATGTAATTCTACCGAAATGTGAATCTCCTAATCACCCTGTTTCCAAAAAGTACCCACTCGATTTTTTATGTGGAGGATTTGATTCTAGCATACCTAACATACCTTCTATATTTACATTTGTGGTGGGGGTAAAAAATTTACTACTTCCAGATTATGAGCCCTCACATCGCCTTGAATCTCATGAAAAAAAGAGTACTCACATGAATATATTTGATACATTTTCATTTTCTAACTTTTTTCAATTCCAACTTATAACATTATAAGTTCGAATTTTCGTTGTTTATGGAGGGGGTAACAAATAAACCTAATCTATTCATTTATTCATCTATTCCCCTCCCTCTACCGCTTCCAAAATGTGTTCATTCACCTTAATTGGTAAATTTTAACGGTACTAATCTCTTGGAAAATGAATCGGAAACACTATTGAGTTTATAATATCCATGTCGCTTCAGTTAGCAACTCGGTGGTTAAGTTAGCGACTGGTGCGTTTAGTGAATCAGAATAGGGCCCCAGGACGGCCAAGGGTTGCTTGCTAACCACAGAGGGCATCAGCAGAGGAAGCTTAGGGATAGAGCAGCAATATAACTCCACAAATTTCAATTTTTGAGGGATTTTTAGAGAAAACAATTTTGAGTCTATTGCAATAACTTCATTTTCCTTAAAAATTCGCAAAAATATCAATTTAAACGTCGAAGCATTCTCTTTGTAAATGATAGGTAACTTACATTCATTGATTTCCGTTGATTTACTTTCGAAGTGGATTTACTCGTGAAATTACCTACGTATATTAACTTTCTTTTGATCTCTAGTTTCAGAATTTGACACCATAAACTAGGAGAGGGGAAACTAAAACATATTTATTTCGTTTATGTAAACTCAACATAATGTTGCGGATAGTAAAAGACCATGGAAATTAGAAATTACGTTTATAATATTACTGAGAGCACCTTTAAGAAAGCATACCTACCCAGCCTAGTGGCTCTGTAACAAACAAAATACAAATTTGTTTATGTTGTTGCTTTTTATTGCTACAAATACCTGTATGCTTTTTATAGTTGAGTTATTGCTACATGCCTACCTTGAGGATTAATGATCCTAAAAACTTGAAAACACAAAAATCATAAGCTGTGAACCCCTGTCAGTTCCCTTGGACGTACGAGCTTTCAGGTTGGCTGTACGAGGATTATACGAGTTTTTCCCAGGAGGTTTATTCGAGGTTCCCATTTGATGAGTTCGCGGGACTTTTTTTACCTTGAAAAGTGGAAACAATGCTTCCGCTACCTTGATAGCAAAATACTTGAATTTTTTTAGGGAATTCATACAAGATTCCTACACAATAACAGGCACATATTTGACTTACCTATCAAAAGTTTACTTGAGAAATGAGACAAGCAGTCGACGATGTTGGAAGCGACGTAAGCCCATTCGTAAATGTTTGGTTCGCCTTTCAAAGCTTTGCACAGAGAAAATGTGAACCTGGCAGCAGCGTAGGCCATTGAGAGGGTAGCGGAACCAGTTCCAGCTTTGGCTTTGACCACTTCGGTGCCAGCTTCCTGATTAGGAACACGATAAATTTAGTTGGTAAGGAGAAATTAATACATACATTGTGCGTCGAAAGAGACTAACCTTAAATTTCAATGAATCCTTAAACGGTTATATGAATTCATACAAGGTAGAAATAACAAAAATAAGTAAGTGGGTAAATAATTGGTTGAACACTCTATTTTGATTACATAGTCATATCATCATGTAGAGATATGCATCAATTAGGAATACCTTGCCGAACTAAGATCACGGTCATGTGTCACAACTTCTGCATGATTGTGCATCAAAATTTGCGTAATTGATGCAAAATGCATCAAAAGCAAATTCATTGACTATACCTAGATACTTCCAGTTATGCGTTTACAAGCAAAGTTTACAAGAAAATTGATTTTCGGTTTCACGAAGACTTGAAGCGGATTTTGAGAAACAAGAATGTTTGAAGTAACCGACAATCCATAAATAGACAGTCAAATAGTAACTTAAAATCAAAAGATCACCTTAAAATCACCTTAAAAAGCACCTTAAAATCACAAGAAAACGGCTAGTTCTAATTTTTTTTAATATATAATGTAGATGTTACATGTCATAATGTAGCAAATTCAATAAGGTTTAATTTAGGCGCAAAGCGAAGTCTGTACGCCTCATAGTTCCCTCACGTCTGAAATATGGGAAAAGTGCATTTTTGTCGAATTTCATCTCCTGAGTTGATACAAAGGTGTGAGGGTAGTTAAAAAGGAAAACCCATCTATGCTATCAAAACTGACTTTAATGTAGGTAATAAAAACATTTTGCGTTGTACAACATTTATTTACAAAGGAAATATGTATTTATTTACATTTTGCTTAACTTATTTAAAAATGAAATCATGTTGTACGTCTTCTCTTTTTTCGATCATTTGGGCCGTTTTGTGGGTGGTTCGAAGTCGTCCGGTTCGGTTTGAGCAATAGGGAGGTCGTCGACGTCATCGACGTCTTTGTCGGGTTCTCCTTCGGTAGAAAGAACACGAGCAAAATTTGCATAGGGCTGAGCATTAAATGCCTCAAATTTTGAGGCCTGCTTTTACGCAGCTAGCTTTTACCGCCTCCGCTGCAGCCTTTCTTGCACTCACAAGATATGAATTTCAGTAGAGATGGGAATTGGGATGTGGCATTCATCATAGTTGTTAGAATTAGCCCCTTGTAGAGGTAGGAAGTCGCTTCACTTGGCAATCGTACCCACCAATCTCAGGGCTCTGGTTGGGCGGACCCGGTGAAATTATTTTTTATTTACATCAATGTGGTCAGTTTTTAATTTTTTGAAAATGTAATAGGTACCTAACTCCTTTCAAAATATTTTTTACTTGTGTTGAAATTTATTTTAAATCGATTAACCAATTTTCAAGTCACTTTACCAGAAAAATTCCCTAAATATTACAATGATGATCTTCAAAGATACATTATAATAAGCTTCTTTTATAATTTAACTAGATATTTGCACGAACTAGAAATTTGAACATACATATTTAAATTAACTAAAACCAGGTTTTGCGAGTGGCTATTTTAATTTGGATAAAATAAAGGTAGATTCGAATTTTAATGGCCCTACAAATTTTAAACAACCAACATACGAGTACAACTGCGCTTGACTGTCAACCTCGTAGAAGAGCTCATTGTTGTCCCAGTTACATTCAAAAGAACTCTCGATCCCAGTTTTCTCATAAAATAAATCATTTATGATAAGGAAACCGCACGTACTAGAGGTTTTTGTGCGGCTAGAAAACGTTTTCAAATCGCATGTTCAAGTTTTCCACAAGTCGAAAAGCTTGAATGGAGGTCAGACCCTTCGGTGAGTCATTCTTGCCAACAGTAACTGCTGAAAGTAAGCTTCGACTTCAATTCCTCTAAAAGATTTTCAAGAGGAAGGGCGCCCTCCTTCTTTACTGCCTCATTACTTTTAGCCCATTTTACTAATGCCGATGAAGCTGTAATTAAATTTCAAATTCTGATGAGTGGATTGTGATTGTCATACCTTTCTTCAATTCCCTATTTGCGGGTTTTTTCAAAATTTTGACTCAACTTTGGTTTATTTGAATTTTTGTTACTCTAAATTTATTTTCAAAATTTCAAATATAATTATCCAAAATTTTAATTACTTTCCAAATAAGTCTGTGTAAGGAGTTTTCAAATATTCCATCTTGTTTACAAATGGGAAGCTACTTAAGTTTGTCTTCGAAAGTACTGCCATACATCCACACAAAAAACCGTATTAAAATTGGGGACTCAGCCTTAGGACAGAATATCACCAACAGATAAATTGAAATACTCAAGTAATGTTGTCCTGGGCTGCAAATCTTTTTGTACTTTTGATTTTTTATCACGAAATATGTCAGTATGACACCTTTTGTACGATTTCAAATTAAACGCGATCACAGGGGTTGGTTAGCCACACCGGATTGTAAAACATTTGTTGTAATATATTAAATACATTACATTACACTTTTAAATATACCTACATTCACTTTTGATAATATACATGGGTTTCCTTTTTAAACTACCCTCACACCTTTGTGTCAACTCGAAGATAAAATTCGACAAAAATGCACTTTTCCCATATTTCAGACTTTCAGACTTCTAAGGGTTGAAATTTTGAAAACGACCTAACTCAAAAAATTTCGGTATAAAGGTAGTGTTTTTCCATCAATTTAAGATAGTATTAAATTTTTAGAGACACGCGGAGCTCTATAGGGCAAACCCTTCGCTTCCTATGAGAACTGAAGGGTTGGACTTACGATAAATCAGAAACTTCAGTGTGAATCGCAAAAGAGGCCTTATCTCCGTTCAAATTTTAGCTGACCAAAGTTTAGTTTTTCTTCAAGTTGTACTCTGTTATGAGTCCTTAGCAACCGGTAATCAAAATTCTTCAAGAAGGCATCCACAACTCCCAGTTGTGAAGAGATTATTCCTTCCAAATAAAATTGAATGTGAAGTAGGTACGTGGTATAGTAACGGTTGGTTGTCGGTGAAAATGGCAAAGCCATGTTCTTTGCAGACGAATTATCTATATACAAAAAAATTAACTAATGTAATAATTTGCAGCGTTTTTGTTGGGATTATAAGTTGAGTTAATCGTATTTAAATCAGTGGTAGGAAGCAATGCTGATTCTAGAGGGAATTCATAGGTACTTGGTATAGTAGGTAATAATATAGTAGGGAATCCAGTAGGTACGTGGTATAGTAACGGTTGGCGGTTGGCGGTGAAAATGGCAAAGCCGTGTTCTTTGCAGACGAATTATCTATATACAAAAAAATTAACTAATGTAATAATTTGCAGCGTTTTTGTTGGGATTATAAGTTGAGTTAATCGTATTTAAATCAGTGGTAGGAAGCAATGCTGATTCTAGAGGGAATTCATAGGTACTTGGTATAGTAGGTAATAATATAGTAGGGAATCCAGTAGGTACGTGGTATAGTAACGGTTGGCGGTTGGCGGTGAAAATGGCAAAGCCGTGTTCTTTGCAGACGAATTATCTATATACAAAAAAATTAACTAATGTAATAATTTGCAGCGTTTTTGTTGGGATTATAAGTTGAGTTAATCGTATTTAAATCAGTGGTAGGAAGCAATGCTGATTCTAGAGGGAATTCATAGGTACTTGGTATAGTAGGTAATAATATAGTAGGGAATCCAGTAGGTACGTGGTATAGTAACGGTTGGCGGTTGGCGGTTGGCGGTGAAAATGGCAAAGCCATGTTCTTTGCAGACGAATTATCTATATACAAAAAAATTAACTAATGTAATAATTTGCAGCGTTTTTGTTGGGATTATAAGTTGAGTTAATCGTATTTAAATCAGTGGTAGGAAGCAATGCTGATTCTAGAGGGAATTCATAGGTACTTGGTATAGTAGGTAATAATATAGTAGGGAATTCAGTAGGTACGTGGTATAGTAACGGTTGGCGGTTGGCGGTGAAAATGGCAAAGCCGTGTTCTTTGCAGACGAATTATCTATATACAAAAAAATTAACTAATGTAATAATTTGCAGCGTTTTTGTTGGGATTATAAGTTGAGTTAATCGTATTTAAATCAGTGGTAGGAAGCAATGCTGATTCTAGAGGGAATTCATAGGTACGTGGTATAGTAGGTAATAATATAGTAGGGAATTCAGTAGGTACGTGGTATAGTAACGGTTGGCGGTTGGCGGTGAAAATGGCAAAGCCATGTTCTTTGCAGACGAATTATCTATATACAAAAAAATTAACTAATGTAATAATTTGCAGCGTTTTTGTTGGGATTATAAGTTGAGTTAATCGTATTTAAATCAGTGGTAGGAAGCAATGCTGATTCTAGAGGGAATTCATAGGTACTTGGTATAGTAGGTAATAATATAGTAGGGAATCCAGTAGGTACGTGGTATAGTAACGGTTGGTTGGCGGTGAAAATGGCAAAGCCGTGTTCTTTGCAGACGAATTATCTATATACAAAAAAATTAACTACATAATGTAATAATTTGCAGCGTTTTTGTCGGGATTATAGTAACGGTTGGCGGTTGGCGGTGAAAATGGCAAAGCCATGTTCTTTGCAGACGAATTATCTATATACAAAAAAATTAACTAATGTAATAATTTGCAGCGTTTTTGTTGGGATTATAAGTTGAGTTAATCGTATTTTAATCAGTGGTAGGAAGCAATACTGATTCTAGAGGGAATTCATTTTGGGATTCGGCCACGCATGCTCTTCAAGTTTTCTTCATACTTCGTCTCTACCCGTAAATATTCCCCATGTCTTCCAACCTTCTGTTCAAGACACTAGAACTTGAGTTTTAATTTCACATTTGAATTCGAACTTCATTTTCAATAGTCGTGAGTTTTGCGCAATTTTCTGTACCCCCCCCCCACCCCCTGCCATCAAAATTATAGTACCCTCAAAGATATTAAGTCCCCTTTCCAATTTATCACAAGTAGGAGTTGTTGGAGTTACCTATACATTCAAACATAGTTCATCATTCAAATGCGAGTATTTATTATGATTTTGCAACCCACCTGGATCCTGTGGATCAACTTGGCCGCCTCATCGTCGGTAAAACAGATGCCGGACGGTTTGATTTGCGACAGGACGGGAATGATCGTCTTGCCCGCGTGTCCTCCGATCACCGGAACTTCGATGTCCGCAGGATCGAGGTTCTTCAACTCGGCGACGAACGTGTTGGATCTCACAAGATCCAGCGAGGTGATTCCGAATATTTTCTTGGGGTCGTACCTAAAAACAAATGTGTGTAGTAGTTTCTAATAATTTATTACGTAAGTTACCCATCATCCTTTATAAACTACCAACCTATCCAAGCACCCACAGATGGATTTGGTGTTGAATAGTTGGGAATCTGGGTCATTCACATGTTTTCATAAACTAAAAGGTTGGCCGACCAGTAACAAACGTGGAATTTATAGGTAATGAAACGAAAAACTGGACAGACTGGAGAAAAAAATAGTTTGGATCCGAGGAAATTGAGAAGGAAAAGTGCATACAGCTGCTAAGGGTTCCAAAATGGAGGCTTTGAGGATTCGCCAAGGAAGCCTGGCACTGCAGGTACTTCCTGATAGAGCAATTTAATTATTAAAAACTGCAATAAGGAGAACTACATTTAAAAAATTAAAATGTAAAAAATAAATAAAAAACGACAGATGATGCGCATTATTAACAATATACAGAATAAAAGTTAGTTAAAGAAGAAAAATTACAATTAAGAAAAATTGTATATACTTTTTGTTTCTACTCACTTTACAATAAGCATTTACAACCAAATCTTTATGAAGTAAATTTAATAAAATAAAATAGGGAAAACAACTTCCACGGACGACCAAGGTCAATGAAAGAATGTACTAGGAAAATGTATGGTTTATTTAATTTTCGAAGTATATCTTACTTTTCATTCATTCACTCAAACGAAAAACTGTATACAAACTCTATTGAAAACTGAAAAGAAAACAAAGTTTATAGAGTACGAAGGCACTGTTTGGCTGATGCTATTCATCAGAACTAAATAACTTAAGTTCATTTTTTAGCATTCCAAGAGCTAAGATGAATGGAAACAGTTGAACGCATTTCCTTACGGAAGGTACCACTGGCGTCCCTGGAATCATTTTGGTGCCAAAAATGATAGTTTCTTGACTAAAAATTATCTGTGATAGATCTGGATAATTATTATGAACCATTTAAATAAGCACTGTTGGTTGTTAAAACCATCTGGCCAATGATTGGGGTAGGACAATGTTTCATCATTTCAGTATCAGCCACCCATCCATTGACTGTAATCATCCAGTTAAGCCGGCCTTATATTTTGTACTGTTTGTGAGAATTCCATGTCCTGGTGGCAGAAATTAACTGATAATTTACTAGTGATCATGCAAACACAAGAAAAAGTGCATCGAATTTGAAAAGAACCACATCAAACCCTTAAGAATAAGTTGAGGTGTACTTATCGTTTTCATAAGAAACAGGTGTGATGATACGAATAAACTCACACGCGATGAGATTGTGGAAAACCATTTTAATAAAAACGGAGTTGAGTAGGACGTTGTCTATTTCCACGAAAATAATGAGTTACAAGTTAGATGTGCCAATGAGTTACAAGTAACTTGTAACTCATTATTTTCGTGGAAATATACAACGTTTACTGAACTCCGTTTTTATTAGGTGTGATGATCATTATTCTTGCACCTTCACCATTTAAAATGAGTTTGGGAGGTTTCTATATCGTTTCACAGTAACCCTCAAGGTCCCACTGTCTTCCAGACTACACACTTAAAATGAGAAAAACATTCAAAACGATCCAAGAGAGATCTGTGTGATAAAAAACTAACTAAATGGCCAATGACTGGGGGTCGGCCAATTATTGGTGCCTTTACCCTACATGGGGGCGTAGCGACCCCTCCAATTCGATTCGAACTTCCAACTGGATAAATAACGACAAATTCACGCCTTCTCACTACTTTCCTCCCCAAAGAATGCCAATTTTCAAATTGTCGGCTCTCCAAGTCAATAAAATAACCAAGTAAAGTAAAAAATAGAATACTCAAATTTTCTTACACGTTTGAAAGTTTCATGACTTCCGCAGCGATCGGGACGGTGCTGTTGATTGGATTAGAGATGACTCCTATGAGGGCTTTTGGGCAAAAACACGCGCAAGCGGTTACCAAATCTCTCACTACCGAAGCATTGATGTTAAAAAGGTCGTCCCTAGACATTCCTGTAAGCAGAAAGTACATTTACTTGGGCAACTGAGATCGCGTGTAAAAATCACAAAGTTTCTCAATCTCTATTCCATTAAATAATAAAGTTTATTGAGAAAACATAGAAAAACACTAAATGCCTAATAAGCGTTGCTGGAATGGAGTCATCTGGACCGCGTACATTAACATTTGAGGATACCATTAAAAGAACATTAAATTCCCTTTCTGTTTATTATGCAATCACCATTTGTCACGCGGGCAAAGAACCATTCCAGGGACCATTCCCATTGGACAAGCAATAGGTCAATTTAAACCAGTTGGTAAGCGATAAAACTGTTTCACTCGACGTAATTTATTTTGTATTTTAGGCAAGAAATAGTCCCCCCCCCCTTCACACACCATAACATTTCTAGCGGCATGCGAATTCGGCTTCTCCCCGCTCCCACCACCGGCAATGGTGCCAGTCTAGCACCAAATCGGAGATACATTTATTTTGGTTGCCAGTCCGTCGAGGTGTACATCCTCATTCAAGGTGAAACACAAAAAACCACGAAATATGGTGTCCTGGCACCATGGTGGCACCACTATTAGTTCCATGGTGGGAGAGAGAATAACTCATAAAAATCAGGAGGTATAATGAGAATTTTTCCACAATTTCAAAGCTTGAGTACAATTAGTAAGGTGTAAAGGAACCGAAATATTGAAAAATCGGATATTTTATTGATATTATCCCCTCACTCGCCCACTCCTCGTGCTAACTTTGATACTCTGGCAAACTTTCAAAATGATTCCCCCCCCCCCCCCTTGAAAGACAATTTTCGAAATTCCAGCGACGTAGTGCACAACTAGATAGTTTTCCGCGTCGAACAAAAAAATAACCACAAAAATCGTTTGAAAACTAAGGCCTGGGTAGACGACAGAAGATTTTGTCACACACACACACAGACATACAACTGTGGTTTTTTTCCCGCGGATTTGGATTCAGAATGGTCTAAAACGGATTAGAGTTTTTTTTCTTCTTTTTTTTGTTGAGTGTTGTCCAACTTCACCCAGATCAGTCGCATAAGGACGCCCAAGTCTTACTGTGGGACGTCCTAAAAATTACACCAAAGTAAAAAATTTGTCAAGTTAATATTTTAAACTTTTTTCCGCCTTTAAACCGCGTTTTCTCTGAAATTCACACAGATGAATTGGAACTACTTAGGAAATAGTTGGAACTTGGCACGGCGGACGGACGGAACATTTTTTATTCTCTAATAAAAAAAAGGAAAGACATATTTTATTCTGATTTCGGATTCTACATTCCTTGAAATGAACCATCAAATTTTGAAGGGAAAGGGATTGATTCTCACTCGATTCCAAAGGTCTATTGATGAAAATAATAAACCAAAATCTAGTGCGGGCCAGTTATCTTCGGTTTGCGACCAGCTGTCAGGTAGAGGTACCCAATAGATTCGGAGTTCAACTATTAATTAAGATGAATCAATATTATAAAAAGTAAACCTACGATAATTCAGCCATTTCCGGATGAATTATTGTCGAATCAACGATATACCTCTTCTAATCGCCATCATGATGTGATTAGACCTCTTCTACAGTTTTCGTAGTTACTCAACTATAAACACCGGTTATAGATTGCGATCCGGTGTACTTTATTAGATTTTCATCACCAAACGCTGCAAATTATTTCACAAAGGTTTATTATTATCCTGCATAGATCATTCGTCAGCAAAGATCACACCTACTAGGGCTTTTGTTTTTGAAAATTTCCTTTCATTTCCATTAGGATTCCAAAATGAAGCGTTGAAATTTTCAAAAATGCCCTAGTAGGTAGATACCTATGGTTGGTAGATAAAAAACAAAAAATAAATAAATAGTGGCAATGGCAAAGCTGTGATCTTTGCAGACGAATGATCTATACAGGAAAATAATAAACCTTGGTGAAATAATTTGCAGCGTTTTATTTTTTTTACCTACCAACTAAAGGTACCTACCTACTACCTCAACCCTTAAGTACTCTTAGGGAGCGAACAATTTGTCCCAAGAGCTCCGGGAGATCTCAAAATTTTTTTAAAATGCAATACTATGTGAAAAAAAAACAATACCTTTATTTCGAGAGTTTTTGAGCTTGGGCACTCAAAAATTTCAACCCTTAATTTTCACCCCTTAGAAGTGACTGACAGCAACCAAAAGCTTCGTGGCACAACTAGACCCCAAATGGAGCCCATGTAGGTACCAAATGTCAACCAAATCGGTCCGGCGTACGGACGTAAAATTTTTACTCGATTTTCGGATTCATGAAACAAATTTTGAGGGGAGGTTACAATTTTGTTTTCTTGCTCGATTCTAATGGTTCATTATTGAAAATAATAAACCAAAGTGATACAAGGAGATTGATTTTGCATTTTGTCGGACAAATGAGAATGAAATTTATTACAATAAAGACTTAGCATGTAGGTAGGCGCTCATCAGGTACGTATAGGTATAGACGGTGAAATAATGAACCATTGTGTAGAATACCTACATCAAGACCTGCGTTATCAATTGTAATGACATATCCATACGGACAATATCTTCATGATGCTGTTGAGTCTACATAAAATATGAGTTGAGCAGTTAAAACAACGCTTAATTATCTACCTAGGTGAAACCTATTCTCATTGATCTAGAATTCAAATCAGCGATTTTATTCATCATCAATATTTTATTAGTTCCTTTATTCCTTTTACAATGTTCAATGAAGTGTTTTTTCTCTCTCATATTTTATTCGTTTTTAGGAGCTTGGTGAAAATAGCCTTCCCTGATTAACTAACCATCTTGGTAACCACGAGTAGTTTGACAGAAAACAAAACCATTTAGTACACTATTTTACGTTATAATTTATTTTATGGTAGGTAATTATTCTTTTACCTACCTGGTTTTCTTGGCACTCCAGCTGGAATAATAACGATGTGTGACCCTGTAAGACTTTGTTCCAAAGCTTTTTCATCTTTTTCTGTGGTGAAGCCTTTCACGGTTGATGTTGTGTCTATGTGACTTAAATCGGCTGAAATTTCAATCATGAATCATGTACTTATTTCAATAATTGAAACAAACAAGCCTACTGAGTCGCCTGGCTTCTCGTTCTCTATATGCACGTACAATCTCAGACAGTGCGCTAGTGCCTTTATATTAGAAGCGGTACAAATTAATTTCCTGAGGTAGAATTGATACTAGATCAAAAAATCCAGCATATTAATGGCAGATGCAAAACCGACAAATCTTCTTTATTCATAAAATCCAATGCCATTTGCCAATGCTGGACCATAGCCATAAAGTTACAGTGTACCTAGTGTACTTTTCACCTCAAATTCGAGATTTAATAAAACTAATTCAAGGTAATTTCCTCCTGAAAATTGAAATTTTTTTACAAACAGAAAGAAAACCATTGAATTTTGAATTAAAGAGATTGAATTTGTTGTGAAATCTCGAATAAGGTTATAAAAAGAATCTCGAAAATGCAACGAGTATTAAAATAAAGTTAGTAGGATGAGAGGATTTCTGACTTCGATTTGTATTGTGACGATTTCTCTCGAGTTACCTGCAACTCCCAAGGTATGTTTGATATCCACAAGGTGAAGTTTCGACACTAATGGAGACAGTTTGAGAAGTAGAGACAGAGGTTGCCCAATTCCACCACTGGCCCCCAGCACCTTCAGGAAGTACATGAAAAGTAAATTTAACAATTTCAATACCTAGGTACATTTATTATTGTTACCTACCTGACTTACCTTTAACTCAACTTTATTATTTAACTTACACGAGTAATTAGGTAAGTAGAACGATGAAATGACTAATGGCAGGTAATACCATACAGGTACTCCAATCATAATTCAAAATGTCCATGATAAAACTAACATAAAACTTTCCAAACAAAATGTTAATCATAAAATATTTAAATGATTGACCTTTTCAAGAATTTATAAAAATATGACTCAAAAAGTTGTTTTTACTTACATTCATTACCTAAATCACGTTTTACGGTTAGTGCATATTATAATTAGACGGGAATTCCCCAGGAAAGGGTTACCACCTCCCTCGCCGGACAGCCCTTAGTTGAGGGAAGGCTCCGGAGTAGGAGAACCCCTCTTAAATAGATAGTCAAGTTAGGGACCTACTGAGAAGCTATTCTCTAAAGTAAAAACCTTGTCTTATTCAAGAATCTACCATCTACCCTTTAAAAACTTCAGCTCTACAAATTTCTTCAAAATTTATACAACGGTCAGTTTAGGGAGCCTCCATCTAGATCTCAAATCTTCAAGTAGTTAAGTGGTGAGGGCGGATACCTATCCGGGAACAACCTCTTACCTAATTGAAAATTTGTGCTAGTCAATAATAATTATTGACTAGCACAAATTTTCAATTAGGTAAGGCTGCCCTTACAGAACAATAATAATAATTATTATTGTTCTGTAAGGGCAGCCTAGCTGGGAACGACAAAACAATATTTGCTAACCACTTCTTCTCATCCCCTCATCGGCAAGGCGGGCAGATCAACGATCTGGGAACACTTGCCGACGAGTCCTTATCCTACGACCTGGAGGGCTGAGGGTAACACCTCAGGGAACACAGGTCTTTCCTTCCATCACCTAAAAAATTTAGAACATCACAGCTAGTACCTACACAAGTAGGAAAAGAAAAATTAGTAAAGTAACGTCCTTTACAATTTACTTGTAAGAAGGTATTTGCTGGGTATTTCAAATTTATTCTCCTTTTTAGGATGTCCCACAGTAAGACTTGGGCGTCCTTATGCGATTAATCTGGGGTGAAGGAGGACACCAGAAACCGCATATTGCACGGATGTTTCACTTTGAATACAGATAAGATCTTCTATGGACTAGTGATCTTCTACCTACCGAAACCAACAGATATTGGGCATATATTCTATCGCACATCGTGGATCTGGAAATTCTGTTTAAATGAGAGGCTCTCAAGTCACAAGAAATTTTATAGTGGCTTCGCTGATGGGGGAGGAAAATGATACGGAACACCCTCAACATAGGTACTAACTAGATTAGATTAAGTGAAATTGCTTTGAGCAATTAAAAGGTAAATAAAAATGTATGTTTCATCGCTTACTAGTTGCAATTGAAGTTCAATTAAACTTCAATTAAAATTCAATCAAACCGCCTTCAAAATGTTTACTATTTTTTATCGCAAACGTTTACTCTAGGACCTTTTTGTCCTCTACGGGGTAAATCATATTGTGACAAAAAGGACCTAGAGTAAACGTTTGCGATAAAAAATAGTTAACATTTTGAAGGCGGTTTGATTCTCCTAGGATACCTAGGCCCCATTCGTCCTCCAACTACAAACGCGTAGGTAAAGTCTTCACGCGTAAGTAAACCTACCTAACCAGCTCGAAGGTAAAAGTTAAGAGCATAACTAGGTTGTAGTGGCAACATGACTCAGGCCGTATTGAGTTAAGGGTTTTTCTAGATTCAAATGTTCGCGCCGAATCGTTTGGTACACTCAAAATCGAAAAAAAGAACAACGTCAAACAGAACAGCGTCAAAATCGAGTTGTGGCAACACAGCCTATCTCCAACGTGACAACTTTTAAGATTTACAGAGAAAACGTTGGGAAAAACTACTACTCGTAATAGATCGAAAACGAACACGGTTTAGCAGAAATGCGCTTTTTTAAGAATCAATCTTTTTTAGTTGAACAAAGTAACCTTGTCAAGGTAACATCAACACAGTGCTACCAAGAAACAAACGGAGAAGAAAAACAATTCAATACTTTCCCTTTTTTCTATCTCCAAGTCAATTTTCAAAGTTGAAAAACAGTCCCAATTTCTTGATCAAATATTGCAGCCTAATTCTTGGTAGAGTCTTCGTCATGATGTCGGCTGCTTGTTCTTCTGTCGGAATGTACTGAACCTTGAGAACACCTTCTAAAACTTTTTCTCGTATAAAAAAGTATTCTATTTTAATATGCTTGGTGCGGTGATGGTTCTCTGGATTGTGGCATAAACGAATCGTTGATTGGTTGTCAATTTGTAGCGTAGGCACTTCTTGGGGACAACCCATGTCTTGAAATAGTCTTGACAGCCATATAATTTCCTTTACAGCCTCATTGGCTGCAACTAGCTCTGCCTCAGTTGTTGAAGTTGCAGTTAATTGTTGACGCTGACTCAGCCATGACACCGCTCCTCCAGCATACGTCACTACCACTCCAGAAGTAGAACGTCCTGTTTTATTGCAACCACCGAAGTCTGCATCACTGTAACAGCAGAGTTCGTGATTCCCATCTTCTGTGTATCGTATTCCCAAATTGCACGAACCAGCAATGTAGCGAAATACTCTCTTCAGTCTAACTATATCTTGGTTACTCGGACAGTCCAGGGTTCTAGAGAGAACACTAACACTGTAGGCAAGATCTGGCCTGGTGCCTATTTTTTTTTTTTTTTTTTTTTTTTTTTTTTTAATAAACTCCCCTCAAAGACAAAATGTCTTTTGTGACGGAGGGGGCACGCCATAAATGAAAATAAAAAAATAAATCAAATATAATGGGGAGGACGCCCAGGACTCACCCGACGCCGGCCCTAGGGATAAGGGATGATGAGGAAGGTGGGTGTGGGAGAGAGGGATGAAGGGAAGTGCCTCTATAAAATGACCACCAGTTTAAATATGAGCCGAGCAGTACGCGGCGGGTGACACCACGGAGTACACCTACTGAGATGCCCAACTCGCGCAACTCCGTGGCACTTTTCCCGCACCACACTCCGCGCCACGACAAGGTCGCAGCCATCACCCTGATGTTGTTGGGTTCCACTCCTTTTAGCTCTGACACTGCTTGCCGTAAATCATCTCTATCATACTTTCTTATCTTAGCCCGCCAGGTCTGCTCCATGTCCATGCTGCCATTAACAACCTGGACATCCAGGATAATGCAAGACCTGTCGGGCTTGACGGCAACAATGTCAGGCTTCTTGCCCTGGTCACTTGGCATGTGGTATAATCTCTCCCTTTCAACATCCCAGCCGCTAGATGACAAGGCACCTGCTATCTGCTTGGCGACCGCATCATGACGTAGGATGCGGCCCCCATGAGTTCGTGGACACTGCTGCACTACATGATACAGGTGTTCATTTCCACTCCGACAGGCACGGCAAAGGGTATCTGTCATCCCACGACTACCTCTTGAACACCGTACCGCTGTTGGCAGTGTTGCCACGCGGACGGCGTGGAAGTTCCGGTAGTCGCGGGCCCCAATGCCCTCCGAAGCCCAATCCACCCATTGGGATGAGATAAGGCTTTCGGAGCACTGTCGGAGTTCTTTACCATCTACTGACTCATGCAGAGCAGCAGCGAACTCAGCAGACGAACTGGGTTTTGGAGCAGATGGTGTTGCTCGGTCGCATCAGGTACATTAGAGCACCGACGGCTTCTCTGTAGGGGAAGCTAGTGTTTCTATCTTGCTCCAATTCCTGTTCATCCAACTTCGTCATAGGGGTGGAGACAGGTTTACAGTCTTGAAAGTTAAAACGCTCTAATAACTTTTTGGCATAGGCTTGCTGACAAATTTTTATAGAACTCCCTTGACGCTCAATTTCCAAACCAAGGAAATATGTAGCTGGTTTAACTGTAATTTTAAACTCCTTCTCCAACTCTTGTATGAACAATTCAGCCTCTGCTTTGCTATTTGCCATCACTAATCCATCATCGACAAATAGAGCTATTAGTAATTTGCTACTTGGACTATCCTTGACGTACAAACAAGGATCAGCTTCACTTGTTCTGAATCCTATAACTTTAAGAAAAGTGCTGAATCTTCTGTTCCAGCATCGAGGAGCTTGCTTTAAACCATATAAACTCCTCAACAGTTTACAAACTTTTTTGGTTCCATCTGAGTAGCCTTCTGGTTGATCCATGTAGATGTCTTCATCTAGGTGTCCATATAAAAATGCTGTTGACACATCGAACTGGATCAAATGCATATTTTCTGTAGCTGCAATGCTTAACAAGGCTCTTATTGTGCTTAGTTTTGCTACTGGACTGAATGTCTCATTAAAATCCACACCATACTTCTGGGTGAATCCTCTTACTACAAGTCTGGCCTTATATCTGTCTACTGAACCATCTGGGTTAGTCTTGATTTTATAAACCCATTTAGATGAGATAGCCCTAGAACCTTTAGGTAGACTTGTGAGTTCCCATGTGTGATTTTCTTTTAATGAATTCATTTCACTATCCATTGCTTCCTGCCAATGTTTCTTATCACTTCCACTCAGAGCTTCTTCGTAACTATTTGGTGCTGTGACTTGCAGAATTGATTCTTCACCAAATAATACGTAATCGTCCAGGTATGAAGGTTTCGATAACTTTGAACGGTCCCTTAAATTCCGTGAAAAAGGCAGGAGTGGGTTCTCTGGCTCATTTACTGATTCGTGCTCAGACTCAGACTCTTCTTCCTCTTCAGAATCTTTTGTCTTATCGAACACCCCTTGGCTCTCTTGTTTTCCATAATCTTGAATATCAATGTCTTTAATTGGCAACTTGACAAACTCACATTTACTCAATTTTTCTTGAAACAAGACGTCTCTGCTCAGAATAACTTTGTTCTGTTCTTTTACCCATATACGATACCGCTCGTCTCCGTCATAGCCTACTAGGTATCCTTTAGTGGACTTCTTATCCATCTTCTTACGAGTCTGATCGGGAATGTGGGCGTAGCATACAGAACCAATCACTCTCAAGTGCTTTATTCTTGGTTTCTTGCCAATCCATAGCTGATACGGACTTACACCTTCTACAGATGACTTTCCTGTTCTGTTTAGAATGTAAATTGCAGTTGCTACAAACTCTGCCCACATAGCTTCTGGAAAAGTTAAATCTTCATTCGAATATTTGAACGTTCTCGCCATTTCGACAGTTGTCCGAAATGAGGAATTTCACCATGAGAGAATTTCCTATTTTTGACCCCAAAATCGGATTCAGCACCTCTAAAAACCCCCTAAGGTAAACTTTCAGCCCGAACTTCCTAATTTACGAATAAACAAAACAGTGTAGAAAATACGAATGTTTAAAAAAACCGGGAAAATGACGTCATGCTGGAATAGTTCATTTATGGCCGCTTGAAGCGCTGAGATCGAGAAATCCATAGTCCCCAGATGCAAAATTTCATGAAACAGTAAAGTTCGAAATCGAAAAACTGAAGAAAAAAATAGAAAAAGCGAGATGGGGAAAATTAGGTTTCCTCTGTTTTTGTTTGATAACTTTTCTCTTAGAAAACACGATTTCGTCGTCCCAATTGGCAACACTGGGAGGAGACGGCGATCCAAACAGCCCAATCAGCGAGCGTTCCCGCTGCTCGTCTGTTTTCCCGGTTAGTTTTGAAATTCAAAATTTTGATTGTCTCCCAAAAATAACAGGAGACTTATTTTCCGAAATCAGCCCGATTTTCATCTATCCCACACCATTAACTATTCAGGAAAAATGCAAACAGAAATCGGTGAAATTCCTCATTCTCTTTCACAAATGGCATTCTGTTGGGGTGTGTAAGGAGCCGTCAACCTCTGTGTGACTCCCGCTGCACTTAAAATCTCTCTGATCTCTTTGTTGTCCATTTCTCCACCATTGTCACTGATCATTTCTTGGATTGGATGACCCATTACTTTTGCATGTTGAAGAACCTTTTTCAACATTTCTTTAACTTCCGATTTTTCTGACATCAGGTAGCCGTAACGAAACTTTGTATAGTTGTCCTTGAAAATAACTAAATACTTTTTCTTTGAAAACGACTCTGGAAATGGTCCACACACATCTGCTGATAGTAACTGTCCTGGTTTTGTTGATTTCTGTCTATGTCCAAATGGAAGTTTAAGACCATTAAATGGTGCTACAAATTTTTTTAGCACAAACATGGGTTGTTCATTGGTATTCCTAATAATTTCTAGATTTCTACCCTTTTCAAACTTTTGTTTCTATGGATAATAAAGTACTGTCGTTTCCTCAACACGATAATAATAACATTTTCCGGATACATAGCGATTTGAAGGCCTCAAACGACTTTGCCTTTCTTTTACATAATATGAATATTATTCATCCTCGGCCCAAACCCAACGAAAATGGGCTGCAAATACCGACGGATAAGTGTAATGACCTGTACTTGAAATACTTGAAGAAGTACATGCCTCGCGATTGTCATTAATTTTTTAATTAATTCCCCCATAATACGTGAGGAAATTAAAGAGAAAGAGTACCAAAGAAGAAGAAGGAAAAGAATTGATTTTTCTCCTTTAAAACTCCTAGTTTTAAAGTCAATTTGCTTCAGGGTCTACCACCAAGATAGCGGAAGCATTGTTTTAACTTTTCAAGGTAGGTAAAACATTTTTAAAATCTAAATTTTCTGAACAATTTTGGTTTTGCGTCTCTCTATTCGCAAATCCTTGCAAAGGGCGGTACTACAGAAAGTTACTGTCCGATTTTGAAGAAAATTTCAGGGGTTGTGTGGGTTAGCTTATACCTAGATGGTCCCCTATGAAAATCATCATCACCGGATTGAAAGGAGCCTCCGCGCATGCGCAAACGTCAAAGTCCTTGTAACAACCATAACTTCAACATTTTACTTCCGATTTCGATGACATTTTCGGAGATTGTGTGGGTTGTTGATAGTCCCTTATCATCTTATAAAAAGTCATCCTCATTAGTACGTTATTCATCGTCAGAAATAGGTTTTTGGTGTCTCCTGAAAATTCAGGAAAAATGGGTTAAGTTACTTAAAACAGTTAAGTCATGTAGCCACTTCACCCTCGATTAAGTCCTGAGCAAAACTCGAACTTTGATCAGCTTGATTATTATTGAAACGCTATTACACACCAGTTTTCACAGCATCCTTCAGAATTGACCTTTGAAACCACTTTCAAACATTTCCTACGTGACTGCTTAATTCTTGTTATATTATTTTAATAGTGGTATTCTCACCGTGACTTGAACACAAGTGTCCGACGAGCCGTAATTTCGTGCATGGCCTCGGGGCCATTCGTCGTTTCCGCGAGCGAAGGTCGGAAACGGCTGAAAAGCGGCTAACCTGTTCACGGATGGCGCACTTCGCCGCATCACGCAAATTCAAGTCGAGATCCAACAAAATCGAGTAGTACTGAGGATCCTCGTATTTTGTGGAATTGAAACTTTGGATTACCAGTTTTGATGGCAGTGTGCTGTGATGGCAACGGTAAACGATTGTCAAAGAACTAATGACAACAATACACTTTTGTACGGAGAACGAAAACAGATTATTTGCAAGTGAAGTACTTACCTAACAGGGTGTCCCAAGTCGAATAAAAAAGACTTCTGGAATCGACTTGAAAACTGAGAGGAGAGAGGTACGCATTATTTTGGTTTTGTCCAGTTGCTGTTGACACAAATACGAAATGTTGTTGACTGTTTCCAGCGAGCCATGGGGTCATCAGTCAATCCTTATCTCGTTAGTTACAAAATATAATACATTTACTCCAGGTACTGGAAGATACAAGAGATGGGTCAGAGAACAACCTACAAATCAGATTCTAAACCGCGAAGTGGTTGCACTGGGCTTTTGACTTGCAAGTGACCCTATCCGAAGTGGGTGACGTTTACTGCGAGTGGCTGTTACTAAAACCCACCACACAAGCATAATGTGAGGACTTTGCGGACAACCTGCATGATCAATCAATATATAATATTCAATATCAATGTATCAACGGATACAGAATAGATGTCACTAAATACGGTTTTCGACAGCTAGGTGTCAACGGGAAGACCCCCTAATTTGCAACAACTGAAATTAGGGTGCCAAGAGTGCCTCTTGGCACTTTTTTTTATCGCGCTCAAAAGGACACTTTTTTCTCTTGAAGTTTTGGTTTATTATTTCCAATATCTTATTTACAATTACATTATTTACAATTTTCAATGTCTAGTTGTGCCGCAAAGCTTTTGGTTGATGTCAGGCTAAAAGGTGAAAAATAAGGGTTAAAATTTTGAAAACGCCGTAACTCAAAAATTTTGATGTAAAGCTATTGTTTTTCCATCAATTTAAGATAGTTACCCCCTTGACAACATAAAGAAAATTGTTGAGTTAATCTGAAATAGATTATGTAAAAATACCACATACCTAACAGAATTTTACGGCAACACCACGTATCTAACATTATTTGTTGAAATATTCATCCCAGACTAATAAAACTTTCACACTATGTGGGGTCCAGTACTATACAAATATAATGGAAGAGAAATTGATAAAAATATCAAAAACTTTCAAGAAACCCTGTTTTTTGTGTCTCCTTAAATATTACGAAAAGTCAGATACGTTGTGTTGAGACGAAACAACATTTTGGTCAGCTAAAATTTGAAAGGAGATAAGGCTTTTACGATTCACACTTGTGTTTCTAATTTATCGTAAGTCCAACCCTTAGTTCTCATTAGGTGCGAACGGTTTGTCCTAAAGAGCTATGGGTGGTCTCATTCGATTCTAAAAATTCAATACTATTTTAAATTGATGAAAGAACAACACCTTTATTTTGAAAGTTTTTGAGCTAGAGCGTTTTGAAATTTTCTGCTCTTATTTTTCAACCCCTAGAAGTTACTGACACTAAAGAAAAGCTTCGGGGCACAAAAAGACTCAAAATGGAGCCCTTATACCAAATTTCATCAAAATTTTTATTCGATTTTTTTATTCTACGCACCTTGAAAAGTAAACCAACAAATTTTGAGTGAAGGGGGGGGGGAGGGGTTAACGTTCCTTTCTTGGTCGAGACCGTATTGATCTTTTCTCGTATCTAGACGAGACCGATCATCAGGGAAACCCGGGTTCGATTCCAGGCCGTGACATCAAATTTTTTTTCATATATCTACGATTTGTTTTTGCCTGCTTTTCAGCTGGTTGCAAATAATAAATCAAAATCGACATAAATCACAAAGAAATCTCAATCGTGTTGTTATTTCTTAATTACGGAACCAGCAATTTAATGGTGAAGTTCATATTCCATATCAAGGACTTTAGTTACAAAATAGTGTTCTGGTCAACGCATTACCTAATTTTCGAACCAACAGTGTAAGATTACCTACCTTTACTCTAGTAGAGTTATTGTTTAGATGTTGCTGCGATGACATGTAGCCTGAAGAAGAAGTAGAGATGAAGTTCGAACCAAATAAAACTCAGTTTCGTTTCTTCTTACAAAGCCTTATCTTGTATATTTTCATGTATCTCCAATTTAAATGTAGGTAGATCCCTACAAGCAGAATCTATGTGTCCATGTATCCATGTTTTATGATGACCATAAAATTTAGATGCCTACTTTTAATTTATCAACAGGTACCTATCTATTTTAAGATAACAAATACGATCTAAACTGAGATACGAATAAAGTCACTCAGTCACTCATTTTTATAAAAAACAGAGTTTGGAAGAACGTTGTCTATTTTCACGAAAATAATAAGTTACAAGTTAAATCGATTTCGACAGTAGGTCATCATCAGTAACAAACAATAACTGAAGGTACATCACTGAAAGCATAGCTTATATAATATATAAGCTATGCTTTCAGTGATGTACCTTCAGTTATTACACATTATGTATAGTCACAGGTGAGAGGGATCTTGAATCCCATTGGTCGAGAAAGTCATACCCAATCAGATTGAAGCAGATGTGAAAGGAGAATCCTATTGGCTCAGAGAAGTGAAGGAAACTATTATCAAAAGTATAGCCGCAAGCAATGGATATGAAGTATGTTTCATTGATTCCCTATGAAATAAGGTTCTAGAGTAATAAGGTGTAGAGACGGGGTTTTTAATTTGGTGAAAGTATTTGTATTAGAAGAGAAAAAGTGGATAAGTATACCTTATTATAGAAAGATTTCTGACAAAATTGGCATATTTATCATCTTGAGGTTTCAAAGTAGGGTTTAAAAATAATCTTAAAGCTTCTTTGGGTTATGCTAAAGACAAAATTAGCATTCAAGATAAAAGTGTCGTTTATAAGCTGAAATGTTCTTGTGGGCTTGAGTATTGCGGTCAAACTGTTAGGAAATTTAGGAAAAGAATAAAAGAGCATGAGAAGGATTTCAGAGGTAACAAAGGAGATTCTGCCTTTGCGAATCACCTGAGAGAATCCAATCATGACTATGGATTTGATCTAACAAACAGACGGTACATAGAATTTCATCATTTCTGCCCGAAAGGAGGTATGTTGGATGTGCTTGAAAAGTTCGAGATTCTGAAGAGTGATAGGTCTAGTAAATGCCTGAATAATGTGGTCCCTTAACATGTTTCACCGTTGATGGCTTCATTCCTGCAATAGCTTGGTCTCCCCTTCACAATGCTACCTTCACCAATGTTTGAGCTCCCTTTCACTTTGTCTGCCTAGATTGGCATTGGTTGATACTCCCAGATCCCTTCACTTCTCTGAGCCAATAAGATTCTCCTTTCACTTTTATCTGCTTTAATCTGATTGGGTTTGACTTTCACTTTCTCGACCAATGGGGTTAAATCTCCCTTTCACCTGTGACTATATATAAGCTATGCGATGACCTAACCGTCGAAATCGATTTAACTTGTAACTCATGAATTTCGTGGAAATATACAACGTTCTTCCATACTCCGTTTTTTACTATACTGAGATAATTATCTAAGATATATACTGATATTTAAAGATCAGAATATATTTTACCTAACAACTTCCTATGTTCACGAAATTGCAGAAAACGTCAAGAAATGTAGGTGGGCATCAATGCCCTTTGTTCCTCATTCTCTTGTCAAATAGTTTCCCGAGATTTGTTTGAAGTATGTACCTCTATGTACGTGGTTTCTCCCCACACCTTGATAAATGAGGAAACGCGAAATAATCGTGACTGTATTGTACTGAGGAATGTTACTTTTAAAAAGAAAAGAGTTAGCCATATGGTTTGCAGTTCTAAGTGGTCCCAGGCAGTTCAAGGTAGACGGTTACGTAAGTGAAGCTTGGCAGTACCAGCCGCGCAAGGACGGACCGACCACCTCCATGTCTATACTGGATACTCTACTGGTATAAAGGCACTAATCAAACAGGATGCACTCGCTGCATGGTCCGTCAACTTCTTGAAGGATTTCCTTCCAGCCTCCGGCTCGCCATCTGTCTCCATTGCTCGGAAGTTACAATTACCCATCACACACCTAATCCCATTAGGTGTAAAGATATTGTCAATCTATTTTACAGGGAGTTTTGGACTTCAAACGGGTATCGATTGTAGGAGGAACATTGAAAATGTTGAACCTGACAACATAAAATGGTAGAGGCGACCAGAATGTTGGTTTATGTTTTTCAATAATTAACCTTTGAAATCGAGCAAAGAAAAAATAACCCCTCCCCCTCTCCCACAAAATTTGATGGTTTAAGTTTCAAGGTAGAACTTACCTAAGTTCTCATATGGGGCGAACGGTTGGTCCTACGGAGCTCTGAGTGGACTCGTGCAATACTATTTTAAATACACAGATGGAAAAACAATACCTTTACATCGAAAGTTTTTTGAAGTGACTGAAATCAACCTAAAGCTTCGAAGCACAACTAGACCCCAAATGGAGCCTATAGACCAAATTTCATCAACATCGGTCCATGATAACCAAACAATGTGCTGCGGACGGCAACATTTTTATTCAATTTTTGGATTCTACGTAAACCAACAAATTTTGAGGGGGGGGGGGGTAAAAATGTTGTTGTCTTGATCGATTCCAAAGGCTTATTATTGAAAATAATACCAAACCAAAAGGTTTGGTTAAAAGTGAAGATATTGGATTCTAGTGCATCGAATCCAAAAGATACGTCTGACGAGCTGACCAAAATTAGGTCCCTCAAAATGAACTTGTACAGCACAAATTAAGCGTGATACAAAGAAAGGATGAATTCCCCTTTCTTCCTTGAAATGTCTTGAAGGTTTTTTTTAAGCATACCTAGTTATTTTGAAGTAAATTTTGACTCATGACATTCTTGCTAACCTTCCTAAAACCATTAGAACTGGAAAATGATCCTAGGTAACTGGATTCTTAACATGATGAGTAAATCATGAACAGTCTCCTTATTTTCAGGAAAACAATTAGGTAGGGATAGAAATTTAGGTAGTAGGTACCTATTCTGTTCTCTTCTCAGCTCTTCTCCTTAGTAGAAAAGAATGTAGCTACTTAAGTACTTTTTAACCATGCATTGCCATCAGTGCATATTTTTTACGCAGATCTTGACATTCGAGATGCTGCAGTTAGGAGGCTCTCGTTGACCTCCTCTCTCTGGTGTAGCTTATAAATCAAATTATCATCCAGGCGCCATCGAGGAAGATCGCGCTCCTGAACTTCGTGGAAAGTAGTATTCATTCTCCCTAAAGTCAGTGGGTCAAAATACGCATTGTTGATAGACAGGGGGCAATATTACCTTCTTTCTGCGTAAAAACGTCGTATGGTAGGTGTATACGTGTAATGCATAGTTGGTTCCCAAATTTGAGCCTCAAAATAAAGCACAGTTTGCGGAAAAATGCTTTGCTGCCTACATATAATGCCTTACAAGTGGAAAGCATTGCTCAATTTTTTACTAGGCTGCTAGTTTTAATCTAATTTTTCCAACGAGACTTTTCAAAGAATAAAAAGGTCACTCTCACACGGAGTTACCAGATTAATTGGTGATTTAAAATGAAAAAAACATTATTCCATTCTAGCGTTCAGTATTTCTTCCCTTAATACATTTTTCACGATGATTTTTCTGATGTATGCTTTTCAAACACTCATTGTTGCCAATAAGGAGGAAAAAGCTCGTTGACAATGAAAAGACAAGGGGTTTGGGCTGATGAATAGCGTGACGAGGCGAGGGGTTTGGGCCCATGGCAAAGACGGAGAAAATGGGGAAAACCCCTGAAATAACCTAGAAATCACGTTTATGGGCCTTTTTCGTGTGATTTGGACCCCTTAGAGTTGTCCAAAATTCCTGGTATGCATGTATATAAGTACACATGATTTTTGGAAAAACTTCAGGAATCGTTTCAGAATGTGCCAAAACGGATTTCAATGAAGAAAAATGTCAAAAATGTCCATTCTAGAAATTTTGAGGCTATCGCAATAACTTCATTTCTTCGAAAATTCGCTAATAATAATGTCACTCTACTAACTCAAAATCTAAATCAACTAAGCAACAAACCAACAATAATAACGTCTAATTTGATTTCACAGGGACAGTTAATATACAGAGAAGACAAATAAGAGCATTGCTCGAACTATGGGGGTGTGCCTTGATTTTTTAAAGATTTTTAATCGAAAGTAGACTACATCCTGATAATTTTGGCACCTACCGCGACCTTCTAGCGCGAATAGATCTGTTTCTATGATTTTTCAATGTTTCGACCGTTTATGACGTCACGCGCCCCTCTCGCCTGGGTGGGACCCCCCCAGCCAACTGTGACGTCATAAACGGTCGAAACTTTAAAAATTCATAGGAAAAAATTTACACGCGCTAGAAGGTCGCGTTTGGTATCAAAATTCTCAGAATGAGGTCTACCTTAGATTACAAATAATAATAAACAGTTTTTCCTGCCCAGGCGCACACCCTATTGAAACAAAAGTTGTCTCAATAGGGTGTGCGCCACAGTTACTGTGGACTGAATATTCTGAGGACAAGGACATCATGGCCTATCTTATCGGCGTGAGCAATCGGAAGGGAGAAGAACGTAACGACGAATGAGGACATCTGACAAACAAGAGGGCTTAATATGTATAATATACCTACATAACACACCTTCAACGCCCATTTTATTCCGTTTTCCCATGGGCCCAAAGCCCTTACGTTTTCCACATAAACGCCCATACCCTTTGCGTTTCCTCCCCATGCGGGCCTGTAATCATTTTAATGTAATAAATTGTAATGTAAAGCAATTGTATCAACAATAAAATGATTACATTTGATTACAACATAATAATCAAATGTAATTATTTTATTCGAATTATTATTTGACCCTACTCTCTACCTTTTTGGTAAGTATCATTTCCAACTTTTTATCAACTACGGAGAAGTGTCAGTTTCCTTGAGCACACTTATCTTTGAGTTGTCAAAGTCAAACGAAACCAGCAAACATATCGAGTGTCAAAAACTTCAGGAGAACTGGGTCAATTTCTCGCAATCCCATTCAAAAAACCCCAGAGAAAAAATGAATTCATTCTCCCACACGGCCGCCGCTGACTAACGGGAATATCGTTTTGCTTTTAGGAAAACGGTGGGAGACGAGCGTAATGGTAGGTGGGAGAAGAGGGGATGCAAATCTCCGAGTCGAGAAGTTGGAAAAAAAGGACCTAAAGGAAGCTTCGAGGGTCTCGAAAAGGATCGACGAAGAAGCGAAAGGTGGGAGAAGGTGCAGGTCAGTGAACCCGCGGTACCAGGTACGGCAAGGTACCAGGGTCTTCGTGGAGGTAGAGGGAGTCCAGGGTGCTGGCGGGGGCCAGGAAGGCTTCATGGTGGGGGACGACGAGTGGCAGATGAGGCTGCTGGGTCCAAGAAGGAAGAAGGAACACAACGAGATGGGGAATGGAGGTGTGAGGTGTAAGACAGCTCAGCCACTTGGCGTGTAGATGGGGATCCCAACTCCAATCCAATACCATCCCAGAATGGAAGCCACCATAAAACAGGATTGAAAAAGTTTACCAAGTTGGCCGAGCAGTAAATTTTCTTCACAAAGAATAACACGAAAACCTTGAATATAATGTTAGAAAAGTCAAAGCATTGATCACAGCATTAATGAATTCGTAAATCCCATATAAAATATAACTTAAGGTTTAAGTTACAGATACCACAACACGATTAAGAATCCCTTCAAACTTATCTATCAGAATATTTAGATACCCTCTCAGAATACACTAATAAGTTCCTTCCTATGATATAAAACATAAACTTTACAATTAAGGTCTGATTCCCCACATTTGGAGACCACAACATGATTAAGTATCCCTTGAGACTTGATATCAGAATAGTTTGATACCCTCTCAGAATGCACTAATTACTCCCTAAATCCTACGTGAAATTTGAACTTTATAATTAAGTTAGGTACTTATTCCCCACATTAAGAGACCACAACAAGAATAGGTAAGTACCTATCCCTTCTGACTTTTGTATCAGAATATTTTGATACACTCTCAGAATGCACTTATGAGTTCCTAAATCCTATGACATGAAGCATGAACTTCACGATCAAGTTGCTGATTCCCCACATTTGGAGACCACAACATGATCAAGTATTCCTTCAGACTTATGTATCAGAATAGTTTGATACAATCTCAGAATGCACTTATAAATTCCTAAATCCTATGACATGAAGCATGAACTTCACGATCAAGTTGCTGTTTCCCCACATTTGGAGACCACAACATGATTAAGTATTCCTCCAGACTTATGTATCAGAATAGTTTGATACAATCTCAGAATGCACTAATTGCTCCCTAAATCCTACGTGAAATGTGAACTTTATAATTAAGTTTGATACTTATTCCCCACATTAAGAGACCACAACAAGATTAGGTAAGTACCTATCCCTTCTGACTTTTGTATCAGATTATCTTGATACACTCTCAGAATGCACTTATGAGTTCCTGAATCCTATGACATGAAGCATGAACTTCACGATTAAGTTGCTGATTCCCCACATTTGGAGACCACAACATGATTAAGTATTCCTCCACACTTAGTATCAGAAAAGTTTGATACCCTCTCAGAATGCACTAATTACTCCTTAAATCCTACGTGAAATATGAACTTTATAATTAAGTTAGGTACTTATTCCCCACATTTGGAGACCACAACATGATTAAGTATTCCTCCAGACTTAGTATCAGAATAGTTTGATACAATCTTAGAATGCACTAGTTACTCCCTAAATCCTACGTGAAATATGAACTTTATAATTAAGTTAGATACTTATTCCCCACATTAAGAGACCACAACAAGATTAGGTAGGTATCCCTTCAGACTTTTGTATCAGAATATTTTGATACACTCTCAGAATGCACTTATGAGTTCCTGAATCCTATGACATGAAGCATGAACTTCACGATCAAGTTGCTGATTCCCCACATTTGGAGACCACAACATAATCAAGTATTCCTTCAGACTTAGTATCAGAATAGTTTGATACCCTCTCAGAATGCACTAATTACTCCCTAAATCCTACGTGAAATATGAACTTTATAATTAAGTTTGATACTTACTCCCCACATTAAGAGACCACAACAAGATTAGGTAAGTATCCCTTCAGACTTTTGTATCAGAATATTTTGATACACTCTCGGAATGCACTTATGAGTTCCTAAATCCTATGACATGAAGCATGAACTTCACGATCAAGTTGCTGATTCCCCACATTTGGAGACCACAACATGATCAAGTATTCCTTCAGACTTAGTATCAGAATATGTTGATACAAGCTCATAATGCACTTATAAGTTCCTGAATCCTATGACATGAAGCATGAAATTCAAGATCAAGTTGCTGATTCCCCACATTTGGAGACCACAACATAATCAAGTATTCCTTCAGACTTAGTATCAGAATATGTTGATACAAGCTCATAATGCACTTATAAGTTCCTGAATCCTATGACATGAAGCATGAACTTCACGATTAAGTTGCTGATTCTCTACATTTGGAGACCACAACCCGATCAAGTATTCCTTCAGACTTAGTATCAGAATAGTTTGATACCCTCTCAGAATGCACAAATTACTCCCTAAATCCTACGTGAAATATGAACTTTATAATTAAGTTTGATACTTACTCCCCACATTAAGAGACCACATCAAGATTAGGTAAGTATCTCTTGAGACCTTTGTATCAGAATATGTTGATACAATCTCATAATGCACTTATAAGTTCCTGAATCCTATGACATGAAGCATGAACTTCACGATTAAGTTGCTGATTCTCTACATTTGGAGACCACAACACGATCAAGTATTCCTTCAGACTTAGTAACAGAATAGTTTGATACCCTCTCAGAATGCACAAATTACTCCCTAAATCCTACGTGAAATATGAACTTTATAATTAAGTTTGATACTTACTCCCCACATTAAGAGACCACAACAAGATTAGGTAAGTATCTCTTGAGACCTTTGTATCAGAATATGTTGATACAATCTCATAATGCACTTATAAGTTCCTGAATCCTATGACATGAAGCATGAACTTCACGATTAAGTTGCTGATTCTCTACATTTGGAGACCACAACACGATCAAGTATTCCTTCAGACTTAGTAACAGAATAGTTTGATACCCTCTCAGAATGCACAAATTACTCCCTAAATCCTACGTGAAATATGAACTTTATAATTAAGTTTGATACTTACTCCCCACATTAAGAGACCACAACAAGATTAGGTAAGTATCTCTTGAGACCTTTGTATCAGAATATGTTGATACAATCTCATAATGCACTTATAAGTTCCTGGATCCTATGACATGAAGCATGAACTTCACGGTTAAGTTGCTGATTCTCTACATTTGGAGACCACAACGTGATCAAGTATTCCTTCAGACTTATGTATTAGAATAGTTAGATACTCTCTCAGAATGCACTAATTACTCCCTAAATCCTACGTGAAATATGAACTTTATAATTGGGTTAGATACTTATTCCCCACGTTAAGAGACCACAACAAGATTAGGTAAGTATCCCTTCTGACTTTTGTATCAGAATATCTTGATACACTCTCGGAATGCACTTATAAGTTCCTAAATCCTATGACATGAAGCATGAATTTCACGATTAAGTTGCTGATTCTCTACATTTGGAGACCACAACCCGATCAAGTATTCCTTCAGACTTTGTATCAGAATAGTTTGATACCCTCTCAGAATGCACAAATTACTCCCTAAATCCTACGTGAAATATGAACTTTATAATTAAGTTTGATACTTACTCCCCACATTAAGAGACCACAACAAGATTAGGTAAGTATCCCTTCTGACTTTTGTATCAGAATATCTTGATACACTCTCGGAATGCACTTATAAGTTCCTAAATCCTATGACATGAAGCATGAACTTCACGATTAAGTTGCTGATTCTCTACATTTGGAGACCACAACACGATCAAGTATTCCTTCAGACTTAGTAACAGAATAGTTTGATACCCTCTCAGAATGCACAAATTACTCCCTAAATCCTACGTGAAATATGAACTTTATAATTAAGTTTGATACTTACTCCCCACATTAAGAGACCACAACAAGATTAGGTAAGTATCTCTTGAGACCTTTGTATCAGAATATGTTGATACAATCTCATAATGCACTTATAAGTTCCTGGATCCTATGACATGAAGCATGAACTTCACGGTTAAGTTGCTGATTCTCTACATTTGGAGACCACAACGTGATCAAGTATTCCTTCAGACTTATGTATTAGAATAGTTAGATACTCTCTCAGAATGCACTAATTACTCCCTAAATCCTACGTGAAATATGAACTTTATAATTGGGTTAGATACTTATTCCCCACGTTAAGAGACCACAACAAGATTAGGTAAGTATCCCTTCTGACTTTTGTATCAGAATATTTTGATACACTCTCGGAATGCACTTATGAGTTCCTAAATCCTATGACATGAAGCATGAACTTCACGATTAAGTTGCTGATTCCCCACATTTGGAGACCACAACATGATCAAGTATTCTTCCAGACTTAGTATCAGAATAGTTTGATACCCTCTCAGAATGCACTAATTACTCCCTAAATCCTACGTGAAATACGAACTTTATAATTGGGTTAGATACTTATTCCCCACGTTAAGAGACCACAACAAGATTAGGTAAGTATCCCTTCTGACTTTTGTATCAGAATATTTTGATACACTCTCGGAATGCACTTATGAGTTCCTAAATCCTATGACATGAAGCATGAACTTCACGATTAAGTTGCTGATTCCCCACATTTGGAGACCACAACATGATCAAGTATTCCTTCAGACTTAGTATCAGAATAGTTTGATACCCTCTCAGAATGCACTAATTACTCCCTAAATCCTACGTGAAATACGAACTTTATAATGAAGTTAGGTACTTATTCCCCACATTTGGAGACCACAACATGATTAAGTATTCCTCCAGACTTAGTATCAGAATAGTTTGATACCCTCTCAGAATGCACTAATTACTCCCTAAATCCTACGTGACATATGAACTTTATAATGAAGTTAGGTACTTATTCCCCACATTTGGAGACCACAACATGATTAAGTATTCCTCCAGACTTAGTATCAGAATAGTTTGATACACTCTCAGAATGCACTAATTACTCCCTAAATCCTACGTGAAATATGAACTTTATAATGAAGTTAGGTACTTATTCCCCACATTTGGAGACCACAACATGATTAAGTATTCCTCCAGACTTAGTATCAGAATAGTTTGATACCCTCTCAGAATGCACTAATTACTCCCTAAATCCTACGTGAAATACGAACTTTATAATTGGGTTAGATACTTATTCCCCACGTTAAGAGACCACAACAAGATTAGGTAAGTATCCCTTCTGACTTTTGTATCAGAATATTTTGATACACTCTCGGAATGCACTTATGAGTTCCTAAATCCTATGACATGAAGCATGAACTTCACGATTAAGTTGCTGATTCCCCACATTTGGAGACCACAACATGATCAAGTATTCTTCCAGACTTAGTATCAGAATAGTTTGATACCCTCTCAGAATGCACTAATTACTCCCTAAATCCTACGTGAAATACGAACTTTATAATTGGGTTAGATACTTATTCCCCACGTTAAGAGACCACAACAAGATTAGGTAAGTATCCCTTCTGACTTTTGTATCAGAATATTTTGATACACTCTCGGAATGCACTTATGAGTTCCTAAATCCTATGACATGAAGCATGAACTTCACGATTAAGTTGCTGATTCCCCACATTTGGAGACCACAACATGATCAAGTATTCCTTCAGACTTAGTATCAGAATAGTTTGATACCCTCTCAGAATGCACTAATTACTCCCTAAATCCTACGTGAAATACGAACTTTATAATGAAGTTAGGTACTTATTCCCCACATTTGGAGACCACAACATGATTAAGTATTCCTCCAGACTTAGTATCAGAATAGTTTGATACCCTCTCAGAATGCACTAATTACTCCCTAAATCCTACGTGACATATGAACTTTATAATGAAGTTAGGTACTTATTCCCCACATTTGGAGACCACAACATGATTAAGTATTCCTCCAGACTTAGTATCAGAATAGTTTGATACACTCTCAGAATGCACTAATTACTCCCTAAATCCTACGTGAAATATGAACTTTATAATGAAGTTAGGTACTTATTCCCCACATTTGGAGACCACAACATGATCAAGTATTCCTTCAGACTTAGTATCAGAATAGTTTGATACCCTCTCAGAATGCACTAATTACTCCCTAAATCCTACGTGAAATATGAACTTTATAATGAAGTTAGGTACTTATTCCCCACATTTGGAGACCACAACATGATCAAGTATTCCTCCAGACTTAGTATCAGAATAGTTTGATACACTCTCAGAATGCACTAATTACTCCCTAAATCCTACGTGAAATATGAACTTTATAATGAAGTTAGGTACTTATTCCCCACATTTGGAGACCACAACATGATCAAGTATTCCTTCAGACTTAGTATCAGAATAGTTTGATACCCTCTCAGAATGCACTAATTACTCCCTAAATCCTACGTGAAATATGAACTTTATAATGAAGTTAGGTACTTATTCCCCACATTTGGAGACCACAACATGATCAAGTATTCCTCCAGACTTAGTATCAGAATAGTTTGATACACTCTCAGAATGCACTAATTACTCCCTAAATCCTACGTGAAATATGAACTTTATAATGAAGTTAGGTACTTATTCCCCACATTTGGAGACCACAACATGATCAAGTATTCCTTCAGACTTAGTATCAGAATAGTTTGATACCCTCTCAGAATGCACTAATTACTCCCTAAATCCTACGTGAAATATGAACTTTATAATGAAGTTAGGTACTTATTCCCCACATTTGGAGACCACAACATGATCAAGTATTCCTTCAGACTTAGTATCAGAATAGTTTGATACCCTCTCAGAATGCACTAATTACTCCCTAAATCCTACGTGAAATATGAACTTTATATTTAAGTTAGGTACTTATTCCCCACATTAAGTGACCACAACAAGATTAGGCAAGTATCCCTTCAGACTTTTGTATCAGAATATTTTGATACACTCTCGGAATGCACTTATAAGTTCGTAAATCCTATGACATGAAGCATGAACTTCACGATTAAGTTGCTGATTCCCCACATTTGGAGACCACAACACGATGAAGTATTCCTTCAGACTTATGTATCAGAATAGTTTGATACCCTCTCAGAATGCACTAATTACTCCCTAAATCCTACGTGAAATATGAACTTTATAATTAAGTTTGATACTTACTCCCCACATTAAGAGACCACAACAAGATTAGGCAAAAATCTCTTCAGACTTTTGTATCAGAATATGTTGATACACTCTCGGAATGCACTTATGAGTTCCTAAATCCTATGACATGAAGCATGAACTTCACGATCAAGTTGCTGATTCCCCACATTTGGAGACCACAACATAATCAAGTATTCCTTCAGACTTACTATCAGAATAGTTTGATACCCTCTCAGAATGCACTAATTACTCCCTAAATCCTACGTGAAATACGAACTTTATAATTAAGTTTGATACTTACTCCCCACATTAAGAGACCACAACAAGATTAGGTAAGTATCTCTTGAGACTTTTGTATCAGAATATTTTGATACACTCTCGGAATGCACTCATAAGTTCCTAAATCCTATGACATGAAGCATGAACTTCACGATTAAGTTGCTGATTCTCTACATTTGAAAACCACAACATGATTAAAAATTTTCTCGTAATTATGTTGATTTTCATAACATGTTGATACCCTCCCAGAATTCACGTGCTGATTGCTAAGAAATTATCAGCAACTACTCTAGAACCAACTTTTATCTGATACGGCTCCAAAATGTCAATATTTACAAAAGAGAGTTGAAGTTTGTTGGCTAGAATCTAAATCAACTAGCGAAGTCGAATTTAAAATGGAATAAAGAAGTCAAATTCAAAAACGTCTGCCAAGCGGGTGTGGTACATAGCTTCCTCGTATCCAGGAATTATCAGTTCCGGGAGATGATTTTCATAGGGAACCATCTTCACGCCAATCCGTACAATCCGTGGAGCGTATGTCGTTTGGACGCAACCCCCCAAAATCACAGACCGTTTCGCCGCACAGTGACACATTGACAATCCGTTTGGACGCACCTTTGGAATTGAGTGGAAGAACCGTTTGGACGGACACGTGTTAAAGTGAAAATATAAGCGCTCACCTTTTTATCTGCAGCATGAGTTGCGTTGTCGTTGATTGTTACGAAGTCACTCGGGAGAACGTCTGTTAGCAACGTCTTGCAGGTAGCCGATGACGTCTTTGTCTACAACATTTTCAGCCCAGCGGGTATTCAAAAACTCGAGCAGTTTCTGGGCGGATAGGGTTGGTCGATCCTCTCTGTATGCTTTGCAATTTCAAGCAACTCTCCGCCGTCATACATGACAATAAGTACGGTTATGACCTGGTGTATATTAGGATTAGGGGCGCAAAATGGATTGTTGGGATCACTTTCCTTCGAGCACTGTACATACTTCTGCGAATTAGCTGCATACAGGGTGTTTCACGAAAAGGTTACACCCCCTTCATTTTCGCAAAATACAACGTAGAAAATTCCGACCAACGCAATTCTTCATGATTTTTTGTGAGGATCTCAGGAAAAATACTTTTGCGCAAAAAAGTTGCGCGCAATTGACACTAACTTTATTTTTTCAAAAGGAGCCCCCCTTTTTTATTACAGATTCGGATTCTACGTCAAATTTTATGAGAAATTCATACCCACATCGATTTGTTTTATTGCGTGCAACCTGCCTTTTTGAACGCTCTAAGTTGCGCAACTCCACAATTGCACAAAAATTAGGTTTTGGAGAACCCTAAGTGTGGCACATGTTTTTTCATCATTTTTTAACGCTAAATCAGATGGGGACATCCGTTTTTCAATTTGACTGGAATTTTTCAAAATAGCGGCCAAAAATTCGGTTGTTTTTAGTGAAAAAATCGCTCTTTTTAAATCGTTATGAGTTTTTAGGTAATTTTATTCAGTTCAAGCATGATCATGCTGTCAGTTTTTATTTTTATCTCCACCGTAGACGGCCCCAAGCCAGTGGTTCAAAAGGAGGTGAGAGAATAAAAAATAAACATGATTTCGACCTCAAAACTGATGTTTTCGTGAAAGAAATGTTAATTTTTCCTCTTAAATCTTGGTTTTTCTCAAAAAATGTGATTCAGTGTTCAAAATTATGAAAAAACATGTGCCACACTAAGGTTTCTCCAAAACCTAATTTTTGCGCAATTGTGGAGTTGCGCAACTTAAAAGTTCAAAAAGACAGGTTGCGCGCAATAAAACAAATCGATTTGGGTATGAATGTTTCATGAATTTTGACGTAGAATCCGAATATGTAATAAAAAAGGGGTGGTTCCATTTGAAAAAATGAAGTTAGTGTCAATTGCGCACGATTGCGCGCAACTTTTTTGCGCAAACGTATTTTTCCTGAGATCCTCACAAAAAATCATGAAGAATTGCGTTGGTCGGAATTTTTTACGTTGTATTTTGCGGAAATGAAGGGGGGTGTAACCTGTTCGTGAAACACCCTGTATATATACAGACCCTGTATCATATATGAGTGTTCCAGGTTTGAGGTAGATTGTGCGAATTAACTTATTTGGCTTGACACTCAACTCTTCAACCGCCTTTCTTTTGAGTGTGCTACATATCTGTTGTCTTTCCACTTCTAGATCCGAGAGCGGGTCATGATTATGGTCGTTTTAAAAAGAAATGATACGATTTACCGCGTGATCAGTTACTATGAAAACCGTGCATTTCCGTGCATCGAAACGTCTTGCTCTGGTCCCCCTTGGCTATTCTCATCAGGGTCAACTTGAACTGGTTTACCACTATACACTCGTTTCCCCGCTTACTCAGGAATTTTGACTGAATCCTTATGTCCATATTCACACGAAAACAACAACTAACACAAAATAACGCATTAAATAGGTACACTGAATTTACGATCATATAACACGAAAGCTGACTAGAACGGTTTGATATTGCACGAGAAACTGACTAGTGTAATGTGCTCAAGAACTAGCGGCTATCAAGCGAGCGGTAAGTACCGGCGCTTGTTTACCCAGGTGCGTTCAAAGTGATCGTTCGCTGAAAAAGCTAGGTGCGGCCAAACGGACGCTCCGTGCAGTGTTGTTTGGGCGCAAGCACAGAGTACTGGAGACAAGGGCGCAAGGTGCGTCCAAACCTCACTCTCCCAATCCCTTGAACATTTCTTCGAAATCAGATGTTTGGCTGTTTCAAAGAAATTCACGTTCGCGCATGCGAAGTGGCTTCTTTCAGTTCCTGGGCGATGTTTTCATAGGGGACTATTTACAACTAGACGTTATTGGGTTTATTGGGTTGTTTATTGGTTGTTTATTGGTTTAGACGTTTATTGGGTTGTTTTCATAGGGGACTATTTACAACTAGGCGTTATTACACCCCAATCCGAATAATGTCTGAAATTTTCATCAAAATCAAATGGGAAATCTACAAGTTATGGGTCTGTTCGGACAACTAGACGTTATTGGGAGACTTGCCTGGCTTCGGCTTTCGACGAACAAGGCCGAACATTGCCGAGTCGAGCTGGGTTCACACGAGCGCGGTCAACGCGGTTGTGCAACGAGGCGGATACGCGTTCGGGTCGCGGCTCAGTCCTTCGCGCTTTTTCCACTATCATGACGGTCTCCTGTTATCAATTTCGTCTTGGGATGGGATATCGATATCGGACAAAAATATCGGAACTTTATGATCCTCTGGCGATTGATAATTTGAAACTCTGGAATTTTGTTCTACTTGTCAATATAGTGAGATTGTCAGTGTTCTGTTTTGGTTTTACTTTCCCCCTCAATTTTGTATTTAACCTAGAACTTGTTTCGAAATGTATGAAATACCCCTGTAACAATTACTTGACAGTATTTCACTATACCTAACATCTCCAATAATTTCAATTTCTCCTCTTATTTTCGAAAAGTAGTTTATAGACTATTTTTTTACAACCAAGAATTTTACTTCCACACTTTTTAAATTATGAAAGTACTTTCATTCTAATTCAAAATGAGTTGCATTGGACTTGAACAGTGAACTTATAGCAAACTCTACACTTTTCACTAACAATGTTGGGGCCTAAAACTAAAATCTGAACACATCCGAGCCGGAAAGGTTTGCTAGTTAGTTTATTAGGTATCAGCCCACAATTTTCTCCCAACCCTAATAATTCCAGAATAATTATGGTATTAAACTCACAAGAAACCATTTAAAATGAAAAGAAATTTATTACAGAAACATTTCTATATACATGGAGTAGGGAACTTCAGATCGGACAGGCAGTTCGGAACTGAAAAGGGGAGGGGATAGGGGCGAAGGGGTTCCTCCGAGCTCCTCCGAACCGTTCAGGACTGCCTCCCCGAACAGACCATATGACCGTTAGAAGGCCGTTTAGAAGTAGAAGACCGTTTGGGCGTGCGCACTAACAACTATCAGTTCCAGGCGATGATTTTCGTAGGAGCTTGCCCTCTTTTCGTTTGTCTCTGCTCTTCTTTGATCTTTGATCGTTTGCAAGCAAACACTGATAATTTCTTGAAGTTTATTCGTCAGTTCGTGCTCTTTACTTGAAGCGAACTTGAAGTTTTGAAGACATTGAGGTTTTGGAGATGGGGGTCGAATGCGAACTCACTGTTTAATATTTTGATATTTTGAACAAAAAAGTACCCTACCTAAACTGAAGATAAATAAAATAGTTAGTTATTTTTATAAATAAAATATATTTAAAATATATTTTATAAATTTGAGTTATTTTATAAATAAAATAAACTAGTTTATTTTTTTAAAAGTTTTTAGTGTTTTTTTTAAACCTGTTTAACCTAAAAACCGCAAATAAAATAATTGTATTGTATTCATTGATATTTTTATTTCATCTTTAACTTTCAGAGTTTTTCTGTTTGGGGATTTGGGTTTTTTCGAGGTTGGCTCAGGGGGTTTTGGTGGCCGCATATTGGCAACACTGCGACAACTCCCATCGAGTTTCAGTTTTCCCCCGTCGCCGTTAGGGCTAGCGCTGTGTTGTGTATTTAGATCTGGACTTCTCAGGATTCTCTAGAGATTTTTTTTTGGGAATGAAAAACTCGGTTTCGCGTTGTGTTCGGTTTTCGGTAGTGTAAAAGGCCTTTTCGTATGATCCGTTATGAAGTGAAAAGTGGTAGTGAAGTGCTGTGACCTCCTCAAGTATTCACGACCGTCCGAAGAATTCGTGAATTTCATTGTCAATGTGAGGGTAACCTTTTCTTTTTGAATGTTCTAGAGGCTTCCTTCTAGCGAAGTTCGTTGAGATGGTTGAAAGTTCAGTCTTCAGTCCGGCTTGGACGTCCTGCTCGTCCTCTTCCCAAAAACCTCAGGACCAGTGACCAAGGATCCCACCAACATCTCATAAGTAAAGTATGAAAATCTATCATCTCATCCTTCTACTAACTACTCCACGATTCATGCTCAATTTTATGTCAGTGATAAATCATTTTCTTAAGGTTTCAACCGTAATCTGAAGGTAACCAAGAAAACCACCTGTTGATTTTAATTTTGGTTTAATTGTACCTTAAATACCTACCTAACTGGGAAACAAGATCTTTGTTTCCGCCATCTTTGTTATGGCGGATGGCTTTTCCTGGGGCTGGGCTTGGGTTTGGTTTTTCAGTTTTCAACTACCTACCTATGAAGTGGAAAGAACTTAAATGGGCATCATTGTTCGTGACCATAGCTACGTCCAGATTTCCCAGGACATGTCCGTGTTCTGAAGACTGTACAGCGTTCGAGGATTTTGTAAGTAATAGAATGCGATGATTTTGGAGCTTGGAAAGCTTGGGGACGCTTCTAACCTACATGGTTCAATGGAAATCGTGGACTGTTGATAGATGTTTTGTCCTAGAATCAAACATTACTCCCATCGTGCATTTTAGTTTTCTCCACAATTCGGTTGGGTTCGGTTCGTTAATTTTCTAGTAAGCCTAGTTCTCTAGATCATATTTATTTGTGCTTCAGGTCGCAATAGAATTTTCCAGGTGAGCCATAAAACCTTCATAGAGTAATACCTAGTAACTTATTTATTAGAGTAGGTAATAACATTTCAGCAACCCTCATTAAAGTTCGGAATCCTTCATTCATAATACAATTTATAACGTGTCAAATTTTAATATTAATCAGCATGGAAATACAAGAATTTTCAGTGAAAACTATCCGTACCTACATTATTTCTGCACTACTTAAATTCTTTATTGTGTTCTATCTGATGAAACTCCCACCAAACTTGATGTGTATAAACGGCCTTGAGAGTATGTCCAGATTTTGAATAATTTTTTTTGTTTCTCCACATCTTGATGCCCTTGTTTTCGTTCTTACCTCGGATTCTATGAAAGACTTGGGCCTTGAAACTTTATCATGAATTAGTTAAATTACTGATGCAATGTGTACCGTACAATGTAATTTTCTTTTCAACAAAATGAGGTTTGTCATAAGACCAGGTCATTTTGTCTTTACTTGCTCAGAGATCCACGTATAATTAGTATTTTCAAAAAGCTGTGAAATGAGGTAGTTACATTTTTTCTTTATTTGTAGGACATTCAAATTTTACACTAAAATAGCTCTTCCATCTTCGGTATTGGGCTAAGTATACCTACCTGGTTCTTGAAAAGATACAAATGTCATTAAGAGATAACATGGTTTATTGAAAACTGCCAATAATGTGCGACTGGGACTTTTTTATTTGACCTGTTTAATGGATTTTGTTCTTAACAATAGTAAGGATCTTCCCACTTATTTTGTTTCTACGTTTTCCTAGGTACTTAAATGTGGATGGCAGATGAACAAATTCAGCATTTCTATCATGGTGTCAATTCTCGAGGGGATCCAAAATACCTCACCTTTCAAGAACGACATTTCGAGTCTTCACATCGTCTTCTGATGCCAGGTTATGTACTTGATATCTACTATATTGCAAACCTAATAATTTTAAGTATGTAAACTTCTTATATCAATGAAATTTTATGGACGGAGCGGATCACTTTAGTACAGCCTAATGGTTATGCTTCAGTACTTCATCATGTTGATATTTACTTGGAAGCCACAAGATCTATTTATCTCTCTTTTCAAACGTTTTCTTATCTTCCAATCTTCTTCGATACTTTGATATACAGGGTGTCTACACTTAAGATGGGCATAACTTCAGGGTTCGATTCTACAATATATTTCCAACAAAAAATGTCTTAGCAATTTTCTTTTAACCCACTCAAAATTCCTTTTTTTTCAGTTTGAAGTTTTTTTTCGCGTTTTCGACCTTAAGGCACTGATATGGTCATAACTCCCTTATTTCTCCTGAAAAATCAAATCTGACTACACCGTTAGAAAGAGCGTTAAATTTCTAAGCTACCTAGTGCAAAATCAAAATCTTTCAGCAGTAAAATAATTTCAAAAAATTAAGTCAAAAAGTAAACTTTACAAATTTTTTGAAACGACTTTCTTCGACCAAAGTTTTCAGTCAAAATCTCTGCTCATTTCGATGGGCGCTCTTCGGAGAAAACATGCTCAAATAGTCAGCTTTCCAACGGTTTATCAATTTTTCTTTTTAACATTCAAATTGGAAGAGTAAATGAAGTTTGACTGCCAAAAAACGTGTGTTTTACAGGAAAATCCAGTGTTTTAGCGGTTTCTGGTCCCCCTCGATCTCTAGATGGCTTGACGATGTTGGTATCATTTCCTATGTAATTTTTTACGCTGAATCCAATGGTGACTTCCGAATGATTCCGACTGCTAGAAAGTGGATTTTTCGAAGAAAACTTTCGTTTTTCGTACATAAAATACGCATTATTCGTAGCTATAGTAGTGAGCATCAATTAACACCTTTCTACTCAACAAAAGCTTCAATCAGCTAGAAATTCGGTGTTTTTATTGAGTAGAAAGGTGTTACTTTATGCTCACTACCATATCTACGAATAATGCGTATTTTATGTACGAAAAACGAAAGTTTTCTTCGAAAAATCCACTTTCTAGCAGTCGGAATCATTCGGAAGTATCACCATTGGATTCAGCGTATGAAATTACAAAGGAAATGACACGAAACTCGTCAAGTGATCTTAAGATCGAGGGTCACCATACACCGCATAAAACACTCGATTTTCTAGTAAAATTCACGTTTTCTTGTATTAAAACTTGATTTACTCTTCCAGTTTTAATTTTGAAAAGAAAAGTTGATAGACAGTTGGAAAGCCGACATTTTGGGCATGTTTTCTCCGAAGAGCGCCCATCGAAATGAGCAGGGATTCTGAGTAAAAACTTTGGTCGAAGAAAGTAAAGTTTCAAAAAACTTGCAAAGTTTACTTTTTGACCTAATTTTTTGAAGCTATTTTACTGCTGAAAGATTTTGATTTTCCACTAGTTAGCTTAGGAATTTAACGCTCTTTCTAACGGTGTAGTCAGATTTGATTTTTCAGGAGAAATAAGGGAGTTATGACCATATCCGTGCCTTAAGGTCGAAAACGCAAAAAAAAACTTCAAAGTGAAAAAAAGAAATTTTGAGTGGGTTAAAAGAAATTTGCTAAGAAACATTTTTTGTTGGAAATACATTGTAGAATCGAACCCTGAAGTTATGCCCATCTTAAGTGTAGACACCCTGTATAGCTACTTTTATAAGTACTTTACTAGCCGAGCTTTGAAACATTTTGTTTACAGCAGGACGTGCTAATGAGTTAGAAAGAATCTTCTACTATTAGAGTTAGAAGATGAGAAAGCTGGGTTTTCAGTGAAGTGTTATTCACTTCCGGCTATGTTTGACGTTTATTTAGACCATAAATTCAGAACAAGAATTTCAAGGTAGGAGATGGAACTCGGCAGTCGTTCACAATCAATCATTGGCCCCTGATTATTAATTTGTATGATCACCTGAACTTCTTACTTGAGTCTTCTTTGTCGAAAGAGGACAAAATCCTCTGCAGGAATAACGTTATTCATTCATTCCTTCGCCTTCTGAAGTCGCCAGTCATACTAATTACTTGAATCTAAATTGTTGAATGTTCACTTTGCCCATTTTACTCTGCAGAGTAGTAGTTTGTGCTACCGCGTCATGTACTATACGAGATTTCGTTTCAGATGCCTTTTAGGTCAGAACATTCAAGCCTACGAAGAAAGAAGAAAAACTGCATACAAGAAATTGTAATTTTCTTCGAAATACTCAGATTCTCAAACGAAGTTAAATTGCGAGCGATAGAAAATCTGAATTCTTTCAAACAATATCTCAATTTCAATCTTAAAATGTTATATATAATTCGACTCACTTTCTTCTCTTTTTTTGAGAGCCTCTAATTGAAAGACTATGATTTCAATACAACAGCGTTTCCTTAAATATTTAAACAGCAAGTACCTAAAATTTAAAAAACTCGTGTATTACCAACATTTTGAAAGTACTTCATTCACTGGGTGTATCAAAGCTGAGTGCAGGCAATTCAGGATAGATTTTGCAACTATTTTTCGAAACATTATAAACCCCTCGTTTCCGCAGGTTTAGGTTTTCCTCTTTTATGTTCATAACTTTACTGTTATAATGAGTGTCCTATTGGCTTACGGATGCAGCCTGCAGATCCTTCGCATTTATCCCCACAATGTAGACGTAAGCCAGTAAGACCCTTGCAACTTGTGTACCATCATTTTTAAACTTTCATCATACTATTCAATATCCTCAATTTAACTGCATTGATTCTTTAGGGATTCCAGGTATTACAACGTCAACTGATTGGCACTGGGGTGATCTGGAATTAAGCTCCTACTTTGCCGAGCTTTCGGTAAATTTATTACCTTCTTCAGGGCCTACAAAACAAAAACAATATTCACCCTTAATGTTGTAAACTCTAACAATCCTGTGAGTATAAAACAGCAAAATTACGAATCATAATTATCGTTATCCATGTCATTATGCTCCCCACGTCATGGTGTACACCTTTATATCTGTCTAATTGTTTCCCAAAACCTGGTGTTTAATTAATTCATTTCTTCTTTCTTTTCATTAATTCATTTTTCTCAAAATTTGGTCTTCAATAATTACGGGTAAACTATTTATTTACATTGTCTGACACAACTACCTACTCAAATTTACTTATTTAATAAGTAGGTACCTGTTTTAATTGGCCGTATTTTACACTTAATCTACTTTACACTCTTTACTTGTAGTGGCGTCTTTACCATCTCATTTCGTGTTGACGCTTGGTATGCTCACTGAGTAAAACCTGTACAATATTATTAGGTTTTTATTAATGTTTTGATTCGTAATTTTGTTGTTTCATATTCGTAGGGTTGTCAGATTTTACGCCATTAAGGTTGAATATTATTGTTTTTGTTTTATAGGTGTTGTCTTCATAATGCAAAAACCTCAATAAAGGTTATCTCCAGTAAAGCGTCATCGCAGTTCATTCGTTCACGTAAAATCTACATCTCGTTTTGCCTCCCCATTCCCTGATTTTCCTTTAATCAATCATTTTTTGAGGATATATCAATAGGCTTTGAATAAGATAATAAATTTACCGAAAGCTCGGCAAAGAAGGAGTTTAATTTCAGTTGACCCCAGTGCCAATCAGTTGACCTAGTGTATTTTGTTGGGTCGATCTACTAATTTACTGTTCCAGGTATGTTGTAGGAAATCATGACCAAATTTAATCGTTGTTCAACGCCCCTTAGGTACTGTTATATCTTCGTCTGCCTGAGGATTGCATTAGAGATTATTTGACTCCACGAGCCCTGATTGCAGAGACAGAAACACACATTCATCCACCTTTAAAGCAAGATATATTTAATGAGCTCTGCGCATGAGAAGTACGAATTCCTTCAAGTGGAGATAAATTGGCTAGTAAGTGTTTGTGGATTTGATACATTTTTTAAACTTGAGTCAATTCGTGATATTTAGTCAATAAGTTGCCGATTGTTTTTCGTTGCGAGGGGTTTGTCTAATCTCATTCGAACCGGCGCTCGGTAGCCCCACTCTATTCTGTTAAGAGCTCCTTTTCATTGTAGTCACCAAACGAGCGGTTGGAACAGATAAATCCATCATTTTTCGAATAGGATATTAGTGCTAATATTTAGACAAACTCCAAGCAGGCGTCCACGAAAAGGAAGCGTAAGAATCCAATCCCTTGAACTGTCCACCTCTCATTGAACACGCACTGTAGCGTCATGCACAGTCAATCTACGTTCCTTCCTCGTTTCGGGTTGGTCTAATCTCTTACGAAGCGGCGCTCCCCCCCCCCCCCAACCGTCTGAAGGGGGAACATTTTTACCCATCACCCCCAGTGCCTCCCCCATCCCCCAGCTGGCCAGTTTTCTCAGGAAATAATCATCCGATTTTCATATTTCTTGTGGCATTCTTATTTTAATGAGCTCTACACCAATGCACTTGTTTAATTCAAAAACTAAAATTTTGGAAGGGGGTGGAAAGAGGCAACTGAGCTCCGGTTCGTAAGAGATTAGTCTGATGAAATGTCTCCGTGCTATGAGCAATAAAACTACCTATTATTTTCCTTTCATAAAGGAAAATAGAATCATGCGCAAACCCCAATACTCTTAAACACTTTTAAATTACCTACTTGTATTCTAGTGTGCTTACTCTGGTCGAGTACCAACGACCTTCCTGTCAATTTCCAAAATGGGTATTTTCCAACAATGATGACGGCCATGTTCTGTTCAAAACGCGAATGAATGGTTCTGTAATGGCTTACAGCTGTGGAAATATATCTCCCATATTAGATGCTTCAATTCCTGTCAATATAATGTTGTGATGAGAAGAAGAGGATCTGCAGGCTCTCAAGAAACAATAGCTGTAAGCCATTCTGGCGTGTCATCTTCTCTGATAGATTCTAGTGGGTCCCGACTAGAAAACCCTTTTTATGTAGGTACTTGAAGGATTACTTTGAAACTTTAACCTTCCTAACCAATTTTAACCTGTTTAAGTAATTTTAATTGTTTCGTTTAATGTTAGATTTTAGTGGAAATTTTACTCTTAGAATGATGGCTACATATTTTCCCTTCTTTTTCCATTACTATTTCGACTCAGGAGGAGAGTATATTAATTTGAACTCATCATTTTCTTTATAAGGTGGTGTCCTTTCGACATTTTTTGTTCTATTTTGTATTTCAATGTATTAATTGTCGTTATGAACTAATGATACCCCCCTCTCGCCCTCTCAAATTTACTGTACTGTACATGTATTCCGATTCAATTTCAAAGTTCGTTGGACGTTCTAGGTGATTTTCTTGATTACTCAGAACCGACATTTGGTTGGATCCTTTCTGGGATCTAGTTGTGCATCTTAGCTTAGCGTTACTGTCCAATTTTCTGGACTACTCAATAACTTGTCCGTTACTATCCAATAACTCGCTAAATTCAAAGAACACGTAATTACAACTAGCAGGCGAGAGTTCCTTTAGTTACCTTACCCTCTTGTCCATACCTCTCCTGAGCATTGGCTTCCGTCGAACCCTACCTCCTTGGTAGTCAGACTACTCTCTCCCTTGTGCGCAGAACGAATCAAATACTGGAATATTATCACATTTTTCTCGTCTCAGTTCAATAGTGGTGACATTAAATGGAATGAACTCAATGACTGACTTACATTTACATGAATTACATATTCACACTTACTTATTACATTATTACTTACACTTACTTATTTACTTATTACATTATTACTTACACTTACTTATTTACTTATTATTATTATTATTATTATTTTTTTTTTTTTTTTTTTTAAAGAAACTCCCCTGAAAGACGCAGGGGGCACGCCATTAATACAAAATAAATAAATAAATCAAATATAATGGGGAGGACGCCCAGGACTCACCCAACGCCGGCCCTCGGGATTAGGGAAGATGAGGATGGTGGGGGTGGGAGAGAGGAATGAAGGGAAGTGCCTCTATAGAACGACCACCAGTTCAAATATGAGCCGAGCAGGACGCGGGTGGTGATACCACGGAGTACACCTACTGAGATGCCCAACTCGCGTAACTCCGTGGCGCTTTTCCCGCACCACACTCCGCGCCATGACAATGTTGCAGCCATCACCCTGATGTTGTTGGGTGCCACTCCTTTTAGCTCCGACACCGCTTGCCGTAAATCATTCGTGTCATATTTCCTTATCTTAGCCCGCCAAGTCTGCTCCATGTCCAAGCTGCCATTTACAACTTGGACATCCAGGATAATGCAAGACTGGTCAGGCTTGACGGCAACGATGTCGGGCTTCTTACCCTGGTCACTCGGCATGTGGTATAACCTCTCCCTCTCAACATCCCAGCCGCTAGATGACAAGGCACCTGCCTTATTACTTACATGACAGCTTACTTACATGACTTACTTATCTACACTAACTTATTACTTACACTTGGTACTTTTTTCACTTATTACTTACATGACTTACTTATTTACATGACAGTTGTTAGCAGATGACTATTAGTGATACAACCAAGGATGTTGGATACAACTGAAGTCAGCGCTTGGGAGAGATAGCAGACTCCGAGGGTAAGGAATGATGAGCTCGCCGGCCAGACGTATGTCAGGTTAAAAATTGTTCTCCGCACATTTCCATGCTCGAATGGGGAGTGCGCATGGGTCGGAAAAACTGTTTATTGTTATTTTTTATCTAAACTAGACTTCATTCTGAGAATTTTGACACCAACCGCGACCTTCCAGCGTGAGAAGACCTTTTTATATGATTTTTCAAAGTTTCGAATGTTTATGAAGTCATAGTTGGCTCCGCCCAGGCGGGAGGGGCGCGTGACGTCATAAACATTCGAAACTTTGAAAAAAACCCTGTGTTGTTGCCTGTAAAGTCGGTATACGGGCGAAAGTTTTACGTGACAACGACTTTGAGTGGTAAAATAATTTTAATGTTAATATTCATTCGTATAGTAGGAAGAAGGATAAAATAAAATTCTTTGTCAAGTTGTACAGAGTAGGTATTTCCCGTAGGTAGTAGGTATTTCCCATGGGTGGGGGGGGGGAGTGAGTGCCAGGGAAGGGGGGCGGGGCGCTCCCGCTTTTGTGAGCGCCAGGGAAGGGGAGGGGCCGCCCGCCTTTAGGGAGCGCCGAGCTGCACCCCCTCCGTGAGCGGAGCGTAACGCAGTTTCTTGAAGTGTCTCCCGGTAAACCAATTTATAAGACGTTATCACGTCAAAATCATAGAAAAAGATCTACTCATCCAAAAAGAGAACAGCTGGTGTCAAAATTCTCAGGATGAGGTCTACTTTCGATTAAATTTTTTTTTTTTTTAAATCAGGCGCACACCCCATTGAAAGATTCCTTGTAATAATGACAACACTGACAGTTTTTTTTCTCTGTTTTCAGACTCTACAAGATACCAGGGCAACTAGAATTGATTTCTCCACACCCAAGGCTCATATTCTGGGTCTGTTCGGGGAGGCAGTCCTGAACGGTTCGGAGGGGTTTGGAGGAGTTCGGAGGGGTCCATTCGCCTCTATCCCCTCCCCTTTTCAGTTCCGGACTGCCTCTCCGAACAGACCCACAGTTACATCAAACTTAAGGGACTCTGCATGACCTCGATCAATTCTGATATAATATTTATTTTCCGAAAAAAATTCAATCTCAGTTTATTTTTTCAAACGATGATATGAACATTTCGAGAACTGGAGTTTGAAAAAAAAATTTATGTACCGAATATGAGCCTCAATTTCATCAATTTGTACTCAGCCGTAGCTCCAAACTTTTTTCATTCAGCTACCTCAACTAACGATGTATGTAAAATTGTTTTGTAACCTTTTTTTGAAAAATCTCCTATCAAAAGATTATTTCTTCATTACTAATTGAAGAGCTTGAGTAATGGTTGTAGTTAAAAGATTACTTCTACCTCATCTTTACTTCCCTTTATTGTTTTCACCTCCTCTTTGGAAAACTTGGCTGAGTACAAAATAATATTAGTCATGTATTGTTTCTATGCGTCAGGAATTCTAACGAGACTAAAAATTGAACATTCTGATATGTTTTCCTTGTTGTCAAGTTACAAAATAACACTTGTGACATAAAATTTCCTGAGGAACATAAATGCATGGCGACATTTTCTCTTCTGCTGTTTCCGTCAGATTTAGCTTACAGTCTATCAAAACCAAATACCTACCTCGAAAAATTTAATCGCTTCCCTTAAATAATTGTAGAAAATGAAATTTGAAGGAATCGTGAGAATTTCTCTTTTGTCCATTTCATGTTCTGAGTTTTGTTTTGTTTTTGATGTTCAAGTATTATGTACACTGAAATATTTCCAATTCAAACACCTTAGTGTTTCAGTGTTCATAGTTTTGCCACGCTTTATGCATTGTTACATTTTCCATTCCAAGTAGCCATTAATAGTTGTTATTAGAAAAATTATTAAACTTGATATCTGAAAACCCCACTTTTTTTTTCTCCTATAAAAAAAAACAATCTGGCCTGTTTTCTGTCAATTTTATTAATTCAAATCGTTACTTAATTTGTAGGTTTTTAAAAAACTTGGATCAAGTTTTATTGGAGAGTTTGGTTACAGAATTGGAATCATGTTACTTCAATTATAATCAGAATTCTAGTAGGTACTTCACTACTCCTTAGATAATAACTTCTTTCTGTTAATCAGTTACTCGATAGATTTTTTAGGGTAGGAATATGTTGCAGATTTATATACCAAAAAATACAATAGTATTTTCGTATTTCAGTGAGAAATGAGATCTTCCTAAGTATCTGCGCATCTTCCGAGCTACCTACTAGATCTTCCCAACTACCTTCTAGATCTTCTAAACTACCTACTAGATCTTCTGAACTGCCTTCTTGATCTTCCGAACTACCTAGTCTTCCTGCACGTCTGATGTCTTCATCTGTAAAAATCAAGGTACGCACCTACCTTGGTAGTTTGGAGTTATGTTACTGATAATTGTCCATTCATATAAGTACCACTGACCAAAGTTTTGGGGGAGAAGCCACGAATGCGGCCATTTATGTTTTGATCAGGTCAGAAGAGTGTTCCACACAGTCGTCGACCAATTTGGTCTGACGGAACACACATGACTGATGAAACGCCAAAAACACCTCAAAAGCGGTTTATAGGACAGGAAATAACGATTAGGGAAAAAGGGAGGAAGAAGGTCCTGATCAAGTTGGCTGGTTGAATTTACAATTCAGAATAATTCGAGGTGTTGCTATGGGACCTATTTAAGTGCATTATCTTGCAGATCTATGATTTGGTGGGAGATAGAGGAGTCCTGTCCTTTAATTCTTGCAATTTTGGCATTGGGTACGGGTTTTTGATACCTACTAGGTAGCTCATATCAAGGTAAACTGAGGATCGTCTCGGCTCAAGTTGTTGACTACGCTCAAGGGGTAGGAACTATTTTAACACTTTGGAACACTATCAGGGGGGTGAATAAACGGTTTTTCTGGCAATTATTGGTCGATTTTGACGATTCCTGCGGCAATCTTTTAGTGTTTCAGTTCTCCAGGTAAATGCACTAATGAATTTCAAAAATCCTTGAAATTTTCAAATTTAGGTACAACTTTTTACTAATTTCATAATTTTGGAATTAAACAAGTGCATTGGTGTAGAGATGATAAAAATAAGGGGAATGTCACAAGAAACATGGGAATTGGATGATTATTTCCTGAGAAAACTGGCCAGCTGGGGGATGGGGGAGGCACTGGGGGTGATGGGTAAAAATGTTCCCCCTTCAGACGGTTGGGGGGGGGGGGGGGAGCGCCGCTTCGTAAGAGATTAGACCAACCCGAAACGAGGAAGGAACGTAGATTGACTGTGCATGACGCTACAGTGCGTGTTCAATGAGAGGTGGACAGTTCAAGGGATTGGATTCTTACGCTTCCTTTTCGTGGACGCCTGCTTGGAGTTTGTCTAAATATTAGCACTAATATCCTATTCGAAAAATGATGGATTTATCTGTTCCAACCGCTCGTTTGGTGACTACAATGAAAAGGAGCTCTTAACAGAATAGAGTGGGCCTCTCCATCCCCCAGGCCTCTCCATTGCCCCAGCATTTGCGTGAGCCGAATATGAAACCATTTAAGAGAAGCATCAAGAAAGCTATGATCGCCGCAGAGCTGTATAACGTAAAAAGTTTCTTCTCTTAAATTCCCTCAACTTGGATTTTCGAACTTATTGTTGAAGAAAACTCGGGCCTCGCCAGGGTGCAAGCCCCCTGGACCCCCGGATGGTTACTGCTTAGAGCCTTCGGCTAAAATTTAAGAAATATGGAACATGCTTTAGTCGTTTTGTTTGTTTGCTGACTCACTACTTTGTAAAGCAGTCTCAATCACAACAAAAGTGTTCTTATTGTTAAGAAATCGAAAACATCTAAAGCGTTGTAGAACACTTCACAACTAAAAGCCCGCTTTTCTTAACAAAATCTCGCCTAGGTTTCAAGATTATTTGATTACATTCGTAAAAACCAAGCCAACCAACAACATCAATATAATCCACTAAATCGATGTTGGTTTTTACCGCGAATGTTGTTTACAGTTCTTTTAAATCAGAGGTATATCTCAGCTTCGTTCATATTAACCCTTTGGCAGTATACAGGGTGTCGCACGAGTTGTCCCCCCCCCCCCTGCTAAAATCGTCCAGATAGTGATAAGAAAGTCTTTTTTTTTTTTAAATTAATTTTCCAAGGATCTCAAATATGACCACGGTGCGCAACGCACACCAACTTTGTTATCTCAAATGGGAACCTCTATTTGTTATTGCAGATTTGGATTTTACTCAAAATTTCATGAGTTGTAGACCCCTTAACCGATTTTTTTGGTTGCGCACAACCCGTCCAGTGAGCGCGCAAACATGCACAGCCCCTGGATTGTGCCAAAATTGAGATGAAGGTGTGTTACATGTTTTTTTTCATTAATTTTCGACGCTGAATCACGTGGTGGTATGCATTTTTGGATTTAACTGGAATTTTTCGAACGGCGGCCAAAAAGTAGGTGGTTTTAACTAGAAAATCGCTCTTTTTCCATCCTTATGAGTTACGACGCAATTTTAATTAGTTCAGGTGGCTAGCTCTACGCCTAACTTACTACTCAACTAATTAAAATTGCTTCGTAACTCATAAGGATGGAAAAAGAGCGATAAGGATGTCTCACACCTTCATCTCAATTTTGGCAAAATCCAGGGGTTGTGCATGTTTGCCCGCTCACTGGACAGGTTGTGCGCAACCAAAAAAATCGGTTAAAGGGTCTAAAACTCATGAAATTTTGAGTAAAATCCAAATCTGCTATAACAAATAGGGGTTCCCATTTGAGATAACAAAGTTGGTGTGCGTAAAAATCAAGAAGATTTTTTTAAAACACTTTTTACCACTATCTGGACGATTTTAGAAGGGGGGGGGGGGGGACAACTCGTGCGACACTCTGTATAATTCAAGCATAAATGAGGGCTTTTCATCTCGTGGCGAAAGATTAGTGAGTTTTCGCCACGTCAGACTTGAGATCGTGACGACTCGAGACAGATGGGGCTAGCAGATGCAGATGCTAACTTTTTTTGGTGGATTTCGAGTCGTCACAAAATAAGGTCACTCGAAAATGGCCGATAGCGAACAGCTGATACAGACTCTGGGGGTCTCGAAATAAGTTTTTCAGAATGAAATTTGGAATATTCGGCGATTCGCCGTATTGCACGAATTTATTACGACTTGGATACCTTGAATTTGGCGGCATCCATGACGACTGTGCTCGCCGCCCAAATTGTCACGCAAGTGCACTCAGCATTTTCAGACGGTTGCATGGATATTACACGCCTACAATCGTCATGAATGACGTGGCGAAAACTCTTCTTCTTCTTCTACTTCAGTTAAAAAGTAAAGTAAAGTAAGTAAAGTAAACAACCATTTCAGGTTGGATTTTCGTCCGACTGCCATTCCTGGCGTCGGGACGTCATCAGCTGTCTTCCTAAGGGAAGATCAGAATTTGTTCTGATGATTTCGCTCATGGCTTCCCATTGGCCTCACCGCCCTGGGTTGGGACGAGGGGAACTGCGACCGACTCGCCCCGAAAATATGCTGCGGAGGCGGGCCTCAAACTCACGGCCCCCGCAACTGGCCTGAGCCCCGTCTCCAGAGACATACGCCGTAGCTCGCTCGGTCACAGCTGACCCAACATTTAACTTCCAAGTTAAATGTCCTGGCGAAAACCCTATTTACGTGGGATGAAAACTAACAGCGATACATTTTACTAGAAATGGGTCGGTTGTAAGTTAAAATCATTACAAAAGCCTGCGCTACTTTCATTCCACGGTTTCGTCACTTCTACCTTTATTTGAAGTATTGCATAGGTTACTCAACGTTACACAATCCTTAGTTCCGTATCAACGACTAAGCAAAATTTCGTGACTCGATACTGTTCCCGAAAAAAGTAACACTTTTTGACTAGGCAGTATCCGTAGAGGAGATGGCAACTCCCGCTAGGCGCGCTTAAAGTAGGTTCTCGTACGTTCTATAGAGTGCTCTGATTAAAATTACCTTGGAGAGATCACATCAATTTTTTTCGAGTGTCATTGATAATTTTCAACATTAATTAAGTATGATGATAATATCATCCAGACAGGATGATATGATAATATATAATATATATGACAATATATAATATGATAATAGGATAATATCATATTAGACAGAAGACATATTATCAGTTTAACCAGTTGGTAAGCGATAAAACTGTTTCACTCGATGTAATTTATTTATTACTTTAGGCAAGAAACAGAGACCCCCCCCCCCCTCGCCATTATCTACCATAACATTTCTAGCGGCATGGGTGCCTCGAATCTGAAGAGCATTTTAAAATCCATGATCTAAAATACCCAACATACGAATCCCCCCCTCCCCACCACCAAAAATGGTGCCAGTCTGGCACTAAAGCGGAAATACGTCGTAACATTGAACTTTCAATAAATAGTTTTAGTCGGCAGTCCGTCGAATTTCACATCCGTATTCAAGGTGAAACACAAAAAACCCTGGAAATAAGCGGTTTATGGAGCCCTGACACCATGGTGGCACTACTATTAGTTCCATGATGAGACAGAGAATAATTCATGAAAATCCGGAGGTATAGTGAGAATTTTTCCTCAATTTCAAAGCTTGTGGACAGTTAGTAAGCAGTAAAGGAACCGAAATATTGAAAATTCGGATATTTTGTGAATATAATCCCCCACTCCCCCCCCCCTTGCGAATTTTGATACTATGGTGAAATCATGTACACTCGGGAGTTATTTGAGTCAAGGAAAAAAAGAAACGCGAAAATCGGTTGGAAATTGAGGCCTGGGCACAGTTTACAAGATTATGCCCACAATCAATCAATCAATCAATATATTTTATTTGCCAAAAACACGTAGTGTATGAGCAATGGTCAGCATTCTTACAAGTAAAATTAAACATTTGGTCACAAAAAAAAAATTACAACAATGGTATCAAATGACTAGGTAGGTATAACAATAAAACATAAAAAAACACCTAGGATATCATCACAGCGTCAGTGTGCTCAAGATCACTAAGAAATTCGTAGAAATTATAAGGAGCCAGACTGACGAGGTACTTGCTAATGCGTGCCTTAAAAATGCCGATCGGAGCATTGCGCAAATTCATGGGAAGGGCGTTGAAAAATTTAAAACCCCACCAGGTGGTACCATTACATGTAGTAGCAAGTCGATGGAACGGGATACAAAGATTATTTTTGCTACGAGTGGAGTAACCGTGATCTGGAGTATGAAAAGACCCAATATTCTTCCTTACATAACATAGGCTTTCAAGGATGTAGACAGCGGGGATAGTTAGAATTTCCAGTTCTTTATAAGCTGATCTACAATCCTCCTGGTAACTCATACCAGCTACGACTCGCACAGCCTTTGGCTAGAAAAAATGGTGGAGGAAGCTGCAGAATGCCCCCAACTGAGGATGGCATATACAAGTGCTCTGGAAGCAGGCATGAAAAGCTGCCAGAACGGCTGACCTTGTCAGCCTCTCGGATAGGCGCCTCAAAAGAAAGATGTAGCTGCCGAGACATGACCGAAGTTGAGCACAGTGAGCCACAAACGCATTAACCCCCCCCCCCTACCCCCCTTAAAAGGCAAAATTCGAAATTCCGGCGACGTAGTGCACAACTAGATAGTTTTCCGCGTCGAACAAAAAAAATTTTGAGGCCATTGCAATAGCTTCATTTTCTTTGAAAATTCGCTAAAAGAACCAGGAAAATCGGTTGAGAACTAAGGCCTGTGCAGACGACACAAGATTTTGTCACCCACACACTGACATACACCTATGGTTTTTTTTGCGGATTTGGATTCAGAATGGTCTAAAACGGATTACTGTGTGGTTATTTTTTTTCTGTTGAGTGTTGTCCTCCTTCACCCCAGATCGATCGTATATGGACGCTCAAGTCTTACTGTGGGACGTCCTAAAAATGTAAAAAGTTGGCACTCGTAAAAAGTTGATGTGATCTCTCCAAGGTAATTTTAATCAGAGCACTCTATGGGACGTACGAGAAACTACTTTTACCACCAGCGCGCCTAGCAGGAGTTGCCATCTCCTCTACAGATACCGCCTAGCCACTCTTTGTCAGTTAGGTCAAGGCTAAAGCATGTTCCATGGTAAAAAGTCTGTTTTATTATTGAACTCAATCAAGTAGGTGCCTGTGTCTGTTTTGATGTTTGTAATAGCCTATGTGACATTTATTAAAGGATTGAGTCGTATGGATACTATAGATGCATTCATGTTTCAGGTATGTGCTCGTTCTCATTTCACCTACAGGATTTACATCGGTACGTAGTTTTTTCTTATAGGTTTATTATGATTCTATTAGAGTGGAAAAAAGTCGGAAAATTCAGTAATAAGTCATGGAATTTATGCGCGACCGCGTGTTTTAAACTGATGTCGAGGAGGTAAGACAACCACTGTGCAAAACATGACTGTTAGGAATGTCTATGAAAGTTGGAATAATGCTGATCAGCTGTGTTCAAAATTCGACGGGCGCCCACTTATGGCAGTAGACAATCAGACAAGGAGGCTCCAGTTTAGTCGAAGTACTTCTATAAGAATTTTTTTTCCCAAACCAAATTAAACTTTTTCCAAATCAAATTAACCCCATTGCAAAACTCAGCCCAGTGGAATTTTTTGCGAATTGTAGGCTTTGTAGAAAAACGTGAGAAGAAAATCATCGGAGGCTCCCGAAGATGAGGCTAATGAGTATTCCTTCCTAATGCGTTTCTAATTCCTCCTTTATTTATTTGAGATTTACTCATCAGCCTCATCTTCGGAAGCCTCCGAAGATACCGGACAAAAGAATCGCAAATTCTTCAAATTCTACGTAAAAACTTCTCATGTTTTCTACAAAGCCTACAATACGCAAAAAAAAGTTCACTGGGCCAATTTTTGCAAAAGGATTAATTTGATTTGGAAAAAGTTTAATTTGGTTTGGATAAAATTTAATTTAGTTTGCAAAAGGATTCATTTGGTTTGGAAAAGGACTAATTTGACTTGGAAATGCTATATTCTCATGTTGTGAATTACGATGCCCAATGGTTATTCACCAACTTTGGACTAACTTCAGTTTTCATGTCTTTTGGCATAAAACCCGAATTTGAAACTTGACGCTCGAGCTGAAGCAAAACTTTTTCAATCGCCACCTTGTTTGGCACAGTTTTATTTTAACGGCAAATTCGTATATTTTCTTGAAATTTCACCACCATGGTTTTGTGAAAATGCATGTGGATGCAGCGCACCAAGCTCGGAACCTGCTTATATTAAAATACATCATAATATATTTTTAATACATAAGAACAAATAAAAATATAAAATGATAATAAAGTTTGTCTGTAGTTGAAGATTTGAAGAAAACCCGGACAGCCATTCTAAGTAAACGCTTGCATACGAGTCTGCAACACATTGAAACATTTTCATGCCCCCCCTCCCGTCCCGAGACATCTGGGAGCTCGATTTTCGACCCAGCTGATCTGGGAGCTCGATTTTCGACTCAGCTGATCTGGGAGCTCGAATTTCGACTCAGCTGATCTGGGAGCTCGAATTTCGACTCAGCTGATCTGGGAGCTCGATTTTTCGACTCAGCTGATCTGGGAGCTCGAATTTCGACTCAGCTGATCTGGGAGCTCGATTTTTGGCTCAGCTGATCTGGGAGCTCAATTTTCGACTCAGCTGATCTGGTAATATCAAACTGTAAAATATCTACCTAACTCGCAACAAATTTCGTTAGCAAATTTCGTTAGCAATTTTCGTCGCAACAAATTTCGTGACGATTTTTTTTTATGTGCCATATGAAAGACATGAAAATGTCAAAAATGAAGTGGAAGGGGAAACAAAAAACATGATTACTTATGACGTAGAATAATTTTCACACATTTTTTAGGACGTCCCACAGTAAGACTTGGGCGTCCTTATGCGATTGATCTGGAGTGAAGGAGGACAACACTCAACAGAAAAAAAACCACACAGTAATCCGTTTTAGACCATTCTGAATCCAAATCGGCGAAAAAAACCATAGGTGTATGTCTGTGTGTGTGTGTCTGTGTCTGTGTGTGCGACAAAATCTTGTGTCGTCTGCACAGCCCTTAGTTTTCAACCGATTTTCGTGGTTCTTTTTTTGTTCGACGCGGAAAACTATCTAGTTGTGCACTAAGTCGCCGGAATTTGCCGAATTTTGACCACTATTCTAACTCTGTTATTTGTCGGGAAATCAAAAAGTTTCCGATGTAACCTAGCTTTTTTTCGAAAGAGTTCTATGAAGAAGTGATGTCTATGAGAAGAAATATAGTGGAAAAGAATTCGATTATCACATTTGGCAACAATTTTGTTTTTTGAAGGAAAATCAAATCACATGAATAAATAAATAAACTTAAGTCTACTATATCATTTTAATTAAACTCCAACAAAATCAAAAACTTTCTATATTTCCAAGCTAATGAACAATCCTTGGCCACCTTATTCCAGTTCCCGCTACTTATTAAATATACAAAGAATCTCCTCTCGGGAAAGACTAGTGTTTGCGTATACAGTTGTCCTGAGATCACCAAGTATCGGGCAGACTCCCAAAAAGTGGTAAAAATCCTCCCTCTCTCCCAAATTACACATTTAACCCTCCAGGAAGAGTCTTACCCTCTTTCTGTAAGCCCATTACAATCGAACTTTAATGTTAAACTTTCAACTGTGAAGTACTTGCCTTCCAGTTATGCAATATCATACTAACTTACTTCTGTCGAATTGATCCGATCTCGTAACAACAAACTGTGCCTCCGCTATCACTTCACCCAATAAAGATATTTCCGTAACATCACCCAACGTTTTCTGCCTTTTGCGTAACTTTTAGAGTTAGAGCCGAGGAATCCGCTGATGATTTGGTTTCAGACATCACGAATCCCTTTTTTTCTACCCCGTTCACTCAATCTAGTTAGCGGACGGTGCACTTTTCAAGCTTTTTTGTTTCTCCATCCTTACGTAACGCGTCAAATGCGAGTAGAGCTCAATTCACCTTACAAGCTTCGGAAATGGGGTTTGATGACGTCAGCATATTTCACTCCACTATTTTCAAAGAGAAGACAGACGTGCTTTGAAAAAACATCAGTTGTTTTCCTCCATGTTCAACACAACCTTTCAGGCACCACTCCTCCAACCTTCGGGGCACAACTAGGCCTTTACAGGGTGTCCCATCCAGAATCCGGGGTCTGCTCCGCCGCCCAAGCACCAAATCCCCCCATTAAACCGCCAATTTCGTTGAAAAAATTCAAGTTTTTCCGCGTTCAAACACAAAGTTCACCCTCGATTGTCAAATATTTTTTGATTATATCATTGGAAAGCTGAGATCCGAAGCAGTTTTGGTGATGAGGTACGTGAGAAACCATGGTGAAAAAACCGTAACAACCAAAAGAAAAAATAGGAAAATTTGCCAATATAACAAAAATTACTTACTGTACCAGTTGATTTTTCACCCATTAGAACCTCACAAATAGTTTTTTGTTGCACTGTAAAGATGGGAAATTTGACGCCCTTTCCAACGGTGTCCTTATATTTACATTTTCATGGTAAATGAAGGTAGTTATAGTAATTTTAGTGACATAAGGTCGAACACGCGAAAAAAATCTTGAAATGGGAAAAACTTGGAAAAACAAGGGGTTAAAACAAAATTGCTAAGAGACATTTTCTCACTTAAATTAGTTGAAGAATCGACTCCTGAAGTTTTTCTGTCCTTAACATCTGGAGTCCCTGTATACCAAATGTCATCAAAATCGGTCCATGGAAACTGGGCAAAGTGCGATGGACGGACGGCAAATTTGTTATTCGATTTCTGGATTCTACATCTTGAAACAAAAACCATCATATTTTGAGGGGGAAGGGTGACTTTCTTTTCTTGCTCGATTTCAAAGGTTCACAATTAAAAATATTAACCAAAAGTCACTGGTGATAATTATTGTTATTAAGATGAGTGTTGGGTCAGTTTCCCGGTCAGCTCTGTGGAGTAGACTGGAACCATAACATAACTTTCTACTACTTTCGAACAGTTTGCTCCCTGTTGGTCCAACTCAAGTAGTTCTCTACCTCGCCCGTTGGGTCGCCATGTCATATTGCTTTCCAACCGTTTTTATGGGGTCAGTTGAACGTTGTGTTCCACGAGGAAAATCCCTTTCTCGGGAATCTTTTCTGGTACCTAAGGAAAAAGATGACCTTTTTTTACCTCTCAGACCGAAGTCCCGACGTCTCGTCACGAAAATAAGCGGAGGGAACCGCAGGATCGTGAACCGTCGTGGAAGTGTGTCAAGGTGGGGTACTCCGAGGGTGAACGACACTTCTTGGGGACGATCGCTTTGGTTCTGTGTTGTGCAACGATACATTTGTGCTTCGACTTACATCACTGTAGATGTATGAGAATGTTCTGTGATTACACCCTATAGATTGGGCAGACTAGATTTGACAAAATTGTTGCAAACTACAAGTCTTCCCATGACACGAAACTGACCTCCTCCTTTTTGTTTCGGAGCGTTCAAGTCGGTAAAAAAGTGGATATCCCGTAAATCAAATGATTTCCTGATATAGGCCTGGCAGCCTCATGAGAACCTCCATGTGGAGGAGTGCCTGGTCAAGAAATCTGGGGAGTACTCCGTGATGATGCTTGGAGGAGCAGCATTCAGACCAACTGAGGAAAAGGATTTCAGGGCTTGGAATAGGGATGGGTACCGATATTCGATATTTTAGTATCGATACTTTTGAATATCGATACTTTGGATCCGATATTTCTAAATATCAAATATCGATACAGTTCGCGCGGAAAATTCAACATAATGGCTAAAAAATGAAGAAGGTAGAGAGGCTTTAGGGTCATTCCTCTTTGGTTGCTCAAATAACGTTTATTTCATGGAGGAAATACCACTGCTTGGACTCTTGACAGTAAAAAATGAATAAAAATTGTTGAAAAAATTATTTTTCTTGAGAATATTGGATAATATTGATAGTTAGAGACACTAAAGTATCGATACTCGATATTTTAAAATATCGTTACTCATGCCCAACGATACTTGGGATATCGATACTCGCATACGATACAGTATCGATACAAAATGTCGATACTTTCATAACGATACCCATCTCTAGCTTGGAACATGAAAGGGAGAAGATGTGGTATCGCTGTTTACACCAACAGTTACCAAGAAGTTGTGATGGTAACGTGTACTGGAAATATAATTTTCATTCGTTCTCGTAAAGCTCAAGTATCTGATACGAATAAAATCACGAGATTGTGGAAACCCATTTCAAGAAAAAACATATTGTTTAGTAATGCATGCATTCCTGGGGACGTCCCATTGGATAAGCATTAGATCAGTTTAACCGGTTGTTAAGTGATAAAACAGTTTCACTCGATGTAATTTATTTATTACTTTAGGCAAGAAATAGTGACCCCCCCCCACCATTATCCACCTTAACATTTCTAGCGGCATGGGAGCCTCGAATCTGAAGAGCATTTTAAAATCCATGATCTACGATACCCAATATGCGAATTCGAATTCACCCCCCCCCCCAACCACCTCTCCAACGCCAACAATGGTGCCAGTCTGGCACCAAAGCGGAAATACGTCGTAACATTGAACTTTCATCTGTTAGTTTTGGTAGGCAGTCCGTCGAAGTTCACATCCGTATTCAAGGTGAAACACAAAAAAAAAACACGAAATAAGCGGTTTATGGCATCATGGCACCATGGTGGCACCACTATTAGTTCCATGGTGGTACAGAGAATAATTCATGAAAATCCGGAGGTATAATGAGAATTTTTCCTCAATTTCAAAGCTTGGGTACAATTAGTAAGCAGTAAAGGAACCGAAATATTGAAAAATCGGATATTTTGTGAATATTATCCCCCCACTCACCCCCTCCCCTTGCGAATTTTGGTACTCTGGTAAAATCATGTACAACTCGGAAGTTATTTGAGTCAAACAAAAAAAGAAACACGCAAATCGGTTGAAAATTGAGGCCTGGGCAGAGTTTACAAGATTATGCACGCAAATGCACGTTTTTTAAGCATTAACCCCCCCTTTCCCCCTCTTAAAAAGCAAAATCCTAAATTCCGGCGCCGTAGTGCAACTAGATTATGCCCAAAAACGCACGTTTTTCGAGCATTAACCCCCCCTTTCCTCCCCTTAAAAGGCAAAATTCGAAATTTCGGCGACGTAGTGCACAACTAGATAGTTTTCCGCGACGAACAAAAAAAGAACCAGGAAAATCGGTTGAGAACTAAGGCCTGGGCAGAGTACACAAGATTTTGTTACACACACACACAGACATACACCTATGGTTTTTTTCTCGGATTTGGATTCACAATGGTCTAAAACGGATTACTGTGTGGTTATTTTTTTTTCTGTTGAGTGTTGTCCAACTTCACCCCAGATCGATCGCATAAGGACGACCAAGTCTTACTGTGGGACGTCCTAAAAACGGAGTCTATTTCCACGAAAGTAATGGGTTACAAAGTTAGATCGATTTCGACGGTTAGGTCATCATCAGTAACGAACAATAACTAATGGTACCTAACAGAGAGGAGAGAGCATAGCTTATATAGCTATATGCGAAAGGTAAGCTTGAATTCCATAGGTCGAGAAGGTGAATGGCACGAAAAAGGAGGTACTCAATTCATGTTGTTGAGAGAGCAATTTTTTTTGTATGTCCAAATACTTCGCATTTATTTATTCTGGTACCTATCTGCCTGATTCTTTTTGAAATGTGTTCTTCTAGTATCCGTGGTGGTCCCGTTTTAAACAGATTTCATTTTGCTTTGTTAGAAGTATCGACAATTTGTGAAAGAAGTTGAAAACCGTGGTTATATGAGAGGGGTTCAATAACTAAAAGGTGCTGCGGGGATGAGAAAGAGGGCAATTATAGTGGGTTATTGGCTCAGGATCTGCATCAGCCATATCCAACGAGTTTATGAATGCTCAACTATGTGAGTTTTCCTACCAAATACAGTACAGTTCGATGTAGAGGGTTTTCTACCAAGTGGGTATAGCACATAGCTTCCTCGTCATTAATAATATAGTTGACTAGGTAATTGTATAGGAGATCTTGAGAACTGCATAGTGCCCTACCAAATATGATGGATATAATACTACAGTTAGGTGATGAGAGGGTATTCTACCAAGCGGGTGTAGCACATAGCTTTATCGGCATTCATAATATAGTTGGGTAGGTAATGGCATTGGAGATCGTCAGAACTGCATAGTGCCATACCTAATATGAGAAATGTAGTATAGTTAGGGGATAAGATGGTTTTCTACTAAGTAGATGTAGCACATAGCTTACTTGTCATTCATAATATAGTTGGGTAGGTAATGGTATAGGAGATTGTCAGAACTGCATAGTGCTGTATCAAATATGAGGGATATAACAGTACAGTTAGGTGATGAGAGGGCATTCTACCAAGTGGGTGTAGCACATAGCTATTCATTCATAATACAGTAGGGTAGGTAATGGCATAGGAGATTGTCAAAACTCCATAGTTCTGTATCAAATATAGGGATACAATAGTACAATTAGGTGATGAGATGGTTTTCTACCAAGTGGGTGGTTTTCTACCATGGTTTCCTCGTCATTCATGATATAGTTGGGTTGGTAATTGTATGGGAGATCGTCAGAACTGCATATTGTCGTATCTAATATGAGGGATCTAATACTACAGTGATGAGAGAGTATTCTACCAAGCGGGTGTAGCACATAGCTTTATCGGCATTCATAATATAGTGGGTAGGCAATGACATAGGAGATCGTGAGAACTGCATAGTGCAGTACCAAATATGAGGGATATAATAGTATAGTTATGTGATCAGAGGGTATTCTACCAAGTGGGTGTAGCACGTAGCTTCCACGTCCTTCATAATATAGTTTGGTAGGTAATGGTATAGTAGATCGTCAGAACTGCATAGTGCCTTATGAAATATTAGGGATATAGTACAATTAGGTGATGAGATGGTTTTCTACCAAGTGGGTGTAGCACATAGCTCTCGCATCAATCATGTCATGGTTGAGTTGTTGAATTGTGTTGTCAGAACTACGAATTACCTACCAAATAAGAGGGAACTCGAACAGTGAGGGGATATGAGAGTAGATTTCTTAGTAGAAAAGTGACCCAAATACCTCCTGAAACCGAACGAAAGTACGGAAACTCATCTACGCATGTGGAAACTGATCCACATTTCAGAATTCTGTCCACCCTTTGGCTTCTGGTCCACCTTACTGAAACTGATTCACAGTATGGGAATAGATCTACATTACGATAACTGATCGAAGAACTGCGGGTAAATTAATTTCAGATTTAAATTGAGGACCACTAAAAATGGAAAATAATAAAATAAAAACCTTTTTATCAAAAGAACATACCGACCGCAAAAATGTATGTAAACACCAAAAAGGGAAAATAATAATCATAGGAAATTCAGATAGGATGGTAGTGACGTACAGCAGTACGTCACTGCTGTCGTATGAAGGAGGATGAGAGAGTGACAATAAGTGTGAATCTCAGTAAAGGCTCGATTACACAGGGCGAGTTTACTGGCCCACAATCTCACTAGCTAGCGAGTAGCTTGTAAAGTAGCCGGGTCGTCAACTTCTCAGCAGCTCGCCAGCTAGTCTGCTAGTCAGCTAGTGAGCCGATGACACGGGGAGAGTTCACTAGCGGCTAGTGAATTCGCTGGCTAGTAGCTAGTAAACTCGCCCTGTGTAATCGAGCCTTAAGAAAGGTAACAGCTGAAGACGTCTGCGTCACCAGGAAAGGCAGTTGTATAAAAATTCATCATGAGAAGGTTGTTTACACACTTACCTACCCTTACTCCTGTGTTGTATTGCACTTTCGACGCATGTTATAATACTAACCAGATCATTTGAGTATGTACCCGTACACGTATCACAAACCCACATCATGATCTAGACAATTCTATATGCAACATGCAATACTTGCAAAATTGGATTAATTTTATATTATCTAATCTAAGGTAAATTAGGTAAATGGATTAGGTATAATTAAATAAATCACTATTAGTTATCAACTAATTAAAAGATGGTATGTTGGAATCCCAACATTTCGTACTGGGATTCACACATATCGTCACTCTCTCATCCTCCTTCATACGACAGCAGTGACCTACTACCTAATAGTGTTGGAACACATGTATTACCTCAATGATACCTATTCTTATTCCTGTTTTGTATTGCACTATCGACGCATGTTGTAATACTAACCAGATGGAAGTTAAGGGCCTTCATGAGTCAAAAATACACTATGGGGTTCCAGAAACCAAAGGGGTCCCAAATTGAAAGTAATAAGCCGTAAGAGCTGGGCAGTCTGCTGAGCGCTAGATGCCTAACCCTCCTACTGCCTGACAGGGTGGGATTCACGAACATGGAAATGAAAATTCACTTCTGAAAAATCAATTATTTATAATTTTGGTAACTTCATACAAGAGGTGAAAGGCAAAAATATTTACGAAAGTCATTGTCATAAGTTAGTGCGCACCAGAAGCGTAGGAAGGGCCAGCTTTATCATCGACTTTTTTGAAGTTTTCATCCAGATTTTTTCGTGAACTTCTTCGTTTTTGCCTCTTTTTGAAAACTTTAGAACCACTCCGAGGCATGATATTGTTATACCTAATCGAGAACACGGAAAAGTCAATATACGAGGATGAAAACAACAGTAGCGATCTTCAAAAGTAACAGAATGAAAATGCGAAAACACAAGGAATGCAGTCACGCTAAAATATCAAGTGACTGCAATTTATCACTACCTGAACCTCTGAAACCTATCCTTCTTCTTCTTCTTCTTTTTATTTTCATTCACAAGTTGATGAAAAGCAATGAGTAGAACAAATCTCGGCATCAACGCCGCGCGCGCTGCGATAAGAAACCAGAGCTGAGATCAGAGACTCGAGGTAGGTAACTTCTTTCGCCGTTTTATCAAAACTATGTTTTCGCGCAGGTTAGGAACATTTTCTTCGGCTGAGTTCAACTTATCGAATTGATTCTTTTTTTGTTCTTTAGAGGAACAGTTGCTGAATAGATTGACATTTTTTCAACCTCAAATCCGGTTTTTTCTAACCTCAAAACAAATGAGTGTGAATTCAAAAATGAGGGTGTGGGAACCTTCGTCCCATAAATTGAATTGCTGAGTGGAAAGGGCAAAAAAATGTCAGTTTGGAGAGGGGATGTGACTGTACAGAATAAAAAAAAAATCATGAAATTACCTCGAGTGATTGTCGAGAAAAGGTACATCAACGATCATACAAAATTACATTGACTCACGAAGGCCCTGATTGACTCTACTTGCGTATGTTTGCATCTACAGATGGACACGACGGCGACTTCAATCCATACCTACCTACCTACCAACATATCTAAATTCCCTATGATTATTATTTTTTCCTTTTATGAGTTTACATTCATTTTTAGGTCGGTCCATTTTTTGGTTAAAAAGGTTCTTATTTTATTACCAGACCTATCACTCATGATCTCGAACTTTTCAAGCACATCCAACATACCCCCTCTTCCGGCAAAAATTAGGAAATCCACAAAATTTTACTATGTTGCCCTCACCACTGTTTGAGCTTCCTTTCACTTTGTCTGCCTAGATATCTAGATAGGCATTTTTGTTTATCCTCCCAAATCCCTTCAACTTCTCTGAGCCAATAGGATTCTTTTTGACCGACTTCATGCGCGGCGAAGCCGCGCCGAAGGCAGGAGGTATACAGTTCGGTGTGTCATGGGACGACGATTTTTTTTTTTTTTTCTGTATGTTTGTACCACTAGCATTTTCTTATTCGGGCACCAATCTGCCTGATTCTTCTTGAAAAGTGTTCTACAAGTATCCATAGTGGTCCCGTTTCAATCAGATTTCATTTTGCTTTGTTAAAAGTATCGAAATTTTGTGAAAATAGTTCAAAAAACGTGGTTTTCGGGAAGATTGTTCCGCATCCTCTCCCCCCGCCCGACTCTTCGAAGCCACCCACCCGCTCGTGAAATGAAATGAAATCATAGGAACACAGAATGTGTTTTTGCGATGCTAGTCATCCGTTAAATAAAAAACAACAATAATAAATGTGGAGTCTTTGGCAATAATAAAATAAATAATTGTTAGACATTTAATTTGGTCTAAAACCGTATAAATGTTATATAAATAAATATGTAACTACAAGAAAAATACTATATAAATTGAGAGCTTTCCAACGAATGGTGAACAATTTCTGTGCAATGAACACTGCGGGAGTTCTATTTCCTTACCAACGGCTTGGTTGCACGTGAAAATCATTATAAAAGGCGCGTAACGGTTTTTTCTGTCGCTTTTTCGTGACGATTTTTTTCGGTAGGTCATCGCAAAAACACATTCTGTGTTAAAAACCATTAGTAATTAAAAAATACAAGTAAAAGATTTAAATAAGAAAAATAGCGAAAAATGTAGAAAAAAGGTTAACAGTCGGTAACTCAAAGAATACCGACTTTTAACAAAAGTACTTGGTAGTAGGTAAATTATGTAAAATTAAAAAAAAAAATTAAATTAAAAAAAAAAAATTAAATAATAAAAGTCGAAAAAATTAATAAGTTAAAAATTAAAACGAATGATTTAAAAATTTAAACAAAAGTACTTGGTAGTAGGTAAGTTATGTTAAATTAAAATAATTAAAGTCGAAAAAATTAATAAATTAAAAATTAAAACAAATGACTTATAAAATTAAATTTTAAAAATTATGAAAATACAAAAATAGTAAAATAAAAAACTTTTTAACAAAAAAACGGACCGACCTCAAAACTGATGATGGCATCCCACTAAAAAGGAAAAAATAATAACGACAATTTATTTAGATAGGTTGGTAGGTAGGTACGCATTGAAGTCGCCGCCGTGCCCATCTGCAGAGACAAACATACACAAGTAGATTCCACTTCCATCTGGTTAGTGTTACAACATGGGTCGATAGTGCAATACAAAACATGAATGAGAGTGGGTACCTATCATTGAGGTAATGCATGTGTTCCAAAACTATTAGGTAGTACGTCACTGCTGTCGTATGAAGGAGGATGAGAGAGTGACAATAAGTGTGAATCTCAGTAAGAATATTTCCTTTGATAACAGCTGAAGACGTCTGCGTCACCAAAAATGGCAGTTGGATAAAAATTCAACATGAGAAGGTTGTTTACTTACTTACCTACCCCTACTCCTGTTTTGTATTGCACTATTGACGCATGTTGTAACACTAACTGGTTCATTTGAGTATGAACTCATATCACAAACCCACATCATGACCTAGACAATTCTACATTCAATATGCCATACATGGAATATAAGATTAATTAGATATTATGTAATCAAAGATTGATCACGTATAATTAGATAAATAACTATTAGATACTATCTAATCAAGAGATGGCTTGTTGGAATCCCAACATTTCGTACGGGGATTCACACTTATTGCCACTCTCTCATCCTCCTTCATACGACAGCAGTGACGTACTACCTAATAGTTTTGGAACACATGCATTACCTCAATGATAGGTACCCACTCTCATTCATGTTTTGTATTGCACTATCGACCCATGTTGTAACACTAACCAGATGGAAGTGGAATCTACTTGTGTATGTTTGTCTCTGCAGATGGGCACGGCGGCGACTTCAATGCGTACCTACCTACCAACCTATCTAAATAAATTGTCGTTATTATTTTTTCCTTTTCAGTGGGATGCCATCATCAGTTTTGAGGTCGGTCCGTTTTTTTGTTAAAAAGTTTTTTTACTTATATCGGCTTCAATCTGATCGGGTATGCCTTTCACTTTCTCGACTTATGGGATTCAAGCTCCCTTTCATCTGTCACTATACTTAATCAGATATAGATAGTCATTTGTTTATTTGGCGCCATTTTTTACACTTTTACAATAATATAAATACATTGAGGCTTGCGATTTGCTCAGATGTCCTACCCGACGTTAAGCTTCGCCCGCATTGATATAATCTGTGCTCTCTGTGATGTACCTTCAGTTATTGTTTGTTACTGATGAAGACCTGACCGTCGAAATCGATTCAACTTAGTAACTAATTTTTAAAGAAATAGACAAAGTAATGCTGAAATCAGCAATAAAAACTTCGTAGTTGAAAACGCCTCCTCCTCCCTCCCAACCTCTGCAATTGCCTCAATGATAAATACAGACTTAAATGCTGTAGTAATAAATTATCACGGAGCGAGCGACGTTCGGGGGTCTCGCAGATCTAACCTCGTCAGGTGATTCATGAAAGGTGGACCTTTAATAGCTTTAGAGACCCCCGCGAGAGGCCTTCCGAGCTCCATCCATCAATCACACGTCGGGCCCTCGGGAGGGTGTCAGGCTGGATGGGAGCTGAAGAGACGGCGTATTAGCATGGATATTGGTCTACCCGAGATTGGTCCTTGGAAAGGGACATCGGGTTACACTGGACAGAGCAGTGGACGTACGACAAACCCATTTTGCTACCGTCCACTCGATTTCATTAACAGATGGGGTAGAATAGCTACCTGTTATGATAGTTGAACGTTTACCTAACCCCAGACAGGGGGTACTAATTCTTAACAAGTTCACACCAGTGACCAAATAATGAAAGCTCCAAATATTTACAATGAGGAATTCGCCTCAATTTTAGATTCTGGAATTTCAAGTCAAATCCTATAATAGGGCCCTAGAAAAAGTTTGACACCAGGAATACCCAAGGGAAAAAAATTACCGTAGGAAACAATGCCTAAGCAAGTGACGCCTCTGTCAAAAAACAAAGCAGAAACCGAGGGAGGGTGAGGGCCGGTAGCTACGTCACAAGTCAAGTTTGCCGCAGCGAAAACTCGGTTCGGGCCCTCAGGATTGGATCTGGAAACGCTACAAATGCATTGGAAAATGGCTTTAAAAAAATACAAAACTCGCTAATAATTGCCAGAGAAATATTGGGAAACCCCAAACTGAATTAACGGGTTTTCCCATATTTCTCTGGAAAATATTGTTCGATTTTGATGATTCCAGCGGCAATATTTTAGTTTTTTAATTCCCTACACCCATGCACTAATGAATTTCGAAAATCCTTGAGCATTTAAAATTTAGGCACAATTTTTCAAGTTTGAGCCCCTGCAATTAAGGGAAATAGGTACTGACCTAGAAGTGGGTGTCGGTGGTCTAGTGGACAGTGTACCCGACTGCGGTGATAGGATAAGAACCGTCTAGCGGGGATGCGAGTTCGAATCTGGTCGCCAGCAGAAAGTTTTCTGTCTATTAGACGATCGACAATCTCTCGTTCCAACCCAGGGCGGTGATGTTTGGGAAGCCATGAGCGAAATCATCAGAACAAATTCTGATCTCACCTTAGGGAGACAGCTGATGACGTCCGCGACGCCAAGAATGGCAGTCGGACGAAAATTCAACCTGAAATGGTTGCTTACTTTACTTTTACTTTTTTACTTTTACTGACCTAGAACGAGGAACGGACGGCGACCGAGGTTTATGCCCAAAACATGGAACACTACCTACATATAAAAACGTCTGCAAGTGGGTGTGGTACATAGCTTCCTCGTACCCATAACCCGATTATATAGATGATCCGATGCATAGTAGTTAATCTAAAAACACCAATCTCACCATCTTTCACTACCCTCACCATCTACTCGCCAGGGGCGTCGCGTGATAATATTCGTCAGGCAAACAGCTAGGCTGCAAATTATTACACAAAGGGTCATTTTTTCTGTATTGATCACGTGCCAGCAAAGAACTCAGCTTTGTCATTGTCACCACCTACCAACCATGTTTTACCTTCACAATCAAGTTTATTTGGAAGAATTAAACGCTCCACACTCCACTGGAAGAAATAAAGAATTCCTTCGTTTAGTAATTTGATCACTGGTTGCTAAGGAAGCAAAACCGAGTACATCCCAAAGAAACGACCGGCGAAAGCATTTTGGTTAACTAAAATTTGAAGGGCGATCACGCCTCTTTTGCGATTCATACTCGTTTTTCTAACTTCTAGTAGGGAGCGAACAGTTTGTCCTACAAAGCTATGGGTAGTCTCATTCGATTCAAAAAATTCAATGGTACAATCTTAAATTTCTGATAAAACAATACCTTTATATCAAGAGTTTTCGAGAGAGGGTGCCTTTGGAAGTTTCAGCCCTTCCGTTTCACCGCTTAGAAGTGACCTACATCAACCAAAAGCTTTGCGGCACAACTAGACCCCAAATGGAGCCCACATACCAAATTTCATCATAATCGGTCCATGATAAATAAGGAAAGATCCGCGGACGGACGGATTTTTTTTTATATTCGATTTTCAAAATCTACACGTACTTACCTACCACAAACGTAAACCATCAAATTTGAGGGTGGTCAAACTTTTTTCTTGAAAATAATTAACCAAAAAGGGAGACTCTGAATTTAGACCCAATAAGATGTGAAACCTTCATTCTACAATGTTTTGCAATTATTTCCTAGGGTCTATCAAAAAGAAAAACGATTAGGTACAGTGAAATCGGGAACGGGACACCAGTCAACGTCATACAGCTGATATTTGCGGCGGCGAAAAAACGAACTGCTTTCCTTCTTTGAGATAATGTGGGTGGATGGATATGTTATGTCTTCATGCGTGAGCTAATTAGTATCCATGGCTCATATTCCAAGTATTCAAGGTCACGAAACAGTTTCCCTACTGTTTGCAACAGCTGAGAGTATGGTAGTGGTGGTATGGCAATACTGGACCCCGCGCTGACCCCCCGCCACCCCGCCGATCGTCGCCTCTCACTCTAAACAGTCCCGAAAAATTCATTTTTTTGAACTGCTTGCCTTGCATCCAGCGATGCAAGGAGGACCAGCCCCCGCGCTAGTTCGCTTATCATCCGCCATCATCTACATTACCGACCTCTCCAAGTCTGGTGTGTTGCGGGCTAGTATCCAAGGCAAAATACGTACTTTCTTATTCCATTCTCTTATTTAATCTAAATACCTTGATAATAATGAAATAGTCCCTAAATATTATAAAAGTTTTCCAAAATCAGCTAAATATTACTTACAAAAAATGGAAATATAGGAGAATCTCAACAAAAATTTATTTATTTATTTTGCATATTTGTAGTAAGGCAAACAGTGTTTGCTATGTTTGCCTGGAGGAGACGCCACTGCTACTCGCTAATCTGGACAATCCTAGAAAATTTCATCAAATTCGGATGAAAAATGTAAATGTTATGGCTGTTACAAGGATTTTACGTATGCGCATGCGCAGAGGCTTCTGTAAATGTTAAAAACTTGATTTTCATTGGGGACCATCTACAACCTAATCCACGTAATCCCTAAAAATGCCATCGAAATCGGGTAGAAAATGTGGACGTTATGGCCGTTACAAGGAATTCACGTTTGCGCATGCGCAGTGGCTTCTATCAGTCCGAGGATGATGCTTTTCATAGGGGACCGTCTACAACCTTATCTGCATAATCCCTGTAAAATTCATCGGAATCGGGTAGAAAATGTGGAAGCTATGGCCGTTACAAGGAAATTCACGTTTGCGCATGCGCAGTGGCTACTATCAGTCCGAAGGTGGTGATTTTCATAGGGCACCATCTATATACTAATCTGTAACATCCCTGAAAATTTCATAGGAATCGGACAATAACTTCGTATAGTTATGCTCGTTACAAGGAATTCATGACAGACACACAGACATGGAACCAAAATTGTTCAGAAAGGTCTAAAACGCAAAACGCGAGTGATCATTTTGATTTTGGAGAACTTTTTTTTTCTCCTTGAAAAGTGAAAACAAAGCTTCCGCTACCTTGGTAGACTCGGAAGCAAAATGTTTGACAGTGCATTCCTGTAGCAGCCGTTAAATTAATTGATTCATCGAAATAACTCATTTTATTCATTTAGTCATTTCACTCGTATTAATAGAGTCATTAAAATAGTTCAGTTTACTTTTATACTCACGTAATTTCTGTGGTCCATAAAATAGTTTGATTAGGACTCAGATACAGACATATAAGTTGATAGATAGGATTGTGACTCAACACGGTTATGTAGGAAGTGATCTGAGAAAAACTAATGACGAATTGATTCGCGATGGTGTGCTTGTGCAGATAGAGATACGCTAACGATTTATAAATGGGAACAGCGATGAGGTCTGTAAACCTTCGTGTGTGTAGGTTTTTGATATTACCTACGATATACCACTAGATACAAACTAAACTTAGTTTAGTTTCCAGAGTTTTATTGTTATTTATACGCCTAAAATTTTAAAATTTATTGTTTTGTTATTGTTGAAAGCCTGATGCTATTTATTTATTTCAAAAGTTTTGACAAAGTTGGAAACAATGAGAATATGAGTTGGTGGGTACACTCTCCTCACATGTAGCTGCTTTGAGCCCTGATGAAGGAAATAAATTTTCCGAAAGCTCGGTAATAACAGCGTTTGTTGGATGACCCCATTCCCGATACTTGACAGTTTGTGCGTGCCGTGGGTTGATAAACACAACATACCACTAGATAGTTCTGGTTATACCGAAAAGGCAGGTTACTTTTGTCCACCTTTCCAATGTTTTTGGGAATTGCTCATCTCCCCACCTTCATAAGGTGAAAATTCGCAGTATAATGACAAATTCTTACTAATTAGGATCTGATTAATCGATTTCTGATCAAAATTTGTTGGTTTACGTTTCAAGGTACGTGGAATCCGAAAATCGAATAAAAAAATTTCCGGCCGTCCGCCGTACGCGGCACTTTTCTTAGCAACCCTTGACCGATTTGGTACAAATTTGGTATATGGGCTCCATTTGGGGTCTAGTTGTGCCGCGAAGCTTTTGGTTGATGTCAGTCATTTCTATTGGTTGAAATTTTCAAAAGTGCCCAAGCTCGAAAACTTTCGAAATAAACGTATCGTTTTTTCACCAATTTTAAATAGTACTGAATTTTTACAACATAGACGTTGTATGAATGTTTTATGTCGTTATGAATTTTGATACGCATTGTGACTGAAATTTTGGTATAAATGAATTATCAACTCTATTAAAACAGAAAACGGCGTTATGAATCATATAAACTTATTGAGGAATATGAACTTTGTCTGCTCGCGTATTGCGAAAATTATGGTTTGAAATATTCGCCACTCCAGAAGTCCGCGACACTAAATCACGAGTTGAATGGGATGGAAAAATGGGACCTTCTAACCCCATTTTTCTCGCCCCTTTTTCTGACAAAATCATGAAGATTTACGGCTTGGAGGTTAACTTGAAAATCCGATTCAGCTGTTTAGTCAGTCTGTCCACGTGAGATTGTTGTCTTTTTGGGATCTTATTCAGCGTACGTGTTGGTACCAGGGGGAGTTGTGATGATCAATTCAATATTCGCATGTATCTCTTAGAAGGAGGTTTAACCCATTCAGTCCGGATGACTTCTTAAGAAGTCATGACGTTCTCACTACCCTGCTTGATTATAATGCGTTGTCAGGGATGGAAAAGGGCCGCAGGTCCTTAGTCAGGTGGATTTCTCATTCAAGGTACCAAACGATTCGGTCAAGATGTTCGTTTGGGGTTCGGCCAGTATCAACTTTGCCTACAGTGCCGATAAGATAGCTCGGCTGGTGGGCTGGACCTCTCCGAGAGTGCAGAGTTGAATGGGTTAATTTTTTTTCCTTGACTCTCAGAATGGTTCCAGACAGTGACCATATATCTGATCTGCAAATCCAATTCCAACTTGTAGATAGTATATTTCCCTAGAGTAAAAAAAGTCTGCCAAGTGGGTGAGGCACATAGCTTCCTCGTATCCATAACCCGATTATATAGATGATCCGATGCATAGTAGTTAATCTCAAAACACCAATCTCTGAATACCTTTCGCTACCCTCATAGGGGACCATCTACAACCTAATCCGCGTAATCCTTAAAAATGTCATCGAAATCGGGTAGAAAATGTGGAAGTTGTGGTTGTTATTTTTTTTTTTTTTTTTTTTTTTTTTTAAATTAACTCCCCTCAAGACAAAATGTCTTTGGTGACGGAGGGGGCACGCCATAAATTAAAAAAAAATAAATAAATCAAATATAATGGGGAGGACGCCCAGGACTCACCCGACGCCGGCCCTAGGGATAAGGGAAGATGAGGAAGGTGGGGGTGGGAGAGAGGGATGAAGGGAAGTGCCTCTATAAAACGACCACCAGTTCAAATATGAGCCGAGCAGGACACGGGTGGTGATACCACGGAGTATGCCTACCGAGATGCCCAACTCACGCAACTCCGTGGCACTTTTCCCGCACCACACACCGCGCCATGACAAGGTTGCAGCCATCACCCTGATGTTGTTGGGTGCCACTCCTTTTAGCTCCGACACTGCTTGCCGTAAATCATTTGTGTCATATTTCCTTATCTTGGCCCGCCAAGTCTGCTCCATGTCCAAGCTGCCATTGACAACTTGGACATCCAGGATAATGCAAGACTGGTCGGGCTTGACGGCAACAATGTCGGGCTTCTTACCCTGGTCACTTGGCATGCGATACAATCTCTCTCTCTCAACATCCCAGCCGCTAGATGACAATGCACCTGCTATCTGCTTGGCGACCGCATCATGACGTAGAATGCGGCCACCATGAGTCCGAGGACACTGCTGCACCACATGATATAAATGTTCATTTCCACTCCGACAGGCGCGGCAAAGGGGTAGGGTTGTCCCGCGACTACCTCTTGAACACCTCACCGCAGTTGGCAAAGATGCCACGCGGATGGCGTGAAAGTGTCGGTAGTCGCGGGCCCCAATGCCCTCCGAAGCCCAATCTACCCACTGGGATGAGACAAGGCTTTCGGAGCACTGTCGGAGTTCTTTACCATCTACCGATTCATGCAGTGCAGCAGCGAACTCAGCAGACGAACTGGGTTTTGGAGCAGATGGTGTTGCTCGGTCGCACCATGCTAACTGCTGCCTGACAAAATCAAGATCAGCAGCTGCACGGGCGACCTCCCAGCTCGACCCTTGGAGGGCTAGCAGGCGCCGGCGGCGCAGAGAAGGGATACATGCCGAGAGAGACACAATGCCAAGCCCACCGGATTTGACTGGTGCATGAACATAGGCACTTGGGACACCAGGTGGGAACTTCAGCCAAGAGCGCACAGCAGAGCGAACTTCTCGATCTAATTCTTGCAGCCTCCCCGCCGTAAGCCTACCAAAGACTAACCCATAGGTTAGCTTTGGCAGTAAGTACGTGCGGAGGAGGCGCAGCTTCTGCTGTGGCTTCAATGGAGCCTTGGTAACGCGAGCTAGCGCTCTACCAAGGTCCACACGGCTGGCAGTTATAGTGGCCACCCCCATGAAGTCGACTCCGAGGTACCGCCAAACCTCCAACACGGATCGAGATGGGATGGGGGACTGTCCAACGACAAAACCTCCATCCACAACTTTCACCTTATGTTGGCGACCCGACGGGACCAAGGAGACCAACCCACACTTATCAGGGTTAACCACAAGTCCACACCCGGCTAGCTGCTTAGCAAATGCATTGAGGGCGATCTGCAAGCCCTCACGGGTTTCTGCGAGTAGGATAACATCATCGGCAAAAGCCAATGCTCCTACTCGCACCCCAGGGGCGAGATCAAACCCTACATCTGTGGGCAGCTTACCCAAAGCCGTATCCACGACCAGGTTGAAGAGAAGTGGCGATAGGGGATCCCCCTGGCGTACCCCACGCCCGATCCGTATATCCCCTGACACCTCACCTCCTGCCTCGAGGACCGTCACGCCTTCCTGGTACAGACAGGTCACATACTCGATTAACCGAGATGGGGCCCCGACACCACGAAGGCAATCGGTCAGGGCAAGGTGACTGACTGTGTCAAAGGCCTTAGCGACGTCCAGAGCGGCGAGATGGAGTTGCCGGCGTTTAATACGGGCCAGCGAGATGACAGTTTGGAGAACTGTGAGGTTCTCCGCTGTGCCATCCGCCGGCCGAAACGCTCTCTGGACATCACCAATGACACCAGCCACTTGGAGGCGAGATGCCAGTACTTTTTGAAAGTGGCGGAAGACTACCGAAGATACAGAGATCGGTCGATAGCCTCCAGGCCCAATTCCCCCTTTCTTGGGAATAAACACGGTTCGGGTACGGGTTAACGCTTTCGGGGGTCTTCCCGCAAGGAGGAGCAGGTTGAGGATGAGCAGCTTAATCGTCTTAGGTGCTTTATTCCAGCGTCGGGCGGAAACACCATCGGGTCCAGCGGAAGTGGAGTTCCTGACACGGCACTTATGTGCCTCGTCAGACAGCACCGGCGAGCACATGATACTGCGTAAGGAATCCCTGGTGGAGACTGGGGGAACCACACACTCCCCAGGGTCGTGACTGGGAGCACTCAGAAGTGGCTCCCAGAAATCCACAAACTCCTGGAGAGGGGGTTGAACTTGATTTTCCCCAGGCTCCTCCAGTACCTCCGCAGCCACACGCGCCGGATGCTTCCTCCACAAACTCTGAACCCGGTGGTACTCCCGCCGTCTTGCTTGTTTAGCTGCTCTGCGACCTCCACGCAACACCATTCTGGGAGGAGGTCCCCCCTGGTGCCGCGTCACGGTCGCATCCCCAACCCGCGGGAAGATTCTCCCTAAATAGGCTGCAACCTCGTCTTCCAGGTTATCCAGCCCTTCAACAGCCCGCCTCACCAGATCCTGCAGGTAGGTGCTTTCATAGCCTTCAATACGACCTACCTGCCCCCCGAGCCTCAAGACTTCGGTCTTCAGATCGGCAAGAAGACCGGAGGTCCCGGGGGAGGGATACTGAATGGCAGGCTGCTGCTCCACATCAGCAATAGGAGATGCGGGAGAAGCCCCACTGCTATTTGCCAGGATAGCTTCCTGGACAAGCTGCTTATAGTGGGGCTTCAGGCGGATGTTCTTGATTGCAATGACTGTGCGCGTGGGAAAACGTTCATTTAGGTAAACATTAATATTACGTACCCCATTACGCACAGCCACTGCCTCATCTGCCGCCATCCTGCGCAATTCCTCGGAAGCATACCTGGGCTGTATTCGTTCAATATCAATAGCAGCATTAGCAGCAACAGGATGCTTCCGTCTGATTTGGAGACCAAGGCCGGACCTGGTAGTGAATGCCCGCTCACAATGGGCACACTGGTGGTTCAAAGAGGCAGTGGATGAGGATGAGGGTAGGGATGATGAGGAAGAGGAAGAGGGGGAGGATGGCCGACGCCCCTGCCTGGGGCGCCTCTGAGCGCCTCCCCTAATATCCCGCGAGCCAATGGGCTGGCGGGGGTTATGAGGCTCACTTATGTTCTGTTCCATAACAGGGGGGCGCTTGTGATGAAAGGGTCAGGGAACCCGTTAACAGGGGTCCCCTCCCTAGTCGCCAGAGGGTCATTCAGCCACCCCTGGAAGTTCAAGAGGGGTCCACCAGGGAAACCTAATGGGACCACCTCTGTCCATCCCAGGGGGCCCGGGTTGTGCGACGGGGACGCATGACCTTGACTTGGGTAGGGATAAGAAGGGCTCCGAAGAGATAAAAACACCCTCTATTACCCTACCCCAACAACCCAATTCCTTGTTGTTACAAGGAATTCACGTTTGCGCATCCGCAGTGGCTACTATCAGTCCGAAGGTTATGATTTTCCTAGGGGACCGTCTAAATACTAATCTGTAACATCCCTGAAAATTTAACCGAAATCGGATAGAAAATGTTGAAGTTATGGCCGTTACAAGGAATTCACGTTTGCGCATGCGCAGCGGCTACTATCAGTCCGGGGGTGATGATCTTCATTGGGAACTATCTACAACCTAAACTGCATAATCCCTGAAAATTTCATCGAAATCGGATGGAAAATGTAGAAGTCATGGCCGTTACAAGGAATTCACGTGCAGTCGCTTCTATCAGTCCGGGGATGATGATTTTCATAGGGAACCGTCTACACACCAGCCCGCACAATCCCTGAAAATTTCATAGAAATCAGACAATAACTTCGTATAGTTATGCGCGTTACAAGGAATTCATGACAGACACGGAACCAAAGTTGTTCAGAAAGGTCTAAAACGCAAAACGCGAGTGAAAATTTTGATTTTGGAGAACTTTTTTTCATCTTCAAAAAGTGAAAACAAAGCTTCCGCTACCTTGGTAGACTCGGAAGCAAAAAAAAAAAAAACGCTTGCATACGAGTCTGCAACACATTGAAACATTTTCATGCCCCCCCCCCCTCCCCTCCCGACACATGAACTACATACCTCCCATAAACTACATAAACTACTAATTCGACTCAGCTGATCTGGTAATATCAAACTGTAAAGTACCTACATAACTGTAAAGTACCTACCTGTAAAGTACCTAACAAGTCAATAAACCGTCGTTTTTCTATTGATTTGCGCACGTTTGTATTGATTGTCACATACAAGAATGCGGATTATCGTGGTGGATCGTGCATTGATTCCATATTCGCCCGCCATATTAATAACATCGTTAGTGTACGTTACTTAAACGCTAATACACGTTTGATAATCACCGTTGAACGTTCAGCAGTTCAGCGTCCAATCGAGGCTAAAGCGTATTCTACGTTTCTATACTTGTAACAGCAGGCTCTAAATAAAAACATTCATCTGTCGCGGTAACACTGAGTAATGGGCGGTGATGAGAAAAGTATGAAAGCTGGGAGCTCGATTTTCGCCTCAGCTGATCTGGGAGCTCGATTTTCGCCTCTGCTGATCTGGGAGCTCGATTTTCGACTCAGCTGATCTGGGAGCTCGATTTTCGCCTCAGCTGATCTGGGAGTTCGATTTTCGCCTCAGCTGATCTGGGAGCTCGATTTTCGACTCAGCTGATCTGGGAGCTCGATTTTCGACTCAGCTGATCTGGGAGAACGATTTTCGACTTAGCTGATCTGGGAGCTCGATTTTCGACTCAGCTGATCTGGGAGCTCGATTTTCGACTCAGCTGATCTGGGAGCTCGATTTTCGACTCAGCTGATCTGGGAGAACGATTTTCGACTCAGCTGGTCTGGGAGCTCGATTTTCGACTCAGCTGATCTGGGAGCTCAATTTTCGACTCAGCTGATCTGGTAATATCAAACTGTAAAGTACCTACCTAACTGTAAAGTACCTACCTGTAAAGTACCTAACAACTTCACTTCTGATGGTCATAATCATCATTGTGGCGACTTGGGACAATTTTCGTCGCAACAAATTTCGTGACGATTTTTTTTTTATGTGCCATATGAAAGACATGAAAATGTCAAAAACGTAAATTTAAATTCTGACTTCTCATTTGGCATCACGTCTCAAACATGAGAAGTTATCAAGGTTATCCGTATCTAATTTGTAATTTTGACATGACGAGACGAAATGCAAATTGATACGAATTGAAATGAACTATTGTGAATTGGAAAAGACTATGTTCCACTTAGAAACGTTTGTATTTCCTGAGTTCCTGTTTAACATTCACCGCATACCTAGTAAGCATCAGAAATATCAATAACGACACCATAGATAAGCTCCCTCCACGACAAGCTGTCATACCGTGCGTTGATCCTCAAGTCGGAATGAGCTGATACAAAGATATTAAATTCTTTGAGATTTAACATCAGATGTTTGGAAAAATATCAACTATTCACGTCTGGGTACTCAATAAATCCAGGGAGACGAGTAGATAATTTTTTTGAAGTTGAAATGGAAACTTTGAAAATTCGCTCATTTACACACGGAAAGGGATATTTCCTTGAAGCAGTGGCTTCTCGAAATGCGTGATACTTTCAAGTGCCTATACTATCTAGAACATGGTATTCTAGAGACAATTTTGGCTCTTGCTAATATTGAAAGTAAGGAGTAGGTTAATAGCCAACTTGGCTCCCTAACTGTTCCTTCGAAATGATGGTTTCGATTCTTTTCTTTGAGAAGTTTTCGGTAACAATTGGAGGAAACGAACGTTCAAGTCCGTTGAATGGGCAGCGTTGAAATCCGCAAAAACTAGTTGGTCGGTTCAGAGGGGGCTGTAATGTATGTTATTAGTACGGGCGTCTCCGATGACCTTGCCTTCCTCCACGATCGCCGTGTAATCGCGAGCTCACGAAAGAAACCTTATATTATTTTTGAAGCTGTTTTTCCATCTGACCACCGGTTTGCGCTAGTCATTCCCCGACCAGGGCGAAAAAACAACGCTGAACAACGTAGTAAAGGAGATATGAGTATATCAGAAGCGAATTACAATAATCTCTGTTACTGGGTGATCTGATTTGAGAGTCACAATGCTGCAGTCTTGGTTGGGAAGTTATGCTGTGAAATTCGCTATTTAACTTTTAATTTTTCGGTGGGCGCGCTTTTGAAGCCTTCACGAGTGTGCAGCACAGATTGAGGAGAGTCAACGAATCGCCAGGGTCGTCGTGAACCAAGCGCTCCTGTAGGCAACTTGTGTAACGAAAACCAATTCCCTCCAATGATCAGAATTTTCATGGATTTCAACTTTTCACGATTTTGTTTTGTCTGGTTTTCGACCGTATTTCACTAATAGGTATCGTATTTTTTGGAGTGAAAGAAGAACTATGGATACTGTTGAAACTCTTACCATTGCCCGTTACATTTCTCATTTTCCTGAGATGGTTTGCTTTATTTTAAAGTAGTTAAATGTGGTAAAAAGTGGACTAAAACATCCTCCTGTCATGAATAGGTATCGTAATGAAATACCGGGAAAATGCTACTGAGGGCTACTTCACCCCCTCTAAGGTGAATATGGATGAAATGCTACCAATCAATCAATGGTTACTTCCTAATGTGTTCCCAAAAGCCACCAACTCGCAGATGTTCCATTCAGGCAGGGAAAACTCAAAAAGATTTTCAGATGCTGACAACCAAATAAAAATAATAGATTTATGTAACATAATAAACATTAATTATGAACATTTCTAATTACAATTTTAAAATTGTTTTCAATATATCAAGTAGGTTTTATAAGGGAAAATGAATCATATCATTCGATAAGAAACCAACCACCAATCAAATGGAAATAAAGGATTGAAATGTTCAAAAGTGCCCTAGTAGGTAGTAGGTACCTATGGTGGTGGTGGTGGTAGGGAGGGATCTATACAAAAGGTGATGTGTACAGAAAATAATAAACCTTTGGGCAATGATTTGCAGCGGTTTTTTTTTTTTTTTTTTGCCTACAACCATTGGTAGGTACTACCTTCCTCACCGTACTGCCTTCACAATCAAGTTAATTAGACAGAATTAAACGCTTCACATTCGATTCGAAAAATAGGGAGCTTCTTATGGAAATTTGATTACTGGTTGCTAAGGAAGCAAAACTGAATAAAACTCGAAGAAACGAACAGGGATCGAGTTTTGGTTTGGTTAGCTAAAAATTCAACGGAGTTAAGACCTCTTTTGTGATTCATACTCGTGATTCTGTTTTATAGATGGAAAACCCTTAGTTCTCGTAGGGAGCGAACAGTTTGTCCTGCGGAGCTCCGGGTGATAAGAAAATTTTTTAAAAATTCAATACTATTCAAAATTGGCGAGAAATCGATACCTTCATTTCGAGAGTTTTTCAGCTGGGGCACTTGAAAATTCCAACCCTTAATTTTCACCCCTTAGAAGTGACTGACATCAACCAAAAGCTTCGCGGCACAGCTAGACCCCAAATGGAGCCCATATACTAAATTTGACCAAATCAGTACATGGTTGCTAAGAAAGTGCCGCGTTCGGCGGACGGACGGAAAATGTGTTATTCGATTTTCGGATTCTACTTACCTTGAAACGTAAAACATCAAATTTATGGTGGGGGGGGGGGGTTAACAATTTTTTTCTTGCTTGGTTCCAATGGGCTATTATTGAAAATAATAAACCAAAACTAGAATTTGTCGGTTCATATTATCAACTTACCTACTCAAAATGCTAGCATCAAATATTGATGATGAGTATTGAACAATATAGAATTGAAATATTCAATGAGTGACACACATTGATAACATTTTGTTGATTCCATGTAAAGTAGGTTAACTTGCTTTCAATAAAAATATTTATGATTGAACGTTGTACAACAATAAAAACTTTCACAAAAGCCAACACTTCTCATAATATTATAATTAACAATATCCCTCACTACCATTCGGTAAGTGAAATTGACTGGGCGCATGTAGCACGGAGTGGAGTCCTCGCGTTTGATCTTCACTGCTATATCTGGCTCCTAGATTTTGTTGCAAATACTGCTAAATGGAGGTCCTAAAAATCCCAGGCCGATAAAAAAACTCTGACCCCATTTATCACATAAACACTGGAATGGCAGCACTGGGTGCTGCCAAGTGGATTCTTGGAGGAATTTTAACACGATTACAGCCTTAGAAGATGTCGCAATTGCTTGCAACCGTAAAAGGATGACTCTATAAGTGATTATCTGCTGAATTTTAAATACGTTTTAACTGCACGATAACCCTTGTTGTGAAAAGTGGTAGCATGGATCGATTCGCGAATTTTCAGATACATATCAACTTATATTAACTTATCAACTATTTCAACTTATTATCAGTAGGATTTGAGCTACGGTGAGCCAATTTTGGAGACAACAGGAATCTACTAAGTACCTAACCAATCTAATTAATTGTTTCTTACTACCAGTGGTAGGGAGGTTTGTTCGTGGAGCATAATACCCAAAATTTTCACATTGCGTTTGAGCTTTTTTTGGCAGGTTAGAAAATCTTTATCTTTGAGATCCACGGGTGGAGTTGGATCTCGTAAGATACCATGAAGGGTCCGCGTCTTTAAGGTTATTTGGGATTCAAACCCAGTAAAAAAAATACCTCTTTTCTCCCACGTTGGAAGCTCAGCCCGAAACCGTTCAACACGCTACTTCAGGCTGAGTTGTGGGACTCTTCATCAGTTCTAGATAGCGGGACGGACCAGATGCTGAGCATCTGATGCTCCCTTCTCACTCTCTCTCTCTCCCGTCCTAACAATGTCTTCCTTGTCAGGATGTTCTCTGAGTACACTGCCACAAGACTCCAGCTCCATTAACCTTCCAGCATCTTGCTAACAACAGCTTCAGGTGTTGAACTTTGGGGGGCTAACCATCTCTGCTAGCAGCTGGTGGTTTCTTTCAGGTGCATTTGAAAAAGGTGTCATCGTTTTCTCTCTTCTGGCAGTGCAGACATGTTGGGGCAGAAACCTTTCCCATTTTATGCAGATAGGCATAAAACACTCCATGTCCTGTGAAGAATTGTGTGAGGAAAAAGTTCAATTCTCCATGGTTCCTGTCCGTCCATTTGTGAATGTTTGGCACTAGCCGTGCAGTCCACCATCCTTTACATTTTTATTATTTTTATCCACCATCCTTTATATATTCTCCCGTCCATATCTCTTGCCAGCGTGCCACAGTGCCACTCTCTTTTGACATTTTCATGTCTTTGCTTTGGCACATGAACTGAAAAATCGTCACGAAAACTAAGCAAATCTTGCTCACGCGACCAATAAATAAAATAGACTCACTGTGTTGCGTAGAGAACACTCAACAACCTTACATTTTGCTTTGGCACATGAACTGAAAAATCGTCACGAAAACTTTGATGCTTGGGTACATGAACTAACAACCTTACTTCACTACCTTGTTGTGTAGTGGTTGACATGAAAATGTCCCAATGTGTTGCAGACTCGTATGCAAGCATTTAAAATTGAGTTTATGATTTCGAATCGAGTGTGAAGCGTTTAGTTCTTTCTAATAGACTTGATTGTGAAGGTGTTTTCATAGTTTATTCAATCTTTCTTCCTTGGCTATGCGGGACATGTCTCCGCGTTTGAGAGCTTGCTGAACCTTTAATATCCATATAAACTAAAATATCTATATCTGTAAAAGCCATAGCGCTACGGGTTTGAGAGCTTGCTGAACCTTTAATATCCATATAAGCTAAAAAATCTATATCTGTAAAAGCCATAGCGCTACGGGAAAAACGGAAAAAATTATTGAATTTGAACAGTGCCTGAAACGGCTCATGAACGTTTTTTCAACCTAGTTCTACTCCTTGGAGTTCTACTAGTAATGCCTACCAAATCATCCTTTCCATTGAAGTTGTTGGATTAAGTTATTGAACAATTTATATTCAGTCTCTATCTGAGGTCAATAATTGAGGCAAGAATTATTCTTGCTTGATGTTGCTTCAATTTGGATCGAAATTAGGGGCTGGAGAAAAGGACAAAGATGACGCACCAAAGTCTATCTTTTCCCCAAACAATAAAGGTAGAAGTTCACGTCGAACGAGAGAGAGTTGCGACCTTTGCTTCCTCGTTCGCGACCCCCAAAACCTGTCGATGGGGCCAACATCCTCAGAAAGCGAATTCCCTTGAAGATCCAATCTCACTACTTTCATTCAAGTGAACCCCTTTATTTTGATTCTAACGAAAGAGTATAATATTTGACCTTTTGCACGAATGTTAGTTTCTTTCTAAAAGAAAATAAACAATGCACACTCTATTTAACCGATGTAAGGGTCTTCCAACGCAGAAGATAACAGCTCTGCGATCATTCACCTTGACGAATTTGGTATCATTTCCTCCCCAATAATTCTGACAGTTAGAAAGTGGAACACTCGATTTTCTTGTAAAACTCACGTTTTTTGGAATCCAAACTTGGTTTACTCTTCCGATTTGAATTTTAAAAAGAAATATTGATAGACCGTTGAAAAGCTGACAATTTGAACATGTTTTTTCGCGCCCATCGAAATAGTCAAGGATTCAGAGTAAAAACTTCAATTTGAAAATTCATATTTCGAAAAAATTTTAAGTTTGCTTTTTTGACTTGATGTTATTCATGTTCTATTGGTAAAAGATCTTGGTATTGCACTGAATATTTTGGAAATTCAACGCTCTTTCCAACGATGTCCTCAAATTTGAATTTACTTGGTAAATAACAAGAGTTACGACAGTTTTGATGACGTAAGGTCGAAAACACGAAAAAAATGTCTAAATTGAAAAACATGGGGCAAAACAAAATTGCTAAGGGACATTTTTTGTTGGAAATTCCTTGTAGAATAGTACCCTGAAGTTATGCCCAACTTTAGTTTTGACACCCTGCACATCCAGCAAGAATTCTATTTTGACTATGTATTTTTAAAATGTTGGGATTATCAATCTCTACGTCCGATAGAAACAAGTCTCGAAGGGACTCCACCAAACTCGAAATCGGAAGGATCGAGTCGAATTGCTACTTATTTGAGTGGGGAGACGATAAAATGTGTAGCTGAGCGATAGACGTAGGTAGGCGAGGCAAGAAGGGCTGTACCGTTAGAAACCGGGTCATTTGGTCCTCCTTCCCCGTTGCGAGGACGTGGAAGGCACCGTTGGACACGCTGGATCAATCTGAGGGTTCACACTAAGATAATTTGCCGCGACTCGCACTCGCATTTTCTCCAAAGGCTTTTCGAATATAATTCTTCATTACCCCTGTCAAATTGAAAGATTGGATTTTGGATTTGGATTATTTTCTATGCCTACCTACGACTAAAGGTTGTGCACTAAATTTGGCTGAAACATGTTCCATGTTTTAATATTAAATTCATGGCGTAGGCGTTAAGAACACAATTTTGGTATTTTCTTCGAACGCCGCTAGAAGAAAAATGTGATAGGTGTAGCTATAAAGTATCTACCTTGAAAAATAATGAGAAGCTCCACCTAATGTGGCATGAAAAATAATTGAAAAATAATTCCAGAATTACTCGCTCGAATTCGAGATGCATAAATTACACGTTTTTCCAACATTATAACACCTCTTCCTCACCTCGAATCCCATAGTAAACATAAGAAGTCCATCCATGCATTTAGAGCTATAGAGTAACATTTCTAACAAATCTTCGAAGCTATGGTTGGGAAAATCTAAATGTAAGCTATATGACAGAGTAGTCAGCCTTCTTGGTGTGGTACATAGCATGAATAGTTGAACTTGAACAATCAACCTCTAGTTTTCGAAAATATTGGGCTATTCATATGATTTTTGGAAAAACTTCAAGAATCGTTTAAGAATGTTCCAAAAAGAGAATATTCAAAAAAGTCCATGTTAATAATATCCATTGCAATAGCTTCTTTATTTTTTTAATTCGTCAATAACGTTAGAAAGCTGATTAAGTGGAGCACGTTTCAAGCTTTTGAGTGCCTCTGAAGAAGACCGTGTTTTAATAAATAAAAAAAATCATCAAAATATTGGAAAAAAAATTGTCAAATTTTCAAGTTTGAATTATTATTTTAATGTACAGTTTTTATGAACTGGCCAAAAGCTCGGAAATTGAACGCTCATTCTAACGATGTTGTCAGATTCTTTGCTTTTGAATCGAATTGAATTTCAATTGGTTGATGACTACTCAGTTGTACAACACTGCTGAGATTCCCCACTGTAAGGGATTCCTCCCTAAAAGTTGGACGATTCATCAGGTTTTGCGGGTATGTACATTTTGAATGGGTCACTAACCCCTGAAGCTGAGGAAACTTTCATCACCAGTCGGGTATTTGGATGGGTTACAATACTTCCGGCATTTTTCGGCACACATATTCCACATTTCTCTGAAAGGTGTGAACTTCTTCTTTTGTTCATCACGAGAGGTCATGGAATCAAAGCAGAGAGGAGAATTTCAAATCTCATTTTTGATAATCAGGTCATACTTGCGTGAGTACTTCAAGATAAAGTACATCAAGGTTAATACCAATAGGTACATTTTCGTATTTGCACCTTCGAAAACCTAGATTCGGCAAAATCTAGTAAGTACGCAAAAGGTCACTTTTCTTTCCAGGACAACAAAATTCTTCTTCTCTATGTCTAAACATTGTTCAACTTAGTCTGTGGTGTAACAGTTCCTTGACCCGCCCTCAACTTACCTTCCCTTCACTAATAGATGAAGATTGTGATAATTGCAGGGGGCGATAAGCGGATCTTCTCATTTTTGTGAAAAGAAGTCCCTTCAGTTTGCCTGCTAGTTAATCTAACTGGCTCGCCTGAGTAGTAAATTGCTGGCAATTTTTAAAGAGCCCCATTTAAATCAAGTGTACAGTCTCTGGGAAGCCACTAATTTATCTTGAGGTCTCAGGCCCCTAATTTGGTCAAGATGAAACTATTTGTTCAAATACCCAAGTTGGGTGGGCAGTATATAGTGTCCCAAAACCAATAAGCAATACTTCATGGTCGAGTCTACTACTAATTTGCAGCAACTTTTCCCTCTTTACACTTATTAGGACGTCCCACAGTAACTTCCTTTTTTTTTCAAAACTGAATAAAACGCATTGTATGATTCAGAAAGTTTGTAATTTGGTTTTTTCCCCAACTCTTTTTGGTGATTGTTTCTTGCTAAAACTCGGTCTTCTATAAAGGCTCTCAAAAGCGTAAAATTTTCTCCATTCAGCTTTCCGTCCTTTTTTATTTTTAATATGAAATTTGAAGGGATGATTCGTATTTGAATGTGAAAAATTATGATTTCAGCGAAATTAGAGTCACAGTAGGAATTAAAGGTTAATAGTCAGTCAGAGGTGGAAAATCTCCTGTGAATCCAAAGAAAACTGACGAGGTTTCTGATGTTCTGGCACCACTCTTTCGTGCCACTAGTTGTTGTGAAATTTTGAAACGTTAGAATGTCAGTGGTTGTTGGAAATAAGACTGTAGGGGTGTGGAAATTTCGAGTTTTTTCCCACCTTGCTTGCGAAAATTATTCTAATCACAGACTTCGTGTATGAGCTTGGAGAGAGCGGGAGCCAACCAAGTAGAGTTCCTTCACTAGCGTGTCATCTTCCCCCAAAATTACACCTTTGAGACGATGGCAAAAAAATGTACATCTCGGTAGGCGACATTGAAGTTATCGCAAGATGTATCATTTTCCGAACAAGGTCGACGTTGCTTGGGTGTTCATCTTGCCAAGAGGAAACCCCATGCAAATAATTACTTCTCAGAAAATGGTCAAAGTCATGGAGATCTTGACTTTACGATTTAGTAATGTGCACTATTATGGGAATAAACTGTAGTGTAGGTACGTGGATGTAGATAAATAACGACCTTCAGTAACCAGAGGAAGCTTGAAGATGGAGAAAAATTAAGATCGGTATCATAGGTTAGGCTCCCAGTTCTTTATTTTTGTTTTTTATTTTGTTTAAAAGTTGCGAATTAGCTGCAAAGATCCATTAGTAATCACACAAGGGACATTCGTGGTTAGTTTAAATAAATGTGGAAGTTTTGATGACGACAGCGCCGCCATGGAAGAAGGAAACCTGAATTTTGATAAATTATGATCACACATTTATACTTTAGTTTATTGACAACCCCTGAAAAAGACGAAAATTGACTCTGGAAAACCTAGAAAACTCGGACCTGGAATTATTATCGGCGAATCGCTGGACACCCTGGCATGATGCGCTCATGTTGAAAAAGCCGAGAGTTGTCTATATTGCTAAGGTGTACGAATTATCTTTATCAGGGGGTATGGATACTATACACCAAAAATAAGCTGACAAGTTTAGAAACTAGGAGCAGCACTTGATTCCCAGCAGAAAACAACACACGTTATTTTCTAAAGCGCGGTGAGGAGGACCATGATGTGTGACGTCACCGACGCAAGTTACATACTCAAAGTTTACATGTAAACTTGCGTTATAGCGATGTAAATAATCGTTATTTCTATCAGTTTGGACACAAAGGTCAATTATAGAAGAAAACAAGGAATTCTAAACCTCACGTGTGTTATACGAGTTCTTCTCATTACTATATCGCCTTTACATCTCCACCGTTCTCAATCATGAATTTTTACTGATCAGGGGAACCTGGAATAATCAGAGAATTTTACTCTACTGGAAAACTCAGGCCACAATTTCTACATTTTTCAAGAATTGTGTGATTTGGCGAGTAGATGGTTCCCTATTAAAATCATCGTCAGTGAATTGACAGTAGCCTTTAAGCATGCGCAAACGTAAAAACCTTGTAACAGCCATAAATTCCACGTTTTCCTCTTGATTTTGAAGAAGTTTTCATTAATGGTGCGGATTGACGTGTAAATGGTCCCTTGTGAGGGCAGTACAAGGTATTTAGTGATTGTACTTGGAGATTAGCTACTATGCATCTGATCATCTTTCTATGCAATCGGTTTATTGATACGAGGAAGCTATGTGCCACACCCACTTGCCAGACTTATCTAGTGCTCTATCATTTCAAAAGGTCCTTGAAAAATTATGATCAAATTTATTTATATTTCATTCATTTTATTTCATCTCATTTTATATTTCATTTAAATTTTATTTACAACCCTGAAAAAAGACGAATATTAGACTAGGAAAACTCAGGGATTTTTTGCGGGGAATCGCTGGACACCCTGCTAATGCGATTACCACGTTTAAACTGAAAAATAATTATTCTCTCTTCCTTCACTGAAGCTTTTGCCTATTTACTGGCACACCACGAGTTAACAATGAATCGCCCAAACGAGTGGCCTTTGCGCTTCGTACCGGTTGGTACAAAACCATCATCTCTCAACGACCAATCGTAAAAGATATAGCGAACAGGAATCCCCACGATCGTGAGTGGAATTTTAAAAGGAATATGGAGATAAAACCATCACTTTTGGAAAATGATTGGTTTTCGGAAAAACCAATTAGAAATCAGGGAATAGGTATTGATACGGGGCGACATGATAACCGAAAACTAAATATCATCTACCTACCCAAATGACTTATCATTTCAACAACTTTGAATTTATTACAGTTGGGTTTTTGTTGTTGAAAAGTTCTAAGGGTATATCCTTCGTAGAAATGGCGATGAAGATAAATTCACAGGGGACTATGGTTGGATTAAGTGACCTATGAATTGCATGATACCCACTGTGAATTGGAGGATGGGCTCCTTATGAATTTCTTCTATGTGAATGAAGTTTTTATACGTTAATTATTCTTCGAAAATTTAGGTACTTTCCTACGAGGGAATAAAAAAAGTTAACTTGAAGTCAGCAAAGTATAAAAAACTCCATTCATGCAGCATGAATTAATGAGCGAATTTTCAAAGAAATCTTTCAGTTGAAGGTATGGTTAAGAAAAGGAACAATGGTGTGGCAATTTCTTTTCAAAAAGTTTTTTTTTTACACGATTCTTGGTTTTTTCGATTTTTAGTATACCATACCAACATACTGTATGCACAGGGTATGCTTTGAGGATGTTAGGAGTCCATATTCACGTTCTACTCGTCTGTACGAACGGAGTGATCACACGGCTATTGTTGGTTTTTTTTTTTTAATTTTCAGTATAACATACTTTACGCACTGGGTATGCTTGAAGATGTTAGGAGTCCATATTCACTCGTCTCCACGTCTTTGAAGGAGGGTTTGATAAGCATACCACTGATTCCTGGGCTGTTCTTTGGGGGTTACAACCGTGCAAGTTCCTTTTGTTGAAACCTTCAAAGGAGAAACAAGTTTCAATTCGCTAAATATCTACTCAAGTATCGCAGTTGGTCAGTTTCGATAAGAAAACCAGAGGTCCAGGTTTTAGGTCAAGTTTCTTGCCTTCCGGTAGTAGGTCACAGTTGATCGGAATGGCCACCGCGCAAGGTAGGTTAAACTTAGACCGGATCTTCTCATTGATTGGCGATCGGTATCTTAACCAGGTCAATAAAAAAAATTATAGCCTTTATTAATACGACTTTCTGTCTAGTGAACATGAGCCTTGCACGTATTCCTTCTTCAGCTTTCATTTTTAATAATGCGATTGGAAAGGTTTCTAGCATGCTCCTTTGGCTCGTATTTGTTACTTCGTGTGGCAGAAATTCCTCAGTAGGGGATTCCAAGTTACTGTGTTTGACGGTGTTTCCCTGAAAAATTCCTCTCTTGCGGTCGCTATCCCGTGTTCAAAACCCGTTTTCAAACAACGGGAACTTATGTTTAGTGTCCGAGAACGCGAGAATCACAAGTCACATCCAGTTTAGCTGATAGTGATGAATTGAGTGATAGTAGCTATGCATTTTCTTACCAGATAGTGAACTTGAGAAATCACAAACTAGATAAAGAAGGCTGTTGAATTAGGTATTCTCTGATAGAGGAAAACTGATTTATAAGAGAAGACGATTTAATAGATTAGCACTTGATATATGGAAGAGAGAGGCTCAGGACGATATGGCGATTTGGGGAAAAACCAATGCCTTCCTGGAACCCCCTGGAAACATTATTTTATACTAAATAAATTATTTTATACGTTTATTTCGGTGTGTTTTTCGATTGGAGGGCCCTGTTCTGACCTATAATAGACCTGTTCTGACAATAATTGTGCTTCAAAAACATTCCTCCTATCTTTTAACACAGAATTAAAGGGTAAGTGTACTTCCTATTATTCGGTCCCTTGAACTTTCCCTTTCACTGGCGGACCACAGTCAGACAAAGGCGTTTCCTCTCTGCCTTCTACCTCTATGGGGGTGAGTGGGGGGATAATATTCACCAAATATCCGATTTTTTAATATTTCGGTTCCTTTATAGCATAGTAATTGTACCCAAGCTTTGAAATTGAGGAAAATTTTTTTAAAACATATCTCCGGATTTTCATGAATTATTCTCTGTGCCACCATGACACTAAAAACTGCATTTTTCGTGGGTTTTTTTTTGTTTCACCTTGAATACGGAAATGAACTTTGACGGACTGCCTACCAAAACTAATACCTCGATGAAAGTTCAACATTACGAAGTATTACCACTTTGGTGCCAGGCTGGCACCAACGGTGGGGGGTGTTGAACTCGAATAGGCATGTTGGGTATCGTATATCATGGATTTTAAAATGCTCTTCAAATTCGAGGCTCCCATGCCGCTAGAAATGTTATGGTGGATAAGGGTGACGGGGGACCACTATTTCTTGCTTAAAATATTAAATAAATTACATCGAGTGAAACAGTTTTATCGATTACCAACAATATGTTTACGAAAAGATTGAATTTCGAAAAGTCGGATTGGATGGGGGTTTCGGGAAAATGTTAGCACACAAGTTGTCCCTAATTAGTCGTAGGATCAGTCGCTGAAGTTTGGATAACAATTCTGGGATGCCTTGTTTACTCGTACTTTATGAATCGAATTTGAAGAATTCATTCCAAATTCGATTCAATGGTCGAGTTCAACCCGTTGTGCAATAATCTGCAGCTTTCAATGTCGTGACCAATTCCTATGGAAGAACCTCGAGTGTTATGCCAACCAGACCAGGCGACAATGGAATAAACACTGTACAGAGCACCGTGACGGATCTGCTTCCTCTAGCGCATACGTTGTGTCTCGAACGACTTGAATGGTTCAATGCCGAGGTCCGTCTCTGATTCGCCGCTTCTTTGAAGTGAAGCAAAAGGTTTTGAGAGAAAAAAAACTTGAATCAGTTCCAGGCTGCGAGGTGATTTGAAAGATCTTTGTCAACTGCATTCTTCGCAATTTCTTTGATCAACACGTATAAGTTTGACGAGTGGGTGTGACATCCTTCGTATCCATGACTAATGAATGAAGTCGTAGTGAGAAATTGAAGGTATTTAGGCTTATTAATTTTCCACAAAGTGTAACGAGTGTTAGACCAGGAAAGATTATTCTGACTGCAACACCCAAATGTTTCCAGTTCTTCTGATTAATTGCATTATACTACTTGGTTGCAAAGGACAAAAAACTATTAATATTACTAGCGGAGGATACATGAACTATTGCTGCCGGTGTGATTTAGAGGTTCGTGTCTCAGATGATTCTAAAAATTCAGTACCTACTGTTTTGAATTGATGAAAAAACAATACCTTTATATCAAAAGTTTTTCAGCTAGGGCTTTTTGAAAATTTCAGGCCTTATTTTTCAACCCTTAGAAACGACTGATTCTATGACCCTTGAAACAAGAATTTCTTAGTCGCTTCCAAGGGTGCATTATTGAAAGTAATAAACCATTAAGAGATTGGTGTTTTGTCTTGGTATAAGTACGCTATATTTTTCTCAAGTCTTATCTCGAGTAAATTCTCAATTTTGGGGAGTTGAGTGCTCGTGGAGTTGTGGCTTCCAGTGCTCGAATTTTTGGAGTGGTTGAGACTTCTAGAGGAATAGGAGTTCCAGGAGGACAAACGGCTGAGAAGAGATCAGTTAGCTCTGCCAAGCAATTGTCGTTGAATGGAAAGAAGAGCTAGTCAGTCGAATTGGCAAAAACTGAGTTGTGATGGTATGATCTTATTGGTCAGTTGGCAGCCGTTGAGAAACCGAAGTACATTCCTGTGCTCACTGTGCAACCTGGCGGCGAATGAGACTGTGGAACATTTTATGGGTGAATGTCCAATACCAGCTTATGCTAGACTTGAGTGCTTTGGGCGCCTGTATTCGTCATTGAAGTCAATAACTGCATAATAATGAATCAGTTAATACCAGCGGAATAAATAATAATCATTTCTCTAAACTTACAACTAAAATAGAAATAATAACAATAAGCAGGTAGCTTCATGTTCCTCTGGCGTCAACCAATTACCATAATAAAATCATATTGTGCCAACTTCATATTGTATACCAACCTCTGCTGACGGGCCTTGATGGGCCAAAGCATATAATTTTCTATATAATAAGGAACACGAACGGGACTTCAGGCTTCAAACTGACAAATCCTCATACTCACAACACCTGATTTCTGAAAACTCCCAATTTAATTTAACCAACTTCAAAATTTTACATTTTCAAAACAAAGGCCTGGCACTAAATTACCTAGAAAATATAGAAATAAATAGTTCTTTCAAAGCACAAAACTCCCTCAACAAACAGACTGATGTCACCCATTCCACCCTTCTTAACTTATTTAACTAAACAAGCCACTACCTCTTACCATAATAATTATGGACTCATTCCCGATAAAAATTTCCGCAAAATTCACTAAATTCACTCAAGCTCCACCGAACCCCCATGGCCAGTCCACCGCCTCCCAAGTTCATTCACCACCTGAGTTCATTCACCACCAAGTTCATTCACCACCGTTCGAACAAAGAAAACCCCTAGCTTTCAACCCTTAAGACCTCAAAGACACCGCGGCCCCGCGAAAATTCCCAATTCTTCCAAAGCTCCTTTCTCCCCGTCTGGCTGTTCCGCTTAAAAACCCACTGTCATAAGACTGCCCCTCACAGTACATATTCAGTGCGAACATCATACACAGTGCGAACGTGCGATTCGTCAATTTTCTCCCAGTAAGCAAATTCATTATCTACCTATTGTACTTTTCTAACACTCAAAATTTGTATTCACGCCCCCCCTTTTTACCATGTCCTTAGTTTACCATACATTTTTCATAGCCTTCTGCTACCATACCTTGCAATTTAAACATTCATATTCATTCATGTTAATCACTATTTACTTGCATAACAATTGTTTCGGTTCTTCTAATTCAAAAATTTGTATTCACACCTTTTTACCATAGTCTTTCTTTACCATACATTTTCATAGCCTCCTGCTACCATATCTTGCAATTTTAAACATTCATAACATTTATAACATTCATTTTAACCACTATTTACGTGCATCACAATTGTTTCTTTCTACCACTATAAATAATATATTGTTACCATTATTACCATAAGTATTTTGACAGCCTCATTTGTTACTTGCAGAGGCTGATGATGGCATAACGTCCGAAACCGGTCCCCTGTAGTAATACAAAATAAACTATGTGTGACTGACAACGTCTCATTCAATCATATAATTTTCTTTTCATAAAGTCAGTTATTCCTTGGTTATCTATATATAATTGTAAACTAAATATACCCATTTGTTGAATATGAAAAAAATATGTAGGTATTTCATTCATTCATGTGATCTTACTGGTTACTAGGTTCTTGTCTTGCTGGTCTTGCATTCTGATTTGCGCTGCAGTAGTGACTCGATGTGGAGCATTACTTATACCTCGTACAATTAGAAGAACTACGTACATCTGCGATATGTTGTCAATGAGACATGTCTGAGACATCTCGTAGGCTAAGTACTCTATAAATTGTGAAGCCCTTTCAGTAATGTCTAAAGATAGCATTTCATACTGATTTCTCGATACAATTATCGATTGGACTGATGAACACAGTTGCGTTTCTGTCAATTTTACCTAAATAGAAAGTACCTTGAGCGTGAATTGCTATGTGCCGTATATTATAGCTTTTTCCAGTAAAATTAATAATTTTATCAATCAAATTCATAATTTTTTCAACCAATTTTATATTTGTTAAAACCCATTTCATACACGTAAAATCCTGATGACTGCCATAACTTCAAAAATTTCCATATGAATTCGGTGACATTGTCTGGGGATTGTGTGCGGGTTGACGTGTGGATGGCCCTATGAGGGTAGTGCAAAGTACTTGGAGATTGATGTTCTGAGATAAGCTACTGTAGATAATATCGATACCTTAAAGCACAAAGGCGCTATGTCCAAAAATGTCACTTTTGAGATAAATGGGTCAGTTACATCATAGGGCCATACTCTTTCATTACAATACATGATTGTAGCTCTAAAAACTTTGAAAATCACCTAAAAAAAGGAAAAATTGACAGGGTTCTATGTCCTCTCTCGAATTATCGTAACAGCCATTCGGTGCTTTGTCCAAAAGATGAATGCACAATCGTTCCATGTCCCAATAAGATAGAATTCAATCGTATTGTGGACACTGCAGCTTTGTCCGGACATAGTTCCTTTGTGCACTAAGTTTAAGGAAGGCTGTTCCTTAGGCGAAAAAAACCGTTCTCTCCCTTAAGGAAATCAAGGGTTGGACTTGAAATTAACCAGAAAACCAAAACTGAATCCCTTAAGATTGTTTACTATAGGAAATTGGCCTAATTTCCGTTCAGATTTCAGCGTATTAAATGCGAGTGTTCTTTGAAATGAGTTGTGCAGTTGTGCATTCTTCGCAACCAAACAGGATACCGATTTTATTACAAGTAGGTAGTATTCTATGCAGACGGTTTATAATAATCAACCGTTGTGTAGTAATTTGCAGTGTTGTTAACTTATACCCAGTGTTTTTGAAAATCGTGGCATATTTTTTGTGATAATTAAGCAAAAAATTTGATGACAGTTCATATAGAATATATGAATATATATGAATAGCTTATGTAGAACGTTGAATTACCGTGATTTTTTTTTATTGAACAGTAGACAACTTACGAACAGATACCTAGGTAGTTAAAGACGATTTTGGTGATCCTTTGAAACCAAGAGTTCCTTCAATTTTTGTGCTCCAAATTGATATAATAATAAGATTTCGTAATTATTTGACATTCCTAGGAGAATAAGAGAGTTAAAAAATATAATTATTGATGTTTAGTAATCCATGTATTATGCATGAATAATTTTCCAAAATTCATGATCAACTATACCTACCCAACTCGTGAAACCGCCTGGGGACACCACCCTCTGGTGCCAGTCTGTCACCAAAAAACCGGTGGTGACGCCAGATTATGATCGAGAGCGTGATAAAATCCTTTACCCAAAGGGGTCATGTCCACAATCGAACTTGGCTAGAGGATCCATGTCCCTACCTTACTTGGCCAAAAGAGTCATGTCCATCCATCTTCCACATTTAGTATTCTTTTAATTCCGGTAACACTCAAATTCAACAAAACTATTTTTGGAAGATCTTCTTGAAGAGTATAGCTTATAAGAAATTGAAGAGTCTAGTGGAATAAGCCATCATTTTAGGGATTGTGCACTGGTGAAAACTTCTTTTGCGTTTTTCTCAAAACTCCGTTTTTGGACATAGCGCCTTTGTGCTTTAAGGTATCGATATGAGGTTATGGATACGGGGAAGTATATTGTGCCACACCTAATCGGGATACTCTTTCCTTCAAATATTGAAGTATAGAATATTTTAACGATAAACTTTTATATCGGGGCGATACATTTTTATCATAAACTAACGGATGGGAACGTTGCTAGGAGACTTAACAATTGGTTTTTGCTTCCCGGTAAAATTTACCTTATTGGAATTTGATTGCTTTTCCCCTGTACCCTTCAATTTCAATCTGGAATTTGTGCCCCAGTCCTAACTGGACCACTGGGTTCCACTGAGTACCGAGACTCACAGAGTGACTTACTGAGTCCCCGTGAGTGCCTCAATAAAGGACTCAGCCGACTTCCACGTCCTCCGCAGCCGGTTTCGGTGGGGAAAACCGGCCTTCGTCGTCGAAGCTCCTCAGACTCCCGAGGGGCCGCAACGGACACTTGTTGATTCCACGGGGAAGACGCCTCCCCCACCTCACCCTCACTCACCTTCCCCACCTTGCCGACCAGAACCCGCTTTCAGTCGCGCTCGAGCCGTCACTCTACTTGGGTCCGGCAGTATCGGCTACTTTTTCTACACTAAACCCCAACCAAAAACTTTCAAAAATTCAAATCGGGAAAAATTTTCACTTCGAAAAACCAATATCCGGTTTGATTTTTTTTTCTTGTCGCACCGTGTCTAAAGTCCGCTCTTGCAGCTGAACTTCAAAAACCTTCAAAGGATACTTTTTAGTTTTTATCACGTTTTTTTCTCAAAAAACCACGATTTGTCTCTTTTGTGTGAGTGATGTGTTTGTGAACTTGGAGGAAGTGTGTCACACCGAGTAGCATCATGCCGTCGTTGCGGCTACTTTCCATCGTCTTAACGACGTTCTTCTACGTATCAGGTAAAAGATTTTCCTGTTAACCCCGTAGTTGGCAGAATTACTCCATGGAGATTCTTTCGAATTTTCCCCCCTTAAAGTGTACTTTAGGCCCTCCAAAAACATCGTAAATTGAAAAAGCTTCTAAATTTGAACAGATTTTAAACATGTGTTTCTACATAGGTAGTAAGTACCAATATAACGCAGCAGCGTCGCCGATGAATGCGAATTGTTATTAAATAAAATAATTATCATTTCGTTCTATTTCAATCAGAATAAAAAAAAAAATTGAAATTGATAAAGAGAATCCATAAAATGAAATAATGGAAGAATCGCTAGTAATTATACCTTCTCACTTGCTGTACACACAAATTAGATGAAGTAGTAAACGTGAATGTACACAAATACAACTAAGCAGTCTCCATCGAAGACGTAACGAGTTTATCTGAAAATTTGGCAGTTTTCCTAAGGCGATTTGTTTCAATTTTCCCCCTAAAGTGTACCTTTGGCCCTTTCAAAACACGGTAAAACTGAAAAAGCTTCTATAATGAATAGAAAACACTTATGGTATACCGGACGTTGGAAAGTATAGTGTTTAATCGACTGTCTACTTGCTAAAATTTGAATCTAGATTGACGGAGTCATTGCAATTTGACACAATTTTTTTTGGCATTTTTGTATTCGGCTTGAATTTATTACACCAAGATTTAGCCCCTTTTTTCCAAGTTTTGACCTTTTCACTAGAATTAAGACTTCTGCGTGGTTTAACTAATATAAAAAGGACTGAATCGTAGCGGAAAAGTATGTTTACAAAACATTGTAGAAAATTTTCCTCACTTAACCCTAATAGGAACCCGCTAGTGATACGGAAAACATCTCAGGAACTCCACAGCTGTCCCAAGGTGTCACTAGGGTAACCAACATTAAATTTCAATTTTAAATTTAATGGAACGCAGAATTACGACAAAATTCACCAAAGAAATCGATGAAAAAGTTCTTTCTAACATCATTTTTTGACTTCTAATCCTTTCAAAAAATGCAGCTCTTCAAATTAATTTTCAAATTGCAATTTTAATCTAGTTAATCTGTGACACCTTGGGACAACTCTGGTATTTCTAAGGTGTTTTCGGCGACATTAGTGACACCAAGGTCCAATTAGGGTTAAGTTAGTTAGGCCCAAACTTAGAGGACTATGTCACTACGTAGAAATCACTCGGTGGGAACAACAAGGGGTCAACAAACAAGGGGTCTGCAGCCAATGAATTTAAGTTGAAATTGAAAATGTTTAGACTTTAGCGAAAAAAGTGTGACTCAATTCGGTAAACAATCCTGCGTACCTGTGTGGAGCTTCGTGTAACAGGTGGTGCCGATCCTTGTGGTTGCGATATTCAGTTGATCATTATAAGATTTATTTACTTCTCTAACTAACTCCTCTCCAGGCTCCCTTTGAGAACTCCTCGTTGTCAACAGTTGATAAATATTGACAACTTGGTAAATTATGATCCTTGAGAATCTAGGTTCAAAATATGATGAGGTTCAAAGTAACCTACATCAACCAAAATCTTCGGGGCACAACTAGACCCCAAATAGAGCCTACATACCAAATTTCATCAAAATCGGTCTATGCTATGTGGGAAAAAGTGCTGCGGACGGCAAAGTTTTTATTCGATTTCCAACAAATTTTGAGAGGGGGTTAAACAATTTTTTTTTCTAGGTCTATCCAAAGGTTCATTATTGAAAATAATAAACTAAAATTTTGACCACCTAAAACTTCAATCTTCCAGAAAATCTTTAAATAACACAGTTTTGCGGCAGGAACTTAAAGATAATAATCGTCATAAAGTTCTTGCCCATAACTGAGATGTTTGAAGAATTTTTTAATAATTTTAGTTTTTAATGGTCAAAATTAAGTACTTAGCCCCAACTTTATATTATTATTCTTCCAAATTATATAATCAGTGTTTTCGGAAATAGAGTCGTAGTAGTTTTGCTCGGTTAGACCCCATTCCTGATATTCGACATTCATACAAAATACCTAGTGGGTCGACAATTCAAACTTCTAAAGACAGCCATTCAGCTTCATACTGACGTGCCATCCAAGTTTCAATGCGTTTCTCTTTGCACGACTCCATTCATTTGTACTAATGTGGTGATGAGTGGTGTCATCTAAAATCTACATTTCTTCTCTTATTTTTCTTCCGAGTCTACCAGGGTTGCGGAAGCATTGTTCTCACTTTTCAAGGTTGAAAAAAAAGTTCACTAAATTTCAAAATCTTGTTTTACGATTTGGACCTTCTAGATCAATTTATGGTTTCTTGTCTATCATGAAATCCTTGTAATGGGCAAACCATACGAAGTTATTGTCCGGTTTCGATGAAATTTTGAGGGATTGTGCTGGTTGGCGTTAGGATGGAGGGAGCTTCTCTACAGTGTTCCTTGACATGAGTCTAGTTACTAGACCTACTATAGGTCTAGGAGGAAGTGAGATCGGCTGTGTGAACGACAGAATTATCGGCTGCTTCTTAGTTTTTGAACTACTTTGAAGCATTTGCTACTTTTGTAGCATGTTGAAATTTAGTGCGCTTTAGCGATTGTTTCAGCAGTCTCAGCTTACAACATTGTAGGGCTAGCTCGTCAATGAAAATTAGACGGTACGTGGAAAACATGGGAAAGGAAATCCACTTCCAATACCGCACGTAGTTTTCCACTGACAACAATGTGGTAAACTCTACCTGGCCCAAGAAAGGTGTCGGCCAGCCCCAGACGACGCCGGACAAACCATCTCAAGTGTTTGCTGACGTTCTTTTTCCTTTCTCGCTTGGCTGATTTTTATTGTCCGGACCGAACTGTCTGCTCTCATCTAAGTAATAACTCCAACTGTGATGAAAAAATTCAATTCCGTTGCACCAACCTCCAAATACACACACATTTAGCTGAATTGAATTTGACTGGTTCTTATTTGAAACGATCCACTCGAAGTATCAGGTTCCTTCTAGTAGGTTGCAACCTTGCTGCATAAGTTTATTTCTATATTTATTCGAAAGGGGTGAACGATGATCACTGTTATTGAAGGCTTGACATTATCGCCTTGATAACGATTTTCATTCGAATTATTCGCAAGTTCCCTCCATATTAGTAATTCTACCACTTTGATTCATGAGTAATCAATTTTCCAATCATTTCTTATCGCGTATTGGTAGGGGCTAATATTTACAGGAGTCTATTGAATAGTCAATTGTAAATGCAATTATTACGGATTTTCAATCCAAATCTTCATGGTGTCCCAGAACCAATTAACAATACTACAAGAATCGACTCTACAACTAATTTAAAACAATTTTTTCCTCCTAGCACTTTTTCCCTGCTCAAGATACAGCTTTTATCACTTTGATTCTTTTTCTTGTATGTGATTTTGACTTTGCGGCACTAAAGTGGTCATGACTTCCACCTTGCGAGCAAATCTGACTACTCCGTTAGAAAGAGCGTTCAATTTCCCATACGATGAGTTCTTGACCTGTCCAAAAAACTGTACAGTTGTACACTACGATAGTCCTCCTACCTAAAAATTGAAAAATTTTCAATTTCGGTGTTGTTTTTTTCAAGCGTTTTGTTGATCTGTTTGCTAAAACATTGCAAACCATTTCAAAGTGAAAAATTGGTAAAACATTGCATTTTATGCGGGATAAAAAAATTGCATGGAGGGAAAATTTTTACAAATTAGTTGTAGAAGCGATTCCTGAAGTAATGTAGTTGATTGATTTTGGGATCCTCAAAAGGCAAAAAACCCTCAATTGTCGCTGAAAAAAATAAGTTTTTTCGCATTCAAACCCCATTTTTCCTCTCAAATTTCATACCAAATCTAAAAAATGGAAAGCTGATTCAACGGAGCAGGTTTCAAGCTTTTGAGGGCCTCTGAAGAAGACCGTGTGTTAGCAGAAAAAAATCACCTAAATTTTCGAAAAATGCCGAAATTAAGAATTTTCCAAGTTTGAGATAGAAAGTCCATTCACGCAGCATGAATCAATGAGCAAATTTTCAAAGAAATCTTTTTTTTACACTCTTCAGTGTTCGTTTCAGAATGATACAAAACAGATTTCAGTGAATAAAGTTTTCGAAAAAGTCCATTCTAAAAATTTTGAGGCTATCGCAATTGCTTAATTTTTTTTGAAAATTCGCTAATAAGGCTGAATGCTAACAATGCACGGGCTATGTTCTGAAGATGTAAGGAGTCATATTCATTAAAACTTATTACGTCTCTCCCCAGGGTTTCTCACGCAAAACTGTGCTCTGGCGAAGCGTAAAAGGAGTTTCGGCAAATAGTGTCAGAGAATGTCAATAGGTAGCGTCGCCACATGAAACGATCCACTCAAATAATGTGATTCAAATACCAAAACTAACTTAATATTGAAACTAAATAAGAGAAGGTGCTTAATAAATGCTTGATAAACTAATAGGTAGAATCGTATTGTAAAAAAGAGTGAGTAAAATTGCTTCTTTTCGTCACTTTCTTGTCTGGGTACTACTGCACTACTAGGTACTGGGGGTTCTGAGTACTACTGAATTTAAAAATGAAGATTGAAACCCAAGATTTTTCCAGTACCATGGAGAAGCATGACCTCCATTTGCCGCTTGAAACTTACTACAAAGGGGAAACACAAAAAAAAAAAACTTACAAAACTTACGATCAAAGGGGAAATTATGCCTAAAGCGATTGGAAGCTCAAAATAATTTTGAAAGAACAACGAGTTCGCTACAACATTCTATCAGATCTCGCTCACTCAACTTGTGAAAGCTGTGAAAAGTTCCTCAAACTACGAGTAGATTATTTAAGTTGGTAGATATTTAACGAAGTAAAGTAAAGAAAAAGATTATTTTAATTTATAATAGGTAGTCACAATCAGCTTTCGAACTAAATTCAAAATCAGACCTTTTGAACGAAGTTCAAAGTTTCGTGCCTCACGGTCAATTTTCTCAAGTAAACCTAATGAATTTATTCAAAACAAATTTATCACTGATTGATTCTAGAAATTGTGTAGTAGTTCAAACCGTTCAGTCCCTAAGACTTGATTATTCCAAAGTCAGCACGTACTCGTATTTACGAGATGATGTCCATGTGACGTCAACTTACCTCACACCATTCCAGGTAGGCGTCCATAAATAACTTCTCTACCTCGTTATGTCGAATTAGAAAGTGCTCTTCGAGGAAGACTTCAATTCCTCTCAACAATAATAACATAGTTAATGACCTCTCGGAATTTTCTACCTTGGCTTGTTTTGATTGGGGCGAAGGTATAGTTTGCGATGGACGCATTACACGTTCATGAGTAACTCTTACTCAGAGTAATTCCTAGGATACGTAGTAAGCACAACCACAGATCATAAGAACCAATAGTTAACTTCCAGGAAATAAACACAAACAACTTCATAAAAATCTTCTTGATGTGACCAACCCTGATAGACAGGGTCACTATTTTGCAGACAGTTGCCTCCCTGAAAATCTCACTATGTGGAACCTCAAATACTCAACGATGCTTTGGTTATTTCCAACTTTCGGACGAGTGAAAGGTCGATTCTCAGTTATTTTCCCACGTCTTGTCGTTAGACGTTTCAAATATCCTGCTCTAACTCTGAGCATCTCTTGAAAATTGATGAATTGCCTCGTAGCGACAGTCAGTTTCCATCGTTCGAAATCTACTACTATCATGAAATAAGTGCATAATTGAGCCACTCCGGATCGTAGGAACTCGGATTCAGAAAATCACGTTTACGCTGCAATTGATGGCGTAGAGATTCGTAAGGGACCATGTATGAACAACTTATAGAAATCTCTGCTTTTGTGATTTAGTCCCTAATGAAATGTATAACCTAAATGGGAGTACCAGGAAGAATGAGGAATTTCACCATGTCGTAATTTCCTATTAAATAAATTAAATAAAATTCCTATCAAATTTTGTGACCCCAAAATCGGATTCAGCACCTCTAAAAACACCCTAAGGCAAACTTTCAGCCCGAACTTCCTAATTTACGAATAAACAAAACAGTGTAGAAAATACGAATGTTTAAAAAAACCGGGAAAATGACGTCATCCTGGAATAGTTCATTTATGGCCGCTTGAAGCGCTGAGATCGAGAAATCTATAGTCCTCAGATGCAAAATTTCACGAAACAGTAAAGTTCAAAATCGAAAAACTGAAGAAAAACATAGAAAAAGCAAGATGGGGAAAATTAGGTTTCCCCTGATTTTGTTAGATAACTTTTCTCTTAGAAAACACGATTTCGTCGTCCCAATGGGCAACAGTGGGAGGAGACGGCGATCTGAACAGCCCAATCAGCGAGCGTTCCCGCTTCACGTCCGTTTTCCCGGTTAGTTTTGAAATCAAAAATTTTTTTTGTCTCCCGAAAATAACAGGAGTCTTATTTTCCGAAATCAGCCCGATTTTCATCTATCCCACACCATTAACTATTCGGGAAAAATGCAAACAGAATTCGGTGAAATTCCTCATTGTCAACTATCGGGACTAGGATCATCCTAAAATATACGCTGTTATTGCCCAGATTTCGGGAAATATTTTTCACTCATCAGGGCTCAAGGGCAGTCAAAAATGAGGAGAGGGCACCAGCCAACCCATATTCTCCAATCATTCAACTAGCGACAAACCAATATAGGTCAAAACTTTTCAAGGTAAATATATAGCAACAGGCTCTCCACAAAAACTACAGATTTTAAATTTTCGGCGTATAAAAATAGATAGCAAGCAGAATTGTGGTAAGCATTAAAAAACTATAAAAACCTACTGCGCTATTCTATACATTTACTCTATAAACTATTCTATTGCGCTAGAATAATTAGGTTTGTTATCAGTATTGTTATCAGTATTTTAGCATTGTTTCAAAAATTTAGTTTCGCCATAAGTTTTTTTTAAAAATAGTTATGAATACTTACCACAATTCTGCTTGTTATCTAGGGTCTGTTCGGAGAGGCAGTCCTGAACGGTTCGGAGGGGTTTGGAGGAGCCCGGAGGGGTCCATTCGCCTCTATCCCCTCCCCTATTCAGCTCCGGTTTGTTTCCGGACTGCCTCTCCGAACAGACCCTGGAAAGAATTCATGGAAGAAATCATTCAAAGTGATGTTTTTAGGACAGGTTATGGACCATATAGTTTTCCTACCAGCTTTTAATGCAGATTTTGACAGAGAAACTGATCCAGTCTGAGTAGCCACAAATTTTTGACCAGATTCTCCATTTGGTATCTTCTTGATTAAGCATACCTGCCCAAAACTCAATTAATCCTACTATCCTCCAGTTTGGACTGCCTTCACTGCTTCTAGCAGTTCTCAGGGTGCTAAGTTCTTTCGGGAGCTGAGAAACTGGTATGGATTTGCCAAGTTGCATCTCTGGCAGGGAATGTGGGCAAAGTCATCCATTGCTTTTTCAGGATAAGTTGTAGGCTAGTATTACTGCCAGCTCTTTGTACTACATTCTACTCAGGGAAACTGATTCCATATGAGTAGCCACTATTTTTGAACTGCCAACTCAGCCCGAGGTATAAGATATAATAGAACGGTTCTTTTTATATGTCTGCCGGTGCCAACTCATTTAGTTCAATTTCTTCATAAACGTTCATCACGCGACTTGAAAAGGCGACATCGGACGAAAACAAAATCTGCAACCCTAAGCAAGAAAATATTTCCCCTTCGCCCTAATGAAAACCCGTGATTAATTATTCCATTAGTCATCCCGCTCAATGCAGGGTCGCAAAGGAACTACAGCTCACCGGGTTTAGGTAAAGTAGCGTAGAGGTTTAAGGAGTTTCCAGGGTTTTAGGCGGGAATGGAACCCACGACCAGAGTTAAGGGCTCTGAGCCGAGCAAAAACGGGAGCTGACGCGCCAGAATGCGGATACTGGGAAGAGCATAGTTGGAAACGGAAGGTAGTTTGTTTGGGGAGAGGGTTTTTGAATAGGTGGATAACAAAGGGATTAAACTGCGGTCAACTTCTTCATCCTACGGGGGGAAAACCGTTTGATGAATCAAAACAGGGCAAAACTTTTTTTTGTGTTCTTTCGAGGGCAGAAAAAAAGGACTCCCGTTGGGTTTAGGGATTTGGGAGTGTGAGGCATTGTGGAGGTAACTTAGAGTTTTTCATCGCATTGTTTGAGAGCGAAATCCGATGTTTCCGATTGGTAACCAAATAATCTTTCGTGATGGAGTGAGATGAGAAGGCTTCGATTCTTTATCAAACTTGGGTTGGAAGCAGAGATGGGCAATATCATACTCATGAATATGATTAAGATTTTTAATCATAGGATATGTTTCTGGAATGATATTTAAGATTTAATTCGTTATCACACACTAAGAGGGATTAAATCTTAATCCCTTAATTAAATCTTAATCACGGAGTATGGTTAAGAATACATTCTTAATCACAGGAATAATAGGATTAAAAATGTATTCATGCACTATGAATATGATCAAAGTCATACTTAATTCTAGGAAATCTGTAACTAATCACAGAAATCCATTATTAATCATGGAAAAATTGTGATTGATTTCAGGAAATATGAGATTAATTATGGAAAATTTTAATAATATTCTAATATGTACACTTTCCGCGCATTAACTTGTGTAATTTCCACGCTAAAAACTCCGATCCAACGCCATAAATCCGTCTTTCCAAACGGTTGGACCAGTTCATTGGCTACCCTTTATAGTCCAAAGTTTACGTAATTGTTCACGCTAAGTCGAATGCGAGTGATAAGAAACCATCAGCGCCCACTGGAGAACTTAACCAAAATGTGGTACAAACTACCCATGGTCCAAAGTTGAAAAAAGTTTTGAAAATTTTGACTGATTTGGCATGCAACCAATATGCGCATGAAAACTGGCTGAAAGAAAGAAACTTATAGAAACGATAAAATGAATAGTCGAGATGAAACTCAGTATACTGAGATAAATTTAGATAAATTTAAGAAGAGATTTCCTGAAATTAATCTCAATTTTTCCATGATTAATCGAAGATTTCTGTGATTAATAACAGATTTCCTGAAATCAAGTACCTATGTCTTTGATCATACTCATAGTGCAAGAATAGGTACAATTTTAATCCAATTACTCCTGTGATTGAGAATGTATTCTTAACCATACTCCGTGATTAAGATTTTAATCCCTCTTAGCGTGAGAATACGATTTTAATCTTAATCATCATTACAGAAACATATCCTGTGATTAAAAATCTTAGTCAAGTTCGTGAGTATAATTTGGCTCAACTCTGGTTGGAAGTACCTACCATTAGATGTATCTAATCACCAACATAGTTAGTAGCAGTGTGTATACATACTGCTACTAACTATGTTGGTGATTCTTACTTAGTTTGATCATTCCTGCGTCCACTGGTGTAGTTGTTTCACCGCAATGTTTATCTTGCACTTCCAGCTACGCTAATGTTTGAACGAACCTCGTTCACTACATTGCTTATTTACCTGATGTTACCCCGATTTATGTCACGGTCAACTATGAACAGGGCTTTAAAATATCTGTTAGTTTTCAAGTCAAGTTGGGAAAACCGAGATTTTCTATGCTAAAAAAAAAGGTTTTTTTGAATTTCGTATACTTAAATGAAGAAACGTTACCAAATAGGTGTGGCACATAGCTTCCTCGAATCCATAACCCGATTGTATAGATGACGCGATGCATATTAGATAATCTCTAAACTTCTAGATAGAAGTCCAAGTACCTACCACCTATTAAGGCCTAAAACGTGAATCGCGAGTGATAAAATTTGATTTTGGAGGAATTTTTTGTAATCCTTGAAAAGTGATGACAATGGTTCCGCTACCTCGGTGAACTCGAAAGCAATTCACTAAGATTTTCTTCACCTAAGGGGGTCTCAGTCAGTGAATATACGGTTTTTTTCACTTTTCTATGGCAATTATTGGTCGATTTTGATGATTATGATGGCTTTGATGAGATCTTATAGTTTTTTTTAGTATTTTAGTTTTAAATACATTTGTTTAATAATAATCCCAACGGTTATTGGAAAGTTTTACGTTGTGGTCTTAGTGAAGGCAGTTGTATCCTAATAGAAAAGATCCTACCAAACAGCAATTCTGAAACCCTAATTTGTTTGACCTGCAGCACAAATACATAGCTTCCTTACCTTCAATTTTGGGTAAGTAATAAGTCCTCCAAGTTGGGTGGGCATTATGGCATACTCACGTTAACTAACATAAACTTATAGAAAGAAAAACAAAGACAGAAATACACTGAATTTATCAGAAACACTGAATCAAAATAATTGAAAAAGATCTGAAATGCTAGTTAATTTCAATTTGTGTGGATCAACATTTCTTTGACCTGCTGCACGGATACAAAGGTTTCTTACTTTCGGTAACAAGGAAGCAGAAGTTTATCTCTGATTCAAACATTTTATTTTTTGATTTGGTTTTCGACATTTAAAAAAATCAGAAATTTACTCAGAAGGATTGACATTAAAGTGAAGGTGTCTACTTTGTAGAGATTTATTGGAATATGGAATAGTTGTTCCTTTAAAAGTTTTGGCGCCTTTCTTTTCTCCCCCCTTTCCGTTATAAAACCAATCGTTTCTCACTAATGTTTAGAATAACATCAGCCCAAACAATGTCAAAATGTTCGTACCCCGGACCTTTCTCAGGTGTCTTATAACTATAATTTCAGAGATCTTGGTGGTTTTCGCCTCCTAGCACCGGCCTGTTGGAGACCTTTTTTCATTGCCGAACAATAGTGTGATAAGCACTTGGATAGCTCTATAGGCTCTATTGAAGAGCGAAGGACCTTCCTTAAGGGATAACAAAACCTCGCTTACAAATGATCTCGGCGGTGCCTCGTTGATCAAAAAGAAATCCTCCTTTTTTTCCTCCCTTTTTTCATTTTTCTTGTCTTTCAAAAGCTTCGGATGCCGAGGACAGTATCGCTTGATGAATATTCCGAAAAAGGGTTTCAGACTATAACTCGTCTATAAATATTTCTAGGCGACTATAACACACGTAGGTGACTTTCATCGGGAGATTGATCGCTTGGGGGATTTTACCTGAGCCTTACCACAAACATATCGATCCTTCGATCCGAACAAAAGCACATTCTGAGGCGAAACAGAAAGTTCGATTCAGCACACAGTGGGAAGTAGGGCAATCGAAACCAGCGCCATCCAAAGGTCCTGAAACTCAAATCAATATCATTATTAATGAAAGTTTCATTAATCAAATCTATGGAAATTTACGGTATCGAGGGAATACCATAGACCGACCATAAAAAAATTCAGCGAAGAACATTCCTACATTGTAATATTGTGATCTGGTATTTGAGGTTCCAACAGTTGACATTATTTAGGTACTTTTTTTACTTTTGATTTCTCAGGTTCCTTGCGAATTTGCCTTTAATCCAGACGTTGGAAAGGTAAAGTAGATAACCATCTCAGGCTGAATTTTCGAACGACTGCTATTCCTGGCCTTTAAGAGCACTTGGATTGCTGGTAGTTTAAATATTTGTTAAACGAACTACCCACCTTCATAACTTCAATCAAGTCCAGAATTTTCAAAAATCTTCGTCACATCCAGATGAAGATTATAACGTCAAAAGTTAATCACATCATAACTCAGATGATCCCAGAACCTGATCCGAGGAAGTTGAGGCTGAGAACCGGATAAGCGTTCTGATTGGTTGACGCTCTGAGAAGTGCTCACAAGATGGCAGCAACTGAGGATTGTTGATTCCTACCTCACCAATGTAATGCCCATAATATATGATAATGGGGTCAATTAAAAAAAACATCTTTTTCTAAATAAAAAAAGTGCGGCTCAGGAGTGACGGTGATCGGGTCTGTTCGTCGAGAAAATGTTTAGAAGAAATTGGGGAAGTTAATAAAAGTTGAAGATTTGAACAATGGCAGCAGGGTGTGACTTAGTAAGTTGTAGGTATGACATATTAAGTTGCTCGCGTTCAGGGTGGCCCGCCTTTTTTTCGAACGTGTGATCTCTTTAATTAATTTTTCTACCATATTTTATTGTAAAATTGGGCAAAAAGTTGGAGTATATAGGTTTTCAGTGGTGCTAAATCCAAATTTGAGGTCAAAAACCTGAATTTCCGACCCACCGAAATACCCCATTCTTATTTCTATTTTAGCATGATTTTATGACTATTCTGACTTTGTGTTCGGAAGTTGAATAATTCTGACTTCGAATTTACTCCGATTAAGAAATAGGAAGTGAGATCGTGAAGGTTAGATCAAGCCGGCACGAAACCATCACATGGGTTGTGTAGTTAAGATGATCGAACCTAACCCGACATCACTAAATAATCGTTTTAGGGCGTAGTTAAGTGCGAAGTGAACAAACTACTGGGATTTGGACTAGAATGGGTTTTGGTTTTACCTCGAGACGGCCTTTTATACTGCCGTGAGCCTAGGTAGGACAAAAGAGAGATTGCTACCAAGGGAATCTGGCGCCCAGTGTCTCGACTGTTAGATTTTTAGACGTTTTGATGTGAGACCTCTATTTCGATATTACACTAAATAACTCTTCAGGTGTTGAAGGTTGAAGGTTTTACTCAAGTCAACCACAATAAAAATGTGGTTGTCATGGTGGAATATTGTAAAACATTATTTGAGTTGTTGAAGTTAATTATTGTACACATCGGGGGAATATCAAGTACATTATTTGCTATTAAATTGGACGTGGTTAAAACAAACAGAACAACTTGGGATATTTAAAACTTTTAAATCATTCTTTCTGATATTGTTCACATCATCTCCATCTTTAATCATGGGGATATTTTGAAAGATTTTTGGTTTATTATTTTCGATAATGAACCATTGGAATCGAGCAAGAGAAAAAGGTAAACCCAAGAAATTTCTCCCTTGCGAGGGAAAAACATTAAATCATGTTTAATGTTTTTCCCTCGCAAGGGAGAAATTAGATTGCCGATCACTCAGCTGATCAGTGACCACTCAGGCGCCTTCAGCATTCTCCATTGACCCTGCTTCTCAAATTTCAGCTTCCTGCGTTCAACAGGAGAGAAAATGGCCTTGGAGCTCACTCAGCTGATCAGTGACCATCTTGGTACAACTAGACCCCAAATGGAGCCGATATAACGTGGTAACTAAGAAATCGGTCCGTGGTAACTAAGAAAAAAAAGCGTTGCAGATTTGCGTGTCGGAATTCACAGAATGACCCCCAGCCCTAAAACATTAAACATGTTAAAATTGTAAACCCTTTCTGAAATATTAAGAAAAACGACACATTTCGTTCTAAATTAAATCATAGACTGAACTTTATTCATTACGTTTCCATAGTAACTCAAACAATAATAATAATAATGAAGTCTCCAATCCTACACTACTCCCCTCATCCTTTCTTCTCCTTCCTCTTCCAACCTTCTCGACTCTTCCATGTCATCGACTGCTCCTTCTCGTATTCGTAGTTGGTCTGCGTGCTTTCTCTTCAGTATGCCTCCTGTTTGTACCTCATAAGAATAAGGTCCGTTTCGTTTCTCCACTCTCCCAGCTCTCCAACCCCGGTTAATCTCGTTTTTCACCCAAACATCTTCCCCTTCATCAAAAAATCGTCCTTTCTTCTGACCATCATACTGCACCTGCTGCTTCCACATCTTTCTTTCCATCTGTTTCCGCACATTCGGTTTTACGTTGTCAAATATTGTTGAGAATCGACGTCCAAAGAATAGCTCAGCTGGGGCTCTACCTATGGTCTTCTGAGGCCCGTTACGATAACTAAATAACACGTTTTGCAAAGCTAATAAGGGATCCCTTACTTCTTGTTTCGTGGCCTGGTAACGTCTCTTCAATGTTCTTATCAATCTTTCAACCAGCCCGTTGCTCCTCGGGTGGTACGGTGTTGTTCTTATGTGTCGAATTGCATTTCGCTTCAAAAATTCCTCCATCTCACCAGAAATGAACTGAGGTCCGTTGTCTGTCACAACTTCTGCGGGGATTCCATATCTGCTAAACCATGTTCGCAGACGTTGGATCAACGTTACTGATGTTGTGGATCTCAGACATTCAACTTCAGCCCACTTGGAATAAGCGTCAATTCCCACCAACCATATAACACCATCGACTGGTCCTGCTAAATCCAAATGGATTCTCTCCCACACCCTCTCAGGTACGTTCCATGGATACAATGGTACCTCCTCCACATCTTCTTGATTTTCTTGACAATGTTGACACCCTTTCACGAACGCTTCTATGTCGTTGTCGATGTGAGGCCACCATACATAGTATCTCGCTATTGATCTCATAGCAGCAATTCCTGGGTGACCACAATGCAAAATTCTCAACACCTGTTTTCTCATTTTTATTGGTACCACTATTCGACCCAGTATTAACAGGATTCCCCTTTCCCCCCCTCCCCTCTCAAAATTTGATGTTTTACGTTTCAAGGTACGTAGAATCCGAAAACCGAATGAAAAATTTTCACCCTTCAACACCTGAAGAGTTATTTAGTGTAAGATCATTAAACGGTTTCAGGCCAGTGTGACAACTATTCACCCTCGCCTTCATCGTTACCACTTGAAGCTGAGAGTTTTTGCTTGGGAAGTAGTGGTTCGACCGTGAAGGCAAACATTCTACAGTGGAAATATTCTTGTGTTCGCTTGCGATTGAATAGTCGACAAGGTCTGCATATTCGTTCATAGGCTGCTTTTGTGGGCTCTCGAATAGGTGAAGTTATTTCCACGTTCCCCCTTTCTGGATTTCCGCCTAATCAAGATACGTCCCCAGTTGTGTTATCTTTAAAGCACATTCCAAACAAAAGGGTTGATGAACAAGTCCTTGTTGCCTCTCCATCAGTTGGGGAGGATACGTATTGTTGTTTCGTTGGTTGTTTCAATTGTGTTGTTACATAATTTTCTATCGAAACCCGACGAGAATTCTCTCGATCTCTCCTGAACTTTGCCTCTACTAAACTTCTGTAGGGCGCTCTGCGCTTTGCAGACTGCATTGTGTAGAGAATACCATTCGTATCAGATTGATTGAGCTCTTTCGCTCGAATTATAACTGTACCAATCAATTGAAGCTTCCTTCCTAATATAATAATAACCGTCTCAAACTACCTTCATCATGGGAACTAGTGTGAAACTTCGGGCCATTTCATTTACCAACTTGTCAGGTATATTTACGATATAATGTGAATTTTACTAATTAAGTTTTGATTAAATTCACTAAAAATCGTCTTGGAGTATGCCTCTACCTTTCAAATTTGGAAGCTTTCGAATTGATGGAACTGGGAAATAATTTTTACTGTAACATTTACTGTTGAGCGGAGAAACACTATAATTTATTATTGATCCGTCTCAACATACAGATACGTATAAGTCTGTTTAGGTACTAAACCGCCCGTTTTCCTAATAAGTTTTAACCAACATCATATTATAGTTTCGTTTAGTTTTGCACACAATAAGGCATTAACCTAGGATAGACTAGACTGTCAAACAAAGAATCAAAATAATTCTCCATGGAGCTTGGTTGTTTAAAATACCAGAAAAATGTAAATTTCGGAGGTGAAAACATCTATTCAAATACAAAGTTTCTCCCTAAGGAAACAACTTGGACATGTAGAATCTATTGGTGCGAAAATAAATTCACCTATGCAATACAAACTCCATGATTAAGATAATAGGTTTTCCTGAATTCATTGGCAATCATTCTGAAACCAAACTTCTCTCCGATTTGAACAAAATCGGGCGATTACGGGGCGATGAATTATTGTTGATTCAAGGAAATCGAGATTTTTCAACTTTGCCCGTGTACAACGTCGTTGAAATTTTGGACCCTTTTTAAAAATAAACATTGTTCTGCCGAGGACAAGTAATTTACTTTTTCTTGCATTTCCACACCAAAATACCCTCTAAATTTGAGCGCGGTTTTGGACGATTAGGAACTGCAAAACCGTAGTATCAAAGGGATTCTCGATGACCTATGCTTACTCAGCTTAGGAACTCACCCTTATATTTCCTACTCCGTATATTTCCTGAAAAATTCGTCAACTTCATACAATATGTTTGTATGGGTTTGCCCGCGAGAGGTTTTTTCTTTGGTCAGCCAGCTAGACACGGGATCAATTCAAAAAGCTCTACTCGGAGATTTTGTTGAATCCGAATTCCTTTGATCTGCTTCATTAATTTTTCACTGCTACAATATTATGATGGCATTGTGAATATTGGCACTTACAATATTATGATGGCATTGTGAAGTTAAGTACACATCAGTATTTATGTCACCACTTTTAGTACTCATAAGCCAACATCCAACTGGCAACTTTTGTTCAAGGTCCAAGATCCGACCACGTTAGTGTGTCTGGCTGAACCATCAGCCGATGTTTGTCCTTCTCAAAAGGTTTGAGTTCAGCTTCAATAGCTGTAGGAACCATCCAGGGTCTCATCTGCTAATTTTCTGAAAATTCCATGTAAATCGTAAAATATTTCGGATAGTTCTCTAAAACACAAAAATGAATTTGAAGGATCAACATTTTTCTGCTCTGCTGTACGTACAAAATACTTTCATACCCTAGGGAAATGAAGGGGTAAAAAATAACATTTAGATATTCTTCATTACTTTGTTGGAAACCTCGGTAAGAAGCGAAATCACCATGACAAGACGTGGCACCCACCAGAGGGCGACCGTGAACTTGACCTCCTGCTGGGGTTTCTCTGGGTTGGTTTCAGGGGCGAACCCCCTTCGGCCAGTTGGTCACTCCCCCGCAGTTCCTGTTCCGAGGCAGTTCAGGTGCTCGGGCACGCACCGTCACAAACCGATCGATAGTCACAAGTCTTTTTTACAGAAGCTAACAATGCGGGTATCGATTAGAATTTTCCATTCAAATTCAAAACAATTCCAACCTATTTGCCCAGAGTATTGCCGTCGAGCTTGAGTGATCAAATATATTTGATCCTTTGATAATCAATCGTCTTCTATGTTTTGATATAAATGTTGATGGGGGAATTATCCGCAATTTTTAACAATTTCCATTAAAAACATGGATTTTAAGGGACGTCCCATGAATAAGGATTAGTTCAATTTCAGCCAGTAAACGATAAAACCTCTCTATTCTTTCACTAAATGTAATTTAGTTAGTATGCGAGGATGTAGGTACCATATCATTTTCAGCAGTATGAGAGCCCGAACTTGAAATATTGGTATCGGATATGTGGCTCCCCTTACCATAGGCCATCATAACATTTCTTGCGATATCCTAGCCTCGAATTTGTATAGAATTTTTAAATCCACGGTACCGAACTTGGTAATTTGAGTCGAGACCCCCCCCCCCCACCTGATTGTCTTGGCAAAAAAATTCGCGTTTAAAGGAGCCTCTGTGAAGCCTGGCCGGGGGGCCCCGGTGTTCGAATCCTTGTTGAAAATCCCAGAATTTGTCAATGGCATTCGATGAAGGGAAATTCAAGAAAAAGTAGTTGAAGAGTTAAGATTACAGAAAAATAATACACCGTTGTGCAATAACTTGCAGCACTTTTCATTATTTGAAAAAGTCCCGGCATTTTTAGAGTGGAATGACACCACACAGAGGTCTGTGGGCACAACATTTCGCAAATGAGAATAATTACCTGATTTATGAACGTTCCATGGTAAGTGTTCTATTTCTCGAAACGAATGGAACCATCCAGACGATCAACTATCATTGAATGAGCAAATTATTGTGAAATTTACCAGAACACACACGTGCGTGTTAGTATCCCTGTGAGCTACACCCAACAGGCAAAAAAAAAGTTGTGTAATAATTTGCTACGTGTTTTCCTTTCTTTTGGGGCCTTCTCTTTTGTTTGCTTCCATTATAGCGTTTAACTAATAACCCTTTTAGGGTAAGAAAATCGCGGAGTTTGGAATTTGTGTTTCTCAAGTAGCACTGTGAATAAGGTGGAGGCAATAAATAAGGCCTAGTATTTTATAAATATGCGGTGGGAAAACGAGGTTAGCACCTTGAAGAGAGCTCAAAACGAAAGGAGAGCTGAGCAGGGTTCACACAGTTCAACAACAGCTACGCTCTATGTGCAAAACAACCTGTTGCTTGGAATTTTAGAGTTGAGTGTTTTTTGGTTCTTGTGAATGAATTGGAGCTATCTCAAAAAATGTGGGTGACTGAGAGCTGAGATTGTGACAAACCTTAGTTAGGCCTTATTCGGGCAGGGTACCTTATATTTTTGAATTACCTCTATCATAATCGCTCAATATAGCTACCGAAAGGATTTTTGTAGGTGTAGGTCATGAAATACGAAAAAGAAAAGGTTCTTATGTTTCAGCGTGTCCTAATCATGAAGGTACGAGTAATTCTACTCCAATTGACAGATTTATCACGGGAAACCTGTCGAGTGTCTCGGTCTTCATCGGATATACTTGCAGAGAGAAAATAGCCCATAGATGGATTGGGCAAAATGGCGGTGGGCAGCTGAGGTAGGAGTGGAAGGGAACCTGCCCCGCTTTCTCCTCGAGCGAATTCCTTCATCAACGCCGGTTCTGACTCGGTGAAGACATAGCGGTACCTACCGGCTCTAACTCTTCGCTATTCCTTTCAATGTCCCTGTATATTTTTCCTAAAATTTTAGTACTTTTCCTAAAATTTTAGTATTTTCCTAAAATTTTAGTACTTTCCTCTTAGTTAACTATTTGGTTGTATTTTTATTTTATGAGCGCAACTGTACGACAGCTAAAATTCAAAATTGTTTTGAACCACCAGAAAGCTTATAAAGATGTTGCGGGATTAATTTCTTGGGGGACGAATGCGTGTGATGAAAATCGGCCAGTTACCAAATTTGAGACCGGAGATTTGAAATGATTGGTAATCAACTTCGCAAGGCAATAGGAGAAAGAAATGGTAAAAGTACTCGTAAGTAAAGTAAGCAACCATCTATTGAATTTTCGCCCCCACTACTATTCCTGGCGTCGAGGACGTCATCAGCTGACTTCCAAAAGGTTGGTTCTGATGATTTCATTCACAGCTACTTATTGCCTCACCCCTTAAGTGAATGGAGGTTCGTCAACGTCCCAACTCGAAAAATTATCAGAATTTGGGATCCCGCCCACGGGCGTTCATCAATCCAAACAGTCTCCCGAGCCGACTGGCCTTAACTTCAGTGAACCAAACGTAAAAACGTGTGCAAACGTAAAAACCTTGTAACAGCCATAACTTCTACATTTTCCACCAGAATGGAATGCAATTTTCAGGGATTGTGCGGGTTGGCGTGTAAATGATCCCGTAAGAAATCATCGCCCCCGGATTAATAGTTGCCTTTACGCAAGTGCAAACGTAAAACCCCAGTAACAGCCATTACTTCAAATTTTTTCACCCAAATTGGATGACATTTTTAGGGATTGTATGGTTGAGACTGTGAATGGTTCCCTATGAATGTCATTGTCAGCGTTCATCATGAAATTTAATTTTTGAGAGTAATTATTATGATACCAGGAAGCTGTGTGCCTTACCCACTTAACAGTCGTTTTTATTTTTAGCTCGAAAATGAACAGTTGGTGTTGCTGCATCACTTTAACCTTGTTAATGAACAGTTATGATATCTTATTCTAAGTTATGTATGTTTCGTAAGGTGGACAGATTTTTGGAAAAACTTCAGGGATCGTTTCAGAATGTTCCAAAACGGATTTCAGTGAAAAATTCGCCAAAACGATTGAAATGATCATTTCAATGAGAAATTTGGCGTTTTTTGGTGGGGAATGTGTTCTAAACTTTGTCATAGCTCGGCTCGTACTCGATCGCTCTTCAGAGTGAAATTATTCTTCAAGCTGCTTGAACGATGTTTCGTCTGTATTGTTGGCAACTGAGTCTCGAGACCCAACCAGACAAAAAATGGCTCATCAGCGGGCTTCATTACAAAAGAATCTTTCGCCTTTTTTTTTTCTCTGCCAAAAACTACGGCGGAGTAAGAGTCGAAACCCGCGGAACTGGTTCCCTTGCGGACTTGGAGCGAGATGGTGGAAGATTCAAAAGGAAAAAAAAAAACAAGGCAGTGACCACCTGTTTGAACACGGGAATTCTGTTTGTTTTCTGCAGGGGTGTACTGAGGGGTGCACCAACTTCGATTTTTTGACTTTTGGATCGTGATTTAGTTGTATATTTGTACTGTGAAAACTTTCCTTCAAATGCCACTAGAGGCTTAGCTAAAGTCTATGAAGTATGCCTGCCATGCCCGAAGTGAAGAATGCTTGCATCTGAATTGAAGAATTTTCACCTGAACTGAATTTTCAACATCGGCATTGATTTCTTGATTCCAATGCTCCCCTGACATCATCCCTTCCAATTTCTCCTCCAACGTTTCCTTTTGTATTGAAGAAGGCCGTAACATCAGGAATTTTGAGGAATGTCAATCCCGGACACATGGTGAGGTCTCGTCCCAGTGCTCTCCTGAATCACGTGCCATATCTTCTTTCTTGGTTATACCTCGGGCGGAAGCATCTAAAATCTGAAGGTCCTCGATGAGAATGCTGAATCGGAGGTCGATGAGAAAAGAAATCGATGACATTTCCACGATTTTCTTCAGATCCTCGTCTTTTCAAACTCACTACAGCAGTTTCCTACTCGATGGGCGGCAGTATAAAGGGACCCACTCAGTTCCTGTTAGACTACAACATCAGAAGCAGTCGAGAGACGTGAAGTTACCGGACAAGAGAAAGGATGGCCAATCTATAATTAGCCTTCCTGAAGACCCCTGGGGTAACCCATAGCGGGCTGAAGGTTTTCAAGAAAAATCTCTCCACCTCGTTACTGAGCGAGGGATCTCAATTCCCTAATCCCCCTTTTCTACCAGCTTTTATCCATTTTCCCGAGTGAAAACCCAAGCCATTTTTTTGGACGGTCCGATTATTTTCTGATTGTCGAAACGAACAAAAAATTCGGAAAAGGATTCCTCCTTCGAAAAATTTGTTTCTCTGCAGTACTAGGATAAAACTTTTCAATTTCATAGATAAGTAGCTAGAAAGGCGGAAGTGAAAGTCGAAGACACCCGAAGCAGTTTTAGTAGGCATCGATCCCTAGAAGTCCTTCCTGAAGTACATTAAATGGGCAATGTCAAAATCAAAGTCAAAATGTTTTTTATTGTAGAACCAATTACTAGATGGCATTACAATAGTCAGAATACTAAATTAAGGGAACATAAAACACAATTGTCATATAAATAATTACAAAAACAAATAAGTAGTATCAAAATTCCAACTTAAAAAAATCCAAAACAGTATACAATGAGGAATTTCACCGATTTCTGTTTGCATTTTTCCTGAATAGTTAATGGTGTGGGATAGATGAAAATCGGGCTGATTTCGGAAAATGAGTCTCCTGTTATTTTTGGGAGACAATCAAAATTTTTAATTTCAAAACTAACCGGGAAAACAGACGTGCAGCGGGAACGCTCGCTGATTGGGCTGTTCAGATTGCGGTCTCCTCCCAGTGTTGCCCATTGGGACGACGAAATCGTGTTTTCTAAGAGAAAAATGATCAAACAAAAACAGAGGAAACCTAATTTTCCCCATCTCGCTTTTTCTATTTTTTTTCTTCAGTTTTTCGACTTCGAACTTTACTGTTTCATGAAATTTTGCATCTGGGGACTATGGATTTCTCGATCTCAGCGCTTCAAGCGGCCATAAATGAACTATTCCAGCATGACGTCATGTTCCCGGTTTTTTTAAACATTCGTATTTTCTACACTGTTTTGTTTATTCGTAAATTAGGAAGTTCGGGCTGAAAGTTTGCCTTGGGGGGTTTTTCGAGGTGCTGAATCCGATTTTGGGGTCAAAAATAGGAAATTCCGACATGGTGAAATTCCTCATTCAGCCTCAATCAATACATCTCTCACGCTCCTTCCAAATCGATCAGCCGCTAATGCCCGAATCCGATCAGGTAGTCGATTATACAATCGAACTCCCTGCTGAAGAGGATTAGTACGGAGGGAGGAAGAGAGATGAGCCAGCGGAGGTCGTATGGCATAACGCGATCTGGTTGCATGCTCGTGAAGATCGCATCCTCGTCGTAGGCGTTCTAGATTGTTCTTCGTGAGAACTATCACGTGAAATACATACAGCCCAGCAATGGTAAGACTCTGCAGCCGCCTAAAATATCCACGGCACGACTGCCTATAACTCAGGCCGAATATGATCCGAATAGCAGCCTTCTGCAGACGGAACACAGCTCCACTTGTCTCTACATGTCCACTTGTTTCTACTCAAATCGAGTTAATTTTGGGAACCTCGATTGAACTCTACAGACATGTAGGTCTGTTTATTTTGATATTGAGGAAGGAGCTTGTGTTGATTGATTTGTTGATGTTGAACAATGTTAATACTGTGCCAGGTGGATGTGGCACATAGCTCCCTCGATCCCCAACTAAACGGTCATTATTGCGTGTGTTGTGACCTGTTGAAACCTCCTGGCTCAGTAGATTTAAAAAATAAAAGATGAGGACGAGCAAGTGAGGGGAGGTACTAAGTCAAATGAGTTAACATTCTCACCACAAATCTTGGACTTGCCGTTTCGCAACCAACTAATCGTCTCGCTCTACTCTTCGTCATTTGCAATCAACTTAACCTAACCTTCCCAAGAAAGAATAACATCTGGAAACTGTGCCGGTCTTTCTTATCGTTTCTCATCATCTCTTTTCCACTTTTTCATCTATCTATCGACGGTTTCAGGAATTTCTTACCTTAATCAATTTCGTTTAACGGCCGGAATGTGTGCCGGTCCGTATTGATTCCTCTCTATTCCTCCCTCTACATCTTCCAACCTTTCACTTCGTTTTTGCCAGGGTCGTTCCCGTTGAAAAGCAAGCCAAGAAGTATTCAATCCCAGTAAATTAGGTTTTATTTAATTCTAACACACAAAAAGTTAAATTCGAATCGTAACAGTGTGGCATTATTTAAACTTTCAAATTTTGTTTCCGACACTCTGCCACTAGTACTGCCATTTCACCTTATTACAGTGAAGTGTTATACTAAATAATGGATTCCCATTGGCATCACCGCCCTGGGTTGTGAAGAGGGGGAACTGCGACCGACTTGCCCGAAAATATGCACCCGAGGCGAGGCCCCAACTCACGGCCCCTGCAACCGGTCCGAGTCTCGTCCCCAGAGACCCATGCCAAAATTCGCGATTTCGTATCAATCGTTGACTCACTGTTAAATACGGTAGGAGTAGAGTTTTTTTTCCCCAAATATGTTTCTAGCGTCTTGTAGCTTTTTGTGGAATAATGATTTCCGTAAAATTCACAAGAGGTTTCAACTATTTATGGTGGAAATTCCCACAAAGCTACCTGCTGTGCAGCGAACAACGCGAAATCGCAGGCTCGAGACGTGCCTGTGAATTCGTTTAGGGAAACAGTTGGTAATGAACGAGTCTCTAAGCACGATCTCCAACTAACGTATTCCTTCTCACTGTGAACGGAATCACCAAGTGCACTTTCATACGATTGAATGTAGAAAATGAAGAAAAATGTTTGAGAAAAAAATACTTTCCAATTAACCCATTTCTGACAAAACGACAATACCATAATAACACACTGGTGAGAATTGGATCCTTGGAGAACCTTCAGTTAATCATCGCGTATTCTTGAAGACTGTACAGCCAATTTTCAGTTTCTGAAGCGGTTTTGTTTGCGAGTAAAACTTCAATACAATATAGATAGATATCAAGATTTTAGACATACATCAATTAGAACAAACACGTAGATAGGTATTAAATTTTTCCACTGGGTTTTATTATAATTCATTTGTGATTTTTTCCTACTTAATTTTGTTAACCATTCATCATATTATTGAATGAATAGTAGTAGTAAAAAATAACATCTTAACTCCACTCAAAATTTGATTATTTGCGTTTCAAGTTATGAAGAATCCAAAAATCGAATAAAACTGTTAACGTCCGTCCGCCGTAAACTTACGCCGCACGCGGCGCTTTTCCAGGTTCCCATGCGGTTTTGATGACAGTTTGTATTATCAAAACTCGGAGCTCGGTAGGACCAACCGTTCGTTCTCTATGCCGTCTTGAAGTTGGGACGGGTGATTAAGCAGAAACACGAGTGTGAATCGCATTTGAATGTTCGCTGAGGAAAGTAGTCCACATCTCCGTTTAAAGTTCAGCTGATAAAATTCAATCTTTTTGCTTTATCCGGATACAGTTCGTGTTGTCTATCAGTTGTTCTATTTGCGCCAATTTAGAATAGTTATCAAGTTTTAGAAACGCTTGAGACCATCCAGAGCTCTGAACGATGAACCGCGGTTAAATGAGAGTTGATTTTGAAATTAATCAGGAATACACGAGACTGCCTGAGCCTCCTAAGGGTCCTTCAACCCCTCCCTTCTACATCCAAACGTCCTCAGGATCCTTTGTTGACTGAGTTACAGCCTCTATTCGCCAAGATACCTATAAATGAGCCTAAAATGCGATATTTTTCGTTTCTTCGAATAGAATTTGAAGTCCCCCAGTTTTGCTTCTTAAACAACCAAACTTCGTAGAGAACCAATTTTGGATGGGGTAATAATGTTTTGCTGAGAGGTGCTTTTTGTCAAAATAAACTTTATTTTTAACCTTGCGCGATAATATAATATATTATGGTTCATATATAATTAATATATTATGGTTCATTGTTACTTTCAATGGAAAAGCCGGTTCTTTGTCGGCGAATGGTCTTCACGGGAAAATAATAAACCGCTGTGTAATAATTTGCGGCGTTTTTTCCTTGAACTGAGTTAATGAAGTAGGTTTCAATTTCCCAGTTTGCACGAGTTGATGGAATCAGCTTTTGTTAAGATCCCTCAAACCGAGAGGCATTTGTCGTGAAAGCCCCAGCATCGTTACTAAGGGTAACTTACCCTTCTAATCCCTGTATTATGGACGGGGGCAGCGGAGTGCGGTTTCTTTGATGTCCCCACACCAGCACTCCCGGGAGTGAGGTTGATGATTAGAAGGGATCCAGGGGAAACGTGGGTGGGAAGGACGTTGGAAAAGGGATGTCCGACTCACCGACTTGTGCCCCTTCGATCAATGGATGTACTGCCGAGGCGATCAGGCTGAAGAGTTTCGGCCACTCTCGTCAAGTTCAAACGAGATACGTTTTATAAATAGAAGGAGAAAGTTCGAACAGGTTTGACATCATTTGTGCGAATGGGTTCGAACTAGGGCATGTTTCTGCACGCGACTCAATAATAGCAGCAATGGATGGATTCTTGGCTTTTTATCTAGAATTTGGTACTCTGTCACGGCCTTTGGACAAACTCTGAAGTAGACAGACACAACTACCTACAATAGTTGACATTCTCATTGACGACCACAGGGGGCAACTAGTTGATATTGAATAACGTGATTCATTTGTCTCTCATTTCCAAAGGTAAGAAAGCCGAGAAGTAGTGCGGGAGGTAGGAACTGTTTTGTTCTTAATCATCATTTCAAAAGACGGATTTTATTTCACTTACCTCCTGGAGGCCTATGGGATGATGAGGAAAGTGTGACATTCCAAAAAGACAGCTTATCTTAAAGTCTTTAGAAAAAAACTGTAGATGATACCTCCTATTGCAGGTTTGGACTATTACAATTATTAGGGTTGAGAATTCGTGAAAAGAAAGGAGAGGCAACTATTGTACTTGATAAGGCTATGTTAAATGAAGATGGAAGGAAATGAAATTATGAACCTTTCAGGGCATGCCGTTGAAGTTGAACTAGGTACCTTGGGATTCAAATTTGTGGCAGATTCGTTCTTTGGTGACTGTTGAATTGAAGGTGATGGGTGATAAATGGGCGAACACCTCGTGGAGGTAAAATATACGTCTTGGAGGTAGCAGAAAAAACTATGCCAGGTGGGTGTGGCACATAGCTTCCTCGTATCCATAACCCGAATATATAGATGATCCGATGCATATTAGTTAATCTCAAAACCCCAATCTCTAAGTACCTTCCACTACCCTCATAGGGGACCATCTACACGCTAATCTGGACAATCCTAGAAAATGTCATCAAATTCGGATGAAAAATTAAGTAAGTAGATGTATGTTATTGGATCAAAAAAATACTTAGCCTCGGCTAGGATTCGAACCCGGGACCCCTGGGGGACCCCTGTGCTACCTCTGAGTTATTGAGGCCTGGTAGTGTAATGAATAGAATTTGAGATTCTCACAGGGGGAGATTCTCCCCTCCCTCTATGAATGAATTTAATTAATTTAAATTATTTTTTTAAACAGCAGGGTGCCTAGTCATTTGTCTCTTATCTTTTCGTAACCCCTGAAAACACTTCAATCCCAACTTAGTTAACAAGAGTTGAAGCACGGCTCATCATTGTTCTAAACTTCCAAGGTTTTGTCGACGTTTCATGCCGATTTGCCGACGTTGTTCAACTATTAGGGAACACGAGTCAAAATTCCAAGGTTAATGATTGGAAAATTCGCTTCATTCCACCATCAACCGCAGAGAAATAGTTTGACAACGTATTCTCACGGAATCGCGTGCTGTCACCGATTTGATAGGGATCACGACTTTCGAAATATGTTTCTCATGACCCATTAGCTCGTTGCTAGTACACGATTATTATACGAAGTTACTTTCCACGAGTGTAACCACTTCATTCGCCGATGTTCTAGAAGCACCCACTCTGATCGGTACCATGTAATTACAAGACGACTGTTGACTTGAAAATATTGTTGCATGTCCGTTTTTCTGCCACATCCATATCAACAACTTAAATGAGGTATCCATATCAACAACTTAAATGTGGTATCCATATCAACAACTCTTCTCTCTCGCCTTTCTGGACTCTCCACTATCACATTACCATCATTATCGTTTCTGGGACGGGTGATCCATAGGGTGATCATCCTAATCACCATACCCACATCTATCAACGGTTCTGCGTGCTGGTTAAGTCAACCTTTACCCATTCCTTACGTCATTCAACGGTTCTGGGCCAGTCAGGACACTCCCTTCTTCATCATTCCTTTATTTTTTCTGAGAAAAGGTTTCAAAGATGAGTCAGTTTAGGTAGTTCAAATTGAATCAGTTTATTCGAATAGTAAATTGTGAATAGAGTCTACAATAGTCACCCTATTGTACATATCAATCATGGTGTGGTGTCACGTAATCCATCTCAAGATGAATCCTGATAAGCTATACCCAACTGAGGCAGCCTCAAAAATGCTTGCACGCCATTTCAACATTAGCTTTCTCCTCTGTTGACTTGTCTCCAGTTCTCTGTGGCTATACCTAACTATCATAAATACATTATGTGCTCACTTCAAAGGTGTACTTTGAATAAGGAAGACATCTGGATTGAGGTAAAGATAAATATTCCTCTGATGAAACCCATCCTTGCGTACGCTGTACTTACACGAACCCAGCTCCTTGTTTCTTGAATTTTAGCCAAAGGCTCTAAGCTATAAGGCGAGTTTTTCTTGTGATTTTATTTTTAACCCATAACGCGACACCAGTGAGTATCGCAGGCTCACACATTCCATTTTTCAAAATTGAGAAAATTTCAGACGATTCATTGTGTTATACAAGTGAAAGACTAGATAGATGTGCCGACAAATAGAAAAAGTTATTCGAAGAGCTCTAACGCACAAAATGCAAGTAGAAAATTCATTCATGAAAAATGCACATTTTTTCCCAAATGCAGAAGTTTTCATTATCACCTATGCATCTTTTCAACCGTCTGCCAAGTGGGTGTGGCTCATAGCTTCCTCGTTTCCATAACCCGATTGTACTGATGATCCGATGCTTAGTAGCTAATCTCAAAACATCAATCTCTAAGTAGTACCTTGCACTTTCCTCATAGGGAACCATCTTCATGCCAACCCACAAAATCCCTGGAAATTTAGTCGAAGTCTGGTAGATAGCAAGTCTCAAGACTTTTATGTTTGCGCATGCGCACAGTGCAGCGCCTACTATCGATCCGGAGGCGGTGATTTTCATAGGGGGCCATCTACATGCCAACTCGCACAATCCCTGGAAAGTTCGTCGAAATCGGACAATAACCGTATAGTTTTGCCCATTTACAAGGATTTCTTGACAGACTGACAGACACGAAACCAAAATTGTTCAGGAATGGCTAAAACGTAAAACGCTAGTGGAAATTCTGATTTTGGAGAACATTTCTTTTTTAACCTTGAAAAGTGAAAACAATGCTTCAACAACCTTGGTGGACTCGAAACCAATGTATGGTTAGTGATGTATGTGTGGTTAGTGGTGGTGTCATGATGGATAGTGAATTATACTCAAAACTATACTTTTACCCACCTACTGCACTGGTAATATCTGCCCGAATTCCTGAGGTATTGTTCTTCTTCTCCCGCGACTAAGAAATATCTAAGTTGATTTAACTGTTCAAAGTAATTAAATATTCGGAGATCGTTAGTAACTTGAAACTTTTAATTATGAATATGCAGCGAGAGGCAGAAGTTAGCAAAGGAGTCTGTTGGCGCGGGAAGGAAAACATCAAAAACTTTCTCCCGAATTTAATTAAAGGATAAAAACAACGGAAACTTGTTCAAGTAAAGTGAAGTTGACAACCCCTCCCCCTCTCCCTTCCCAAAAAATAAGAAATGATGTTGAGGACTGTGTTTTCGAGTTCGTTTCGATTTTTGCGTTCAACATGGGACATCGGGCTTAACGGGACATCGAGTCTTCATTCGAGAGACAATTTTATTATAAATACATACCTATCCCGAGAATCTCATAAATGATTGTAAGTGGGTGTATAAACTTTCTTTCCCTAAAGTAATGTTGTCAATATCTCTGAATTGATGAAATTTTGATAATTAACAAAAATCAAGTATACAACTCGTAAGTATTCCCGGAATGCTATCAATCATAACCAAGTGGTAGAAACTTTGAAAATTATTTGATGTTAATATTGTAGTGTAACTGCATTCCCTGGACACATGTTAACACAGAATGTGTTTTAGCCATGGACTAACTACCCCCAAAAAAGCTAACGAAATCTGGGACAACAACATGGATACCGATGATACGGAACTAGGGATCGTGTAACCTATGAGATATTTTGTTATGACGCGGTGATTATATAAGATTCTGATTTAGTGGGAGGAAATTAGCGAAATTATGTGAAACGCGTGAGGCAAAACACATTCTGTGTTTCAATAATTTCGTCCGAAGTATGTAAGTAGAGGTAACCGGGGGTCCATGGAGCTTGCCCCCTGGCGAGGCGCAGAGCGCCGAGTTTTCTACAGCCATCAAACTTCAAAAAGCCATGTATTTTCTCAACATAACAGAAAACTGGAGCCACTGAACTTTCAACTACCTAACTCTACGACAATGTGAAACATGATCTACAAGATTTTGAAATGACTGGGCAGAAGATTATAGACTTACCTGTGTATCAACAAAGAATGTTTTTGTTGGAAGTTTGTTAGTTGTTATATTGAAAAGTTGGTTGCTGTGATTTTGATCTTCAAGAGAAAATTATATTCGTAATATTTGAGCCAATCAGTGGTTTCCTTGCACATTTGGGGGTCCGTCCGGAATCAATATGTCAAATCGCCGGCAACAAACTAGACGCACCATATCTACCCGTCAACATGGTAAGGACAATCTCAAATGATCGAGAATAGAGTACCGCGCCTAGTCTGATAGACCCTGTTCAACCTGTTGCAGAAGATCAAGCTCAGCTGAATACCAATAATTCATTAGAACTAATAAAGCAACAATTAGAGGATTTCTAAGGACGAATTAGTCCTGCTCAGCCAATTCCATCAACGTCATCAAGTACCCTACTGCTGGAAACAAATTTCAGTGCAACTTTGTTAGAAGTACAACAGCAAATCATGAATTTAATACAAAAACCAGTATCTAACGAGGGTTCTCTTATGACTTATGAGGGTAAAACCTCATGGGAAGATTATGCTGGTCATCTGAACATCGTTTCTGCGGTTAATGGTTGGTCTGTGGAGCGTAAGGGCCAAAAACTCGCCAGTGCAATAATATCGGTGGTAGTTGCTATAAGAGAAAATCAGTGTTTTTCCCGGACAGGTGATCCGTACAGGAAAACATGAACTGTCTGATTATTTGCAGTGTTTTTTTTTTTTTTTTTTTTTGACATTTTCATGTCTTTGCTTTGGCACATAAACTGAAAAATCGTCACGAAAACTAAGCTTGCTTACGCGACCAATAAATAAATAAAATAGACTCACTGTGTTGCGTAGAGAACAATCAATTGTTTTCTTATTTTGATGCTTGGGTACATTAAATAGCAACCTTACTTCACTACCTTGTTGTGTAGGTAGTGGTTGACATGAAAATGTCCCAATGTGTTGCAGACTCGTATGCAAGCATTTAAAATTGAGTTTCTTCAAAAGACTACTTTCGAATCGAGTGTGAAGCGTTTAGTTCTTTCTAATAAACTTTGACCAACTTCACAGGTTTGTTCCAATAGAGTAAATAAATTGAAAAAATCTTTAATCGTAGTTTTGATGATTTTTGGCACTCAGTTTCATCAAGGTTTTGTTGCTTCTCCTGAAAAGTTGGGAAATAGTCGATAGGGGATGTTACTCTTAAGCGACGATATCATAAAAACTGATATTTTCTGTTCCAAAATTAATCGTTTCCTGTCAGGGGCGTCGGGTGACAATATTCGTCAGGCAAACAGCTTGGCCAGTCATAGAGGAATGAACCATAATGAAAAACGCTGCAAATTATTACACAAAGGTTCATTATTTTTCTGTATTGATCATGCGCCAGCAGAGAACTCAGCTTTGCCATTGTCACCACCTACCAACCAAGTTTTCGCTTCATAATTTAGTTTATTTAGATGAAATAAACACTTCACACTCCAATCGAAGAAATAAAGAATTCCTTTTCATTCCTAATTCCTTTTCATCAAAATCGGTCCATGATAATTAAGGAAAGTTACGCGGACGGACGGATTTTTTTTTATTCGATTTTCAAAATCTACACGTACCTACCTCAAACGTAAACCATCGAATTTTGAGGGTGGTAAAACTTTTTTCTTGAAAATAATAAACCAAAAAGGGAGACTCTGAATGTGGACCTAATAAGATGTGAAACCTTCATTCTACAATGTCATGCAATTATTTCCAAGTGTCTATCAACTATACTCTTGCCTTTATTTAAAGAGCTCTGGACCGTGGGTTCCAAAACCCCTCCCCTGCCAAGAGGTGGCAACGTTGCAAGGTGCTCACCTTGCGGTGAAAACCTTTGCGGTGAAACCTTGAGGTGAAAACGGTCACAACCCTTCGTGGTCAAAACCCATCATCCCTCTTCCTTCTTCCTCTTCTATCAACATACAATTTAATTATTTATCGTTCGGTGAACATTTTTTGTAATTTAAATTCGTAACGTACTAATTATTCTGATGAAAATGAGTCCAAATTTCCTGTAATTCGGCGAAGAGGGCGTAATTCGTTTGGGTGGATTGGCCGGGAGAGGGCTGCTGAGTTTTAATCGTACCTGCCTCGAGTTTATATTCGATATGTTCAATTTTTCTCGCTGATCACGATTTTGGTGATGGGATGATCGAAATAATTTGTGAATCAAGTGTGCATTTGCAGAAGAGGGTAAACTGTTGGGGGGCTGGGGGGGTTCATGGGCGGAGGGGTCGCGCAGGTATACCTCGACCTTCCGCTGGGGCTCGGATTCTTGCAGCGATGCCGAACCTTCGGGGCCTTCAAAAATCCCAGAGCTCTTTAAATAAAGGCAAGAGTATAGAAAAACGATTAGGTACAGTAAATTACAATAAAATCGGGAACGAGACACCAGTCAACGTCAAACAGCTGCTAGGAATTTGCGGCGGCGAAAAAACAAACTGCTTGAGATAATGTGGGTGGATGAATATGTTATGTCTTCATGCGTGGGTTAATTAGTATCCATGGCTCATCTTCTAGTTTCTCTGCTTTCAAGGTCACGAAACAGTAGCTTGACTGTTTGCCATGCTGCTTTGTGTGGTAGTGGGGATGTAGCAATACTAGACCCCGCGCTGACCCCCCGCCACCCCGCCGATCGTCGTCTCTCACTCTAAACAGTCTGAAACACGGACATTAGCGGGGGAAAGTAGACAACCATCAGCTGACCGATGACTGAACCGGTGACGGCCAAAAGGAACATTTTGTTGCTGAACAATCCAATCGAAAACACGGATTTCGTCTGAAAAAAAAGAAAAAAAATCGTTAAATAAAAGTCCATTCATGCAGCATGAGTTAATGATCGAATTTTCACAGAAATCTGCTAAGGTAAATGGTATAAACGAATATGATTTTTGGAGAAACGTCAGGAAACGTTTTAAAATGTTCCAAAACAGATTTCAATAGTCCATCCTAGAAATTGTATGCCATTGCAATAGCTTCATTTTCCAAGAAAAATCGCTAAAAATACATTAGGTAGCCTTCTACATTCTAGGTTATACAGGGTGTCTACGCTTAAGATGGGCAACTTCAGGGTTCGATTCTACAAGGTATTTCCTACAAAAAATTTCTCTTAGCAATTTTTTCTTAAACCACTTACATCGCCTTTTTCTATGGTGACTAGCCTATATGGTTGTTACTATGAGTGGCTAATATATGTTTGGCGTCATATTATAAGATAATGAAGCAACTGTGTTCTTTGAAGATGAGTGATCTACACAGGAAAATAATGAACAGCTATTAAATAGCAGTTCATTATTTTCCTGTGTAGATTGATAAATTTTATCAATTTAGTGTATTTTTTTAAAAATTTTAAAATATCATTTAATGATATCATTTAATGATATCATCAGTCCATAAACATGATGTAATACAGTTACCACCTCCTCAGAAGTTGAAATAAGAATTCGAAAATATATTATAGTAAGTATTTTTCCCGGAAAGAACAGAGGGTTCTCGTTCGGTAGTTGACTGTCATCATCCATCTGCGATTTCAGGGAGGCAGAAGCTAATTGCCGCGGTCGCCCAGACTCCCGCTAAAGAGATTTTGACGAGCTATCTAATTCCCCCTCAGCTAGTTAGCGCGAAAAAGGGAGAAGAAAAAATTCGTTTTTCCCCTCCGAAGGCCATTTTGAGGTTGACCGCGGACGCGGATCGTCTTTCAATACAAATAAAGATACAATTAGAACCTAGATTGCAATATTGCAGGCATCACTCAACTCACAAACCTGAATATCTACCGGGCTATATATGGGAAATAGATGGGTTAACATCATCATAAGTAATGCACAACTGTTGGACAATTTCGATGTTTTCTGTAACTTCCCATGATGTGTCACCGGACGGAAAGCGCTCAGTAAGTAAGTTAGTCAGTGTTAGGCTTGTTTCCAATTGGAAAACCGCCTTAACTACTGTTCAACATGGGCAATTGACGGTTAAGGATAAGTGTCCCGGTTTTAGTTCCCAAATCCGCCGCCAAGTAGCGTCTTGAAATTACCACATTTTGAATTACCGATTTCTCAATACTGGAAACTTGGATTCTAAGTCTGCGAAGGCCTTTTTGCATTTTTTCTGGCCGTTCTGCCGTAGATTTTCTGAATTTGGGGTAATTGGTGTACCTGAAGCATGTTTCTTTAAATAAAACAATTAACAGTGTGTCCGGAAACCAATCAGCAATATGTTTTCTGGAATCGATTCAGCAACTACTTTGCAACAACTTTCCCCGTTAGCATTTTTTTGATCCGCTTAAAATGCAACTTTTTTAATTGAGTAAGGCAAAAAAACACTCAATTTTCATAAAATAAAAATTTTTTTTTTGCATTTAAACACAATGTTTTCTCTTATATTTTACGATAAACGTAAAAAATGGGTTAACGTTGGAAAGCCGATGAAATGGAGCATGTTTTATTTAAGCATTTGAGAGCCTCTGAAGAAGACCGACTTTTTGCAGGAAAACATCATCAAAATATTTGAAAAAACAGAAATTGGAAAATTTTCAAGCTTGAGGTAGAAGGTCTATTTTAGTGTAAAATATCCTGAAATGGCCAAGAACTGAGATGAGAAAATTGATCAAAATCGGACAATAATTCCGTATAGTTTCGCAGTTACAAGGATTTGCTGTCACGCAATCAGTCACGAAATCAAAAAGGTCCAAGGAAGTCTTGAAGAATTTTGGAGAACTTTTTTTCAACCTTGAAAAGTGAAACAATGCTTCCGCTACCTTGGCTGCAATTGTTCTAAAGAGAAAATCCTGATCACTTAATGGAAGCAACTCCCCGCTGTCGTTTTAGAGGTGTTTAGCTTCTAGTTTGTTCTACCCTTACAATAAACGCTCCTTTCGCTTTTGGTTTATTATTTTCAATAATAAACCTTTGGAATCGACCAAGAAAAAAAAAATTTTAACACCCCCTCAAAATTTGATGGTTTACGTTTCAAGGTACGTAGAATCCAAAAATCGAATAAAAATTTGGCCGTCCGTACGCCGTCCGCCGTACGCCGTCCGCCGTACGCGGCACTTTTGCCACTTAGCATTGACCGATTTTGATGAAATTTGGTATGTAGGCTCCATTTGGGGTCTAGTTGTGCCCCGAAGCTTTTGGTTGATGTAGGTCACTTCTAAGGGTTCCAAAATCAATTTTGAAATTTTGAAAACGCCCTAACTCAAATAATTTTGATATACAGGTATTGTTTTTCCTTCAATTTAAGATTCTATAGAATTTTTGGAATTTTTTGAGACCAAGCGGAGCTCTGTAGGACAAACCGTTCGCTCCCTACGAAAATTTAAGGGTTTATATTGAAATATATATATATAAATCAAAACACGAGTGTGAATCGCAAAAGAGGCCTAATTTCCGTTCAAATTAGAGCTGACCGAAATGCGATCGATGGTTGGTGATTTTGATTTTTTTTGAATTTTTTTTTTTATTTTATTTTATTTATTTATTTTTTTTTTTTTGATTTTTTTTTTGATTTTTTATTTTTTTTTCCTTCATATTGGATGGTTGGTGATTTTGTAGACGAGTGATCTATATAGAAAAATAATAAACCATTGTGTAATAATTTGCAGCGTTTTTTTCTCATTATTGTATTAGATTTCATGATGGTAACTGGTGGAATTTCGTTGACGAGTGCTGGATTTAGATGATGAACAGAATTGAAAACCTTCGAGTTTTAAATCTCTTAAGTATGATTAATAGTTTTTTTTTTTTGAAAAATGACAGTATAATCGAAATTTGGACTGTTATCGAAATTGAGAGGAAATTTGTTGTTGAGGCCTTCAGCCTGACGATAACTAGTGTCTTTACCCTAGGCACTAAATGTGAACCATTGACATTAATATTTTGATTCATAGTAACTAAGGAAAGCACCAAATATCAAATCTTCTCAGCTCAAATTTCGGATTCTACTTGGATGAAACAGAGAGTTTTGAACAGCTTTGTTACGCAAAACAGCAAATTTTGCAGAGAGTTAATGGTCATTTTCATTCTCGTATATAATGCATTGCTGAAAACAGTAGGCGAAAATTAAGAATCCCCCAGAAACTTGAAATTGTGTGAGAAATGCTCTGGTTGTGTAAATTTTGCCATCTTGAGTGCATTGCGCTTCCTCCAAAAGCGTTCTTGTACCAGGAAGTTTTTCAAACGGTCTGTTCGGGGGGCAGAAAAAGCACCAAATAACTCCCTAGTGGCTGAAAAACTTGGTATCAGCGAGAGGACTGTAATGGAGTAATTTGAATTCTGTATGCGACGTTAAGAGCTTTGTCTGCAGCGTTTCGACCTCCCTCGAGGCGATCTCAGGTAGGTTTCATTTTTTTGTTCTTACTCCTTTTTTTGTCTCGACCCCGAAAAACAGTTTCGAAAACTTACATTACCTCTGGGACCAACGTCGATGATGTGTTTGTGTTCGGTCCTGCAACACCATTTTCATCGACTTGTGGAATTTTTCCCTCGAGAATGAATTAGGTATGCAAATACCATTCGGGGCGGTAATGGGTGTTCTATCGATTGTCGAAGCTGAATACTAGAATAGAAGGCTTCGTGCGAAAGTATTGTGATGGTCATGTAAGGTTTTTATACAATGTGCAGCTTGTTCTACAGCACGTAGGTTCAGATTTCAGATTTGACAATAGTTAATTCAGATCATAAATTTTAATTCTCCCTTTTGATTACTTCATTTGATGGTTGTTCATCCTTACGGGTTTCTTTTTTAGTTCTTTCATTGTTAGTTTTATTTCGTTTTTTTTTCGTTGTAGATTGTCGCTAATTGACACTGATGTTAAAATTGAGTAGAAGTCGCCGATAAAAGTACACAAATTAAATTTATTTGGAGAGTTTTCTCGAGAGTAATTAGTTTATAATTTCTCTGTATAGATTACTCGCCTGCAAAGAACACAGCTTTTCCCCTTGTCACTACGTAACAACCATATTCTCTCTTCACAATCATGTTTTGAAGAAATAAACGCTTCACACTCAATTCAAAGAAATAAGGAGTTGTGGGGGCCATTAGGACATTTGATAACACTGGTTGCTGAGGACGCAAAACTGAGTGCACCTTGAAGAAACGAGCAACGATTGCATTTTGGTCATCTAAAATTTAAACGGAGATTAGGCCTCTCTTGCGATTCACTTTCGTGTTTCTGATTTATCATAAGTCCAACACTTCAACAAGTGCTCATGGGGAGCGAACGGTTGGTCCTACAGAGCTCTGGGTGGAATCATTCGATTCCAAAAATTCAATACTATTTTAAATTGACGAAAAAGCAATCACAACAATATCAAAAGTTTTCCAGCTAGGGTATTTTGAAAATTTCAGCCCTTATTTTTTCAATCCTTAGAAGTGGCTGACATCAACCAAAAGCTTCGGGGCACAACTAGATCCCGAAAGGAGCCCATATACCGAATTTAATCAAAATCGGTCCATGGCAACAAAGAAAAATGTACGGCGGACGGACGGAATAATTTTGAGGAGGGTTAAATTTTTTCTCTTGGTCGATTCCAAAGGGACATTATTGAAAATAATTAACCAAAAAGAATGCCGGATGGATGAGGCGCAGCTTCCTCGTATCCATAACCCGATTGTATTGATGATCCGATGCTTAGTGATCTAAAAACATCAATCACTAAGTACCCTGCTCTACTCACAAAGGGAACCATCCCTATGTCAACTCGCACAATCTCTGAAAATTTCATTGAATTCGGGTATGAAATGTAGAAGTTATGGGTGTGACAAGAAATTCACATTTACGCTGTACGGGGAAGTCGGTTTCCATAGGGGACCATCTACACGCAAATCTGAACAATCTTGGAAAGTTTCTGCGCATTCGCAGAGGCTGCTATTTTACGTTTGCGCATGTGCAGAGGCTGCTATCAATTTAATCAAGCGGATTAGAAATATAGAACTGTTGGCTGTTACAAGGAAATTCATGTGTGGGCAAGCGAAGTGGCTATCAATCAGGCGATGATGATGATTCATAGGATTTTCATTCCATCTGCACCCCGATCCGCATAATCCCTGAAAAGTTCAACGAAGTCAGATGAGAAATGTAGAAGTTATGGCTGACAGACACAAAACCAAAATTGTTCAGGAAGGCGCGAGTGGAAATTTGATTTTGGAGTTTTTTTCAGCCTTGAAAAGTGAGTCCAATGCTACCGCTACCTCGGTAGACTTTGAAACAAAAGAAAGAAATGAATTATAGCATTTTTTGGGATCAAGGCTGCATGTTTTGGCGACACTCACACGATAACTCACCCTCAAAAGAATTCAAAATTATGTCATAAGAGAAGAAAAGTTGGGTTTGTTAGCTATTATTGTGTAGCATTCTTGAAGGTCGACATTTATTTTTATCGCACCAGAGATTCTTGAAATGTGGTGCCCAATTTATGATGAACCATATTTGTGTAGTAGTCAAGAATGTTTATGTGGAGTTTATGATGAGTGAAATTCGGTTGTACTGAAATCGTACTGTAGCGCTTTGTTATGAGTGAAAAGATCAGAGAATGGTTTTGTAGGAGACGTTTCCACAGAAGAACCTAGTCTGTGTATTACAAATTTGAAGTTTGTCTCATAGATTGTAAGTCAGGCATTTGTGGACTATGAACTGTGATTTTGGGGTCCAGAATTATTATTATTCGTTTTTTATCTAAAGTTGAGTAATTACATCCAGTTAATCGCATTGTTTCCGTTTGTTACAGGTAAGTTCATATACTTCAAAAGTGGTGTGGAAGAAGGAATGTTGAGGCTCTACGGCCAGCCAAACAATCATCCGAATCAACTAAGGATATTTTCAACGGTTCGTTCCATTCTCAGTACGCATGTAAAACAAGGAAAATGATACCGATATCCTGCTTATAATTATTTCTCATAACGAGAGAGAGACGCCGCCGACATATAAATTTGAATTGTGTTTTCAATCTATTCTGCCTGGTATTAAATGAATGGGGTTAGTTCCGCTAGTTATAAGAATACAATTATTATCTACGTACCGTATTGGAGAATCCGTCGTAACCAGCAAGTACTCGACTTGCTGGTTACGACGGATTCTCCAATACGGTACGTAGATAATAATTGTATCCTCCCTGGAATTGTATTAACTCAACACAATTTTTCATCGATTTCTGGGAAAATTTTGGTCATAACTTCATTTTTAAAGCTCTAATAGTTTACAAAAAATGTTTCAAAACATTCAGTTCTGTCCATTAAATTTAAAATTGTAATTTAGTTACTCTGTTGTCACTTTGGGACAGCTATGGAATTCCTAACATTTTTTAGTTGCACCAGTGACATTATGGGACTGGCGCGTCATTTGCCGCATTGATTTGGTGTCACCAATTGTACCGTATGAGTACTATCCAATGGTTTTGTTAAGTAAAAATTATGTTCAGTAATCAAGATATAAAGGAGAATACAATGCGCTTTTCAACCACAGAAAATATATCACTAACGAATAGACTTTGTCTCACATTTTTACAGCAATCTTCTCCAACTTTCTAAAAATGAAACTCTAAAAAAGTTTCATTCAGAGAAAAATAAATCGAAGGAATGAATTTGAACTTCATTGTTTCGCCGGAAGTTATAATAAATTGAAATTGAGTTTCAAAAATTAAAAAGTTGCCTTTGGGGGTGTGTGTAGCCAACAGAGGTATCAATGGTCCATTTCCTTACTAGACTTCATGAAAAATCTTCGAAATTTATTGTCACTAGTGACACCATAAATAGTTCAACCATGGCCCAATTAGGGTTGAACGTTTACCAGATTTTAGAAGACCGACTATCTGCAGCCATTATTTTTGAGGCAATCTAATTGGAATCATAAGGTTAATAGGAATGTAAATTTCGGTTAATTTTAAACAACGGAATATTAAATCGGACGAAACTAATATATAATAAGGCCTTCTAGACTAGAGGCGGACGGCCTGCGGACCTTGAGTCCCGTTCCAGTTTACGCACTGGTGCTGCTGACTTCATCCCGCCAGTCTCATCGCTAATGTCCATCTGTTGCCGACTACAAATCATCTCGTCACGTTTGAGGGCACGCCTCGTCCATTCCTCACCAGGTCAGTGTCGACGCGATGTCACCCGAGTTGCGAAAAGGTGATTGTTTGGAACATTTGTTTTAGATCTCCCTCAAAGAATAGTGATCTTGATGTGACGGAGGGGGCACGCCATGAACAAAAATTTAAAAAAAATCAAATGGGGAGGACGCCCAGGATTCATCTGACGTCGGCCCTAGGGATGAGGAAGGTTGCTGTGGGAGAGAGTGATGTACTTCTATCTTTTAAAAAACCTCAAGTTCAAGTATGAGCCTCGCAGGGTGGGTGACACCACGGAGTACACCTGTCGGGGTGTCCAACTCGCGCGAATCTGTGGCACTTTTCCCGCACCAAGACAAGGTTGCAGCCATCACCCATGTTGTTGGGTGCCATTCCTTTAAGCTTTAACCACTTGCCGTGAATCATTGAACACCTTGAACACCCTGTTTGCACCAAACACTCCAAATTATATAATTTATACTATTATACTTCAATCCATCAAAACTAAAATCCTGCAGGATCACAATCTGGAGAGTTTTCAACACTCATGACTACAAATCAGCAAGATTGAAATCCAACCAGAGGGTTAAGGTTCAGTTACACCAGCGTGGATCAAAATTAAATTTCACGAAAAGATTTTCATCCGAGAATTAACCGAACAGCTTTCGATTCGAAGATAGTTCAAGGATCAGAGAGTTAAACCACCTGGAATTGTGGTTGAAATCGAGGTGGTTCGAGGTCTACAATGATCTGTCGAGGATCAACCCAAATCCGGTTGGTGAAACTGGTTAATTTTGGCAACTGGTTTTGATTGTATTTGGCAAATCTGTTGTCCAGTATCTAACAATTTTTTAAAATCAAGATTGGTACAACCCATCGCAAAAACACAACCCGCATTGAACGAATAATGAAATGGCTTTGTGCCTGTTGCAGAATAATAGGTAAGCAGAGTATAAACATCGGTAGGCTTCCAGTGAGCTTGTATGAACCCACTAGTTGTGCAGCATTCTATGAAATAAATCATTTTTCGCAGACTAAATTGGATAGTGAAGAATAGAAGTTGAACGTGCAAAACAGAACTCTCGTCACCCGGTAAGCCGGCGACGGAAATCCCTCAATCTAATTGCCGACGCTGCATATTTCCTGGGAAATCCTCACTGAAGGGACGACCGAATTGAAAAACTGCTCGCGGAAACAACGAGAGAAGCTCAACGAGGAAAAGCCCGACGACAATATCGAGATTAAAGCCTACGACACAATGGGGAGCCGTTCGTTTCGATCAAGAGGGAAAAACTGGGCCCTACGGCGATAGGGCACATTCAGGGGAGCTCTTTTTGTTTTTGCAACTGCCCACCTTTTTCGGGGACTTCCCGAGGGCTATTGTTTTTCAGGAGGTCAAAAGGACCTGGAATCCTCTTCTGTACACGTGAGGAGATTCCATCGACGGACAGAAGTTACCTGTACATTGGAAGACAAAAGGAGAAAGTGATTCTATATTCAGACAAACTCCCTTAGCGAGGTGGTCCTGACCATTCCTGAAAGCTGGGCACCCAGGTATCTCACACATAGGTATGAGATCAAACTAAAAATTTGACAACCTGCAAATATCGTCCGCTCACTCTCCGAATGCGACTGAGCTAGATTAGACTTCACTTCCGGGTCTTCCAAATAAACCAGGACCCAACCATGAACAAGGACTTTTGGATATGGTGAGATGCTTTCTGATTGAATGAATCTGCTATGGACGAGCTCGGGCTTGTTCCGTTTGCTTCGCTAATATTGCGTACAAACCTACTAACCTCTCTCCACGAATAAAATCAGGAGAGTCTAGCCCCCAGAAAGTATTGTCGGGTTTCAGCGCTACCTACCGCCACTTCAGCGAACTACCATCATTTTAGCTCCATGTGAGCGTGGTCAAGCGGCATTTCTGAAAAGTAGGCTTACCTCGGTTTCAACACTCTAATTTCTAAGTTTGGCGGCTTTACATCCCTGCCTTTCTAAATTGCGAGGAAAAGGAACTTGTTATTGCATTTTTGTGTTTTGGAGTGACGAATCAAGCAGAATTTAATCTACATTGTAATCTTAGGAAAACTGCAAGTTAGAGGAGCGACGGTAATGCGGTCGCGAGCGTAATCACCTGATAAGATATCAGAAATGGTAGTTCGTTGAAGTGGCGGTAGGTAGCGCTGAAACTCGACAACACTTTCTGGGGGCTAGACTCTCCTAATAAAATCACTCGCGATGATACTGTGGAAAATCATTTTAATAAAAACGGAGTTGAGTAGAACGTTGTCTATTTCCACGAAAATAATGAGTTACAAGTTAGATAGATTTCGACGGTTAGGTCGATCAGTAACAAACAATAAATGAAGGTACATCACAGAAAGCATAGCTTATATAGTCACAATCGAAAGGGAGCTTCAATCCCATTGGTCGAGAAAGTGAAAGTCATAACCAATCAGATTGAAGCAGAGAAGTGAAAGGACACAACGTTCTACTCAACTCCGTTTTTATTAACCTCTCTCCCTCGTTTAGCCTCTTCATACCTAATCCAGTGTGACGGAATGGAGGATGTGGGTACCCATTTGAACGTCCACTGCATTTTAAAGCTCTGATGACCTTTAAAAGGGTTCACCATCTCTCGAAGATTTTTTGCGCCCCTCCCATTTCGCCCCGACGGTAATTTCGAAGGTAATGGCGTTCGAATATTTCCGAAGTGGACCTTAAGACCTATGACGTGAAGTAGAGGGGAGTGGGAGATTTCATCCGTGTTATAATACGTCTCGCTAAACGGCTCTGGAGCAACGCTAATTACGTTGGCCCGGTCGCCCCGTTCAATGAACTTCCTCAGGCGCGCTCTCCATCCGCCCTGAAGAGTTTGAAGCCGGTTTGGTTTTTCAAGTACATCACGATTCATTTTTGTTATAAAAAAACCCCTTTTTTTACAACTTGAGTTTCTTGCGTTGAAACGATAATATCATAAATAAACCGTCAGCTTCAAGAATAGCTACATTCACAATAGAAGAGAGGAGTTTTCAGAGGTTTTAAATTTAATCTAGCCCTTGTTAATCGAATAGCATAGTCTAGTAGGCGTTTATGGGTCATTTCAAAATTTGGGGTTATTTTGTCCTCGAACTTTTCCATAAATTATTGTTGAAGTTTTTATGTTTTTTCTCCCGTAAACGTCCTTTGTTTTGGCCACTGAGGCAGATCCTGAAGTGGGCGCACACTTTATCAAGTAGTTTCAAATTTATAGAATTTTGAATTTTTTTCCATAATTTCGACTTTGTAGGGAGAGAGAAAACCAAGTGTGAGTTGAACTCATGAAACCTTTTTCTCTTTTACTTATCGCAATCACAGTCCGAAGCTATAATCTAGGTACATCAGAATTATCAGATTCTTCAAGTCTTTCAATCAGTCTAATCTTTCGTAAAATGTGGGTTAGTGAAAAGTCAGAATTATATGACCCAGCGGTGTAAATAGTTCAGGTTACTCTTAAGAATGTAAACGGCTTTGAAAAAAAACCTTCTCTCCCTGCAATTCCATCTCTCTTCCTACAAACCAGCCTCTTCCCAGAAGTTGTAGGGAGAGAGGTTGTAGGGAGAGGTGAGGTTATCACTCTCTACTGGCCTAACCATTATTGATTCTGAACGTTAGAAAAAATACATAACACTATGGCATTCATAATTGTAATTTGAGTTTAATTAAACTTAGTTGAACACTTACCCTGATGAGTGAGGTGGTTGTAGGGAGAGAGAAAGTATTTACCTACTCTCAAAGCTTCAACACTTCACAACATAACCCACACAACTGGGAGCTTGGAAATTCAACAAACTTCAGTAGCTTCGGAAGCCATCTTGCAGCAGTGTTCACTTTTGTTTTTCATGACACAAAATAATCGTTTTCCAGGAGTGGGCAGGCATTTCAAAAAAATTGTAGGGAGAGAGAATAAAACCTCGTGACAGCATCAAAACATAGCAAAAACCCTTCCAATTCATGGAATTTTCGTTCGTTTCTAATTTATTCCTGAAGAGGAGAGTATCCTGGACCAATAACGTTTTTTACTTAAATTAAAATATGAATATAGTGTTCTCCAAAAATGTTCAAAGTTCCCAACCTACCCTCTGTGACAGGTGTAGGGAGAGAGAATTGGGATCATTAATGATTTTTAATTATCTGAGTTAATTGATTAGTGAAATTCATTCTATGTGATCTTTGTAGACACCAACCTGCTGTATCTCCCTGAAAAAATTCTGAATTTCCAAGACAAGTAGAGTGTTCACAAAAGCTGCGTGACAAGAAATAACCCCAAATTTTGAAATGACCCTTATGTCATTTTTTTCTAACTTGGTTTATTATTTTCAATAAGCCTTTGTGTCACTGGTAATCAGGACTAAAATGGTCGCAAAAAAATTATGTAGTTGAAGGAGTTCTGTTACCAAAACGACAAAAATTTCATTTTCTGTAGGTTTAGCCATAATGCTGAGTATTGGATTTCTTGGTACGCTCATTGTTTACTCAGGGAGATGGCAACATAATGAGAGGCAGAGAAAGTTCCATTATGTTGTAGAATTCATGAATCCTAACAGAACCGAGTTGATCATTCAGCTCAGGCCTTTATCTCAGCCTTACAGGTTTTCTTCTCCTCCTAACTGTTGCTTCCTGGCTGAAGGTGTCTTGAATTCTTCAAAACTTCCCCTCAATATGACACATTATTGTATTTCGTTTGAGGAGAAATAAACGGGAGCGGCGACCGGATCACCTACTTCCGACTGACCGCTCCTCCATCCAAGTTCTTCTGCTCTCGCGGTTTCGAACCCTCGAACCAACCAAGCGCGACCGCCGCGGCACATCGGCAGCCGTTCCATTCCGCGGCATCTCGCTTCCAGCCAGTGAACAAAAAATCCTTCTTTCGACCGTCATTTTCGCTGGTCCGGCGTACTTTTCATTTCTAATCTATCGGATCCACCTCAACCGTCCTGACATTAACAGCATCCCCGCTTACCCATCAAACTTTTATTAGACTGAAATAAGACTACTATCGAGAAAAATACTATGTTAACTCAAAACAAAGGTGTATTATTTTCCTGTATAGATCACTCTTCTGGAAAGATTACAGCTTTGTCATTGTCACTATTTATTTATTTTTACCTACCAACCATAGGTACCTACTAGGGCATTTTTGAAGATTTCAACCCCAATCACCAACCAAATGGAAATAACGTGTTGAAATTTACACTAATGTGTAGGTAGTAGGTACCTATGATACGTACGTTCGCTCTGCTGTGGGCTCTTGGCTGAAGTTCCCACCTGGTGTCCCAAGTGCCTATATTCACGCACCGGTTAAATCTGGTGGGCTTGGCATTGTGTCTCTCTCAGCATGTATCCCTTCCCTGCGCCGCCAGCGCCTGCTAGCAAGGTTCAAGCTGGGAGGTCGCCCGTGCGACTGCTGGTCTTGATTTTGTCAGGCAGCAGTTAGCATGGTGCGACCGAGCAACACCATCTGCTCCAAAACCCAGTTCATCTGCTGAGTTCGCTGCTGCGCTGCATGAGTCAGTGATTGGAAATCAAACTTTTGTGGGTTAAAGCTCATGTAGGGATAAATGGAAACGAAATAGTGGATAGAATGGCCAAACATGGAGTCAATGCAGGACAGCAGCTAGAAATTAACATCAAAGTTGAGGATTTTTGACATTTTCATGTCTTTGCTTTGGCACATGAACTGAAAAATCGTCACGAAAACTAAGCAAATCTTGCTCACGCGACCAATAAATAAAATAGACTCACTGTGTTGCGTAGAGGCCAATCAACAACCTTACATTTTGCTTTGGCACATGAACTGAAAAATCGTCACGAAAACTTTGATGCTTGGGTACATGAACTAACAACCTTACTTCACTACCTTGTTGTGTAGTGGTTGACATGAAAATGTCCCAATGTGTTGCAGACTCGTATGCAAGCATTTAAAATTGATTGTTTCCTTCTATTCTCAATCATTATTGGTCATAATGGCAGAAGAAGTATACAACCGACGAGGAAGGAGCATTCTACAGGGATATATACAACAGTATTGCCAAGTAGACCATTGTTGATTCGTAGGGATGTCGGCAGAACCATTTGCAGATTACGAGCAGACCATGAGATATGCGACAAATATCTGTTTTTCATCGGGAAGAGAACAATGGCAGAGTGTGGTCAGCCAAATGGGTCTCTTGAACATCTCGTGACGGAGTGCAGTAACTTTGAAGTGCACGCAAGTAACTTCTGACGAGTGTCACCAAATTAGTTACTAATCCATACAGTTCACTCCAGCAAAACAATTATTTTACATTATATAATTACTTTATACAAAAAGAAATCTATGCATTCTTAAGAGTTAACAATGTATATGTATAGAATGATGTAAGTATAATGTATGGCTGTATAAACAAATTAATGCCAAATTATAAATAAATAAGGATTAAAAAAACGTTCTCCAAAATCAAATTTTCCACTCGCGTTTTACGTTTTAGACCTTCCTGAACAGTTTTGGCTTCGTGTCTGTCTGTGAGTTTCTGCCATGTGACGGGCAAACTATACGAAGTTATCTTCCTATTTCGATGAAATTTTCAGGGATTGTTGTAAATGATTCCCCTAACAAAATCATTGTCCGCGGATCAGTAGTAGCCAAGGTGCATGCGCAAAGGTAAAATTCTTGAAACAGTAATAATTTCTACATTTTTCATCCGTATTTGATGAGATTTTCAGGGATTGTTCAGATAGGCGTGCTGATGGTTCCCTTAAAAAATCATGCCCCCATATCCCTCAGTGCCTGCGGAAACTCAAAATTCTTCCAAGAGCGCTAACTTCTACATTTTCCTCCCGAATTCGATGAACTGTTCAGTGATTGTGAGGGTTGATGAGCAGATGATCCCTTATGAGGATAGTTCAAGGTACTTAAAGATAGATGTTTTGTGATCAGCTACCATGCATCGGATCATCTATACAATCGGGTTTTAGATACGAGGAAGCTATGCGCCTCACCCACTTGGTAGACTTTTTTTAAGAAGGGGAAAGAATAGTCGAAATCCCTATCATCAATATCCATTTGCGAGAGAAACGCCGACGATGGGTACGAAATGCCCAGACAGACCTATCTATCTGGGTATTGTATTTACTATGTATTGAATGTTTCTCGAACCTCTGAAAATGTTTCCAGTAGTCCTCCGATGCGAATCGGTATAAATGGATGTTGTGAGAGCTTTCTGAGTTGTAAGCGCCCAACCTTCTCGTATTACACTCAACTCACCACTCTACGACCCTCCGTCCATTACCATTGATTATTCCGTAATTGAAATACATTTCTGCTTCCCATCAAAACCCTCAGTGGCTCCATATTCAGTTTCTACTCAACATAATTCTCTTCAGCAAGTTCAACTGACCAGGTAACCCGACCCATCTTTCCTCCTCCCCATCATAAACATCATCTCATTTTGAAAAAAATTAACCTGAATAAATGTTGACTAAGCACCAACACCTACTACAAATCTTTCTGTATATGTTATCCTTTTAAAAACGCCCTTTATACTCGTTATTTGGGAGAGGAAGATCGTTGTAGCAATATATACTATTCAAAACTTTGTCTTGAAAAGGATTGGGCTCAGAAATTAAGTGAGTAGGTAAAATTTACAACAGAAGAAAACACAGTTGAAATAGCAATATAATGACAAACATTGGTTGTCAACAGGTGACTATCAATTTGTTGATGAAGTCGTTATTCCTTTTGGATGAACTCCAACAACATTCCCACTTTCGTGCAATTATCTGAAGTCCTCCATCTTGATGGCTTAGTTTCTCGCAACCTTCCAAGATTTTCTACGTATAATATTGGATCCGCTTACTTTCCAGTCTGTGTTTTGCAGTGTCATTTTTCGCAGACAGCCCTTTCTGTCCTTGTTTTTTGGATGTCCAAATGATACTTCCACGCCCTATTTTAACAACAACTGTACCGGTTGTCGATCTTCAAGTTTTCAATCTTCAAATCTTCAATTCTCCAGCTTAATCTGCCCTTGTGGACAATACACTTGAGTGTGTCTCCTGTTGAATTGTTAATTCGTATTGTTTTCTCTCTGGTTCTTTGTAAGTTTGTAACGGAAGATTTTCTTCACATCATTCCAATGCAATTCCAAAGATTTTGTAATATGTTGACTAAAACTATGGACAGCAAATGCTATTTGATCTCGTTGGGACAGAGAGATGTAATAGTCTGCAACAATCTTCCTGTACGCTACACCCACTGATTTCTCATTGTTTCGTTCCAATCTTGAATCCCAGCGAGAACTGCTTCAGTGCTTTACAGTAATTTATTCAAAGATTTTGTTCATATAGTCAATAATGTCTGATACGATATATTTCTGAACTCCACAATTACTACGCTTTTTTTCTGCATTCCTTGTCATGATACTCACTGTGTACACTGCCACAAGACTCCATCTCGTTCAACCTTCCAGCATTTCGCTGACAACAGCTTCAGATGTTGAACTTTGGGGAGTTAACTCCAAGCTAGCAACTGATTTCTTTCAGCCGCCCTTAAAGTGCATTTGAAAAAGATGTGTAGGGCGCCATCGTCTTCTCTCGTATGGCAGTGAAGACATGTCGAGGCAGTTACCTTCCCCATTTACTATGCTTGAGACAGAACAAATGGTTCTGAGAGATCCTCATCAGTGAATATCTTTTGGCCATATATTATTATCAACTTAAATTGCGCAATTACATTGTTAGTTTTGAAAATGCTCAAGTAATTTGCTACGACTGTACGACTGACTTACCGAGGAGTGGCATCAAAACGATTTTTAGATAGCAAACCTAAATAACTCCAAGATGCCATCAAAACTTCAATAAGCATAACATTCACAGTTTCGATTCGATTTCGATTGGATTTTGATTTCAGTTCAAATGTCGAGGGTCGTAATAGGTACTTGGATAATGAAGTTTCGAGATTGTCAACTACGCGTCGGATCACCTATTCAGTTGTGTTATGGAAACTAGGAAACTTCATGCCCCACACCCACTTGGCAGACTTTTTCTCTTTTTTTCGAATTGGCGTATTCGTTTTCTAGATTCCTTTTTGAGCTTCTTGAGCAACGAAGGACCAAATTTCGTTATGAACTCTCGGATAGCGATTTTAGAATCGAATGATACCAGTTACAGCTATACAGACAAATAATTAACAGTTGTGTAATAATTTGCAGGGTTTTTAGGTTTTGTGTAGATGGTGTCCTGCCCTCATGTTAACCGAGAACGTCGAAAGTTATTCAAAAAACCTCAAGACAACAACGATGGATAGAACTCGAGGCGCCGGCCTAAATGACCTCCTTCGCCAAAGGACTTTAACTTTCACCTCCGTTCCTGTTTCCTGTCAATCTATTTTCAGGTGTTGCTCGAGGGGATCGTTATTTCCAAGTTGATAAGGACGAGGGTTTTCGACAGTATGAAAAGGCCAAAGTTCGACAATCGGGGTCCAACAAAGCGTCTCGATCTAACCGTCGAATGAAAAGTGAACTTGGCTACATATCGGGAATAAACCGCTTTAACTGAGAGCTCTCCAAAATAATTCCATTTCATAATAATTATTGTATTGTTGATCGACATCCGTTCAACTAGACCTATCACATCAATCTTATCGTGAACAGTTTAGTTAAGTTCGTTTAGAGTGGTATATTTTATCAATGTTCCTCATATAAATTATTCTCGAGGTGATAGATACGGATAATTGGACTTTAGCGAATTTTCAAGGAAAATGAAACTATTGCGATAGACTCAATTTTTAGCTTTTTGAATTTTTTAGGACGTCCCACATAAGACTTGGGCTTCCTTGTATGATTATTCTGGGGTGAAGTTGGACAACACTCAACAGAAGAAAATAACCACATACTAATCCGTTTTAGACCATTCTCAATCCAAATCCGCAAAAAAAAACATAGGTGAATGTCTGTGTGTATGTTCTCAACCGATTTTTAAGACGTCCCACAGTATGACTTGGGCGTCCTTATGCGATCGATCTGGGGTAAAGTTGGACAACATTCAACAGAAAAAAATAACCACACAGTAATCCGTTTTAAACCATTCTGAATCCAAATCTGCGAAAGAAACCATAGGTGTATGTCATTGTGTGTTTGTGGCAAAATCTTGTGTCGTCTGCACAGACCTTAGTTCTCGACCGATTTTTCTGGTTATTTCTTTGTTCGACGCGGAAAACCATCTAGTTGTGCACTACGTCGCCGGAATTTCGAATTTTGCCTTTTAAAAGGGGGGGGGGGAGGAGGATTAATGTTTAAAAAACGTGCGTTTGCGGGCATAATCTTGTAAACTCTGCCCAGGCCTCAATTTCCAACCGATTTGCGCGTTTCTTTTTTTTGTTTGACTCAAATAACTTCCAAATTGTACATGATTTCACCAGAGTATCTAAATTCGCAAGGGGAGAGGGCGAGTGGGGGGGGGGGGTAATATTCACAAAATATCCGATTTTTCAATATTTCGGTTCCTTTACTGCTTACTGATAGGGTGTGCGCCTGGGTAGGAAAAACTGTTTATTGTTATTTTTAATCTAAGGTAGACCTCATTCTGAAAATTTTGGTACCAACCGCGACCTTCTAGCGTGTGTAAATCTTTTTCTATGAATTTTTAAAGTTTCGACCGTTTATGACGTCACAGTGGGCGCCCAGGCGAGAGGGGCGCTTAATTAATTAGGGATTCCGATTTATTAGGGAGGATTCCGATGGGTTTTTGGTTGTTTCACTTTGAATACAGACGTGAACTTCTACGAACTGTCTACCAGTACTCATAGATGAAAGTTCAACGGTACGACGTATGACCGCTTTGGTGCCAGTCTAGATCATAGTTTTTAAAATGCTGTTCAAATTCGATCCCGCTAGAAATGTTGTGGTGGCTAAGAGCGAGGGAAGGGGGGATTTATTACTCAAAATACTAACCAAATTACATTTAGTGTAACATTTTAGTGCTGGAAGAAGGTAAATAATGCGTGTTTTATCGCTCACCTACTGGTTGAAATTGACCTAATGCTTATTATCCAATGGGACGTCCCCTGGAATGCATGCATTACTAAACAATATGTTTTTTCTCTGAAATCCATTTTGAAACATTCTAAAACGATTTTTGAGTATAACGATATATGTGCCACTCGAAAAAATAACTGTGTATCTAAATGTTTCGCAAAAATTTTATTTTTTAGCTCTATGTTCATGTAAATTTGGCCATCCTAAGGGTTCCAAATTTAAAAAAAAACCAAACTACTTATTTCTCAGAAAATTGAATATTGCCTTGTCAGGCTTCATATACACATGTAACTATTAAAAGTAACGTTGTTGAAGCAACAGTTCGTCGCGTGATTGATCATAGAGCAACTTAGAATGGGAATTGTTGAGCAACCCGAGACCGGTAATAAGTTTCATAATATTCTTACACACGTAAACCTCCTCAGTGTCTATAACAGGCTTCACCCAGATCACTGCAGGCCAGAGGCCAATGCTCCTTTGGTCGTTCAACCTCTCATGAGCCGCGGCCAAGTAAAGTCCCCGAGCTGACTTTCTCCCTGACTCTGGGAAAGTGAGGAGCGAGGTCTCGAAAAGGCAGGAAACAACTTCTATGCAACGCGTATTTCATTACAAGAATATAAGTGGATGTTTCTAACACCGATTGTATGAAAATCGACCTGTCAGCATCCAGGGATATCGGGGATGATTCATTTTGCCAAATTTATGAACGAATCTTCAGTATTAACTGTAGCTTGAGTTGAATCAGTGAGTTTTTCATGCTGAAGTCTTCACTATAATCAAATTTTACCAGAGATACAGCTGTGAATGATGAAGAGCAGTATTATCTCATGATTTTCATTGAAGTGGCAAATTGATGGCAGAATTTGATAAGTGTTCTCCCCATTTATAGTCACAAATGTCGACAATATGTGACTAGTTTCCAGTCAGAGTTTCTCACAAATGGGCACAGTTTGCCTTCTGCCAGTTATTGGCACTAGCAGGAGATTGCAATGGGGAATCTCTGAAGAAATTATTGACAAGAGATTTATTTCTTCGACTGTTTTTCCGAGAGTGAACTGCTCACTTCTTGCAGAGTATTTCTTTTTTTGTTTAATGTTTAACCCTTCCTGTATAAATACTTAAATCTGAACGAATGGTTGAAATTAGAAGGGAGGTAAACAATTTTAAGAAGCGGACTCATTCCATTTCTGAATTTTAACGTAGCAAATCAACTAAAATGTTGAATGTGTCACAATGAGTTCTATTGTTCCAAAACTTATATATGTGGTTTTGTGTTGAGTTCAAATTTGCTGTGTTAGTCAAGTTTTTCCGAGAATGGGCATTAACGTTAATATGTTGAAAAGATGAGGAAATTCGTCTACGAGGTTGTTACCCCCTGGACTTCTGTTGAGACTGAAATGCCAGAGACTTTTCACCAAACCAGAATAGTTATTTTGCAATTTTGGATGAGTTAAGAACTACTATAGAATGGGTGCAACGTAAGTGTTGAAACCGTCCAATCTTTTGAATATGTCCCTGGAAGTATTCTGGCTTCAAAACAGCAGCCAACCTTACAGTAAGCGCACTTAGCTAATTTTGGGGTTAGGTTTGGTGATCAAGATGAAACCTGGGTTCCACACGAAGTGACGATCCTTAAAATTCGAGAACTCCAGTATAGCCCAGTAAATAGAGGGGTCCGAACATTACCCCGGGGATGAATTGAGAACAAGAGAGACTTCGTACGGGTATGGATAGCATAATTGGGACGGATCGCCGAAAAGCTAACGGGGATGGTCGCCTTGATTATTGGACGGCGGGGATGGATCGCCGGTTCCCCCTTTTAAATTTATTATGCATCCCAGTAAATAGAGGATCCAAAGTTGGATAGAGCTTGCAAAAAATGGAAAGATATATTTTTTCTAGGACCCTTTGGCATAGAGTGGGTATGGAGAAACCAAGTTTTCGACCTCGAAAGTCCTTGGGAAAACTTTTGGTGGGCTGAAAACAACGAAATTTTCGGACTTTTTTCAGTTTTTCTCTTTTTACGCCTGAACGACGCATCCTAGCGAAATATTGACCATATACATAATGAAAGATCATTAAATTCTGCGTCGAATGAACTGGTCAAACTTGGTCAAGTTGTGATGAGATGTTCTTCTTCTCCTTCTTTCTATTTCATTATGTACTTTCATTATGTGCTAGTATAATATACTAGTACCATACCATGTACCATTAAGTACTAGTATATTATACTAGTACCATACCATATACCATATTATGGTCAATATTTCGCTAGGATACGTCGTTCAGGAGTAAAAAGAGAAAAACTGAAAAAAGTCCGAAAATTTCGTGGTTTTTAGCCCACCAAAAGTTTTCCCAAGGACTTTCGAGGTCGAAAACTTGGTTTCTCCATACCCACTCCATACCAAAGGATCCTAGAAAAAAATATCTCTTTTCATTTTTTGCAAGCTGTACCCCACTTTGGATCCTCTATTTACTGGGATGCATAATAAATCTGAAAGGGGGAACCGGCGATCCATCCCCGCCGTCCAATAATCAAGGCGACCCATCCCCGTTAGCTTTTCGGCGATCCGTCCCAATTATGCTATCCATCCCCGTACGAAGTCTCTCTTGTTCTCATCATCCCCGCGGTAATGTTCGATACAAATTGCGATCAAATGAAACTACAATAAATTGAAACAGTAATATGTTATAGTAAAAATACCTACATAGGGTATAGCCAGCAATCGTTATAAATTAATAAAATGAAATTAGTTATGACGATAAAATATTCCACCAAACTTGGTGCTAACCCGCTTAACGTAGAGGTAAAGGTCGTCTTCGGGGGTGGCTAGCGAGCAGTGTCCTAATCCACCTGGATTTTTTACGGGATTTCTTGGGCAGGATTGGTTTTGTCGAAAGGAAATAATGTTATTTCCTAATAATGTTATCTTAGTCTTCCTGGCTACCAAGATGATTGTGTACATTACCTACTCGATTCCACAACTGCTGTACTGACGGTTTTAAGGTACGCCTTGCACTTGCACTCATTTACATTTTCGTTTACCGGGATGGGTTGATGAAACGGCTTTCCACTCTCCGGGGAGGGGTCGCCGCTTTCAAAGCGCCGCCAATTGCACCTTTTGCTTTTTCGGGCATGGGTCGCCTGTTGTCCTTTGAAAGCTTACTCTAAGTTAGTTCCAAGTCAGCGGTCGAATGCTTCCTGGGAAACATTCCCAACCCCTCCTTCAGAAGATTGATTCATACAAATGATGACAGCTCCACAGATTCTTGGTTGCAACCTATAAGATATGGCAATGAGTATAGTGAAGCGATTCCATCATAACATAACACCAAGATTCCAGGGAAAGTAGAACTCCATTATGATAACTCCTGTTGGAACCTGATGAGGGATACGTCGAAATGAGTTGAAAAATACGAAGAGCAAAAAGCAAGATGATGTGTCATGAATTCTAGTGTTGACTTCAGGATATGGCCCTGAATCGAATGGCCGTTGGGTCGAAAATAAGTTCCACCTAAGTTTTTTGAAAATGCGTACACCTTTCTAGAAACGGCAAGTGATAATAAATCAACAAGAAAAATCCTTTCATGACCACCTATTGAACTTAAATCTGAAAAAAAGTTATATTTTGCAGAGTTGTGTAATAAGCAGGTCTTGAAGGACATCCTCTCCACAACACACCACAATGAAAGATCCTAGCTGCTCCCAGAGGTTGCGATATACCTCAACGCATGCAAGAAAGCTGCGCAACTGCCTGTAGAAGGCTGGCGGTGCCAGGAGAGAGATGGACCGGGGAAAGGGAAAGAATTCCCTTCCATATTCAAAGGTCGACGAACCGTCTTCCGAAGCTGCCGCGATGGCACGTTCTGGAGGTTCCTGAGGCGGACTTCGTAAAAAGCCGGTCTCACTTTCCTGGTGTCACCGCTGGTTACTAAGAATCGTCTCTGTTCTAGGAAAGATTGACTTCTTACAAGATGTGAATGTGATGCATCCACTTGAAATGAAGGACGAGTTTTCTAAGCAACAATAAGGGCGTCAGAGCAACACCCCACATCGTCATTTTGACAGCTTTTCAAGAGAGCAAAAAATCATCTGCCAATGATTTCCTTCTCTCAATTTCATGCACCATAACTATATTTGTGCTCTCCAGATTCAAATGACCAATCTCTATAGACTTTCGGAAAAATATCAAGAAAAAACCTTTTCCACGCAAAAAAAGTGACGTTATTGACCGTCAGAGCAGTGACAGTTTAGAGACAGTTGAACGGCGTGAGCACAATTGAAATTTTGCAGAATTTAATTTTTATTTTACTACAATTTGTCTTTCTTCATTCGACTTACAATTACCAAGAAACACTGTTCGGAACAAGTTCGAAAAACTGCGTTTGAGAGACGATATAACGAACATATTGTTATCTAGAGACAAGTTGAGTTATCACGAAAACGCCGTACAATACAAGTGTTTCCTTCAAAAAGGTTATAAGAGTGGCCAGATTTAAGAATTTACTCTAATCCGAGAGTTGTTTCAAGGTATAGGGCTTAATTAGGATATTATAGCTCCATTTACATTCATTTTTGTTATTGAGTTCAAATCTTTATAAAACTCTACCAAATAACTTATTGATTATTATTCATTCTTTGTTCCAGGTATGTGCACTCTTCCTCTGGTCTATATGCGTCCAAAATGGTAAGAATGGTAACTTATCAGAGAACCTTTCATTGTGGTATCAGTCAAAACCGTAGATTCAGGTCGAAAGCGAAATCGTTGAAAAGGGTTAAAACTGACGTCTCACGCCTTCAGGTATATTTTTGGTCGAATGAAACGGCCGATTGGAATTTTCTCGATTGGAGGGTTGGAAAATCGGATGAATTTGTTCATCATCAGAGTTCTGCTCGCTCTAATAATTTGACTGGTCATCAATCACTTTGTTCGCGTAATTTACGATTTATTTAAGAGACATCGGCAGTCGATGAATCATGGCAGGAAAAAGCTGCATATTATTGGACAACGGTTTATAATTTTTCCGTTATTAGTACCTACTAACCATATTGTCGCAGAAAGTTAACAATCAAGTTTATTTCAACAGTAACTAACGCCAATAACGTCGAAATCAGACAGTTGTGGGTGCCTTCATAACGATTTTGATTCTTCGTTGTTCAGGATGTACAACTGAGTGAGATAAATGAAAAAATCGAAGAAATGAAAAAAGATCTTCATCAGCTGAAATTGGAACGGAGATTTGGCCCAGTTCCATGTGTAAATACTGCATTCTAACGAGCGAACTGTGAATTAGAACCTTCTAAAGATCGCTAGGTTCGCGGCTAGCCAGTTGTAAATATTATGTCTGATTAATTTCTCATTATTTCTCAAGCCCTACAGGGGGCCAAGGTTTGGTGAGCTCTGGGTGGTAGAATTTGATTCTAAAAATTGAGCATTATATCAAATTTATGAAAAAACGCTAGTGAACATTCATTTGCAAAACACGTTCGTGTTTCTGATTAATATTTTTCCAACCTTAAGACCTTATAATAGCTCAAGGGTTCAGTTTTAAAAATTACTATTTCAAAATGAGAGAAGAATGATATTTCCAAAAATGTTTGGCGAAATTGGCGTTTTTGGTTTATTATTTTCAATAGTGAACCTTTGGAATCGACCAAGAAAATTTTTTTTTTAACACCCCCTCAAAATTTAATGGTCTACGTTTCAAGGTACGTAGAATCCAAAAATCGAATAAAAATTAGGCCGTCCGTCCGCCGTACTTCGTACGCGGATGAAATTTGGTGTGTAGGCTCCATTTGGGGTCTAGTTGTGCCCCGAAGATTTTGGTTAATGTAGGTCACTTCTAAGGGTTCAAAAATGAATTTTGAAATTTTGAAAACGCCCAAACTCAAAACATTTTGATATATAGATATTGTTTTTCCTTCAATTTAAGATAGTATAGAATTTTTTGAGACCACGCGGAGCCCTGTAGGACAAACCTTCGTTCGCTCGCTACGAGAATTTAAGGGTTGGACGTACGATAAATCAGAAACACGAGTCTGAATCGCAAAAGAGGCCTAATCTCCGTTCAAATTATAGCTGACCGAAATACGATCGATGTTTTTCTTCATGTTGGACGGTTGGCGGCTTTGCAGAGGAGTGATCTTGTAGAAAATAGTAGAAACATAATAAACCATTGTGTAATAATTTGCAGCGTTTCAACATTGCAGCTCTAATTAAATTGTTCCTTATTAGGTATAAGATAATGACGATGACCTTAGTGGGGTGGGACCCCAAATGGAGCAAGTTTAATTTTTCTGCCGGAGCCCAATTTCGGTTCATGATAACTAACGAAAATGCTGCGTCATTTTCATGCTGGGTCATGACAAAATGGTCGTGATCGTGATCATAATATCGATACCTCTGCGCCCAAAGGGCCAAACTGCTTCCGGAACTACTATTTCTAAAACGCGAACGATTGTAGCGAGGCCAGTGTACATGAAGTCAACTAGGTTTTTTTTGTAATTGGTCCAAAATCTATGTAAGATTGAATTCCAAACCGTTTTTTAATCATCCGCAATTTGTAATATTAAGAAAAAAGATAAACTGGGAAGAGGTCCAGTTTGGCCCTATGGGCATAATTTGACCTTGAGATCTGTGAGCGACAAGGGGCCAAACTGCCAGTTTGGCCCTAAGGTTTGCGACTTTCCTTCAACTGGAAATTGCTCTGGTCAATCTGCAATTTCTTCTTCAATTAATACATCAGTTGAAATTAAACGTTAATAAATTATTATAATTAACTACCCATTTTTACAACTCTCTGGGTATTTTGTACCTGTCCAATCACTTATATTTTCGTCTTTCTTTGAAACCCCGATTTTAACTCACGTAGGTATGGTTGAATAGTGCCATTCTATTACCAAAACACAGAAATTAAGTAATTTCTGAAACACGGATAACGAAATTTTAATTATTCCAATAGTAAATGAACAGCATAGCATTTGAAACAAATCTAAAAATCATTGATTTTATCGTCATCTATTCAGCATTCTCCTCTTCATTTGTCTCAATGAGCTCATCACGTATGTTGAGCTTATTCTTCATCTGGAAGTATTCTGCGTGGTACTGGTGAGGAATCGCCCCTTTGGTACACAAACTGAAGGAAAAAGCAGGAGTGGTCACATTGACACAACTGGACGGCAAGAAAATTATCATTACACTTGACAAGTTACCTATCTTTCTGGTGTTCAGACTTCAACTCAATTGATTCAATGCAATTCGATTGATTTAGTTGTTTAACTGAATCGTCTGTACCTAAGCAAACATCAGGACTTGAAAGAACGAACTCGATTCTGCCAAATCTTACTGATTCAAGAGCCATAAGTCATAAAAAATATTCTAGTCAATTTAATCGAAACTATTCGAATAATCATTATAATATAATGAGGTATAATGGTATGAAGGTATATTATACCTCTCTCAGTTGTTGTAGGGCCCGAAAAACCATGAGCTGAGATCTGGTTGAGAACACTTTCCCTTGCTTCCCCCTTCGAGTTCTAGCCATCGTTTGAAATCACCTTTTCCAAAACCACATTCGAGAAAGAACGAGTGGAGGGAGAATAGATTGTACTAAAGACAATCAAAAGAAACGCCTGCCAAGTGGTTGTGGCACATAGCTTCCTCGTATCCATAACCCAATTGTAGGTATAGTTGATCCGATACATAGTACTAGTCTCAAAAAACATCGATCTCTAAGTACCTTGCACTACCTTCATAGAGGACTATCTACACTCCAATTTGAACAATCCTGAGAAATTTCGCCGACATTGGATGAAAAAGTAGAAGTTATGACAGTTACAAATATTTCACGTTTGAACATGTGAAAGTTATGGCTGGTACAACGAAATACACGTTTGCACATGCGCAGTAGCAACTATTAGTCTGTGGGCGATGATTTTTATAGGGGACCATCTACACGATATTCCGTACAATCCCTGAAATTTTCATTGAAATCGGATGAAAAATGTAGAAGTTATGGGTGCGCAAGGATTTCATGACAGGCACACGGACAGACAGACAGACACGGAACCAAAATTGTTCAGAAAGGTCCGAAACGAGTGGAAACTTTGTTTCTGGAGAACATTTTTTTTAAAACTTGAAAAGTGAAAACAAAGCTTCCCCTACCTTGGTGGACTCGAACGCAAAAACTGATGGAAAAACAATACCTTTACATCAGAATATTTTGAGTTACGGCGTTTTCAAAATTTCAACCGTTATTTTTCAACCCTTGGAAGTGACCGACATCAACCAAAATCTTCGGGGCACAACTAGACCCCAAATGGAGCATACATACCAAATTTCATCAAAATCGATCAATGCTAAGTGGGGAAAGTGCCGCGTACGGCGGACGGACGACCAAATTTTTATTCGATTTTTGAATTCTACGTACCTTGAAACGTCGACCAACAAATTTTGAGGGGGCGAGGGGTTAAAAAATGGTTTATTGGTCGATTCCAAAGGTTCATTATTGAATATAATATAACAAAAACACAGGATGGAACAAGTTGGTAGGTAGTGGACGTGAACATAATAAAGGGTCAGAGATCGATTTTCTAGTCAGTTGTTGTGGTTCTGTGCCATTATATTTGTCTCTGACACGCAAATAGCAATCAGAGTAGTTTGTGGCTGCGTTTTAGTTGGTAAGATCAGCAGTTTGGCCCTATGAATCACGTAGATGGATGCAGTTTGGCCCTAATCACTTTTCGTTTAAATTCCAGTTTGGCCCTTCGGACTTCTGACCTTGAAACCGATTTCAGTTTGGCCCTTTGAACAAGAAAAAGCAGTTTGGCCCTTTGGGCGCAGAGGTATCGATATATCGTTAAGTACCTAATACCTGCATTCCAGGGGACGTCCCATTGGATAAGAATTAGGTTAATTTAAACCATTTGGTAAGCGATAAAACTGTTTCACTCTACGTAATTTATTTAGTATTACAGGCAAGAAATAGTCTTCTCCCCCTTCCCCCCCACACCATCATCTACCGTAATATTTCTAGCGGCATGGGAGCCTCGAGTTTGAAGTGTATTTTAAAATCCATGATCTACGATACCCAACATGCGAATTCGAGTTCACCCCCTCCTCCTCCAATAGTGCCAGTCTGGGACCAAAGCGGAAATACGTCGTAACGTTGAACTATTATCTGTTGGTTTTGTTAGGCAGTCCGTCGAAGTTCACATCCGTATTCGAGGTAAAATACAAAAAGTATATATAAAATAAAATAAAAATAATAAATAAATAAATAAAATAACACGAAATATGCGGTTTATGGTGCCTTGGCACCACTATTAGTCCTATGGTAGTACAGAGAATAACATGGACATGGTTCTATGGTATGGAAATCCGGAGACATAATGAGAAATTTTCCGCAATTTCAAAGCTTGGGTCCAAATAGTAAGCTCTAAAGGATCCGAAATATTGTAAAATCGGATATTTTGTGAATATTATCTCCCCACTCGCCCAATGCTAATTTTGATACTTTGGTGAAATTGTGCAACTGGGAATATTTCCGAGTCGAACAAAAAAAGAAACACGCTAGACTGTTGGAAATAGAGGTCTGTGCAGAGTTTACAAGATTATGTCCAAAAACCCACTTTCTTTGAGCATTAACCCCCCCCCCCCTCCTCTTGAAAGGCAAAATTCGAAATTCCGGCGACGGAGTGCACAACTAGATAGTTTTCCGCGTCGAGCAAAATAGCCAAGTAAATAGAGGAGTCCGAGCTTGCAAAAAATGGAACAAGAGATATTTTTTCTTGGATCGTTTGGTGTAGAGTGGGTATGGAGAAACCAAGTTTTCGACCTCGAAACCCCTTGAATAAACTTTTGGGAGGCTTAAAACCACGAAATTTTCGGATTTTTTTCAGTTTTTCTCTTTTACGTCTGAACTACGCAACTTAGCGAAATATTGCCCGTATAGTTGGATTCAGAACGGTCTAAAATGGATTAGTGTGTGGTTACTTTTTTCTCTGTTGTGTTGTCCAAATTTACTCCAGATCAAACGCATAAGGACGCCCAAGACTTACTGTGGGATGTCCTAAATATGTAATTGGTATGTAACTAAGTTGTTTACTGTTTAGTACAACGTTTTTCTTGGATACTAAATTATCGTATTCATGAGTGAACTAGGTATTTCATTATGTTACTAATCACGCTACTCTAGTCCAGAAAAATATGAGGAGGGGCCATTGTTCATTCATTCTACCGTGAGGAGTTTCCTAATCATGTTAGAATGAATGGACTTATGATTCCTCTCTTGAATTTAGATTTTACTTAGCATATTCCCTTACCTACTTATGATATCTGTTGCAGATGCCTACTCAATCCTTGGCGATTAGTATATTTTTCTAACCTAACGATAGCACTTTCGCCAGTCCCGCTTATCTTAACGACGGGTTAATGTCGATGTTCGAATTTCCTTGAGAAAAACACATTCGTATCACCTGAATTCTTTGAACCGAACGAACGTCCTTGGGATGGTTAATTTATGTCCTGATGGCTTTCTGACCTTGTCGTCACTAACCAACCAACGTGAGGTTGCGCTCGTTCATTAGTTCATTAGATGAGACCACATTTATTATTGGTTTATCATTTTCAATAATGAACCTTTGGAATCCACCAAGAAAAAAAGTTGTTCAACACCCCTCAAAATTTGTTGGTTTACGTTTCAAGGTACGTCGAATCTGAAGAGAAATATTGTTTTTCCATCAATTTAAGATAGATAGAATTTTTAGAATTTTTTGAGACCACGCGGAGCCCTGTAGAACAAACCGTTCGCTCCCTACGAGAATTTAAGGGTTGGACGTACGATAAATCAGAAACACGAGTGTGAATCGCAAAAGAGGCCTAATCTCCGTTCAATGTTAGCTGACCGAATGCGATCGATGTTTTTCTTCATGTTGGATGGTTGGTGGCTTTGCAGACGAGTGATCTATATAGAAAAATAAAAAAACCATTGTGTAATAACTTGCAGCTTTTTAGGTACTAGGTATTACTTTTACTTCTACTTTCCTGTTTTACAAACGAAAACTACAACTATTGTTCAAAGATTGACATGAACATTAATTTTATCCACTCATATTATAGCTTTTACGTGTCAAATTAAAGGTTTTCCGAAACATAATATAGGGTTTCCATTTCTACATACAGGTTTTCCATTTGAAAATAAAAATACATTCACTGTGGGTCTGATCGGAGAGGCAGTTCGGAACCAAACCGGAACTGAAAAGGGGAGGGGATAGAGGCGAATGGACTCCTCCGAACTCCTTCAAGCCCCTCTGAATCGTTCAGGACTGCCTCTCCGAACAAACCATGTACCACTTCACTAACGAGTTCACGGACTGAAACACTTAATGAAAACAGGACAAGCACAGCCTGGTCCATTCTCAATCGACATAAATTTCCTATTCCTTATGCATAAGCAGGAAATTTCTGCCGCATGCATTCCTTCTTTATGTAATCCTTATCGCGCGTGTGTATCCCTTCTTTCTGTAGCGTATTCTAGCAATCGATTCTCCCCCTTTTTCACAACTAACGTTTTGATCTTGCTGCGATGCAAAAATCTTGAGAAATTTGAACATGGATTAATGACAAACAATTTAAACAATCAAGGCTTTGTGAAACGAATAATTACGAAGCAATATTTTTGTAATGGGATCCTAATGGGAAATCGACAGGCGAGACCAACATTTGGGAAACATTTGTGATGAATTATGATTTTCGTACGACAATGATTGCATCATTCAGTTTCCCCGAAACAAGTAATTGATGGTATCAAAATTGTTCAGTAAGCTCAAAAACGCTAAATTTGGAAGATCCAGCTAGGAACCTATAATTCAGAAAATAAGACGTCGTGCATGATGTCAGAATAAACAGTTTGTGAAGTAATTCAAGTGCCCCTTCAATAAGCTTTCTGGAATACTACTAGATTGTGAAGAACTTTTGACCCTAAAATGTCTATTGAATCTGAAGAAATGACGGAAAAATCTCATTTTCCGTGAAGGACGCTGCTATAAATAAGCGACTGAAACTCGCAGGGTTAAAAAGATACGACCCCCTCCTTAATAGCCCCGACTGAAAGGGAGGGTGAAATGGGTCGGGGAAAACATGAATTATTCAATGAAATTTAACTCCACGGTTTTCACGAGTGGAGGGAAATGCCAGAGTTGTCAAGGAACTCAGTGGAACAGGGCGGGCGTTTACCATGAGGTTTTATTCGGAAAAGTAATTTTGACTTTGTATTATGCGGTACCTTCAGAAGTTGAAAAGGGAAGTTCGATTATTCGTGGAGTGACGGGCGAAAGCAAAGGGAAATTACTTGGGAAAACTTCCAGGTTTGGAGTCGAAACGATTCCTACTCTTAAATATTAAGACAGGTTGAGCATTATTACAACATCGTGTGGGAGTCGTCTGCCGTTAAATTAAATAATGTTACCTCTTTCGTATATTTCATTTCAGAGCTTTTTGAACCATTTGGGGAACTAGTGTTGGTAAAAAAAAGGTAATATTTCATGGGAGGTCATTTTTGTTGTGAGTACGAAAACGGTTCTGGTTGTACTCTTCCTTCTTGCTTGTTGTTCCATATTCTTCTGGCTTTTTAGTGTTGAATTACTTTTTCAGAATTGAAATATAGTTGCATTGGGTGCAGTTTCCAATAAAAGTGGGTGTTCGCTGTTATTTATTCTTGACTGATACTGTTTCGACATCCTAGAAAAATTGACTTATACTATTTTTAACATACATCATTGCACTTTAAAGTAGTTAGATTGCAAGAGAGTTCCAAAACGTTAACCTTTTCTTGATTATTCACTGTATTTGTTGAAAATCAAACGAGGATTTGATCGATAAAACAGGGGCATGACGAATTTATTTTTAAAAAATGTTGGTGAAACACGAGTGAAAATGTTTATAATATCCAAGAGATCCAGAGAGGAATGCTGAGTTGTGAGAAATGTAAGGATCCTGGAGCACCACCGTAGGCTTCAAGTCCAAGCTAAAATTAACCCGCACTGGAGTTCGAGGTGTTTTTGGGAAATCTCTGTGGGACTACTGAGTACAAATGAATGGTCGAGATCGAGTTCCACACTTACCAGCAGTAAGAGGTAAAGTCGCTCATTTTGGGCTCATGAAGCCGAAATTTCACGGTCTCTCAGAATCTTGGTTGGGAATAACAATCTGAGATCCTCCGTGATCATTAGATTGATCTTAATGTGCTCCTTTGATTTCTTGGGGAGTCTCTCTCGGACTCCTGAGTACAAATGAATGGTCGAGATCGATCTCTATCCTGATCAGATATTTGAGTTTAACTAGCTCGTTTGAGCCCCACGAAGCTGAAATTTTACAGCCTCGGAGGATCTGTTGAGTACAGAATGACAAACTGAGCTCCTCCCTGATCAGCTGGGTGAGCTCCGTTCACTTCTTTATACTCTATTTTACTGGAAGTTTAAAATAGTTCCTCTCTTAAATTGGTCTAAGTACAATTTGCGTACGTTTAGTAGAAAGTTTGCTGACTCCACCAAGATGAATTTTGGCGGGCTTCGTCTAGGGTATTATGAAATTTCATTCTTCAGTGATATTTCAGTCACTGGACGTTCTCTGAGGGTCAGTCCTCGTATGCAGCCCAAGAAGTGACAATATTGTGTAAATGCGACGAGTCTGTACTCACTGAATATCCAGTGAAACTTTCATTCGGGAGGATACATAAATGAGAGTACAAGGCGTGGGTGGTGCAGCTAGGATGTGAAACGCCATGTGCCAGTTTCGTAAGCATTCAACATTCGAACTTTTATGTGGGATTAACTACTTCTCCATTCTCGCTTTTACTGCTCCCAGACGCATACGTGGAGAAGTAATAGGATAGTTCCCCTCCCACGCAAGGCAAGGGCGACAACCTCACTACCCGAGAGATGGTTCAACTATCTCAGTTTTGTCTGATCATTATATCTTTCAAAAAAATCATCAATAAAGATACCTAGTTACCCGAATGGTGATTTCCTGATGTTTCATTTCGATTTTTCAACGGAAAGACCTCTGTAACCTCACCCACACTGCGCCATCTCTTAAGGCGAAGTGTCCTCGATTTGAATACGATTTTGCTTCCTAGCCTACCAAGGTAGCAGAAGCCTTTTTTTCTCTTTTCAAGGTTGAAAAAAAAAGTCTGCCAAGTGGGTGTGGCACATAGCTTCCTCGTATCCATGAACCGATTATATAGATGATCCGATGCATAGTTGTTAATCTCAAAACACCAATCTCTAAGTACCATCCACTACCCTCATAGGGGTCCATCTACACGCTAATCTGGACAATCCTAGAAAATTTCATCAAATTCGGATGAAAAATTAAGTGAGTAGATGTTGTGATTGGATCAAAAAAATACTTAGCCTCGGCTGGGATTCGAACCCGCGACCCCTGGGGGGCAGTTGAAGTTACGGCTGTTACAAGGAATTCACGTTTGCGCATGCGCAGTCCCTTCTAACAGTCCGGGGATGATGATTTTCATAGGGGACTATCTACAACCTAATCCACATAATCCCTGAAAATTTCATCAAAATCGGGTGGAAAATGTGGAAGTTACGGCCGTTACAAGGAATTCACGTTTGCGCATGCGCAGTCCCTTCTAACAGTCCGGGGATGATGATTTTCATAGGGGACTATCTACAACCTAATCCACATAATCCCTGAAAATTTCATCAAAATCGGGTGGAAAATGTGGAAGTTACGGCCGTTACAAGGAATTTACGTTTGCGCATGCGCAGTCGCTTCTATCAGTCCGGGGATGATGATTTTCATAGGGGACCGTCTACACACCAACCCGCACAATCCCTGAAAATTTCATAGAAATCGGACAATAACTTCGTATAGTTATGGGCGTTACAAGGAATTCATGACAGACACACAGACAGACAGACACACATACAGACAGACACGGAACCAAAATTGTTCACAAAGGTCTAAAACGCAAAACGCGAGTGGAAATTTTGATTTTGGAGAACTTTTTTTTTCGTCCTTGAAAAGTGAAAACAAAGCTTCCGCTACCTTGGTAGACTCGGAAGCAAAAATTGGACTCGGGAGCATTCCTAAACAATATTGGTTCCGTGTCTGTCTGCCTTGAAACCTAACGAAGTTATTGTCCGATTTCGATGAGATTTTCAGAGATTGTGGAGATTGGGGAGTTGATGGTCGCCTATAAAAAGCATGGCTTCCTGAGATAGTAGCCTCTGCGCTTGCGCAAACGTAAAATTCTGGTAACAGCCATAATTTCTACATTTTTCATCCGAATTTGATAAAATGTTTAGGGATTGTTTAGATAAGCGTGTAGACGGTCCCCCACGAAAATCATCGTGGCCTCTGCGCATGCGCAACCGTAAAATCCTTGTAACAGCTGTAATTCCTATATTTTTCAACCAATTCGATGAAATGTTCAGGGATTGTGAGGGTTGACGTGTAGATGGTCTGTTTGAAAGTAGTGCAAGGTACTTAAAGATTGATGTTTAGAGATTACCCGTACCCATTAGGCAGACTTTTTAACTTTAAATTCTGCCACAGCCTTGTTTAACCCCGTACCCAATTCCCTGATAGTCTCAGATATTGGGATAAATTCGAAAGACACGTATTAGTGGCGTCTCACCTACCACGTGTCAAGGAAAGAGACGTGTTACTTCGGAGATAACTTTCAACCCCTCGACGTCAAATATTTACCGTGGAAGTCTCATTTATGGACCAGCGGAAGTATCTCTCTACAGCGATAGGGGACCGATCATTATTTATCCCTTTGCCGACACGATCGGGGAGTTTCCTACCCAGAAAAGCTCAACATCGTCTGGCGCTTAGGCGAACATCCTTCCTAAACTGTGGAGCAGAAGAGGAGGGTAAGTGGAGAATCGAGTTTTCCGCCAACCCTCGTGGCACCCGCAGGCATAACAGAGTCCTACATTCACCCTGTAAACAAGTAATATCACCGTAGATCATACACAAATCCTTACACAATGTGTAAGCTAGATATTGGTTATGTCATGACCTAAAATTCAAATTAATATTCATGGATTCGTAAAATTGAATCGTGAACCTATCCTTACAATCGCCTTTAATAGACTCTGTCACTTGTGGGCATTATATAGTTTTTTAATTAATTGAAATATTTTACCGTGGCCAGTTTACCTCTCCTTTGTGAATTCGTCGTTGCAATATCCAGGGTAATTTCTATTTCATTTCTCACAACATACCGTTTTAACGTTTTAATGGTTTTAACGTTCAATATAATTGTCAATCATTATTTTGTATTTTATGTGCGAGTGCTGCTAGTAGTAAGAGAACCATTTCGCTTCTTGTTTGATATCTCATTTCAACATTATTAGTGGCGAACTGGTAGCGGTGGATTTTGTAGCCTCAAAAACTCCTCTTTGGTCATGGAAATTGAAACAATTTACCTGCAACAGAAAACCTTTTTTTTGTGTTCACAGTCTATTGTAATTTTGTGAACTTTCAACGAATGAAAATTGGATATCACCAATACATTGATCGAGTTTTTTTTATATCGAATAAAAATACTTTGCGTCATTCAAGGTTTCACAAGGTTGCTCAAGTCGCATAACTGAGTGCATCTTGAAAAAACGAACAACAATCCCATTTCGGTCAGCTAAAATTTGAACGGGGATTAGGCCTGTTTTGCGATTCACACATGTGTTTTTGATTTATTGTGAATCCAGCACTTAAGTTCTGGTAGGGAGCGATCGGTTTGTCCTACAGAACTCTGTGCGGATTCATTCGGTACTAAAACTTCAATTTTATTTTAAATTGGTGAAAAAACAATGTTTTTATATCAAGGGTTTTTGAGCTAGGGCGCTTTCGAAAATGTCTGGCCTTTTTTCAACTCTTAGAAGTGACTTACATCAATAAAAAGCTTCGCGGCACAACTAGACCCCAAATGGTACACCAAATTTCATCAAATTCTCTCCATGGTAACTATGGAGAAAATTTCATTCGATTCTACGTACCATGAAACGTCAACCAACAAATTTTGAGAGGGTTTAATAATTTTTTTTTGTTCGATTCCAAAGGTTCGTTGTTGAAAATAATAAATCAAAAACGGAGAAGGAAGCAGAGAAAAAATTGCTCGTGTAAAATAAAAGATGTTATTTATATATTCACGAGCAGAACATATTGTTAAGTAATGCATGCATTCCAGGGGACGTCCCATTGGATAAGAGGTTGATCTATGTAAACCAGTTGGTAAGCGATAAAACTGTTTCACTCGACGTATTTTATTTAGTGTTTCAGGCAGGAAATAGTGGCCTCCCCCCTCCCCTCCCCTCACCCTAATCCGCCATAACGTTCCTAGCGGCATGGGAGCCTCGAATTTGAAGAGCTTTTGAAAATCCATGATCTACGACAACCAACATGCAAATTCGAGTTCACCCCCCCCCCCCCTGCCACCATGGTGGCACCACTTTTAGTTCCATGGTGGTAAAGAGAATAATTCATGAAAATCCGAAGGCGTAATGTGAATTTTACCTCAATTTCAAAGCTTGCGTACAATTAATAAGTTGTAAAGGAGCCGAAATATTTAAAAATCGGATATTTTGTGAATATTATCCTCCCACTCGCCCCCTCCCCTTGCTAATTTTGATACTTTGATGAAATATTGTGCAATTTGGAAGATTTTTGAGCCAAACAAAAAAAGAAACACACAAATCGGTAGGAATCTGAGGCCTGGGCAGAGTTTACAAGATTATGCCCGCAAACGTACGTTTTTAAATCATTAACCACCCCCCCTTTCTCCCCCCTTAAAAGGCAAAATTCGAAATTGCGGCGACGAAGTGCACAACTAGATAGATTTCCGCGTCGAATAAAAAAAGAACCACGAAAATCGGTTGGAAATTGAGGCTTGGGCAGAGTACACAAGATTATACCCGAAAAAGCTGTGCAGAATACACAAGATTTTGTCATACACACACATGCGCAAACACCTACACACACACAGACGTACACCTATGGTTTTTTTCGCGGATTTGGATTCAGAATGGTCTAAAACGGATTAGCGTGTGGTTATTTTTTTTCTGTCAAGTGTTGTCCAACTTCACTCCAGATCGATCGCATAAGGACGCCCAAGTCTTACTTTGGGACGTCCTGAAAACCGAGTTGACTTTATTTCTTTACAATTTACAAGTAATCTTATAAAGTACAGAGTAATAAGAAAAGTTGATAACGAAAAGAGAATTTTGTCTCCACAAAAGCCTTTGATGCATTTCTCGGCAATCCAATGTGTAGAGCTTCGCCTAATGCGAAAAATCTCTATAATTTGGGAGGACATCTTCCAAAGCATCTTAAGTATCGGACGTATCTAAATATCTAACGAGTCAAAATATGGCCGTTAGTTGGTTACCGTGAGATCACCGAAGTCGAAGTCAGTTGGCTAGGAAGATTACCTGGATTGGTTACAGCTCATTATGTTTTATACAAGTCTTTTCTATGTGTGAAAAATGAGGTAGAAATCCCCGAAAAATGAGAAGATTCAAGCAGGTTCCGGTTGAGATGAAGTTATTCTCAACAAGGTCCAAGACTCGTCACATGGTGTGGATGAAGCACAATAGATTTCCAAAGCAACTACGTTCCAAGCCAACAATACAACTAATCACACGAGGTCAACTTGACTCACTTAGCATCTCAAAAGGAGTTTTGTTGCCAAATAAAAAAATACCGCCGCTGAGATTTTGCGTAGCACTTCTACCAGAGAAGTCGTGTCTCACTCTCCATACTAGCTGCGAGAAGTTATTGGCATGTACCTACTAAGTGCGCTGAAATGTTAATCAAATGCAAAGTATCCCATAACGCAAGACGCGATCTGCAGATCAGTATAAGAATTACGTAGTGCGATGTTTACATCTTGGGAATGGAAAAAATCTCAGTCCAAATAAACCAGAACTTCTTATATTACTATTTCACGATTTGGAACCTTTTTACACAAATAATTTAGGGTTTGTGTCTGTCAGCGGTTGTCACCAATATTCTCGTCATTTCTTAAGATGGTTCTCAAAAATATGGAGGATAATTAATGACTAACAACACGTCAATCAACTTGTTTAAAAAGAATTCCTCCGAGCTTCAGACTATTCAACAAAATTATATGAAGCAAGATTGCGAAGAAATTGAACTTTTCTTTCTGGTCTCTTACTCCCTTAGGGGAGCATCATAAAACTTCAAAGTCAACCTTTCAGTACTGTTCCGGGTCGTATTTAACCCTACCGAACGGTATTTTAAGATCGTCAGAATTTCTTGAATTGTAGAGGTACCTATGTGGGGCAGCTGCAAATTTATGATGGTGGTCATAGACGTATAAAAGGCTCTCGACAATGTAAATTGCGGGATTTATACTTCCAATGAACTTTCAGAGATTTCATCTTCAAAAAATCAGTTAATTATCTCAGCTACGGAGCTGCAGCATTAGTAGATAACATTCGACTTAAGTTGCGTCTAGTAAAGAAAACACATTTTTTCTTGAATCTCGTCAAAATTAGCTCAGTGGTTGCTGTCTGGCACGCACTGGCGAGAAAGGTGCCACTAAAACTTGAAATGAACGTAATAAACTCCTAATATCATCAACTTTCTCTAATTGAATTGAACATTTCAATACTTTGCTCAACAAGTGTATTTTCTGTGTGTGTTTGCTGGTTCTTTCCTTAAGTATTCGCTCCATTAGGTCTGTTTATGATCAAACCTGGAGAATAGTTGAATTCCATGTGATTCAAGAAGGTCTCAAGATTCGACACCGAAATTCGGCATCCAACTGTTCGGTTTCTTTCTTCAAAACGCTGCAAATTATTTCACAAAAATTTATTATTTTCCTGTATAGATCATTCTTCTGCAAAGATCACAGCTTTGCTATTGTCACTATTTATTTATTTTTTGTTTTTTTACCTACCAACCATAGGTACCTACTAGGGCATTTTTGGACATTTCAACCCTTCATTTCCATTTGAGGTCTACTGGGGGTTGAAATTTTCGAAAATGCAAAATAAACCTTTGTAAAATAATTTTCAGCGTTTTTATTTTTTATTTATTTTTTTTTTACCTACGATACATAGGTACCAGCTGCATACCTTCACACCTTCACAATCAAGTGTATTTAGAAGACCACATTCGATTCGAAAAGTAGGGCATTTCATATGGGAAATTTGATTACTGGTTGCTAAGGAAGCAAAACTGAATACAACTCGTAGAACGAACAGCGATCGCATTAGGGCTGCGACATCGATGAAAAACATCGATGTTTCAATACATCGATATTTAAAAAACCAACCATCGATGTGAACAAAAACATCGATGCCTTGAAATATCGATTTTTTTCAAAACCTTCAATAAATTTTGTTTTAAGCAGAAAATGTATCACTGAGGGTTTCGCCTGAAGCACTGAACTGAATATAATGTAAAAAATAACAACTTCCTTACACTGTGCAGGTGTGTCACTCTTGAGATGTGGAAACTTCCACTATAATTTGAATTTCGGAAACGCATTTGTTCTTGGAAAACGGAATAATATCTCACCAATTATTCACAATGATCAAACTCCTCTTTTCCCAATTGTATGAAAATCGATAAACAAAGTTTGAAGTCGTCCCATACAGAGGCAAAACATATTGTTTAGTAATGCATGCATTCCAGGGGACGTCCCATTGGATAAGCATTAGATCAGTTTAACCAGTTGGTAAGCGATAAAACTGTTTCACTCGATGTAATTTATTTATTATTTTAGATAAGAAATAGTGACCCCCCCTCCCCCCTCACCATTATCCACTAAAACATTTCTAGCGGCATGGGAGCCTCGAATCTGAAGAGCATTTTGAAATCCATGATCTACGATACCCAACATGCGAATTCGAGTTCACCCCCCCCCCCTTCCACTCACCAATGGTGCCAGTCTGGCACCAAAGGGGAAATACGTCTTAACATTGAAGTTTCATCTATTAGTTTTAATAGGCAGTCCGTCGAGGTTAACGTCCGTATTCAAGGTGAAACACAAAAAAAACCCTCGAAATATGCGGTTTATGGTGTCCTGGCACCATGGTGGCACCACTATTAGTTCCATGGTGGCACAGAGAATAATTCATGAAAATCCAGAGGTATAATGAGAATTTTTCCTCAATTTCAAAGGTTGGGTACAATTGGTAAGCAGTAAAGGAACCGAAATATTGAAAAATCGGATATTTTGTGAATATTATACCCCCACCCATCCCCTCCCCTTGCAAATTTTAGTACTCTGGTAAAATCATGTACTACTCGGAAGTTATTTGAGTCAAACAAAAGAAGAAACTCACTAATCGGTTGGAAATTGAGGACTGGGCAAATTTTACAGGATTATGCCCGCAAACGCACGTTTTTTAAGCATTAACCCCCCCTTTCCCCCCCTTAAAAAGCAAAATTCAAAACTCCGACGCCGTAGTGCACAACTAGATAGTTTTTCGCGTCGAAGAAGAAAAGAACCACGAAAATCGGTTGAGAACTAAGGCCTGGGCAGACGACACAAGATTATGCCCAAAAACGCACGTTTTTTGAGCATTAACCCCCCCCTTTCCCCCCCTTAAAAGGCAAAATTCGAAATTCCGGCGACGTAGTGCACAACTAGATAGTTTTCCGCGTCGAACAAAAAAAGAACCAGGAAAATCGGTTGAGAACTAAGGGCTGTGCAGACGACACAAGATTTTGTCACACACACACACACATACACACATACACACACACACACAGACATACACCTATGGTTTTTTTCGCGGATTTGGATTCAGAATGGTCTAAAACGGATTTCTGTGTGGTTATTTTTTTTTTCTGTTGAGTGTTGTCCAACTTCACCCCAGATCGATCGCATAAGGACGCCCAAGTCTTACTGTGGGACGTCCTAAAAAAAGTGAACCTTAAGGGCCAGCCCACCGGGACATTAATTATTTTCAAGTGACAAGAAAGAAAATTAAGTAAATCGAAGATAATTTCCAGAAATATTTAAAAAATTCAAACAAGGTATGGACTTTGATCTTTTTTCCTCACAAATATTTGCGTTCTCGGTCACCATAATACCTAATATATTTATAAAAATGAGGCATTCAAACTACAGCATTTTTTGACATTTTCATGTCTTTGCTTTGGAACATGAACTGAAAAATCGTCACGAAAACTAGCTCACGCGATACCAATAAGTAAAATAGACTCACTGTGTTGCGTAGAGAACAATCAACTGTTTTCTTATTTTGATGCTTGGGAACATGAACTAACAACCTTACTTCACTACTTGTTCTGTAGTGTTTGACATTTTGTTTTGGTTTATTAGTTTCAACCATTTCCGTACTTCTTCCAATTCAAAACGATCATTAATAAATACAATAAGAAAACACACATGAAAATGTCCCAATGTGTTGCAGACTCGTATGCAAGCATTTCATTTTTGTATTATTTGTATTTATGAAAATGAGGCACAAACATCATCTCTGATGAAAGCGATCAGAGATAACAGGGAAAAGAAGAAACATCGATAGAAACGCAAGTAAAACATCGATGTTATAAAAACATCACACTCAGAACATCGATGCTAAAAACATCACACTCAGAACATCGATGCTAAAAACATCGATGTTATAAAAACATCACATTTGTATTTATGAAAATGAGGCACAAACATCATCTCTGATGAAAGCGATCAGAGATAACAGGGAAAAGAAGAAACATCGATAGAAACGCAAGTAAAACATCGATGTTATAAAAACATCACACTCAGAACATCGATGCTAAAAACATCACACTCAGAACATCGATGCTAAAAACATCGATGTTATAAAAACATCACACTCAGAACATCGATGCTAAAAACATCGATGTTATAAAAACATCACACTCAGAACATCGATGCTAAAAACATCGATGTTCTGAGAAAAACATCGATGTTTTAAAAACATCGATGTTTTCAAAACATCGACATTGATGTCGCAGCCCTAGATCGCATTTTAGTCAGACAAAATTTGAACAGAGATTACCTTTTTGGTGATTCTTTGGTAAATGAAGTTTTCACGACAGCATCGAAGTGGTATGAGATTTTCACAATCACCATCTCCACAACTGTCAAAGGCTTAACAATTCTTGGTTATGAAATAACTGAAAAGCGTTTGGATATCAGATTCGATGGAAGTTTAATGAATCGGATTAGCAATACCTAGTTGTTCCGTGAGAAAATGTTTGATTGTCCGCCGTGTTGAGACCTCGAGGTCTGCGGCAACCTGTTGCATCACTCCTGTTCCACCTGACACGGAAAAACGAGGGCAAGAAAACCGCTAATAAAGCAACTTCAGCATCAAAGCTGTCCTCTGACTGGACCCAGAAAGGAGCTGCGGTCCCAATAACGGTTTCAGACTCTGACCTACGGTTTCTTCGAGGCCCATTTACATCGAACACTCGATCCTTACTGAATTCAAGTCCTCTTATTTTGAACGGAGATTTGAATTATTGTCTCCAGTCTAGTTGAGGAGCTTGCTATGTTGCTGTGGAGAGAACCCTCGATGTTCACCGGGAATGGTGACTAACGAATGAAATGATACGGAAGATAAACTTGAAAGGGTATCAACACTTTTTTTGATATTGAGAACAACAAGAAGCTCGTTTTCAGCAACTTGTTGAAAATGACGAACAAAATATCCAATGTATCTCAAGTATGTAATACATCAAAATGTGTATCCAGATATATACCTATCAGAATAACCTGTGTGTCAAAATGTTCAAAGTATCAAATTGTTTACCTACTTGTAAATCATTCTAGTAATGTATGTACCGTCTGCTTGATTTTGGTTTATTAGTTTCAATAACGAACCTTTGAAGTGGAGCAAGAAACAAAAAGTAGCGTATTGCCGCGCTTACACACTCATTAGGTAATTGCATTTTCCACAAAACTAGTCCCCCTTAAAATTTGACGGTTTACGTTCCAAAGTATGTAGAAATCAAAAAACCAATAAAATAGTTTCCGTCCGTACGCTGTACGCGGATTTTAGCTCAGTTCCCGAGGATCAATTTTGATGTAATTTGGGATACCGGCTCCGTTCAGGGTCTAGTTGTGCCCCGAAGATTTTGGTTATTATTGGTCACTTCTAAGGGGTAAAATGTAGGGGGAAACACCCTAGCTAGATACCTTTCAATGTGCAGGTATTTTTATTTTTATAAACAACAAGATGAGTTTTGTTATAGGCAAGTGAATCTTTCTTTTTCGCCTGAACACATTTCGTCTCCAGGTTGATGTTTTTTAGCCGTCATAAGTTATGCTCGCCTTCTTCTGATTCTGGATAATATCCAGACTATATATTATATAGACTATATATTATATAGTCCCAGTATAGGTCTAAAACGCATGGGCTGAAGTCCGCAAATGCGCGTTTTACTGTAAAATTTTACCTCTTTTGTGTAAAGTTTGACTGAGCCATTTCCCCTAAACACAACAGCAAGTCTCCTAGTGATGAAATACATTGTTGGAAGGTCCAAGGTAAACCAAACAAGTAATGTGAGAGAGGTGGCCGGACAGGTAGCTTGGAGAGTTCAAGAAGGTACCTGCCCCCTTCAAGGAGGGAAGCCACTCATTTTTATGCCCTCAATAATTTGATTTCCCACTCACCTTATCAAGATAATTTTATATTTCGTCAGCCGTCGCCAGTAGTGATTCGATTTTATATTGGGGATGGTTTGAATGCTAATGGCAATGATATTGAATAATGGGCTGGACATGATTTACCTCATAACACTTAATAATAAAGAGATACAAATATTTCATCAATATTGAAGTGGAATATAAAAAAACTAACATTACAGCTTCCTTCATTTATGAATTCTGAGCACATTTGCGTTTTCCAATTGAAAAAAAGTTCATAACTTTCCGAATGAAATCTTTTAAACTTTTGACCCCGTCACTAATGCCATTTATTTTATGAGATTCACACTATAGCCTTAAAAGAACACATCCTGCCCCATGAAGGACTCTTGCTTGCTAGTCCGACTAAACTTCTCTACCTTGGTCTTCCTATTTGCGAATGTCATAGTCTTAAACTTTGGAGTTCTTATTCTCGTTCATCCCAATGAGTTTGCCTGCTCTAAACTCAAAACCTGTTTTGCTGCCTGATAGTTGCAATTCTCAATTCACAATTTATCAGAAAGAAATTTAGACGTCCTCTGACTGATCACTATCCTACTGGTAAATTGTGAATTTGCTATATTCTTAAATTCTTGTATCAAGCTTTAAGATTGAAATGCGAGTCCATAAAGATCTGTTTTAATCTTTCTTATAGGTAGAAAACATTCTCAATTTGGCTATCGAAATCGAGCTGAGATGTCCTATGTATAGATCACTGCTTTTCCAAAATACTACCTGAACCAACATTATCGAAGGTGATCCAAGAGTTGTGGTTGCTTTCAATGAAATATTTAGTTCATGTTTGCAAAGGATGGACAACTGAGTACAACACGAAAATCTATTCAAATAAACAAACGATGAGCTCTGTGTGAACAGTGAACACTAGAGCTTAGTTTCATTCGGTAAACACAGGAGAATTTATCGTGAGTTTTGTCACGCTAGGAGCTATGTGTGACTTTTAAATAATCCACGTGACAACACCCACCGTTCTTGATGGAACACGGATATTTCTACTTTGTTGTCGATTCCGGGTGAAAGAAAGGCCTCTAAAAAAACATCCACCCGTGAAATATTTAGAACGCGGAAACCCTATCTAAGCTAAGCGACCGTGCAAAGCCTTTTGGTCGAAAAAAAAAATTGTGTAAAAAAGGGAGAAAAACCAACATGCCTGGTGAATCTAGGTAAGAGTGAACCGAGGGAATGAGACAATGAAAGCTGGGAAATAGACCACGAGCTGGTATCAAGGGGATTCCTTTCCGACAGAATAAAAACGGCCACTCTGCTTTTACTCTTGGATTGAAAAGGAAAAAAACAAAAGGCACGAAAAATGTTATTCTAGATCACAATGAGACAAAAGAAGATCGTTTTCATGGGTCTGAAATTCACTAGGATTAGAAAGAGTGCCCATTTGTGCATATAGAAAACGTACCGTTGGTGAGAGAGAGAACTTGGGAAAAGGGAGTGAATAGCGTGAAATGAATGGTAAATTCTTCCTAGGTATTCTTCGTGAAAAAGAGAATAATTGGTTGGGTCACCTACACTTCAAATAGTCATAACCAATGAACAGGTTTATTTATTCAGTTTTGACGTGGATATGTCTTTTGGCTGTGGGTCAAGGATGTTTTGGCGACATTTTTTTTTGCCACAGGAAATGAAACGCGATACCAGTAAACAAAATCATAGCTACATATCGGTAGCTATGAAGCAAGTTTCTCTAGAATACTGATCGAGAGCTCTTCATATGGGAAATTTAACGGTCTTTCCAACGATGTAATCAGATTTGAATTTGCATGGGAAATTGAGGGAGTTATATTCATTTTAGCGTCGCAATGTCGAAAGCACGAAAGAAAAATACATTCAAAGTGAAAAAGTGGCATTTTGAGCAAAGTGCGGAGGCAATAGTTGTTGAAAATTAGTTGTAGAATCCATTCCTGAAGTACTGTTGATTGAACTCGGGACACCCTGTTCAATATGAGAAAAGTACGACCACTTCTTCGGATTTCCAATATACCAACAATTTATGATCGTGAGATACATTACTAAAAACCAGCCCTAAAACATTAAACATGTTAAAAGTATTTTACGTAAGTATTTTATGATTTTAACGAGTGACTATACTACTATAGTACACACAACGTTAGAGTTGGCTCCGTCTTTCTCATCAACCTTATATAAGTTGAAGTCAATGTTCAAGTTATACGTAACCAACTATCAAAACACAACAGTGAAACCGTTTGCCTAAACTCAGAGCGCGAAACCCAACAGTCCCTGAAACCTCAGGAAGTTTTGGGACACCAGCAACACTCCAGGGGACTAGCTGCCTCCAACAAACAAGATTTCGGGTGCAGGACAAACTCCCGGACCGACTAAAGCCATTAGTGAGATACTAGTTCTATTCCAGTTCCATAGAATCCTGGCCAATCTGGTACAGGACCTTTCTCAAAACCTCAGTTCGAACTCGAGGTTGCCCCTTGAAATAATTCTCCTCTCGAAAGGGTTTTCCCATAAATAAAATTGGGAAAAGATAGATCGGTTTACCTGACATTCGGTTTAAATATCGAAGCTTCGGGGTAAATTGTTATTCAACCGGCGTTCTATAGGGACACGGCGGTAGCTTTGAACGACGGATATAACAAGATTTGCCCTCTCGACGGGCTCGTATTATATTTGCGGGTCTCCAACAAAAATCGAATTTCTGACCCTGATACCGGTTTTTGGACACTGATTTAGCGTTGGAGGATTCAGAAGCTCATCACGTATAAATTTTTATGAAAGTCTACCAAGTTGGGTGGCCAGTGTAGCTTTTTCATCATGAATAATTTGGACACAGATTCTGATGTATCAAAACACTAATTTGTAAACCTACCTAAATTTCTCTTGAGAAACGTAACACTCAGGATCGATTAAGAATTTTTGTTTATTATTTTCAATAATAAACCTTTGGAATCGACCAAGAAACTTTTTTTTAACACCCCCTCAAAATTTGTTTGTTTATGTTTTCTTCAGTTGCCATGTACCGATTTTGATGGAATTTGTTAGATGGGCTCCATTTGGGTTGTGTATCGCTTTTGGTTGATGTCGGTCACTTCTAAGGGTTGGACAATAAGGTTTGAAATTTTGAAAACTCCCTAGTTCAAAAAATGTTTATAAAAAAGTATTGTTTTTCCATACATTTAAGATAGAATTGAATTTTAAAATCGAATGAGACTCTACAGGACAAACCGTTCGCACCTAATGAGAACTTGAGGGTTGGACTTATGATTTACATAGAAAAATAATAAACCTATTTGTAATAAGCGTTTTGGATATTCTGATTCATCCGATTCCCCTGTAATAGGAAATCAACTCACATTGCCATTATAGGGAATTTTATGGAATTTTTGTATGTATATTTGATAGGTATGAGAACAAATCGTAAAGGTCGGGTGTGTCGAGATTTTACAAAAACTATTGACTACGGGCACAATTAAAAGTTTCTGACTAAGGGTTTTGAAAAATGTGTGATTTTACAAGCTTTTATTTAGTTTCACCTGTCTGTCTGTCGGCCTATAATCAAATCTTGCAAGTTAAATTTGATCCAATTCCATGTTTCCGATTGAGCGGAAATTTTTCATGCATGTATAAATCGGATGACAATGCAATATCACTATGACATAGAGCTAATCTTAACCAACTAGGGAGCCGGCAGTGGTACAAGCAGATTCGCAATATTGCTGACTTTTATTGTATCCTGGGCTGAATCCCAATAACTTAAACTAAAAAGCTTGTTTTTAAAAAAGGTTTTTTTTTCTACAAAACAAGACAGCTGGTTTGAACCCTAGGCACCTCCTCCTCTCCAGCACCTCAAATGATGGATTTCATTTCCACCGCAGGGTTGTGCATATTATGAAGACACTACTACATCCTACTACTACAAGATTTTTAAGGAAAAATAAGGTTTTTTTCAAGATTTACTACCTTTTCTTACCTAGGGTTCAAAAAACATTGATTTTTCAAATCCCCTAGTCATAAACTTTTATTTGTGCCCATAGACAATAATTGAGACACCCCCCCCCCCCCATCTCTACACGTACCTGCTGTTGTTGCAACTTTCCTATTTTCCTGGATTGTAAATCCATAGTCGCCTTCAATTGGAGGAAGGAAAACATTTTCGACTGCCCCTTTTCTAGCTCTATCGAACCGTTCCAATAAATCGTAGAAGGAATGATCTATGAGAGTTGAGGTCCCCGATTCAACTAGCGGTCCCTCCTCTCAACGATAGATCATATTTCGACTGTGGAAGGGGGGAATCGGAATGCTCGGCTTGTACCAGAGGGTTACGAGATGGCAGGTAGAAGCTATCAGAAATCACAAACCACGGACTGCAGGTCGACTCCAATGTATCGCTTCTCCTTTCCCCCGGTGTAATGAAACATCGTATCCCATGAAATAGGGGTGCTTCTCGTACCAGAGGGAAGAGAGACGATTGAAAACGACGCTCTCTAGTACTTTGCGGTGAGCTCTAGGCAGGGTGGTCCGCTAGGTGGTTGGTTAGCCTCAAATGGGCCGTGAAATTCGGTTTGATCGGGCACAACGTCGTTACGCTCTCCCCCCTGTTCCTTCACTCAACATTACACTATCAGTTCTGCCCTGGTATTAGTATTACTATTGCTATAGGTACGCTAATTTGGCACCCCAGAATATCTAAAAAGCATTCACTGCTGTCATATGAATGTGATAGAATGTGTGAACCTCCCTTGGAATTATGTCGGAGTATGTTGAAACTTTTGATTTCTCCAAAGAAACTGGTCGGAATGCCATTGGAATAACTGATCCACAAAATAGAAACCAATAAAAAACTAGGGACCTGATCCGAAAATCTATTGAAATTGATCAATATCTCTCCACAGAACCAGATGGAAACTGATCCAAAACCAGTATGGGAAGTGATCTAAAGGTAATAGGAGAATCACTTTGTGTTGTGATTGTTCATTATAACGATGGACATAGTTATAAGCATTGTTACCTAATTAACGTTCAAACTCTCCCACACCCACCCACAATTTTAAACGAACAGAGATTGACGTTTGTGTCTACAGATGGGCACGGGGGCGACTTCAATGCGTACCTACCTACCTACATGCCTAGGACCTATATGAATTTGCTATAATATTTTTTCTCATTTTGGTGTTTACCGACATCAGTTTTGATGTCGGTGCGTTTTTTGTTGGAAATGTTTTTTATTACTTCATAAGGTAGATATGCTTATAGAAAATATCACGGTGATACCGAATATTCCTAGTAGTAATAATTGAGCAGCATTATTTCACCAGAGTATCAAAATTAGCATAGGGAGGGGGCGAATGGGGTACAATATTTACAAAATATCCAATTTTTCGAATCCTTTATAGCTTACAAAATTCTTATTATAACTCTGGATTTTCATTACTATTCTCTGTACCACCATGGAACTACCATAAACCGCATATTTCGTGGAATACAGAAGAGAACTACTAATAGATGACAGTTCAACGTTACAAAGTATCACCGCTTTGATGCCAGAAAGGCACCATTGGTTTGAGGGGGGGAGGGGGTGAACTCGAATTCGCATGTTGGGTATCGTGGATTTTAAAATGCTATTCAAATTCGAGGCTCCCATGCGGCTAGAAATGTTATGGTGGGTAAGAGTGGGGGGTGACCACTATTTCTTGCCCAAAATACCTAATGAATTAGATCGAGTGAAACAGTTTTACCGCTTACCAACTGGTTAAAATCGACCTAATGCTTATCCAATGGGACGTCCCCTGAAATAAATCCATTACTTAACAATATGTTTTTATCTTTAACGTAATCTATCTCACGCTCATAAATTGATGGTATATTGGAAATCCGAAGAAGTGGTCGTACTTTCCTTATATTGAACAGGGTGTCAATTCAATCATCAATACTTCAGGAATTTATTCTACAACTATTGCCTCCGCACTTTGCTCAAAATTCCACTTTTCACTTTGAATTTATATTTCTTTCGTGTTTCCAACCATGCGGCACAAAAATGCTCATAACTTCCTCATTTTCCATGCAAATTCAAATCTGATTACACCGTTGGAAAAAGCGTTAAATTATGAGTGAAGTATGAATTCTACTTCAAATGACAACTATCGCAGTTCTTTCGATTCCCTGGAAATTTCATGAAAATTGAACCATGTTCTTGTCAAGAGAAGCAATCTATTACAGTTTACACGTAAGGTTTATTTTTCACAAAGCCTCGGAAACTCGTTGAAGTTGTTTCATCTGGTGGCTCCTTTATCCAAGGCAGAACTTCTCTGTAAATACCTATAAGGTACAACTTATATGAAATTTTCATGGGTCCGGGCTTGCTTTGCCATAATGGGCTTTGCGAACTTTTCGATATCGGATGAGTGGCATCCAGTTAATGCTTAATCAGTCAGTATTTCCTGCAGTATGGAGGATGTAAGTGGACGTAAGTAACTATCAAAAATTTGTCTTGATAGTACGTAGTATTTTGAAAATAAATTCTTACACGACAACCTAATAAAATGAACTAGCTGAGTACTAATTGGTCCTATCTCTGTTTCAGGTACGAAAATCTCGCCTTTTCTGTGAACGATTTACGTACGTGTTGGTGGTGAGAATCGTTATTGTTATTCTTCTTAAGCGAATTTACTTACTTACTTACTTGAGCGAACTGACTTACTTCTTATTCAAAAGCATTTCCAGTTGTAGATTGTGATATGCAGCCGAATAAGATGTTTTATTCTTTCGTTTTCGATCATTTCAATATACTCATAAATAGTTTAAAAACGGGGGGGGTGTTACATAATTTTTGGATTTCAAATCTGTTTCAATTAATTGAGACTCGAAAATAAAATTTAAGTTGTCACTTGTAAATCGGGTGATTTACAATGGATACAGTAGTATCCGTATCCATTCTACTACAATTATGATTACTGTAAACACCAGCAGAGACCTCTATCGATGCAAAACTAAACTGAGTTCAAATGTTTTTCAAAGAGAAAACGAAATATTCCACTGTTCTTCTGTTGGCATAACTGTGTTATTCTTGGCCCAGGCATAGCCTTCTTGAAAAAGTCCATTCATGCAGCATGAATTAATGAGCGAATTTTCAAAGAAATCTTTCAGTAGAAGGCATGGTTAAGAAAAGGAACAATGGTGTTGCAATTTCTTTTAGAAAGTTTTTTTTTACACGATTCTTGGTTTTTCGATTTTCAGTATAGCATACCAGCATACCGGGTATGCTTTGAAGATGTTAGGAATCCATATTCACGTTCTACTCGTCTCCGCAAACTCATAGAATAACCACATGGCTATTCGATCAGTATACCTACCATACCAACATACTTTATGCACTGGGTATGCTTTGAAGATGTTAGGAGTCCATATTCATGTTCTACTCGTCTCTACGAACTCATAGAATACCCACACGGCTATTGTTGGTTTTTTTCGATTTTCAGTATACCATACCAACATACTGTATGCACTGTTAATACTACTGCTAATACTTAAAAACGTGCGTTTTCGGACACAATCTCTTATCTTATGTACTCTACTCAGGCCTCAGGCCTTTCCAGTCTACTGGAGTGTTCCTCTTTTTATTCGACTCAGATAACTTCTGAGTTGCACACTATTCCACCAGAGTATCAAAATTAGCATGTTGAGGGGGCGAGTGGGGGGATAATATTCATAAAATATCCAATTTTTCAATATTTCGGTTACTTTATAGCTTACTAATTGTACCCAAGCTTTGAATTGAGGAAAAATTCTCATTATACCTCCGGATTTTCATGAATAATTCATTAATAATAATAAGAATAATTATTATTCTTTGTATACCATGGCGCTAGGACACCATAAACCGCATATTTTGTTGGCTTCGTGTGTTTCACTGGAATACGGTAGTGAACTTTGATGGACTGCGTACCAAAACTTATAGATGAAAGTTCAACGTTACGAAGTATTAGGGGTTAGGTGCCAGACTGGCACCATTGGATTCGCGGGGGGGGGTAACCACTATTTCTTGCCCAAAATACCAAATGAATTGATCGAGAGAAACAGTTTTATCGCTTACCAACTGGTTAAAATTGACCTATGATTTGAGTAACATTTGTTTAGGAAGCGTTCTAGGAAGTGTTACTTACCGATAATATCGGTAGTACATATTGAAGTAATATCTATTGAAGTACATATTATGTACTTCAATAGAGATTCCTTTTCATAACCCGATTGAATAGATGTTTCGATGTCAGTCTCTAAGTACCCTGAATTACACTCTTAGGAGACCATCTAAACGTTAACCAGCCCAATCCCTGAAAATTCCATAATTTCATGAACTCGAGAGGAAAATGTAGAAGTTACAGCTTTTAGAAGGATTTTACATTTGCGCATGCGCAGAGACCACTACCAATAATTTCATTGAGCCTTCATTTTCATTGGGGACCGTCTACATCTCATCAAGTACAGTTCCTGAAGAATTCAGAAAATTCGGATACTTAAATTAAGAATTAAGAATTCGGATGTTAAAGCTATGGCTGTTACAAGGAACTCACGTTTATGCTTGCGCAGAAGCTACTATCAATCCGGGAGCAATTATTTTCATAGAGGACCATTTCCACGCCAACCCGCACAATCCCTGAACATTTCATCGAAATCGGACTATAACTTAGTATAGTTTTGCCCTTTAAGAGGATTTCATTACATACAGACATACATGGAACCAAAATAGTTCGGGAAGGCCTAAAACGTTAAACTCGAGTGGAAATTTCGATTCTGTAGAACTTTTTTTCCACCCTTTAAAGTGAAAACAATGTTTCCGCTACCTTGGTGGACTTGGAAGCAAAATATCTTTGCAACTACCCCATTCATTATCACTTGATTTTTAGTTTTGTGACTCTCAATCTCGATTACTTCTTGTTTTTTCGACCATTTTCTTAACTATTTTGATCGGAAAAGTGTTTTTTTTATTTTTAAATGTTCCTTTTTTGACTAGCTAGAAGAATAAATCGTGCGACGGTAGTGTCATCTGTCGTCTCAGCGTAGTACTTGACCTGAGTCTTACCTTGGCTATTCCCATTCCCACTTGAAATGGACATTTCATTCTTTCTTCCATATTTTCGGTTCATAGTACAGAAAATGTGAACGAAGTATTTTCGACTCTTGAAGTAGTGAAACCGATTTCTTAAGATTTGTCTTTTGGCCAGATATCGCTCCTAATTTAATGATGATTGATGTCTTGATGTCATCTGTCTTGATCTCACTTCCACAAACTTGAAATTGTAGGAGGTAGAACAGTAACTATTTGATCAATTTAGTTGTAATTAGTAGAATTGGAGCCCAGCCCTGTTTGAATTGCATGAGCCAGTAATTGAGCGATCGTTTACATATGCCATAATGTAAGGAAGACGAACTAATTTGACGATTTTGAAATAGTATAGGTGCATTATTAGACTCCTTATAGTCTTGTAGTTGGGATGAACTCGTGCAGAATACATTTGATGTTCTCGAGAATCACTTGAGAGGCTTACGTCGATTGCAATCCTCAAAACTATTGTTTCGGTGGCTGTAAAATCTCAAAAATGCCGGAGTTTGTGAACCGTGGAGAATTCTCGCACTTCTAGTTTTTATGTTCCGCCTTCTCCTCCAACTGCGTATCGGGAGAGCCTTTCTCCTTACAACTCCTCCACCAGACAATTGATTACCATTCTAAATGGTTGATATCTCCATCATCTTTAATTTCTGTCTTTTCTGTGGCATTAGTACTAGTATACTTCATTGGCGAGTGACAGAACCTAAAATCGTATTTTTTTCACGGCGAAAGAATCGGTTATTATACAAAATTCATTTCCAGGAAAAATTGATCATTATTGGACATTCCACCACTTACGACATTTTGCTTTAGCCTCGTGGTTTGTCTCATTAAAAATTAACTTCCCTCGACTGGGGATAGATCTTCAATCTTTCCGAGTAAACTATATAATTTACATTCCTGAGTCGAGCTCTTTACCACTGAAAGGTGGAGGATCACAACATCTCTCACAGGAAATCTAAGTTACCTTACCTCTACCAAGGTAGCGGAAGCTTTGTTTTTTTGACTGGCTTCGGAGTTGATTGTTACTCCTTCTTAAACAGGGGCGGGTGATCTGCTGACCTCAGGACTTTGTCCGAATCGGCAGCAGCCTTACTCGTGCCTTGAGGGAGCTGTTTTGATGACATAACATTATTGTCCTCAGAGAATGCTGAGGAGCCATTTCGGGTCCTACCGACTGCGCCACTTTGTTATTACAATAAAAATTAACTTCCCTCGACCAAGGATCGATCTCCAATCTTTCCGTCTAAACCATATTTACAGTCCTGAGTCCGAGCTCTTTACCACTGAGCCTAGGAAGTGAATTTCAGAGTTAGGGGTCCTTAATAGACGGACGACAAATAACAGTTAATTTAAAAAGGGTTTAATTCGGAGCTCACGCACAAGAGAGAAGGAACTGACTGTTCAAGATGAAAGGTGTGAGTGGGGGGATTGATAATATGAGGTTCTTGTAAGAACCTGAGATCACAGTTCAATTGATCTAACACTCTTACCCAATCCCGCACACGAAAATCTTCAAAAAACATGACCAGAAAAAGAATCACATGCAATTAGGCATTTGAAATATCATAATATTATTATCTCAATTTTTATCTTATCAGTTATTTAATCTACAAAAGCTGAATAGTTCTAGAATTCAAAACTTATATCAACTGGTACAGGTAGCTGATCACAAAATGTTCATTGAAGTTTTGTACATGGGTTTGGTAATAGTTAGTACCCACCTCAATTTTTCGTGTAATTAAGCATTAAATGGGCTGGGGTGCTGTTATGTAAAAAAATCACTATTTTATCAAGAAATTGACTTGTTATTAGCCAAAATTATTTGAGAATGTCACTATTCTTCAGCGTGAAAAATCAAGTGGAAAACGATACAACTCCTAGCCTTGTTCAGGTGGTGTCAAGTCATATTATCACCCTGAATTATTGGATTTTCGTTGGAAAACCAACGTTTTCGTGCATTTAAACTTAGTTTCTCAATAAATTTGCGTACTAAATTCAAAACACAACGTTGTGAAGCCGAGATTGTATGAAGATTTTGTTTACAGTGGACTTGAAAATTCCGTTGAATATCGGAGTCACTCTTTGAAAACAGAGTTATTTTTCTAAGGATCTAAGTCTAACTGGAAATTGATGTTTTTTTTAGAACACTTCGAAACTCTCTGTAGTCATTCAAGGGAGTGATGGCCAAAGAAGTGATATAGGTAAAGTAGGTAGAAACGCATTTTGGTCAGCTAAAATTTCAACGGAGATTAGGCCGCTTTCGCGATTCACACTCGTGTTTCTAATTTATCCAAGATCAACCCTTAAGTTCTCATTGGGAGCGATCGGTTAGTTCTAAACAGCTCTGGGTGGTCTCATTCGACTCTAAAATTCAATACTATTTTAAATTAACGAAAAACCAATACCTTTATATTAAACGTTTTTTAGCTAGGGCTTTTTGAAAATTTCAGCCCTTATTTTTCTACCCTTAGAAGTGACTGGCATCAACCAAAAGCTTCGCGGCACAACTAGACCCCAAATGGAGCCCATATACCAAAATTCCATCAAAATCGGTCCATGGTAACTAAGGAATGTGCCGCGTATGGAGGATGGACGGAAACAGTTTTATTCGATTTTCGGCCTCTATGTTACCTTGAAACATAAACCAAACAAATTTGAGTGGGGAGGGGGGGGGGATGGGTAACCATTTTTTCTTGGCCGATTCCAAAGGTTCATTATTGAAAATAATAGACATGGTAAAAAACAGTGTCGTGGAGATTTTCTTGGTTTCATGATTGAAATTATCATCTCACAGAATAACCAACCTTGATTGAAAACTCCAACGTCGGGCCATAAACGGGTGAAAATTCTCATTTGCGTTTTATTGATACGACTAAATGAAGACCGCAATAAAACGAGGTATCAAAGCCTTGACATGATTTTACAGTCATTTTACTTACTTGACTCACTCGTCCACTCATTCGATTAGTCCTTTCTTTTTATTCAAACAATGTTGGTAATTTGATTAAGGGACGAATGAAAATTGGATGGAAAGTTTCGAGTGAAACTCTCGTTACGTTAGGAATTCAAAATTAACGTCCTTTTTATTCGTTATAAACATTCCGGTGCATTATCACCTGTACCTGCTCAGCATTGGGAGAACGCTTTCTAGTCTATGATAGTCCTGTTGTAATGATGTAGGTTTTACAGCACAATGTGCTTTGAACGGTAAAATAACTCTAATATTCACTGCTACCAATTCAGCTCTACGTTTGTTTCCTCAAGGTACCTCCGCCGCCAAACTTTCGGAAATAATTATTTAAATTCAGAGGAGGAAACCCCAATTAAACTTTGAGAAATATAATAATATGAATAAATGAAGAGGTAAGAACTTCTTCAAAAGTCACAATATTCGGTTAAGGTTTTTCTAAATGAAGAAAGGGTTCGCCGATTCGTGAATATTCATTCATTCCCAAGTTATTTGACTCTCTAGCGAAAACACAACTCAACATAGCCTTCCACGATTGTGATATTTTTCCATTACAATTCTCTTTACTGGTTACGTTATTTTAACCTCATGGTTTGCAATCTACCTTCTAAGGAGTGAGTTTGTTCTCGTACCTACGTGCTTAGTCGTACCCCACTTTCCTATTTTTGTAGTTTCGATGGTCAAAATTGGTTACTGGTAGTCTCACTTTACAGTAACTGTGCCCCAGCGGCATTTGGTGTGCAATCCCGATATATTCATAGAGACTATTTGCTTATGATTTTAATTTCCTTAAACGCGCGTAACTGGTTTACTCAATTGATCTGATCTATTTTACAAGATTTTTGAACATGCGTCTTCGTGTACCGATCTGATGAACCGGTCTAGAGCTTCATTATTGAAAATATGATTTAAAAAAATTCTTTTTCGTAACTATTCCCTTAAAACAGAAAGGATTTTGATACATTCCATAGGATTTGTTCTCTTTATCGACTTAGACTAACAACGCTCCTCACTAAAAAAAAAAAATTAAAAAAAAAAAAAAGCCTGATTCAAAAGGAAGCAATTAGCATATATTGTTTATTGTTGTTTTCGGGGGAAGACGGTTGAGTGAAGCCTTGAAAGGTGTAACTCAACTTGACAATCGTCACCAACACCCAAAAATAGGTAATAAATGCAATGAATTATTTTTTATATAAATTTCATTAATAATGGAACAACAATATTTTTTGAAAGATAATTATTGCGATTTTGATGATTTTGGTGCTTGTGTAATTGGATGGTGATGGCTCTGGTCTGCACAAAACAAGGTTACTGTAGGTGCTTGTGGGTTTGAGAGGAGATGGCTCTGGTCTTCACAAAACCAGGTTACTGAAGGTGCATATGGAATTGGAAGGTGATGACTCTGGTCTGCCCAAAACCAGGTTACTGTAGGTGCTTGTGGAATTCGAAGGAGATGGCTCTGGTCTGCACAAAACCAGGTTACCGCTATAGATAGGTGTTGAGGGAGTCGTGCTTTAAGAATGGTTGAGGATTGAGAGAAAAGTACCAGATTGTTGAATGGATGCAGGTGAGCCCTCGGAATTAGAATATTATGGCTCTGGTCTGCACAAAACCAGGTTATCGTTATAGATAGGTGTTGAGGGAGATGTGCTTCAAGAGTGGTTGAGGATTGAGAGAAAAGTACGTGATTCTTGGATGGATGCAGGTGAGCCCACGGCCTGTCCTTACATTTTTTAGACCTGGAAAGTAACATTTGTGAGTACACAACTGCGAAGTACAAAATGTTATGTTTGGGAAATCCGAGAATGTGCGTAGTGGAAGTTAACAACCCTGATAACTATAACTTTGTTAACATAGATTGTTCTTTATGTATATCCAACGATGGACCAATTCCTGTGCCTCTTTTTCAATATTGAAATTTCGGGGATTTTCCTCAATTACTATGATTGAGTGAACAGTTGTTCAGTTGTCTATTTCGCCAAAGTACCGAAGGGTGAAAACGAATATACTACTATTACAAACTAGAGAGCCACTTACCATTGTTTTCATAAGTGTTGTAAGCAATCAGCATCATCATGAGGTTCTTTGTTGTGGCAAATCTTTCCTCAATCTTTTTATGTTCAACATTGCATCCTTGTATTCAGTGTAATTTTGAAACGCACACACTAGGAACTCAGCCTCAGTATTTGATGTTTTACGAACGAAATTCCTGTTCTAACACATCGTGGCACTATTCCTACGAATCGTGGCCAAATGTGTTTCACCGATTCCTTTACTTTTTACCTCATAGTACGGGTATACTGGTGTTACTTTAATATTAGGATTTAAATCACGGATTTCAGATCTAAAAATTCTCTTCGTTTAAAAATGCTAAAAACCTAAAATAATAGCATTTTGAAAAATTCGCACGCACGAATGAGGGAATTTTGATAGATCTCAATCCGATTTAATTTTCATTGCTCCATATTTCGAATGTCAAGGTTTTTTTCGCGACCCCCTGAACACTTAGTTGTTTTCGTACTTCAGACCTTACTTAATATCGACGACTTGGCTGTACAGTATATCAACCTAAGCACGACGAAAGTATCCTTGCGTGGAAAGAGAGTGAGAGGGAGTGATTGAGGTTTAGTCGGCAGGCAGAGAGGGGCGAGGCCCGTTACTTAGTTCTAACGGCACCTTCAACGACCACCGATCTGACCTAAACAGCTTACATAAGTCCTCCGCGCCTCAACATTTTTTTTAGTCCTTCCGCACCTGGAAAAGGGATGTTGTGGTTGGTCCATTCTATTTCGTCTATGAAGGTCGCGAGGTAATTTGATTTCTGGAACTGAATTTTGAAATCAATTGAAGTTAGTTTGATTTTAGGGGGGACAACTCGAGCCTGTATAATCATCAATACTAATAGTACCCCATTGAATACAATTATTAGCAAGGTATTTATTACGATTTTAATTGATATTGATAGTGATTTTGGTTTTCCCTCTTAAGCAACGTCTAATCCTCCTTCTCCGTCTCCTGAGTAGAGGTGTGATCTTCATTTCCAGTCAGAGTTGAATTCCCGAGAGTATTTGAAAGCATGCGATGAGATGAGCTCATTCCTCAAGGCAATATTTTGTACTAACGGCTGGTAGTCGTCAATATTCCTGTATCTGGAATTTCTCGAACTGAACAACACTCCTCCTTCTTCCGATCATCAGCACCCACAAACCTACAGAAGTTCCTGAAGTCCTATCAGAAGCTAAGAGACCTTATCTGACTGTTTGTACGAAGCCTCTTTCAGATAGGCCGGAACGACTCAAACTCCTCCCAAAATTCGTCTTGGCATCCATTGGAGAAGTTTGATAAGCTCCTTATGCCCTCAACGTTTAGGCTTTTCGACTGCACACCCTCAACACGATAAGACCGGAACCGAAATTTCGTCTACCTTGTGTTCGGGTCAATACAATGTCATCAGTCTTTGGAACCATCTCAAAATTGTTGAAAGCAATAAAGTAAACTTCTCACCAAACTCTTTTCCGATCGATTTTCATGACCCTTCGTAGGCAGGTTTGACGATCTGAAGTGATGTTTTGTAGTTTTGATCAGCTGGGTGAGCGTTTGATCCCTTAACATACGCTGAAATTCAGTACGTAGCTTATTGGAAATCTCTGGCAGAGAATTATATGTATATCTGGAAGTCATAACTGCTGTCTGAGGGCAAAAGCTAACTCTTGTTCATTCTAGAGCGCTTAAATTTGGTTCTCAACCTCTTGGAAGTTGTAAGAAAGGGTGTGAGCAATCGGTATGAGTTTCCTCCTGTTCATCCTGTAGAGAACAGAACTGTGATACAAATTATCCTCCAAAATCATTTCACAAGTAGTGATATCATATAATAATTATGCCCTTCTGCACACCTTCCAAATCCTGTTATCAACTTTTCCTCATTCATTATTCCCCTCCACATCCCGCGAAGCCTCGTAGTGCACATTCAGTCTCTCTCGTTTGATGGGAAACCGTACACATTAGCGACTCTTCCCTGAGCTTTCACCATTAGCGAAACTCGTACATTAACAAACTATTCAACCTTCTCCTCATATTTATACAGGTAATGCGGCGAATACCTACAACATCAGGGATTACCTTCTCGATGCTTTTCCACTTAGTGATGATGATGAAATGTGTGAACCACCTTCAAATATTTTCCCAACTATGAACTCCATACTTAAATTGTCATTTATATTCTAGCTTATATTAATGACCGTTGCCATACCTCCTGTTTTAATAAAAACGGAGTTGAGTAGAATGTTGTCTATTTCCACGAAAATAATGAGTTACAAGTTAAATCGATTAAAGGTCATCATAATAATGAGAGTTACAAGTTAAAGTTACAAGAGAAAGAAGAAGTTAGAAGTTAGAGTTACAAGAAAATAATGAGTTACAAGTTAAATCGACGGTTAGGTCATCATCAGTAACAAACAATAACTGAAAGTACATCACAGAGAGCATATCTTATATAATCACACGTGAAAGGGAGCTTGAATCCCATTGGTCGAGAAAGTGAAATTCATACCCAATCAGATTGAAGTAGATAAGTTATTGTTTGTTACTGATGATGACCTAAACGTCGAAATCGATTTAACTTGTAACTCATTATTTTCATGGAAATAGACAACATTCTACTCAACTCCGTTTTTAATTAAAATGGTTTTCCACAATCTCATCGCGAGTGATTTTATTCGTATACCTCCTGTTGTCTGTTTCGCCAAGTCTAGGGACAAAACATCGATGTTTGCATATCGATGGTTCTTTCCAAGAAACCATGGCGAGAGGCGATTTGTAAAGGAGCTTAAAATCAAGCCTGATTGAGAGAATATCCTCTCAGAAGGAACTGTCATTTTTTTTTTGAGAGAGAGCAAGAGAAGCTCAGTTGTTAAGCTTTTGACTGTTAAGCCATTAAACTGCTGGCGGCTCAGCATAGTTTTGCCAATTTCTGGCGTTTATTTAATATGTCAGGTATTCTGACATCTGTCAATTTGGAGCATCTTGGCAGATGGTCTCCTTCCATTTGTTCATGATGGCAGAGGCAATATGCCTTGACTTCGCCCTCAAAGCTTGTGGCTCGGCCACCAACTGGAGCAAACAGTTCAAAATCTGCACAATAGGCCCCAGCTCCTGCGTTTTTGTTGGCTTCCTGGGCTGAACCATCAGTATAGATGTGCATCCAATCACTGCTAGGGTACCGAAGGGTTATGGTTTCCTGAACTAGGCTTCGTAATATAAGAGTGGGGGCTGCGCTTCTTTCCTTCGTAAACATTTAGTGTTGTCTGAACCTATATCGTATTTAAACACGTACAGGTGCCCCCTGGTTGACACCAAAAGAGATAGCAGCGTCGCCTAAGGAACTGGCATGGCCACAATAGGAACATTTTTAAAAACAACTTCGGAAAGTGTAGGGTAAGTTGCCCGCATGGCTTCCCAAAATCCCAAAGGGTTCTGTTAGCCAAGTACCCGTGTAACAAGATTTTTCATAATCGTTCCCTTTTTTATGAACTGGAAACTGGTTCATTTGAGTTTGGTTTGAATATCCGTTAGTGGAAAAGCCCCCTTGCGCCAAATGGTGTTACCTCCCTTTGGAACGAAAGCATTAGGAAAACATGGGAATTTCAAACCATTCATTCTACAAATCACGTTTAACACACCCACGAACAGTGTTTTGCCGTGTAGTGTTTACAAGTTAGAGCATCTTAACTAATAATTTTATGAATATAGTGGATCTTATTATCTGTTTTTGTATCTCAAGCTCAGAACCCGTTTTTTCACGAAAATGTTTTTTCTTTTCGCAATTAGGACAAGGTTCTGAACTAACTGTTACATAAAATGCATATTCATTCCCCAAAAAGTGCTGAGCCAATATGTCTTCAGGACCGCTGAAGTACTGACGACTGTGTTTCCTGCATAACCTGATGAGTGGTGCCCTGAGCATCCGCAATCTGCTGGTCAATTTTGACTCCGAATGCCTCAATATGCCTCTAGCTTCAGTCGTAACCTGATGAGTGGTGCCCTGAGCTGCCGCAATCTGCTCGTTTGTTCTTCACTTCCTTGTCAGCGACTGATATTTTTTACCATCAACCAATCTCCCTAGTGCTTAGAGCCAATGCTGTCAATGCTGCTTGCCAATGGGAGCCAAGCCAAGTTTCTAGTCCTGAGTTACACTATTTTTCATTATAACTTCACTTAGGGCGGAATTCACAGTCATTGCTCAAGGAAGCGTTGAGGAATTCCTCGAATTTTGGTATTCAGAGATCAGATGAGGAACTCCTCATTGTTCGAGGAACTCCTCGACACGAGGAACTCTTCGAAAGCATTTATGGGACTTGAGCAGTTCCTGCTGCACGATTACAAAGCTTTACTTTAGTTAGTGACCAAGCTTTAGTGAACATGGACAAAATTAATCGTCAAATTTTCCAGATCTGAGATAGGTGGAGAGAAGCTCTTACGAATTTTCTTTGGCCACTCAAACTATCTTATCGCCCTAATCAAATTTAACTTCTGTGTGTTCGCAAATTCTTCTCAACTACCTAACTTGCACAATTTTCATCCAAGAGTACCACTACCTGATGTTCCCTTAAATATTTCAGCTCGTTCAGGCTTTTTCTCGACTACAATGTGCTCTTCAAACAAACACAATCTTACAGCTCGTAGGGAGAAGGTCGATGTTAGGAGTTACTGCTCCGTCCCTTCAGCTGTCCCTCAAGTTTTCTTCTCGTTAGAAACAAGAAGTACAATTAGCCGCCGTCGAACAAGGGAGACCCTTTTCCAACTCCTTGTGCCGGACCTTTCAAGTTGAATTGCCGGCTTTACTGTGCTCCCTCTGGCGTAAGGACCTTTAGCGGTATTTACGGTGGATTTAGATCCCCTAGAGGATTAGCAAAATCCCTTACTTCCAGGCCGCGTTTAAGGATTTTCCTTTATTTCCTTTCTCTCCATTCGTTATTCCGACGAAGGAGCTCCATTTGCACTCAGTCTATTTGCGAAGTTTGTGAGGTACTTTGAGTAGTTCCTAAATATGAAGTGAAACTTTTCCATGACACGTCAGCATCCAGCCGTTTCAAATGGATAATCGAAATGAATTAGGTAGTTCTATTATCTACTCATTATATTTGTATGGGTAATTTACGGAGTTAGCACAAATTTTATGTTACTAAATGACACGACTTTTGGGATTTAAAAAATCTCCTAAACTGGAATTGATTGGCTTTGATTTGTAGATATTTGAACTGTGATGGTCACCACCAATAATGCTGCAAATTATTACAAAACGGTTATCATTTTCTGTGTAGATCACCCGTCTGCAAAGAACACTGCTTTTCCATTATCAGTATTGTAAGCTGAATGAGTTGGTCCTGAGGGGTTGAACCTAAAGACCAATTTTTATAGTTTGGGAGACTGTATTGACATAGGCTAGGGGTTCGAATTTACACAAACAATATCGAAACTACAATTGAAATTTAGTCAATATAATTACCTGGTCGTAGCAGCTTCGAAGGTCTGTGGCGAAACACTTTGTAAAATGAAAGCCTGAAGGGCCTACATTGCAATCGGCACACTTCACAATGTGAAGTCATGTCCGTGTCTGAGGTATGATTTTCCTGATTGGAACTCTGTGAACTAAATTTGTGTCTGCCCACGTTTTTTATGTCTGTGAATGAGCGAACCAGGTATAAAATTGAAATAAGAATACAGCAAATACAACTAATGGGAATTTTTATTACATGAAAAATGTGTCGACATGAAAAATAAGTACCTATGTATGGTTTGTAAATTGTTGAAAAATTGTTTATTGTTATTTTCAATCTATACTAGACCTCATTTTGAGAATTTTGATACCATCTTCTAGCGTGAGAAGATCTTTTTCTATGATTTTTCAAAGTTTCGAATGTTAATGACGTCACTGTCTGGGGGGTCCCGCCTAGGCGGGAGGGGCGCGTGACGTCATAGACATTCGAAACTTTGAAAAATCATAGAAAAAGATCTACTCATCCAAAAAGAGAAGGGCTGGTGTCAAAATTCTCTGGTCTATTTTCGATTAAAAATTAAAAAAAAATCAGGTGATCATTTTTGTGTCAAAGTTTCACCTTGGAAGATTGAGTTATAGTTCGCGGATCCGCCACCTAGGGGGCACCACACGGATGCAAAGTTTCTGTGGTAGACCTATAGTAGCCAGGATTTGGTGTCATTCCCCCCCCCCCCCCCCCCCGGTTTCCATTGGTGCAGGGAGGGGACGCTTCCCATGGAGTGATGGTTGGTAGTCCAATCCATAGAGTTAGAGGTAGAAGGAATTTTCTACTACTAGGAATCTTCTACTTCTATGATCCAATCTCCAATGGAGCGCTCCTGGTGGCGGACGCAGGGGATGGTGTTTCGACGTCCTGGAGTGGGGATGGTGCTTAGCCCACTCCTGCCAGCCGTGTGACCTTACGAACAATCCTCGCCAAAAGTGGCTATGTTGATCCTGTATCAGAGTTTTGAAAGGAAGCTTATAACTGAGCTTATAAGCTCCTAACATCTTCAAATGTACTCTGTCCATTCAGTATGTTGGTATGATATACTGAAAATAAAAAAAACCAAGAATTGTGTAAAAAAAAACTTCCTAGAAGAAATTGCAACACCATTGTTTCTTGACCATACCTACCTTCAACTGAAAGATTTCTTTGAAAATTTGCTCATTACTTCATGCTGCATGAATGGACATTTCTCACGTTCTGTGGATCCGTTTGCGATTGGAATTAATTGGGCGTGATTATTTTAAGAACCTTCTTCGAATCAGAGCATCATTGCTCTAAAGAAGTTTATTCGTGTAGTAGTGTATGCGCTGATTTTTCCTTAAACAAATTTCTCTCGATCTAATGGAATTTTGATCGAATTTGAGGGTGGCGAAGCGGAAATTCATCACCATAGTCGGGAACAAATTTCTCAATCGTGTTGAATAGATTCTCCTATTCTTCTGAAGAAAAAAAAAAAACACTAGAAATAGGTATCGAGTTTTTTTTTAAGAATCGATTTTTTAATGATTCGATACTTTTTTTTTCCATCAGTATTCTGTGCGACAAGGAAATTCTGATGGAGTGATCGAATTTGTACAAAACAACTACACAATGGAAATGAGATTTAAAACGGTGACAAAATACAGTGATGAACCTTAATAATCCAATAAGGATAAATTTTGCTCCCATTAACTACCACCTCCCTTAAACTTCGTAATATAAAGGTAGCGTTACAGGAATGCTATGATTTATGCATCAACACACGTAAATTGGAACCAGGGTTAAGTCGTTTCCTTGTTTGTCATCTCAGTTATTCTGAGTTAATTATAAGTTTCGTACGCTGGTGTTGGTCCAAACGAGGATGTAATGTAATCAGAGGGAGGCGAGTTCCTGACCTTCGTTCAGCTGGGGAAGTAGAACCTAACTAGTAGGTAAACGAGTTCGACGGAGTTTATGCGTGGAAACCCATAGAAACTTTTAGGAGTATTGATGAGGCTGTTTGGCGCTTATTTTCGAATTAAAAAGTTCCATTAGTGTTCATTAGTTCAACAGTTTTTTTTTACATTGATTTTTGACTTGCTGTTTTTTATAGTATGATCAAAAGAGCTCTGTCAGTTCCCATGAATGATACAATTTATCAAAAGAAAAATCTATTATTTAAAGTATAGCTGTAAGGAAGGGATGAGGGGGGAGGGGGATCTCATTGACACCCTTTTTATTATGCTGATGATCCTACTGAAAATTTCTCGTAGATCCGAATATACCATCTATTATCAAGATTGCATTTTACACCGAAAATTCAAAAAACAGTCCCTCGGTTATTGTTATCTATCGTTATTTATTAAAAGTTTATTGTTAGTTATTGTCTTTTCTAGGTAACGTCACAACAGCACTAACGCCCAAAGTGGTAATAATTTCCCGTGTCATGTTATATTAGAATTATTAGTCTCTAAAATCTATCAATCTGTACTTCTTCTTTAATATGTATATTTTTCTATTGCAATGTTGTATTGGGCTTGCCCGTATTGAATAAATAAATAATTATTGAGAGAAATTTAAAAGATCGCGGAGGAACTTTAAGAGTGTTTACGGTGTCATTGGTTAATATCCTCGGGTTTTGTTGAGGCAGAAGGTACTGAGAGTTGTATTATGTGGTGTAAACAACGCATGCGGTAAGAACATCTGAATACATTTAGATAAATGGACAAGGCAATCTTGAACCTGCACCCTCCAAGTTACACTTCCTCACTCGTCTGGTTGGATGAGGTTGTTTGGAGGGAAACCTACTCGGCATTGCCAGTAATTATTCACCTCCAGTTAGCAAGTCCCGTCACTTGCACTGGGCAAAGCTTAGCGATTTTGAATTTTTGATGAGCCAACTCGAGGCCAGGCCGAGCTTCTTGTCTCCATTTGCCACCCGCGAATTCAGGAAGTTTATTTATTCATCAAATTGAATTTTCCCCTCCTCGCCCGGGAGAATCCGCCAAGTTTACTCCACCATCGGAATCATTCCGTTTTCATGAGCGGTATAGGTGGAGGATATTACTGTTTGGTGGGTGTTGGTCACCTCATCCCTGGTTAACTGAGGGCATAATTTAGATCTTTGGCTTATCTTAGATTAATAATTATTGGTAAGGATTTTTATTTTTCATTGTAGTGAGGGTGTAGATAATAAAAGGTCCTTGGGTTTTTTACTGTTTATGTTTTGGGAAGGATTATACGTAAATGACCCTGTGATAAGTAATTTTCAAACCAAACTGCAAATAGACGAATTCCCTTTGCAGAACAAACGACTTCTCGTCGAGGAAGTAGCTTGTTGGGTTGGAAATGGCAACCAGAGGGTTGTAGAAAGCTCTCCAAAATGAAAGCGGTTGAGAAACCACACACCCACTTCTTATCTTACCTTTCCAAATTTCCTCATCCAATTCAACACATTTGTTATGGCAAGTATGATTTTACAACTTGAGGCTGCCTTTTAATATAATTATTAAATATTATTATTATATAATTTCAAATCGAAACCCCATATTTCTTCAAATTCGCATTCAAAATGCATAAGAGGTCAAGAATCTTCCTGTATCCCTCTGCCAAACTGGTAAAACATGACTTCCGCTATTATATTTGTTTGTTTCATAAGCAAAAAGTACCTTTACCCTGTAATTTACAGTATTTTGCTCTGCTGAATAAAGATTCCTAATAAAACACCGAAGATATTCCACTGGGGTCAACGACTAGATCAGGAGTTGACCAAACAATCGATTTTCGGTAATTTAGATTATTTTTCTCTACTGAATGATGATTCCTGATTATAACACTCAAGATCTTCCACTGGGGTCCGTTCTTGGACATTATTGCTGTCAGTGACTTGATTAGCAGTTGACTAAACAATCGTTGCCCTGAAATTTACATTATTTAGCTCTAGTGAATGATGATTCCTGATTATAACACCCAAGATCTGCTACTGGGGTCCGTTCTTGAACATTATTGCTGTCAGCGACTTGATTAGGACTTGAATCATTCAACTCGATTGTGCACCAGCTTCAAATGGCGGTGATGAGGCATTTACCGCCTTGATACGTTCATTGATTCAATTCTCGTTTATACAGGCAATCTCGCTCCGGGGCTGAGAGGGTTCCAAATTAATATGACGGATTACAATGGATCTTCATTAACGCAGGTGCGTCGTCTGGATTGAGCTGAGAGGCAGTTCGTGTTATCGGAGATTATTTCCTCCTTGTATTGGTCGAAGTTATCCATTCCGGAACGTGACTGAAAATACAAGTTGAAACGTAGATTTTTGACGGATTATAATTAGACTCGATGTTCCGTTGAAGTACGATATTAAATATCGTAATAAATATCGTTCGAGTTAAATATTAAATATCGTAATGCAAATTTTGCATGGGATAAATCAAAAATACCAGCCTTTATTATAATAGTAACCAGTTCTCATCATCCACGGTATACTCATTTAGTATATATTTATATAAATGCTAGACTGTTCTCACAAATACTGATGGAATTATTAAGAATCTAAATAATCCGATCCATGCAAGCCTAATGAGACAACAATACTGAGATATGAGGGGAATTGATATTAAAAGCGACAACCTATACCACCACTCCACTCATCACATTCTGGACCTTCTAGAGACTCTCTGGGTGGGAAATACCACTGTGTGTGGCAATTTTATATTTTGTACATTATATTATATTTCCAGAAATCAATTAGGTAAGTATTCAAATTTATTTTCTAATATCAACGTATAATACATATACGCTATACCTACATTATTGGCGCAAGTTTGACCAACCTAGACTTGTAATTGTGGTATATATTTTTATATCGCCATGACTTTTCAAGCTAACGGCTAGGTCCTACTCAATTGGAGTCTCTAAAGAAAATGGTATTGAATAATGACAAAACGTGGGCGATTGAGGTAGCAACATTACTTGGTGGTGGCTCAAAAAAAAAAATGTAGAGGGGGGTGGATGGGGGTTTGGTGAAAGATATAACATGTATTAAGTTACTTACTTACAACATGTACTTACGCAGTCGGGTTTAATGATGGTGAATGTTGGAGAATCAGTACTATGTAGTGTGTGTGCTTCGTTTTCTCTATAGTCATCAAGATAGTGTTAGGTTATGAGAAACGAATGATACCTCCCTGACGATAAGCAATTGTTATGCGCGTTTATTGTGAAATTTATCTGAATACGTGATTCCCTCTAGACTTGCCTGCAAGTCGTTTTTTGAGAGCGCGCAGATTTTCAGTTATTTTGCTGTATCTAGAGAACCGATGAACCTGTGTGGATGAAATTTTCACACAAATTCATAGTCTTAGTTTTGGTTGAGATGTGAGTTTTTGGTATTGATGCAGTATTATTATGATCCAGTATTATTCGTTGGTGAACCCCCCTTCACTTCAGGGGGCGAGGCGATAAATAGCCATGAGCGAAATCATCAGAACAAATTCTGATCTTCCTCTTAAAAAACAGCTGATGATGTCCACGATGCGAGGAATTGCAGCCGGACGAAAAACCCCACCTGAAATGGTTGAGCTTAATCTATTTTCTTTACTATTTCCAAGAAATTATAGATGCCTACTGCTCTTAGCTATCTGGGTTTGTGACGTCATACACCTCAATACAGCTTTGGTTTCCAGCCTCACGTAGTGGGTAGTGCTCTGAGAAACTATAGAGGCTCATTCTCCGGATAAATGTGCCATCCCAGAGGAGCAAGCGATTGAGACGAGAGCTGCATAATCCTTCGTACTGATAAGCCACGGACAGAGGGGAAAAAAAGTACCTATAAAAAGTCGACGACCATTCCCAGAAAAAGCACGGAGAGAAACGAAGTAAAATACAGTTTTATTTTGTCTCAGGTAATATGAAAGTGAATAGCGGGGGGACCAAGGTAATTGAAGCGGATTCAGAGCACGTCCCTTTGAAAGGTACTAAACGTTGGAAATATCGTTCCCTGGAGAAAGAACTTCTCCGAAAGTTCCTTTATTAATATCTGTAGAAATGTGATAAAAATTATAATTTAGTAGGCGGGTATCGAAATAAGAAATGATATCTCCCCCAAAATCGAAATAGTGGGGAGAGACCACTATTTCTTGTCTGAAATACTAAATAAATTACACCGATTGAAACAGTTTTATTGCATACCAACTGGTTTAAATTGCTCTACCGCTTATCCTATGGGACGTCCTCTGGAGTGCGTGCATTACTTAACATTATGTTTATGAACAATTTAGATTTTGTTTCTATTGATCTGTTAGTGAACACCATAATTCATTCATAACCTCAACTAATGAAACTGCGAATTGCTCCTGCTTGAGTTAATTAGGTGTTTTTCTTGTTTCAGGTATGCTTCTGATTTTGTCGTGTCGTTTGGTTCGGTTCGAACTGTGAGTACCTCCGAGAATCTCAACATCCAAAACATCTCACTATCTTATTGACTATTTTTGTTAATCATGATGATTGATCCTAGAGATCTATCGTTATCCTCGCTTACTGTATTTTTAAACAGTGGCGGCCTTCTCAAATGAAATACTTGGCCGTATATTTATCTCTCTTTATATGTATCTCCAACCTCGAAGATCTACCCAGTTGAATGAGGAGTTGGGGTTAAATATAGGCTGTATGTATGATTTTGTCTGAAGGGGCATACCAAAGAAGTATGTATTCAGGATTCCGCGGCAGCTTCAGGGCTCCACCATCGCTATAACAATAGGTTTCTTCACCAAAATTTGATGAAGTTGGCAATGGTTCCCGGCTCCATCATCGTGTTTTGCTATTTCGCCTATTATTATTTGCAAATATTTGCGAGTTCCTCTGACATGATCCTGTCACGTGAATCGTAACTAGACTGGCAGTGAAGATGTGATGTTTAGTAATTGGATCATGTTCCGATTCAAAGAATCCCTGTGATTTCTTAGTTTGAGCCGATTCTTTTCCATTGCAACCGTTATGTTTCAGTGTTACTGGAACATTTTTTACCTACGGTGAAAACGTTAGCATGGCTGGAATGTATCTTATTTAATTACTGGAATGTATCTGAACGTTAGTGAGGCTAACTTCCCTGTCGTTGGGCGGGAGGTACGAGGGAGATTTGTTATTTTAATTTATCTGTTTAACTAAGAGGTTGGTTCGACTGTGGTGTCGACTACCGGTCAAGTCACAACCCCTAACAACTCATCAAACAATCTCAACAACAACAATCTCAACCCCTAACAAATCATCATTTTTAGAGGAGGCATCTTGACATTCTTGAGATGATGCGTTCTCATTCTTGATTTTATACTAAGCGGTTTGTGTAAACTAGAGGAAAACGCCAGTACCTGGCCTTGCACGAATATGCAATTAATCTTCAATTTTCACGAGTTATCGTCTGAAGTACTGAGGCGTGATACACGATCTTTTACCCGGATGAATTTTGAAGAAAATTCAACGAAGAACTTTTCCGTCTTTTGAACCTCATAGATAAGTACGAGTGTCTCATTCAAGAGGTCGTTAAGAGCGATGCGATCTGAGACTTGGGGTTCCCATCAGGTGAAATGGATTCCTGGTATATCTCCTTGTGTTCGCCCTTGAATAAGCTGGTTCGCCATGGGGAGACGTCTCGCGCAGGTACGAGCTTCCTCTGACGTCACAGGAGTGTTTACTAGCGTTTTCTAACAGTCATGCAATCTACACAACCAACGTTCGTTGTGAACCTTCTCGCGAATTGAGTCGTTAAGTCATGGATGAATGGGAAAAACCTAAAGAACCCGTTTTCCGAATTGACGCCGATATCTTGTTAATTAATTTTGATCATCCACCATTGGAGGGAAATACAAGTGTGAAAATGGTTTTTAATGACAAGGTCGAAAAAAACCATAACCCGGTTGTACAGATGGATCGATGCTTAGTATGTACATAATCTCAAAACATCAATCTCTAAGTACCTTGCACTATCTTCATAGGGGATCATCTACACGCCAACTCACACAAGCTCTGAAAATTTCATCGAATTTGGGTGGAAAATGAAGAAATCGGCTGTTACAACATTTTTACGTTTGCGGATGCGCAGCGGCTATCATCAATCCGTGATGGGAGGAGGGGTGAATAAAATCACTCGTGACGAGATTGTTGCTGTTATTAGTTTGTTGTTACTGTTATTAGTTATTATTGACATTTTATGTCTTTACTATGGCACATAAATGAAAAATCGTCACGCGGGGATCGTTACGCGGGGAGCGTTATGAGGGGAGCGTTACGCGGAAATTTCTGATGATTTTCACGTACAACCAATCGTTCCTAGGGAAAACTAACTTCCTCATTTTCCACCCCACAAAAATCGTTCACCACTCATTGGAAAACTCTCAATTTATTAAACATTAGACATAAAATGTCTCTCGTGGTTGCGTACTTGTACGAAAGCTGTATCCACCGTTTGTGTTTTCTTCTTTGTTACTGATGATGAAGAAAAAGTTGAAGACTCGAAGGACCACCCCTGAAGGGGAAAGAACTTAGCTAGGTTAGGTACCTACCTACAGTGAAATATGCTGTGTGGTGATCAGGTGATAAAGAAGAAAAAACAGAGTTTGAATTGATGAAACATCGACAAGAATGTGAATTTATTGAAGAGTTGAAATTAGGTTTTGTAATTGTTTTAAATTGAAAGGTTCTATTGTTTCCCTAAATGGCCACGTGAAAGATAAGAAAGAAAAAGGGCTTAACTGTGGGGTGATCAGTCCCAGATGAAAGGTTTTCCAGAAGAAAGTAGGCAGGACAGTTCAAGATTCTTAAGAGTGATAGGTCTGGTAAATGTCTGAATGATGTGGTCCCTTAACATGTTTCACCGTTGATGGCTTCATTCCTGCAATAGCTCCCCCCCCCCCCCCATTCACAATGTTACCCTGACCAATGTTTGAGCTCCCTTTCACTTTGTCTGCCTTGATTGGCATTTGATGATCCTCCCAGGTCCCTTCACTTCTCTGAACCAATAGGATTCTCCTTTCACTTATCTAATTCAATCTGATTGGGTATGACACTCACTTTCTCGACCAATGGGATTCAAGCTCCCTTTCACGTGTGACTATATAAGCTATGCTCTCTGTGATGTACTTTCAGTTATTGTTTGTTACTGATGATGACCTAACCGTCGAAATCGATTTAACTTGTAACTCATTATTTTCGTGGAAATACTCAACTCCGTTTTTTTTTGTTTTTTTTTGTTCAATTCAATTCCTAAATCTGAACACCTTTGACAAATGAATGTCTTCGGAATATCATCGAAATTTCACCGAAATAATGTTGATAGTGTGCAGTCAGAGTAGTTCTGTCACAGTTAACTTCCTGAATGGACTTGTCGACAGTCCTGAAGGCGAAATTAATTAAGGGTGAGGTCGCTATAGTATCCATCTTGTCTCTTATCCGTCGTTGTGAGCTGAGCGAAGGGAGTAAAACAGATTTGGCTTTTGCGAACCCTCTTAAGTGAACCCTTTCACGACGTAGTAAATGAGATTTGGCGGTAGCCTCCCTTCAGATCACAAGGGAAACAACCGCCCAACAATATAGTGACATCGAGGGGAGGGGAGTCAGAATTCAATTAAATGCCAAAGATTAAACAAGGAGAGAAGCATTCTGACCCTTCGATGGATGTACCCGAATCACTGATAGTTCGGATGATCATTATTAGCGATTAATACGGTACATTATTTTCCAAGAAAGATTTTAACCGATTTTCAGCCATTTTTTACTTCAATATTTTTTACTTTATAATGTGATTATTCTTAATAGGTCGATTCTGAATAGGTAGGTATATCAATAGATTCGTTTGAGTAAGAATCCTGAACCACCAACACTTGCCTATATTCTCCCTCACCCTTAGCCAGCATAACACCTGTACATACATTAGAACCCCAAATACGAACAGCATTTTAAAATTCACAATCTACAATACCCAACATGCAAATTCAACCAAGCCTCAAGAGGAACCAAAATAATGAAAATCGTCTATTTCATGAATAAAATAACCCCACACATCCCCTAGAATTTATTATAGAAACTCTATAATTCAACTTTAATCTTGAACAGTTATATTATCCCTAGCAACATAATTTATCTAAAATGCATTAAAAAGCGCCGAGCTTCATGCCTCGAAAACGGGAGTGTTGAAAAGGCGCGTGACCGTCCCGCGTCCCCCTTCGGGTAGTTACCCTATGGCTAAAACATGTTCCATGTTAAAATGTAGGTTGCAATGTGAGCTACCAGTTCCATACGGGTTCCGGAGGACCTCTCCTTTTAGAAATCCGTCCTGAACTGGAGTAGATAGAATAATCTTAACAAGATAGTACGATTGACGACATAAATGCGACGATATTTACTGAGATGGAGTAGCAGTTCAATTCAAATCGTACGTTCTCGAGTTATTCTACCTTAGTTATCCCAAGATCATCTTTGAATCTTCAAGGGCGATGTTTTGCTGTACGATTTTCTTGCATAAGGTACTAGAATGGGGGTTTGGAAAAGTCTCATGAACGGTAGTTGGACTCCTCTGTGTGAGAGTGGATGAGTATGAAAACAAGCTCACTGAAGTGAAGCTGGCGATCTTGCTTCTTTATCTATCTTTGAACATACAATGTCATTGTATTACAGCCATCAAGGCCTTCTTCATCCCGCATCCTGTTCGCCGTATTTCCAGGATCATCCTGAGGCCGCGGGCACTCCAGACCGGTTTATTTCCAGGACCGTCTGGGTCAAGGAGAGGTTCGCCCTCATGGCTCCACTACTAATTCTCGCCTCGAAGTTTCAAGGTCCCTCTTCCATTCGAATGACCGTGTTTGCCATTCGTATGCTTCTTTTCACCCCCCGAAGCCAAAACAGAAACGTTTCCAACACCGGTTCCTGGATCGTATGCTGCTGACGAATGATCTAGGTATTTATGATATTAGTGCGGTACAAATACATGTTGTGACGTTTTCGCCACGAGGTCAGGGAATTATTAAAATATTGGTTTCTTCACCACCTAGCAGCTTGAACATTTCATCTACAGTTATTCTGATTTGTGTCACCCATGATTTCAGTCAAGATGGTCAGTGACCATTGACCATGAAACGCACAGTGGGGTCGACTCCCGGTGGAACCGAATTGTCCAGAGGTATCGTTTTAGTAGTACTTGTACTTTGTCTTCAGGATCTTTGATTACCAGAAGGAATGCGGAAGATCTGGCATAGGCATTAAAAGTTCTTCGGCCAGCCTGGTGAAGTCTGTCGGGACGAATGCCACTATCATTCAGGCAGAGGTCCATGAAATTCAATTAAATGTTGAAGAAATGCTGAATAGCATCTCAACAGAGCTAAAGCATATATTTTGTCAGACAGTCAGGCTGCCTTGAAGGCCATTGCTTCATGCACCATAAGTTCGAAGCTGGTATGGGAGTATCACTCAAAACTGTGCCCCAGAACAATCAGGTCACCCTTCTCTGGTTTCCTGGACATGAAGGTCATGAGGGTAACGAAATTCCTGAAAAGTTTTTCCAAAAGAGGATCAGCGTCCCTGCTAATAGGGCCAGAACCGATCCTGGGAAAGAAAAGAGCGAGTTAGATACTGACAGTTTTTCCAAGGTCTGAGACAAGCAAACAAATTTGTGACGTTCTCGAAAAAACGGGCTTTTTCAGACAGGAGAAGTGTGCTTTTGTTTTCTTCTTTTTTCGTTATTCTCAAAATTTTGATGTTGTAACATGAGGCATAGTGTGTCATGGCATGCCGGCTCACAGGAAGAAATTCCACTCTCCTCACCACAGACGAGCGGTGTCTTCAGCTGTGTGGTGTTTCAGCTGTGTCTCTGCCTTCCCGACGAAGAATACTGGTCAGTTCTTGCAGTACTCATATACACACATGGGTGTTTGGCACTCTGCTGACCCTTTGTATTTGAATGTGTTCGGGTTGTTGGCTGACTTGAATTTTTTCCTCCACCACCACGGGGGGAAAACTTTGCATCGTGGTTTACGGCATGGTTGAAGTCCTTGTGGTGGAAGGTCTGTCCTGTTTGACAATCGGCGATCACTAATTGATGATGCTTGTTGGTAAGTCACTGATGGTATATTTGGGAACGCTCTTTTTGTTGTTTGATTGAAGGATAGAAGTGGGTAGAGTTCTTTCAATACTTTGTTCAACTTTTCAACTCCGTAGAAGTAAGTAGAGGTGGGTCTTATTTTCTCCTCAGCATTTCGGGTAGACGGATGGTAGTCGATGTATGAAAGAATCATCCTCTGTCTTACAACTTTTTCAGGATATCCTCTTGTAACCAGCTTTTAAGACGAATTCTTCAGGAATGCCTCTTTGCCTGTCTGTTCACTACAAATTTTGTGACCTCTTATTGACAAGGCGCGTGGATTGACTGCTTAGTGTGACATGGATGACAACTTTTGAAATGTAGGTATAATTGCTTGTTTGTGTGCTTGATGTGAACTGAGGTCGTGAGTATGTTGTTGGTTAATTTTATGCATTCATCGAGGAAGGTGGCTGTTGACGTTGAGTAAGTCCAAGTAAATTTGACAAAATTCAGAATTTAAAGCGTTTAGAAATCCCAAAAGTTTTTCTTCTCCGTAGACCCAAATTTAATAAAATGTCATCTATGAATCTTTTCCAAATCAGAAGTAGTAGTGTCTGCGATGAGAGGAAGCTTTGCTCCAGACGGGCCATGAACAGGTTCGCATAAGTCGGTGCCATCCTGGTACACATTGCAGTACCTTTTAGTTGGAGAAAGAGCTTGTCTTCAAATTTTAATACTTTTTAGTCAGGACGAAATTTGCGAGTGTTACTATAAAAAAAGTTGATGGATTGTGTGGTAGTGATCTTTGGTCTAAGAAGTGTGTAATAGCAGCCAAACTTTCGTTGCGAGGAATTTCCGTGTAGAGTGAACAAACATCCACTGATGCCAAGATAATTGTATGTTCATTGTTAGTTGGAATTTGAATTTGATGAAGAATATTTAGAAAATGCCTGGTATCTTTAACGTACTATGGTTGACTTTTGACAAGAGGCTGCAGATTATAATCAACGTACGCCGATATTCTTTCTGTAATGCAACCGAAGCTTGCAACAATTGGGCGTCCTGAGGGTAACCGGTCCGGTAGAGCAAATCCTTTGTGGATCTTTGGAAGCAGGTAAAATTCAGAGCATCTTAGGGTTTCTGGAACTAGAGCCAGAATATCAGTCTCTGATAAATTTTCTGTTGCTTTATTTCGTTTAATGTATCCTTTTATTTCATTTTGGAATCTCAGTGTAGGGTCAGTGTCGAGTTGTTTGTAGGAATGTGTATCATTTAGTTGTCGGAAAGCTTCTTTATGATAATCTGTTATATTGAAAATGTGCGTATCCTATTTGTTGTACCCAGAAATGCAGTAGCCGTGTGAGTACTCTATGAGTTCGTGGAGACGAGTAGAACATAAATATGGACTCCTAAACATAACATCTTCAAAGCATACCCAGTGCATACAGTATGTTGGTATGGTTTACTGAAAATTAAAAAAAAAACAACAATAGCCCTGTAGACCTACACGTACCTGTACTCTATGAGTTCGTGGAGAAGAGTAGAACGTGAGTATGGACTCCTAACATCTTCAAAGCATACCCAGTGCATAAAGTATGTTGGTATGGTTTACTGAAAATCGAAAAAACTAAGAACCGTATAAAAAAAAACTTTCTGAAAGAAATTGTTTCACCATTGTTCCTTTTCTTAAACATACCTACCACTCGATGATTTCTTTGACAATTCGCTCATTAATTCCTGCTGCATGAATGGACTTTTAGATCTCACTTCGTCGACCAACTTCTCCCACCATAGTCAGTTATGCGCATTACCAAGAGAGATGCCCAACCTAGTTAATTTTCGTAATATTGATATCAATCTTTAAGGGTCGTTCAAAATAAAAATATTGAACTTGTAACATTTTCGAATGTTACCTTATAAAATAGAACCCTTTGTCGTGTCTTCGTTGTGCATATAATATGTATAAAATATTTGGAAAACCTCAGGGATCGTTTCAGAACCTTGTTTCAAAACGGAATTCAATGAAAATTTTTTTCTTCAAAAAATTCCATTCTAAAAATTTTGAGGACATTGCAATAGCTTCATTTTGGTTTGTTATTTTCAATAATGAACCTTTGGAATCGACCAAGAATTTTTTTTTAACACCCCCTCAAAATTTGATGGTTTACGTTTCAAAGTACGTAGAATCCAAAAATTGAATAAAAATTTGGCCGTCCGTCCGCCGTACGCCATACGCGGCACTTTTGCCACTTAGCATTGACAGATTTTGATGAAATTTGGTATGTAGGCTCCATTTGGGGTCTAGTTGTGCCCCGAAGATTTTGGTTGATGTAGGTCACTTCTAAGGGTTCCAAAATGAATTTTGAAATTTTGAAAACGCCCTAACTCAAAAAATTTAGATATAAAGGTATTTTTTTTCCTTCAATTTAAGATTTTATAGAATTTTTAGTATTTTTTGAGACCACCCGGAGCTCTGTAGGACAAACCGTTCGCTCCCTACGAAAATTTAAAGTTTGGACGTACGATAAATCAGAAACACGAGTGTGAATCGCAAAAGAGGCCTATTTGAATCTCCGTTCAAATTTTAGCTGACCGAAATGCGATCGATGTTTTTCTTCATGTTGGATGGTTGGTGGCTTTGCAGACGAGTGATCTATATAGAAAAATAAAAAAATAATAAACCATTGTGTAATAATTTGCAGCGTTTTTCTTCAAAATTCGCTAAAAGGTAGAGTGAGAATCTCTTTGCTGAACTAGAAAATTTTTTGGAGCGAATCCAGTTAGAAAAACAATACCAGCTTACTTTAAGGGAGAACGTTGAGTCCCTCATGATGTCTTCGATTTGCAGGTATATTGCCTATAATGAGAATATGACACCGTCTTGGCTCGTATTTAGTTGTCAGATTCTACTGCAGTATGTTAGCTTGTATCCAACCTAACAGCGTTTCCAAAGCATGAAGTTGTCACATGATCGAAGGTCTGTTTGAAAAAAGGACGTTGATGGATCATGATGGATCGATTCAATGTACATACTTTTTTTGCCACGAAAGTAGATTTTAGATAATGAAAGAGGCTTTGGGAATAATAGTAAGGAGCGGCTTCGGGGCACGTTGAGCATAACTAATGACTGAGTCCAAGAGCTTGAAATTGACTTACGACTAGGCTGGGAGCCCACGCGATATTGTTCTCCTTTGCCCGGTCACATTGTTCGATCAATCTTTTCAAAACGGATTTCCTAATTTTCTTTTAATTTCCGACAGGCTTCAGTTAAAAAAATATGATGTAGGCAAGTGATTCGAAACCAAATAACGGGTCATAGCCTTCAAAGGTCAAAAATGTATGAAAAAGTATTATTTAAAGCAAGTAGGCAGAAATATGGTTTGGGCAAACCCGAAAGAATCATGAGGGTTTCTTTTAATCCTTAAATTAGACGAAACACGAGTGTGAATCCCATATATGAACGTTCGCTGTCGGAAGTGAGGCAAATTTCAGCTGTTTTTCTCTCTTCGGGTTGTGTTTTACGGGACTCATTTGTGCTTCCAGGAACCAAGAACGAAATCTTCCATTGAAGGCACTCACAATTTTTTGAAAGCGATGTTATTGAAAGTAGGTAGTATTAATGGCCGCGTTCTATCCAGGTGGGAGATCTATAAAGAACATTAATAAACTATTGTGTAATAATTTGTATTGATTTTAACCTAGCCTTTGTCAGAAGGTTCTAGTATACACTATTCTCCCTAGAATACAGTATTTATTGTTGTACCTCATAACCCGCAACTCTCGAATAAAGACATGTTATTGTTGGGAGGTACTTCAATCTAAATAAACATTGGATTTGCAACTTGCTGCCATTATATAGTATGGTACTTTTTGGTTTATTATTTTCAATAATAAGCCTTTGGAATTGAGCAAGAAAAAAAACATTTTAACCGCCCTCAAAATTTGACTTTTTACTTTTCAAGGTAAGTAGAATCCGAAAATCGAATAAAAATTTTCCGTCCGTCCGCCGTACGCGGCACTTATCTTAGCAACAATGGACCGATTTGGTTCAAATTTGGTATATGGGCTCCATTTGGGGTCTAGTTGTGCCGCGAAGCTTTTGGTTGATGTCAGCCACTTCTAAGGGGTGAAAATTTATGGTTGAAATTTTCAAGAGTGCCCTAGCTCAAAAACTCTCGAAATAAAAGTATCGTTTTTTCAGCAATTTTAAAAAGTATTGAATTTTTAAACATTTTTGAGACCACCCGGAGCTCTGTAGGACAAATCGTTCGCTCCCTACGAGTACTTAAGGGGTTTCCTTCGATAAAACAGAATCATGAGTGTGAATCACCAAAGAGGTCTAATCTCCGTTCAAATTTTATCTGACTAAAATATGATCGCTGTTCATTTCTTCGATTTGTATTTAGTTTTGCTTTCTGAGCAACCAGTAATCAAATTTCCATATGAAGCTCTCTATTTTTCGAATCGAGTGTGTAGCGTTTAGTTCTTTCTAATAAACTTGATTGTGAAGGTGTAAAGGCGTGGTAGGTAGTACCTTACCGATGGTTGGTAGGTAAAAAAAAGTTGGTATTTAAAAATAAATAGGTAAAAAAAGTGTATTATTTTCTGTATAGATCACCCTTCTGTATAGATCCTTCCCAACCTACCGTAGGTACCCACTACCTACTAGAGCATTTTTGAAAATTTCAACCCCAACTACCAACCAAATGGAAATGAAGGGTTGAAATTTTCAAAAATGCCCTAGTAGGTAGTAGGTACTTAAGGTTGGTTGCGGAGGATCTATACAGAAGGGTGATCCTTTTTTTAGTTTTTTAACTACTCTTTGCAACAAGGAAGGTTCTAGATCACACTTGTCTCGCTAGAATACTGCATTTACAGTAAAAATAAACATGATTCTTCACTTCAGAAGGCACTATTAATGGACACATGTTCCTTCTTTGTAAACGGGTGATATAGACAGAAAAATAATAAACCTTGTTGTAATAATTTCAGCATTTTGCACGTACAGCACTTACATGAAAAAATGAATTCAAAACCCAAATCTTTGTCCACTTGGATCGATTCTCTCTAACAAATTTCTCCAATTTAGTAATGCCTTTTCAAAGCCTAGAGAACTGTAGTAAGTGAGCAGATAATATTAAATAAAATTCTACTCTTCATTGCCCATACAAGGTGTTTCATCTTAAAAATATACATATTATAAGTAATTAATATTGTACAAGTAAAGGACATACTGTGTGCGTATGAAGACAAACTAGCCTAGTCGAACATCTCATTTTTTGAGGATTTGGCATTGAAAAGTATCCTTTGAGTTTACGAACAGTTGTGTATACAGTCGGCCGACGTCAGGTGGTTGGTTCAGGTAGATAGGAAGCTCTTTTCAAAATAGATGGATGGCCTTTTCCGTCGCTCCTGTTGTCTGCCGACCGTGAAATACCATTCAGGAGGTGTTAGTGATTGAACTCTACAGCTCTTTGTTTGCTAACGGAAATATTTTAGTGGGAAATAGCTTTTCAGTGAAAACCTTTCAACTCGTGGAGATCCCATGTACCTAAAAAAGTGAAAATATGAGTGTAACGAGAATTTTTTAAAATTGTATAAGTAAACAACCATCTCAGGTTGAATTTTCGACCAACTGCCATTCCTGGCGTCGCGGACGTCATCAGCTGTCTTCCAGATGGAAGATCAGAATAATTTGTTCTGATGATTAAACTCATGGCTTCCCATTGTCTCACCCGCTTAAGTGGAGCGGGATTCACCAGGGTCCCAACCCAAAAAATGATCAAACCTCCAATATCGCCCTTGAGCGGTCACCAATCTTGATAATCTCCCCGGTTCATTAAACCAGCTAACCTAACGGCTGTAAGTGAATTTTTAAATGCATACTTCTTCCATTGTTCCATTGTTATTATCGCACTTATGAATGTCCAACACCAAGTTGTTGTTGCAAATCTTCTGATTCAGGGCTTCTCAAACCACTCTATGCTAAAAGTCAGTTTGAAATCACAATTCTCTCTGGTACGATCAAATAAGATAATTCTCTACGACATTCACTTTGGCTTACTAATTCAACCCTCTTTTCTGTACGTTTGGCTGCCGCCCTCGAGCTACATGCTTCTGAAAAGACGTATGGAGAAAAAAGGGTTTGGCTGGGTAATCACAAGCACAAAAAACTCCGAACAGGAGACCAATCGAGTCGTGAATAAACACTGGAAATAAAACCGAGGGAGATAGATAAACAGAGGTAGAGGAAGAACGTAGAGGAAGGTAATTAAGATCCGACGGTCACAAGAGTATCCTTTTGCTTTTGTCCTTTGAACGTTTTCACTGGGACGAACAATAAACGCTCTTTTCGATGCGGTGAGTATACCTGTTTTCTCCTTCGTACAAACACAAACCGTCGAGTTAGATTCCCGAATTAACCCGTCTTTCAGAGAGAGCGAAAAGCCAAGCTGAATTAGCAAACCGGAGGATGGAGAACCGAGTTGAGTTAGAATATCTCAACTGATACGTACAGATCGTTGATGAATTACCTACCCTCAGTGGCGTTGCCAGGCGTTTGTTCCCGTTGGGAGCACTAGATGAACCAGTGAAGAAATATTTTCATTTCAATTCGTGTTTCATGTCATGCCTCACCTGAAAAGTCTTATCCAAACGTACCAAAGTGGATTTTGAAATACTCCTGAGCTCATTCTATTACAAATTTGTCATCTGGACTTTCAGAATTGCTGAACAGTTCCACAATTGAATGGCAATGCTCACTTGTACAATCATTACTGTCTTTAACAGCAATTTTTGCTTCCGAGCGTACCAACGTAGCGGAAGCTTTGTTTTCACTTTTCAAGGTTAAAATAAATTTAAAAAACTACTAAAAAGTAAAAAATAAAAAAATATGAAAATACAAAAATAGTAAAATAAAAAACTTTTTAACAAAAAAACGGACCGACCTCAAAACTGATGATGGCATCCCACTAAAAAGGAAAAAATAATAACGACAACTTATTCAGACAGGTTGGTAGGTAGTTACGCATTGAAGTCGCCGCCGTGCCCATCTGCAGAAACAAACATACACAAGTAGATTCCACTTCCATCTGGTTAGTATTACAACATGGGTCGATAGTGCAATACAAAATATGAATGAGAGTGGGTACCTATCATTGAGGTAATGAATGTGTTCCAAAACGATTAGGTAGTACGTCACTGCTGTCGTATGAAGGAGGATGAGAGAGTGACAATAATACAAGTGTGAATCCCCGTGCGAAATGTTGGGATTCCAACAAACCATCTCTTGATTAAATAGTATCTAATAGTTATTTATCTAATTATACATGATCAATCTTTGATTACATAATATGTAATTAATCTTATATTCCATGTATGGCATATTGAATGTAGAATTGTCTAGATCATGATGTGGGTTTGTGATATGAGTTCATACTCAAATGAACCAGTTAGTGTTACAACATGCGTCGATAGTGCAATACAAAACAGGATTAAGGGTAGGTAAGTAAGTAAACAACCTTCTCATGTTCAATTTTTATCCAACTGCCATTTTTGTTGACGCAGACGTCTTCAGCTGTTATCAAAGGAAATATTCCTACTGAGATTCACACTTATTGTCACTCTCTCATCCTCCTTCATACGACAGCAGTGACGTACTACCTAATAGTTTTGGAACACATTCATTACCTCAATGATAGGTACCCACTCTCATTCATGTTTTGTATTGCACTATCGACCCATGTTGTAATACTAACCAGATGGAAGTGGAATCTACTTGTGTATGTTTGTTTCTGCAGATGGGCACGGCGGCGACTTCAATGCGTAACTACCTACCAACCTGTCTGAATAAGTTGTCGTTATTATTTTTTCCTTTTTAGTGGGATGCCATCATCAGTTTTGAGGTCGGTCCGTTTTTTTGTTAAAAAGTTTTTTATTTTACTATTTTTGTATTTTCATATTTTTTTATTTTTTACTTTTTAGTAGTTTTTTAAATTTATTTTTAAAATTTAATTTTTTAAATCATTTGATTTAATCTTTAACTTATTAATTTTTCGACTTTAATTATTTTAATTTTACATAACTTACCTACTACCAAGTACTTTTGTTTAAGTTTTTAAATCATTCGTTTTAATTTTTAACTCATTAATTTTTTCGACTTTTATTATATAATTTTTTTTTAATTTTACATAATTTACCTTCTACCAAGTACGTTTGTTTAAAGTCGGTATTCTTTGAGTTACCGACCGTTAACCTTTTTTCGACATTTTTCGCTATTTTTCTTTTTTAAATCTTTTACTTGTATTTTTTAATCACTAATGGTTTTTTTAATGTGGAATTAATTATTACTTTTTGATGTTTTTTTTATGAAGGTAGTAGGTAACATTATTGTTTAATTTTTACATTTTATTTTAGTACCTATACCTACAGTATTATTGTTTAAAGTAGTTATTAGTGAGTCCAAAAAATTGTTAAACATATTGTTTAGTAATGCATGCATTCCAGGGGACGTCCCATTGGATAAGCATTAAGTCAATTAGAACCTGTTGGTGAGCGAAAAAACACGCATTATTATTTCCCTTCTTCCTGCACCAAACTGTTTCACTCAACGTAAGTAAAATGGGGGCGATGATGTCCGTAGAGGAGTATCTACACTCAAATCCGCGCAATCCCAGAAAATACCATCGAAATCAGATGGAAAATGTAGAAAGTATAGCTCTTACAGGGAATTCACGTTTGCGCATGCGCAGTGGCTATTATCAGTTCCTTGGCAATGCTTTTCATCGGGGACCATCTATATGCCAATTTGCATGATCTCTGAGAATTTTATTGAAATCGGATGGAAAATGTGGAAATGATGGCTGCTACAAGGAAATTATCGTTTGCACATGCGCAGCGGCTATCAGTCCGGGGGCGATGATTTTCATAGGGGACCATCTACACGCCAACTCGTACAATCTCTGAAAATTTCATCGGAATCGGACTTGAACTTCATATTTTAGCCCGCTGCAACATGTTTTGGATGATGAGAAGGCTATGTGCTAGACCCACTTGGTAGTCTACCGAAATTTGATGGTTATCGGAAACCCCCTCATAAAGCATCTCATTTTTTGTGAAGCTTAGAATCGGACCTTAAATTTGAATGTACACAAACATGTACAAAAATGTACAATGAGTCGGGAAACTCGTCTTTCAATGAAATGTTAAAGTTATTTTCAAAATTGAGTTCAATATCATTTTTTGAAATTAAAATTTTGCTTCATAATCAAGTTTATCTTGAAGAAATGAGCGTTTCACTCTTAATGGGGAGGATGGTCCCCAATGAATGAGAGGGTGGTCCCCCTTGAATTTGTTGAGGGGCGGCAGTCGTCCGAGAATATGCCGGAGGTGACGGGCGGGTGGGTGGACGAGCGGGTGGGTGGCTTCGACGAGTCGGGCGGGGGGAGAGGATGCGGAACAATCTTCCGAAAAAACACGTTTTTTGAACTATTTTCACAAAATTTCGATACTTTTAACAAAGCAAAATGAAATCTGATTGAAACGGGACCACTATGGATACTTGTAGAACACTTTTCGAAAAGAATCAGGCAGATTGGTGGCCGAATAAGAAACTGCTAGTGGTACAAACATACAGAAAAAAAAAAAAAAAAAAAAAAAATCGTCGTCCCATGACACACCGAACTGTATACCTCCTTCCTTCGGCGCGGCTTCGCCGCGCATGAAGTCGGTCAAAAAGTTCTCCAACATCAAATGTTTCACTCGGGTTTTACGTTTTAGACCTTCCTGAACAATTTTGGTTTCGTGTCTTATCATGAAATCCTTGTAAAGGCCATTATTATACGAATTCTGATTTCGATTAAATTTTCAGGGATTGTGCTGGTTGGCATGTAGATGGTCCCCTATGAAAATCATCACCCGTGGACTATAGTAGCAAGCGCCCTTGCGCAAACTTGAATTTCGTGCAACAGTCCTATGTTCTATATTTTCTCCCTGAATTCACGAAATCTTAAGAGTATGTGCAGGTTGACGTGTAGATGGTCTCTATGAGGGTAGTGTACGGCACTTGGAGATTGTTGTTTCGAGATAAGCTAGAATGCATCGGATCATCTATAGAATCGGGTAATGGGTACGAGGAAACTATGTGCCACACCCACTTGGCAGAATTTTTAAAAATTCGATTCTCTGATTCTGCGTATCTTAAAACGTGAACCATCAAATTTTGAGGGGATGTTAAATTGTTTTCTTGCTAATTTCAAAGATTAATTATATATACAACAAACCAGAAAACTCTTCGGTTTTTGTTCGGATGTTCTTATCCAATGCATAGTATGTGGATGAAAGATTGAAAAAATGGCCGAATTGGGGAATTAGAATGAACCGGCAGTAGACCGTGGAATGTGGAGCAGTTAACGGTGGTACGTTGTTCATAATGAACTATTTGATTGCTACATTGAGCCATTAAATTAGACATTATGGGGCAGACTATGTATCGCACCTATCACTGACGTTGATGAGGCCATCACGTACAGTCATGTCAAGTTCATGTTCGGCGTTGATCCTATTTGGGATATTGTCGAACGAATTATTATCTCCTCTATTACGATGGTATTCTGGGGGGGAAAGCAGGGGTAAGGTTGTCATTGTTGGCGGCTTATTGGACAAGCCCTTCTACAACTCCCCAATATTGGTCTACGGGGTCAGTTGACCAGGAGTAATGGAGTGTATTAACTACGGTGTACCTCACGAGCCATAATTGAGTAAACCGATTCAAGACAATGTAACGATGCAAAGGAGTCTGCATGTTTGTACTAAAACATCATACGACTAGGTATCCTGATGTTCAACTTTGGAATTATCGTAATTGTACGCTGTCCGGAATAGGAAAAATAAATAGTCGACTTGATTTGATTTGAAGGGGTTCATCAAATTTACCGTGCTGTTTACCGGTTCCCTGAGTCGATTTTTCAACGTGTGCTATTTGGCAACAACTTTTCGCTCCTAGCACTTTTATTGCACCCCACATTAAATGCCACTTTTTTCGCTTCGAATTTATAGCATGGAATATGCTTTAGTCTTGACCTAACTGGCAAAAAGAGTCACGTTTTTGAGAGACGGCGATGTGTCACGATATTTCACAATGATTTTTACGTACAACCAAGTCGTTGCTACGGAACTTCATCTTCGTCATTCTTGTTCGTACGAAAATCGTTCACCATTCGTTGAAAAACCCTAAATTCATGCATAAATTATAAACTGCCAAAACCGCTATAATTATGGAAGAAACTGAGATATACCCCTGCGTTGAAAGAACTGTAAACAACATTCGCGGCAAGAGCCATAGGTACTAGATTCAGCGGGGTTTTATTTCGAAGGAAGTTGTTTTTTATGTAGTAGGTACGTTGGTAACGTAATTGTTTTTTCGAGATGGAGTCTAAGGAACCAGAAACTTTGCTAAAGTATGTTCCATGTTTTTTGAATTTTAGCCAAAGACTCTAAGCAGTAAGCATCCGGGCTGAGTTTCTCTGCTAAAATGGTCATAACCTCCTCAATTTTCCTTGCAAATTCAATTGCATACATTCATGAATAAGCTTTAAGTAATTACTTAAATAATGAGCTCTTGGTCATTCCAGAAAAAACTATACTCTAGGATAGTCTTTCTACCTCAAACTTGTAAATTTGTCAATTTCTGTTTTTTTTTTCCACAACTTTTGGTGATTTTTCGTTGCTAAAATACGGTCTTCTCCAGAGCCTCTCAAAATCTTAGAACATGCTCCATTTCATCAGCTTTCGAACAGTAAGCAATTTTTTCTTCCGAGTCCACCATAGTTACGAAAGCATTAAAGGTTTTAAAGGTTAGTTAAATTGTTCTCAAAATCAACATTTCCACTCGCGTTGTACGTTTCAGGTCTTCTTGAACAATTTTGGTTCCGTGTCTGTCTGTCATGAAATCCTTATAGCGGTTGAAACTATACGAAATTATTTTCCGATTTCGATGGCATTTTCAGGTTCATTGGTGCGGGTTGGGGTGTAGATGGTTCCTTATGAAAATCATCGTCCCCCGATCTATGGTAGTCTCTGCGCATGCGCAAATGTAAAATCCGTGTAACAGCCTTAATTTATACATAACATATATTTAGAAAACCGTATTTCGTTCCTCTTCGGTTGAGGAGTAGTTTTTTGTCTCACTCCTTTCGAAAGAATCAACACAATAGGCGTCATTGTTTCCAGCCGTTGGCAGTCATTAATTACTCGGGTTTAGTGAGACAGGAGAAAAAGAAACAAAGTAGGTAGCAAAAGGATTCGGAGGGACTGAATTTCCTGAAGTGATGATGATCATTTATTTAGGTAGTAGTTAGTGTACTGTTTGCTTATTGCTTTTGAAGACTTCGGTACATCAATCGTGTTGAGTAGTTTAAGAATAGTGAACTGAATAGTAACATTACTGTGAACATTAGCAGTGGATTTTCGCATCTGTGAAGGTTCGTATGATTGTCAAACCCTCTATCAATCTCCTATTTTCTGGGGTTTTTCAAACTTTTCCTAAACCCAGTTTTCTTTCAATATTATTATCTCTCAAAAATGTATGATACATTATTTTATTTGTTTCTAATTAAGACTGTGCTAAGAGTTTATACTATCCCATTTTCATGATGATTTTTTGTTGCCGTACTTTCAAGAGGGGAGGATTCAAGGTGGATTTCCTCGTGTTTCGTATTGGTGCTAGCTTTCGCCGATAGGCATCTTCAGGTAACTTAATGTTTATGTTATGAAAGTGCTGAGTTACAGCCCTGTTCTTATTAGGATGTTACTTATCATAGTGATGTTTTCCATCCTGGACCATCCACACGAAGGGCATCAATTAGTGTGTTTGTTTCTTTGTTTTACTCCTTTTTGCTTTGATAATTTGATGCTATTAGGTTTAAATAGGAAGGTTGGTTTCAAAAGAGGATCGAAATTGTTGTGAAATGCTACATAGTAGGTTTGGTTTACCGTCACACTTTTAGCATGGAACGTGCTTTAGCCATCACCTATAGCTAGGCAAAAACATCATGAAACCGTGAAACGAAAGTAGAGCGTGATTTTGTAATGCTTTTCACTTACGACCGACCCGTTTCTAGGGAAATGTATCGCCCTTAGTTTTCATCCCACGAAATTCGTTCGCCACTCGTTGAAAGGCCCTCAATTTATGCGTAAATTACATACTGCCAAAACAGCTGTAAATATATTATCTCTCAAAAATGTATGATACAGCATTTTATTTGTTTCTAATTAAGACTGTGCTAAGAGTTTATACTATCCCATTTTCATGATGATTTTTTGTTGCCGTACTTTCAAGAGGGGAGGATTCAAGGTGGATTTCCTCGTGTTTCGTATTGGTGCTAGCTTTCGCCGATAGGCATCTTCAGGTAACTTAATGTTTATGTTATGAAAGTGCTGAGTTACAGCCCTGTTCTTATTAGGATGTTACTTATCATAGTGATGTTATCCATCCTGGACCATCCACACGAAGGGCATCAATTAGTGTGTTTGTTTGTTTTACTCCTTTTTGCTTTGATAATTTGATGCTATTAGGTTTAAATAGGAAGGTTGGTTTCAAAAGGGGATCGAAATTGTTGTGAAATGCTACATAGTAGGTTTGGTTTACCGTACACTTTTAGCATGGAACGTGCTTTAGCCATCACCTACCTACAGCTAGGCAAAAACATCATGAAACCGTGAAACGAAAGTAGAGCGTGATTTTGTAATGCTTTTCACTTACGACCGACCCGTTTCTAGGGAAATGTATCGCCCTTAATTTTCATCCCACGAAATTCGTTCGCCACTCGTTGAAAGGCCCTCAATTTATGCGTAAATTATATACTGCCAAAACAGCTGTAAATATGAACGAAGCTGAGAAATACCTCCGATTTAAAAGAACTGTAAGCAACATTTGCGGTAAAAACCAATATCGATTTAGTGGATTATATTGATGTTGTTGGTTGGCTTGGTTTTAGAGAATTTTCATGGAAAATGAAGCTATTGCCTCAAAATTTTTAAATGGACTTTTTCGAATTTTTTTACGAATGAAATCGAAGGATCTTCAAACGTAGGCGAGATTTTGTTATGAACGCGGGCTTTTAGTTGTGATGTGTTCTTCGACGCTTTAGATGTTTTCGATTTCTTAATAATAAGAATGCTTATCTTTGTTGTGATTGAGACTTATTTACAAAGCAGTGAGTCTTCGTCTACTTCCACGGAAGAGTGAGTAAGTAAGCTCATTTGCAAACTTGTATTACACCAAGAGCATTCGAGAAGCTTCGACCACCGCTCCTCCTTGACCACGCCCATAAAGAGCCAAATTAAAACCACAGACAACAAATTCCTAGTTAAAGGAAACAGCAAACGAACAAAACACGGCTAAAGCATGTTCCATGTTTCTTAAATTTTAGCCGAAGGCTCTAAGCAGTAACCATCCGGGGGTTCATCAACAACCATCGGGCTTGCCCCCTGGCGAGGCTCGAAGGGCCGAGTTTCCCTATGTTTAATGTTGTATCTACTACAGGAATGGTTTTTTACTAAAATTAAGGGAATGAAAGGAACGAAAAGATTCATTTAAAAGATGAGTCGTAAAGCACATGATGGGGCGAAAACATCTATTTCCATGAGAAATCAAACCTACTGTGCAGTACTCAACAAAAATATTGAACCCATTTGGAAACCAATCGGCCTATTGAAACCTAATAACAACAGCTTATGAAAGCTAAAATGGTGTAAAGCAAAGACCATGTAATTGTCCGTTCAGAAGATGCAAGTGTAACTGGTAAGCACTGAACTCATCATAAAACATTATTTATTATTGAATGATATTCAATAAAAACATTCTAAAAAGTCTGCCAAGTGGGTGTGGCGCATAGCTTCCTCGTATCCATTACCCGATTGTATAGACTTACAGAAGATCCGAATCATAGAAGGTAATCTCAAAACATCTATCTCTAATTACCTTGCTCCATCCTAATGGTAGACCATCTATACGCCAATCTGAACAATCCTGGAAAATTTCATCAAATTCGGATGAAAAGTTCAGAAGTTATGGCTGTGGCAAGGATTTCACGTTTGCGCATGCGCAGTGGCTACACAGTCCGGGGCGATGATTTTCATAGGGGGCCATCTACAAGCCAACCCGGACAATCCCTAAAAATTCATCGAAATCGGACTATAATTTCTTATAGTTTTGCTCATTATAAGGATTTCGTGACACACATTCGGACACTGAACCAAAATTGTTCAGGAAGGCCCAAAACGTAAAACGTGAGAGGAAATTTTTATTGTGGAGAACATTTTTTTTCCAAAAAGTGAAAAATTTCACTTTTTCAAAAAAATGAAAACAATGCTCCTGGTACCTTAGTAGACTCGGACGCAAAACGACCATCTCTGGCCTGTAAAATTTCAAAAACTCCCTGGAAACTCAAATTCTTGCAGACCAGCAAGTTTTGATGATAATTTTATGAAAGAATCAAGACTTTTTTCAACCTAGATTGGCTGGAATCATCTCAGTGAGGTGCCTTACGTGTTGTGTAATGGACTGCGGCGTTCAAAATCTATAGTGAGAGTTGAGCATGGTTTTAATGGTCTTAATTGTTCCCGTTGGTGAATTCACAGCCTTTCTCACGGTATGGCATGTGGGCGGGCTGACCTTTCAGAACCGTCTTGCATCACATTGTCTAGTTTGAGAGTCGCTCCGTGACTGCATTCAAGATCAACCATCTTCCCTCTACAGGTTGTGACATTTTCAGCTTAAGTGCACCGAGTCAAGGTTTCGTTTACTGTTAGTCAGATCTAACGCTGTGAGGATTGCCGCATCCCGAAACCGTCCAGTGTTGGAATTGATGAATGAGGATGAGAATTGCATTATTTCTCCGGAAAGGTTGAAGGTGAGGAGAATGGAAGAGTTGAGGAGTTAACTCAATAAAACTGTTGACAAGAATTCCTCCGATGCTGACTCTGATTTGCATACCATGTTTGATTCATTGTGAGAGAGACAACTTACTCTTCTGAATTGTGAAGAACGCCTCCAATCGCAGTTTCCTAAGGTCCTCGGATCTGTAACGGATCTACCACAAAGTTCAAGCTTCAATCAAGGTGACGAAGAAACTATAATCAGAAGATCTACATAACTAGGTCTTCACTAATTTACATCATAACTATAGGTTACACTGCTTATCCTTGAAAGACGATTTACGTTTTTTTCTCTTACTTTCGTACTTGAGCTGTTTTCATAGCTTGTTTTCCCTGTTTTGGTGAAGCGAAAGGAACTTTCACAATTTCAACTGAACACCCCTACCTCTTAATATGCTTACCAGGATCTACTGCTCAGACGTTCCCCCCTGGGTTACCTTCCGGATCCAAAGACTGCTCAGATGCAAAATCTGAGGGCTAATCCAGAATGATTATTAATCATGAACGGCCCATTTCAATTCACAATCATTCGCGAAATCTTGAACCTAAAACGACTTATTCTTCATTCTCCACAAAGCCAGAAAATTCACTTAAGAAATCAAAACTTTTGCATTGTTGAAGTATCTCTAACCTCTTTTCTTCTACCATCAAAGATAGAGAAGAGTTCAGCCCAATTTTATTTCTGTCTGACTTTGATTCTAAACCAGTTTGCTTGGGCAAAAGCATACGAAAACAGTGGATATTGAAATTAGCGGTAAACGGAAGGCTGCCTCATAAGTTTTACTAGTTGGGTTCAGGCTTTGAAGTTGATACCGCTTCCACGTACTTGTAAAAATTGACTCTGATGTTGAAAAAAACGAACAAAATTTGTTTGAATATTTAATATTCATCAGAATGTAAGTAGCTAGGTACTAAAGTAGCTTCCCTCTGTAGTATCATTTTAACTTGAGCTACAGGTTTGGTGAATTTCGGTTGAGCAGAAATTGGCTACGGAAAAACATACAATAGATGTACAAATAGGTCGCAATTGCCAAGGAGTTTGACTGGATCTGTCATTTAATGATGTTCTTTGAAAACAATGTACAAATGCTTTGAAATGTAAATAAAGAGCTAATATTGAGTGTATATCACGCTATAACATCCGCATCACACTGAGAGATTCGGATGGTTTGAGCTCTAATAAGCCTCGGAGCTCAACTGCCGGCTTAACGATAATTCGAGCAAATCCCGCGAGCTTAAACTCGAGATTATTCACATTGCTTCGTCAATATTGCCTTCGTAATCTTTGCAGGATTAAGCGGAACCTCTCTTCGGGTGTTGGTCAGCAGGCTGAGAATGGCCTCCGGACTCTCGGGAGGGTTAGCGGATTAATCGGTTTGCCCAGCCATCCCATCCCCACTATGGGAAGTATTCCGCTGGTAGAAATAGGTATAGTTGCAAAACACCCTTGTCCAATTCAATACAATGAAAATATTTTTTTTATAAAAAGGGAAATGAAATTATTTTATAGACACATTTTATGAAGCATTTTGGTACTCACCCATTTCACTAACGTACTCCAAGAGATCTACAATTTCGAGTGAATTTTTCTTTACGAAACCAGATTTTCAACTACCCGAATTGAGCACCTGCTCTTTTGCGCGCCTTCGGCGCGTTGAAGTCAGTCAAGGATATCGAAATCCTCTTTCCCTTTGTGGTACAATCTACTTTCATCTTGTTTTGGAAATAGCTTTAAGATTCTATATGGGATTTCGAATCAATAACGTCTCCAGACCACTCGAGAACTTAAGACCGTTGCAGGGAAATGATTCATTAACCCCTATTGATGTGTCACAGGAGCAGAGTCTTGTTGGAACAAGCCTGGAGTCTGTTGAGAATAGATCTAGTTCCAGTTGTTCTCTGGAACGAATGATTTCGAAATATTCGTGCTCATTCAGCATTCCATATACTAACAAAAGAGTGTAGTTGTCCGTGTTTAATCCAGATGAACTGTTTCAATACAGTAGTAATCCAAGATTAATTCTAGATTTATCGTAAACAAACTGGATAAACAAAAACAAAATACAAAAAACTTGAAGGATCTCCTCTTAAAGGGGAATGACTTTAGCTTGGCTTAGTACCTTCCTAGAATGGAGAAATGACTATGTGGTGTTTAGGACATCAAAGAAAAAAGGGAGTTGTAAATTGATGAAACACCAACTGGAAAATAATTATATTGAGGATATTGGGAAAATGTATTGGTTTAAAAATGCTAGTGTTTTCCTGAATTGCCATTTGAATATGGAGAAAAATATGAAGTGATCAGTCCCAGAAGAATATCAGAAAAGGTTCTTCAGAAGAACGATAGGCAGCATGCAAGGTAGACAACTTCCACAGGAAATTCCTAAAATAGGCAGCTTGCAGGAAGATAAGAAGTTTTTCCCTGATAATCTTCAACCCATGTGTCACCACTTTCGTAGTACTGAAGTAACAATGGCATTGCACTGACTTGTTTGCTGATTAAATCTCTCATACACTTTGCGAGATAAAATTAATTTTGATGAATGATGAATCCTGAAAACAAACATTTTGATCGACAGGCTGATATTTAGAGAAAACAGAAGTAATAAGAGTGTAGAAAGATGGCTACCACACCAGACTCCAATAATCATGCAGGATTGTCCTGAAGATAAGACTCATGTTGAAGTTTGTAGATTTGGTAGATCAGCGTAGGAAATTACATGGTTACATAAATTAATTTAGTTCTGCACGTCCAGCTATAAACAAAATAAATGTGATAGGTTTCTGCAAGGATGAAAGATCAACAGAGGCTTCCATGGAGCGTACCAGAAGAAGGTAATGGAAATTGTTCTTTGGTGATGACGATAATAAGACAAACTATTGCTGGGAAAATACAGCAGCGATGTGAAGTAATGACAGATGTCAAAATATGAGTTATTGTGAGTGGTTTGTGTGAAAGAAACGGATATTGTTAGGTTACTATTGCGCTGGCAATTGGTGATGACGGCTTTCCATCCACTGGCACAAATGATTCTCTGAAACGAATGATTTCGATGTTTTGGTCTACTTTCATTATTCCATTCACGGGCCCAGGCCCAATGTAGGAGAAAAAGTTCCAGAATGTTTCAAAATCTTGGCAAATGCGTAAGGAAAAGTTTCACCTCAACCGAAAATGAAAAAATTGAAAGTATTCATCACTTGAAGTGGTCGATAAGTTCTGAAGACTAGCCTGGAAATTCAGCTTACTTAAATCTCTCTACAGAGAATCGAAGGCCTATTTGCAAAGACAGGCTGAGGAAAGTGGATTTTACAACCCAGTTACAAGGGGATGATGATTTCATTGCTTTCGAAAATCTGGTTTGTCGTCGAAAAATACACCCAAAATTCTTGTAGAAACGATGGCGGAATCGTTAAATGGTGATAATGAATAAGGGTGATCTCACAAAGTAGAGAATCATAATTACGATTGGACTTGGCGCACCAGTTTCCAATAGTAGTTACTGAGGTAATGTGTTTCACAATCCAAAATATCATGATCTTACTCCGCCCTGAGAAGCCATCTTTCGCGTGAAACGGCTTTATACTGTCTCTTTATCCTCTCGGAAAAGGATTTGATACTGAAGGAAATCTTCCGCGATTTCGGTGTTTGTCGTTCGCTTGAGTTCCCATTTCCGAAGCGAAAAAACGTGATGTTATTCCCGTCTTCCCCTTCTTTTTGCGGATTCAGTGAATCAGGAAATGCGAGTATGTATGTGTGTATGGCCCTTCTTTCAGCTCGACCTTTTTTCCCTCGACTGGAAGGTAACACGGTGTTATTGGATTATTCCCTATCAAAACCGTACGGTTGAAATGCGTCGGATTATCCGAACCTCTCTTTTGGGCTGAAACAGTTTATTTGTGCGACGTTCGATTACCGAACGATTTACTCTCCAGTTAACAGAATATTTATTATAGAACGTACCTTCCTCCTCTAAACTGACTGCGAGTCAGGTCTGTAGCGTATTTATTCCTTAGTAAGGTCGTTATAAAACCATTATTGGACGAATATGTGATATTTCACGTTCATGATTCAACGAATGCCTTGTCATTATGATTTGAAACATCGATTTTGAAAAATGATGAAGTTGGTTTTCAGAAAAGTTGCTGATGAATTTCGTATCAATCCAATCACTGAAAAATGTTTGAGAAGATAGCAAAATAATCTGGAAAATCTATATAATCTGAGAGAATTCTCACTCGCACTGTTGTTTCTAGATGTAGAAAACCAGCAACTTGACCGTGAAGTCCATATCCCATAGTTCCTATTTTTAGTGCTGTTCCAAGCCGTAATTTTCTAACCAACAGTTTTAGAAGATGGAAAAAGAGTTCTAGGACATCAATTTTTCAACTTATCTTCTCTAATTGTGCCCAAGAATTATTGAGACGGGAAAAACTATCTTCAAGCCTTCGATGAAGGTTTTACAAGTTGTTTTTGTTGGCGTTCAGAATACAATCAAAGAAAGTTCACCAAATATTTTCTCTTTATCTACCCTTGTCCTTCTACATCTACATTGTCCGATATCGCTCAAACTTGGAAGCTTGGTACTGAAGTTTAGATGGTCTGTGTACGAAGAACATATGCGCTACATTTGCTTTGCAGATCGTATGCGGCTTACCGTATCTGGACAAGAAAACGTCTGCCTAGTTTTGAAGATTGTGTTGATAGTTATCCGAATTTTGGCCTACGTCAACAGGATCTGCTGCCGAGTATGTTGATGTATTTTGCCTCTGGATTGGGACCAAGATCCTACTCTCCGAGTCTGACCAAGATCTCAATATTCATCTTTAGAGTTCCAAACTAAAGAGAACGGCAATCTAATTGAATAATATCAAGCCCTCACTGAGATATTCCTACGTACATGATCCATATCTCCGCCATCCTTCATCAGCGTAATTTACCCATCGCAGTGTCTACGGCTTAAATACTCCTAACTATAGTGCGTACTGAAAAATATTAAAACTATAACTGATTACCTACCTTTTAACAATGAGAAGGAGGACTTGTACATTGTGAAAACACGACTTGGCAGCCAGCAAAAATGTATCAGAAGAGGCCCTCCTTGGTCGTAATCGTAGCCCTCAAGGCAGACAGTACAGGAGAAATTCACAGTTTCTTGGAAAAATAATTGTAGTGTAGACTCTTCCTGTTCCAAACAGCGGTCCTTGAGAATCGTCAATCCTTCGAACAGTTTTAAAATTGAAGAAGGAGGAAGACGACCTTCCGGTCGTTTTATCTTCATTACTGTCTTCACTGTAATTTAACTATCTGCCGTAGATCTGCACCTTCAGATGCTCTAGCTACGTTAGCTCCAGTTCAGGCGTCATAGACCATGCCAGCTCGTATCATCTTTCCATTGATATCCAGTCGTTCTACGAGGATCTTCATTTGATTCAACTCGGGAGAGGTATCGTTACAAAAGTATCGATACTGTATCGTAAGTGAATATCGATACTTGAGTGTAACAAAATATCAAACATAAGGCTGTTATCCGAGTGACGTCACTCTTCGACTAATCGAAGGTTATTCGAATCTCGCTCAAAGCGTCCATTTTGCATCAGTTGCAAACAAAGATTGTATGGAAGATTTTTCATTATGCCAATCTGTGCGGTTATTAGTTGCTCTTCCCATCCCGGAAGCAGTATTTAATTTTTTGGTTGGCCAAAAGTGATTACAAAATGTGGGGATTTTCGATAAACTGACACTTTTATAACCAGCTTCAAATTATCTAGTTCCACTTGTATGTTTGTGAAAGACTGTTCGTGCGTGGTAGGTAGAAACAAAACACTTACTCTAAACTATCTAGAGATGTGTTGTTGGACAAATAATGAACCAACAGATAGGTAGCTACTGCAAAATCGGTAGTTATTACTTATGTGAGACCCAAAAAAAATGCAGTAAGAACTCTGGAAAATCTAGGTTTGTGGTGTTCACTAGGTACTTTCTAAAGGCGAATACGATCAACCATCAGTAGGTAGGAACGTTTTATATTGCAATCTAAGGTCAGATTAGGATGTACTCGTAAATAGGCACTTGTCTCTGGTTCTCTATGTAAGTAGGTATCTAAGTAGTAATAAATTTGTTCAATGTGTACATGTAATTTAATGTAGTACATTATTCCATTATCTATAAACACACCTAACTACAGATCTACAATAAACAGACTATCAGTTCACGTAAGTAGGTACCATTTAAGGTTTCAAGGAAAGAAGTTCGTAGGTAGGATATTTTTAAAATTTACCTTTGAAAAATACCGTCTTTTCTCACAATAATAAGTATTTGTTTTATTATGGTTGCCTGCAGTTAGTTGTCTGTAAGTATATCAGTATATCTATCCTAGTAGGTTTGATCTGTACTTCCTTGTTTGTGAAAGTCTGTACGTCCGTGATAGGTAAAAACAAAACACCTCTTCTAAACTATCCAGAGATATGTTGTTGGACAAACAATGAACAAGAAGACAGAGAGCCACTGCAAAATCGGTAGTTGTTATATTTGAGACCCAAAAAAAATGCAGTAAGAACTCTGGAAAATCTAGGTTTCTGGTGTTCACTAGGTACTTTCTAAAGGTGAATACGATGAAAATCATCATAAGGTAGGACGGTTTTATATCGCAATGTAGGGTCAGAAAAGGATGTAAATAGGCACTTGTCTCCAGTTCTCCATGTAAATAGGTATCTAAGTAGTAATAAATTTGTTCAATGTGGCGAATAAATATTCCAATTTTCATTCTGAAACACTTATTTCGAGAGTTTTTCACTGACACTGATTTTTAAGCTGACACTAATGTTTGTGTCAGCCTGGTTTGCTTGTTAGCATGACAGTTGACACCTTACATATCCCTGTTCTTGAATAGTGTCAAGACCCCTCAGAGTCTGTATCAGCTGTTTGCAATCTGATCGCTACTTATGATTGCATAATAGCTTCAAAAGAATTGAAAGAAGAAAATAATGAATATACCACCTTCATTCTGTTTGCATACCAAGAAATATTTGGTATACAAAGTTTATATACCTGTTTATATTATAAACAGAATGACCTTGCTGGACTGTGAATCAAAATGGCGCCCCTTCACGACCAGCTGATCGGATCAGCTGAGAAGGTTAGGTTTGATACCGAAAATAATTTATTATTGAGTATCGCGGATAACAGCAATAGCCAATATTCTCGAAGAAAATTCGGGCTTATTTCTTTATGGGTCGAGCAGCAACCCAACAGCCTTCCGACCGTCTTCAACTTTTCATGTTTTAGCCATTACGTTGAATTTACCGCGAGAACTGTATTGATATTCGATTTTGAGAAATATCGATTCCAAAGTATCGATATCCAAAAATATTGGATAGTGCTATTTTGAAACTAAAATGTTGAGTATAGGCACGATAGTATTGATAATTTTAAATATCGGATATCGATACCCATCCCTACATTCAACACCGTTGTTCTATCTTTATTACTTCCTCACATTCAGACACCTAAAATTTATCGATTGATTTTGGAGGACGCAAATTTTCAGATTTACTACACGAATACAAGTAAGGTGCCTTTGGTTGGGAAAACTCCTCAGGAAAAAGCCAGAAAAAAGCCTCAGGAAAAGAAAGATTTTGGTGGATTTTTGGACCAGTTTCCAAGACCGTTTACAGCGTTGGTGCTAATCTTTACCTCATCGCTCAGTGTCCTCTAATATTCGAAAACGAGGATTCGAGAGTTTTCTCCTACATTATTTGTAGTAAATCCAGCTCTGAACAGCAGAGTTTGATAAATCGACTTTCCCATCTAGACTTTCTCATGTATACCTCTCCCTTCTTCCCACCCCCTAAATACAGACAGTACCTTCTAGAGCGGACAGGTGCTGTATTAGCAAAATGGACCGAGCTCAACTTACGAAGAACTTTGTCTTGGCGAAAAACTCTCATAAATAATTCACAAAGTTCATGAACCTCCTTTTTTTTGCCTCGTCAGTTTTGAAACGCAAATATCTTACGTACTCGACCCAAATCGAGGCTTTGACTGAAGTACTCCCACCATCATCTACCCAACTCAACTTCCTTGATCAGTGGATTGATTCGAATTGTTTGTTTATTGATAGGGTCGTTGGAGCTTTATTACAATGAAATTATGTTTGGAATCAATTAGGTACTTTTGCTTTCTCACTATGAAAGATTCCTCAAAATCAAAATTTCCATTCTCATTTTCAGAGATTTTTGAACAACTTTGATTCCTTCTCTATAGGCAACGTTCCTACTGTAAATCTTGGTCCGATTTTGATGAAATATATAGGGTTGATCTTGTTAGGCCCCAAGTAGGACCATTATGAATTTCGTCAACATTGAAAAAATAGCAGACCACCAATTTCTCATCAATTATGCTCAAATTTTGAAAAAAAAAAGTTTGGAGCTGGGCTCCAGAAGAACGCACATTGATTACATCATGATCTCCAGGATTCATGATCAGGAGCCTCCGTACTTATGAAGAACAAATTGCTAATATTCATCAACCTATAGGATTGGAAGTGTCTCTACAGAACACATTGGAACAGTTAGAATACTTGGGGGAGGAACTTTCACGCGGTTCACTTTCCCTTACTAGACACCCTGTGATGACATCTCATGTGGTGAGTGCGGGGCGCCAGAACATGCATACAATCCCGTTATCTCATAAATTATATATTTTTGATATTATGAAAAATCCCCATTAATCTCCTTTTTGTTCATTTTCAGGTAAGTGAATTCTTTGGAGTAACCAGCCGAAGTACATGTCTGGAATCAAAAGGGAGCCCATTGAATGCGGAAAACCGTAGTAAGATCGTTTTTCATACCTGGATAGCTATTGCCCATCCACTATAGAATTCTTTATTGTAATTCCATCGGTTTATAAGGAGTTCAATGTTTTATTTGAATAATTTTAGTTAGATAATTTTCTGATTTTATGTGAATAAACACTCCGAAAATGTATTTTTCGATTAGTGTATTAAAATGAAACTTCTCTCGTTCAGTAAGAACAACTTGATCTCAATGTAGAGCGATCGCATGAATGGAAAAAAGAAAAGAACCAAGTAATCTCTTCTTCAGTGTTGCCATCACAGTTCACTTGGTGGTAGTTTCATTGAAGCGTGGTACAATTAACTTCCCACAAAACACAACGATATCCTGCTACTCAAAATAGCATGTTATTCCAAATTCATAGATCACTGCAATACCTTTGCTTGAGGTATCTAACAAGTTTTGAAAAGGCAGGTGAGAAAATCTCGGAGACCCTCAGGTGGAGTTTCATCTCGTTAGATACCTGAAGGGTCCATGTCTTCGGGTTATGTCGGATTCAAACCCTCTTGAAAGAACACCTCTTTTTCTCCCACGTTGAAACTCAGCCCGGACCAGTTTAACACATTGCGTCAGGCTGAGTTCTAAGGTGCTTCGTCAGTTCTAGGTAAGGATGCTCGGACCAGATGCTCTTTCTCTGTCTCCCGTTCTAGGCACATCTTCCTTTTCAGGATGCTCTCCAAGCGTTCTGATACAACGCTCCAGTTTTTTTTTTCATTTTCCTATATCTTGCTGACAACAGCTTCTGGTGTTGAACTTTGGGGCATTAACCACAGTTCTGCTTGCAGCTGATTTCTTTCAGCGGCCCATTTTGTGCAGTCAAAGAAAGTTTGTAACGTCGTCTTCTCTGTTTGGGAAGTGCAAACAAGTTAACACAGATAAGTTTCCCATTTTATGCAAGTAAACATTGAACCGTCCATGTCCTGTGAAAAACTGCATAAGGAAGAAGTTCTCTTCTCCATGTGTTCTGTCCATCCATGTCTGTATGTTAGGCACCAGCCACCAGGTCCACCTTCCTCTATGTTCTCCAGTCCATATCTATTGCCTGTTTGCCATTATGCGCTCTCTTTCTTCCAAGGCTATGCTGGACCCCACTCCTTCATCCCTTCTGTCGAAGATTCGTTTCTTTTCTGGAACCGTTCGTTTTATACTTTACCTATATACACCCAGCTCTTCAAAATAACAATAGCCGAATTTTGGATTGGATTGGTTCAAAACAGAGGTCCCCAACGCGGGTTCTTGTTTTCATTTCATTTCACTCCGACCTATTCACTATGTATTAATATCATACCGAGCTACTCCTAAAAATATGCTGCCAATAAATACAGCGTACCTACGTTCATGATTTCTCAAGATTACTATTAAAAAACGCTGCAAATTATTACACAATGGTTTATTATTTTTCTATATTGATCACTCGTTTGCAAAGCCACCAACCATCCAACATGAAGAAAAACATCGATCGCATTTCGGTCAACTAAAATTTGAACGGAGATTAGGCCTCTTTTGCGATTCACACTCGTGTTTCTGATTTATCGTACGTCCCTTGAATACTCGTTGGGAGCGAACGGTTTGTCCTACAGAGCTCCGCGTGGTCTCAAAAAATTCTATAGAATCTTAAATTGAAGGAAAAACAATACCTTTATATCAAAATTTTTTGAGTTAGGGCGTTTACAAAATTTCAAAATTAATTTTTGAACCCTTAGAAGTGACCTACATCAACCAAAATCTTCGGGGCACACCCCAAATGGAGCCTACATACCAAATTTCATCAAAATCGGTTAATGCTAAGTGGCAAAAGTGCCGCGTACGGCGGACGGACGGCCAAATTTTTATTCGATTTTTGGTATCTACGTACCTTGAAACGTAAACCATCAAATTTTGAGAGGGTGTTGAAAAAAATTTTTTCTTGGTCGATTCCAAAGGTTCGTTATTGGAAATAATAAACCAAAACAGATCAGTACCTAAAGTAAATAACCATCTCAGGTTGAATGTTTCACCGACTTCAACGCGCCGAAGGCGCGCGAAAGAGGAGGTACTCAATTCGGGTTGTCGTGGGACGATTTTTTTTTTTTTTGTATGTCTGAACACCTTGCATTTTCGTCCAACTGCCATTCCTGGCGTCGCGGACGTCATCAGCTTTCTTCCCATAAAAAGTTGTTGCAAATCTGTTGTAAAATCGATTTCTGAAGTATTTTTCTTTGTCCTTGGACAATGTATATCCCACGATGGAACGAGATATACGTGGGTCTACGATTTTCCCGCATATTACTCTTAATTTGTGTAGGGAATTAAAGGGCTTATTCCGAATATACCTAAAGTTCCTTTACCTACTTAAAAAAGGACTCTCCTATTTAAATAGAATTTTAATCTTTCTATTCTTTCTTCCATCTATCATGTTCCTGATAGAATTTCAAGAAGACCAGGAATTGAGGGTCATAGTAACGAGGTTGGTGAGCTGACATTGGTCTTTGTCGTAATACTTTGAAAATCGATTTCTAGACTTATTTATTTATTTCCTGAGAATCGGAGTTAGAATTGTGAAGTTTTACGTGTATTCAAATGTTTCAAAGTTGATAAGGCATTTCAATGTGGTCGAATCAAGTAGTTCGGAGTCAACCCGAAATGTTTAATGAAATTTTTTTTTTTAAAGCATTTATTTAAAAAAATTTACAATGAATATTACAAAAGAATTACAAAATGCTACGACTCTTTATGAGTAATCAAACTCGTGCTAAGAGTCGGAGCCTTCAATCATATAATCATCATATAATATTCTGAAATTTATACAAAAAATAGAAAAGAAAAACGTTTATTCTTCACAATAGCACAAATTGTCCACCGAAAATGTCTTCATTTTGCCAATTTTTCCAATAAACTTGCGTAGGTAGTAATCATATATTTATGTAAACAAACAACCAAGGACGATACAAGAAAAATTAGAAATTATCTGCCTACCTATTTTTGATTTTTTCAGAGAAGTATTTTTTTACCTCTATTTTAAATTTTTCTAAAGACAGCTGTTCCATCACCATCGCTCTTGGCAAATTGTTGAAAATATCAACTCCCCAGGTGCTATACAAACGCATTCCTAATGTTGTGCTCATTCTGGGTTTCTGTAGGGTAATCCTATCTCCTGATCTTGTGGGGTTCTGAACTCTAAATATTTTTCCTATCAGGAACATTTTGTAGACAAAATTCGTCGTACACTTTTCCGCCAACTCATGAAGGTTTAGTACTGGAAAATTCTCAAAAACTTTGTCCGTTGCATACCTCCTAGGCTTCTTTAGTAGTATTTTTATTAATAATTTTTGCATAATAAATAATGGTCTTATTTTAGTAATAAAAGTCGAACCCCACGCAACTATGCCATAAGAAATTAGCGGCTGTATGATAGCGGTGTAGAATAGTGTTTTCAGCTTTTCCGTCATGTACCCCCTTACCTCCACACATATTGGGATCAATGAACGAAGCTTTCTACTTAACTCTTTAATATGATGGTCCCATGTTAAACACTCATCAATAAACACACCCAAATACTTGGTCTGGGAAACCTGTTCAATGACAGGACAATCGCAATGCACACAATCATAATCCGCATGACAAGAAAGCTTCATTATCCGAGGTACTTGCGTTGGCCTTGAGGCAAACGCAATAAACTTAGTTTTTTGGAAGTTAAGTTTTAGGTTTTTAGTTTTAAACCATTTCAAAAGTGCTGTTAGGTTTTTTTCTGTTTTAGCAACAACTTCTTCCCAATTCTGGCCAGTTACTACGAGTGCAGTGTCATCAGCAAATCCAATTATCTCTCCCTCTATGTTAGCTTTTAAAATGTCATTTACGTACATAAGATAAAATAACGGGCCCAAATGGTTCAGAAAAAAAATGGTTCAGACAACAGCTGTAATATTCGAGAACACTCTTGTTTCATCCCACCGTGTGTCAGGAGGTATTTTCGTTGAAAAAAGGGTTAGTGATGAGTTCTGCATTGAGCCACCCGCCAATAACATCAGGGATAATACGTTTCGAGGCTGAAAATTTGAGTATTTCAAAGCGTCGCTCTTATGGAATTTTATTCTATTGAAAAAGAAGTGGGTCGTCGAATAAAATGAAAAATACGAATGTGGGACGGACGTTTTCGAAATAGCTCCAACAGGCGAATCATGAAAATCCACCTTGCAACCGTGGAAATATACTCATCAACTCTTGAACATATGAAAATAAAATACCGCCACGGACGTGCGAATATAAAAACGGATGAGCAGCGGGGAAAAATTGTTATACAACGAGTTAATGTTGGGGTTTGAGGGTATGGTAGGTAGTACGGCCGTACCGCGGCTTGTTTAAGAGGGCGCAACCTGGAGAGGTCGTAAATTTTAGGCTTTTTAAGCTCGCCCACTCGACCTACTCAGGGAGATTTTTTCACACCGAACAGCCTAGAGAAGTCGAGATATCAAACGAGGTTGAGAGTGGTGAGCACTGATTTGCGAGAGGTGACTTCGAAAGTTAGTGATCGTGGAAACCATTGGAATTTTTATACGGAAGGAGTAGCTAGTCGTTACAGTGTACGATTATAAATTAAAAATCTGTGCATTAGAGCGACATTTTACATAAAAACGTCTTCCAAGTGGGTGTGGCGCATAGCTTCTCCGAATGAATTGTAGCTGATGCATAGTAGCCAATCTCAAAACATCCAGGGCACCATCCAGAGTCTCAACTACATACTAGGGATGGGTATCGTTATAAAAGTATCGATATTTTGTATCGATACTGTATCGTATCCGAGTATCGATATCCCAAGTATCGTTGGGCTTGAGTATCGATATTTCAAAATATCGAGTATCGATACTTTAGTGTCACAAATTATGAATATTGTCCAATATTCCCAAGAAAAGTAATTTCTTCAACAATGATTATTCATTTTTCACTACCAACAGTCCAAGAAGAATGATTTTCTTCTTATATAAACGTTATTTGTGCAACTAAAGAGTAGGTACATAATGATCCAAAAGCCTCTCTACCTTCTTCATTTTTTTTGCCATTGTGTTGAATTTTCCGCGTGAAATGTATCGATATTCGATATTTAGAAATATCGGATCCAAAGTATCGATATCCAAAAATATCGGATCCAAAGTATCGATACTAAAATATCGAGTATCGGCACGAAAGTATCGATATTTTGAAATATCGAGTATCGATACCCATCCCTACTACATACCCCTTGAAGATTTCATCCAATTAGGATATCGTATAAAATTATGGTTGTTTGTTACAAAGATGTCACGTTTGCGCATGCGCAGTGTACCATTAATCGTGATGGATTTCTTCATTTAGAGTCTCATCCATACAATTTTTGAAAAATTTCATCGAATTCGAATGGAATCTGTAAAAATTATGGCTGTTACCTTTGCGCAAGCTCTGAGGCTGCTTTCAAACTTGAGACGATGATGACATTGGGGACCATCTAAATGCTGAAAATTTCATATAAATTGACTGTAACTTCTTATAGTTTTCCCTGTTTTTGCGGACATACAGACTGACAGGGAGTGACGAAACAGAAATCAAAAAGGCCTGAAAACGTAGAAATTTTGATTTTGGTGAGAAGTTTTTTTTTCAAGATTGAACTTGAAAAGTGAATGCGATGTTTCTTGGTAGTCTTGCAAAATCAATAATATTCGAGTACTCCTTCTTCCTGAAATTCTATGTTTCTGAGGTCAGCTGTCAGAGCATTCATAAACTTCACTCCCTAATAATTTGAAGTGTTTCGGGATGAATGTAAGTACGTTTAGCTGATTGTTGAACGTCTCGTGTTTCACCAAAGCAATGTGATTCGTTTGAGGAATGAAGATACAAAATAGATGCATCGGGAGAGAAGACTTTGAAATCCGTGGAACCAGGAATGAGTATCTCAGGAAGATATCCCTAGAGATTAGAAGGGAGGTGTAACCACGAACATGATCGATGCTCATAAATGTAGATGTTACTTTTGACGACGGGTAAGCAAGAGGGAACAAAGGAAAGCGATACGAGACATAATCCGATGTCTGACTGATAAGTCCCACATAACATGATATCTGACACCGTGGGCGGCGAAGTCGTATTTCCTCCTGGGATTGTTAGTTATTCCCTCGTATTTCTCACCTCGTTCTCCTTCCTGAGTCGTATTGGTGACGGCAACTCCATTAAAAATTGGGAAGATCCAGCGATCGTATTGGCTGAGGAGACAATTTCCGAGGGTTTTTTCCTTGGAAGAATTTTTAAATTAGAGGCTCCCTCGCTGGAGGACATCGATTTCCAATTTTATCCTGCATATTTGAGGTACATGTTTGAACAAAGCTTATTATTCTTTTGAATGTACTTATATTCCAATGGATACTTAACTAATTAGTTAATAGTATACCATAACTACGAAACTATAGTAAGTTGAGTATGTAATTTCAACATTTTAACTTGTTAGACTAGCCAATTCTACAAGAAAAAAGTCTGCCAAGTGGGTGTGGCACAGCTTTCCTGTATCTATAACCTGATTGTATAGATTATCCGATTCATAGAAGACAATGTCAAAACATCTCTCTCTCTCTCTCTATGTATTGTGCACTACAGGGTGTCCAAGTAACTACGCTCCCCCCCACTTATTTTCTCTAATGGTGTAAGAAAAAAAATCGGATTAACGCTATTCTTCATAATTTTTTGCGTAGAATTCAAAAATGACAAAATTGCGCAGTGCGCAATCGCGCAACCATGCGCAATCATGATCAACTTTGTTTTTTCAAATGAGAACCCCCATTTTTTATTGCAGAATCGAATTCTACGTCAAATTTTATGAACATTTTACTTCGACAACTTTTTTTTGGACGCGCGCAGCCCGCTCAGCGAGCGCTCAAAGATGCGCAACCTAGAGATTGCGCCAAAGTTGAGATGAAGGTAAACCTCAAGTGTGGCACATCACTTAGCACTGTTTTTCTACGCTGAATCGCGTGGTGATATCCCTTTCTTGATTTGACTTCATTTTATTGTATCTACATCCGAAAAATCACTTTTTGAGGAGGAAATCATCGATTTTTTTACAAAGGGAATCATCCTAATAAAATGTAAAAAATTAAATTTTTAAAATTGTAAAATAACGGGAAATTTCTACATAATAATCACAAAATTTTACAAAATAATTTTCATTCTTCTAAAAACATGATTGAAACAATTAAGCGATGAACTGTTCGAACTGGGCTCCTCCTTCAAAAATGCACGCCCCTGCTCTGAGAAAAAATGTTTCATCGATAGCGTTTGCGATAGTTTCCCGTTATTTTACAATTTAATTTTTTAATTTAATTTATAATGTAATTAAATTTAATTTTTTTACATTTTATTAGGATGATTCATTACCCTTCGTAAGAAAATCGATGATTTCCTCCTCAAAAAGTGACTTTTTCGGCTGTAAATGCGATAAAATGAAATAAAATCAAAAAAGGGACATCACCACGAGATTCAGCATAGAAAAACAGTGCTAAGTGATGTGCCACGCTTGAGTTCTACCTTCATCTCAACTATGGCGCAATCCCGGGGTTGCGCATCTTTGAGCGCTCGCTGAGCGGGCTGCGCTCGTCCAAGAAAAAAGTTGTCGGAGTAAAATGTTCATAAAATTTGACGTAGAATTTGATTCTGCAATAAAAAATGGGGGTTCTTATTTGAAAAAACAAAGTTGATCATGATTGCGCATGGTTGCGCGATTGCGCACTGCGCAATTTTGTCATTTTTGAATTCTACGCAAAAAATTATGAAGAATAGCGTTAATCCGATTTTTTTTCTTACACTATTAGAGAAAATTAGTGGGGGGAGCGTAGTTACTTGGACACCCTGTATACTAATAGGGGACCATCTGCACGTCATTCTTGACAATCCCTGAAAATTTCTTGAAATTCGGATGAAAAATGTATAAATTTTTGCTGTTACAAGGATTCTATATCTACAGTCTATCAATCCGGGAGCGATGATTTTTATAGGGGACCATCTACAACCCAATCCGCAACATCTCTGAAAAATTCCACGAATTCGGATGGAAAATGTAGAATTTATGTATAAGTTAATTTAACTTTTTTACCTTTAGCTTTAATTTTTTTTTGATTACATAACTTATTCCGAAAATTTGGATTTCATCACGACGGAATCCAGCAAGATGGGTTAAAATTAGTTGTTTTTGCTTGAAAAGTAGGCAATTCTTGGCGATGCTGGTTATGCGACGACAGATTATGAATGTTGGTACTCAATTTTCAGGCCATTGCAATTGCTTTTTTTTTCGAAAAATCTCAAGCTCATTCATAGTTTTCGATGCGGGGAAGGGGTGCCGCCACTGGGAAAATGTTGATTCAAGGCACTTCTAAATTCTGCCCCTGAAAGAAACTGTCTTTCCACGGCCAACTGAAAAAACCCATTGGACCTGAGATTTGCGAGGCGGCAACAACACGAGAGGGTCTCAAGATGTAAGTGGGAGAGAAGCACATAATTTTCAGGCAGATAACGGAAGAGTTTGGGTCGTGACCCCGTCGCCCTTTTCCACGGACAGTTGAGCTCTAACGAACTGAGATTAGGCGGTTCAGAGCATCTTGGGGAAAAAAAACCGAGTCAGGCACTCGCAAGATCATTGTAAACTCTTTCTCGTTATAACTGTAACACCTGAACGTCGACACGTTATTATCTAGTTGACCAACTTTGTAGCTAAAGGGGTCTGGCAATTTTCTGTTTTGAACCTCGAAGTCGAATTCAAAAGAAACCATTTTGTTTGAATTTGGAGAAGGTGCAGCTTGAAATCGATGAGCGACCAAGTTCAACAGTCAACTTTAGATCTATTCCTTCCGTTTTTAGGATGTGCCACTGTATAAGACTTGGGGGTCCTTACGCGATTAATCTGGGGTAAAGTTGAACAACACTCAACTGAAAAAAAATAACCACACACTGATCCGTTTTTGACCATTCTGAATCCAAATCCGCGGAAAAAATACCCTAGGTGTGTGTGTGTGAGATAAAATCTTGTGTACTCTGCCCAGGCCTTGATTTTCAACCGACTTTCGTGGTTCTTTTTTTGTTCGACGCGCAAAACTATCTAGTTGTGCACCACGTCGCAGGAATTTCGAATTTTGCCTTTCAATGGTGGCGAAGGGGGGGTTAATGCTTTAAAAACGAGAGTTTTCGGGCATAATCTTGTAAACTCTAGCCGGGCCCTTATTTCTAACCGAATTGCGCGTTTATTTGTTTGTTCGACTCAGATAACTTCCGAGTAGCAGATTATTTCACCAGAGTTAGCGTGGGAAGTGGACGAGTGGGGGGATAATATTCACCGATTTTTCGGTTCCTTTATAGCTAATGAATTCTACCCAAGCTTTGAAATTGAGGAAAAATTCTCATTACACCTGTGGATTTTTATGAATTATTCTCTGTACCACCATGGTGCCAGGACACCATAAGCCGCATATTTCGTGGTTTTGTTTCATGTTTCACGTTGAATACGGATGTGAACTTCGACAGACTGCCTAAACAAATGAAAGTCCAAGGTCACCAGACTTGCACCATAGGTGTGAGGGGGGGGGGGGGGGGTCGAATTCGCATGCTGACTATCGTAGATCATGGATTTTTAAATGCTCTTCAAATTCGAGGCTCCCACACCGCTAGAAGTGTTATAGTGGACTAGTTGAAAAGCCTGTTGAAAGCAAGCAAAAACAAATAGTTGGCATGTAAAAAAAAATTTTGATGTCGCGGCCTGGAATCGAACCCGGGACCCCCACGTTCGGGCGACGTACATACGTACAGTTGAGGTTTTATGTATATAGAAGATTAGGGTGAGGGGGGGTCCACCATTTCTTGCCTGGAATACTAAATAAATTACATCGAGTGAAACAGTTTTATCGCTTACCAACTGGTTTAAATTGACCTAATGCTTATCCAATGGGACGTCCCCTGGAATGCATGCATTACTTAACAATATGTTTCACACTGACCGATATAATCGCCGTGAAATACGTAGCCAATCATTTGCCACCCGGCTCCTAACTACCCTCTGAATTTTGTTATAGCTACCATTGAAAACAGGGTGTCCACGCTTAAGTTTGTCATAACTTCAGAGTTCGATTCTACCAGGCATTTCAAACAAAAAATGTCAGATCTAAGTTATTACTCTTCATTTCTGACCATTTCCATGGGCGATCTTCGGAAAAAAATTGCCCAAACTGTCAGCTTTCCAGTGGTATTATCTTTTTTATTTTTAAAATTCATATTAGAAGAGCAGATCAAGTTCGAATGCATAAAACGTGTGTTTTACTAGATAATTGAGTGTTTTAGGTTGTACCACGATCGTCGACCTCACGATGAGTTGACGAGTTTGGTGTTATTTCCTAAGAAATTTCTCACACAAGCAAGTAAAACACACTTTTCTTGCATTGGAACTTGATTTTCTCTTCTAACTTGAATTTTACAAGTAAAAAATAACAAAGACGGAAATTTTGAGCATGTTTTTCCGAAGAGGGCCCAACGAAATGGGCAGGGATTCAGAGCAATAGATTTTTTAAAAGTCAAATTTCAGTAAAATTTAAAACTTTGCTTTATGGCTTAAATGTTTTATTGCTAAAAGATTTTGGTTTTCCACTAGGTAGCTTAGAAATTGTACGATCTTTCCAACAAAATCATCAAATTTGAACTTACTTGGTAAATAATGGGGGTTATGTCAGTTTTAATCACCAACGTCAAAAACACGAAAATATCTAAAAATTGGGAAAACAAGGGGTTAAAACAAAATTTCTAAGAGACATTAGACAGAATGCATTAGGAGGGGTTGGGAATTTCTTCGTGCCAGGTCAATATCAACGGTACTACCTTAATCATATTCGGTGTCCTAAGACGATCGTTTTCATTACAGATGGAAATAAAATCTTGATGGTCGACAGTGTTATAACAGGCATTCGTTTCCGCCTTTCAAGGCAAGCGTCCTGATTTCAAATTGCCCTTAGTAGACTTCGAACTCTAGGAACAATGAGGTAGTTGTGAACTGAGATACGGCAAACCAGATAAGTTCCAAGGTGAACCGACGAGAATGGATGGCTACGAGTTTGTGTCGAGAATCTTGAGCAGTCTTATGGGTTCAATGGGTGACCACAGGGACATTCATTATACACTAAAGGCACTGCAGTACAAGAACGTCTAGTTTTTAACTTTTTTTTATTAAGGAATCTTGGAACAATGTTTCCGGATATAAAGTGGAACACAATTATAATTTTGCTTCGGAGTCAACCAGAGTATCATTGTTCTTCTCTCTTCAAGAATAAAGCAAAAATTATCAAATGTCCACTAACATTTTCGACTTTTCTGAACAATTTTGATTTCGTATCTGTCTGTCGGTCTGTGTCCGAAAATCCTTGTGTGTTGACGTAACTTTGAGAAGTTATGTCTGATTTCGATTAAATTTCCAGGTGTTGTGCGGGTTGGCCTGTAGGTGGTTCCTCATGAAAATGGGTGCCAACGGATTGATTCAACCAGAGGGGTTTCCTCTGTGATGCAACTCATCTGACTTCTGAGGCGCCAAAAACCAACTCTCAGCGCTCTGAGATGAACTGGGAAGTTGACTTTGTCACTTGACTTTTGTCACTTTGAAGGTTTGCAGACTCGGCCCGTAAACGTGTTTGAGATGAAGTTTAACAGCCGTGTGTGGGACCGTCAAACCTTAAAACTTCCGTTTTTTTTTTTTTTTTTTTTTTGTGACATCTCGGGAATGACGTGACTTTGGTCACATAAGCTATGAAGACATGAAGTAGGTACTCACCAGTGATTTCGCCACAGGCATTTGTGTCTGTTGTGTACCTACTTGCGAAACCACTTTTGAGTACCAATATGTCAGTAGCTAGTTAACGCTGAGTTGCTGCCAATCTTTGATGGGGAGAAATAGAATTCCTTATGACAGTTTTTCTTCTTTTTCGATTTTCGGAATAACCAGAGAGAGCGGAAATAAATACGTATCTTCGTCCATTCTCATGAAGTTCAGCCAGTCTTGGGGTGCACACCTCAGCTCATTCAAAAGATTTGTATGGCTGTACAATCCTCTCTTCATAAGCAACTATTATGCTCAGATGGACCGCAGGTTTCTTCGTCGATTTCTCTTGACACGGTCTTTCCGCTGTGCCGGAGAGTCGATTAAAATCCATTTTAATAACGTATGATTCTATGAAACTGAAGCTTGTGGGTCAGATTCCTTGCAATCTTGAATAACGTGTGGGCACTACGTCAAACGAAGTTTCAAGTATATTCTATCAAGTATTGGGGGGGGGGGGGGAGGCATTAATAAACAAAAGGTATAGAAGAATGTTTTTTTTTGTTGTGCAGCAATAGTTTCATTTTGAAGTAATCATCTTTCAGAACAGCGAATCTTAGAAAATTATATTAAATAACTATACAAAATTTAGCGCTATCAAACCGATAAGAATTCGAATTTCCTCACAATATGCTATTTGCTGGTGGATTACTATTACAACAGGGTTTTCGACGAATTGACTAACACAGGGTTTAATTTTGGATGAATATCAACAGCAGAAGATGAAGGAGCTATACTGTCCACTCAACTTGGCATACGTTTTCTGTATTTTATATTGTTAGTAGTAGAGTTGTTATGAACATTCAATTTGAAATGGTCGCTTATCGACCTTGCTGCTTAACCCGACTCACTTACAATCAAAATGAGTGGTCTAGTTTTACAATTTCTAGGTGCAATGAAATCGAGGGGAGAAATATCATAAAGGTACCACAGTATGAAGATACCGCAAATACGTATTCGTGAATCCTGATGACCAGCATAGTTTTATCGTCGGATGAAGTTGCAACACTTAAAAGACGATTCGAACAAAATGCTGCCTCGCGAGTGAAGACTTTAATCTCGTCAAAAGGGGGCTCCGATGATGTCGTAAAGCCTTCAAAACGAGAGCCACACTAAAAGTGAGGGAGAAGTTGTAAAACTGGTAGTGCTCTCTACCTGAACGTAACACATGCCGCCAGAGGGATTTTACTGGCTATTACCAGCAGAGCGGTCCATGATGGTCGAAATTTCATCGCTACGTTCATCAAATGTTCATCAAACTGCACATTGTTAATAATAGTTACAGGTGTTGTTGCTCTTTGACTGATTTCGTCTTCCTTCATCTCCAATATTTGCCGCGGCCTCAATTCAATTAACTTCCACTTTCTGCCCCTCCTACTTGAAGACAAATTGAGAAGAAAGTGGAAAGAAAAGAAAAGAAAAATGCCTTGAAATTTAATCTAAATCTGATCACTCTGGTTTTTTCCAAACGATACAAAAAGTGCTACAGATTATCTTGAGAGACTGATGAGATTTTTTCAACCACCCTCAGGCAACTCAAATAAGTAGTACTCATCAACATCCGAGTATTTTCACAACATTGTTAAGGTTATGACTCTTTGTACAAGTTCCCACTTTTATCATAATTTGAAAATGAGCCGTCTCTAATACTAATAGATTAAAGGATACCATACAAAGAAGAAGAGAGGATGCGGAGAGACTAATTTTATGCGTGTTACACTCTCCTTTTAAACTCCCCTGAATTTTTAATAGCAACCTCCTACCCTTTTTTCTCCCCTTTTATCACATCCGTTCCTCTTTCCCAAATATTTGTTCCAATTTATCCTACACGAGGGTTCGCCTTTCGCAGAATGTTTTTAACGTGTGATCTCCCGAGGGTTTCTCATCTAATAACCTAGCAACATACCCCACTCATTAATATTCAAATTCCGCTTGACAGGGAAATAAATAATTAAACAACTCTAGCAGAGAGTCATGATTCGATGGGAGTCAGGGAGCGATGATCAATTCCTACTTTCGAACGTGTTCAATCAACGTTGCTAAGGCGGATTATTCCTTGGAGGGAAACAGAAGATCAAAAAAATGCAAAAGTTGGTATCCTTGTCTGGAGAAATGAATAATTTTCAATTAACGGTATTTTCAAAATCGAGTAGGTGGATGACGTAAAACTAAAGAAGCTGCATATTATTATACAAAGGTTTATTATTTTTCCATATACATTACTCGTCTGCAAAGAACCCGGCTTTGCCCTTGTCACTACCTAGCTTTACCTAGATTTACACTCGTGTTTCTGATTTATCATCATTCCAACTCTTAAGTTCTCATAGGGGGCGAACGGTTGGTCCTACAGAGCTCTGGGTGGTCTCATTCGATTCTAAAAAATTCAATACCGTAGACTGGGGTGATACTGATCAATTTCTACAGTTTTTCCTTGAAAACTACCAGTGTAATAATTCAAAAAAATCTGAAAAAAATAGTTTATGTTCTTCCATATCTTATGAACAGTATCCTATATCAAACTTTGAAATTTCGATGAATTAAGCTCATTAAAAAAATAATTAAATTGATCAGTATCACCCCCCACATAGGGGGTGATAGTGATCACTAATTTAAAATCGAACAAAACGCTTTCGGAGTGTCTATGGGGTGGCACTGATCACTGTTGATGAAAAAAAAATTGTTTTTCAGTACCCTGAGGTAAAAAACAACGCATATTTTTAAATTTTTGAATACTTGGAAAGTTTTAAGGAAATCAGTGAGGTATTTGTGTACATCCTTACTTCAAACCTCTGAAAATGCTTGCATACGAGTCTGCAACACATTGGGACATTTTTATGTCAACCACTACACAACAAGGTAGTGAAGTAAGGTTGTTAGTTCATGTGCCCAAGCATCAAAATAAGAAAACAGTTGATTGTTCTCTACGCAACACAGTGAGTCTATTTTATTTATTGGTCGCGTGAGCAAGTCTTGCTTAGTTTTCGTGACGATTTTTCAGTTTATGTGCCAAAGCAAAGACATGAAAATGTCAAAAACCCCTAACAAATCATTTCAGAACAATTTTCATTGAAAAACTAATAAAAACCAACTCTTTACTTACAAAAATCAGAATAAAGCCAAAATTCAAGACTCGTAATATCCTCTTCAGTATTTATTATTATAATGAGACCATTCGTGGCACATGCTTGGTAACTGACAAGAAACAACTTATTTTAAAGCACTTGTTACTAAAAATAATGATGGACCAATCACTTTTTGATAGTTTCGGGGCATTTCGGCCGTGATCACTATCACCCCCTGGAAATGAGTTGTTTTTGTTTTTAACAGATAACCAACTGTAGTAACACGGAAAAAACAAACTAATTGCAGATATTTCATGCTTACCTCTAGTAGAAACAAAATCTTTTCGCTAGAACTTCACCACACAACACCCGACACCGGCACAACAGAAGTTACAATCACAATGTCAGCCGGGCCCGATTTTGAGGTTTGTTCATTTCCTTATCAGCTACCATGGTAACCTAGACTATCGGGCGGGAACGATATCCCACCAAAGAAAACATTGTTACGAACACATAACACGACCTAACTTTCCAATTTAGGACTGTGTGGAGCGCTGCAATCGCATGCAAATGAAAAAAGGCGTGTTGATCAGTATCACCCCAGCATATCAGTATCACCCCAGTTCACGGTACTATTTCAAATTGATGAAAAACAATACCTTCATATCGAAAAATTTCAAGCCAGCTTCAAAATTTCAGCCTTTATTTTTCAACCCTTAGAAGTGATTGACATCTACCAAAAGCTTCGGGGCACAACTAGACCCCAAATGAAGCCCATGTACCAAATTCCATCAAAATTGGTCCATGGTAACTAAGAAATTCCAGCGGACGGACGGATTTTTTAATATTCGATTTTCGGATTCTACATACCTTAAAACGTCAACCAACAAATTTTGAGGGAGTTAAATTTTTTTCTTGTTCGATTCCAATGGTTCATTAATGAAAATAATAAACCAAAATAGACCAGATGCCGTAGCTCCTATCTCACCCAATTCTCCTTAGATCGCAATTTTAACCATTTTTGAGTCAAGAGTGAATTCAGTCAGATAATCTGTAAAATATCCTAGTTAGTTCATGTTCTAAATTTTGCAAGTCACAAATTAATGTCGGCAAGTATCGATTTCGGATATTATTTTAGGCAAACTTATCTGAATGGGTCTCACTACTGCGTGTTCTTTACTTAAAACCTAATTGGTTGTTTCACTCGTCGAAATGATCTTTTAATCTAAACCCTATTCTAATGGTTGATTAGAAGATGAGAGAAGGAGGGAGGTCGTTGGCTAGCATCTAGTAAACTACCGTTATCGACTCTAGGCAAGGTTGATTTATACCCAGCGCCGATTGAGCGACCGTTATTAGGTATTGTTAGTTATTGGATCAATTAAGACAATAATTAAGGAGATGAGGATGAACCTTCGGCGCCTATTAAGCTACAGTTTAAGTTCGCGAAAGGTATGGAAAGTAATGTAATAGTAGAGTGAGGTTTTTGAGAGTTGATCAAGTCGAATGAGTGGGCTGTAATAGATGTGACTGGATGAGATATGTTGATATGATATATAATAATATATGTCTAGATTTTGTGTGTATGATATACACCTGGTACAACTACCTCCCACTCCTCACCTTCCCGTCTATAATTTACGGGGAATTCGGATGTCCCCTCGATTCATGTTATGTCTTACGAACTTGTGCTGTAGCTGAATCAGGACTGCAATCGATGAGATTTGATTGCTGATCGAACCCGCCAGCCCATTATGACCAAATTATCGCCTTAACGGCTCCACTTAGAGAGGGGGAGTGCTGTATCCTGCACCTGCCCCCAGTTCAGCGCCTGTACCTACGTCCGATTTCACTTCACGGAAATAAGCGGTTACTCCGACCCAGTTCCTCGAGCAGTTTTCAATTTCCGATCTCGAACTGACGACCCTTTTGCAGTATTTATTATTCAGTTACTAGTGTAAGCTTGGAGGTATCGATGTAGGGGGAGTACCTGAAGGGTGATGGGTAAAACTATCGGGAACTATGACTAAAGATTGACAAATTGTACATGACTTTTTCTGAAGGTGGTAGTGATGTTCCCGAGCGGTGAGGCGAACAGGCGAAGTAGTTCCAGTTAGGAAACATTTTGAAATATAATTGTGAATTTACCTGAAAGGCAGTGGCGGCTCTGATAGATCATTACAGGGTAGGCGACAAACGTAAGCTTAAAAGGGGGGGGGGGGGGGGGGGTCGGTAGATGGACTCATGGAACAAGAAAGCTACTGAATCTCAGACAACGATGCAATTTCAATGAACTGACAATAATTTCATGAATTTATTGATCACTAATTTATTTATGTTAATCAATGATACATCTGGTGCTCAGCAAGCCCTTTCAATGTATAAAGGGCCAGTAACCAGGACACGCCCCGGGGAGGCGCACCAGATCCGTGTCCCACCCGATCCACCCCAACCACCCATCCATGTGGATCTTACCAAAAGACAGATTAACCATTTTATAGGAAACTGAAGGAAGGTACGTTTGGTCCCGTCAGTAGCTTACTTGTTTGAAATTAGGTGACTTTGGTAAACTAGGTAATTTGCATTATCACAGCATAATTGTTTTTTTCAGACTGTGTTATCAGACCTCCTTCAGTCTATTGACTTCATTATTATACTTCCAATAACTCAACCACTCTTAAATATTCCTCTTAGTAGGGGTTAAATACCTAATGATCCTATAAGATCAGAGATACCATCGTACATACTAGATATGGCATGCATCTGAATTGGGATCTGATCTAGGTAATATTATATATATATGTGGTAGCACCCATCCTACAAGAGAGGCGTTGTCCTACAGGCTTTGTTAGTAGATGAGTCCAATCTTCCAATCTTTAAGATAGGCATACTTCTCTATAACTACTTCATGACTAGAGTTAGAAGATGAGATCAATCTTTCTGCCTTTAAGATAGGCATACTTCTCTATAACTACTTCATGACTAGAGTTTGAAGATGAGATCTATCTTTCTGTCTTTAAGATTAGCATAATTCTCTATAACTACTTCATGAAGAGCCCCATTCGCTTTTAAATCCATCAATAATCTCTTTTCTATGGAAAACGTCGCCAATGCACTAAGTCTTTCTTGGCCCATCGTATTTCTCAAATACGTTTTTACCCGTTTCAAGCATGAGAAGCTTCGCTCTGCGGACGACGAGGAAGATGGTATTGTTAAAATCAATGAAAAGAATTTGTGACCCTCGCTAAGTACGCCTTGTAAATCCTTTTCAACCAGATATTTCAGAATATTTTGTGGGGACAGTTTGTTCATGTCTTTATCGTGATAGATGAATGATAACTCATTTTTCAATTTAGTTAGATCTAAGAATAAAGAAGGATAGGCAGTGCTAAGTGCTTTCAATGCGTCAGAAGGGAAGTTATCACAGTATTTTGAAAAAGAGGAAGTATCTGCCAATTCAAAAAACTTCAGCTTATTCATATCACCAAACCTTAAAGATATTTGAGAGGTAATAAAATCAATAATTTCAAAATATAAACGTTTTAAATTAAATTTATGCGATTCTGGATTTGACACTCCTCTTTTGCAAGGAATATCTAAGGTTTGAGATATCAGGTCATAGAATTTTTGAAAATGGTCTTCACTTCTCTTAATTTCAATCAAAATTTTGGTTTCATTAATTTTTCTCAAACAGTACGTGACATCCAGAGATTTTTTCTGAAGCACATCAAAAAGAATATCAGTATGGATGAATATGTCATTGAAAATTTGTGCCATAAATGCAAAATCAAAATCATTAAATTTTCCCAAAAATCCATCTGCTCCAAGAGTGGTTTCATTCGTGGAGGACGGATCTTGGATTAATTCCTGAAAAACTAGTATGAAACTTTCCCACTCTGATGTTATCAATGATATGACTCTGGACCTAGAGCACCACCTGGTCGCTCCGACTTGTGGTACTCTCCTGCCAACAATTCTATCAACTACCTGTGTCCTTGTTGACGAACCATGAAAATAAGTGGAAATTCCAGAAAGGGTAGCAAAAAATATACGGCATTCGCGAATTCCTTTACAGCTGTCTTGAAGTACGAGATTAAGTCGATGAGCATAGCAGTGAACAAACAATGCTTGTGGGACAACTTCTTTCACTTTACTCTGCAGACCATTCAGATGACCAGACATCACACTAGCACCGTCGTAACACTGGGCAACAAGCTTATCCTTATAACTGTACTTCGAAAGTTGATTGTTGAGATGTACAAACATACTCTGAGCATCTCGGCCTGTACTAACATCAACGAAGCCCAGAAAATGTTCAACAATTTCACCAATAGGATTAACGAATCTAACAATCATGGTACATTGGCATTTTTGGGTGATATCAGTAGTGTCATCTACTTGAATAGAAAAGAATGGAGCCCCATCAATAGCACATGTTATTGATTCCTGCAAGACTGTGTTTAAAACTTCAATAATTTCATTCTGTATAGTTTTGGAATTTCCAGAAAAAATGGACTTCATAGAATTGTAATGAATTTTCACATCAGCTGAATTGTGATCAATAAGAGTTTGTAATGTCTCAACGTAATTACCTTTGTTCAAAGATGTTGTTGATTCATCATGACCCCTGAAAGGCTGCTCAGTTTTTCCAAGAAGAATAACTGTGTCTATTATATTTGCCATTACCCTACGATTCAGACTAACTTTATCATTAAATGCAGCCTTGCTGATTTTATGATGGACATCAAGCATTTCGGCAACGGTTGAACAGTTATTTTCGAGTCTTTTCAGACAAACTGTGGCACCTAAATGATCTTTCGAGTCATTGTGTTTTTTTATGGCAGTAGATACATTTTTGAGGTCAGAATAGCCACAAGAATTCCACGGACTTTTACAATTATTCAGCAATAAACACGGCCAACAGAATAATGCATTTTTGGAAGAACTTATACAAATCCATTTGTATTTATCGAGCCAGGATCTAGTGAAAGTACGAGTATAGGTTTTACCTTGTTTGTGGTCGTTACTAGATAAATTAACCTGCGGAATTGGCCGTCCATTTCTCACCAAGATTTGCTTATCTTCTTCTTTCCTTCGCGAGAATGGCTGATCAAGCAGGGCTAAAATAACATCCATCACGATATCACGATCACAAACGCGAATGCCACCGAGAAAATTAAAACGGAAGGTAAACAGTCGAAGGCAAAGGGCAAAAAGTTCAGACCGAGTTCTGATAAGAAAGGAGGGGAAGGGTAAATACGAAGAAGGCATGAAGTACAGAGTTGCCAACCCTATGGGTAGATTTCTCCATACTCAAGCCTAATTAACCCTTGAAAAATCCGAGATTAAGAGTGAAAATCCTTACGTTTTATAAATACTATACAAAGCTCGAGAGTTCAAAAATGAATCAAGTCAAAAAATCCCTTGATTTTGATGAAAAATCGGTTATTTGGGATGAGAACCAAAAATTCGTAGATATACGGATTTATCAGTAGGGTTGTCAACTCTGGGAGAAGTTAACACTGGGGTGGCTTAGAGGGGAGGGCGAAATCGGGGAAATATGGAAAGGCGAAACTCCCCTCCAAGCTCCCATCGCCTAACTAGTGGGAGGGGATCGTCTATCTTAGCCTATTCTTTATCAATGGATTCTTTTTCTGATGAATGGCATGTCAGGCGAAAACGCGCTTTCGCCTAAGGAGCCTTTGTTCCTCGCTCTTATGGCGGTGGGAAGGGGGGTGTAGTTCATAGAACGGTTCCTTTCTGCTGGTTCATAGAACGGTTCATAGGACGGTTCCTTTCTGCTGGTTCATAGAACGGTTCCTTTCTGCTGGTTCATTCCACTTTCAAGTTGACTTTATTTCCCATTGAGCAAAGTGAGATTGAGTTCTATAACCATTACTCAGCAACTTCGAAGAATAATTAATTTAATGTAGAAAAGAAAACTCAACTTTTTTTCAAAAATTTTATTTATTTTTATTTTTTTAATTAAAATATTTTTTTTTTCAATTAAGCGTTTTTTAAGTATAGATTGCAGGTTAGGCGGTGCCTACCTTGCCTACCCTGACCAGCCGCCACTGCTGAAAGGTGTTGTTGTATCGATACTGTTGTAAATAAAGAAAGATTTGAAGTTACTTTTGTTTCAAAGACTCTAACTAGGTACCTATTTCGATACACTGTTACACTCGGAACCAAGGGTGCGGGTGGTAGAAAGGAAAAGATTGATTAGAATAAATGTTAAGTTTATTGACCCAAAAGATACGGTACGATGCTACTCTCGGATCCAGTGGTCCGAGATGCCAGAAGGGCGATACACAAACTTTGAAATATTAATAATATGTTTCTTTTCAAGATTTGAGCAATTCTGGTACGACTAGACGTAGTAATTATATTCTCTGACTCGATATACAAAGGCAAAAGAGTTCGACACAGTTTTAGATGATGAATTACGTTATGATTCTGAGTCACGGTTCTCACTTATCTACCTAGATTGGTCAATACTAAGGATAGATACACTGTTTGTCACTCACGTGATAAAGGATTGCCGAGGCGAGTCCTTTATCCGTGGAGGCGAAGATACAGTTGAAGGGGCGAGCCGGGATGGACTCGGCTACACATGACTCCGTTTCAGTTCTTGGACGTCAAGGTGTTCCAGGGGAGGCAGCACGATATCCAAACACCAACGATCATACACACAGTCAGGTTAATGTGCTGGGGGGGGGGGGGGGGGGGGAAGCGACGATAAATTATCGCGATACTGGGGAAGAACATTTCAGACAGGGGGCAGAGAGCTTCAAAGACTTGCTGGTAAGGCAGTTGAAAGTGGACTGAATGGGAATTGAATTGGGATAGTCCTGACACCAGGCTTTTGCTCCTCAGGGGTTCCAACTTGACGAATGTTGATGTTGGTCATTCGGGAGATGAAGGTGGATGTAGGCCTTGTCCGGCTCTTCCGTGTTGATTGAAGGTTTGTGCTCATGGATGGAGTTTGAGCACACAGGGGGAGGCCATGCCCAGTTTATCGGCCTTTTCTTCTCCTGTCCCAGAGGGGTATCAGGAGTACAGACAGGCTGGGCCTGTGATGAGGAATAATGAGCTGGTGGAAACCAGCTCACACTAGCTTCCTAGTTTACCTGCTTGAAGCTTACACTTGTTGTCAGTTAGTTGCAGCAATGACACCGTTAGTGTCAAAAACGCTACCTTTTCAATCCCAATCTTGGTAGCAAGAACGACTACCAGAGTGGGTGGGCAGTAAAGAGTACCCACAAACAGTAACATGGACACTCGATCAGTTGTCTCGGAAAAGATTGAGTTGATCAGAACGCAACACAACACCACAACTTCAACAGTAGGTTCCTAAATTTTTGTAAGTACATACGAAACATGACCTTAGGTTCAAATTTCTGGTTTCCCTACTTAATATAGGATCATCAGCAAGGTTGATAATTATTTTAGATTTTCAGAATATTCTGCAATTGGAATACTTATCTGCAAGTATTTTGGGACTAACTTCTAACTAGCCTTTCACTTGGATCAAAATCGGGCGACTTTGTCAAGAGAAATCGAAGTTTTAGGAAAATCGGGATTTTTATTTTTGAGCGCGTTTTTGGTATTAGTGGTATTGTTTGATCCAATTTTTTATGAGACCATCTGAAGACTAACTTACCAGTATCCAATGTGTGTGTTTCAATCCTTAATATATAAGAGTTATGATTTACTTTTATATTCGGAGTATATAAATCCCTAATATAACTCGTTATTCAGATTGGAAACTGAACCAGTTATCGTCTGGAGTCAGATAGAAATTGGACCAGTTATTGTCTGGAGTCTGATAGAAACTGAACCAGTTATCGTCTGGAGTCGGGTAGAAACTGAACCAGTTATCGTCTAGAGTCAGATAGGAACTGAACCAGTTATTGACAAACCAAATATTCACCGGGTTCCAAGTTTAATTCGGATTGGAAACTAAACCAGTTCGACCATGAAGTTAGGTTTGAAAGTGCATCAATCTGTTATTGGTAATACAAAAGTTCACCGTTACCAATCTGTATATTTCAGCTCTTAACACTTTAACCTCCCTCTTTTGAAATATTCCACAAATTAAACAATGGCTTGAAGGTACCTCGTCATGTCAGGTGTTCACTTGCAACGGCTGAGACAGGAAGTACTTACCTACCTCCACTCTTCTCAAGCTAACATCACTTGTTTTAAAAAACTGCTCGACCATCAGAATCCACTCAAGCTAAAAATCTCATCTTAATAACTAATCTCGCTTTTTCCCCAAGTTTACCCGATCATTCAACCGTTTCCTTCAACCTGAGTAAATTCTAAATAAAAGTCTGTTCAATGGTGAATTTCGGTAAAATGTATTAAGATCAACTTTTGTAAGCACAGTCAGAAATAGAAACCTAATATAAGTTATTCATAATGGAAACTGTACCAGTTGCCTTCTGGAGTCTGATTAGAAACTGGACCAGTTATTGACCACAATGTTTGCATGAATTCTATGCTTCACCATATTCGATAACAAAGGAGCAATAGTCCATATGAATTACTGTTGATTTTCGAGATTATTTGTGGGTTGAAAAATAAACACTCCGAAGGAGATGAGATTGCCTGAGATTGTTGAGTACCGTGGCTAGTCATGAAACTGAATGTTGTTGAAAATGAAAGGAATGTATTTCCATTGAAATAACGTAAGCGAAATGATCTCAAGCCTGAATAGGAGGCTGGAGGCTGACTCAAATAACTTCCACCTCTCGTTTATACCCGTACGTACACACGATGGAGGATGGTTATATCCTTACATCAATAGCTAGTCAGGTTTTCTAGCGAGTAAAGGACGTTCTTCACGGTTCCCTATAGGAAGCACTGAAAACCAATTATCTACATAATATGAATTTTCCGGACCGACGTCGTGTTTTGTTATGGGGGGAATTGTGGCCGAGTTTTCTTCGTTTTAAACTTCAACTTGAAATGGGTACTATGAGAAATCCCATACATTGATAGTTTTTATCGAAGAGTCACTGAAAATGTGCTGTATTTTCAAGAGAGAGGCTAAGTGACCCCGATTTTAATACTATTCGTTTTGGATAGATTTCAGCACCTTCGAAGACAAACTTAAGTACCTTCCCATTTGTAAACAAAATGGAATATTTAAATCTGCTTACACAGACTTTTTGGAAAGTAATTACAATTTTGGTTAATTATGTTTGAAAATTTTAAAATCAATTTTGAGTAACAATAATTCAAATAAACTAGGTTTGAGGCAAATTTTTGAAAAACCCCGCTATAGGATATTGAAGAAAGGTATGACAATCACAATACGCTTATCAGAATTTAAAATTTAATTACAGTTTCATCGGCATTAGTAAAATTGGCTAAAATTAATGAAGCAGTAAGGAAGAAGAGCCCCCTTCCTCTTCAAGCCATGAAGGAGGGCACCTTCTGAAGAACGGCTCACCCGAAGGGTCTGACCTCCATTCAAGCTTTTCGACTTGAGGAAAACTTGAACAACGATTTGAAAACGTTTTCTAGCCGCACGAAAATCTCTACGTGCGGTCACCTCATCATAAATGATTTATTTTATCAAGAACAATGACCTCTTCTACGAGATTGATAGGCAAGCTCAATTGTAGGTATGTTGATTGATTTGAATTGGCCTGAAAAATGGCTCTTAAAATTTGAATCTAACTACATTTTTTTTCAAATTAGAATGCCCATTTGCAAAACGTGAGTTTAAATTTAAATTTTCCGTCCGTCCGCCGTGCGCACCGTACGCGGCACTTTTCTTAGCAACAGTGGACCGATTTGGTTTAAATTTTGTATATGGGCTCCATTTTAATTTTTGAGACCACCTCTGTAGGACATACCGTTCGCTCCCTACGAGTACTAAAGGGTTTTCCTTCGATAAAACAATTACCCTTCTTAAATTCCCTTTTCCGGGTTTTCCGAAATTTTGCCTAGAAATTGAAGAATGAAAAAATTGATTAATTAGTTACTCAAAATTATTGAAAAAAATTTCCAAACATAATTAACCTAAAATTATCTAATAAAACATACAGAATGGCCTTCGCAGATTTCAAACCCAAGTTTCCAGTCATGAGAAAATGGTAATTCAAAATGTGATAATTTCAAGACGCTACTTGGCGGCGAATTTGGGAACTAAAACCGGGACACTTAACCTTAATGAATAGGTGCCTGACTGGGCGAGATAATGGGGTAGTTTCATGATATTTTTTTGTAATTTTTCTGTGTAGTGAATCTCAATTGAAGTACGTTTCTGCAAATAAAACTCCCAGAAACGCTTCCTAAAAATCTAGAGTCTTTCAAAGAAAGAGATTTTCGATTCAGGCAGGAAAACCTTCACACGGCTCCGACGCTGCGGGGTGGGGGCTACGTCACAAGTGTGAAGGGGGCCACGAGACCACTACGATTGCAGTGATCTCAACGCACTCTATCGTGAAATCCTCGTTTACAGATGACGTAAGAGGAGTGTCCCGCCAAGAAAATTGAGGACGGTATTTCTTTATTGAAATATGGCTAATCTGAATGGAATTTCGAACTGAAAACTGGCACAGAAACGTTTCCACGTGCGCTAAATTCGAATCTGACGTCAAAAACAAGAAATTCCGACTTGCAACTACCCCATTTTGCCCTACTGCTAAAATTTCACAGGGTGCATCTCTGAGGCTGCAGGGGTTCGAATGAAAAATAAATGATCGAAGGAAATTGCGATTGGTGAAAATTATTTTGAAATAACCCCTCAGGACTTTTTGAAGTGCCACCTTCGTAATTATCAGTTTGTTTAACTGTTATCTCATTCGTCAGACCAAGTTGTTGCCCTGTCATCTACATCAGTCGTGCATCCAAACCGACAAGGCTGAAAACTTCCCCTGAGCAGGAAATAGGAAAGTTTGTGCGGATGTACATACGTACGCCTCAGGAAGTTTTGCACTCTTCTGTTCACATAAAGCGGAGAAGTTACTGTCGGGAGTGGCCTGTCTGAAGCAATATATTTACGATAGGTCTTCGTAAATTCCTCCCTCGGAAGAAGTAGCAGTGGCGAGAAGTTTCGTCCAGGAACGCTCTTACACGTTTGTTCGCAGTTCAGAACTTTTATTCTGCTTCACGGAGTTTTAGGAATGTTATCTGTTTCGCGAGAAGAAACATATTATTTTCTCGCGACCTCCAAATCTTTCTCTGAGCATCCCCGCCTTGATACTGCAGCAATTTCCATAATTACAATAGGGAATTTATAAATTATGGAATTTAAATCTGATTCTAAACCTTCACTATCGTGATTCATTGTGAGAAATATCATGTGCGATGAGTAATTATAGTTTATATTGTCGATAAACTGCACAGAACATTTTTGTATGTATTGTGAGCAAATTGTGTTGTAATGAAAATTTTCTCTGAACTCCTAAGCTGTAATACAAAATAAGGTATTTTTTATCCGGGTGGTGTTTTTTGAGATGAGAAAGTAGACATTTACCTACCATTCCACCTGTTCTAAGGAGAAAATTATGTAGTTGTAGATCGGGGGCCGAGGCCAAAAAGAATGACTGACGAGCCGGAAGCTACAAACCAATTTTCATTAATGTCGTCTATGGTGAGTAAAAAAACGGATCTCTGCCACTCAAAGCCCCTTAGTTCAAAAATGGTGGCCGATTGAAATTGTCAAATGTAGAGAAATTATGATTTACGTAGTTGATAGCTGGAAATCAGTTCACTTGCAAGAATTGATTATTCAAAGGTGAAAAATACCATCTTGCCACCCTCATTCCTCGTCCCTGTACTGGCAGTGTCGATAAAATTTCGTCGAAATGTTAACCATTTTTCGACATTGACGGCTGAAATGTTTGTAATACGTTGGTATCCATGAGAAAAGAACAACAAAATATCTCTGCTCTCTCCACCCCTTGTCATCCACCCAGCAGAATCGATTAAAAATAGTCAAATTTTGACTAATTAATTGACACGCGTAACTTTGTTCATGGGTTCTCAATTATTAAGTTCTGATTCAGCGTCTTTCATTCATCAGAGATGGTCCAAATTGGTCAAATTTTGGTCCAAAAATGGACTTATCAGTTGATGGCTGAAAATTGTGAAATTCTCTTCTATTTGTTATCGTAAGACGATAATAACAACATCTGCCAAATTCTTTGATAATTTAACCTCTAGAGTTTTCCAGAAATTCTGGATAACGAACTCGTATTTTCTGTTGTCATGATCATTTTGGCATAAACTAGATAAAAATGTGAAAATCCTTTTTAAGAAAGTTTTTCGAGATTTCGACCTCTAGAGTTGTCAGGAATCGGTTTAATTTGTTCCTTAATAGGGTACTATGAAGAAAATGTTTCATACCATAAATTTTGAGATTATTGGAATAGCTCGTTTTTTTTTCTCAATCGCGTATTTTGTGATCTTTGGTGCTAAAATGTGCTTCTTATGGAACTTGAAAGTAACTAACAAATGATCAATCTCGCAAACTGTTCCATATATCATTATAATATTCCAGAAGGACATTATGGCAACGAGAGACGATTCGCATGTTGCTCGTAGGAACGAGATACGGTTTTCGTCGTGCTGGAAACAATGGATCCTCAGTGAAAGACGGTAGTTTTCATCTTGGGCGGGTTTCCAGTGAGTCATTCGAGAAGAGGATCGTCAGCTCGGAAATGTCTTTGAAATGCGCGTCAGTTGTCAGGAACAGGTGAAGTTATTCCACTTCGCTTTATACGTCCCTGGGCGAAGTGACAGCTGTGAACGTCTTGATCGCTGTGTAAAAGGACAGGAACCCTCGAAAGAACCCCCAACACTTGGTTGTTGAAATCGGGGTGATTTCCACTAAGTCAAATGAGAACACTTTCGTTGTAAATTGATTGCTGAAATGCCAAGTATATGGCTAAATTACTTTGGGTGTTCGGAGCATCAGCATCTAAAATTTGGCATCCAACTAGTTACTTGCAAACAAACTTCAAGAAAGATTATTCATGGTATTTATCTTAAAAGGATCTTAAAGGGTTGTAGGTATCACACTTTATAAAACATGGTGCCAAAAATTATGATCGGTGTCTGGGCAAGTACCTATGTGCACTTTGAATACATAAGTTTTCAAAGTTAACACGTCTTTTCTGTGTTCGTCCTGAAGGAAATTAATATTATGAAATCGTATCTCGTTTTAAAATTCTAACAGTAAAATGTTAGTTTATTCTGTTAAAGTTTGCATGCAACAGTGTTTGATAGGGGTTAGAAACCGGTGGAAACAAAACCAAGACGAAAATAAAGAAAATACGAAGTAAAAAGGGATCCCGAAGGAGGGAGAAATGGGAAAACCGCCAAGGGTCAGGATCAGAATACAGTTTAAGCTCTGGCTCTCCTCGACTTGTTCCCAAAGTTCACACTTGCCCTCTAAAGTTCCTTTCAAATACTCGGACGTCGAAAGGAGAATAATTTCTTCGGTCGAGAAAAGCGGTTTCCCGACAGATTCCTCAAGGCCTGCAAGTTTTCCTTGAATGGAATGGAATGTTTTGGATAGTCTTAACAGGCACGATCAACAACAAATTGAGTCAATAAAATGCATCTAATCACAGACATCTATTCTACAAGTACTTTGAAAAGTCATGTTATCATTCCTTAAAAAAAATCGTGTTTTCAAAATATTGGACGAATTTCTTGCTACCCTTTTAATACCTACCTGTTAGCAAATTTTTCTTGATTACAAATGAAGGTGAAAAGAGGAGCCATTAAATTCGTATTAAGGAAAATCATCTTAATTAAATCCTTTGGAAAATTTCAAAACGATTCCTGAAGTTTTCTTTTCAAATCAAGTGAACTTTTCAAATGTTTCTCTCTCTACACAGCACACTCTAGAATTAACGATCCAAACTCCAGATAATGAGAATTTTTGTCCTTCAATATTTTCCCCCGAAACCTCCATCCAACCTGCCTTTTATTCTTTATGTTTTCGATGTAACACTACCGTAGTGTAACGGTAGTAACACTACCGTAGTGCCGTAACGGCAGAGACATGATTTAAATTCTCGTTCGGAGGGATACCTGCCTATTATGCTTAGGTAAACTAAAGCAAAGAGACATCTGCCTTATAAAAAGGATTCCTTCTCGGGATTTCGCTACATACTTTTAGAGGGGTATATACCTTTTTCGGCATGTGAATTCAAAATGAGGAACCCACGCCATAGGTAAACGTCACTAAAATATCTGGTAGAGCCATGCTTAAGGATTTTCCAGATCCAATATTTTTTATTGTCACGGCCAAAATGGCAAAACTATCGTCAAACAAGCAGACAAAACAAAACACGAAACTAATACAACAGTAAAAAGGAATACAGGACAGATATGGCTACTTAGATCTCAATTTTACTAAAAAAACTAATGGAAAAATTCACTTATTTTATAAAGTTCTGCGCTTATTGATTTAAAAAAGTTCAGATGATGACTGAATAATGAGAAAGGGTAGATAAACATTGTTAAGTAATGCATGCATTCCAGGGGACGTCCCATTGGATAAGCGGTAGATCAATGTAAACCAGTAGTAAGCGATAAAGTTTCACTCTATGTAATTTGTTTAGTATTTCAGGCAAGAAATAGTGGTCTCCCCCCCCCCCCCATCTCGCCCCTAACCGCCATAACGTTTCTAGCGGCATTGGAGCATCGAAATTGAAGAGCTTTTGAAAATCCACGATCTACGATACCCAACATGCAAATTAGAGTTCACCCCCTCCTCCCCCAATGGTGCCAGTTTGGCACCTAAGCAGAAATACGTCGTAACGTTGAACTTTCATCTATTAGTTTTGGTAGGCAGTCCGTCGAAGTTCACATCCGTGTTCAAGGTGAAACAAAAAAAAACACTGGTGGCACCGTTATTAGTTCCATGGTGATAAAGAGAATAATTCATGAACACCCGAAGGTATAATGAGAGTTTTCCTCAATTTCAAAGCTTGGATACAATTAGTAAGCTGTATAGGAGCCGAAATATTAAAAATCGGATATTTTGTGAATATTTTTCCCCTACTCGCCCCCTCCCCATGCTAATTTTGATACTCTGGTGAAATAGTGTGCAATTTGGAAGATTTTTGAGTCGAACAAAAAAATAAACACGCAAATCGGTTAGAAATTGAGGCCTGGGCAGAGTTTACAAGATTATGCCCGCAAACGCACGTTTTTTTAAACATTAGCCCCCCCCCTCCCCCCCTCGTAAAAAGGCAAAATTCGAAATTCCATTGACGTAGTGGACAACTAGATAGTTTTCCGCGTCGAATACAAAAAGAACCACGAAAATCGGTTGAAAACTAAGGGCTGTGCCGACGACACAAAATTTTGTCACACACACAGACATTCACCTATGCTTTTTTTCGCGGATTTGGATTCAGAATGGTCTAAAATGGATTAGTGCGTGGTTATTATTTTTCTGTTGAGCGTTGTCCTCCTTCACCCCAGATCGATCGCATAAGGACGCCCAATTCTACTGTGGGACGTCCTAAAATTGGAAGCGATGGTATGCGATTTTCTATTCTGAAAGTGAGGAAATATTATTTGTAACGGGACGCTGCTTGCTGTTTAGATATGGAAGATGTACTCATTCGACATATACCTTTTCAGCATTTGAACCCCGTCGAAAGGGATTTGTGCCATAGTAGGATATACGCCGAAAAAGCAGAAAATCCATGTTTACTGTGGGATGATGCCAAGAACAAAATTATAAATTTTCCACAAATGACTTAGAATTGGTATTTTGGGAACCAGATGATTTATTTACTATTTTTTTCTCGGTATTTGAGTTTTTCAACGTCCCCTATTGGAGATGAAAAAGCTTGCTTTCGTGCAGCAAATCAAAGTCCTCCGAAATAGAAATTGTCAACCATTTTTCTGTGTTTCATAGCTTCAAGAACATTGTTCGTTCCTAGTCTGTCCGATGCAAAACTTTCATGGACTGTTTAGGAAATCTGCGGGTTAGTGCCTCCATTCTACCATGAAGGTAAATGTACTTTTAGTTGGCACACAAGGAGGGATGAGTGTTCCAGGGACGGATTCAGCCCTGTATAACAATGAACGCGGATTTACTGCGTGTTTCAAAGAACGCAGAGATACGACTTGGGGCAGATGGGAGTTATTCTATTGACCCCGCGGGGGCACACGAGGAAAAACTTATCTCAGGAGCTCATCCTCAACGTCGGAATTTATGTCACGACACGAAACGCTCATAAATTCACTCAATTTCACCGACCTCGCTGGTATCAATATGAATGAGTCAACGGTGAAATTGGCCCTCCAGCCCGGACGGCGAGAAATGATTGTATGCTCGGTGGTAAAAGGAAATAAATCGGTTTTCTGGAGAAAACGGACTTTTGAAAAGTGAGATGAAACTGCTCACACAAGAACAAGGGGTATAGGTCTTTTTATATTCCACGCGATTCAGTCACGTTCCGGATAGTGTGTAGCAGTAAACACGAGAACAGGGCGTCATGCTATTGCATGAAGCCAGACATTGAATTGATTGACTACAGGAAAGGAACTAATTCATCAAGCAATTAAGTACACCAGAATCCTGTAAAACCACAAACTAATAAACTAATCCAGGGGAAAATTGTGGCAACCCATATTATACCTGTTCACTCACCAGGGTTGAAATTTGTCCTCTGAGGTTTGTAGTAAACTGATGCAGACAGGTTGGCAGAAAACTAGGCCTGAAATCCTGATTTGTTATCAAGGATTGTTCGCATGAGTTGAATTAAGAAATGTCCCTTTCATGCAGCATGGGGAAATGAGCGAATTTTTAAAGAACCTGCCTTTTTTCAATAATATTGAAAATGCTTGAAAAAATGCTTGAACATGGTATTCGAAATCATATTATGATGTCTTTGTGTTTCCTTAATAAGGTAGATGTTCTTGCTGGAAATGTCTCATTGATTTCGAATACCATGTTCAAGCATTTTTGTGTGAAAGTGTGAGAGAGAGAACAACCACTTTATTAAAATAAAATAAAAGTGGCGAGCTGCCCATTACATTGGGTTGCCATTAGACACAGCATAGTATCAACATTTTTAAAGTCCAGGTCATAACAAAAGCATTTAACACCAAACAATTCAAAAAATGCTCTAATCGTCTCTATGGACTCACAGAATACCCACTTGAATATTATTGATTTTTTTTTACAGTTTCGGTTATGAAGATTGTTGGACCATTTAACAGAAGGAAGTTGAAAATGTACATTGTAAAATATGTTACTAAACAAAAATGCAAAACCGTGGAGCTGGATGGAGGTCCATGATCTGAGGATTCCTTGGACGTAACAAACTCTCAGGAATTCCCCAGGGCCTGGGGAGGGGAGTCTAAGCAGTCCTTTATAAGAGGTCCCTGGCCTAACTACCCATTCTTATGTTGCTTCTCTACTTGCACTGTTGAAACTAAGTAACTGCCTTATTTCTCTCATGAAAACGTTGAAAGTGTGTGTATCTGAACTTGCTCCACCTTGACATGAGTTACCAGGAGTTTGCTCTCCTGAGAAGTAATAAGCCCTCGCTCTCAAAAATGTAAATAGTTATCTATAAACGGTGTACTCTAAAATATCCACTACTAGAGGAGCTGCAACCTTCCAAGACTTCCAATATTTCTACTTCTCCTGTAGCCTATTTAATAAACATCGAATAGGGATACTTGGTCCTGACCACACGACGCAAAACACAGCTTTCCTCCTGTGAGAGGATTGAATATTCGATAAAACGATTTCGGATTTTTTATGAATTCGTAATGCCCAACCAGCTTCGAATTAAGTTCACCCAGCTGATCAGGGTCGAGTTCACAGTCAATCTTACTCAGCAGTTCCAGGAAGACCACCTATGAAATTTCAATTTTGCAAGGGCACTTGGTCCAGTATTTGTAATACTGCTAAACAATAATTGTTAGATAATTATTATCTTGATGATGGTTGCGTTGAGAGGACCAAGTTGTCTCTGACTTGGATTGGTAGCAATCCAACGGAATCAAAACATTGTACAACTCCGTACAATGTTTTGCTTACTCACTGACCTATCGGTTTTGAATAAAATAGGTTTTTAGTGTTTAGCTGTATAGTGATATTGATTCATCAGTTTTCATCTGCGTTGCAAAATATATTTTGCGGAAGGAAATGCGCTGAAGGTAGATCAAAGCACTCCACTCAAGTCTAAGTCATTAATAATGTAAATAGGCATGTTCTCCGTTCATTTACTTGTTTTGATGTTAATGCAGTACTTATTATGTTTATGAATGAACTGAGACAACGAAGAGGAAGCAATCCTGGTCAGTAGAAATTCGAATATGAATTTATTGTGAATACACTTTATTCTCAAAGAACCTTGGTTGGAACTTCAAGAAAAAGGTTGATCCATTATTATTGGTAATGAATCTTTTGATCAATATTACCGCTCTTATATTTTGGTTTCAACAAACACATATCGCTGGATGTGCTGAAGGCTCCCCTCTCATTCGTCTCTCTAATTACTACCTACTTACGTACTGACTGGACTTCGGGAAAGCGAAGTTTAAACGTAACGTGCGGAGTCAAACGAGAGGTTTGCATGGAGAGGGGTAAAGCAGAAAATTTGCATGATACATTGCAGGTATTCCGCATTTGCATTAGACAGCTTCGCTCCCTCATCTACTCAGCTCTGCTCACCCCTTTCTGTCGTCTCCGCAAAGCAATTTCCTCTTCGTTGCAGGAGTGAGGGATGAATAATGACCGAATCTTCAAGCCGGTCTTTCAGTCATGTTTTGAGGCTCTTCGCGACGACTGGGACCCTACAATCACCATTCAGGGGACAGTCAACGCGGTGCTTCAATCTATGGGATGGTCAAAAAAACTACAAGAAAGTCTGCAAGTTGGGTGAAATGTATAGTCTACTTGCACAGAATAACGAGTACTTGTAGAATTAGTTGATGTGAAAATGCTTCAGCTGACCAGTTCTACTAGTTAATTTTCCAATTCGAAATTTGAGTCGAACAGCAACACTTTCTTGAAATTGATGTTCAGATCGAATGGTGCTGCTAAAACACCCCCGAGTTGATTTACTATGTTAAAAACGAGTAATGCTGAAAACAATCGTATCCTTAACCATTCTTTGACAACTACTTACAGTACCTAAAATGAGATGTCCAAGAATTGAACTAATACCTTAATGAAATTTAATAACTACAAGTGAAAGTTATCGCACCTATTTTGAGTACTGACATAAACAAATTAGGTCTTCCAAAACCAATGTTTTCTCTCGCATTTTAGTTTCTCTTGTTTTCTAAACAATCTTGGTTTCTGTGCCTCTCCTACGACCTATACCTGGTCAGTCTCTTGCCCTGCGCAAATCTTTTTGTAATGGTGAATTATTTATGACTTTTGATAATAGCTTATTTTACATTACAGACTTGAACAGTTGTTTAGAAATTCACTGATTTTCAATATATACAGTCTCACTTCACGAGTTAGTGAGCGCATTTTATATCCAGTTGAATGATTTGCGAATTCATATTGCACATGAAACTACTTGTTTATACACTTGTAAATTATTTCGACACCCGCGTACAAATGCTGTTTTGACTTGTCATTACCATCATGATGGCTAATTATCTGCTTACAACTTGGAAAGATTGTTTCGTATTGAGAAACCCTGATCTAACAGACAATCGGATAGGGATGTATAATAGGGTGTGCGCCTGGGTAGGAAAAATTGTTTATTGTTATTTTTAATCGAAGGTAGACCTCATTCTGAGAATTTTGGTACCAACCGTGACCTTCTATCGTGTGTAAATCTTTTCCTATGAATTTTTAAAGTTTCGACCGTTTATGACGTCACAGTTGGCTGGGGGGGTCCCGCCCAGGCGAGAGGGGCGCGTTTCGTCATAAACGGTCGAAACTTTGAAAAATCATAGAAACAGATCTATTCACGCTAGAAGATCGCGGTTGGTGCCAAAATTCTCAGGATGTAGTCTACTTTCGATTAAAAATCTAAAAAAAATCAAGGCGCACCCCCCATTGTCCACTTAGCAGTATTGTAGGCCTGATATGTGCGACGTTGACAATCCACTATTGCCACTGCCTTCTACTGTAGCCAGCTGTGCTCCTACTCATTGGCTCATCATATACCCCTATTCTCAAAATTTTCAAAACATTTTTTATGAAAATCCTTTTCCTTTCGTGTCGGAGGTCACCCTGCATAAAGAAGTGTGACAAGAATCCGGGGAATCTGAAAATTTAATAATTCTTTTCGTTCATGAGAAACTCGACTCGTAGAAACTGTGGCGAGACTGCAAAGGAGAAGATGTAATGATTTTCTCCTTGCATAAACGGTCTCTCGTGGATTGATATCCAAGAGCGGCAGAAAAATTGTTCTCCCGGCACTCTGGAATAAAAGTCTGAGCGCAATCTAGCGCATAAATAACTAGGAATCCGTGAAAAACAGTAGCGAGGCTAGAAGGGCCGGAAAGAGAAATGGATTTTATCTCTTACAATGGGACCTCAGGGTTGAGAAATCCTCTCTCGCAAACGGTTATTTTTCACGGATTGAAAACCGATCGAGGCCGATTTTCACGGTGGCAGTGGAAGCATTTAGATTGTAATATGTTGCGTTCACTTTATATCCGAGAGGGGTGAATCCCCTAACTGCTAGACATTTGGTTTTCCAAACGGGGTTTTTGTCTTGTCGAGGGTTTATTCGTGTTTCTCGACCGGCGGTACAAATTTACAAGTAGGTATTCGGGTCATTCGTACCGCATTTTTTCGCGGTGGTATCTCTCCTGTGATCTTATGGTCGTTTCAAAATATATGAACCTTAACGCCAGATATTATAGGTTTCGTCCGTGCAAGGCTACTCCTCATAGTACCTTGTCCAAAAAAGGGACATTCACCGCGGAAATATTGAGTTTGAATTTAAAATTTATTTCAACTGTGACATGACCACTTTGGATTAGGAATGTCCCCAAAGTATCGATACCTACTTTTTGATACTTTCTAGATGTATCGATACGATATTATATCGATAGTTTTGAAGTATCGGACATCCCTACTTCGGATATACGTGCTAGGGATATTCAGAGAATACAAGGGTTCATATCAGTCAGCAGCTGGTGATATGCAAAATCAATTTGTACACACCTGATTGATATTACAGGCTTTGTTGTAGAATTGGCACAATCTGAAGCATTCAAAATCTCCAGTCTTCCTACCTAATAGAATTGGCACAATCTGGGCCATTCAAAATCTCCAGGCTTTCTTGTAGAAAAGTCAAAGCTGTTACATTCAGCCAAAAGTGTTGGGTGCTATCATGAAGTCTCAGGTTGGACAACAAACAAAGTGAATCCATGTCTGTTTAAGGTGAATCCATGTCTGGTTAAGGTGAATCCATGTCTTCCGTTAAAACTTCATAACCTCGCTCCTGCATTGTCATAGATCAAGTCCCAAAGTAATCTCCTGTATCCAGTCTAATGCTCCTAAAGTACTTTATTATAACAATAACAACGGTGACAATTATGTGAGGTACTAAACGTTACTCTATGCAACGCTTAGGTCCACTCTGAGTTGATCTCTCGTTGAGTTGAAGTCGTTGTGTAACGACAAAAGTCACATTGCTGAGCTGAAAGGCCCATTTGATGGGTCTCGGACGTATTTATAGAGGACGCTTCCAAGAGGTTTGTGCCGCCCCTCGCAAGGAGGTGAAGGAAGGATGTGAGTAGTTTGTGTGAATTAGGCAGAGCCAACCGCCGCCTGGCACTATTGTACTCTTCGACTGGTCCCGTTCGAGGTAGAGTTCTCTCGACTGTAGTTCCAGGATCGGATTTTTCAATCAACCAACTGTGTTTTTTATTCATCAGGAATAGATCCACTGATTTTTGCTTCCGAGTATACCTACCATGGTAGCGGAAGCTTTGTTTTCGCTTTTCAAGGTTGAAAAAAAAAGTTCTCCAAAATAAAAATTTCCACTTGCGTTTTACGTTTCAGACCTTCCTGAACAATTTTGGTTCCGTGTCTGTCTGTCCGTCTGTATGTCTGTCTGTCTATGTGTCTGTCATGAAATCCTTGCCACAACCATAACTTCTACATTTCTCATCCGATTTCGATGAAAATGTCAGGAGTTGTGCGGATTCGTGTGTAGATGGCCTCCTATGAAAATTATCACCCCTGGACTGATAGTAGCTGCTGCGCATGCGCAAACGTAAAATAATTGCTACAGCCATAACTTCTACATTTCTCATCCGATTTCGATGACATTTTTGGGGATTTTTGGGGTTAGCGTGTAGATGGTCCCCTATGAAAATCATCGCCCCCAGACTGTAGTCACTGCGCATGCGCATAAGTATATTTACTTGTTACAGTCATAACTTCTACATTTTCCAACAATATTCAGAGATTGTGCCGGTTGACGTGTAGAGTCCCCTATGAGGTTAGCACAAGGTATTTAGAGATTGATGTTTTGAGATCAACTACTATGCATCGGATCAGCTATACAATCGGGTTATGGATACGAGGAAGCTATTTGCCACACCCACTTGGCAGACGTTTTATATCATGGAGAACACATTTTTGAGACTCCTGCGCTAATTAAAAATTCTCGCTATCGGATAACCGGTTTCGGGTCAGACCTCCATCATCAGTCCAGATACTATTATAACCAAGCAGAACCGCCTCTTTCAAGAGCAGAACTGCTACTGCAGTTTACTTTGTTCATGCCAATTTCTATTTTTCCTTTCATAAACCTATTGCAGGGTCATATGAAGTAAGACGTGGCCTCAACTCTGAAATCATGTTTAATCCTATAAGTGTGTTGGTTGTTTTTAATGTTCACTTATATCATTTATTAGTGTATGAACCAAATTTGCCATTTAACGAATTTTCGAAGAAAATTAAGCTATGCTATGGCCCCAAATTTTCTTCATTGAAATCCGTTGTGGAACGTAATTTGGAAAATTTGTCAGACAAGTATTTTTGATAACTCTTAGGGCCGATTAAAAAAAAAAAAAGTAACCCTTGAAACCCTTTGGTTGAAGTTTACCATTAGGTTAAGTAACCCTGGTAAGAAAAATTGCGTTCTAAAAACTTGTATAATCGATTATTTTTCGAGACAATCGAAATGTTTACGTGGGTTACGTAACCCCACAGAGGCCTGGGGTTGGATGAAGTTTATCATGGTTATCTGCACGTAATCGAGAAAATTAATGGTTAGGATTTCGTCTTGTTTCCCCGTTTTGATAGGTTATTAGAAGCAATTAATTAGCCATTATTTATTATTCACAGTAAATAATAGGATATTACTTAGGCACGGAAATTATCCAGTATTCTATTTAAAAAAAAACTGTCTAATAGTCACAAAAATCAGCTGGAAACGAAAACTGAAAGTGGGAATCGAGACAGTTTGTTTACATTTTCCTATACTACTAATTGAGCGACAATTTTGCTGGAACTGAATCAGTTTTTTCCGGATAAATTGGAGACAGTGTAACCAAAAAGTTGTAATTTTTTGGTGAAGAATATAGAACACCATGGAACGGACTGATTTTCAAGTATCCATCACCAACATGTGAAAAACGTGTGTGTGTGTTTTTCAACCCCAAGGTTACCTAGTTAAAGCAATCTCGATTTTATCCTTAGGGTTACGTAACTATCAAGGTTAAAGATTTTTTTTGAACCGGACCTTAAATGTAGTAAAATGGTATGTTGGGCATCATCAGCTTATAATTTATGGTTGTGGTACAACTTCAGAAATTGCTAGGTAGTTGTTCTTTTTGGGACCTGTGACCAGAGTACAAACTGGTCGAGTGAGAAATGACTGAAAATCTATTAAAATATTATTCACTCATCCCTCAAGAATCGTGCTTTTGTGCCAAGCGACACGATTAATAACTGCAAAGAAATTTACCCAAACTGGGCATGGGTTTAAGGAAATTATTTTAATTTTATTGTTAATTTTTTGGGGTTAATTGTGAGTGAATGAAAATTCGCTTCGTACAACGTATGTTTAACTTAGGCTCTCCTGAAAGGGTCGAGTGATGGATTGAGCAGTTACTCATGAAGACCTAGTGCTCAGACTGTTCTGTGAATTCGTTGACCTCTTCCACCGAGGAAAAACGATCCTAAGACGATAAAGTTGACCCAAAAGGAAAAGCGAGGACAATCAATCACCGTCAACCCTTCAGCCGAAGGAACTGGACGCTGGAAAAGGTGCGAGCGTGTGGAACATTACTTCAGCACTTTTTGTCCGACTGAGTTGACACTACCCAGCTGTATACTCTAGATGAAGTCTGCGAAGTGACACCAACATTTGTGTGATTCATCACAATAGATTTCCTTGAATTTTTGACCGACCACATTCCCTCGTGTTTTATAGAAATCTTAAAAGCTTTTCTTATTTAGGCTAATTTATTGAAGGTTCCTCTACACAACAAAGCCTCTAAGATTGGAATTGAAAATATATATTCTTATGATTACGGTCATATTTTGGTTACTTTGGCACATTTGTCTTCATATTTTGGTTATTAGAGCATATTTGTCCGATTGAGTTGAGACTGTTCAGCAATATTCTCTCCGTAAAGTCAGCAAAGTGACATCAACCTTCGTGGATGATTAAAATAGATTTTTTGCCGTTTCGACCGTCTCCATTCCCTTTCTGAGTCTTCACGTTCAATTGAAGTCACTACTTATATCTAGAGCTACGTAGTTAGACAATTTGAAGGTTCCTCTACACAACGAAGCCTTCAAGATTGGCCGAAAGTGCCAGACGGACGGCAAAATGTTTATTCGATTTTCGGATTCTGCGAGTACCCACCTATCGGAATCTTCGCAATTTTCAGATTCTAGTACGTACCTTGAAACGTGAACAAACCGATTTTGAGGGGGGTTACTTTTGCTTCCTAGTCTACCAAGGTAGCGGAAGCTTTGTTTTCACTTTTCAAGGACGAAAAAAAAAGTTCTCCAAAATCAAAATTTTCACTCGCGTTTTGCGTTTTAGACCTTTCTGAACAATTTTGGTTCCGTGTCTGTGTGTCTGTGTGTCTGTCTGTCATGAATTCCTTGTAACGCGCATAACTATACGAAGTTATTGTCCGATTTCTATGAAATTTTCAGGGATTGTGCGGGTTGGTGTGTAGACGGTCCCCTATGAAAATCATCATCCTCGGACTGATAGAAGCGACTGCGCATGCGCAAACGTGAATTCCTCGTAACAGCCATAACTTCCACATTTTTCATCCGATTTCAATGAAATTTTCAGGGATGTTACAGATTAGTATTTCGATGGTCCCCTATGAAAATCACTACCTTCGGACTGATAGTAGCCACTGCGCATGCGCAAACGGTAATTTTCTTGTAACAGCCATAACTTCCACATTTTTTACCCGATTTCGATGAAATCTTCAGGTATTATGCAGATTAGGTTGTAGACGGTCCCCTATGAAAACCATCATCCTCGGACTGATATAAGCGACTGCGCATGCGCAAACGTGAATTCCTTGTAACGGCCATAACTTCTACATTTTCCATCCAATTTCAATGAAATTTTCAGGGATCTTACAGATTAGTATTTAGATGGTCCCCTATGAAAATCATTACCTTCGGATATATAGTGGCCACTGCGCATGCGCAAACAAGAATTTCATTGTAACAGCCATAACTTCCACACTTTCTACCCGATTTCTATGAAATTTTCAGGGATTGTGCGGATTAGGTTGTAGATGGTCCCTAATGAAGATACCCCCGGACTGATAGTAGCCGCTGCGCATGCGCATACGTAAAATCCTTGTAATAGCCATAACATTTACATTTTTCATCCAAATTTGATGAAATTTTCTAGGATTGTCCAGATTAGCGTGTAGATGGTCCCCTATGAGGGTAGTGAAAGGTACTTAGAGATTGGTGTTTTCAGATTAACTACTATGCATCGGATCATCCATATAATCGGGTTATGGATACGAGGAAGCTATGTGCCACACCCACTTGGCAGACGTTTTTTTCTTGGCCGATTCCAATGGTTCATTATTGAAAATAATTAGCCAACATGAATAAAAACAATGAAACATATGAATGAATACACGAATATTGAATAATACACATGAATGAATGAATGAAACATATTTTTATATGTTTATGGTCGTGTGTCAGTTTTTTTTGGCACATTTGTGTTCATATTTCGGTTATTACACCATACTTGTCTGACTGAATTGACACTACACAGCAGTATTATCTCTATGAAGTCTCCAAAGTGACATAAACATACAGATTATTTCATAAAAAATTGGAAGGCATGTTTCTTCTTGTCTGGTGCATATGTAACTATGTGTTGAAATGCATATTTGGTAAACAAATTCGCGTATTTTCCGGGCCTTTAGTTATCACACTGTATAGGTAGGTAGGTATCTTTGATTGAAAGATAATCGTTTGGAATTAAATGGACAACTATTAACCATTAATTGTATCACTAATAAATTCTTATGCATACGTGTTCTACGTACTACGTTGGTAAAATAAAGCTGTATACCTTTATTCGTCTTCTTTGCTCTTATTTCACTCCTATTAATCCTAATATGAAATACTTTGTTATTTGGTGGAAAACTCATTTATATTCCCAACTCTGAACTTTTTATATCAGCCTCATGGCAATGAGACAATTAAATTGGGAGCATTATAAACTCATGTTCTGTGTAAGTTTATGCGTTCACGATAGTAGGACTGTAGGTACGTTGATGTAATCCTTTGAAGGATGCGACCAATCGACGGTTAGCCCCTGAGCGTTAGTGGCAACACAAACAGGTTAATCCGAAAATCCAAACATCAAACAAACATCAAATCCCATCAATGGTTCCAATAGTTGCCTACAGTATTATCGGACATCAAGTCATGTGTACTTGATGTTTGATTCGAAATTATACTCTTTTTCATCGTATTATTGAGAGCAATTGAGTTTTTAGGCGACCAATCAACGCCGATCAGTTTACCTGTTCTGTAATACAAACAAGATGCCTTAAGCAAGTTAACAAGATCCTACTCTATCCTGATGCGATATTAATTAGAGATGATTAGTGCTGGCTTGAGCATAATAATGTTTACCATTTCAGACGTTGAGATCTTGTAGTAGATTACCCTCATCAATCATCAGGCTACCGAGAAGCAATCAAGTCTAGTTATGTTTCAAGATTCAACCAAAATATAAAGATTTTTAACAGCCAAATTGGTTTGAATACACCTGGGGAAACTAGGAATATTCGATTCTTTAACCTTTATTTTTGAATATAGGGGCTGTTACCTGATAACCACAGTAGGCTGATTACACAACTTTAGTGAGACAAAAAGCCTATTTGTGCACCATATGCGAATTTTCAATGAAATATTTTTAAACTGTGATTATTTTGCTTCCCTAATTATCAAAGATGTGTACCAAGCATTTAAATCGCGCTGTAGTTTCTCCAGAATCAATGTTTTTACACAAATTTTGCGTTTCACTGCTATCTGAACGATGGTCAATTCCTAATTCTTGGCACAATTGCGAAATCAAGGATCTATTTGCACATTTTCTGAAATTTCCATTATTTGTTCAGAAAGCCGTAGAAAGCAAAATGAAAGTAAAAAATTTGATTTTGGGGAACCCGAATTTGGTCGACTTGGTACGTAATAACAGAGAGGAAGCATAATGAATTCTAAATGAGTTTTTAGTGTGATATACGGAATTTTGTATGTTCAAAGTCATGTAATATCGCGAGTTGAGGTTGTCTCACCTTTAAAGTAAAAGTTTCTTCAAGTCTATTAAAGAAACGTGCACAAACTTTTTTTTCCCCAAGGAGCTAACGTGGCCGACAGCTCAAAAGTGCCAAAATTAAGCTCTCCCCTTCATACAAAGGGTTCCTCGGCCTTTGAACTGCCCACAGCAACTTACCTACAAACCCAATTCAACTCAGAAACTCCAGGCTTGTGCGAAATATCCCAAGAATTCTTGATGAGGTTACTTTTCCTTGCATATTTAATGCGGGTTTTTGGCCTGTTGTTTCAGCGGAGTAGGGGATATGGATGCAAAATATTCTGGAGAGTCGTGTCATATTAAAGAGTTCTCTGATCATCGCTCTACATTCCCGTGCCTTTGTCTACCTATAAGACTATCGATAAGCTACGAATGATCGCACTAACGACTCCTCTCAGCAGTTCTATGTCTAGTTACGCCGTATTTTAATATTTCCTTCAATATTATAATGAAATCAACTTGCACTTTCTTAAATCTGTTCAAAAGGTCTTTAGATCATGAAGATAGTACCTACGATGTTTGGTGGACAACTAAGTATGTAGGTCTGAGTTTCTGCAAATCTATCACGGTCTGATTAGTAGGAAGATATAGTCCAATTTGGATGATTGAAACTGTTCTATGATGGCCGACGCTCTTTTATCAACTGTTGATACAAGCGTCGTGGAATCAGCAACAAACGTTCTTGTATCAACTGTTGATACAATTTGTATCACAACATCAGTTTTTCACAACTTGTATCAACATCATTTGTATCACAACATCTCGTTTTTCACAACTTTTCAGGAGAGAGAAAAAACCGATTTTTTGGTCCATCAAGGCCTAATTGACTGATGTTTTTCTTGATTATTATCAAGAATAATAGTGGCCTTGATGGACCAAAAAATCGGTTTTTTCTCTCTCCTGATAAGTTGTGAAAAACGAGCTCGGTGGTGTTGCTGATTCCACGACAAGGAAGTGTTACGCTTCCTTTTCACTATTACTTTTCGTTTCGCTATGCTGGTTACTATGTGATTCTGTTGCGAATAAGCTACACTGTCCATCCCCTTGGCAGACGTTGTTTTAAAAATTCTTACATTAATTTTTCATCAATGATTATACTTATTGGTACCTTAATATGTGCTCCAGACTCCATTATTCAAATTTATCCCACATCGCTGTATTTCGCATTTTTGCATGTTATTCCCTCTCGAATACAGTAAAGTTTTCCTGTTCGGAAACGTTTCCATGAAAAGTTCGATTTACCGTTGTCGCTTGAAATTTACGTTTTCCTCTGTGAGTATTATGCTGATTTATTCAGCCATTACTCGTGTAAAGGGTGAAATTGGAGTTTTTTCCGAATTAAGAACTAACAAATAATACGGGGAGACCATTCTGTGGTTGTTATTCCCTAAAAGGACGTTTGGGAGGAAAAATCGGCAAATAAAGAGTTATGAGCCTTTGGTTTATTCACGTTACTATTCGAGGGTAGTTGATCGCGGGGGAAAAGGGAATTTTAATCAACACCTGTTCCAAGAGGGAGCAATTTTTCGCTCAGTAACTCAGAGAATCCGTTTCAAATCCATTTTCAGTCGTTGTTTTTTCTAGAGATTCCGTTGATGAATGTGTAGATTGAAAGTGCGGACATCAGAGGTTAATAAATGACTTCCCGGTGTCAGTCGATATTAAACCTGCATCGCTCTATGAAATCTGACTACGACTGACGTTGTTTGATGGTTTACTATTTTATTTAAATCAAGAGAAGATGATACCGCTCTATTGTTTTCAATAATATTGATTAATAGGAAATAATAATAATTGGAATCGAGCGATAACAAAAATTCGGACCCCGTTCAATATTAGGTGAGTTGCATTTCATGTTATAGATGGAACCTAAAGATCTAATAAACGTATTGACTATAATTGATTGATTATAAAGTTGATAGTGAAATTGATTAGAAATACTAGTGGCACCCGTTGCGGTGATCTGTGAAAGATTCATCGTTAGTAAATTCATCGTAAAAACCTTCTAACACCCATAACTTCCATATTTTCTACCCGATTTTAATGACATTTTCAGGGATTGGCACGTAGACGGGCCCCTGTGATTATGAAGGTAGTGCAAGGTACTTAGACTTACATGGGATCATCCAAACAACCGGGTTATTGATACGAGAAAGCTATGTGCCTCACCTACTAGGCAGGTTTTTTTTCTCTTTTTCGATTTGGGATCCCTAGATTCCTAGTTGAGCTTCCTGACCAATGAAGAACCAAATTTCGTTATGCAGGTGCCCACAACTCTCTAACACCCCTCGAAATTTGTTGGCTTACGTTTCAAGGAACGTTGAACTTTAAAAAAAATTAAACGTCTTGTCTAAACTACGAAAGTTGATTGTAAAATTTTGTTTGGTTTCTGGTTCACAGTGTTCTCGCTAGAATGCAGTATTTGTAACTGAGTTGACTCCCGGTTTAAATTGATCCATTGATTTTGTTTTCAATTTGGGATTCCTAGATTCATAGGTCTAGTTTCCCGAGCAAAGAAGAACGATTTTTATCATTATAAAAAGTGAATCACTTCATCTTTCATCACCACTGCTTATAATAATGTAGAAATACTGCTCCTTTTTAGGTTTTCATTAACTAATGAAAAATTGTTCAGTTATTTATGATATTTAGTGGTTATGGGCATTTTTCTTTTATTGAAATAAGTGGGGGTTTTTAACAATGAAAGTACTCTGTTTCTGTCAATCAATCATTTGCGGAAAGCTTTTCATTGTCAATTCTAGAAAATACAGGAATCTCTTACTGTTGGTGAGCATCGAATCTTCTTTTCATCCATTTACCATTGTTTAGAAGAACTATTGCACAATATTTTTTCATCCCTACCTATTGCAAATGTTCTGCTTTCTAGGTTTTATAATGACAACCAGAGGTTTGTCGAAAGCTCTCTGCAAATAAAATTGATTGAAAACTACAAAGGACTTTTATTGTCAAAAGAACCCCCACTTATTTGAATTAATTTATAGTTTATACAAGGTACGGCGGACACTAGTTGTTCCCATTTGGATAAGTAAGGGTTATAATAATTGTATAATTCTTGAACCATATGGGTGATACATATCCTACCTTCCAATGAGATCAAGTTCAAGATATGACTATATTTCATTCAAGTTTAAGGTCATAGTTTGAACATGGGCGGTTCTCAATGATGCAATAAGCCAAAAATCTGAAGCGTAAATGAGAATAAACACTCATAAACATTTCAGCGCCCCTGGAAGACTCAAAATAAACAAGAAGAGCACCATGACGCTACTCTTCCGTCTCTAACGATAAAGGAGCCCCACTCACTAAAGCCGGATATTTCTCGAGCATCTCAACGGGTTTATTTACTTTCCAGTCTTGAGACAGCCCGGGGGGTCTGAAATATTCGTGGACCGCGTTTTGAAAGAACAGTTTTTATTTTGAAAATGAGAATCACTCGAAGACGAGGTTGGAATCCATAATAATTATGGATTATTGTGTTTGTGCACTGAAAATGACGAGAATAACATATAAGATGCAGGTAATCTGGGGTAGAAAATAATAACTATTGGGAACAAGATTTCGTCTTAAAATTACGAATTATCAAACGAAACAATTTTTTGAGACTATATTTTCTTAGTCTACGTTTTCTCTCGACGAGCTGAAGAGTCTTTTTGTAGTTTTATCTTGGACTAAGAATTGGGCAAGAGATTTTGATATAGTGTTATCTCCATTGCAGAATTCTATGATAGAGAATAACATAATGATCGGTGATGCTAATGTTAGGTTAGGAGCCTTGCAGGCACTTCCGGATGAAATGGATAATACAGGCTTGGGTATTGATAGATTTAGCAAAGACGAAGTTATCTTTGCAAATGGTTGACGTTTCGTCGATTTCTGTAATGAAGCGGGAATGATAATCTTGAATGGCCGTAGTCTAGGTGACGGGCTTGGAGAATATACATTCGTCGGACCTATGGGGTCATCTGTTATTGATGTATGCTGTGTCTCTTTGGGACTGTGCAGGGAAGTAGAGGATTTTAGAGTGGTTATGGATCAGTATTCTGACCATTGTCCAATCGAGTTGTCTCTGAGGATTCCGGGACCCACCAGCAAAGAATTGCAGCGCTTGCCAAGGCTGCGCTGGAATGAGACTATGAAAGCTACCTATAGCACTGAACTTGATTCTGCTCTGGCACTATACCCGTATAACTCGGATTTAAATGAAAATGAGTCATACATCACTCAGAGTATATTATGGTGCTGCCGGGGGCTGTTTCTCTGCAGCCTGCGCTCGTATGAAGCAGTCCTTCAAGATGCCATGGTTTGATTTTGATTGCTACAGGAGTCGAAAGAGACAGTTCCAGGTATTCGGTACTGAGTTGTAGGCGGAATAAAAACGACATAATTAGGCGGAAGCTCCTGGAAGCTAATAAGATACTCGTATATAAGGATTTGTGCAGTAAGAAAGAAAGAGAATATTTAGCTGGTTTGGAAGTGGCATTGGGGAATAGCAGGGACGCATAAGAGTTTTGGAAAATCTCATTGTCATTCAAGGAAAGAAATAATTTGGAGGGGAACAAAATAGAGGCCTCGGTTTGGCTGGACCATTTTCGTAACTTGTTGTCGCCCAGTCTGGAAGTTCGGGGAATATCTTATGCTCAGCCGTTTGTGGTGAATACTAGATTGGATGCTCTCTTTACCATGAATGAATTGATTTCGGTGCTACACAGGATGAAGGACAATAAGGCTCCGGGGCCAGATGCAATTCCTCATGAGTTCTACAAGGGCATGGCATCAGACAGTTTGGAGGCAATTTTAAGCTTTTTCAATCAAGTCTTTCAGTCTGGAATTGCACCCCTGAGTTTAGGACTTTGACTTTCGTTTCTTTGAACAATAATAGTTACTTCATTTCTTCAAAATCATTTCCAAACAGAGTTTATTATTAACACTTCCTTTTTCTCAGTTTTCTATTGACAGGAACTTCTACATTTTAATCAAAATTTATCTAGTCAGTTGATACAATTTTTCTTCAAACGGCCTCAATTGTAGACTCATCAACTCGACCCGGCATATAAATAGATATATTCTTTCTTCCAGAATGTATCTATGTCTTATCCCTTAATTCCCCGCTCGTTCAAAAAATTTGTTTTTTTTATGATTTTTTAAATAGATATTTTGATAAATCTATAGAATATTTGGACAGAAATATTTAAAGGCCCCATTACGGTCTGTCAGCTCAAGAATGATCTTTCCAAGGGCCACCCTTTCTGCATCATCACAATCTCTCCATCAACCCAATTTTGTTGGAGTAGAATAAGGTTACTTGGAAAAATCCTTGGTGGATTGTTGGGTCTCTCATAAAGTACAGAATCAAAGAATAGGTAGGAGAAAGTTCACTTCATAAAGGGTTTCTGTGCTGCCTCAGACAGTGGTACCATTTCTGACGAGGAAACCCAACTGATAGCCTACAAGGGGAGAAATGAGGGTAGAAGGTACGGTACCTCGAAAGCCCTATTACAGTCTGTCAAGTCGAGAATTATTTTGTTTTTACTTTGAGATGTTATGTTTTTATTATTAAATTTTCTTACATAATCGAAGGTTGGAGTATCAAGATAGCAAACGGCTGTCAGTTTTGGTTTAAAAGTGGATAAACTGTCGCAGGTAAAAATCGGACTTCCAAGAAGATACCTCAGGACATTGAGCGTTAAACAGTACATAATCCAAATCTTAATATACAAATCTTCAAGGGAGAAATCATTCACAAATCAGTCCCTTTTAGTTAAAACCCACCTGAATACCTGTGGGGATGAACACAGTTGAATATTCCATCCTGCCTCCTATAATCTACGGAATTTAATGAAATGCATCTTTTATCTTGCAAATTTATGCGAAATGTTCATTCGACTAATCATTTTTCTTTTTTCAGGTGAGGAATCCGTTGAATATTCTAACAGCAGTCGTTTTCAACCCCCAACTGTGACGTAAGTTTCTGTATCAAAACAAGGCAATTCAGTGTGAGAAGAAATGTCACTTCGGAAAGTGTCGTTGTGCAGCAATCGACCCAACCACTTTTTTTCCATCCAAATGCAGTGAAAAATCTGGTTTTTATAACACTGAAAATGATCTTTTTGGGATGTAATATAAGTAGTACTATATAACTGGTATTTTAGTTACGAATTATATCAATCGCGACGTGGTTGTGGAAACCCATTTCAATAAAAACGGAGGACAAGAAATTCTTGTTTATTACTGATGACGACCTAACCGTCGAAATCGACTCAACTTTGTAACTCATCACTTTCGTGGAAATAGACGAATGTAGTCTATTTCCACGAAGGTAATGAGTTACAAAGTTGAGTTGATTTCGACGGTTAGGTCATCATCAGTAATAAACAAGAATTTCTTGTTCTCCGTTTTTTAATGGTATTGTAGACGTTCAAATGAATTTATTATCAACTATGAATCAAAATGAATTAACAACTCTTCTCCTCTGAGGTGTAACCTTTTTCTTCATCATGCAGTTCCGTTCAACTCAACAAAACGAGGGGAGCGGTATAGCGAGTGAAAACTTGAGAGAACGAAACTTGACAGCAAGTCGGAGCACATTGTCTCGTATCCACAACCCGATTGATTGAATAATAAATAATCAAAACTTCAATCTCCAAGGTCCCACTTACTCACGAAATTTGAAGATACGCGATAAATGGTATAGGTTGCCTTGGTATACATTGCCTTGTGACATGAACCTGTTGAATAGATCTCGAACCTTGAATTTGTGAACATGAACTGATTTGATTCTAAATAATGTTGTTGGTTTTTGGTTTATTAGTTTCAATAATGAACTTTGGAATCGACCAAGAAACAAATTTGAACCCCCCTCCCCCTCAAAATTTGTTGGTTTACGTTTCAAGGTACGTAGATACTAAAAATCGAATACAAGATTTGTTGGCCTTCCGCCGTACGCGGCACTTTCCTTAGTTACCATGGACCGATTTTGATGAAATTTGGTAGACCGGCTCCAATTTCGGTCTAGTGGTCTAGTTGTACCCCGAAGCTTTTGGTTGATGTCAATCAATTTTAAGGGTTGAAAAATAAGTGCTGAAATTTTCAAAACGCCCTAGCTCAAAAACGTTAGATATAAAGGTATTGTTTTTTCATCAATATAAAATAGTATTGAATTTTTAGAATCGAATGTGACCACCCAGAAGCCTTCAGGACCAAGCTTGATGGTTGGTAGGTAGAGACGATGGCAAAACTGTGGTGTTTTAAGGTGAGTGATCTATACAGAAAAATAATAAACATTTGTGTAATAATTTGCAGCGTTTATGTAGACGTTTGGTTATCGATTCTACCTGCTCTTACCTTTCAACTTTGTGGGCGTTGCTACTTAGCACAGTACCTGTGTAACTCTGTTTGGACTTTTTGGATGCCATCAGCAGCTGTATAGTACTCGATAGGCCTGGAATGTGAAATTTCTCGTACAAACCATTGCGAAATTTGCTCTACTCCGGCAATCTTCCAGAAGCTTTTTGTTGCGAGGACGCCCAGAGCATTGAACGTGGTACATATCCTCCCTAAATATTCCTCATAAAAGCAATCGGCGTAAAAAAAAAAGTTGCAAATCTCACAAAACGTGTTGTCTTTGTTGTGCCGACATAGATGGGTTAAAATAAAGGTCCTGATTTATTTTTTTACCGTGAGAAAAAGTCGTTCACGAATCGGGGTCTTAGGAAAGCCACCGAAATAACAGGTTGGATACTGGATATGCACAGAGGAGCGTGATTTGATTTTCACGACGTTGATACCACGCTTATTTTGGAGCGATTCATAATACATATTCCTTATAAAACCTCAACTTGTAGTAAATCATGGTAGGTATTTCAAGTGTTCGAATTGATGGACTAAGAATGTTGGGTGATAAGGTCAAAACGTTTGCTGATGGGTTCGTAAATATTTTGACAACTGAAATATCATGTTTCACCTTTTCAAAGAAGGTAATTAATGGAACACACTATTTCAATAACACGAGGGCACACACACACGATCGATCTTTTCGCGTAGACTTTGCAAAGCTCGTTAAAACGGTTACAACCCCCCTGCTTCCATTGTTTACTTGTATAATAACCCTGAGGGAACACGATACCCTAATATTCTGGGAGGAATATGGATGAAAAAATATCACTCTGTTTACTTGAGATATTGTTTTTAATAAAGGGAAATGTTACCCTAACGGTTTTAATCGTCCTTAGTTTCACCTCACTCCCGCCAGGCAGCTCTCCCCTACATCCCCTTCATTTGACCCTAACTTCCTCTCACACCTTGTCTGGGCGCCACTATTGTCATTCCTTTTTGGTTCGGACGGTTTCGTTTTCAGTTTTTCCCCTCCAACTTTTGGTCATGATTTTCTCTCATAAGGTTAATTAAACATTTCTATTGTTTCTGACATAATCCTCGTGTTTTGTTTTTTTAGGTTGGTGGGTACATTACAATAGGTTTACTTTATTCATAATAACATAAATAGCGAGAAACGTTTATTTTCTTGATGAAGAGAAAAATATTAATGTAGCTACTCTAAACCTGGAATGAATTTTGAATAAATCGCTGCAAATTATGTTACAAAGGTTTATTACTTTCCTGTATCATTCGTAGATCATTCGTCTGCAAAGATCACAGCTTTGCAATTGTCACTATTTATTTATCACTATGTTTTTTACCTACCAACCATAAGTTCCTACTACCTTCTTGGACATTTTTGAAAATTTCAACCCTTAATTTTCACCCTTTTTGCTCACTTCTCGGGGGTGAAAATGAAGGGTTGAAATTTTCAAAAATGCCCTAGTAGGTAGGTAGTAGGCACCTATGGTTTTGGGTTGTTGGGATGGGGTAATAGAGGGTGTTTTTATCTTTTTGGAGCACTTCTTCCCAAGTCTTATACCCAAGTCAAGGTCATGCATCCCCGTCGCACAACCCAGGCCCCCTGGGATGAACCGAGGTGTCCCATTAGGTTTCCCTGGTGGCTGAATGACCCTCTGGCGACCAGGGAGGAGACCCCTGTCAATGGGTTCCCTGAACCTCTATTTAACCCCCCCCCCCCGTTATGGAAGAAACCCCAGATCTTATTTATTTATTTATTTATTTATTTATTTGGCAAATACAAAACAGATACAAATAATAGGACAGTTATACAAGGACATAAAATGAAATAGAAATAATAAATCAATTACACACCTTGCCCACCAAGGCTTAAGTTCTTACGAACTTGTGTCCCCTGGCGGAGTCTCGGTAAATTACAATTTTAGTCAAAATGTTGAAATGAAATTAACAAAAGTATTTAAGTTTTCTCCCTATAAAATAATAAATTTAAAAACTAAACGTAGGTACCTACCGTCTACAACACACTCGATAAAATAACCGATAAATATTTTTTAAATCTAAATATACTATGGAAATTTGTTAGATCAATTTTGTGCTGATAAAAAAAGTTCACCGCGGTAATGTAAGAATTTCTTCGATAAAATTCAGTACGGCAACGAGGCAATGATATATTGGAAGCCGAAGCAGTTCTGCTAAAAGCAATGTTACATGCATGCTCAGACCTGATGCCCGTTTTGTAAACAAGAATGCAAGACTGAAGCCGAAATACATTTTTTATAGATAATACATTGAATTCGGAAAAAAAGGTTAGCAGTGGGGTACCTGTGAGGTTTTAATTTAGGTTTAAGGTTAATTGAGATCTGCCTCATAACCCCTGCCAGCCCATTGGCTGGTATTAGGGGAGGCGCCCCAGGCAGGGGCGTTGGTCATCCTCTCCTTCCTCCTCTTCCTCTTCATCCCTACCCTCTTCCTCTTCCACTGCCTCTTTGAACCACCAGTGTGCCCATTGTGAGCGAGCATTCACTACCAGGTCAGGCGTTGGTCTCCACGTCAGACGGAAGCATCCTATTGCAGCTAATGCTGCTATTGATATTGAACAAATACAGAATAGGTATGCTTCTGAGGAGTTGCGCAGGATCGCGGCAGATAAGGCAGTGGCTGTGCGCGATGGGGTACGTAATATTAAAGTTTATTTAAGCGAACGTTTTCCCACACGCACAGTCATTGCCATCAAGAACCTCCGCCTGAAGCCCCACTATAAGCAGCTTGTCCAGGAAGCTATCCTGGCAAATAGCAGTGGGGCTTCACCTGCATCTCCTGTTGCTGACGTGGAGCAGCAGCCTGCCATTCAGTATCCCTCCCCTGGGACCTCTGGTCTTCTTCAAAGCAATGAAAAATCTGGTCCATTTCCCAACCTGCGACAACCTGAAATCCGAAAAATGATGAAGAGTTTCCGAGTGAATTTGCGGTAAATCTTATCAGGTGTTTGCAAGACCAGTTCGAGTCCCGTTTTCATGATTTTGAGGAAGCATCTATGAACATCAAGATTTTTCAAATCCCTTCCTTTGCAGCAGTTGAAGACCCTCCTGATCTTCAACTGGAAGTCTGAACTGCAGTCAACTGACATCTACACAGACGGCTTCCAGGAAAAGGGTAGCTAAGTGTTCTAAGCTTGGCTCCCAGAAAAAACTTTTCCAAACCTCAGAGACTTAGCCCGTGCAATGATCTCGCTCTTCTCTTCTACCTATCTGTGCGAGCAAACCTTTTAGAGTGTGAAATCTGCAAAATCTAAATACAGTACAATAAAAAAATGATGGAACAAGAGAAAAGTACCCATCAAGACTCTGCACATTTAAATGAATGGATGTAAAATGAACCTCAAACACTTCCTTTATCCAGGCCGTTTCCTCTCTAGACTCCGGAGACTTCTGTAGAATTAGTTGTTTTTGCAAACCTTCTTTCCGTTGCCCTTCCATTCACTTTATCCTTGAAAGTGAGAGGATGAGGTTCTCTAATTTGAATAAAGTGCAACTTTAAAATTAAGTCCGCCCATCGTGACTGTGCGGAGCTCCTGTGGAGGGGGAAAATGCGGTCCTTTGTATAAAATTAACTCGGGAATGCTTTCTTCTAGCGCCCTCAGCTCATTTTTCGTGGTTCTTTTTGCTGCTGAATCGTTGAATAGTCTCCTGTGTTGCAGTTCGTGGTTGGAAAGAGTGGAGGTTAAGTGGATGATAAGTGAAAAATTGAACGGAAAGACATAAAATCTACACTGATGTGTATTAGCTATCAAATTTCCGAATATCAAGTTTCTTCGTACTCAAACCTTTTTTGATTACCTTATCAACTTGATTCTCTCGATTAAAGAAGGAAATTAGAACTCTGAATTTTTCTTGGAGTTTTAATTAAGTCTGAAGGGGAGTTCCAATTTAATCAAATCATTGTGAAAAAGACTTGATTCGAGGCGACTAGGGCCAAATTCCTATCTTTCGAGAAAGTACAATGATTCGCAAATAATATAATGTTACTCTTTTGAACAAAATGAAGAGTAAGGTAAGTGGAATGATGTGTCCGTAAGTGGAGTCGAGCTGTCCTTCCGTTTTTTTTGTTTTTTTTTTTTAATTTCAGAGCTTTTGAACAATGTTTTTTCCGTATCTGTCTTATGGTCTGAATTTTCCTCAAAGTCAGGGGGTTGTTCCTTATTAATTATGCATTTTCTGCAAACATAGCTTCTGAAGCCTTCTGAGTGTTCAGTTTTAGTTGTAAAATATAATAGGCTTTGCGTTGTCTTGAATATTTTATACCTCCGAGTCTAGAAAAGGAGCTACCTAAGTAGAATGAGTTATCATATTCAAGGATCTTCATAATATAAAATTAAAGTTAAAATAGAATAAAAGCCAAAAACATACGAATAAAATCACTCGCGATGAGATTGTGGAAAACCATTTTAATAAAAACGGAGTTGAGTAGAATGTTGTCTATTTCCACGAAAATAATGAGTTACAAGTTAAATCGATTTCGACGGTTAGGTCATCATCAGTAACAAACAATAACTAAGTTATTGTTTGTTACTGATGATGACCTAACCGTCGAAATCGATTTAACTTGTAACTCATTATTTTCGTGGAAATAGACAACATTCTACTCAACTCCGTTTTTATTTTAGCCAAAAACATTGTAGTAGTCCACTATTCCAGTTATAAAAACGCTTCCGTGGCAAGGGATTTAAAGTTTGAATGCTATCATACCACGAAATATGGTATTAAATTATACAGGATGTCCCGAAACCAGTCAGCAATACTTCTAGAATCGATTCTAAAACTAATGAAAAACTTTTCCCTCTCAGCACTTTTGCTCCTGAATCTACCAAAATAGCTTTAAGCATTGTTCTCACATTTCAAGGTTGAAAAAAAACGTCTGCCAAGTTGGGTGGGCAGTATAGCTTCCTCACTCATTGTAACATGGACGTATAGAATCAGTTGGCGAAAAAATTATGATTCAAAGAGTTATTGAATACCAAAATATTAGCGGTCCACCGTCTAGGACCTAACCCACACAATCCCTCAAAATTTCATCGAAATCGGTTGAATAGTTGCGGAGTTTTGGTTGTAACAATAAATTTAAAGTTCGCGCATGCGCAGCGGCTATTGCTTGACCAATTTGATTGAAACTAATAGGGTGTCTCTTAAAAGTTAATCCCTAACTAACCTCCAAATTTGAGCAAAATCGGTTCATTAGAAACCGAGAAACCGAGGTCCCAGGAAATTCACGTTTGCGCATGCGCACTCGCTCCTATTGGTCCGAAGGTGCTGAAATTTATAGGGGACCGTCTAGGACCTAACCCGCACAATCCCTGAAAATTTCATCAAAATCGGACCACAGGTTAGTATAGTTTTGCCCGGGACAAGGATTGACCACAGACAGACAGACAGACCGACAGACCGACAGACAGACAGACACGGAACCAAAATTGTTCGGGAAGCTGTAAAACGCAAAAAGCAAGTGGAAATTTTGATTTTGGAGGACATTTTTTTTTTCCACTTCTTTCACGAATACAAAGCTTCCCTACCTTCGGTAGTGAGGAAGCAAAAGTTCTACAAAATTAAAATTTCTCTCTCGCGTTTCCTCTACGTTTCCTAAACAATTTTGGTTTCATGTCCATCTGTCTGTCATGCAATCCTTGTAACGGGTATTGGACGATTTCGATTAAATTCTCAGGAATTGTGTGGGTTGGTGCTTAGAAGGTCCCCTTTGAAAATCATCGCCCCCGGATCGATAGTACCCGCTGCTCATGGGCAAATATAATAACCTTATAGCAGCCATAACTTCTACATTTCCCACCCAATTTTGATGAAATTTTTTGGGATTTTATCGGTTGCCGTGTAGATGGTCCCCAATGAGGGTAATGCAATTACTGAGAGATTGATGTTTTGAGATTAGCTGTTAAGCATCGGGTAATGGATACGAAGAAGCTATGTGCCACACCCACTTGGCAGACGTTTTTGTACTCGTACTTAATGAGAGGGAGGTTGTGATAACAAGCTGATCAACACCTGTGGCGTCGGAGCTCGTTGCTCAGAGGTAATCTAGGACTAGAAAAGCAGAGGTCGGTTACCATTTATTCATGCCTCAACCCGCCTGTTCCCCGAGAGTTGTTTCGAGAGCGACCATTTTCACTCTGTCCAAACGTACTGTTATGGGACGACCCGCCGTTGCTGTTGGGTTCACTGGAATTCAAAACAAGTTCTCCTCTACGCTAGACAGTGGTTAGTCCACTCTACCCTTGTGCCTGAAGATATTCCACATGGTTTCGCAGCGTAGGTAATAGCAAAAATTTCTCCGCCAAGTGGTGCTAAATCAGTGAAGCAATACCAAGGTTTTGCATCGAAAAGGTATGACCTAGGACAGCAATGCAGCAGGGCAGCATGCTGTCCTTAAGACAGCATTTTGTTCGGTTTCTGAGTTGCTCCTCATCTCATCCAGATAGTGTGAAGGAATATCGAGAAGGCAAGAGTTTGAGGTCCATTGGTACCGTAAAACCGTCAAACTTTACCCCACCAGGGGTAACTTTACCCCAAAAAGTGAGAATCTTCAATTGTGACGTAAGTGTGGTAGAACTTAGATAAAAGTTAGCTATTGTGTTTTCGTTATTCTCCACATCCCAGAGAATCGATGCGGCTTGCGATGGCACCTTTATCCATGTTATCAGCTGTTATCAGTCATAGTTTCCTGTTCGGCTGTTTTTGTCCTGTTTCTCGTGCTCCAAAATTTCTTCCATATCAGGTGTTTGGAGTGGATTTACCAGGCAAGCCCTCATCATATCACTTTCAATATCTTATTTTGAACAAAATACACTAATCAAATTCTCAAAAAAGTGTTTTCTTAGTTATGCCCTTGATTATCAAAAATTTGATGGTAACTTTACTCCAAAAACCGGGTATCTTTACTCCACTATAAAGGTTGGGATAAAGGTAGCCTCACTCATATTTTTCTTATTTAATCTCGAAAAATATTTGAGTTTTATAATTTTCGCAGTGTTGACTGTAAGGTTTCTAGTGTATCTCATGTCAGAAGTTAGAGATGGGGAGAAGAAATGAGAAAAAGCTTGGTACGGGCCCCTACCGAAACTTTACAACAATGATATGAACATAAACGTGCTTTGGTCTCATAAGTTGTGATTTACAATATTATTTACTCATGGGTTAACTTTGAAATTTACCATTGCAATTCATTTGAAAGTTATCGAATGTGAAATAGACTTTTCTGTGATTTTGTTAAGTCATTCGTTTATCGTTTATTGTCCTTTAATATTTCTTTACTTGTAGAAAGTTTTGCTCGATTACCTACATAAGTCTGTCTATACTGGAAGACTGAAATTGTGATCTCTTAACCAGAAATATTGCATTTCAAGCAAATTCGTTGAAAAAAATGATCATTGGAATTTATATTTTTCTTAGGTATAACTTGTATTTTTCAAGCTAAAAAGTTCAATTTTTCAGAATATATTTTATAATAATATTATAAATACTTGATATTATCAAGTATTTCTGGGGTAATGAATTCAATCCCGACTAGTATCATTGCACCACTGCCCGTTTCTGTAGCGATAACCGTGAGTTTTGCAGAGTGGAGTAAAGATAGACGCACTCGTAGGTAACGTTACTCCAACATTTAAACAATTAAATAGGGGGGTTACAACTATCTGATCAATGAGCTCGACCACTCAAAATGTTCAGGAAGCCCTGAAGATCAATTCACTTATTTAAAAAAATCAATTTAACCCATTTCGAGTGGGAGAAATTGTATTTGGAACTGTTTTGGAGTAAATCTTGGGGTAAAGTTTGACGGTTTTACGGTAGTCTTGTAAATAAATAGTAAAGTAAAGAACCATTTCAGGTAGGATTTTCTTCCGACTGCCATTCCTGGCGTCGCGGACGTCATCAGCTGTCTTCCAATAGGAAGATCAGAATTTGTTCTGATAATTTCGCTCACTGTTTCCCATTGCCTCTTCACCATGTGTTTGGACGAGGGGGGGGGGGGGGGGGGCTGAGCCCCGGACGCACGAAAACACGCCCCAGCGGCGACACTCAAACCCACGATCCCCCACAGTTGCTGGTCTGAGAATCGCCACCAAAGAGTAGGCCATTAGTAGTCTTGCTTGATTCCATATTCCAAGGAAAATTAAATTTTCCGAATGTTCGCCGTACGCGGCACTGAGCAACCATGGACCGATTTTGTTGAAGTATATGAGTTGGTATATGAGCTCCATTTGGGGTCTAGTTGTGCCGCGAAGCTTTTGGTCGATGTCGGTCACTTCTAAGGGGTGAAAATTAAGGGTTGGAATTTTCAAAACGCGCTAGCTCAAAAACTTTCATTTTTTGAAAACGTGCAGGTATTGTTTTTTATTTAATTCCTTTAATTTTCAATACCTCTAATTTTTTTAAATTTTAGAGACCACCCGGAGCTCTGTAGGACAAACCGTCCTACGAGTACTTGCGGGTCGAACTTATGATGAATCAGAATCGCGAGGAGTGTGAATTACCAAAGAGTCTAGGTGAATTACCAAACCTCTAGGTCTGATCTCCGTGGACATTTTAGCTAACCACTAACAGCAATCGCTGTTCGTTTCTCCGAGTTAGTTGTATTCAGTTTTCCTTCCTTAGCAACCAGTAATCAAACATCCATAATATGGATATTTCTTTCATATTATGAAGGATCCACAACCCTCTATTTTTTGAATCGAGTGTGAACCGTTTATTTCTTCCAAAAAAACTTGATTGTGAAGGTGTGAAGTATGTAGTAGCTACCTATGGTTGGTAGGTAAAAAAAAGTGACGATGGCAAAGCAGTGATCTTTGCAGAAGAGTGATCTATATAGAAAAATATAAACCTTTGTGAAATAATTTGCAGAGTTTTTATATGGATGCATGGGTTCGGCTCCAGGAACATCATAGAAACTCCTCTTTTGAGGTGATCGATGGGTGATTGTGTTTGAGCATCAGGTTTCACCCCTCTTTTTCCATTAGATCGTCACCTTTGACGAGGGAATGCCTACAGCAAACACTACAGCAATTTCCGAACGTTGAATTTGGGGGATACCTACCTATTACCTCATTCATGAAATGGCTGACTTGATTAAGTCGTTGCTTTTCGGGGAATAGCTCAACTGGTCGTGTGTATTGATCCTTCAAACAGTGAGTTACTGTAATAACTCCCTGTTCCGGGGATCTAACATAGACAAATTGATTCTAATTGAAATAGAAGTCCTGAACCTGTTTCCCGCAGACACGAGAGAACATCCGCTGTGGATTAGTAGGCAAGGAACGTCACTCGATCCATTCATTCCCCAATCGAATTGTCATACTACAAATGTACACCCCTACACTCTCTTCGTGATCTTAGTTGGAAAACCTGATCACGAATCAAAAGATATGAACTACTTTCTTGAGATCCAATATACAACAAATTTTAATTTTAACACAACAATAAGAAAAACTAATACATTTTGATAGGTACCTACACATTCTTTAAAATGCGGTTTGTCCCTAACTGTTTAATATTATCCGTCACCTCCTGAACAGGACGGATAAATATCCAAATGGTCAACATAAACAATCCTCGTCTTTTAATACCGAAAAGAGATACTATAGATGGCCGTTAAATCAGGACGTGGAAAAGCAAAAGGAATTCTTGAGTATTCATCTTCAGTCACCAAATAAATATTGATCTCCAGAAGCAATTGGCCGCAGTCCTTCATAGTCCAAGGTGTGCCGCTATAATGGCCTTGTTGTCTGTACATGTTCAATAGGCCGATGACGGCAGGAAGTGCATGCTACAAGCTCGAATCCGGTAAACAAGTAGGCTGAAGTCTGGATGAATACGTTTTGAAAATATCAACCCATTCAGCTGAAGAGTTCAATGTTCTTGAAATGAAAGCTACCCGACGGTCTTTCTAACTTAGCGTTGCAGTCTGTGCGACATCAGTGGCATCCGTTTTGATGACCAGAATTTCTCGAAGATCGATAGCTCGATGCGTATTCAGTTCGACTGCAGCTTTGGACAGACTGCTGCGTTGGTCGCGTGAGCAAGATTTGCTTAGTTTTCGTGACGATTTTTCAGTTCATGTGCCGGGTGTAGTTCGTTATCCGCCCCCATTTTGTTCTCTCTTGGCCGGTGTAAAATTCAGAAGGTCCTTAAAAAATGTTCTTGTTATGGCTGAGTTATATAATGTTGATGATTTTTTTAATATATGTAGTTGGTGTTAGTTGTTGAATTTTTTATATACTGCGTTATCTGTTTTTCATTGTTTTACAAATTTCCGTTATACTAGTTTAAGTTTTGACTATTGTTATACCATTCTCTTGGTTCAACAATAAAAAATATCTTGACTCTTGACTCTTGACTCTTTTGCAAGCACACCCGACCTCATTTTTCAATTTTTGAGGAGTGTTCCGTAAACTAGATTTCATGTACTGTATGAATAATATACCGCACTTATGTTTTCAAATACTCCAAGCAATGAAACTAGACATTGAAAAAAGTGGGGGGCGTATACCGAACTATTTCCCTAGAGAAAAAGTTCGATAACCGCCCCCACGACCGATTTGCATTGATTCGGCCTGGGACGTTTTCTTGGGAGAGATAACTGGTGAGGCAGAGAATAACCTTGATCGAAAGTTAAGTTAAGTTCATTCACACTTGTGCGAATTTTTGTGGAGGAGATGTGTGAAGTCAATGGGCATAGATCCATTTGAGCATTTTTTGGACTGCATCAAGAATTTGTATGACCCAACCATAGAATAATACAACACCACAATATGTGTCAGAAGTAATAATCATATTAATAAATGAATTATTTAAACCAAAAATGTTGTGTTTTCCATTATTAACTATGTGGGGGCGCATACCGAACTTTTTCACTAGAGAAATAGTTCGGTATTCGCCCCCACTTTTTTCAACACCTAATTTCCCAATCTTAACCAATCAAAAATTATAATTCGTCACGATTGTGCTCAAGAAGATGAAATCCAGTTTACGGAACACTCCTCAAAAATTGAAATAGGAGGTCGGGTGTGCTTGCAAAAGAGAGAACAAAATGGGGGCGGATAACAAACTACACCCCATGTGCCAAAGCAAAGACATGAAAATGTCAAAAAAACGTTGCATGAAAACGTTGCAATTTTTTGTTGCATTGTTTTGTGTGTCGAAAATTTTGTAATGGCCCCCAGAACTAAGACATATCCATGTCAAAAATTTAACCCCCTCAAAATTTGTTGTTTTAAGTTTCAAGGTACGTAGAATCCAGAATTCGAATAAAAATTTAGTCGTCCGTACGTCGTAAGTGCACTTTCCTTAGTTCCCATGGACGGATTTTGATGAAATTTGGTATATGGGCTCCAATTGGGGTCTAGTTATACTTCGAAGCTTCTGGTATATGTCGGTCACTTCTAAGGGTTGAAAAATAAGGGTTGATATTTTGAAAACGCCCATCTCAAAAAATTTCGATATAAAGGTATTGTTTTTCCATCAATTTGAGATAGTATTGAATTTTTAGAATTGTTAGAGAGCATCTCTGAGCTCTTTAGGACAAACCGTTCGCTCACTACGAGAAGCATGTTGGACTTACGATAAATCAGAAACACGAATGTGAATCGCAAAAGAGGCCTAATCTCCGTTCAAATTTTATCTGACCAAAATGCGATCGCTGTAGGTACGTGGTATGGTAGGTAGTATCTATGGTTGGAGGTCTTTGCAGACGAGTGATCTATATTGAAAAATAATAAACCTTTGTGTAACAATCTGCTTTGTTTTTTCTCCTACTTGGCTGTCTTAAGAACCACAGTTGTGAGTTCAAATCATTCCCTAACATCAAAACTGAAGGAACTTTTTCCGATTTTCGAACGATGTACGGTTTAAACATTCGCAACTCTTAGCATAAGAGAAAGTTTATGGAGAGAAGCGGAGTGAATTGCAAGTAGAAACCATGGATTAACAGTTTTCTCAGTCTGGCCTTACTAAGAAAAATAGCTAAATTAGAACCATTAGTTCAGGGATTTCTTTCTGTTATATCTCACCAGTTCGTGAGAAACAACGGACCCACGGATAGTGATTCATTCGGACGACGGATCCAGGAAGCCCGTACTTATTCAAGATTGGAGGACGCGCGCCACGCACCCCGTACCACGCACACCCTCGCCCTGACTGTTTCACTCTAAACTGTTCCCAATTGGATCTATTTACTTGACATAAAAACCGGAAGTCGCCTATTCAACGATAACATTTTCACTCCGTATAATCCCGTCTACTCTAGTCCGCTCCGGCTTCACGAGCGATCCCGACCATTCTGACCCTTCTTCGTGAGGATCACAAACACGGGACAAAAGTTGTAGACTGCAGACTCATGTTTCATATGTTACTTAAAAATAACGGTATAAGACTCCATGAGTATGATAAAAGACTGTACATTCTTTCTAACAATTTCTTTTTTTAAAGACTCTTCTGGCTCGAAATACCATTGATCGAAATCGATTGGTAAAACTAGGTGGAAAGAAAATTAAGGCAGGTTATAGCTACAGGCGTTGTGATGAAAACGTGGTACAACGCCCCTGGGGGTCGGCATAATGAATCCAAGGATTAATTGGTTCCTTCATCCGTCTATTCGTCATTTTCCAGACTAGATGAAAACTCTCCCGGTTGGTATGTTTATTAATTTATCAACCTCCCCGAGGTTTATTAATGTCCCCACCTCTCATCAAGGTACCCTCAAAGTGTGTATAAAGGGGTTCTTTTGGCCATTTTTCGCACGAACGGCTTCTCTTCCCGTTTTCCGGGGTTTCAGAGCGGAAAAAAACCGCACCCTCTGCCGGAGACTCAAGACAGGTTCACACGTGGTGTTGGATCTTCGTTCAACTCCTCAAGACTCAAAAGACTATTTCAGTAATTCATCGAAGGAGAGTAGAGCAATGGAAGTTGAACAGCGGTTCACAAAAGAATGGATTTTGTCTCAAGGTCATACGACCCAGTAGAAATGCATGTGGTTATGCTGGCATATCGGGCCTCGGAGCACTCCATTACAGAGTACTCACCAGTAGGGATGAGCATCACTCATCAATATTAATTCAAGTGGGGAGCATACTCCAAAAATGATATTTCGTTATTGAGTTGAATCCCTTTTTTGCGTATTTTCTGATGGAAAATTCTTCATGGCATTTGTTACGTTTGGTTGATTTAGGTTGACCTGAACTGACCAGTGATTTCACTGAAATTTCTATCGTGCAAATTGCAAAGATAGCTACTTAAACAATCCTAAGCACTTTTTCAATATTTTGATTACCTTGATAAGAAGTAACGATACTATCGAAACCCATCGTTAGTTTTTGTATACCTACCTTTTCAACAGTCGATGGTCAACTTCGATAGTTTATTCAATGGTGACTAGCGATAGTTTCCAAACGATGGTCATTCCTACTCACCAGTTTGGCTGAAGTTGAACCTACCTATTTGTTGTGTTGGATATTTAGCTTCTTAAAGTAGTAATTGTTTCGTTATTAGGACAACAAAACATTGTGTGATGCATAGCATTGAATATTGAATAAAGAAATACTTTTCATGTATACTCCACTGTATACCTTCTGTTGGGCACGCAGATACTTCTCCAAAATTTTGATGAAATCATAGCTCTGTAGAATAATGTCTCAGCTCCCTCCCAATCATGATGTTGGCAGTGCCACTTACAAGGACAATTTGCAACTGCAACAAATGAAAGACTTGTGGTACACTCTTTTCAAGTAATAGGAAAAGGTGTGGGAGCTGATCCACTGATCAGGAATATCCTCATCAGTGTACAATGTCTGGGGCTACAAGGTTTGGGACAACATTTTGTTGTGTTGATAGTTACTATCGTTGTGTCGTTGGCTTCCATGTAATTCGGATGTTCAGGGAAACCAAATTGCAGATAAAAATATGCCAGAGAAACCTCCAACTTCCCTCGTAAACATCCGATCCGAATTTTTCTCGGCCATAAAATCAGCGTCTGAATAAGCTGGCAAAACGATTTGCTCTTCATGGAGCATCAAAAAATTTGAGAATACAAATAGACTGGGTAACGTGAGACAGTGGAGCTCCTTGAGCTCCCCCACAACTGTCATTGTGCCCCATATTGAGGCGAGTTGTACGGTGGGTCTATGGGGCGAGTTTCTCCACTCAATAATACAGTAGGACGCTCGAGCCATAAAATATGCGTGTTAAACTAAATTTAACACAGTAAAGGAAATATACTGCCTCAGCCGTCGCAACATAATATGTTATTATATTATAATAATTGCAGGATGCCAGTTTCGTTGCTAGATGCTCTATATGGCAGGGCCACTTAAGCCTGTTGTCAATAATTGATACAATGGTATACCTGGGATTGAGAATTATTCTCAATCCCAGGTATACCATTGTATCTTCAAGCTTCCCGTTCAGGCAGATTTCAATTTTTTGGGTCTTATCCATGTTGATACGCAAACAACAATACCATTCCTGAATCTACACATCATAAAAACGCAGGACCTGGTCGAGCTCCTGTTCAGATCTACCTGATGCCTGGGTCGTAATGTTGTCAGCAAAGAGATAAAGACCTGATTCAAACTGGAATGGTATGTCATTTATGAAAAACAGGAAATATGTTGGTCCAGTCACGCTGCCTTGCATCACACTACACGGAATTGATGTGGGAAGAGATTCCTAACCATGTTACAGGAAGTGATTCCTCCTGTGTGCTCACAGTAAAAAATTTGCTCACCGAGTTTCAAACCTTCTCCATTTCTCCAAGGCTTCCGAAGATTCTCAACATCTGCTATCGAACCGATCATCAATTCAAAACATGTTTGAAACCTTGGATCATCAATTTATCACGAAATGCGACATTTCATAATTTTTTGGAGGATAAGCACTCATGACCATTGAAAATACTAGAACGTGCCACAATTAAGAGAAAAAGAAAATTTTGAATACATTTTCACTCTGTGTTGGAAATTGACCATTAATTTCTGTAGGTAGAAAATATTGACAATTTGGATCCCGAGTAATGTGGAATTATGACTATAATTGCCATTCAGTTGCTAGATATTGGGAGGAATCGATAGTTTTCTTTGTCACTGCGGATCCGTAGGTACTTCATCATCCCTTGTCGCACAAGAACCCTGACCCCAGCGTGAACTACGAGGAGGGAAACTACCGTTTTTGCCATGAGCGATTTATTGCCCCAATCAGGCGACGGTAACTTATTGGGGAGAAGGCTCCATACGGAAAATATCTTTCCCCGGCAGGAAATCTTTCCGCATACCAGCAACGACATAAAAATGATATTAAACGAGAGGGGACCTTCATCTTGGTAAAGGATGGACGGTATTCGAGGCATAACTGCGGGTAATAAATGACAAATGTTTCCCCAAGTTTCCCTCCTCTCCCCTTAGTCGTTGAAACTCAAGAGGGCAGCTGTTGCTCTCTCATCCCCTCCATTTTTCAAAGATACCGCAGCCGAGCACAAAATGTACGAACCGTAGGTAATACCCGCGTATTAATTTCATATCCGAGTTTATCAAGGTAACGGAATCCTTGGGATCAAAGAAAAAGGGTTTTTCTTTGGAATGACCATTTTCTTTGGTATGATTTTTCACCTTGTTATTTCCGCACTCATGCTTTTATTTATACCTACTCCAGTCTCAGGCATAAATGGGGAAAAAATTATCATGTTTCGCTTCAGCAATATTGGAAATAGGGGAGCTTTATTTATGAGAACAATCGATTCCGTGTCTGTTTTTTAATATTTCCACGATACACTTACATAAAACTTACATACTATTCCTATTTATTTTAGCATCTGTACCTATGTATTTGTCTACGTGTATTTGTAATAAGTACCTACTGGGTGAATAACTCTCAATTTTCTCGTTTGTTTCAGGTGAGATTTCTGGATAGATTATTGGAAGTGATTTACTTGGATCGGTTCATAAATTGAACTAAATCTCTAAATTATATGGAAGGTATGTAGTTGGTTCATTGAAAGTAAATCAATTAGGGATGGTTTCACCAACGCGGATTAACTTGAGTTGATCCGCGATAGAGATTTAAATCCCCGATCCAGAAATAGGTCTGTTTCACCAAAGTTATGTCACGGATCAAGCAGGCCTTATCACGATTTAATTATCTTGAAACCATCCGTACAGGTGGTTGAACTCTGAGAGGGGCCTGTGGATCAAGTTTTTTTTTATGCTGCTGGATAAAATGAAGAAAACTCAGCAAGATTGCTTACACTGCTGATCTGACATTCCTGAGATCATTCTAATGGAGGACGACTACTTCGGGGAAACAGGCAGTGGAAGGCCGTTTTGACTGCGTCTTTCGGGAAACATCGCCGAGACTGATAATGTGCTCGCTATGAGTTGTCGTTCACGTGAAGTGCAGTCCATATGTCTCCATTCTCGTTAATTGTAATAAATAATTTCACCTGGACGGAATCAGTTGACGGTATAGTTTGAATAATGATGACGACGTGGTTTAAAGAAGCACCCATTGAAAATCCATTCTCATGATGTGTTGATGACTTACTGAGCAAAGAAATCTGTATATTTCCGCATTTTGAGCTCATTTTTCGTTTCCCTAAACTCAACATTTCTATGTTGAGCTGTTTCCCCAAAATAGTCGTATTTCTTCCCCAAAGTAGTCGTGTTTTTAGTGAGTTTCACCAAAGTAGTCCTTTGCACTGATCCTATCAACTACCGGTAATCGAATTCTACCAGCTTCAAATTGGAATGTAGACGTCCACTGCTCTGTCACTACCAATTTGAAGCTGCATAGCGAACCGTAAATTCATGCAATGAGAAGCACAGTCTGGAGAGTGGAGGTAAGTATTTTTGTCTTGAGCGAATTCCCCTGGAGTCTACGATTGTCATCGGTTGAAAGTCCAGTAAGGGTTCAGTGAGCCACAGTATATAATATGAACCCTCATCATTTGATTCCTCTGGCAAGCGATGTCATCGATGGCCTCATTGTTACTGAAGGGTTCTTGACGCTCCCAATTTTGTCTATTTATTCCATCTATTGTTGCTGAACCCTCAAGTTTGCCAAGTCCCTCTACTCAGTGGACAAACGGTGTCTGATGAGACGTCATCCCTCTTGAAATTGCCTTTCTGTTTCGCTCTTCTCCAAAGCCAAGCAAGTAATATAACTCCTTCTGGAATGATTTACGTTTATGCACAGGAGAAGTACCTACAAGAATATTATCTTTTCAAGACATAGCCATGGAATCCAGCAACCTGAAGAGGGACCGATATATTTTAAAATAACAACATATTCCCTACAAAGTCTTGCGCTTTTTATCTTTTATTCTTGAAAAATCATTTGTGCTGCTGAACTCAGTTGGTTAAGGTGGCTCAAGGTGCATCCATATGAAGCAGTACTCACTACACTCCATGATTGAACCTTAGTCAATATGGAAGTATTTCTACCATTCCATCACATATGCTCGCAAAACCATTGGATATTGCTGTCTTCATGTCTTGACCAACAATAGTCGAATCCGACTACATATAGCCTGGAAAATCAGAAAAGACTGAAAATGGGCTTTTCGTTTCTCAAGCGCCACGTAACTAGAAAATTTGACTGAAGCATTGGTTAGTCACCAGCGTTGGTGACTGTAAGTTCTTATACTTCCTCATTATTAGTCATGATAATGTTCCTTGAGGACCATCATATTGTGGTGTGTACTTACCTGAATAAATTGATGTAAACCGTCTCGTAATTAAAACGATGAATCCACCCGTGGGCCCCCTAGAGATATTGTGTTTGGGTCAGCGATACTGCTCAGGGGCTTATTGTTAATTGAAAATGCAAATTTACAGCTAGGCGGGGAGAAGGGAGAATAATATCGAAGTATTATAAACCCCAGGGAGGTATAATAGGCCTAGTGTAATTATTGCCTCAGTGCAGTCTATGTCAACACGATAAGTAGTCTATTAAAATGCATTGCCATCCATAGCACAACTGACTTGTCATAAATGTGTCGAAACAATGTTTGCCCGTTGGAAATGACTTCCTGGATGTGTCTTTGCAATCGAATTCGGGAATGCTGATGTTCACATATAAATATATATATGGTTTATATATATTTTACGAAACCATTGTGAGACTCAGGGGTGGGCACTGTTGATCAAATCAACACCTTCATCGATTACACATAGTCCCATCCTAATTTTATTATAGATATCTTTTATATCTATATATATATATTTTATTATAGATTCGGATTCTACGTCAAATTTCATGAAAAATTTATACCCGAACCAATTTTTTTTATTGCGCGCAACCTGACTTTTTGAACGCTCTAAGTTGCGCAACTCCACAAAAATTAGGTTTTGGGGAACCCTAAGTGTGGCACATCTTTTTTTCATCATTTTTTGACCCTGAATCACAGGGTGTCATCCGTTTTTCAATTTGACTGGAATTTTTCTAAATGGCGGCGGAAAATTCGGTTGTTTTTAGGGAAAAATCGCACTTTTTAAATCTTTATGAGTTATTAGGCAATTTTATTTAGTTCAAGCATGGTCGTGCTGTCAGTTTTTAGATTAAACTCAGTTTTTACGATAGAGTGTCCCACGGAAAGGTTACACCCCTATATTTCCTCAAAATACAGCGTAAACATGATTTCGACCACAAAACTGATGATTTTATGAAAGAAATATTCCTTTTTCCTCTTGAAATCTTGATCATTCTCAAAACAGATGACACCCTCTGATTCAGCGTCAAAAAATGATGAAAAAAGATGTGCCACACTTAGGGTTCCCCAAAACCTAATTTTTGTGGAGTTGCGCAACTTAGAGCGGGTGTAGTTCGTTATCCGCCCCCATTTTGTTCTCTCTTTTGCAAGCACACCCGACCACCTTTTTCAATTTTTGAGGAGTGTTCCGTAAACTAGATTTCATCTTCTTGAGCACAATCGTGACGAATTATAATTTTTGATTGGTTAAGATTGGGAAATTAGGTGTTGAAAAAAGTGGGGGCGAATACCGAACTATTTCTCTAGTGAAAAAGTTCGGTATGCGCCCCCACATAGTTAATAATGGAAAACACAACATTTTTGGTTTAAATAATTCATTTATTAATATGATTATTACGTCTGACACATATTGTGGTGTTGTATTATTCTATGGTTGGGTCATACAAATTCTTGATGCAGTCCAAAAAATGCTCAAATGGATCTATGCCCATTGACTTCACACATCTCCTCCACAAAAATTCGCGACTCACCCTATCGCTTCTCGAACGTTGACCTACGGTCGGAAGTGATTTCACCGCTACAGTCAACATCGTTTTTATTTTATTTATGAGCATCGCATCTCAACCTCTTAACTTTCGATCAAAGTTATTCTCTGCCTCACCAGTTCTCTCTCCCAAGAAAACGTCCCAGGCCGAATCAATGCAATTCGGTCGTGGGGGCGGTTATCGAACTTTTTCTCTAGGGAAATAGTTCGGTATACGCCCCCCACTTTTTTCAATGTCTAGTTTCATTGCTTGGAGTATTTGAAAACATAAGTGCGGTATATTATTCATACAGTACATGAAATCTAGTTTACGGAACACTCCTCAAAAATTGAAAAAGGAGGTCGGGTGTGCTTGCAAAAGAGAGAACAAAATGGGGGCGGACAACGAACTACACCCCTTAGAGCGTTCAAAAAGTCAGGTTGCGCGCAATAAAAAAAAATTGGTTCGGGTATACATTTTTCATGAAATTTGACGTAGAATCCGAATCTGTAGTAACAAAAGGGAGGGTTCCATTTGAAAAAATGAGGTTAGTGTCAATTGCGCGCATGTATATTGCGCGAAAGTTTATTTCCTGAATTTTGACTATGTAATGAACCTAGTACCTAGTCTTACTTATCCATACTTGTTTATACGTCCTCCTAAACCGCACCCGTTGTTGACAGTGTCCTGAAGATGCCATTGGGCGAAAGCTAGCTCGACATGAAAAATAAACAACATAAGCACATACTGAGGATCCGCCGCAATTTATCCTCCCCTCACAAATAACCTTGTCAATAAGAAGGCAACAAACTATGAGTATTTCCTGAATTCCTCACAAAAAATCATGAAGAATAGCGTTGGCCACAATTTTTTACGCTGTATTTTGGGGAAATAACGGGGGGTGTATCCTTCTCGATCTTCGATCTTCGAACACCCTGTAGAGGTCGAAAACCCCTTCAACCTGGACAACATTTTGGCATCCCTCATTAATCATAACAAAATTTGATTCTTGGTTGCTAAGTAAGCATAACTGAGGGAAATGAAACTATAATCGAAGAAACAAATTGTTACACAAAGGTTTATCATATTTCTGTATAGATCACTCGTCTGCAAAGATCACGCTTTGCCATAGTCACTACCTAGGTTCCAACCTTTGGAAGAAATAAACGCTTCACGCTCGATCGAAAAATAGTGAGTTGTGGTTCCTTCGTATGGAATCTTGATTACTGGTTGCTAGGGGAACAAAACTGAATACAACTCGAAGAAACGAATAGCGATCGCATTTTGATTAGTTAAAATTTCAACGGAGATTAGGCCTCTTTGGTGATTCTCACTCGCGATTCTGATTTATCATAAGTCCGACCCTTAGGTTCTCGTAGGGAGAGAGAGATTTGTCCTACAGAGCTCCGGGTGGTCTCTAAAAATTCAATACTATTCAAATTGGTGAAAAACAATAACACTATATTATAGTATGGAAACAAGGCAACAATTATTGCAAAACCGTAAGGCCACAATTGCGATTCGAAGTGTGGACCCCCACGTAAGCAACGCATTTAATCATTTGTATGGTGTCGTAACTTCACTTTGCGATTACCTAAACCAAGCCAATGACCAAATAGGGGATCTAAATCGAAAAAAAAAAATTCTTGAGGGCAAGCAAGGGGTACACGAACCGACTCAACCCCAGGTTCTTAAGACTTATACCTAGTACTGATGATGAAGACCTTGCTATATGAACGGATTGGATCCTGAAGAAGTCACGTAAAAAACGCAAAGCTGGTTCATCACCAGAAGTAGCTCATTCCTCGAACATTCCCAAGGATAGTAAGGTTGTAATCAAATTATTAGATATAAAACCAAAAAAGACCCACTTCCTCCACCTATAAATGATGTTGGCATGAAGAGCTATTCGTCAATTAAAGACATACCCAAAGTCACCCAGTCAGGAATCACCCAGCAAATTATCGAGGCTGCGAAGTAGCTAAAGAACTACAAAGAATAAGGAACAATGCCACCAAACCCCAAGTGAAAGAACTCGGAAGACAAAATACGTCCACCGAAAGAAGTGGTAGCAGGCGAAAATCGCTTACTAAAATTAACGTGGAAGTATATAATATTAGGTTGGGTAGTTGTTTATTTCAAGTTGATTGTCCCTATGATACCACTCGAGTCTAATTCCATTGTTCAAAGTTTGCAGTAAACCAGAACGTGAAATTCAAACTGTTGGTGTGTTAGTTTCTTCCCGCCAAAAACCTCGTAAATTCATAGCAATTGACTCTCCTCGGCTTCTCCTCCCTAAATTGGAAGTACTCGCAAAGGCTGATATTGTCAACCTTTCCCAACGTCTGTTTCCTAACGCCCAAGTTTTAATTGGCCAACTGTGTAAACGGTGAAGTTTCAACTTACTCTCCGAAACCCCCGTTTTCTGGAGACCTACCTGCTGTCAGATGTAGTTTGTTCAAATCGCTACTTACTTGCCGCGGATTCCGTGACAGTTGGCACGTTACTGCTCCTCATTTCCGCCTTGGGGGTTGTTTGCTGTTCTCGGTGAGAACTTTCAAACAGAGAGCTTACAACTACTTGGTCGCGAAGTGGTCCTTTTGATGGAGGTTCCATTAGAACAAGGACAATATTGCCTGTAAATCCCATCAGCATCCTACCACAGTATCACCTGACCTGGGACCGTCAAACCGATGTAAGATAAGTAAATGTCTAACATTTGTCAATTATTTGATCACGCCCAACGTTGTTAACAATACATGTATTATTATTTGAATAATAGGAGACAATGTTAACGCTTTGGATAGATGTGTGCTCCCATGAAAATGACGAATTTCTCACCTCAAAAATTGTAGAAAATGGGGTTTTCACACAGCTCTCTTCATTTTTGGATATTCTTTTCAACGGAGAAGCTAAAAATTAAAAGTTGCCAAAAAATAAAAAATGGCCAAATTTTAATTTAAAATGTTTTTAAATTGCGGCTCATTTTTTCATTCACAATTCAAATTTGAAACACCTCAATTCAGCATCAAGAATGCCTCATCGATTCGTACTTTACAATCGTAGGTAAAACGTTTCATTTCAATGAAAATGAACACAAGGCTTTTCACCTTTACTCGCTGGCTTCATTTCCGGAATTGGGGCGTCGTTCAGCTGGTCTGTAAGCTACAGGTCCTTAATTAGGTAGTGGGTAAGACAAGGCTACATTTTTGGAACAATGGGCTTTGTACGGGCAATTTCTGGTGATACGAGTAGATAGAAATCAGGAAAACAAGAGATGGCTGCCAAAGAGGTGGGCCGTGTTGTTTTCAAAATTTGCTCGCTAGAGGGCTCTGCCACAAGTCCCCTATTGGATACGTGTGTGGAGGACCTAACTGTATTTTTGGCATAACTGGCATTTTTGGTCTACTGGCGTGTACATTGTGCAGCCATCCTTTTGCTAAGGATATCTTATGAAGTGAACAAAATAATGATAGTTGATAATTGGCTAAAATATTTCGCTCTTGCTGCACGAACGGGACATTTTGCTTCTAAGTCTACCAGAATTGATTTCACTTTTCAAGGTTGAAAAAAATCTTCTCCAAAATCTTAATTTCCACTCGGGTTTCACCTTATAGGTCTTCTTGGAGAATTTTGGGTTTCATGTCTGTCATGAAATCCTTGTTACGGGCAACCAGGCCAAACAGTACAAAGTTATAGTCCCATTTCGATGACATTTTCAGGGATTGTGCTGGTTGACGTAGATGGTTCCCTACGAAAATCATCGCCCCCGGACTAATAGTAGCCACTGGGCATGCGCAAACGTGAATTCCTTGTAACAGCCATAACTTCCATATTTCCTATGAAAATCATCGTCCCGGGAGTGATAGTGCGCATGTGCAAACGTGAATTTCCTCTCAACAGCCATCTTCTGCATATTCTACCCGAATTCGATAAAATTTTCAGAGATTGTGCAGGTTGACTTGTAGATGTTCCCCTACGAGGGTAATTCAAGGTACTTAGAGATTGACTAACAACCAAAACAAAACAAAACAATCTATTTTCGAAATAATGACGTATGGACTATTGTGGTTTCTTCAATATGAAGACTTCTGGTTTGATTACGGGAGTTTTTCTGTCCAACTTTTTGATCAGACTGTGTCCTCTGAGAAGAGGAAGTGGTCATCCGTCTTCAAGTCTCAGACTTCTACGGACTTCTACGGTTATGGATATGAGGAAGCTATGTGCAACACTCACTTGACTTTTTATCTTGGAATTTTATCACCTAGTAAGTTCTTGTTAGCTACTCTCAGACAGAGAAGTCACTCGACATCTTGTTGTCAATTAACTTCATACTCCACTACCCTACTCTAATAATAGAGGGGAAAAAATTATTAACGATTCTCGGAGAAGAGAGCGTTCAGTAAAGATGAAGTAGACACTCGACTGAATTCGCTACTTATTAAATTGATACAAAGAAGACGTTTGAGAACGTCTGAGAGCGAATTTCGCGTTCAAAAGACCTAACGAGTGCCCGCCCTCATGCCGAGAGTCACAAAGGCCCCTCCAAGTTGACTCTGAAGGAGTCTAGTGGGTTGTTGAGCATAATTGTTAGTCCTCTAGAGAGGAGACTAACCGTTATCCGGCATTTGCTTGTTCCCCACTCGCCCCGTTACTGTGAATTTGATTCGTTCAACGAGGGCCTTTCAACGAAAACGAACCCCCACGAGGAATTTATGTCTGATACTGGACCGAGTCCTCTCAGATCACAGAATAATTGAAAAAAAATCCAACTATGGGGATGTATCAAAACTTCACAAAATTTACTGTCTTTCTTCAGATTACCTATGTATACCCCCAAAAAATGTTTTGCGTCATTCTGATTTAGTCAGATATTTGCACTGGAAAAATTCAAGGTTTGGGTTTTCATAGTCTTTCCAATTTATCGCAAAATTGAAACGACCGAAAATTTTAGGTTGAACCGCTACAAAAATTCCTGATCTGGATGAAAGAAATGGATCATGTTTCATTTTGCTCATAAAAATTTTTTATTCAGATTAGGCAGTCTTAAATAAGCGCACTGCAAAATTTCAGCTTCTTGGGGCCGCCAGGAGCGAATCTATCTCACCCAGCTGATTGGGGAGGATCTAAGTTGGTAATTCAGATTCAGTAGTTTTAAACAGGCTCGCTGTGAAATTTCAACTTCTTGGGTTTACTAGGAACGAATTTAGCTCCTTCAGCTGATCAGGGAGGAGCTCAGTTTGTTATTCCGTATCAGTAGTCTTGCAAAATTGCAGCTTCTTGAAGCCACAAGGAGCGAATTTAGCTCATTTTCATTTTCTAAGGGTGGCAGAAAATAACAAGTAGTTGAGAATTACTTAGTTTGCAGCATTTCATAGATAAGGTGAACTATTTTTTTCATTCTTTAGAAGAGGTGATAAAACACGTAAAGCTCGTTATAAATTTCAATATGATTTGCAAATCCTAATTGAGAAATAATTTTCTCTGCAAATTCAACCTGCAGTGTAGCTATATTTATTTTCAGAGGAATTAACTAAGAATGTACCAACCGAGAAAAGCTATGCGACATAATCCCTTCCTTGCTGTTTCCTTCTCAAAACATTAAAGTTCCGCTTCCAACTCCCGCAGGGGGCCAAGCCCCCCCCCCCCTTACACCACAACCATAACGCGGCAAATCCAAGCGAAAACGATTCAACTCGAAATGAGTCTCGCGGGATATTAACACGTCCCAGTTGTGCGTTAATATAGTTAGTTAAATGTTGTCGATTTCGTGCTGTCAACGCGATGAATAAGTTATTGGCGAATAACAAAAAAGTTCTAGATGGTCTCCTGTGAACTTCACCGCAGCCAAGACCTGATTTGACTGAATCTAGAGAGCAGAAGTTGATTCTAGCTCGTAAATTTCGTGGGGATTCAATCAGTTGGATCACAGTTCGTACTCCTGCGTAAGATCAATTATACTCTTGCCTTTATTTAAAGAGCTCTGGACCGCGGGTTCCAAAACCCCTTCCCTGCCAAGAGGTGGCAACGTTGCAAGGTGCTCACCTTGGGGTCTCAACTCACAACCCTTCGCGGTCAAAACCCATCATCCCTCTTCCTTCTTCCTCTTCTATCAACATACAATTTAATTATTTATCGTTCGGTGAACATTTTTTGTAATTTAAATTCGTAACGTACTAATTATTCTGATGAAAATGAGTCCAAATTTCCTGTAATTCGGCGAAGAGGGCGTAATTCGTTTGGGTGGATTGGCCGGGAGAGGGCTGCTGAGTTTTAATCGTACCTGCCTCGAGTTTATACTCGATATGTTCAATTTTTCTCGCTGATCACGATTTTGGTGATGGGATGATCGAAATAATTTGTGAATCAAGTGTGCATTTGCAGAAGAGGGTAAACTGTTGGGGGGTTGGGGGGGTTCACGGGCGGAGGGGTCGCGCAGGTATACCTCGACCTTCCGCTGGGGCTCGGATTCTTGCAGCGATGCCGAACCTTTGGGGCCTTCAAAAATCCCAGAGCCCTTTAAATAAAGGCAAGAGCACGGTTATTTAACTACAGTTAAATCTAGTAAAGTAACCGTGGGCAAGAGTATAGTCGTTCTGATAACTGTGTTAAGGTAAACGGCCTATTAGTGTGATTCTCGAAAAATCGATGGCGTTGGCGGTAGGTCAAAATTTTTAGGGAATATCCGCAGAAAGTAATGAACTTCTTTCAATCTGAAAATGTGAATGTGGTCGGAATCTATTAATAAAATAGTTGTAATATTTTAATGTTTTGAGATTCCATTTCAATTTCGATACAATTTTTGTATCTATAAATCTTTTGTGGTTATTACCTTCACAACCATAGTAATATATGGTATATTCGGATTCAGCACAAAATTTCAATGCGGTTTCAAAAATGAAAATTGTCCAAAAATGAAGAAAAGTATGTATATATTTATATACATAATGAAAACGTGCGTATATTTGTTGTACCCAGATATGCAGTAGCCGTGTAGGTACTCTATGAGTTCGTGGAGACGAGTAGAACATGAATATGGACTCCTAACATCTTCAAAGCATACTCAGTGCATACAGTATGTTGGTATGGTATACTGAAAATGGAAAAAACCAACAATAGCCGTGTAGGTACTCTATGAGTTTGTGGGGACGAGTAGAACATTAATATGGGACTCATAACATCTTCAAAGCATTCCCAGTGCATACAGTATGTTGGTATGGTACCTATACTGAAAATCGAAAAAACCAACAACAGCCGTGTGGGTACTCTATGAGTTTGTGGAGACGAGTGGAACATTAATATGGACTCCTAACATCTTCAAAGCATACCCAGTGCATACAGTATGTTGGTATGCTATACTAAAAATCGAAAAAACCAAGAATCGTGTAAAAAAAAGCTTTCTAAAAGAAATGTCAACACAATTGTTCCTTTTCTTAACCATACCTTCTACTGAAAGATTTCTTTGAAAATTCGCTCATTACTTCATGCTGCATGAATGTACTTTTTAGACTTTTTTTGAGATAATATAACTTTTGTATTATAACTACCTACGACTAATGGTTCTGCACTACATTTGGATAAAACATTTTCCATGTTTCTATCATTTATGCAGCAGGCTCTAAGTAGATAGAATCGGGGGGGGGGGGAGGGGGCTTGCCCGAGTTTTATTATATTTTTTATATTATGTTTTTTATGGCGTGCCCCTTCCGTCTGCGGACCCCAAAACCGGAGGAAGCAACCGATTTGCTCCAAATTTTCTTGGGTCTTCCAAAACTCCTTGGTTATTATAAAATAACATATATGGTGTAAATACTACACTAAATGGGTGAAATTCACCCAACTAGGGAGTTACAACCAGTTTATCGATTCATCGTGAAAAGTTACTTGGAATTCGACACGCTACTGTCCAATATTCGTAAGTACCCTAAAACCCCCAAAAAATGGTTTTGGTCGAATTCCAAGTTTTACCCCAACCATCAATCAAATGGGAGTGAAGGTTTGAAATGTTCAAAAATGCCCTAGTAGGTAGTAGGTACCTACGGTTGGTTGGGAGGGATCTATACAGAAGGGTGATCTATACAGAAAATAATAAACCTTTGAGCAATGATTTGCAGCTTTTTTTTTTAACCTACCAACTTTTGGTAGGTCCTGCAGAGCTCCGGGTGGTCTCAAATTTTTTTAAAAAATTCAATACTATTTAAAATTTGTGAAAAAAACGAAACCTTTATTTCGAGAGTTTTCGAGCAAGGGCACTCTTGAGAATTTCAACCCTCAATTTTCACCCCTTAGAAGTGACTGACATCAACCAAAACCTTCGTGGCACAACTAGACCCCAAATGGAGCCCATATACCAAATTTGAACCAAATCGGTCCAGTGTTGCTAAGAAAAGTGCTGCGTACGGCGGACGGACGGAAAATTTTTTATTTGATTTTTGGATTCCACGTACCAAGAAACGTAAAACATCAAATTTTGAGGAGGGGTTAAAACTTTTTTTTCTTGCTCTATTCCAAAAGGCCGAACCATAATGGAACATTATCTGTACGAACGAAGTTCATTTGACCCCAGGACCAAACTGAATCGTTTGGGAGTGAAAATTACTTGGAAAAAGATACCTCTCCTGTTACTATTCGAAAGTATCTGAATACCTCAAAAAGTATCCTGTTATTACCTTCCTGTTTTCTCCCATACATAAATAAAACGAGCAACTCAGGGCTGAAAACTCTCAAAAAAACCCATGAAACTAAATTCTTGCTGTCTAGCATGTTTTGATAATTTTCTGATGGAATCAGACTTTTTTCCACTTAGACCGTCAAAATCAACTCTTTCTCGCAAGGCGGACGTACTGAAAAACTTTTATTCGATTTTCGGATTCTACGAGTAGTTACATTTTGTTGAATCGTAACCTATAAAAACGGAGTTGAGTAGAACGTTGTCTATTTCCACGAAAACAATGAGTTACAATTTAAATCGATTTCGACGGTTAGGTCATCATCAGTAACAAACAATAACTTATCTACTTCTGGTTGGGTATGACTTTCACTTTCTCGACCAATGGGATTCAAGCTCCCTTTCACGTGTGACTATATAAGCTATGCACTCAGTGATGTGCTTTCAGTTATTGTGTGTTACTGATGATGACCTAACCGTCGAAATCGATTTAACTTGTAACTCATTATTTTCGTGGAAATAGACAACGTTCTACTCAACTCCGTTTTTATTAAAATGATTTTCCACAATGTCATCGCGAGTGATTTTATTCGTATCGTAAACTATCAAAATTTGAGGGGGTTGACACTTTTTTCTTGCTTGATTCCAAACGTACATTATTGAAAATGATAAACCAAATTGTCCAAGATCCGTTGACTTGGTTTTTCAGCTTTTATTATTCCCTAATAGCTTTAACTGAGAAAAAACCTATTAGAGATTGCAGTTATGAGAACAATCTCTAGCGGGTCTCAGTGCTTTAAACGGTTGGTTACCCGGAAACGACCAAATTATGTAAATGTGATAGCGACGGAGGTTCTTAGCTCCTTTGTAATGGTTTGTGGACGTTTCACTGTTTAGTAGCTGCTCATTTCGGGTTCGAAATCGGCACCTCCGAGGCCTGAGAATTAACGATGAGCGTTATTCATTATTTCGTTCAAATCAACTGAAATTAGGATTTGTTGGCCACCCTCCGATTTCACCTAATTAAACGTTGCCTGTTTCATCTCATGCCTAACAATATCTGCCAGGTTGGGTGATTCAGTATTGATGTTGGTAGTTGACATTTATACTACAATATGGTGTAGAACCAATCAATATATGAACAACCCATTAGATTTATTCAGGAAACTTGGCCAAAGAAAGAAGCTCTGGAAGCTGTGTTATGTAGATACATACACATTTTTTGAAGAAAAAAAAGGAGCTTCATTCTTCGCTTAGAGAAGAGGTTTTGGAAATCCTGCGTGAGGGACAACCAGGTTCTTCCGCGATGAAGTCGATTGCGCGGATGTATGCAATTGGGACGATGCGCTAATAAGAGCTGTGAGTTTGAGAATTCGGGGTTCAAGGAAGAAGCACTCACTGGAATAGCCCTTATAATTGAAAACCGCTAAAAAAAAGTCTACCAAGTTAGCTGGGCCGTATAGCTTTCTCACCAAGATTAGGTACTGTATAACTTTGCCACTTTTTTTTTCAAAAGTTTTGTGTTCCAGAAATGAAAGATTACCTTCACATTCACCCAGAAACACTAATCTTGATCTCTCGTTTAGAAAAAAATTAATAATAGTCACTTTTGTGAATATTTATTTGCTAAAACAAAGAACAACGATTGTGACGTGGTCTTATTCCCAGGGCAACTTTGTCGCTGGGTCAGGCTCGTGGATTTCAACGCTCAGTATTCAGGTTCATTGAATATTATGGTCTAAAAATTGATAGAGTCTAGTTTGGCAGTGAACACAATTAACATGGAAAATTCACCTACCTGAATATCTAATTTTCGAAACAAAATTTGGATATCTTCATCTTTAAAAGTTATTTCTCAATAACCTTTTTGTTGAGATATCAAGCTATACTATGAAGCTTGAAACATTTATACTATGTGAACTTTTGGTATCTTAGTTTCTTGCAATCTCAAAAACTACTCCACAATATTATAAGAGTATATGTTCCCAGCTACACTATGAAGCTCAAAAACAACCTCACAATATAGGTGTATATATTCCCAGTTATACTTAGAAGCAAAGTGGTTTATTGCGAAATGCTTTCAAATAGAACTATTCTGTCTCTTTCTGAGTGTAAGCTATTCTCATGGTCCAGGATATGAGCTTTGGAGATTGTCAAACTGCTCAACATAATCGTTTGTTGAACGTCGAATCCAGAGGAACTATATTCCTTCTGGAGGGCGAATCCTGTAGGAATATCCCTGAAAGTCGAGAGTAGTATTAGTAGGGAAATCGGGGATTCACTTACAAATACAAACCGCCCTTTTGCAAAAGGTTCGTCGTCAAGTTGTAGGGCGAAACTGCTGGAGGCGGTGACGGAAAAGTTTGTTCAGGATCTTCCCACCTCCTCGCTATAAAACCAGTCGAGGGAAAGACTTGAGGCAGACGACCACCTCGGGATCTTTCTAATGGGAAAACTTGGGTCTTTTCTAGTTTGCCTGCCAACCGTCGCTTGACGTAGTTGGATTCGAATTAAGATGCACTCCGACCTGCATTTTACGGGGAGTTTTGCAAACCTGGCGTTCATGGCTTTTCTCGGTGTTATAGCTTGTGGTGATGAAACCTGCGGTTATTTATGCCACCCGGTTTTCTCAGCTTTATGATGATCCCTCTTTAAAAGATGGAATAATAAGGGAGGTAGACATCTAATCTTAATATTATTTTGAGTTGTTAATTAGTTAGCTCTGAAGAAGCGATACCTGCGAGGCACAACAGTATCCTTTCAGCAGCTTCCTGGTTGTGTTGAGATCCAATACAGTAGTTATTATTAGCGAGTAGAGGCGTGTTGATACAGGAGAGTTCATGATTGTGTTACCTACTAGCAAGTTGTTGCCAGGTTGCCTTGTCGGGCTAAATTTAATTGATAAAATACAATACGTAATTGATAAAATATATCTGCGTTCAGTTTATTTTTTATATGGTACTCAATGTTACACCGGTGATACGCTTTTCACATTACAAAGGAATACATCAGAATTTTATGAAATTACGATAATGTGTGCATAATGTGAAGTGGACTCTCTGTTCTGAAGGAGAATTGTCACCCATTTTTAAATTATGACTTATTTTTAGTCTTGATGTAGTAAGTTCCCCTGTTCTTCAGGGTTTCCCTTATTTGAATTTCCAACGCTCACCCTCTGAATCCTTTCTACTTGACCCAAATGACTCCCACATGGAATTTTTTCCTGCTAGGACATTTTTAAGTGGATCTCAGTCGGTTTCCGTTCTTTCCTCGTTCCGGGTCAGTATTTCCCTAAATTGAAGGGGCTCAAACTTTAAAAGTTGTGCCTAAAAATGAAATGTTCACGGATTTTTGAAATTCATTAGTTTATGAGCATAGGGAATTGAAAAACTTGAAGATTGCCGCTGGAATAATTAAAATCGAACTATAATTGCCAGAGAAATATGGGGAAATCTGTTTATCAGTTTGGTTTTCCAGTTTGGTTTTTCAGTTTAGTGTTCTTATAAGAAAATTTGCGCCGATTTCAAGTATACCTTATATTACTAGGTACGCTTGAATCGTCTAAGGTTCTTTTTTCTCACTGCTTGATTCAAAATTAGATCTGACTAAATCTCAAGAACCTCAACACCTAATTTTAAAACGTAAATTTTCACAGAAAAACCTAGAAAACTACATGGTTTCAAAATATCAAAGCGCCCAAGAACGGGTATAGAAACCTTTAGGTTGAACTCATTTCAAGAGTAACCTTCCAAATAATTCAGGAATCTTTTGGTAAAAATAGTAAGTGCCTTATTACCTAGGGCCTCACAGTTTTCAAAATTCCTTCAATATGTGTGTTTTTCATCAAGGTATTAGTTCAATAATTGTTTCACTTCAAAGTCTACCAAAGTTGCCCTTATAGTTTTGAAAAATCCTTCAAAACCCACATGTCTACTCAATTTTTACATTTTAGACAATTTCAGACCTTTCTTAATAATTTTGCTTTCATCTGGGTCTGTCAGTTGGTCTGAGTGATTACTTCCACGAAATCGTGGAAATTATGAGATATTCAAAACTTTATGTTGCTGTACTGAAAAATATTGAAATTTCGAAAACATTTCATTAGGTACATGATTAGGTAGGTAGGTAGGTACCGCTGCTCTGTTCCATCAGCGTTGCACCCAGAACCTTCTTATCTCTTCATTTACTCACAGCTATTATCCAGGACGTTCTCATAAAACACCCAAGGCTGGAAAGAGGGAAGAATTCCCTAGAGAAATTCTCCCTTTTTTTAATAAGAGCTCTCCCCTCTCCACCGCCTATTTCGGCGGCAGAAAACGAACCTAGCTCCTAATTTCACCCTACATTAACTGCAGACAGGAGACTAGAAGAGGCCAAATGGAATATCACCATTCCAAATAGACTCCTCCCTCCCAACTTCCTTTCCGTATTCTTCAAGAATTTCCATTTAATCCTATTTTATAGCCCGTTTCATAGGCGTTTCATAGTTTGCAATCATTACGGCCGAGGGTTTTTGCTTTCTCAAGAACGTAAATAATCGTTGGTGGCAGGTTGGGAAGTCTATCCTAATGGACCCCTACAAGCCACGTTCTGCTGGTACTTAATTTGGAACGAAAATTATAAAGTTTGCATTTTTTTAAACTCTCTTTGGGGATCTTTTTAGAATGTTCCAAACGGATTTCAGTGAAGACATTTTTCGATTAAGTCCATTCCGAAAATTTTGAGGCTATCGCAATAGTTTCATTTCTTCTAATATTTTGAAAAAGGCAAGTTGCCGAAATATCAACTTAATCTTTTTTCTTCCTGTGTATTTTGTGTAAAATAATAATTACTTATATGTATATATATATATATATATATATATGTGTGTGTGTGTGTGTGTGTGTGTGTGTGTGTGTGAATTTTTGGACAATTTTCATCTTTGAAAAGTGCATCAGTATTATAAATTTTGTGCTGAATCCGAATATTCCATTAATTACTATGATTGTGAAGGTAATAACCACAAAAACCTAAAAAAACCCGTTTTTGGACAATTTTTGAAATTTGGACCCCTTAGGTTGTATAAAGTAGTATAGAACTCCCGCCACTTCGTTCCCTTGTCTCGATTTCCTTTTTGGTTCATCAGCGCTTCTTCCACGTTCTGCACCAACGATGGCTTCAATAAATCAAATGGTGTTCGCATGCGGTGCCGAAATAACACTTCTGATGGAGACCTCTTTGTTGTGCTGTGTGGTGTGACCCGGTATGCTATCAAAAAGTTCCTTACTTTGTCTTCAATCGACCCTCCATGTCTGGATGCCTTGACTCTGCTCTTGAAAGTTCGCACAGCGCGTTCTGCCAGCCCATTGGATCTAGGATGGTATGGCGTTACCCTAATATGTTTTATTAAATATTGTTTGCAGAAGTCTTGAAATTCCACCGAAGTAAACTGTGGTCCGTTGTCCTAAACCATGACTGCTGGAAGTCCAAACCTAGAAAAAATTTCCTTCAATGCTTCTATAGTGCTTTTTGACGTTGCTTTTCTCATAGGTATCACTTCTAACCATTTTGAAGTCGCGTCTACAATTACCAGCCAGAGTAAACCTTGAAATGGCCCAGCAAAATCCAAGTGGAGCCTCGTCCATGGTCGTTCTGGAACATTCCAGCTATATATTGGAGCTTCTTCCGGCTTTTGTCTTCCTTCTTGGCATGTTCCACATTCTTTTGCGTAACGTTCAATTTCAATATCCACTCGTGGCCACCAAACGTGCACTCGAGCCATGTCCTTCATTGCTCTTATCCCTGGATGCCCTGCATGCAACATCTCAAGCAACCTAATCTGGACTGATTTTGGTGCCACTATCCGACCATTCCATAAGAATATACCTTCCTCAACTGAGAGTTCATTCCGCTTCTCAAAGTAAGGAAATAGTCTGCTTTCCAACTCTTTCTTCTCTGGCCACCCTCCTTCTATGAACAGCCGAACTTTTTGTAACTCAGGATCTTCTTTTATTGCTTCTTTCAACGCTCTTTTGGTAATTGGACTTCCCTGCAATCTTATATGGAGCAAATGTAAACCTTTAGGTTTCCGACTCTTTTCTATGCCTGATGGTTCCACCCCTTCAAGTGGCATCCTGGATAATGTATCAGCCACCCAGTTTTCTGTCCCTTTGACGTGCTCCACTTTAAAATCATAGCTTCTCAAAATCAAAGCCCATCTTATAAGTCGGTTTGCTGCAATTTTTGGAATTTCTTTCTCTTCTGACAAGATTCGCATCAATGGCTTGTGGTCTGTTCTCAACACGAATTCTCGGCCTCGAAGGTACTGGTCAAACTTTTTCACAGCGAAAACAAGTGCCAATGCTTCCCGGTCAATTGCTGAATATCTCTTTTCGGCTTGATTCAGGACCCTAGAAGCAAAGGCCACTGGTTTTTCTTCCCCTCCTGCAAATTTATGCCAGAGTACAGCCCCCACTCCTTTTGCGCTTGCATCTGCTGTCACTCCCAGAGGTAGGTGTAGCGAATAGTGTACTAATGCGCCTGCTTCCTTGATCTTATTCTTGAGCCTATCAAACCCGTCGTCTGCCTCTTTGGTCCAGTTCCACTTGATTCCCTTTCTAGTCAAATAGTGTAGTGGTACACAATCACTTTGTAGATTTTGTATGAATCTTGAATAGTAGTTCACTGTACCCAAGAACGACTTCAGCTCCTGTACATTTGTTGGTGGTGGCATCTTTGTTATTGCTTCAATATTGTCCTTGACCGGTCTGATCCCATTCTTGTCTAAAACATGACCTAGGTACTTCACGCTTCTTTGTATCCATTTACATTTCGTTTCTTGTGTTTTGATTCCCGCCTTGTTCAACCTCGTCAACACCTCGCTTATGGCGTCGAAGTGTTCCTCTTCAGAACGCCCTCCCACTATTATATCGTCCAGGTACCAAGCAACATTCGGCACTCCAGTTAGAATGGCATCCATTGTTTTTTGGAACTTTTTAGGCGCAAAACTGACTCCAAAAGGCAACCTCTTGTATCTGTAGTACCCTTTGTGTGTAGCCAGTCCTAGACAATTCCGTGAATCCTCTTCCACTTCCAACTGTAAGTAGGCATCTTTTAGATCGATCACTGAGAAAATGGTACTGCCTGTGAGCTTTGTCACAATTTCATCAAATGTCGGCATAGGATGTTCTTCCCCTAGTACATGAGGGTTTATGGTTACCCTGAAATCTCCGCAGATCCTGATTGACCCATTTGACTTTATTGCGATTACCACAGGTGCTGCCCACTTCAAAGGATTGGTCGTGGAGTCCACTGCCTCTATTATTCCTTGATGTTCTAGTCTTTTCAGCTCCTCTTCCACTTTTTGTCGCATAGCAAATGGCACTGGTCTTGCTCGGAACACTTTTATTTGTTCCAGGCGTTCTATCCTTCCTGTTTCTAAAGGTCTGTTCTTATTTATCGTACAAATCCTTGCCCCCTCCGGCATAGGTACTTTGAACTTCATTGCCCAATCTAAACCAAACAATGGCACGTCATCTGACTCCACCACAACTACATTGAGAGTTTTCGCCTGACCCCATGCTATCACATCCACCTTGGTCCGCCCCAAAGTACATATTGGAATGCCTGTGTAAGCGATAAGACTCTCTGCTGACTCCAATCTTGGGGCTCCGATTCGCTTCCACAACTCCTTACCAATCACCGTTTGTGCTGCCCCCGAGTCATACAGCATTTCACAGTCCTGACCGTTTATGATGATATGGAGCATCACTTGGTGATACCAGCCATCACATGGTTGGTATCACTTCCACTGCCATCACTTTCAGTTTCTCTCCCTGACCCCTTTCGAACATGACGTGTACTATTTTTCCTCAATATTATTGCCCGCTTCTTAGACACACACACTCTGCCAAAGTGCCCTATTTTACCACATTCACCACAATCTCGACCCTCAGCCGGACAGTTGGTGCCCTCTTTATGTTTTGGAAACCCACAGTTGAAACAATCCTGATCTGGATCTAACTTCCTTGGTTCGAAATGTTTCTTTCTTCGTTCCAGCCTACTACCAGATCTTTCCTTGTTTTTAGGATTCTCTCTGATTCGCCTTGCACATAAATCCTGTTGGTTTAATCCTTCTAGTGCTTGGAGTGTTGATCTTTGTGCTTGTGCGCGTTCTAGCCCTATAGCAGTTGCCTCTACTTGCTGGAATGTAGCCGTATTATTTGGATGCATTCTTATGAGCTCCTCTTGCCATTTTATATCGTTAATCTCTATCACTAACTGGTCTCGTAATCGTTCTTCAAGGTTATCGCCAAATTCGCATGTTCCTGCCAATGTTCTCAACTTATTGACAAATTTAGCCACTGTCTCATTGATATCTCGACGTTTGAGTGCAAACGCTCTTCGCTCTGCAAATATGCAGATTGCTTTGACGTAATATCCGTCCAGTACCTTCTTCAATTGTGTGTAAGCAACTGTACTTACTTCATTAGGTCGAAAATGGTCCACTAGCATCTTGAACGGCCCCGCTCCTATCGACGACAGTAGCAGAATACTCCAGAGGTTGTCTGAAATTGTTCTGCCCATGGTGTACCGTTTGACAACTACCTCGAAGCGACTGATATAGTACGTCCATGTCTCCTCCTCTTCCACGAATTCCCCAAACTTGAAAGTTTGCATCAGACGATCCAAAAATTGTTTCTCCGCTACGGAGCTCTCCGTATCTCCACTCCCCGACGTTTGAGGTTGTTCCTCCCCATCATCTTCGAATCGTAGACTTCGTCTTCTCGGCATTCTGGGTTTTTTTTATAATCCGCAGCGCCAATATAAAGTAGTATTCACATTTAGTCGAAGACTGAATATATTTGATAATCATAAGATCATTCAAGAGTATGATTGACAACGCAATAACTATTATAACTGTAGTGACTCTACAGGTTGTCCAAAATTTCTGGCTAACGAACTTGTCTTTTTGTTTGTTGTTACGATCATTTTGGCGAAAAACGTGCTGAGTGATACCTACATATGTATGATATATGATAAATTATACATGATTTTTTGACAAACTTCTGGGATCGTTTCAGAATGTTCCAAAACGGATTTCAGTGAAAAAAAAATTTCGAACAATTAAAAAGAGGCCATGGAAATAGCTTCATTTTCCTTGAAAATTCGCTAAAAGAGAACCACCAAGGAGAAAATTAACAAACCACAGAAATGTTCTATTTTTTTAATTGTCACAAATTTCCAGGGATCTATATAACAAGAATAACTCTGAATGAGAAGAAAACAGAAAACGTTGGGGAAACCGTGACAAAAGGCTTGATTAAAGTCATCGCGGCTTAAACCACCCTCTTGTCCTGAGGAAATATTAGTCGGAGGAACAAAAGTGAAAAGACACGGGAAAAATGTGAGTGTGTGTCTGTGGAAAGTTCGTGAGGGGCAGAACACGAGTTGAAGTGAGCCGTTGGATATGAAAATATATAAGAACCGGGATCCTAGCGGTGGAAAAAGTTTTTAATTTGAAGGAGACGGCTGTCAGGGCGGAGTAAATGGAAACAAAATGTTTGCTCCTTGATGGAAAAGGTAATAGTTCACATAAATCAAGTATGGAGTATGGATAACAAAGAAGAAGATAGGCCGGGAGAAATTAAGCGCATTATGCCTAATGGATTAGATTATTACAGACGGTGTTAGTTGATACTCATACCTAAAAACATTGAAAGTTTCTGTTATTGACCGACTTCAAAAGTGACGAAAGCGCGCGTCGGAGGAGGTTCTCTTTCCGCTGTGTTGTGGGACGACGAATTTTTTTAAAAACATGGGACATGTTTATTTCCCTAGGGTAAGTATCCGAAAAACGTCACGCGAAAGGGGAACCCGAAAGTATCACGCGCCTGTTAAACACTCCGATCCTACGCACAATCATAATCAACCTGTCCCAGGAGTTAGGTTTAGTCACCAATTACGAGTACATTTGGAAAGGAAGGGAATTGGTGATCACATTTCACCCTAGTTCTGTCTGAACCGCGTTAGTGTCTAACACGACCTCTAAGTCTAACAACAAGACTTGTTAGCCGCTCTCCCACACCAGCTCATCTACAACTTTGCACTGAATGATAAGTTGAGGTAGAATTCATCCAAAAACATAGGTACGCCTCCAGGTGTCCCAACATCGAATGAAATGACCGTATATTTTGGAAACTTTTTATGTGATCTCTAACCAAGCAGGGCATGCCTGGCACCTGATACATCATTCCTTTACCTTCCCATCATAATTATAACTAGCCTATCCCAGAAAGTAGATTGATTTACCAGTAATTATTACGCATAACAAAACGTTGAACGTGTTCTTCACTATCTTCCCGCTTGTTCCTGCGTTTCAGGAAGGTGCTCCCCTTCCTCCAGGAGTAAAAAAGGGAAAACTCCCTCCGGGGACTACACGGAGATTTATTTAAGAAAAATGCTGATAAGTTGGCCTCTCGTGTGCGCGGGAAGTCGCACAGATAAATTTCCCTTAGAAGAGGAATGGATACTCACCGGAAGGAACTTAACTTTGGGTCTGAGAGAACCTCAGTTATGTTTTTCAAAGAGAAAAAAAAACTTGTCTCATTAGGAAAAGTAGGACACATGTATTCCCTTGTTATTTCTTTTAACAAAAGATGAATAGCCTCGCTATCTATTCAAATCTGCCTGCTTAGAATATTGTAGATGTAGAGATGTAGTTTAATAAAATGAGGTATTAGATGGATACTGTGTAATTTATTCAACAGTTCGTTACAGAATCAACTACATACACAAATACATACAGATCGTCGTGATCCTCATGTTTAGTCTAGCACCATTTTGTCTGAGTCTCATTCACTAGATTACCACGACTTCTAATTAAGGTTAGAAAAACAAAATCAATAATCTACTACTCTCTTAATCCCTGATCTGACGCAAGCATTGATTTTAGTTAAAATTCAATTTGGGGGGAAAACTGACAAACCAACAAAAACATAGTGCGTTATGTGGATATTTTACCTTCACAATAAATATTTAGTTTTTTACCGTTAAATTTATTTTATTAATAGAACAATTTAAAACGTCTACCAAGTGGGTGTGGCACATAGCTTCCTCGTATTCATAACCCGATTGTATAGATGATCTGATGCTTAGTAGTTGATTTCAAAACATCAATCTCTAAATACCTTGTACTACCATCATAGGGGACCATCTACACGTCAACCGGCACAATCTCTGAATATTGTAGGAAAATGTAGAAGTTATGGCTGTAACAAGGAAATATACTTATGCGCATGCTCAGTGGGCACTATCAGTTCGGGGCGATGATTTTCATAGGGGACTATCTACACGCTAACCCGCACGGTCCCTGGAAATTTCTTCGGAATCCGATTAAAATTGTAGAAAATATGGCTGTGGTTAGGATTTCATGATAGACAGACAGAAACGGAACCAAAATTGTTCAGGAAGGTCTGAAACGGAAAACGTGAGTGGAAATTTTGATTTTGGAGAACTTTTTTTTCAACCTTGAGAAGTGAAAAGAAAGCTTCCCCTACCTTGGTAGACTCGGAAGCAAAAAACAAACAAGATATTGGTTACTAAAATGATCCCCACCTTCAACCTTTAAAACTTCCGTATGATCATTCATAATTTCATAAATAATGCAAACTGTAATTTCCTAATTGGTTCTTGATTTATGTTCCAGGTGAGGGTTTGATGGAATTTGTGCACTAAGTTGTCACGACCTGGTAAGTGCCTTTCATTATGTGACGAGACAGGTATCCCCTTTCCGACAGGTTCTTGGTTACAAAATTTCAGCTTGATGTAATGCTAATCAGCTGATCAGTGTACTTTCTGTTCCCTACACAATTTCTAAGAGATATTTCTCTTGGGTGATCTGGACGGAGCTCTACTCAGTAGAGCTAACAGGGGAGAATGAAGCTCATCCAGCTGGTCGGGGGGAATCCCAGAGGGGTTCCCTGTGAAATTTCAACTATATGTGAAATTTCCAACGCACATCTGAAGAGCAATCCCAAAGAGATGAAGGTCAAAGAAAATAAGAAAATCATAAAAACCGGGGGTGAGGGAGGGGTCTCACTGTCTCTAAACTATAAGAATCCCTAAGGTCTTTGAGTATTTTTGAATTTTCGAGGAAGAGTCAAGAATGGCGTAGTAATCAACAATGTCTGGCTATGCTAGACGTTTAACACCATGGACCTGGGTACACTAGGTCCATGTTGAACCCTCCTACTTCCACGGCTGACAGTTCGCTTTGGTTCTTTGGAATTATTGGAATATATCGATAGTTTATCATATTTCTATGATAATGAGGGTTATTTTGTCATAGGCTCATGGGGAAATTTTTCTGGTTTACCAATTTCAGGGAAACTTTTCAGAGAACTCGAGGCCAGTGGAGCGGGGGAAGTGAAGGGCCCCTTGTGAGATCATAGTTTTGCTATATTCCATGATAGGTACAATACTTTTCAACAATTGGCAGGAATGATAGTTTCTTTGAATATCTTTGGTTCCATATCGTTCTGAGTTTGTCCTATCTCAACTAAATTTATAGTTTCTTGAGCAATGTTTTCTCTGTCCGCAAATACCGTCGCCTCCCTAAAATCGAAGCTTCCGTTTCTACGTTATTTTGAGGAGGGGATTTTTACCAGAAGCGACTATCTACTTACGAAATGGCTCTCTGGTTGAGCAAACTGATTCTTGGATCACTCATGGATCACTGGTTGTTCAAAACGGAATGCTTTGTTCGATTTTCCATGTTCGTTATTAGGTGGCAATCCTTTGTAAACATTAGGGTTATAGTTGATCTGAAGCACTTCAACGGATGGATCAAATCCTACGAATCAAATAAGCAACCTCAGCAACTCAATCGAATTTGCTTTGATGGGAAGACAAAAAATATTGCTGCCCAGTTAGATTCTGTTCATCAACTGGCAATCAAAAGTCATCATAAAAAAGTTGATAGAAATACGAGTATATTGTCGAAGATAATTGACTATATGAAAATACAATGTCATGCAGGATTTTGTGGCCCAGTCCTAATTCGATCCACCAGCCACCACTGATGAAAAACCTGAAAAAACATTGAAATGTAACGATCAACATCAAAACGGGAATCTCTTCATGTTGCACTCAAAGTTGTTGAATTGTCTTGTTGTACAATACAAATGCCTCGCACGTGTTTCTACCTTCTCATTGTCACAATTGTCACTCATCCCCTTTATTGCGGTTAGGAAGGTGCGAAATTTGCATCTGTTTCTCCTTGAGGCGGCTCCACCTCATTTAAAATGAGCCGGAATTGGAACCTTGTAACCTGCAGGTACCTTCATCGTGGGGGGGGGGGGGGGGGTAAAAGTCGTCGTTTCATTGAGATCTGCACTCCCTCCAAGCCGGGGAAACCTTATTCATTCATGATAGTCCAGGAGCCCAGGGCCAAAAACGTGACTGATTTCATTACTTGTGTCACATATATAAAACCAAAATATCCAACCCCCTGAGCAAATAAATGTTTGTCTGCCATGTCAAAACCAATGGAATAGAAAATGGCGGCCATGTTAAGTACAACCAATTTGAAGAAATCTGACTGATTTCAATACTCATGAGACTTAAATATTCTCAAACGGGAGTGCCTGTTGAGTACTTTACAGGTTGTCTGCCACCATGTAACCTATGGGAACTTAGCGGCAGACGGGACTTAAGTTCCGGGCTTAAGGGACTTGAAAAGTGACTGATTTCAATACTCATGAAACTTGGTTCTTCTGAAACGGGAATGAATATAGAGAGGTTTGGAGGTTGTCTGCCGTCATGTAACCTATGGGAACTTAGCGGCAGACGGGACTTAAGTTCCGGGCTTAAGGGACTTGAAAAGTGACTGATTTCAATACTCATGAAACTTGGTTCTTCTGAAACGGGAATGAATAAAGAGAGGTTTGGAGGTTGTCTGCCGTCATGTAACCTATGGGAACTTAGCGGCAGACGGGACTTAAGTTCCGGGCTTAAGGGACTTAAGAAAATGACTGATTTCAATACTCGTGAAACTTGGTTCTTCTGAAAGGGGAATGAATATAGAGAAGTTTGGAGGTTGTCTGCCGTCATGTAACCTGTGGGAACTTACAGGCAGACGGGACTTAACTTCCGGACTTGAGGGACTTAAGAAAATGACTGATTACAATACTCGTGAAACTTGGTTCTTCTGAAAGGGGAATGCATATAGAGAGGTTTGGAGGTTGTCTGCCGTCATGTAACCTATGGGAACTTACAGGCAGACGGGACTTAATTTTCCGGACTTAAGGGACTTAAGAAAATGAATGATTTCAATACTCGTGAAACTTGAAATACTTCTGAAATGGGAATGAATATAGAGAGGTTTGGAGGTTGTCTGCCGTCATGTAATCTATGGGAACTTAGCGGCAGACGGGACTTAAGTTCCGGGCTTAAGGGGCTTGAAAAGTGACTGATTTCAATACTCATGAAACTTGGTCCTTCTGAAACGGGAATAAATATAAAGAGGTTTGGAGGTTGTCTGCCGTCATGTAATTTATGGGAACTTAGCGGCAGACGGGACTTAAGTTCCGGGCTTAAGGGACTTGAAAAGTGACTGATTTCAATACTCATGAAACTTTGTCCTTCTGAAACGGGAATAAATATAAAGAGGTTTGGAGGTTGTCTGCCGTCATGTAACCTATGGGAACTTACAGGCAGACGGGACTTAACTTCCGGACTTGAGGGACTTAAGAAAATGACTGATTTCAATACTCGTGAAACTTGGTTCTTCTGAAAGGGGAATGCATATAGAGAAGTTTGGAAGTTGTCTGCCGTCATGAAACCTATGGGAACTTACAGGCAGACGGGACTTAATTTTCCGGACTTAAGGGACTTAAGAAAATGAATGATTTCAATACTCGTGAAACTTGAAATACTTCTGAAATGGGAATGAATATATATACATGTAATCTATGGGAACTTTCAGGCAGACGGGACTTAACTTCTGGGCTTAAGGGACTTAAGAAAATAACTGATTATAATACTCGTGAAACTTGGTTCTTCTGAAAGGGGAATGCACATAGAGAAGTTTGGAGGTTGTCTGCCGTCATGTAACCTTTGGAATCTTAGGGGCAGAGAGGACTTAACTTCCAGACTTAAAAATGACTGATTTTTACGCTAAAGAAACTTTAATTTTTCTAACAGTGATGAGTATAGAGAGCCTTGCTGGTTTCCTGCCTCCTGTATAACTTCATTTTCTGCCATTATATAACCACTGGAAACTTAGCAGCAGACTGGTTTTAACATTGTTGCTTGTTTGAACTAGTAAGTTATTCTCAAGAGATCATTAATTGCTTTTTTCTTTTTCACATGTTCAATGCGAATGTTTCTCCGTCTGAATTATTTTTCCATTATAATATTTCTTACTCATTGTATTGGGCTTGCCCGTATTAAATAAATAAATAAAATCAAATGAAATAAGAGTTGTTTTTCTTCAATCGGGAATCAACTTTATTTACTCAATGTGTCCTGCTCTACAAATAAGAAATTATTGTGTGTCCAAACAAATACGTAGTTTAGAACAAAATAACTTTATTAATATGAAGTTTCTAAAACATGGTTAATACAATGTTCTGCAAACTGCATATGTTGGACCACGTCAGAAATCAATGAACTACCGCATTATAGAATACATAAAATTCTCAATAAAAAAAAACTCAATCATCTTCGTCACTTGAATAATTCAATCTATAATCATTATAGATAATTATCATTATTATCAATAATTATCATTATTCCATAATTATTATAGATGTCACTCAGATCGTAAAGTGATGACTCGTCATCCCAAGCCTCAGCACCTAGAGAGGTTGCTCCTTGTGTTTCCCCAGTCAACACCACTTCAATAAGCTTTTCAGGAAGTGCGTGCCCTACAAACCAACATATGTTGTATTTTCCTTCCTCCAAAATCCATCCGTAATCTATTGGGCAAATAGGTGGCGGATGAGGGAGGTGCAAGTTACTCCATTGCTGTGAGATGTTTTTGGCCCTGAGTACACATGTTCATTCAGAATTGGAGCCATCTATACCTTTTGGAAAGAGCAGACGACCTTCTTCGTATACTCTTCCATAAACAACTGATGGCTTAACTCATTTATATTAACAAAATTCTTCTTACTGTAGAAAAGACTAACAAGTTTTTCCATTTCGGAGAGAGTGTTGTTGTGACTGAAAGAAGAAAGTATCTGTTCCAAGTTGGATACGAACAAGCTCAAATGGTTTTTTCTTCCCAATCCTGAAAAATGAAGAAGTATAATCACATTCTGTAAGTGCGTCGAGAACAGGCAATGCCTGGCACATCGTTTGCCCAAAAGATCTGGCAATTGATCGCATAGTTGACTAGTGGTATATTCTTTACGTGAACAAAAGAGAAATATGCAAGCAATTCTGAAGCATGGGAATCGAGGTATTGTGCTATGGCGTGAGTAAACTAGAATCATCTCACATGGAAGCGGGCTCAAGGATTGTTTACCACCTATTTACTGTTACCCAGGGGAATGTAGTGATTAAATCTTCTGACACAGACGTCTTGATTATTTTACTACAAATTTTGCATCATATCAGCAATGAAGTAAACGTCTAGGTGGAAACTGGTGCCATAACTAACAATGATCTCAGATTCGTCAACGTGAGATCAATTGCCAGATCTTTTGGGCAAAAGATGTGCCAGGCATTGCCTGTTCTCGACGCAATAACAGGATGTGATTATGCTTCATCATTTTTCAGGATTGGGAAGAAAAAACCATTTTAGCTAGTTAGTTGTGATCCGACTTGGCAACAGATACGTTCTTCTTTCGGTCACAATAACACTCTGTCCGAAATGGACAAACTTGTTTGTCCTTTCTACAGTAAGAAGAATTTTGTTAATATAAATGAGTTACGCCATCAGTTGTTTATGGAAGAGTATACGAAGAAGGTCGTCTGCTCGTTCCTAAAGGTATAGATAGCTCCAATTTGTCGCCATGTAAACGGGTTCTGAATGAACATGTGTACTCAGGGCCAAACACATCACACAGCAATGGAGTAACTTGCACCTCCCTCATCCGCCACCTATTTGCCCAATAGATTACGGATGGATTTTGGAGGAAGGAAAATACAACATACATTGGTTTGTAGGGCACGCACTTCCTGAAAAGCTTATTGAAGTGGTGTTGACTGGGGAAACACATGTAGCAACATCTCTAGGTGCTGAGGCTTGGGATCTCTTCACGATCTGAATGACATCTATAATTCAAGTGACGAAGATGATTGAGTTTTTTTTTATTGAGAATTTTCTGTATTCTATAATGCGGTAGTTCATTGGTTTCTTACGTGGTCCAACATATACAGTTTGCAAATCATTGTATTAACCATGTTTTAGAAACTTCATATCAATAAAGTTATTTTGTTCTAAACTACGTATTTATTTGGAAACACAATAATTTCTCATCTGTAGAGCAGGACACATGGAGTAAATAAAGTTGATTCCCGATTGAAGAAAAACATCTCTTATTTTATTTATTTACTTAATACGGGCAAGCCCAATAAAATGAGTGAAAATATTATAATGGAAAAATAATTCAGAGGGAGAAACATTCGCATTGAACATGTGAAAAAGAAAAAAGCAACCAGACATTGTTATGTTAATGATATCTTGAGAATAACTTACTAGTTCAAACAAGCAACAATGTTAAAACCAGTCTGCTGATAAGTTTCCAGTGGTTATATAATGGCAGAAAATGGAGTTATACAGGAGGGAGGAAACCAGCAAGGCTCTCTATACTCATCACTGTTAGAAACATTAAATTTTCTTTAGCATAGAAATCAGTCATTTTTAAGTCCGGAAGTTAAGTCCCGTCTGCCTGTAAGTTCCCATAGGTTACATGACGGCAGAACCTCTCCAAACTTCTCTATATGCATTCCCCTTTCAGAAGAACCAAGTTTCACGAGTATTGAAATCAGTCATTTTCTTAAGTCCCTCAAGTCCGGAACTTAAGTCCCGTCTGCCTGTAAGTTCCCATAGGTTACATGACGGCAGACAACGTCCAAACTTCTCTATATGCATTCCCCTTTCAGAAGAACCAAGTTTCACGAGTATTGAAATCAGTCATTTTCTTAAGTCCCTCAAGTCCGGAAGTTAAGTCCCGTCTGCCTGTAAGTTCCCATAGGTTACATGACGGCAGACAACCTCCAAACTTCTCTATATTCATTCCCCTTTCAGAAGAACCAAGTTTCACGAGTATTGAAATCAGTCATTTTCTTAAGTCCCTCAAGTCCGGAAGTTAAGTCCCGTCTGCCTGTAAGTTCCCATAGGTAATATGACGGCAGACAACCTCCAAACTTCTCTATATTCATTCCCCTTTCAGAAGAACCAAGTTTCACGAGTATTGAAATCAGTCATTTTCTTAAGTCCCTCAAGTCCGGAAGTTAAGTCCCGTCTGCCTGTAAGTTCCCATAGGTAATATGACGGCAGACAACCTCCAAACTTCTCTATATGCATTCCCCTTTCAGAAGAACCAAGTTTCACGAGTATTGAAATCAGTCATTTTCTTAAGTCCCTCAAGTCCGGAACTTAAGTCCCGTCTGCCTGTAAGTTCCCATAGGTTACATGACGGCAGACAACCTCCAAACTTCTCTATATTCATTCCCCTTTCAGAAGAACCAAGTTTCACGAGTATTGAAATCAGTCATTTTCTTAAGTCCCTCAAGTCCGGAACTTAAGTCCCGTCTGCCTGTAAGTTCCCACAGGTTACATGACGGCAGACAACCTCCAAACTTCTCTATATTCATTCCCCTTTCAGAAGAACCAAGTTTCACGAGTATTGAAATCAGTCATTTTCTTAAGTCCCTCAAGTCCGGAAGTTAAGTCCCGTCTGCCTGTAAGTTCCCATAGGTAATATGACGGCAGACAACCTCCAAACTTCTCTATATGCATTCCCCTTTCAGAAGAACCAAGTTTCACGAGTATTGAAATCAGTCATTTTCTTAAGTCCCTTAAGCCCGGAACTTAAGTCCCGTCTGCCGCTAAGTTCCCATAGGTTACATGACGGCAGACAACCTCCAAACCTCTCTTTATTCATTCCCGTTTCAGAAGAACCAAGTTTCATGAGTATTGAAATCAGTCACTTTTCAAGTCCCTTAAGCCCGGAACTTAAGTCCCGTCTGCCGCTAAGTTCCCATAGGTTACATGACGGCAGACAACCTCCAAACCTCTCTATATTCATTCCCGTTTCAGAAGAACCAAGTTTCATGAGTATTGAAATCAGTCACTTTTCAAGTCCCTTAAGCCCGGAACTTAAGTCCCGTCTGCCGCTAAGTTCCCATAGGTTACATGACGGCAGACAACCTCCAAACCTCTCTATATTCATTCCCGTTTCAGAAGAACCAAGTTTCATGAGTATTGAAATCAGTCACTTTTCAAGTCTCTTAAGCCCGGAACTTAAGTCCCGTCTGCCGCTAAGTTCCCATAGGTTACATGACGGCAGACAACCTCCAAACCTCTCTATATTCATTCCCGTTTCAGAAGAACCAAGTTTCATGAGTATTGAAATCAGTCACTTTTCAAGTCCCTTAAGCCCGGAACTTAAGTCCCGTCTGCCGCTAAGTTCCCATAGGTTACATGGTGGCAGACAACCTGTAAAGTACTCAACAGGCACTCCCGTTTGAGAATATTTAAGTCTCATGAGTATTGAAATCAGTCAGATTTCTTCAAATTGGTTGTACTTAACATGGCCGCCATTTTCTATTCCATTGGTTTTGACATGGCAGACAAACATTTATTTGCTCAGGGGGTTGGATATTTTGGTTTTATATATGTGACACAAGTAATGAAATCAGTCACGTTTTTGGCCCTGGGCTCCTGGACTATGAAGCGTGGCTTTCTCATTGAATTCGTCTCCAACCCTCCTTGATTTGAGGGGGTCGAAGCTTTTGTTCAATTCTATCAATTTCACGATCAATGGCTTGTATTTTATTTCTCTTGTATCGACCCTTGACGTTAAAAGTCATTCGCCACGTTGGGATGGCAGCAAAGCTACCCCACATCGTTCAACCTGGACGTAATTTGCTTCTTATCTGGGACTTCACAGAGAATCGTCTAGTTTGGTTCAGAAATTATTCATTCTTTTACTTCTTCTAAAAATGTTGCTTCCTCAGTATTCAAGGTACATCTAAAACTCTGTTTTCTTGACCAGCTGTCTATATTTAGAATCAATAACACGATTGAGAATTCTTCTGGATTCAATCTTCAACAACTTCTGGAATTTCCCTGCTGATTGGATTGTTGTGTGTTCTCGCCCTCAACCACTCACTAAACCGGAGCAAAATAAGACGCCCTTATCTATGTAGTTTATACAGGGTGTCAACCTTACGAATCCGACACAGACTAAGGAGTCTACCAAAGAAGCGGAAGGATTGTTTTCCCTTTTCAAGGTTGGAAAAGTCCATTCATCATGAATTAATGAACGAATTTTCAAAGACATCTTCAGTTAAACCTGTGGTTTACAATAAAAGGTGTTGCCAAGTCTTTTGGACACTACGTTATATGTTGTAATACTACCAATACATAGTGTTCATTCTTTCTAAGAGGTAACTACCAAGTCGATAATGAATGGTTGAGCTACAAGAGGTAAGTTAGGTTCTTATGAGGTACGGTTTAAGATAATAAATGTAGTTTTTGTGGGTCAGTTGTAGAGAAATAAGAGTAAAACATATAGCTTCAAATTAATTATATTAGAAAATATAATTTTGCTGTGAAGCTGAAAATTTCGAGTCCATTGTAATAGTGTAATTTTTTGTGAAAATCCGCTTAATCCTCTATATTTAAAGTGAATGGAAACTCCCATGAAAGAGGAAGGACCGACCAAGGAGCAAAATTCAATCCGTGCATAAATACCAAGCTACTGTGAAAACAAAAGATTCGATGCGATCATAAAATACAAAACGCTGCAAATTATTACACAAAGGTTTATTATTTTCTATATAAATCACTCGTCTGCAAAGAACTCGGCTTTGCCATTGTCACCATCTACCAACCATGGATACGACCTATCTACCACGTACCTACGCGATTGCATTTTGGTCAGCTAAAATTTGAAAGAGTCCAACCCTTAAGTTCTCGTAGGGAGCAAACGGTTTGTCCTTCAGAGCTCCGCGTGGTCTCTAAAAATTTTAAAATTCAGCACTATCTTAAATTGATGGAAAAACAATACCTTTATATCAAAATTTTTTGAGCTAGGGCGTTTTCAAAATTTTAACCCTTAATTTTCAGCCCTAGAAGTGACTGACATCAACCAAAAGCTTCGGAGCACAACTGGACCCCAAATGGAGCCCATATACCAAATTTCATGAAAATCGGTCCATGGTAACTAAGGAAATTACCGCGTACGGCGGACGGACGGCCAAATTTGTATTCGATTTTTGGATTCTACGTACCTTGAAACGTAAACCAACAAATTTTGAGTGGGGGTTATAATTTGTTTTTCTTGGTCAATTCCAAAGGTTTATTATTGAAAATAATAAACCAAAACCGATTTCTATGAGTGGAACCACGTTTTCCCGCTTTGTTGTTAAAAAAACAGCGATTTCAAAACTTTGATCAAGTTCAGTTCTCAAGTTGATCTTAATTCCAGTTGATCCATTTAAAAAAAATTTGCTCTGACATTAAAGGGATTGGAGATCTAACGCTCTTTCAATTGGTATCGTCAAACTTGATTTTCTAATCTAAATTAAGCAAAGTTATTGTCATTTTACTGACACAGAACCGAAAACAAGAAACAAATTGTATGGTGAAATAACTAGGAAACGATGAGTCTAAAAGATGGCTAAAACACTATTTTTCTCGTCTTGAGTCGTGGAATCTAACTCTTGTCTGTGTCAGTTACGTAAGTGGTTTGCAGTAGTAAGTCAGTTTCGTAAGGTCAACATTCTTTATAGGACTGTCGAGGGACTGATGGACGTAATGCTTGCAAATGTATTCAAATTCGTAGGTATAGATAGTTTCGTCCGGGAACCACTGATCCAAATGGTATGAAATTTATTGAGAATCTTCCTGGACAGCAATGAAACTCATAGAAGATTGTCTTCCGTCTAACCCGCAAATTTTCTGAAAATTCTATTGAAATCATACGATATTTGGTTTCTTTGGTTTGGCCCTGAGAAACAGAGAAGGAACCAAAATTCTTCAGACAGCTGTGGAAACGTAAAATGCTAGTAAAAACTTTGATTTTTTTTGTTTTTGACCTGCTGAACGGGTGCAAAGATGCCTCTATTTTCAACACCATGGAAACAAAATCGTCGTTTTTTTACGGGGTTTTCCTTTTCCCTTCATATCTCGAAATGAATCGATGAAACGAGATTCTTCTTTCAAGGTATCGGTATATATCGACTTCTATAGTTTCTCTATCTTAACGTCGTATCCAAGTTAAACGGACGGCCATTTATGAGATCCCATAGATGGGAAAGTGTGAAGCTTCGCATATGAAGCTCCTAAGGTGAGATATTGTCTGGAGTGAGAGTGACGGGTTCGTTTCAAAATGTTCCAAAACATTTTCCAAAGCTTAGGCAGGAAAGAAACGTCTTGAAATAACGAGTAACGAGAATTAAACCTGCATGATGTTGTATCAACTGTATAAACGTCTCCTTCCTCGAATTTGCATAGGAAAACGCCAACTACCTAATTGTTGTTCGACTAATTAGGATACATTGTAGAATTCAAAGGATCCCTCAAAGAACTGAAGAAATCAAATTTTAATTCTACCGACAGTGTCTCAGTCTTGAAACAAGAGAACCTGACGACTTCTTTCGAAAATACGAGTACCTACAATGGGCTTATTCTTGTCTTTCGTTCTTATTATAACTAGGTGCTCGTATTCTTGGTGGAGGACCATTCAAAGGGAAAGAGATCCGAGATATTACAAAACCGTTTGTCGAAAAGACCCTACGTAAATTATACAGAAAATTGAACTTATAAAAATGAAAGACTCGTTCCAAGTCTTTTCAGCGACGTCAATTCAAGAGTTTCAAATGGCAGAAAAGAGAAAATACGACGCAATAAAAAAGCTACCAGAATGGTTTTATGAACGTGGGGTGGGTATTTACTCAACCACTGAGAGAAATGAATGTGTTGAAGGATGAATTCATAAAGGAGTGGGTATCATACAATCATTCAGTCTAGAAAAATAATTATGAGTACCTAATTGAAAAAGAATTTATTTGAACACCACACACTCGCTGATTTGCAGAACAAATCAAAACTGTCTTTCTCCTTTAACCTTCATAAAGATAGAAATTCAATTTATAAAGTTCAATCAATACGTTTAGGGCATAATTCCACTACTGGCTCTTTGAAGACGTCCCTCAGTGAACTGGGCGTCCTTATGCGAATGAACTGAGATGGTGTGGGACTGTAATTTTTTATAATGACTCAAGGTCTCATTAGGAGATTTTCTCTTCGAACAACAAAACCTGTAATTACGAGGAAAAAAGTGAATAAATAAATGAAAACACTATCTAAACTTTTCATTAGAATAAAAACAAAAATAAATAAATAAGTAAATTTATGAATAACTACACCTAATGAAAACAAATTCAAGGTCTAGGATTCTGAGAAACGGGACTGAAGTACCTTTGAGGAGGAGGTTCAATCCCAGGAAGTCAGTAGGAAGTCATTCAAAAGGTTGCTTTTGAAGGAAACTGAGACACTCTTACCTGGTTCATTACGAACTGGATCAGGCAGGCCCTTGACAACTCACCATAATAATGCTCCTGTTTTTAGGACGTCCCACAGTAAGACTTGGGCGTCCTTATGCGATCGATCTGGGGTGAAGGAGGACAACACTCAACAGAAAAAAAACCACACAGTAATCCGTTTTAGACCATTCTGAATCCAAATCCGCGAAAAAACCATAGGTGAATGTCTGTGTGTGACAAAATCTTGTGTCGTCTGCACAGGCCTTAGTTCTCAACCGATTTTCGTGGTTCTTTTTTTGTTCGACGCGGAAAACTGTCTAGTTATGCACTACGTCGCCGGAATTTCGAATTTTGCTTTTTAAGGGGGGGGGGGGGGTTAATGCCACTACCTACCTACCAGGGCATTTTGTTGGTGGGTAAAAAATTAATAAATAGTGACAAAGGCAAAGCTGTGATCTTTGCAGAAGACTGACCTATACAGGAAAATAATAAACCTTGGTGAAATAATTTGCAGCGTTTTCATTTCATGGCTCATAGCTTTTGAACAGTGCATCTGAATGAAAAATTATCAGTTCACAAGTTAAAGATTATCAAATCCTGTGTCCAACTCCGACTCAAAATCTGCTACTCCGAGTGTAAATTGTCTCTATATCAATATGGTAGAACAAATTCTACGTTGGATGGGCTCCTATTGTTTATTAGCTCATTTCTAAGATGAGATGAAAACAAAAAACCAAAAGTAGTCATAGCGTTCAAGTTCCGCTGAACTATTATCCACGTTACCTATCACCTCTCTCGTGTACAACTTTTTTGTCGTTCTCATTCATGATCAAATTTCGCTCTCTCATAACTCAAAGTTCCCCAAGTTCATAAACCCTTTTAGTCACGATGAACCTCAGCAAGCCCTCCGGGTGCTAGATATTGGTTTGGCAGAAGGAGGCACTTCTGCGAACAACCTAGTTGGTTTCTAACTCGAAGAGGGCACCCGTATTTTTTCTTTTACGACCTCCTTCCCCCCTACTTCAATCTGCTTCCACCAAGATCTTCATTATTGGCTCCAGTCGTGGAACTAGAGATGAAAAATTGGATAAAGAAGTTATTAGAGAGTCGAGAAAAATCATAAAGAAAAATAGCTTCCAGTTTTTCAAAATCATACGCCACCATGATTTTCAACTTTGTTTCAGATATGAATTTACCCAATCTTATTTAGTACCTATGCATTCCACACATGAATAGGGTGTGCGCCTGGGTAGGAAATACTGTTTGTTGTTATTTTTAATCGAAAGTAGACTACATCCTGAGAGTTTTGGTACCAACCGCGACCTTCTACCGTGTGTAAATCTTTTCCTATGCATTTTTAAAGTTTCGACCGTTTATGATGTCACAATGGGCTGGGGGGTCCCATCCAGGCGAGAGGGGCGCGTGACGTCATAAACGGTCGAAACTTTGAAAAATCATAGAAACAGATCTACTCACGCTAGAAGGTCGGTGCCATAATTCTCAGGATGTAGTCTACTTTCGATTAAAAATCTTGAAAAACTTGCATACGAGTCTGCAACACACTGAAACATTTTCATTCCCCCCCCCCCCTCCCCTCCCGACTCATGAACTACATACCTCCCATAAACTACATAAACTACCTACTAATTCGACTCAGCTGATCTGGTAATATCAAACTGTAAAGTACCTACCTAACTGTAAAGTACCTACCTGTAAAGTACCTAACAACTTCACTTCTGATGGTCATATTCATCATTGTGGCGACTTGGGACAATTTTCGTTAGCAATTAATTTCGTGACGATTTTTTTTTTTATGTGCCATATGAAAGACATGAAATTGTCAAAATCTAGGCGCACCCCCCATTTAGCCAAATATTGAGTTTTAAAATCAGATCAGATCAATCTTCATTATTTCAAGTGTACGTTATTCAATTGCATGACTTCATATCGTTGACAATAGATTATACCTGTTAGAGATTATAACTGATTAGCTGAAAAGCCTTCTAAAAGCAGGCAATAATAAATCGTAGAAATGTGAAAAATGTCACCTGAGCTGTAATTTCCGTAGGTACGGCGTTTAATAATTATTGTTCTGAGGGAATTCCATTGTTCCAACCAAGCCCACTGAAGAAATAGAAAAACGCTTGCATACGAGTCTGCAACACATTGGTACATTTTATGTCAGTTCAAGGTCAAGGGTTTGGTCCTATCAAGCCGTCGAACGACGTTGGATGGGGGGATGGGGAGGGGCGGGGTAGTTGTTCTGATCACGGAGTTCCACCGGCGACGTGCATACTGTTAGGGTTTTATGTATTAGGATTACGATTATACCTTCATTATTAACCTGAAAAACAGTATCTCAGGGAATTCATATTGAATTTACAACTGCTAGTAATTATTGTGAAACAAGCTTCGAATTCTTATGTACCTACAAGTAAGCTCTAATAATAAAAAATTATTCTACACCAAAAAGGCTGAAAATCTGTTCAAATATTTCTTTGAAAACTCGCTCTTTCTCCCTTAAACTTTTCTCACATAAAAGTGTTTATTTCACTGTTTTCACCTAATATACTTATTTAGTAGGTATTCTATTATTTATAGTACTTTGCTCCGATTAAGAGCATTATTTATTACCCTCAGTTTATTTTCGTTATACTTGTTGACTTTCAGTTTTGTATCCTGCATAATTTTAAGAGCGGTTTGTGATTTCAAGCTCCGCCGGATGATTGTTTTACCCACAGAAGTATGAAAACATTGAAACGTAAACCAACAAAAATGTTGTGGGGGGGGGGGGGGGTGACTTTTTTTTCTTCGTCGATTTCAAAGGTTCATTATTGAAAATACAAACCAAAAGCGGTTCATTGCCGACTAAATCCACAATTAATATATTTTATCGTATTTAATTAAGACGAAATGTGATTCATCGCTGAGTTTATCTACTGACGGGGTGTCGGAATCATTATGTTCCGTTCGTTCTAATATATGAATCCGTTGGACCGTCCCAATTTTGAATTCATGGTTGGTGGAGATGGCTAAAGGGTGTAGCGAGTCGGAAACATAGGGTTTTCGGATATTATTCCAACGAGCGAAATGTTGGTATGACGGTTTTAGAGGTCTCGGAGAACCGTCAGATGGTACCAAGCGGTAAATCATAATATTGAAATTTATCGCTGAGATCACCGGGAGCGCTGGCCCCCACAGACGTCACCCCCACTCCGTCAATCCGCCAACTCTTATTTCAGTTGATTCAGCTGTAATGGTCATCCCCATCACTCCAGCCTCATCTCAGTTGTATTTGATGAAAATTGATTCATTTTAGATGCACCTCCTATTCTCAGACCAATGGTGACTTGTAAGATACCTAGGTAATGTCCCTTGCATAAAAATATAGTTCATTAAAATTACAATAAAATTATTCAATAGGTTTCTACCAGCTCCAACACTTAAATGAATTTTTCAAAAAACATCCATCCATCTACTTGTATTATATCTAATACATAAAATCCCAACAGTACGTGTACGTCGTCGATCGTCTTGGAAAACCCGGGTTTAATGCCAGGCCGTGTCATTAAAATTGTTTTCTAATTTAATAAATTATGTGTTATATATGACGGCGGATAAGGTTGATTGTCCTCAATTTCCCCTTCTTCAGGACCCGAATAATCACCCATGATGAGGAAGTCTCAGAATAATCGGAATTCTTTAATCAAACTATGGGCTATATTTTTAAACTGTTGTCAAAAATGAATTATTAAGAGGCTTTGTAATTGAATATTAGTATCGATTAGATAAATTCGGCTCATCAGACCCGGAACACTCCCCCCTCGATAAACATAGTACGAATGCAGTAGGTATACGACCAACGAAATAGCTAGTACCTTCTCAAGGCAGAACTCTCATAAAACTGTGCCACCAAGGGCCTCGACGAAGGGTTTAGGGGCTGCACCCCCACCCCGTGAAACCAAAATAATACTACCAGGGAGGTAGGTATTCTTTGAGGGGTTTTCTCGAGCGTCCATAGACGACACCTAATGTGTTTGCCTTCAGAGCTGAACTTAATCAAATCTTACAAATCAGTAATTAAATTATCAATCATATTGATATCATATTTGATGAAATATAACGAATGAACCAACGTAGGAATTGATATTGAATGTTGTGGGAATTCTCCGCCGACATATAATTATGTAACGGTATTAATGTTTTCTTCTCACATATCTACGATTTGTTTGTGCCTGCTTTTAGCAGGCTTTTCAGCTAGTTGTCAGTAAATCAAAAAACATCCATCCTCTCGTATTATTATATGTATGGGTATAAGTATGTTTTCCATAACAACGATGGTTGCTAGGGAGAAGTGTGATAACCGGATGAGAATCCTCTTACATGATTGGGCGGTGGAAGTGTCAGTTCGGCAAATTCTCAAACCGTCTGAATCCTAAAGAGATTGGTATTGGTTCATTGATATGTTTGCAATTTCAGTTTTGCAGGACTATGACCAGGGCTTGGTTTTTAGGACGTCCACAGTAAATGGCCTTATGCGGTTAATCTGAACTCTTAAAAATCTATTAGACCATTCTGAATCCAAGTCAGCGGAGAGAAAAAACTGTAGGTGTATGTCTGTGTGTGTGCGAAAAAATCTTGTGTACTCTGCCCAGGCGTTGGTTTCCAAGCGATTTGCGGGGTTCTTGTTTTGTTCGACGCGGAAATCTATTTAGTTGTGCTCTACGTCGCATAAATTTTGAAATCCTAAGAATTCAAATGTTGGGAAACTGACCTACATGATCTCGTAGGCAAAAACCAACGAGAACCTCAAGGCGCCAACCGTCTCCAACGGTGTCAGAAGGTTATTAATTTATTATTCATTTTATTTAAGGTTATTTGTTGAAGGTTATTTTTTATTTATTATTAAATAACCGATTAATAAATAGAAATTTTCTATTTTTAAACGCGATAAGCGAAGCTGGTTCTTTTCGCGATCTTTCAGAGGAGAGCTGAAGCTGAATATTGCTAAACCACCAAACTCTTCATTAAAAAAGAAGAATTTCTGGAATTTCGTGATAATCCTTAGTGAGTATTTGAAATCAAAAAATTTTTAGTTTTCGACGATTTTCTAATATTTTGCCTATGTTTTTCTTTCTTAGCCAGACTTTTGATTTGGAAGGCCTTAATTATTGATATTTCACCATTTTACCTAAGTTAGAGTGAAATACTTGTAGTGAAATCACAAGAAAACATACCTTATCGAAAGGCTTTATTCAGCGAGAAATTCGCAACAGAAATTCGGAACAGAGATAATGCCACGTAGGCGAGAAACATATGATATACAAACAGTTGTTACTAAGAATTTTCTATAACATTCTTCCCTCCCTCAGAATCGGACGAAGTCCTTCAAATGGGTCGGGGTACGTCTGGTGCGGGAACTGCGTCGGAGAGGCAGTGGTGAGGGAGACTCCGGAGGTTCAGGGGCAGAAGCCGAAGGTTCCTGAGTTTGAGCCGGAGAAGAGGGAGAGGCTGGAAGCTGATAAGGCGGAATGAGGGGAGACTCAGGAGCCGCAGGGGATGGCGACGTTGGGGGCAGCAAGTTCGGGGAGGCTTCGTCTTCAGTGAGCTCAGTGGGATCGCCAGGAGGCGCTAGATGGCGAGTGGAGACGGTGGTTTCTCGTCCATCTGGGAGGCGAACAAAAGCATACTCGGGGTTGCTTTCCAGGAGCGTCACTTCTTCTACAAGGGGCTCATATTTAGAATGGCGGTCAAATTTTCTGAGAAGGACCGGACCTGGGTTCAGCAGCCAAGATGGCGTGGCGAGGCCGTTCGCCGAGCGACGAGGGAAGCTGAACATCCGATCATGGGGGGTGGAGTTGGTAGCAGTGCACAGGAGGCTCCGGATGGCATGCAGCGATGTTGACAGCACTTCTTCCCACCTGTGGGCTGGGAGATTTTTCTCTAGGAGAGCGAGTTGCACCGTGCGCCAGATGATGCCATTAAATCGTTCCACCTGGCCATTTCCCCGAGGATTATAGGCGGAGGAGCGGCTCGTTGCGACACCAAAAGCAGTCAGCCAGTCCTTGAGCTCACGCGACATGAAGGCAGAGCCCCTATCCGAGTGAATGTATGCTGGGGCTCCAAAGAGGTTGAACAAATTTTGAAGGGCCGAGATGATGGAACTGGCAGAAGTGTCCTTACAGGGGATAGCGAATGGAAAACGTGAGTATTCATCCACTATAGTCAGCAGATACTTATTCTGTGAGTGGGAAGGGAGAGGCCCCTTGAAGTCAATGTTCAGACGCTCAAACGGTGCAGTGGCTTTGATGAGGGATCCATGGTGCTGGAAGAAGCGGGGTTTTATCTGAGCACAGATCCGGCATGCAGAGGTAACACGACGAACTTCCTCCAAAGAAAACGGCATATTCTTACAGCGGATCCAGTGATAGAAGCGAGAGACCCCAGGGTGGCAGAGAGCAGCATGGAGCGATGTCAGAGTAGAGTTTCCACTAGCTGAGACCAGGCAAACTCGGGAGAGAGCGTCGGCAGCGTGGTTTTGAGACCCCGGTCTGTAGATAATTTCGTATGAGAAACACGAAAGATCCAAACGCCAGCGAGTAATTTTCTCATTCTTGATCTTGCTTGTGTGATTGCGATCAAACATAAAGGCGACCGAGCGCTGATCGGTAATCAGGCGGAAATGGCGGCCAAGTAAATAGTGCTTCCAGTAGCGAACAGCTTCAACGATGGCATAAGCTTCTTTTTCAACTGAGGAGTGTCGTCTCTCTGCCTCGTTAAGCGTACGGGAGAAAAACGCAACAGGACGGTTTCTCTGAGTAAGAGTAGCGGCAATTGAGGAGTCAGAGGCATCAGTCTCCACGCAGAAGGGTTCGTTACTGTCAATTCTGGCCACAGCAGCTTCAGCAATATCCATTTTCAGTTTCTGGAAAGCATTGATTGCCTCTGGAGAGAGGGGGAATGAGCAGCGAGTGAGGGGCTGTATTTTTTCTCCAAAACGGGGGATAAACTTCGAATAGTGGGAGAACATCCCCATCACTCTCCGCAGTGAGGCAGTATCCGTGGGAACTGGAAAATCACGGAGTGGTCCTAGTCGGTTAGGGTCAGGACGAATGACTCCATCACTCAGGACATGGCCCAACAGAGTGATGCTTCTCTGGGAGAATGAGCTCTTTTCTTGATTTATAGTCAAGTTGTACTTTGCTGCGGCCTCCAGGAATTGTTTGAGGTTGGCGTCGTGTTCTTCCTGGGAGCGGCCTCCAATCGTCACATCGTCCAGGTAGGCAAATGTGTCTTTAAGTTTTTCTGTCCGGATGATTTCGTCAATGACTCGTTGAAAAGCAGCGACACCATTCGTGGTCCCAAACGGAATGCGAGTGAACTGATAGAGTTCTCCATTCGCCTCGAAGGCTGTGTAGGGCCGATCTTCTTCCGGGATTGGTACCTGGTGGTAGGCACTTCGAAGGTCGATGGTGCTAAAGACAGTGTAGCGTGAAACCAGGTTTATAATGGAGTCAATCCGCGGAATGGGGTACGCATCCAGGAGGGTAAAACGATTTATGGTACGTGAGTAGTCTATCACCATCCGACGTTTGTGGTGTGCTGTAGATGTCACAAGGACCTGAGCACGCCAAGGAGACACACTCCGTTCAATGATGCCCTCAGCCAGGAGCTTGCGAGCTTCAGCTGCAATGAATTGGGCATCGTCAGGGGAGTGCTGCCGGGACTTGACAGCAATTGGGCGGCAGTCAGGCGTAAGATTGGCAAAAAGCAAAGCAGGACGAACGTTGGCGGCAGTGAAGGCACAAACAAGTGGGGGACGTTCACCACCAAAGTTGAGGAGGACGGACGAGTGTAAATTGAGAATGTCCCGTCCAATAATGACTTCCGTGCAGAGGTCAGGTAGGACAGCCAGCTTCACGCGAGAGTAGTGATGACCATGAACTTCTAAGTCAAGGGAGCATATCCCAAGAAGTTTGGCCTGGTGTGAACTGGAGGCGAGACCCACTAGATCTTTGGAGGGATGGATCTTCAGTCGAAGATCCCTGGCAGATTTGGCATTGATAAGGCTGATATCGCTTCCTGAATCGAGGAGACCTTGGAGGCGGTACCCATTAGCCAGGATGACAGTCTTTACAGGAGACTTCTGAGCTTGGGGCTTGTGGGTGGAGATGGCTGCTGAGACGGAAGCGGTGGTAACTTTCTTTGTTGATTGGCAGACTTTCGCAAAATGACCAATTTTGCCACAGTGGTTGCACTCAGACATTTTCGCAGGGCACTGGGAGCGGGGGTGGCGTGGGGCGCCACAGAAGAAACATTTGAGAGGTTTGCGAATCGCATTTACTATGGGTTTCTCCTCCGGGGGAGGCGATTCAGCAGGAAATGTCGTGGTAAGGGCGTTGACTGAGGGTCCCACCCCTTCATAGTGAAGAGCCTGCACCTGAGCTATCTCCAGGGCTCGGGCTTGAGTGAGGGCTTCTGTGAGCTGAAGGGAGGCATTCTCCAGTAGTCGCTGACGGATTGAAGAGTTGGTGAGGCCTCGGATCAAGGCGTCTCGAACACAGTCATCACGGTTTCTTTCAGCTGTGACAGCCTTGAATTCGCAAGCTCGGGCGAGCAGGAGGAGAGCCTCGTGATAGCGGTCCACCGATTCGTCGGGCTGCTGTCGGCGAGACAGTAGCTGATGGCGCGCGAACACTTCATTAACCGGCTTGACAAAAGTGCTCCGGAGCACCGCGATCGCGTCGTTATAGGTAGCGCACTCACTAATATATTCGAAAACCCGGGGGGAAACGAAATTGACAAGGAGGCGAAACTTCTCTTCCTCAGTCGGGTCCAGAGTCCTGAGAAAGTTTGTTAGGCACTGGTGCCAGTGGTTCCAGGTGAGAGAAGCTGTAAGTGAGCCGGGCTCCAACTCCAGGACGGCAGGACGAAGGAAGCGATCCATCACGCGGGGATAAATTTCTCGCTGAATAAATTGTAGTGAAATCACAAGAAAACATACCTTATCGAAAGGCTTTATTCAGCGAGAAATTCGCAACAGAAATTCGGAACAGAGATAATGCCACGTAGGCGAGAAACATATGATATACAAACAGTTGTTACTAAGAATTTTCTATAACAATACTCAAAATCGGTACCTACTTTTTCTCTTTCTAAAACAGTGATTCTGTGTTGTGTATCGTCCCAAAAAGAGTTTACTCCTACGAGCTTTTACCGTCAAATGTACAATACTCTGCAACTTATTGTACATCTAAATGGAATAAACCAACTGTTTAGTATGTTTGGTTTGCAGGTTTTCCCCGAGATCACTACTCCACAGAGGTTAGGAATTCTCTGCCATTAGGTTTCAGTTAGCTGAAGAAAAACTGCGAAAATTCCGTCATGAAACCTTTCGGCGTGAAATGGAGGATAACCTAATAAATTCAGGAAGATGGAGAATTGAGTAGGGTTAGAGGAGACGTAGATTAATTGGTTAGCCGATAATTAAGAACCAGGGAGAGCTGTGTGCAGTCTGAGAAGGCATTATTCGCAACCTCTCAGGAAGGTGGGTCAAGAGGATGGACGTCACTCTACAGGAGAATTTTTTATGGGACGGTCCCAAGAGGGGGTAAAGGAGGTTTTTTCCTCATCGCCTTGGAGTGGTTTGCTTCCTGTTAAGAAATGGATGAGTAATTGATCGCGAATTCTCTAGACGTAGAGGTTCAGGAGAGAAAATGCCCTCCCTGATACTAACGAATTTGAAAAATGAAATGAACAACTTCCATGAAAAAATCTACCTAAATAATATTTAATATTGATTCTCATATTCAATATTGCGCAGAGGTCACTAAATGATCCTATTCACATGGTACAAGAGAAAACTTATGATGATTGAAAACATCAATTTTAACAAGAACAAATAATTTGGTTCAAAATAACTTTTATAAATAAAGTAGAAATAATTTGGTTCAAAATAACATATAACATTTGTTATATCGTAGGTAGCTTGAATACATTATGTAACATGCAACATCTGTTGTATCGGAGGTAGCTTGCCATACATGCCATGCTTGTATCAATTTATACATACCAATATGATTCATGTTAAGAGGTGTTTACTCCGGTGAGATCACCTTTTGGAGCTGAAAAGATTTTCTGTTTAAAAATTCTCAAATTTTTTGGCTTCAGATTTATATCTATAAACTGATGTTTTAAATTAGTTTTCCTCATTTACGTGCAATAGATCTAAAACTTCATTTTCCTATGATGACCTCTTTATCTACCTTGTTTGTAATTGACGTTGATGTGATGTTCACGTATCCTTCACACATCCTACACATCCTTCGAGCCCAGATGAAGGTGATAATCTACTGAAAGCTCGGCAAAGGAGAAATTTTATTTCTGGATCCCATTCCCAATCAATTTGACAGAGAATTGCCATCTTTCTTTGTATTTTTAAGTATTAAAAATCCCATTACCTACTGCAGAAAAACGGGGGTTTAATCTGCGAAGCTTTCTTCAAAATTATGAACCTCGTGTCGCTTGTCGAGAGAGAATGCCTCGTAAATTTGATTCCTAACCTTCAAAGACTCCCAAAAGCGCTTAGAAACCATTATAGCTAACCGCTCTTCTAAGAGCGGCCCGTTATTTGATTAAATTTTCGAAAAATCCCCAGTTTCTTCCCCTTCTCGACCAAGATAACTCCTTGTAATTCCTCCCTTTTTTCCGTAATTGTAGTGGGGGGGGGGGGGGGGAGTACCCTCAGCTCGAAAACCGTTTCAACGGGGAGAAAATGCCTTTTCCGAGAGTGATTAAATCAACCCTCGAAGATGGGAAAATTTGAGGATTAAGGGGAGGTAGTAATGGGGTTTAGGAAATGATAATTTTGATAGCCCTCTTGCGATGAGCATTTGGTGACTAGGGCAGAAATAAGCTCCCCAAGTAAGTAATTGAATTCAAAGTAAGAACCGAGAGTGGCGCTGTTTAAATAGGTAATAAATGATCATTATGAAGATAACGCATACATTTCGCTACAATTATTTTCCTTTGAACATCAATTTTCAGGATTTAGTCTTCCGATTTGCTCAAATTTGAGGGGTAGTTAGAAATTATACTCAAGATGATGACTGGATCTCGAATAGACGTTTATGTAGAGGTACTGTTGACGAAGTAAGACAACAACTCCTTTTTGCACCAAAAATACCGTTTGCTCATGCGTAACAGTAAAAAAAATCGATTTTTCGGTGTTAGAAGTTCCTGAAAGCTTAAAAATGTCATACCAATCCGACGAAGTAGAACAAGTTTTCAATTGTATTTATGTTTCTAAATTAAAGAAACCAGCAGTTTGATCGTGAAGTTCATGATTCATGACATAGCATCACGATAAATTCAATAAATTATTTTTGAACCGATAGATTTTATAATCCGTCACGCTCACCCAACTTTGCAGACTACGAATATTTGCCAACTACTGCGTGAATTTCCAACGTTATACCGTCAAAATATTAAGTTGTGACGGGATGTGGGAATAATTTCACTTACATCAGGTGTGTCGAGGATGTGAGGATTTCACAGAATCCGTGATGTAACAAACTATTCTCCGTGCTTGAAACAAACTCTGAACCTAGTCACGTTTGACCGCATCGGGAACTTGAGTTCAAAGTGAGCAACGGGGGTCACTGATTCGCCAATGAAAACTTGCCCCGTTTGACGGCGCAGGTCGAGTGAAATGTACCACTTAGTTCAGGTCTGCTAGAAATCCCTATCGAGCTTCAACGTGTGTTGGTAATGTTAAAGCCCACCTGGTATCCACTCGAGTCAAGCCGAGCTTGAAAGAGGCATAAGTCATATGAAGTGATTCACTGCCGTCCCAACTCAACGGAAGTGGGTATGCGTAGGCAGATAAGCAAAATCCTATATCTCAGGGCGTCTCCCGAGAAATTTGCGTTCTGCCGTAAACATATCTCCGTATCAAACCTGAAGACTCAGCTGAATTTCCTGATGCTGATTAAAGTGATTTAGTGTTAATCATCACTGATGAATGGAAAGACATTTTGGGGCGATCCTGAATATACATACCTCCTATTATTAAGGTTAGGAAAGTAATTTCCACCGAGATGGAGCGATTTTGCAAAGATACTACTCCACAACACGGGCCAAGCCTAACGTCGGGTAGGAAATCTAAGCAAATCACATCCCTTCATGCATTTATTGTATTGTAGTAGTGTACAAAAGGGCGCCAAATAAAATATCTATCTATCTACTATGGTTCGTCAGGGACTGCTAGGGTTTCAGACTGCAGAATTTATAGTGGGCATCAAGGCTGAACGAATACGTGGGAAGTAATTGATTTTACAGCTCCATGTTCTCGAATCCCTGTCTACAATATTATTCCCCATTACTCCAGACCGACTGGGAACTCATCGCATTATAAGGCACATGGGGCTCATGGGATGCTGCACGTTCGTGAGAATGCCTGTAATTGATGCATAAGCGTTATCTCTTTGACTGCTCACAGTGCGCTTGTTGAACTTGTATTATAGAACAATCTTTGTGTATCATTGGTACATAAGGATTTGATGGATGGCGAACTGTTCACCAGTGAAACTATAATAGAACCCTGAGTTCATTACTAGGTTCTAATGGAAACAGTAAGACCTGAAAGACTGCTTGTAAATTTCAATGCATTTGAATGAGTAGGAGCCTTGTTTGTAACTGATGGTTAGGGTACCTAACCGCCGAAATCGATTTAACTTTGAACTCATTACTATCGTGTAAAATAGACTATGTTCTTCTTACCTCGATTTTTATTTTTTATTAGTAGGAGCCTCGTCGATTGGAGGAAAACAAGAATTTTCTAGTCTCGGAACTATACGAAATACATTTTTGACCTTTTGAAAACAAACAGAAGTTGGTCTTTTACCTACTTCAAGGGCGGAGGAGGTTCTCTTTTCGGTGTGTCATGGGACGATTTTTTTTTTTGTTTTTTGTTTTTGCTTCCGAGTCTACCAAGGTAGTGGAAGCTTTGTTTTCACTTTTCAAGGATGAAAAAAAAGTTCTCCAAAATCAAAATTTTCACTCGCGTTTTGCGTTTTAGACCTTTCTGAACAATTTTGGTTCCGTGTCTGTCTGTCTGTGTGTCTGTGATGAAATCCTTGTAACGGGCATAACTTTAACAAGTTATTGTCCGATTTCTATAAAATTTTCAGGGTTTGTGCGAGTTGGTGTGTAGACGGTCCCCTACGAAAATCATCATCCCCGGACTGATAGAAGCGACTGCGCATGCGCAAACGTGAATTCCTTGTAGCGGCCATAACTTCCACATTTTCTACCCGATTTCGATGAGATTTTCAGGGATTACGCGGATTCGGTTGTAGATGGTCCCCAATGAAAATCAAGGCCTTAAAATTTACAGTAGCCTCTGCGCATTCGCAAACGTAAAATCCTTGTAACAGCCGTGCATTTGTCGCCCTCACAATTCTTTACCCCTGTAATTGAAGAGCTCGGCCGAAAAGGGGTACATGTTCCTTTTTTGAATTTTACAGGAGAGCCAAAAAACGAATCCCAATCATGCGGTCACGAATTCACAAGCTAAATCGAACATGTACCCCTGTTCCATCAGATTTCCCACAAGCTAATAATATATTAATACGTACCGTATAATAATATAAGAAAGTTATCTATTTGTGGCGCAGTTACACATTATAGCATTTACAAATGTATTTCAACCCTTTACAAAATAATTAAACCCTTTACAAAATTATTTCAACCTTTTACAAATAAAGGGGAAAAGGGTTTAAATAATTTTGTAAAGGGTTTGAATAAATTTCTAAAAGGTTGAAATAATTTTGTGCAGGGTTGAAATAAATTTATAAATACTACCTATACATCTTCATATTTTCTATCTGAAGGACGTTCCCTGAAATTCATACTTTTCCAAACAGTAAGTTTTCATTTTTCATAAGTATAAGAAATAAGAATAACAGATTTTAAAATAAAAAACCATTGTATTTTTACTGTTTTTTGGTAAAATATTTTTTATATAAAATTATATTAATGGTCGTCAATACCACTCCGTCCATTTTAATAAAAATTTTATAAAAATTCTAATGAAAATAGACTTTGAAGAACGAAAAACACTTTGATAGCTTTGAACACAAAACACTTTGAACACCAAACGTTTGATAGAAAGAAAAACACTTTGATAGACTTCGAACACAAAACGTTTGATAGCTTTGAAAGCTTGATAGCGAGAAGAAAACAGGCGGTCGTCGGGTAACTCATCGGGTGATCGTCCTAGCAACGGGAACATGTATCCCTATTCGTCTATTGGAGGCGTTACATTTTCACTTGCTCTCATCGCAAAAAAACAACCATGAAGTTAAAAATATCGATATTTTATTCTATAATCGTGTAGAGGAAACCTCAAGCTTCAATTTGACGCAAAAAAAAAATTTTCGTAAAAAGTGACATGTACCCCTTTTCGGACGAGCTCTTCAATTTCACATGTGTGACGTGAGAACATCGTATCCTCACCAGGCCTGAATAGCTCAGAGGTAGTGCACCAGACTCCCATCGATGAGTCCCGGGTTCGATTCCCAGCCAAGCTAAGTTATTTTTTGATCCAATCACGTCGTTAACCTTTGACACTGCTCAAACCCCCAGGTTCTTACTACTCACTTACATTTTTCATCCAAATTTGATGAAATTTTCTAGGATTGTCCAGATTAGCGTGTAGATGGTCCCCTATGAGGGTAGTGAAAGGTACTTAGAGATTTGTGTTTTGAGATTAACTACTATGCATCGGATCATCTATATAATCGGGTCATGGATACGAGGAAGCTATGTGCCACACCCACATGGAGGACGTTATTTTTTGTAGGTATGTCCGAATACCTTGCATTTATTTATTCTGGTACCAATCTGCCTGATTCATTTTGAACCATTTGTGTATATTCAAATTAAAGGTCTGATTGTAAGCTTCAAAATGAGATGCTATATGAGGGGTATCCGATGACTAAAAGGTGCTAAAGGGGGAGAAAAGGAGAAATTATACTGGGTTATTCGCTCAGAACCTGATTCGCTGAGAGATTAAGTACATTTAGCTGTGGATGGTATTCTACCAAGTGGGTGTAGCTCATAGCTTCCTCGTCATCCATAATATAGTTGGGCGACGGGGAATGGTATAGGAGATCGTCAGAACTACATAGTGCCGTACCAAATATGAGGGACATAGACAATTAGGTGATGAGAGGGTATTTCACCGAGTGGGTGTAGCACATAGCTTCCTCGTCTTCCTTAATATAGTTGGGTAGGTATAGGTATAGGAAATATAGGTATAGGAGATCGTCAGAACTGCATAGTGCCCTACCAAATATGAGGGATATACTACAGTTAGGTGTAGATGGTATTCTATCAAGTGGGTGTAGCAGCTTCCTCGTCAATCATATCATGGTTGAGTCATTAAATTGTGTTGTCAGAACTACCAAGTACCTACCAAATATGAGGAATGTCGAACAGATAGGGGATAAGAGAAGGGAATTGCTTAGTAGGAAATTGACCCAAATTTTGTGAACATGGTTTTCATTGAAAAGCACCGAATTCCAATGATCTTATCTGCCGATTTCGCACACATTTTGAGGGTAGTTGGAGGGTGGACTATTCCTTCTCACTCCTCCAATTTCTGCTTCTTTCAATGCAGGGGACACAGCTGACGAAGGCGAATAACTGAAAGAAAAAAATAATATAATAAAAAGCTTAACCAGAAGGTTCGCCCGATAGAGAGGAAGAGTGCAAAACCAGGATTCTATTTCCTCTCATAAATCGTTTTTCTACCCCAACTCTTCTCTGCCGTCCTTCACCTTTAAGCTGATGAAATGAAGTCCAACTTGAGTCCTTTTTTCCTGAGTCCAAGAAGATGAAGACGGAATTTTCCGAAGGGGATTTCATTTGTCCTCGTTGAAATTCTATCAATTCCGCCAAGTTATGATACTTGGGTTGATGTAAAAATCTGAGGATAGTGGGAGAAAATTAGTTCGCAGTATTTCGAGTTCAGCTGATTTAGAATGGATGGGTAACCAAATGACAAACCTAATTCGAGCAAGAATGACACGAAGAGAAACTTTTTTTTTTTTGTTTACAGCATTTAATGCGTATTCACCCTGTGTAATCTAACGTTTGAAGCCACCTGTACGCAATGGATCGTGCGTACCTGGCAAAAGGTATCTGGAAGCCTAATTATGGGCTGCTAATAGCTATATCTTGACAACTACGAGATCAATAGGCTATCAATAGTCTAGGCAAGTAGGTTATCTAAGTAAGGCATTCAACATGTTTATACCTTATAAAGGTACTTGAATCCGTGATGAAATTTGAACTCGGATTTTTCAACTTCCTCAAAGTACCTAACTAGAGAATGTTTTTGACGACAAGCTGGGTCTCTTGTTTATAGGTACTACCTTTTTTTCTTCAAGTAGTTGAATATTTTTTCATATTTTGACCACGAAAATTATCCACGAGAGCAAATAATCAGGAAATATTGAAAAGAGAACGAAGCGATCTGGATAAATTGTCGGTTGAAAACGCCGCCGGAATAGAGATACATTGTTAGAGGCCCTGTGACAATGATTGATTGGCAGTTGTAGGGGGAAAAAGAAGTTTTTCTGTTCTCTATCAGAGGAAAGACGGCTTCACCGAGTGCCACACCATTATTAAGAGAGTAACCGAGCTTGGAATATCCATTTGGACTTTTCGATTAGCTAGATGCATGTCGCATACCGCGTACAACATCGCAATTTTATCTTATTTTGTCGCAAAACTTCTGCCAAATGGGTGTTGTACATTGCTTTCTCGTATCCATAACCCGATTGCCAAGATGATCCGAAGCATAGTAGCCGCGTGGTGCCTCATAACGAAAATTGGTACTGAAGTTGATGGGAAGCGCAAGTAAGTATCATGAATCCCAATTCGAAGAAATCTCATTCGTGCCCAGTCGATGATTTGGCTTTCTTTTTCCTCTCTTTCGTTCAATTGAAGGTAAAAACAAGCTTTCGAAGTGGACTTGAGTAAACCAACTAGTTTCACCGTTCACTCGCTAGAATGCATTATTAAACTCTCGGAACTTGGCTGAATTCACGACTGCATTTTTGCTTGAATTTTTCAACCATTAAAACATCAGTATAATATTCTTATGTTTTGGTGCCTAAAAACATAAAACTATCATGCTTGCCATATAAAAATTGGCATTTGTAAGTGAATTTAAAATTTTCGGAACAGATTCATATCAAGTATTTTTCTTGTCGTTCCATTCTTGCAGGGAGGAAAGTATTCATCCAATCAAGCAAAGCGAATACTCGTTCATTAAACGCAAGAGTTGCCACAGACTTTTGAACTTGAAGAGATAGTTTCATCTTAGTAGTTGATTTCAGTTCTCCTAACTTCACTTAATGGTTAGTCAATAAGGAAAACTTATTAGCTTTCCGAATATACTATTAATTATGTGATAAAAGTGTTATCTTCAATAAACATACCATAACATATTATAATTAGGTTGTTTGGAACGAACTTATTAACTTTGCGGTAGTTACCTTTGAATAATAAACACAAACTTGAATGTTTTGTGTATTTATTACTGCCTGCTCCCTCATTGATTACTAGCGAAACTTGATTGTTGAGGAGAAGAGCAAATGATGAGTCATGGCTGCAGTAAAGTTTGTATCTACTGAATTAGAGGTTCTCGTAGAAACGACGGAAATTTATAGAGCCATAAATCTTTTGGGTGAATGCACGGTAGCTTATAAGGAGGGTAGGTGTTTCTACGGTCGTTAGAGAACAAAAAAGAGACAAACGGGAAACGGCTCTGGCTAACCTCAACAGTGCAGAACCAGCAGCTTATAAACATTAGGGTGTCTATTGGTCGAAATCTGCATCCCAAATCATAGCTCGAAACCAAGATTAACATGCGATCAGGAAAAATACGTTATGTCTCGTTATGTTGAGGGACATGATGTATCCTGCCTTTTTACGCCACTTCCTGCGGGAGGTCAGATGTCCAGTTTTCATGTGTTGTTTCTGTCCTGTCAAAACTTAATTCGCTGCCGGACGCATCTGATCAGGATTACTTGGTTTTTGATTGAAAGCTCTTGGAAGAAAGTAAAATCCCTTGCATGAGGTTGCGAGCGAAAGGTATAAACATTTTCAAAAAACGCTTCAAATAATTACACAAAGGTTTAAAATCGTTGACCGAGTTCAAAGGGCCGAAGGAGTTTCTCTTTTCGGTGTGTCGTGGGACAACGATTTTATCTAATTTAATTTTTTTCTGATAGAACACACCAGCGAAGAACACAACTTTGCCATTGACACTACCTACCAACCAAATTTCGCTTCACATTAAGTTTAATTACTAAATAAAAAATAAGATATACTAAATAAATTACATCAAGTGAAAAAGTTTTATCGCTTACTAATTGGTTTAAATTGACCTAATTGCTTTTCCAATGGGACGTCCCCTGGATGGCATGCATTACTTAACAATATGTTTTCCTTAGTTACCATGGACCGAGTTTGATGAAATTTGGTATATGGGCTCCAATCTAGAGTCTAGTTGTGCGCGAAGCTTTTGGTTGACGTCAGTCACTTCAAAGGGTAGATTGACATTTTCAAAACCCCCTAAGCTATAAAACTTTCGATATTAAGGTATTGTTTTTTCATCAATTTAAAATACTATTGAATTTTTAGAATCGAATGAGACCACTCAGAGCTCTGTAGGACCAAAACCGTTGCCTCTCCATGAGAATTGGGTTGGACTTGAATAACGATAAATCAAAACGATTGTGAATCGCAAAAGAAGCCTAATCAATCTCCTTTCAAATTTCAGCTCACCAAAATGCGATCGTTGTTAGTTTTTGGTTTATTATTTTCAATATTTTGAGTCGTCCTCAGTTTTTGCTTCCTTAGCAACCAGTAATCACTGGTTCATTTGAATGCCTAATCAAATGAATTGACTTGAGAAAGAGAGATTATTGTTGTTGTTGGTTAGCTTATTTGTGATGATCTGTCCCCAAATATCCATTAAATTTGAGATAAATAAGGCGAAAATTACACTAACCATGTTCATGAAAATAAGTCTGAGCGGTGATTTATAGCACAAAATAATTGTAGTAGGTACCTAGTAAATATGTTTGGAGTGAAATCTCATGTTACACATTGATGTGAAGCACAAAAATGAACCACTATCAGACAGTAGATTCTACTTCGTAAAATAATACTGAGAGCTTTTACATATTTTCATAGGTAGAAGTACTATCTGTATGCGCTTTCCGAAGAGATTTTCCATCTCCATTATTCCAGTCACGTTTTGAATCAGTTGGAAGTATGTTATAATATAATTTTCCTCCGTCTAATGGTTCCCGAAAAGCGTTAGATATTATTTCTACCTCCGTTCAAGGTCTGAGCTCCAGTTTTCCGCACTGATATCTCGGCCATTTCCTCTCAATAGTGTGCTCTGTTTTGTCCGAGAGGGAAGCGTAGCCTTTTACCATTACCGATCCTAGATTTTTGCATTGTGATAATGCGACAGAAATAGCTGAGAAAATCCAGGTTTTCCATCCAACGTTGGAAACGAATTCTTGGACTACCTCACCTATTTGTAGTAATTTTCAAGTAATTTCAAATTTTGTAGTATTTGTAAGAAATTTTGGTCGTCAAACCTGTTTTTCATCACTTAAAAATGGAGCAAGATTATCTACCTAGGAGCAGGTTTTACAATATAACTAAAGATATTGAAAAGATTCGTTAAGTTAGGTGGGGAGCAAATCTTTCTCATAAAGTTCGAAAATTATTGCGTCAACTGCGAACTAACCTACCTCAATTTTGTGATATGAAACTGGAAATTCTCGTTCAACTTCTACTCATTCCCTAATTCTAGAAAACTTGGCTGATTTTTGTCAATTTTTTTATCTCTCAGGAAATTCCTCTAATTTTCTTTGGAATTCATTAGTAACTATCCTAGAATTCTAAATACCTTCAAAATGTTCAAATTTCGTACGATTAGGGAAAAATCCTAGTTTAAATAAATTCAAGTTTTTGACATTTCATGTCTTTACTTTGGCACATAAGTAAACGACAAAACACGAAAAGCGTCACAAAATTGACCACAAAATCAGTCACGAAAAAGCGTTACAGTTAGTTTTGACATTTTATGTCTTTACTTTAGTACATAAACGAAACTCTTGCACGGAAAAAACCCATGCATAGACATGTCTTTTGGCAATTATTTATTTACAATATAAAAACATATTGTTTAGTAATGCATGCATTCCAGGGGACGTCCCATTGGATAAGTATTGGATCAGTTTAACCAGTTGTTAAGCGATAAGACTGTATAGTGACACCCCCCCACCATTATAAACCATAACACTTCTAGCGGCATGGGAGCCTCGAATCTGAAGAGCATTTTAAAATCCATGATCTACGACACCCAACATGCGAATTCGAGTTCACCCCCCCCCCCCCCCCACCACCACCACCAATGGTGCCAGTCTGGCACCAAAGCGGAAATACGTCGTAACATTGAACTTTCATCTATTAGGTTTAGTAGGCAGTCCGTCGAATGTCACATCCGTATTCAAGGTGAAACACCAAAAAACCCAAGAAATATGAGGTTTATGGTGCCCTGGCACCATGGTGGCACCACTTTTAGTTCCATGGTGGTACAGAAAGTAATTCATGCAAATCCTAAGGTATAATGAGAATTTTTCCTCAATTTCAAAGCTTGGATACAATTAGTAAGCAGTTAAGGAACCGAAATATTGAAAAATTGGGTATTTTGTGAATATTATCCCCCACCCATCCCCTCCTCTTGCGAATTTTGGTACTCTGGAAGTTATTTTAGTCAAACAAAAAAAAAACACACAAATCGGTTGGAAATTGAGGCCTGGGCAGAGTTTATAAGATTATGCCCGCAAACGCACGTTTTTTAAGCATTGACCCCCCCTTTTCCCCCCTTAAAAGGCGAAATTCCGGCACCGTAGTGCACAACTAGATAGTTTTCCGCGTCGAAGAAAAAACGAACCACGAAAATCGGTTGAGAACTAAGGCCTGGGCAGACGACACAAGATTATGCCCAAAAACGCACGTTTTTTGAGCATCAACCCCCTTTCCCCCCCTTAAAAGGCAAAATTCGAAATTCCGGCGACGTAGTGCACAACTAGATAATTTTCCGCGTCGAACAAAAAAAAACCAGGAAAATCGGTTGAGTACTAAGGCCTGTGCAGACGACACAAGATTTTGTTACACACACACACATACACACACACAGACATACACCTATGGTTTTTTTTTCGCGGATTTGGATTCAGAATGGTCTAAAACGGATTACTGTGTGGTTATTTTTATTCTGTTGAGTGTTGTCCAACTTCACCCCAGATCGATCGCATAAGGACGCCCAAGTCTTACTGTGGGACGTCCTAAAAATTATTCGAAACTTAACTTGTAGGTAAGATAAGAAACGGTAGGTGATTTAGTATGAAGTGAAATCACTTAAATTTAAAAAAATCGATTTGTTTTGTTGTTGTTTCGTTAATTGCTAAGAAAAAGTTACCTACTTCCTCATTTTTTTCTGGACTAGAATTAGTAGCGTAATGAAATGCCTAGTTTACTTAATGCCTAGTAAACAACTTAGATACCTATTAAATTTCTGATCGCGATCACGCTTATTTTGTCATGACCCTCAGCCAAAAGACATATTTATCTATGTCAAAAACGTCACGAAAAGCGTCACAAAATCGGTCTCGCAAAAATTTTACAGTTAGTTTTTTAATGATTTCCACTTAGAACCGTTACCACGGAACTTCATCTTCATCATTCTTGTTAGTAGAAAAATCTTCACCATTCGTTTGAAAGAATATGCATAAATGATATGCTGCCAAAACCGCTGTAATTAAGGAAGAAACTGAAGATAAACGGTTTATGCTACCTCTCAGGAACTTCGTCAATACGTTTGAAGTTATAGGTAGTATGTATTTTCATTTCTTATATCAATATCAAACTGAAAAAAAAATCCATAACTTGATCCTTGACTAGAGAGCAGGATGTTCATGAATGCTCTGAGAACCTTAATCGACTCGTTGAACGATGCTGAATGAAGTCAGTGTCAGTTTTAGGTGAATTCACGACAAAAATATTGACAGAAACAATTTTTCTATCAATCATTATACAGCGTATCTTCAAAAATGCAGTTCACAAATACTGATTTATCATCAAACCTTGTTTATAAAAACTCGTAAGTTTGAACCTGCTGATAGCATAAATCTTCGTAAGTTTCATTGCTCATGAGGAGTTTAAAAAAAACTGAGGTTTTGGGAACGAATTCTCAACTCTACAACTTCAGAAGTATGATGTGTAAGATCTATGTAAGCAATTAAGTGCAGAAATAACAACAGAGAACTTTTAAGCCGGGACTTACGAGGTCTTACAACCCAATTGGAAGGTTTTGGACTTACAGGCTTTTACAATCGACCACAGAGACGTTATTTCTTAAGGAATCGATACCAAACTTCGTACAAAGGAGCGGGGTGGGGTGGTTACTTCAATAAGAAACCACCAAAACCTTAATTTCCGAAAAAATCGGACTTACGAGGTTTTGCAGGTATACGGTCGATAAATTATTTGCACGCTAAATAGATAATCTAAACCCTAATGATCTCATGTATGAAATTGTTCGAAACTTACTTTTTATTATCGTTTCATACTTTGTTGTTCAAATAAAGGTGGAGTGTCTTCCGAAGAAATCCAACTTCATGCTCCAAGCGATACAGTATGGTATCGTGAGCCAATGTCCGAACTGATTATCTGTGTCTGTTATATTATAGTGGATCCAAAGTTTCTGAGTGGAAGAATGTACTAGACAGTATTAGTTTAAGGGAGACATACAATGAATTACGGAGCTGAATTTCTCATATCAAAGCCGTTACGGCACTCCAGGGAATGAGGAAAAATAATTGTAGGGATTTAGCCCTTCATGGTTTAATTTCTAACTGGCTATCTTTTTTTCACATTCCTCTGCGATTGCCTCTTTTTTAGGAATGTAATTTAATTTTATCTTTTTTTTTTAGTTCCCAGAAGCCCTTTGGGGGGTTTTAAGCTATTTTGTTACTCGATTTCAAATAGTAATTTCAAGTTCCTCACTTCGTTGACCATTTTGTTGTCTCTTTGAAGAATATTCAAGTATAAACATCGAAAGGCTCTCTTCCGTCGTTGAAACATCTACGGTTCATTATTGAATTGTTGTTTCCAGCAAAGATATTTCGATACCTCAACAAATCCGGCTTTGCAATCGCGTATGAGGTCGTTTATGAGGCACGAATCATTTATGAGGGTTACTACTGCTGAAGAAACAGTACGAATAACGTTTCTTCCTCTTGTTTCATAACAATCTGACTCAACAATATTCGGTCAAATATTTGGGAACAATTTGAGTAAATAACGAGATTGACCTGTAACAATATGATATCACTCAAACTGCTTCGCTGCTTGATCAGAAGAATAATATTCTTATACTCCCTCAAATTATGCTGTCACTAATTTTCAACTAATTATGAAGATGAATTCTGTTGTGAATCGTTTTGCCCGAATATTCCATCAAAAAATATCTATCAAATCAAGAAACGTTACGTTGAGTGAGAAGCCATTTCAAGAAACGGACAATCAAGGGTTTTGACAAGAGTATAAAAACCTCTCTCAAGAGGTTTATTTCCTCGAGAAGAGCAATTTCCATAATTCAAGATTATTCCTTCCATCCACAATCTCCCCGTAATCTTTCTATTTCGAATCCTTATCCTCCTAATTAAATTTTTTATGGGATCCGACTCGGTTTTCTTCGTTTTGAGATATAATTTCCCCTAAGGTAGGTCTCCTTCACGCTCTCTCAATTTCATATGTGATTGGTGGAAAGTTTTTGGGCGATTAAAATTGATGACTCGTTTTGATGAAAGTACTTGAATATCTTTGTAAATATTGAACAGAGCTACTATGGTTCTTCCTTTACCTCTCAAGGCTGCCTTTCACTGTGGAGAACTTCTGGATCGACCAATAAACGAGATAAATCCATTATTTTTGGCTTTTTAGTATGCAACTAAAAGATTCTTGTAGAATCATTAATTGTATATCAGGTCATAATATATAATAGTATTATTATTTGGTTGATGTCAGTCACTTCTATGGGGTGAAAAATGAGGGTTGAAATTTTCAAAAGTGCCCTAGCTCGAAAACTCTCATAATAAAGGTATAGTGTTGCACCAATTTGAAATAGTATTGAATTTTTAGATACCACCCGGAGCCTTGTATGACAAACCGTTCGCTCCCGATGAGAACTTAAGGGTTGATCTTACGATAAATCAGGAACACGAGTGTGAATCTCAAAAAGAGGCTCTGTTGAAATTTTATCTGACCAAAATGCGATCGCTGCTCGCTTCTTCGATTTGTACTCAGTTTTTCGTCCTCACCAACCAGCCATCAAATTTCCATATGAAGAAACTACAATCTCCTGTTTCTTCTAATTGAGTGAAGCGTTTATTTCTTCCAAATAAACTTGATCGTGAAGTATGACAATGGCAATGCTGTGTTCATACAGACGAGTGATCTGTAAAAAAAGAACCTTTGTGTAATAATTTGCAGCGTTTTTCTGAAGTAATTCACAAAACCAGTTTTCTGGCTTTAAGAACCAATAATTGACCGACTTCATTTTCATCATGGGATGGAAACCACCTCTGGGGATGAACGCTGTCAATTCCAATCAACTATAGCTTTTTGGAGGGCAATCAATTTGCTCATTTGGTTTTGACCCTTCTGATGAATTTCACATCTTTCGCCTTTATTTGTACCTTGCGACGTAGCTCTATCGATATTTTTGCTACAATTGGGTATTCGCAGTGGAAAGTTGAAGTTGTGTTTTGCTATTTTGGTATTTGAATTTTATGGTCCTTGACACTGATTTTGATGGACTCCATCTTCCTTCTTTTGTTATAAAAAAACACACTCAAAATTTAACGTATTCGAATTCAGTTCCTGTAATCACTGAACAGCAATTACTCTTTTAGAAGGAAAATTCGTCTACTCCGAAGATTGTTTCCTATTCTTTCTCCTTCGCTACACCCTCACCATCTTATCTCCTTTGCTTCGATTGCCTCGCCGCAGGAATCTAACGGAATAACAAACTACTTTCCTTCGTAAGATAAATGTTCACGAGGCACTCCATCAAGAATGTCGCCCTTGACCGGACAACTGCGCTACAGTGCTGTGCTCTATAAACGACCCTGTTCCTGAAGTAATGTTCACTCTTCCACGCGGAACGGATTTTTATCACACAGACTACTTTCAAAAAATAAATCGAACTACGAAGTTTACGTATATATTGTTATTGGTATGTTTTTAATTAGAAACTCGAACAGGATTTCATGTTATAGACCACCGTAATATTAGTAATTTTCTGTTTTTAGGGTTTCAAATGAAGGGTCGGGGGAAAGAACCAGGTAAGTTATTGGCGCATGGGTTTGAAAGTAGTACTTTAGCAGCCCGTGTCTTGTTATTTTGAATGCCAGAACTATGTTGAAAGTGTATAGAACAGAACTGTTGAACGGACCAGGAAAGGATAAAAGCAAGGTACAAATCTGAAGAGTTTTATGAGTTACGTTTCAGTGACCACGAAAAAGAAATAGAAACTACTTATAGCACCAATGAGCCAATTACTTGGGAGTTGGTCACTTTCATAGAGAAGAATGGGAAACCTATGGCTTACCTATTTGAATACAAATAGGACTTTAATTAATTCAGAAAGTGTGTTAGTTTTCAATTATCAAGAAGGAATAAAAACTACGTAATTATTATTAATAAACGGAATGAAAGTTTGGTCTAACTTTGACCATGAAGAATGAACACAAATGATGTATTGTTTCAAAAAATTATGTGTACGGTGATCACCTTCACGACCACAAAGAAAGCACAAATCATCTATTATTGAAGTTACTCTGTAGATTAGGTTTCGATGACCACAACTTAGTGTGAAAAATTCCAATGCATGTAAATTGATCAGTTTCACGACCAGAATGAAGGAATCAAAGGATTGAATATGAATTAAAAGACCGTGATGGAGTGGATACAAATTATTTACTGGAATCAATAGGTATACCGAATGCATGGAAGTAGGATTGGTCCACTTAATGTACTAATTAAAATAATTTATTATCCAACTACCATAATTTAAAGATGATCTTTTATGACTACACGAAAAGGGTACAATCAGCTGATTGAGGCAAGAAAAACGAATGCCAAAAAGTAGCTTGATAATTGACCGTACGTTATTCATGCACTTACCAGATCCAAAAGCTCTTTTCGGGTAACGCAGTAATTTCTCTCTGCTTTGGATAAATACTTGCTGTAGTACGCTAGCACTACCTCTCGCCCTCCTTGAATTTGTGACAATACAGCGCCTACCGCTCTATCACTGGCGTCGGTATCAAGGACAAATGTAGCTCCAGGACCGGGGTGCCCTAGTACAGGTGACTGAGTGAGAGCTGCCTTGATATCCGCAAATGCCGAGTTAACGTCTAGTCCCAATGAAACTCTGTCTTGAGATTCTGTAAGTCATTCAATGGCGATGCTCTCTTGGCGAACTGTGGAATGAATTTCTGATAGTAAGAACATAAACACAGGAAACATTGCGATTATTTCACAGAAGTGGGAGGAGGCCAATCCAAAACACGTTTGGTGGTCTCTGGATCCGTGGTGATCTCATGCTTCGATACAACTGGATTTCTTTGGGTTGAGCTTAATGCCTGCCTCTCGGATTACCGTGAAGACTCTTTTCAACGAAGCCACATGGTCTTCAAATTTGCCATTATCCACAAGCACATCATCTAGGTAGACCTTGACCTTTCCAGCACGTATCTCATTGCGCTGAATAGCTCCCATGGCTCTCTGAAACGTACTAGGAGCGTTGCATAACCCGAAAGGCATCACTTTAAATTTCCATAAGCCTCTTGGAGTATAAAATATGTTTTTTCCTTGTCCTGGGGCGACATCGGTACCTGTCAATAGCCACTTTGCAAGTTTAGAATGGAAAACGACGAACTGCCTTCCAAAGCCCTCACCAATTCTGCAATCCTAGGCATCGGGTGCGAATCTCTTTTCATCACTGAATTTAATTTCCGATAATCAATGCAAAACCTCGTGCTTCCGTCTTTCTTCTTTACTAGCACAATAGGGCTTGCCCAAAGACTAGTGGAGGGTTCGATTACCCTATTCAATTCCATATCGGTAACCATCTTTATCATCAGGAGCACTGTCACCCACATCGATTGGATGTGCACAATCCTTTATCATCCCAATATCTCCCCACTCTCTCGCTGTATTCACTCGTTGTCCATTAATTATGACTACTTGGTTTGATGGGTCAATCAAACACCGCTGGTTGATCAAAAAATCTAATTCCAAGATGCAATCATCTTGTATGCAAGCTATCAGAACGTTTTGAGACCGCTTATGCCCATCACCAATGTCTAATAACACAGAAGCCTCTCCTTTCACTGGGAGCCGCTCTCCAGAAATTTAACTAATGTATGCTGGTCCTGTGATATGCATTTCCACTCCACTTCCCTTTAGAACATCCAGGCTCATTATTGTTCGTGTTGCTCCTGTGTCAACAATGAACTGACAGGATACTCCGTTCACATTACCTTGTAACGCAAGAGACGGATTCGGTGTTACGCGGTAAGTTGCAACATCTCCCCTGGCTGTTTGAGAAGCAACACTTTTCCTACGAGCCTGAGGTTGCACGGTCTGGTCTAGGCCCTTCAGTCCGACCGTCTGACATTTCCCGCATTCCTTCTTAGTCGATCAGGGCAACCATAAGCAATGTGTCCTGGTTTATCACACCTCCAACAGATGAATTCTCGCTTCTGATTCCCCCCGGAATAACTGCGGCTAACTGCCAGTAACCCAGGAACTTAACTCCATGGGACTCCTCATAGACCTCCCCCAATCTAACTCTTGCCTTTTCTAGTCTTGCAACCTGTAATACGGCCTCCATCCTGACTGCATCATTTAGAGCATTTGCCATTGTTTTCGGACTCGCTCCAAGTACCAGCTCACAAAGCCGTGCATCCCTAAGACCTCTAGCAAAATGGAAAATAGCCGTATCTTCTGCAGCGCCACCCCTTGCATCTGGCCAAGCCCGCCTTACAAGATATTTTATGGCTTGATGGAATGTCCTGATATCTCCATCTGCTCCCTGCACTCTGGTTTGCAACAGCGCAAGGTAACGCGTTGTCTGATGTCTGCTACCAAATCGAATATCAAGATAAATCGTGGTAACCCATATCGGGGCCTATTTCAGTCAACAAGGTCAGTGCTTGACCTTTTAATGAAGTTCCTAGCTTTTATTATATAAGCTATAAGCTTTTATTATATAAGCTCAAATTGTGCACGCTAGGGTCCCCACTCTTCTTTTCCATCGTAAATTTGAGGTTTTATTTTCATATTCACCCCTCCTCTATTCTGAAGGTTCTGTGGTGCTGGCATGTTTAGCTTAAGTGCCGACAGCTTTTCATTAATGTCAGCCAGCTCGTTTTGTAATACTTGCATCTCTGCTCTACATAAATTTAAAATCTCACTTGGCTGCACATCTGGCTGGGAACCTCCACCAGCGCCCTGTCCATCATCCTCAAGTCGATCTTCCTCCTCTTCTGGCCGATTTAGACGTGAAAGAGGTCATGTAAACATTTCTGACACCAATATTGTGAAATGAAACGCACTTCTATCGGATTCCAAATTCAAAGTGAACTTTTTATTAACAACGTATCAACTATTAAACGCGGTGACTGTAGGTATCTAAGTGGCTGTCACCACAATATTATTGACATTTTCATGTCTTTGCTTTGGCACATAAACTGAAAAATCGTCACGAAAACTAAGCAAGTCTTGCTCACGCGACCAATAAATAAAATAGACTCACTGTGTTGCGTAGAGAACAATCAACTGTTTTCTTATTTTGATGCTTGGGTACATGAACCCACTTCACTACCTTGTTGTGTAGTGGTTGACATGAAAATGTCCCAATGTGTTGCAGACTCGTATGCAAGCATTTCGATTTCGGTTTTAGTTTGTCCGCACATCATACGTCATCCATCTTTAGACTTAGACTTTTACTGCATTCCTTACTCCATGAATATATTCCCTGATAAGTGTTCCGTGGCCAAACTTAACGACCATCTCTCTGAAGGACTCCATCAAACGTTTCCGATAAGAAACGGGTTCTATACGTATAATATCGAAACGAAAAGTTTCCTCTTGACAAATCCTGAGCCTATTCCTCAAAACCTCAACGCCCTCGCTGAAAATGCCTCGGACCCGTGACAGTTTGTTTGATTGATGAAGTTCCAGCTGAGTGCTGGTTCTGTGCTACCGTTCTATCTCTTTTCAACTTCCACTCATTTTTTCTTATTACCCTTCTTCCCTCTCGTCTCATTCCCTAGCGAAAATCTCTTTTCATTCCTTCTTCCCCACTTTCTTTTTGATACAAGTTTCCCCAGCGAGAAAATGGTCTGTTGAAGAGATTTTTACGAGTTTTATGGGATATAAGGGACTTTCGTGTGTCGCCTTCTCCGTGATGAATGCGTTCTCCTTGGCATTCGTTCTCCTTCGCAGCTACAGCTAATCAACTTGTAAATTTGTATAACCAAATTTGTTGGCTCAACAACGCGATTGCCTCTAATGTGATCAGGCTACTGAAAAAGATTTTATTAAAATAGCTCGTGATTTTTGAGGTGATACTGTCCTCGTAAGTAGAAGAAGGAGGGGGGGTTCTTCCTGTCAAAAATTGCCCCCCCACACCTATATACAAAGAGGGGGGGTTTCCTGTCAAAAAATTGCCCCTCACACGTATATACCATGAGGGGGGGTATTTCCTGTCAATCAAAAAAGAAAATTAGCCCCCTCACACAAGTGGGTTTTCCACCCCCCCTCAACAAAACCCCCCTCAGTCCTAGGCCTCTCGCCAAAAAATCCCCCTCAAGACGAATCCTCCCCTCAGGGTTAAAATTAAGGTAAAGAAATCATTTTCTACTCACGTTTTCAATTTGCAGTTTCAATTCCTTCCAGAGCTGGCGCGCAGGACTCACGACGACGAAGTTGGCGACCTCTCAAACAAACGTGCCAATTTGGTGAATGGGAATAATAAACATTCCTCAAATTGGCACGTTTATTATTAGATCGTTTGTAAATTTTCAAATTGGAGTTATCAACATAATACGGTATAGGAAAGTGGAGGGAGTCGTCCCCATTTCTATGTTCTAAACCCCCCTGCACGGTAGAAAAAATCTTCATCGCATAACGAGGTAAGTAAATTATTTACTCACGTTTTAATTCGCAGGCACGATTCTCTTCACATTTTTTCCGATCGAGGCTGCAGGACTGACTGTGACGAAGTTGGTAACCTTTCAAAAAACGTGCCAATTTGGTGAATGGGAATAATAAACATTCCTCAAATTGGCACGTTTGTTATTCGGTCGTTTATTTCTCCAAAAAAACTTAGCGTTATGTGCGTACTTAGCTTAATTACGAACTAATTACCTTCTAAGATACATAAGTTCATGTACTTTTTAGACCACCCTCTAACATGTTAGGGTGGGGAATTATATGACACAACGTAAATCTGAATCAGAGTGTTAAAGGGCAACTCTCACAGAGCATTCAATTACAATTGGATTTTCTCAACTTATAAATTGTAAAATACAATCCAGACACCCCAACTAAAACTATAAATGTTTGAACGAAGCCAGAAATTAAAATTGCCAATGTTGGATCTGGGTTGGTTTCACGCAACAAGGATTCGGGCAATTTAGAACATATATATTCGGGTAAATTTTCTTTGGAAATATCGCACGTTGTAGCGTTAAAAATACCCAACGCTTCAAAAAACAGCAAACATGTAGCTTGTATCGGATTGAACGGGATTTGTGTTTTTAACAAGTAAAACCCCGACAAAAGACAAGATGATGGGTGAGCACTCATTATTCTATCTCATTATAAAATCCTAGACGTTCTGCTTTTATAGCCGGTGGTTCGTGGTTAGAATAATTTTCCTGCACATTATTGCACGGTGTTAATAGACGTTGAGGCGTTAGAAGGGGAAATCTGAAATCTATAATCTGGCTTGTAGATGTTTGAGTGTCTGCATCTTGCACGGGATGCGATAACATCGCTAATTTATTTAGGATTTCGTCAATTCTAGGAAGCTGTTCTTTAATGCGTTTAACATCGGCTAAGGTTAATTGTATAGATCGCGGTTTTGTTACTGTTAGCTGGTTGAACCAGTTTGAACAATACGAAATGGTTATTTTACCGCGAGAATCAACCAACCCCTCAAAATTGTCCCCTTTAAAAAACTTGGTCGTTTTTAAATGTAATTTGTAAGTGCCGATGTGATCTTTTAACAAAGTCCAATCGTTTACAGACATAAAAAAAGGTTTTCTAACCTTGTCAATTACAAATTTAAGTATTGGAATACCAACGTCGTTTAAACCTACTATTAAATTAGAGTAGTTATTTATTTTAAAATTCGTAGCGAGTCCTACAGGCGAATCCATGTTCAAACCCCAGTTACACAGCACCCCGTCTGAAAAGCTTTGTTAAAAAACGCTTATGTAGTTTAATGTAAGTTAGTTTTTTGATAAATTATAAAAATTGCATTATAAAATCCTATTCGTTCCACAAGTCGATTTCTTTTTTCCGATCTTCTAACCCCAAGTGTACATTTTGGCAAGAACAACGACAAACTCTTGCAAAGTAACATCTATCACATATGTTATCAAACGTATAATCATCGTATTCGTAGGAAAGTACAAGGCATTTGTCCGGACAACAGTAAACCAAATTATCGCTACTATGTTCAGTGTCTTGACCGGCAAACGGATCAATTTTAAGAGTATGTTCCATTTTGAACCTTACTTGGTGATGATGAGAAGGCAAAGCAGATATCTGGCGAACTGTGCCTAATCCGCATTTTGGGGGCTCGTTATATCGCGGGCAGACAGCCCCCCTACTTTGAGACAAAAGTTGCAAAATTTGGGGGGGAGGAGGAGGTGGTGGAAGGGAGGTGGAGGGGTTATTCTTGGCCAGGGATTGTTCACGCTCCCCTCCTCCTCCTTCCCTCACTCCTTCTCGCGCCCCTCGCTCACCGTCAGGGGTGGGGTGTGTGTGGGGGGGTCGGTCTCTGGTTCACGCTCCCCTCCTTCCCTCCTTCTGTGCCAAAGTTGCAAAATTTGGCGGGAGGAGGGATTCCTCCCCACCGCCTTCCTCCTTCCGGGCCACTCGCTCGACGCCAGGGGTGTGCGGGCGACCTTGAACTTTTTCGTGCGTCTCGACCGGTGTTATGCAATGCTACAGATCCAATGCCGCAGACAGACCTACCCAGTTTCAAATACGTGTCAAGGTTTTAATTTCGCGCGTTTGAGGTCACAACTTAGGCAATTTGGTTTTTGTCGACCCAAGAATCGTAAGATTTATCAAAACCTAACCAGCGTACGAGCAATTTATTGTTTTTGCGTTTAAGGACTTTATCGATTAAATAAGTCGTAGGAAAATTCGTTTTTTTCAACTCCTGAGTATAAAACCGTCCTTTAATTGGTTCGTCGGTATAAAAATCCCGTAAATAATAGGAAGGTACGGGCTCGTTGCGAATCCCGTCAATTTTATACAACCGTGTGGTCCAATTTGGCAAATACGTTTTATAAAATGTACCTTTTAGTTTCGAAATTCGCACAACGTCGCCAATTTTGAACACAATTTTTAATCTTTTCTGTCTAGTTGGAAAAAGTTTTTTTAATATTAGCGACTCGTGTTTTTTTGTGACGTCTGCCGGAGCCATGCCAATGGATCGATGGATCCTGTTATTATAAATTTCGGAGATTTTAGGGAGCAATTTACTCCACGCGTGGTTCCCAGTGGCCGAGGCTAATTCGTACATAATTTGTTTTATCGATCTGTTAGCTCGTTCTATTATAGCGGCCTTTTTTTCCGAGTGGGTAAAATAAAGCTTGATTCCTCGTTTTTTTAAAATTGCAGAAACGTCCTTGTTCCAAAATTCTGTTCCTTTATCTGCCTGGATCAGTCTTGGTACAAATTTGCTTTCTGCGAATATTTCTTCTAATCTTTTAGCCACTTCCTGACCGCGCTTTGAAGTTAGTGGTCTAAGAAAAACCCGTTTTGAACCGGCATCTATAGCCGTCAAAATAAATTTGAATTTTCCGTCCTTGAAGTTGGTAAGGTCGGCGAGGTCAATTTGCCAAAGATCGTTAAAAACGTGTTTCACGATAATTTTAGCGCGCGGGTAATTTTTTCGCGCCGGTCCGTGTATTTCAGCGGCGAGACTAGCCTGAACTTTACTCATCGTGGTTTCGTCGAATGAGCGATACTCGGTCTTGCCGGCACCTTTTATGAGCGAATAGTTGTTCCAGATACGGGTTGATAAGACAAGACGGCTTCTGAAAGTAACAAAGCGACGCAACTAGTGTTTTCAGGGAGGTTTTTAGAGAATTTTAAAACTAGGCGGACGTCGACGGACGCCGTGGATTTTATATTTTCCTTAACACGACTGCAATCAATCACGCAAAGTGGGTGGGACGTCAAAGTACCTCGTTTCATCAATGGCGAAGGACTTTTTCCGTTGTAATACGAAGTTTGAAATTCTGCGTACGAATTGTACAGTTCTTCCGTAATTTTTTTGTCAATGTCCAAGAAATTCTCTTGGTGAGGGAAAACCTCTTCATTCAAATAAAGGCGCGCTGATTTCAAAGGCACGCTGGCGGGGAGCGATAAATTTTTGTCGATTTTATTTTTCTGATCGACGTAAAACGCTACAATGACGTATCTTGGTCTAGCCGATTGACTCGTCACTCTTAAATTCCAATTAATTTCGCTCGTTGAGCCCAACGCGGGGTTTTCAATTAAATTCCACGTTCGAAAGGGTATCACAAAAGTCGGGTCCCTCAAAAGGCGCTTGTACAACTGCGTTTTTGCTAAATCGCCCAATTTAAGCTGTGGCACGTGCCAACTGACGCGCGTTAGTGTCACTGAAGAGTTTTTATCGTCGGGGGTTCCGATTAAAGCGTTAAAATCGGACGGGGCTCTCGTTAAAATTAGTTCTTGAGAAGTATTGACCAAAACATTGTTTAAATCTTCCGCGAACCCCAGTACGTCTCGAAGTTTAATTACGGACGTAAACGGCACACTACCGCTCGAGTCTGCGGTTCCAAACAGACAATTGGGAGCTTTATCTTTATTGGTCTCGTTCGGATCGCTGAATCCAGTATTTTCCAACACGGGCAAATCGCTGGGTGATTTTGAGACGAGAGCCTTCAAAGTCGCTGCAATACCGGGTGATTTTACACTGTCAATTTCCGTTTGATTAATTTTGTAAATTATTGAGTCAAAAAGATGTAAAATTCCGTTTGATATCAGAGACGGTGCCACAGCGCTAGTTCCCTTGTTAATTTTCCCTTCTATACGAATCCAAGATGCCCCAGTATCTGTCAAACTGTCTGCCTGGTTTAAAAGTATTCTAATTTCGTTGTTATAATCAAAATTTGTAACGTACGGAAGATGCGCTATTGTCACGTAAGACTCGATTGAATCATCAAACGACGATTCTTCGTTAAAGTCCAAAAGACCCGCCATGTCTTTTTACCAAAAAACCCAAGGATTTTAAAAAAGCTATATTTTTCAAAGTTAACGGTTTGTTGGATCGAGTCCAATTGTTTAATGAATTTTTCGAACGAGAGTCGTACGTTTTATACTCTCTGGACGATGCGAATCGGTTCGTAAAGACTAGCCCCATGTCAGAATTTCAAATGCGATTATGCGAGGAGGCGGCGGACATTTTATAATCTAGCTATGTGTATCACCGCCGTAATATCCTCTTCCATGTTATCGAGTAATCCGTCCTCCTCGTCAGTCAATCTTAATTCTAGGTATTCGATTTTTGAGACGTTTAATTCGTAGTAGAGCGGATTCGCGATGTTGAGTGTAATTTTGAAAAAGGGATCAACGTCTGGCACGAAAGCGTAAATGACGTTCGATTGAGTTTGGTTAAAAAATGAACCCCTCGCAATATTTAACGAGACGTTGAGCGATTTGAACGGTTGAATCGCAGCCGCGTAACTTCCCGTAGTAGCCACGTGCGGTTTAATCACGGTTTTTTTATCGAACCCAAACAATTTGTACATACTGCCCGGGTGATCGAAATTAATTTCAAAACCAGAGCTAATCACGACTTTGGCTGTTCGTTCGTCTAAATGAAATTTAATCTTGTAATCCTTGGGGTTAATATCTTCCGCACTTCCCGAGGCCTTACGTATTTCTAGTTGATGGTTTAGAAACTTTTGCAAATACTCAAAGATCGTTTTGAAATCGTAAATACCGGTAGCAAAGATACATTTTTCCGAGAAATCCGAAAACCAAACGGCGTTGTTAATCCCTTCTCGTATATTTGGAAAATTATTATAGGTGTAAAGCCCCAGTAAAGCGACGCCATATTTGTAATCTGGATCTAATTCTATGGGTGGGAAATACGTCTGCGCGACCTTACACGAATCTCCATGCAGAACAATTCCAACTGCTTGAGAGGACATTGTAAACTTTTCAACACCAAGATCGAGAGATGTCCGCAATGGAAGCAGGACTGATCAATGTTTTGGTTCACAATCAAATTATAAAGGATTCGATCTCCCCTTAATGCGCTGAATACTTCTATCGGAGGTTGCATCCCGAACGCGTCGTAATAAAACGTCACACCCGGGGAAATGACAGATATACCGCACCAGTGAGTCCCTGGTCCCATAGAATCGTCTAAATTTAAAATCAATTCGGATTTTGGGGGAATTTTACCGATATTTTTTAATTCGTCCCGACTAAAAACTCCCAAAAATTTTCGACCTCTTGTCGGGTATTTCTCGAAAAAATTTATAATATCGGTCGAAGTCAAGGGATGTTCTGGAAGTTTGCTGGCTAACATCTCGAATAATTTTTCAAAATCGCCCCCTTTCCTAACGAGGTTTTTCCTCGCCTTCGTCTGCCACCCGCACGTCTTTTTCGCGTCCGTAAAATGTTGGAAGAATGTGTGTTTATTCTCCCCCCTCCACTCGAAGGGGCCGACCAATTTTTCACGTTTCTTGCCAAAGTACTTGCACTTGCGGCGCCCGCTAACAGCGTTAACAGCAGCGGAAGAAACCCACCGACCTGATTTTGCGACTTGATTTGTCGCCGCTTTCTCTTGAGGGCGACTTTTCGAAAATTTTTCTTCGGTCTCCGTTTCGCGCCACTTCCAGAAAGACCCAATTTTGCCTTCATGGCTGATGTGACGAGCAATGCAGATGCACGTTCACCTAAACCTACCCCTTTGGAGGTAATGAGCAATTTCGCCGCTTTCAATAATTTTTTATCTGCTTCCGCGAGTACGCTATCTTGTTTAGAATTTTGATAGGCAATGTCGTGTTCTCGACAGTAGGAATCTAAGCGATTCGACGGTTGTACGCTGTCTCTTAGCTGCTGAATCAAAGGGTTTCCCGGACCGCAAAATTTATAACCAGGCAACGTCAAATTTAGAGGATTTTTTTGTATCAACCAATTAACTAAACCTTCTCCTTTTTTACTCGAGTCCATAAAACTGACTGTCACCCCACCCACCTCAACAGTCCTATTAATACCTTTTTAGGATGGACCACGACGAGTTTGAGTGCGTAAAAACTAGCGTGGAATTTCCACCAATTCCCAATTACGACAATTTTGGCAATGACCGGGAGAAAATTGTGGCCAGACACGGACAGCTGTTGCCCTCTCACGTCCGAGCAATAATCGTAGGCCCAACGTGTAGTGGTAAAACGAACGCGGCTATTCATTTACTCTTGGCAAAAAACGGAATACGTTTTTCAAATTTAGTAGTGATTTCGCCAACGCTCGATCAAAAAAAGTACGAAATTTTGGATAAGATTTTGAGCGATGTGGATGAAATTTGTTACGTTAAATTGAATTCCAAAGAAGAATTTGATAATTATCTATCGGGAGATGGTAAATTATTACCAAATACAGTATTACTTATCGACGACGTGATTGGGACGGATTTTAAAGGCGTCGTAAAACAATACTTTTCCATCGGGAGGCATCGACAAATTGACGTTATTTTAATCGTACAATCTTACTTGGCTGTCCCGAAAGCGTTGACTAGAGAACAAGCTAATTTAATTTTCGTATTTCGAATGGACGGTAGGAATTTGGAACACATTTGGAAAGAACACTGTTTCCACGAATTAAATTTTACAAAATTTGTACGTTTGTGCAATCACGCTTGGAATTACAGGCCTAATAATTGTCTGATTATAGATAAAACCCGCGGGGTAAATAACGGGAAATTTAGGCGAGGTTTGAGCGAATTTTACGTGGGATTATAAAAAGAAAAACTACCTCGGTTTTATCGTCATTATGAGTAAGTACTTGGACGAATTATTGCGGGCGAAAACCGCTTTGCGGGCCAAATACAGGCAAATTTCACAAGGGGCTATTGCTCAAGAATCGTTTTTAAAATCGACTTTCGAGCCAATTACTAGACCGCTAAATACTTTGATCGAAAGATCGGGAGAATTCAAAGACATTGAACAACCAACCCCAATTCGAACTAAAAAACGCGTAAAAGGTGTAAAGACGAAGAAAAAAAGAAAACAGCGAATCGTCACACCCCTTGTGCCTATTAAAAATGAACCGGTTTCGGTCCCCGAATTTCTCACTGAAAATGACTTTTACGAATACGAACCGGAGGAAAACGACCAAGAGGTCACTTTTGACCCGCCTAAAACCTCTTCTACGCCAAACAAAGATCCATTTAGCTCCAGTATTTTGAACCAAACCACTGTCGACGTCGCTCGAACGCACACGCCAAAATTTGCAACTCCTCAAATGGGAGAAAAGAATATCGCCGATTTAGAAACGACGGCCATAAGAGAGCAAGCGAAAACGCCTCAAGGGCAGAAAGATATGCAAGAAATCCTATCTCAATTCCCACTGCACGCGCAAAAATATATAGCTTATTTAACCCTAGGGGCTGCAGATTCTGGCATAGACGAAAATACGCTGGATGCCCATTACGGACCCCGTGTCGCAGGAACAAGCGGTGTCAATTTAGGTTCTAAAAACATAAAATTTGAAGGAAATTACGTGTATCTAGGGGACAATTTAAAAGCGCGGGGAACGAAAGGATTTTACGATCTTTTGTTCCTCAAAGACCCAAAAAATTATACGCAAAGCGACCTTGCGAATTACGAAGAGTTTATTCGCAAAAGCAACGTAGCTTATTCCGGTTATTCCCCTTTCCGACAAATAAATCGGTACGGTGGTTCGAAATACGCCAAATTTATAAAAAATATATATCCTCCTAAGGGCAAGGGCGAGGTAGAACTCCCTGCTGTTCAATTAGCGCGAGATTTTGATATAAATTCGGTCGTGGGCCAAATCTACGATCCAAATGTCCTAGTTAACGGGTTAAAGGTGTATCTATCGTCCTATAACGCCGGGAATTTAAATTTGTACGCCACAATCGACGCGGTAATACGCAGGCTAAAAAATCTGGGGTACATACAGGGATAAGCAGGGTGGGAGAACTTCAGTTTTTAATTGGCGAGCGATGGAGCCGTACCGTGGAAAAATCGATACTACGAGCAATTTCAAATCGACCAAGTTAATTTACGATAAATTTGGAAGGTCGAATATCGATCGACGAATCAAACAAGTCGTTGAGTCTATGATACCCACCAGTGAACCTAGAACTTCCAGTGACTTAAACTCTGCAATAGACGAACGCGTTAACGCCGAGTTCGATCGCTTAAAATCTAGCCTCCAACCCGCACAAAATGCAGAAATGCAAAAATTTGAACAGTCGTGGCGGGAAGAGTTGAAAAAATTACATTGGGAAGCGGAAATTAAATTTAATTTAATGGTCGAGGACAGAATTAATAAGCTGCTCACTGACCTTAGCGATATTAACAACAGAAGCGAATTACAAACCAAAGCAGAGTTCAAAAAGAATATTAATTCGGAAATCAAAAACCTGCAGAATGAATTTCAGGAATCGTTCAAAATTCTCAACAAAAAAATAGAGGGTATGGCCGCTTTATGTAACATCCAATTTTAAATAAGCTACAGCTTTAACTAGTTAAAGGTACATAGAGGTATTGGGTGAACTTCAGTTTTTAATTGGCGAGCGATGGAACCGTACCGTGGAAAAATCGATACTACGAGCAATTTCAAATCGACCAAGTTAATTTACGATAAATTTGGAAGGTCGAATATCGATCGACGAATCAAACAAGTCGTTGAGTCTATGATACCCACCAGTGAACCTAGAACTTCCAGTGACTTAAACTCTGCAATAGACGAACGCGTTAACGCCGAGTTCGATCGCTTAAAATCTAGCCTCCAGACTGAATTCGAAAAGAAGATTAATTCAGATAGCGAACAACTGCGGGATGAATTTCAAATATCATTCAAAAATCTTGAAAACAAATTGACTCAATTATATAATTCTAAACTACAAGAAGTAAACGAATTTGTCATATCGGCTTTAAATAGACAACAAGTCCGATGGCGGGATACTCTCGACAGAGAGATAATTAAACTTAAAAGTGGCTGGAGTGGGGGAATAGGCGACTAGGTACTATATAACAACGAGGTTGAGCATTTTGCGGGTCAAACGTTGGAAAAAATGGCACGAATTGTTTGCGATTTAACGTGCTCCTCTGCCCATTCTCGTTATTACATCAAAGAGTTGACTTTAATATCGCTCGATGATACGGACCAGGACCCAAAATCGCTTCATTATTCTTTCAAAGGACCAAATAAGGTCCGCCCGGATCGTCAGACGTTTTACTGCCAGAAATACATCCACGGACTCCGTTTCTCAAAAGGCGATTTGGAACAAAAGGATTTAAAACGCGTTCTGCACCAATTTACGTACAACGGCGAAAATATGAATCCTCATTGCGTAATTTATGTAAAGGGCGTCGAAAAATGTGGTTTATTACGCAAAGCGGCGGGGTTCGACAAAAATTTAAACATAATTAACGTGGAAAACGCTCCTAGTTTCAGGGAGTTATTTAAAATTTACGCCGACCGAATTAAATCGTGCACAGCACATTCTGAATTACCTCAAAAATACAACAACGCTTGTTCGCAGTCGAAAGCTACTGCCATGTATTTTTGGTTGTCAGAGGCGTCCTTCCAGAACACCGACTCTTCAGATTCAGCATTATGGGGTAATGCGGACGCAGATGCAGGGACGACACCGGGCAAAGATTACCCGGATGCTACGATAATAGATATGGAAATTTAAAAAAAGATATAACCCAGACGCGCCAAGGTGCAGCTTGAGAATTGCAAAGTTGACCCACAGGTCAACTGCATTCGAGTTCAGATGTTACGCAACATCAAACACGAAATTCGAACAGGGCCGTTTTTATAAAAGCCCTAAGGACCCCCGAAACTTGCACGGTTCCTTTCGCACGATGGCATCACAAGGGTTGTTGAGTTCTTTGGACGAAGTAAAAAGCGCTAATCCCAATTATCTTAGCGCGTATGTACCCCTATTAACTTTTTTGGCAAATTACACGCCCACAAACCAATTTGAATTGGAAATAGTAACAAAATATATTGGCAGATTACGAGACTTGACAGAAAAAATTGATTATTTAAATGACCTGATGACAACGACTGTTTACGCAATTCTGCAAGTATACTTCAACGAACCTTACACGCCTGCAACTAATTTGGTCATCGATACATTACCGATAGGGGGGGGCGCAATTATTTTAAAAAGCGGGCAATTCAATCTGTTTGCCAAAATTTAAGGGTTCGTGCGCATTAATATTAATGAGTAATCCCTGGACATGATCAACGGTGGCCCCTGACCCTTTTTCATTAAACTCTTCAATTTTGTCATTTAAATTAGAATAAAAATCGTTTAAAATTTCGTGCAACTCGTCCAAAGTGTATATTTCTCTCGATGGTAGATTTATGCTTCGTTCTTCTTTTCTTTCCGAAATGGGAAAACTGTAGAGCAAATCTAGAGAAACGTTGATTTTAAGACCCGACCATTTTTGCAAAAGAGATTTAACCGTTTCTCGGATAGGAACCCGTGCAGACTCCAAAAACTGATTTATGTCAAAACTGTTTTCGTTCGCGTTTTTGAAGTAGTAAGTTAAAACTCGACCACAAAAATGATCTTGCAATTTGACAAGTCCGTTTTCACACGGTTCCCAAAATTGAACAAATTTTCTTTTCCGTGCCGAACGCCCATCGGCTAAGTCCAGAAACTCAGTATTGTCCATTGAAGAGGCAGGAAGGTAGGTACTTACTCAGGTCGAAGTAAAAGTGAAACTGACGACCTGCCCTTTCGCGGACCCGGGTCCGCACCCACTGAAATTTGGAGGTGGGGGCCTGTCCCACTTTGCACGCAATATTGCATCATCCCGAGTTGTATAAAAGCCCGCGCTTCGAGCAAGGGAATCGTACGATCGCAACCTACCTCAACAGGATGTCTACCGTTAGGTAACAGTCGAATACGCCCTCTCTCTCTCCCTCTCTATTCACCTCTGAACTTCAAGTTCTACCAACGAGTTTTCTCCAACGTAAGTAACAAATTTCAATTTTTTTCCCAGGAAACCGACGCTTAACGAGCTGAACGACGCTGGGACCAAAGAAAGAAAATATTTGCGTGACTTGGCTGTGGGATCCACGTACCAGATAATAGCAGTTAAACTAATAAATTCGAAAGATTTTGGCCCGTTGGTTGTAGCGCACGCTAGGGCCGTATTACCTGGTCGACCAAAATGTGATTTTGAAACTCTGTTACCAAAACGATATATGCCGTTGTTATTTTCCAATACAGACGAACCATTAATTTGTGAATCTGACAATTTGTTTTTTACAATAAAAGCGCATTCAAACAAGACCACTATTATTGAATTTCATTTCTAAAAATGATTAGCGTTGTCTTTTTTAGTATGAAGGTATTTGAATATTTTTTAAATTTTTTCAGGATAAAAAATATGGACCCGTCGTATCTTAGAGCTGGAGAAAATAAGTACCGGTATTACGTAGACCGTCTATTAACGTTTGACAATGTATGGCCCCACAGAACCATTTCGCCCAAAGAATTAGCGCACGCTGGTCTATATTTTGTAGCCAAACCCGACATTACCAAATGTGCATTTTGTAAAATCCTAATTCACAAATGGAAAACGGGCGATTGTCCCGCCCGTGAACACGAATTTTATTCTCGTAATTGTCGTTTTATTAAATATAAGTATTGGAACATTTTTAGACGATTTCACTACTGTGAAGAAAGGAAAGCATCTTTTAACGATCGTTGGCCACACGCATTTTTGACACCTGACGAATTGTCTGAAAACGGGTTTTTTTATGTCGACCTACCAGATTGCACTCAATGCGCGTATTGTAAGATTGTTATTTCTGACTGGAAGCCCGGAGATTCGATTTTTGATAGACATCACGCCGCGTCTCCCGATTGTATTTATCTCGAAACAGATTTAATTGACAAAACACTCATTGAGAAATTTGAAAGAAATTTGCTAAGTAACATTGTGGAACCACGAATTCCAATATTTCAACGTTATAGCAACAATGAATTACGGGTAGAAAGTTTCTCTCCACCATGTACATGGCCCGGAGTTATTTCACCTAAATTAATGGCAAGCGCTGGGTTTTTCTATGCAAAGCATAGCGATAACCCGACGGCAGTTATATGTTTTTCTTGCGGCGGAATGCTAATTAATTGGGTGGCAGGGGATGATCCGTTTGTAGAACATGCAACGCATTTTGGCCATTGCAATTTTTTACAGCTAGAAAAAGGAAAATGTTTTGTTGATAAATACAGTAAGCGCGCGTCGAAATTAATTGGGGATTTAAAACATCAGTACGTTGAAGAAAAACCTGTGCCTAAAGTATTAACGCGACAGAGTCAAGAGAATGGAAATGCGTGTAAAATTTGTTTAAACGACGAAGTGTCCATTATTTGCCTTCCGTGCAGACATTTAAGTACCTGTGTTTCATGTTCATCAAATTTAACTAAATGCCCTATATGCAGAATCAAAATTGAAGGCCTGCTTAAAATTTATTTAAGTTAGAAATTAATAACCTTTTGCCAGCGCACAAAGGTGCAGTTCTTTCTTTAGAGTGTAATTAGATTGTAATTAGGCTAAGTACGCACATAACGCTAAGTTTTTTTTGGAGAAATAAACGACCGAATAATAAACGTGTCAATTTGAGGAATGTTTACTGTATTTTGCATTCTGCAAATTGACACGTTTGTTTGAAAGGCCGCTGGGCGTCGCATCAGATCAACCGCTCGGAATGAATGCCAGGACAATCGTGCATGCGAATTAAACGTAATATAACGTGAGTAATATAATCTACTTACCAATGTGAACAGAAGGTGCTAATCAACTCACTAAACAACTAAATCGATAAGAAACGTAATATAACGAATTAAAAACGCGATAAACAGATAAAATATGTGACTCGGAACGCCATTAGAAACTTCCACGACGCAACTGGTTCCCACAACAAAAACATCATGGCGGTGCACTGCCCGAGTCAAAAGAAACCACCGCCCGAGTCAAAACACCTTCCCTCGAGATTTAACGCGGGTAAATAGGATTTGAAGAAATCGCGTCTGCTAATTAAGCGCGATTTAAATAATTTACTTACCTTATTTTACCAAATTAGCACGTTTGTTTGAGAGGTCGTCAACTTCGTCGTCGTGAGTCCTGCGCGCCCGCTCTGGAAGGAATTGAAGAGATCCGACTGCGAATTGAAAACGTGAGTAGAAAATGATTCGTTCGCCTTAATTTTAACCCTGAGGGGAGGATTTGTCTTGAGGGGGATTTTTTGGTGAGAGGCCTAGGACTGAGGGGGGGTTTTTTTGTTGAGGGGGTGGAAAACCCACTTGTGTGAGGGGGGCTAATTTTCTTTTTTGATTGACAGGAAATACCCCCCCTCATGGTATATACGTGTGAGGGGCAATTTTTTGACAGGAAACCCCCCCTCTTTGTATATAGGTGTGGGGGGGCAATTTTTGACAGGAAGAACCCCCCCTCCTTCTTCTACTCTCGTAGAAGTTTAGTCAGATTCTCTTTCAACAGATCATTTTCTAATGTCTAACTGAATGTTCCGCTGAAAACAGTGAGGTTTAAGAGTTTAAATTGGCTAAACATCTAAATTCTGCAGAAGGGTCATATCATAATTTATTTCAATTGTTGAGCTGTTCATTGTTTTCCTCAGTGGGACAAAAAATATTCGTACCATGTAAATGAAAAAGACTGTCCTACTCCCGCCGTCTGCCAACCCTCGTGTCCACATGCTGCTCGTATACAACTTTTATATAGGTCGACCGTATTCGGTCACTTGTAGTCTTCTATGCCTATTCACATTTCCCTGCGAATGTCGCTGGATTGTTTCGTAAGTGTTCAATATTAGTTTCTGGTTCTCCCAGCTCAATCCGCAATACGACACGATCCATTCTCTACAGACTCTACCGCGAGCTGCTAGGGTTTTATACTAAATTTATAAATATTATCGCCTATCCATGTTTCACGCTACAAAAGTATCTTGTGAGGACCTACCGCTGGGTCTGGAATATATAACTTGAATACTGTGACGTTTAAAAAATATCGCCTTTGAGAAAACCCCTTTGAAGAGATCATGAGGTCGTGATACACAATGTTGAGCTAGATAATTAATATACACATATATAATATAATATATTATAACATCAAATATCCAAAGTAGGTATCTAACTAAATACGTTTCTGAGCCAAAACATAATTCGAAAAAAATGTGCAAAAAATCTGCACTTTTGTGCCGGTTTGTCCGATGGTGATGAAAATTTCAATGTTTCAACCGAGCCTAGTTTCAATATGTATGATATACATATTGACAAACCGGCACAAAAGTGCAGATTTTTTGCACATTTTTTTCGAATTATGTTTTGGCTCAGAAACGTATTTAGTTAGATACCTACTTTGGATATTTGATGTTTATGACATTTTGATACGCTGGATATTTTGATTCATTGGACAGTTGGATACCTACTTTCAATATATTGAATCATAGGAAATTTTGATACGTTGGACGTACTGAAGGTGATCGGGTACAGAGTTAAGTATTCTTCCTCTCTCTCGCAAAGCCCTATAGCTTTAACTTGGTTATCAATTTCACAAGATGAGGGTTATTAATTCATCTCAAACAACCGTCAACAAGATCGTGTGAATCCAGTTTTATATACGGACTTTCGTGAGTAAAAATCAGTTAGTGTCCCGAAAAATAATTTATTATAATCCATTTCTGGATATCTGATTTTTTCCTTCTTACCAACCTCTAATTAATCGTAAAATTGCTTATACCTAGCTATAAATAAATAACTAATATCTTCGTGTCAAGAAATCCTCGTATTTTAGCCATTCCTTCCCTTGCACAATAATTCTCCGAGTAGCTAACAAAAAACGGGAGGTTCACTGAGTGGTAAATGGAATTTGCGGAGTCTACATTCCAAAGGAAGAGCAGACAGTCGCCCGCGGGTATCATACTAAGGGATAGACCTATATTGATTACGAGAGGAGCCCGGACCGAATGACGGAATGCCTTTGGGGAAGGATCTGATTCCCGAAGGGTCAGGATGTGCGAGAAGGAGATACGGCAAAGGGTATCCGCGAAAAATCTGAATAAAGAACCCCGTATAGGAAAGGATGGGAAATTCGAGAAAGGACGGTTTATAGATACAGATATAAAGAGTGAATTCGACGGACATCCGGATGATCGTCACTAGCTAGGGTGCGGAATTTCCTTGGATTTCTTTTTATCGGAACTCCCAAAGGGTACCTCCGTATATGATTTCCTCTCGTATCTACTTGTAGGTTTTGCCTCGAAGACATTTTCCTGGAAATAAAAATGGTAGGCTTTTGCAGAAAGGCATCAACGAAATTCCCAGTTTCATTATGCGAAGGGAGTGCCTACAAGAATTGATTGGTTCCTACAGCACTGGAGATACGATATAGAAAATCAATTCTGAAAAAGTCTCATTCATGGAGCACGATTTATTTAGGAAATTTCAGAAGAAATCAACAGTAACAATGTAAAATCGCTGCAAATCATTGCCCACAGGTTTATTATTTTCTGTACAGATCCCTTCCTACCAACCTACTACCTTCTAGGGCAGTTTTGAAAATTTCAACCCCAACCACCAACCAAATGGAAAAGAAGGGTACCTACTAACTGTTTTTTACCTATTTTTTTACCTACCAACTTTATTTTTACCTACCAACTTTATTTTTACCTACCAACTTTTTTTTACCTACGAACCATTGGTAGGTACTACCTACCACACCACACTGCCTTTACACCTTCGCAATCAAGTTTATTAGAAACATCTAAACGCTTCACACTCGATTCGAAAAATAGGGAGCTTCATTTGGAAAAATTAATTACTCGTTACTCAGAAAGCAAAACTGAATACAAATCGAAGAAATGAACAGCGATCGCATTTTAGTCGGATAAAATTTGAACGTAGATTAGACCCTTTTGGTGATTCACACTCGTGATTCTGTTTTATCGAAGGAAAACCCTTAAGTACTCGTAGGGAGCGAACGGTTTGTCCTGCAGAGCTCTGGGTGGTCTCAAAATTTTTTTTAAATTCAATACTATCTAAAATTGGTGAAAAAATATACCTTTATTTCGAGCGTTTTCGAGCTAGGGCACTTTTGAAAATTTCAACCCTCAATTTTCACCCCTTAGAAGTGACTGACATCAACCCAAGTGGAGCCCATAAACCAAATTTGAACCAAATCGGTCCAGTGTTGCTCAGAAAAGTGCCGCATCAAGTCAAGGTTTGAGCTTGAAGAGTGGATTGAGGTGGTTCCTTATATACAGCCCCAGTCTCACAGCTGAGTAGCAATTTTGTGTTCCGGTACTTGGGTGGGAGATTATTTTGGGTGTCAGAAAGGCGCCTTGCAAAGTGGACCGAAGGACAAGCGGCGTACCTACTGTGCTTACTTTCCTATCTGAATACGTTGTAATTATTCATTTCTCTTTTTTAGTGGTTTGCCATCATCAGTTTTGAGGTCTGTCCATTTTTTGTTGAAAAGGTTTTCATTGATCTATTTTTATATTACTGGTGGTTTTATATTCTAATATATAAAACACCCTGTACATCGTTCATCGCCAAACACATTACAAAAATGCGGGGGAGGAAAAAATGTTTAATTTCCCGCTAAATCCAAAATAAAAACATTTAATAGACAAGTGTCACAAAGTATGTAAGGTTCAATATAGTTGGTGCTCTTGAACGTACTTTACTTTTTCCCCCAGACTGATTCTCAAGATCCTGCAAATTGATGTATGTAAGGTTCAGTCGCATTAGCCCGCACAGCTGATCTGGGAGAAGCTCAGTTTGTAATTCGTACGAGTCCCAAAACTCCCTGTAAAAATTTTTTTTTTGTTTTTAAGCGTTTTATTCATTATAACAACTAGTTACAAACTGTATTGTTTACAAGTAACTATCTAGTTATTTATTTCTAATATATCACCGCAAAGTCAGATACAAAATATTTTCTCCAACTCTCCAAATGCAAACTGTAAAAAATGTCAGCCAAAAAATGCTGTCATCGTCATGTCAATCAATAGCTTCATTGTAAAAACCACAAACGGTGAGGTATATTACACAATTTTTCTCCAAATTTGAGGCGTTCTTTATGTCAACAGCTACTTTTTTAGGCTAATTGCTTGTCGGATGGTTGGTCTTGAAAAACTTGACTCAAATTTTGGACTGACTTTCAGCCCGAAAAAATGTTCATGTTCAATTAAGTTTTTCATCTGTAAAGTCGTAAAAGGAATCGTCGAGTATCCTGTGACGCCTGGCTCATTCAAAAGGGAGGGAAACTACGAAGAACCTTATCGACAAATTTCATAAATCCCCACCATCCGAGTTGGCAAGGATGTGCTTAATTGTGCGAAGTCTGGGAAACGATGTTTGCGGTGAAGCGTTCCAGGTGGCGGTGTTCAAAACGTGACCCTAAGTCGACACTGCGAAGGTTTGTTCCACTCATTCTCTCCCCTTACCCTCTCATTCTGTCTCCTACCTTCTCTTTTTCTTTCCCACCTTCTCATTCATCCAACTCCACCCTACCTATTTATTCGCCCGACAAGTTGACGGAAAAGTTTTATTAAATCCTCCCCCGTACAACGGGGAAGACGTGACTCGAACGTTGTCAACTCGATCTATTTTGATTTGTTTCGCTCTCCGACGTCGACATGGATTTTTTTCTTTGAGATGAGATGATAAGCAAATGCGGGTTTTTCCCTATTTCTCGCTGAAATGAAATATTTCTCGTCCGAAGATGTGATGGTGAGAAATGACCTGGGTTACAGAGCGAGAGAATGCCTTTCCAGCCATTTGGGAATGACCAATTCCGACTATTATATTTTATTCGTTCAACTGACAGATTTTCGTGAGAACTTTCCAAAAAAATGCAATATGGATTAGTAATAAACTAGTTTAGCAAGTAATGGCGTCATCCACTCCTTTTCTGACATTTTAAAATAGTTAAAAACATATTGTTTAGTTTTGCATGCATTACAGGGGACGTCCCATTGGATAAGCATTAGATCAGTTTCTTATTTCTTATTTCTTTATTTACGGGCGAGCCCAATTTACATTCTAAAAAAAAGTAGGTCGTTCTAACCGTTAGAGAAATTTGGTCCAACAAAAGTTACATCTAAGAATTTAGATGATTTTTATGATTTAGTTTAACCAGTTGTTAAGCGATAAAACTGTTTCACTCGATGTAATTTATTTATTACCTACTTTAGGGAAGAAATAGTGACCCCCCCCCCACCATTATAAACCATAGCACTTGGACATGGGAGCCACGAATCTGAAGAGCATTTTAAAATCCATGATCTACGATACCCAACATGCGAATTCGAGTCCCCCCCCCCCCCATCACCACCGCCACCACCATCAATGGTGCCAGTCTGGCACCAAAGCAGAAATATACGTCGTAACATTGAACTTTCATCTATTAGTTTTAGTAGGCTGTCCGTTGAGGTTCACATCCGTATTCAAGGTGAAACACAAAAGAAACCAACGAAATATGCTATTTTTGGTGCCCTGGCACCATGGTGGCATCACTATTAGTTCCATGGTGATACAGAGAATAATTCATGAAAATCAGGAGGTATAATGAAAATTTTTCCTCAATTTCAAAGCTCGGGTACAATGAGTAAGCAGTAAAGGAACCGAAATATTGAAAAATAGGATATTTCGTGAATATTATCCCCCCCACTCATCCCCTCCCCTTGCGAATTTTGGTACTCTGGTGAAATTATGTACAACTCGGAAGTTATTTTAGTCAAACAAAAAAAGAAACACGCAAATCGGTTGGAAATTGAGGCCTGGGCAGAGTTTACAAGATTATACCCGCAAACGCACGTTTTTTAAGCATTTACCCCCCCTTTCCCCCCTTAAAAAGCAAAATTCGAAATTCTGGCGCCGTTGTGCACAACTAGATAAGTTTCCGCGTCGAATAAAAAAAGAACCACGAAAATCGGTTGAGAGCTAAGGCCTGTGCAGACGACACAAGATTTCTCACACACACACACAGACATACACCTATGGTTTTTTCCGCGGATTTGGATTCAGAATGGTATAAAACGGGTTACTGTGTGGTTATTTTTTTTTTTTTCTGTTGAGTGTTGTCCAACTTTACCCCAGATCGATCGCATAAGGACGCCCAAGTCTTACTGTGGGACGTCCTAAAAAAGTCCATTCATGCAAAATGAATTAATGAGCGAATTTTCAACGAAATCTTTCAGTTGAAGGTATGGTTAAGAAAAGGAACAATAGTGTTGCAATTTCATTTAAAAAGTTTTTTTTCACAAGATTCTTATTTTTTAAATTATGTATTATTGTTGTATTATTTTTACAAGATTCTTGTTTTTTAGGACGTCCCACAGTAAGACTTGGGCGTCCTTATGCGATCGATCTGGGGTGAAGGAGGACAACACTCAACAGAAAAAAAAAATAACCACACAGTAATCCGTTTTAGACCATTCTGAATCCAAATCCGCGAAAAAAACCATAGGTGTATGTCTGTGTGTGTGTTTGTGTGTGTGTGTGTGTGTGTGTGTGTGTAACAAAATCTTGTGTACTCTGCACAGGCCTTAGTTCTCAACCGATTTTCCTGGTTCTTTTTTTGTCCGTCGCGGAAAACTATCTAGTTGTGCACTACGTCGCCGGAATTTCGAATTTTGCCTTCTAAGGGGGGGAAAGGGGGGGTTATTGCTCGAAAAACGTGCGTTTTTGGGCATAATCTTGTGTACTCTGCCCAGGCCTTAGTTCTCAAATGATTTTCGTGGTTCTTTTTTCGTTTAACGCGAAATACTATCTAGTTGTGCACTACGGCGCCGGAATTTTGGATTTTGCTTTTTAAGAGGGGGAAAGGGGGGGTTAATGCTTAAAAAACGTGCGTTTGCGAGCATAATCTTGTAAACTCTGCCCAGGCCTCAATTTCCAACCGATTTGCGTGTTTCTTTTTTTGTTTGACTCAAATAACTTCCGAGTTGTACATGATTTTACCAGAGTACCAAAATTCGCAAGGGGAGGGGGTGAGTGGGGGGATAACATTTACAAAATATCCGATTTTTCAATATTTCGGTTCCTTTACTGCTTACTAATTGTACCCAAGCTTTGAAATTGAGGAAAAATTCTCATTATACCTCCGAATTTTCATGAATTATTCTCTTTACCACCATGGTGCCAGGATATGGTGCCATGATGCCATAAACCGCTTATTTCGTGTTTTTTTTTTTTTTTTTTTGTGTTTCACCTTGAATACGGATGTGAACTTCGACGGACTGCCTACTAAAACTAATAGATGAAAGTTCAATGTTACGAAGTATTACCGCTTTGGTGCCAGACTGGCACCATTGTTGGCGTTGGTGAAGTGGTGGTGGTGGTGGTGGGGGGGGGGGGGGTGAACTCGAATTCGCATGTTGGGTATCGTAGATCATGGATTTTAAAATGCTCTTCAGATTCGAGGCTCCCATGCCGCTAGAAATATTAAGGTGTATAATGGTGGGGGGGGGGGGGTCAGTATTTCTTGCCTAAAGTAATAAATAAATCACATCGAGTGAAACAGTTTTATCACTTAACAACTGGTTAAACTGATCTAATGCTTATCCAATGGGACGTCCCCTGGAATGCATGCATTACTAAACAATATGTTTAAATTATGTATTATTGTTGTATTGTTTTTACAAGATTCTTATTTTTTAAATTATGTATTATTGTTGTATTATTTTTACCCCACCAACCAATTAGAGCCCCCTGAGTCACCAGAATTTTCTATCACTCCCAGTTCTCAAAGTTCATCTCCCATTGAAGGGCTTAGGGGATCCCCGTAAGTCAGGAGTCCCCTGCTTATCTCATTGACTACCTTCTATTTCATTATCAGTTTATTAGGTACCGTAAAACCGTCAAACTTTACCCCACCAGGGGTAACTTTACCCCAAAAAGTGAGAATCTTCAATTGTGACGTAAACGTGTTAGGACTTAGATAAAAGTTAGCTATTGTGTTTTCGTTATTCTCCACATCCCAGAGAATCGATGTGGCTTGTCATGGCGCCTTTATCCAGGTTATCAGCTGTTATCAGTCATAGTTTCCTGTTCAGCTGTTTTTGTCCTGTTTCTTGTGCTCCAAAATTTCTTCCGTATCAGGTGTTTGGAGTGGATTTACCTGGCAAGCCCTCATCATATCACTTTCAATATCTTATTCTGAACAAAATACACTAATCAAATTCTCAAAAAAGTGTTTTCTTAGTTATGCCTTTGTTTACCAAAAATTTGAAGGTAACTTTACTCCAAAAACCGGGTATCTTTACTCCACTATAAAGGTTGGGATAAAGGTAGCCCCACTCATATTTTTCTTATTTAATCTCGAAAAATATTTGAGTTTTATAATTTTCGCAGTGTTGAATGTAAGGTTTCTAGTATATCTCATGTCAGAAGTTAGAGATGGGGAGAAGAAATGAGAAAAAGCTTGGTAGGCGCCCCTACCGAAACTTTACAACTGAACACCTGCATTATGACATGAACATAAACGTGCTTTGGTCTCATAAGTTGTGATTTACAATATTATTTACTCGTGGGTTAACTTTGAAATTTACCATTGCAATTCATTCGAAAGTTATTGAATGTGAAACAGACTTTTTCTATGATTTTGTTAAGTCATTCGTTTATCGTTTATAGTCCTTCAATATTTCTTTACTTGTAGAAAGTTTTGCTCGATTACCTACATGAGTCTGTCTATACTGGAAGACTGAAATTGTGATCTCTTAACCAGAAATATTGCAGTTCAAGCAAATTCGTTGAAATAAATGATGAATAAATGATCATTGGAATTTATATTTTTCTTAGGTATAACTTGTATTTTTCAAGCTAAAAAGTTCAATTTTTCAGAATTTATTTATAATAATATTATAAATACTTGATATTATCAAGTATTTCTGGGGTAATGAATTCAATCCCGACTAGTAACATTGCACCACTGCCCGTTTCTGTAGCGATAACCGTGAGTTTTTCAGAGTGGAGTAAAGATAGACACACTCGTAGGGAACTGCACTCCAACATTTAAACAATTAAATAGGGGGGTTACAATTATCTGATCAATGAGCTCGACCACTCAAAATGTTCAGGAAGCCCTGAAGATCAATTCACTTATTAAAAAAATCAATTTAACCCATTTCGAGTGGAGAGAAATTGTATTTGGAAATGTTTTGGAGTAAATCTTGGGGTAAAGTTTGACGGTTTTACGGTATAACCCCGTTGTGTTGTAGGTTTATCTGGGTCTATGTAAAATTTATCAGGTGTCTAGAGTTTATTCATATTGAAAAATATCTTTACAAAAATTTTAAAAATAATTGCCTTTAAAATCGAATAAAACTGATACCTAGTTTAAGAACTTGGAACGATTATGCGAGTAGAATTTGAAATGGTCTCATCGGTATCAGTATAATACTGATATTTGTCAAAAGTTTAATGGGTCCTTACTAATAATTAGTAAGGACCCACTAAACTTTTGACAAATAGATGTCAACCATTGACAGAAAAATTTAATCGTTCGACAAACAGATTTCAACTTTAAACAAATAAATTTCAACTTCAAGCAAAACGATAAAAAAAAATATAAAAAAATTATGAAGATCAACAAATTTACGAAATTAATTAAATATGGAAAAGAATTTCAATGAAGTGGTCGTCCAAAGGTATCATTTTGGTATGTACGATTCCCACCCAAAAGAGATTCATATCGTGGTTATTCCGTATTCTCTCTTTTTTTTTTTGTTTTTGTTTAAAGGAATGAAGAGTTTGCAAAAGTAGATGATGGGTTTCTGTGCCCAGAACAAAAGCGGTCTGCCAGTCATGAAATCCTTGTAATGGGCAAAACTATACGAAGTTGTTGTCCGATTTCGATACGATTTTCAGGGATATGCTGGTTGAGTTGTGATGGTTCCCTATGAAAATCATTATCCGTGGTTCAATAGTAGCCTCGGCGCATGTGCAAACGTAAAATCCTTGTAACAGAGATAACTTCTTCATTTTTCGTCCGAATTTCATGCAATTTTCAGGGATTGTTCAGATTGACATGTAGATGGTCCCCGCAGACGTTTTCTTGAGCAATAGAACTGAATTTTTCCAATACCTAATTCCATAAGTTAGGTACGGAGTATTTATGAATCTCCAAAAGTTCGTTCATGTGACTGTTACTTACTGTAATTTAAACTAAAATTGTATTAAATATCATGAAAGTTGTATGTTATTTCTGTTCAATCATAACAGGCCTTTGTATGTCATTTCCTGTCAATACTTATCCATATTTTTCTGTTGTTGCAGGTGAGTTGCTTATAGCCGTGTTTGGTGAACGTGTTGATCAGGTATAACCTCGCATACATTTAAATCTGGCTGACCTTTTCCCACATTGAATTCTGACGTCATGAGAGTCCACTAATACCATAATGAATAGGTACAAAATTCCACGCAATACCTTATTTTCTCGATATACATACATAATATGTATGTATATCATACATTTAAAAAAAAACCGGGTAAATATATTATATCTACCCGGTTTTTTTTTAAGTTTTTTTAATATCTCCTTTCTAAGACAAATTGTTTTTGTCTGGCACGCCACAAATAATTAAATAAAACAAATATTAATGGGGAGGACGCCCAGGACTCACCCGACGCTGGTCCTAGGGATGAGGAATGACGAGGAGGTTGGGGATGGGAGTCGGGATGAAGGGGAGTGCCTGTATAAAAAGACCACCACTTCAAATATGAGCCGAGCAGTACGCGTCTGGCGACACCACGAAGTTCACCAACTGAGATGCCCAACTCGCGCATCTCCGTGGCAGTTTTCCCAAACCACACTCCGCGCCATGACATGGTTGCAGCAAACACCCTGATGTTGTTGGGTGCCACTCCTTTCAACTGACACCGCTTGCCGCAAATCATCTCTATCATACTTTATTATCTTAGCCCGTCAGGTCTGCTCCATGTCCAAGCTACCATTGACAACCTGGACACCCAGGATAATGCAAGACCTGTCAGGCTTCTTATCCTGGTCGCTCGGCACGTGGTATAATCTCCCTCTCAACATCCCAGCTGCTAGATGGCAAAGCACCTGCTATCTGCTTGGCGACTGCATCATGGCGTAGGATGCGGCCCCCGTGAGTTCGTGGACACTGCTGCACTACATGATACAAATGTTCATTTCCGCTCCGACAGGCACGGCAAAGGGTATCTGTTGTCCCACGACTACCCCTTGAACACCGTACTGCTGTTGGCAGTGTTGCCACGCGGAGGACATGAGGAGTAATATTCTCTACCTGCCTATAGTATATGGCACCCGCCCCAATCAAAATACTTCTTTAAACAGTGAATTATGTTCGGTAGGTAGGTACCGTCCCGGGTTTTTGGAAGGATGATAAATATACCTTTATAAAGTTCGACCTCGCAATCCTTGGAGTGGGTCGCTCGGAAAATTATTTTAGAATTATTGCCTCATGGTCCGGAACAGGTTAATGAACTTTTTTTTTCTCAATTTTATTTATATCTTCCATTATTTTAAGAACTCAACTGAAACCGTCGTTGGAATTTATAGTTTTAATCCGCCAGCAACACACCCTGAAACTATTATTTCAAACGAAAGATCTGCTATTGGGTGTTGCATTTGTGATGGTTTATGTGTAAATATGATATTAATAGGAATCTAAAAGTAATGTTGATCACAAAGGTGCAATTATATATTATGTAATGATTAAATGCTCAATTTGACTTTTGACTGCAAAGCGTGTTGTTCATGAGTTCGTAGTTCATAACAATACTGAAGGTATTTATATTCATTGGGGTTTGTAATTAATTAATGTTACTTATTGTGAATTCAATCTATTGGTTTATATGACATATTGTTCAGTAATACAGGGGACGGTCCTTTGAATGAGGAGTAAATCGTTCAAGGTGGGGGATAAAATATTAATAATATTAAAATTAGTGACCAAATTGTTTTTATAATTTGATTTGAACCATGATTTTATGTTAGAGAACCAGAAAATTCCTCATTCGAAAAAGTTGGAAAAACGTGAATTACCTACTTCAGTTATCTATCAATAATTGTGATCTAATACCAACCAATGGCACAATAGGGTCTGTTGTAACTGACTAATTCTTTCTCCGTGGATCTATCCGAATATCGTTGTTTCCTAATCTGACTTTTACAGTAAATTATATAAAGAAAAAATCCCGTTGAAGTTTACAGACCCAATAATCTTTATTCTTCAGAACACATGTACCTAATACAAGTTTACCAAAACATGTGAATTTGGACAGGGAAATTCTGAAGTAGTCAATCAACAGATTTAGGAATAATTTAGAAACTATAACTCTCACAGTTGGCAGTTGCGACAGGGTGTGCGCACGAGTTGGAAAAATGGTTCATTACTTTTCATTGAAAATAGATCCCATCTTGAAAACTTTTATATAAACCGTTCTTTCGAGTAGACTTTTTCCTTTAGACTTTAGACTTTAGACTTTTTCCTATGCATACTCAAAGTTTTAATATTTTTTAGGTCACAGTGAACTGGGGAGGAGTCCTAAAAGATCAATTATGCTCATCGCTAATTGAAATGAGCAGAGATAATAATTTTAAAAAATAATAAAAAATACAAAAATAGTAAAATAAAAACCTTTTTAACAAAAAAACCTCAAAACTTATGATGGCATCTCACTAAAAAGGAAAAAATTATGATGACAACTTATTCGATAGGTTGGTAGGTAGGTACGCATTGAAGTCGCCGCCGTGCCCATCTGCAGAGGCAAACATACGCAAGTAGATTCCACTTCCATCTGGTTAGTATTACAATATGCGTCGATAGTGCAATTCAAAACAGGAATGAGAGTGAGTACCTATCATTGAGGTAATAAATGTGTTCCAAAACTACGAGTATTAGGTTAAAAAAAACTCGTATTAGGTCACTGCTGTCATATGAAGGAGGATGGAGAGTGGCAAAATGTGTGAATCCTCGTACGAAATGTTGGGATTCCAACATACCATCTCTTGATTAGATGGTCTAATAGTTATTTATCTAATTATACCTAATCTATCCTTGATTACATAATATCCAATTATTCTTATATTCCATGTGTGGCATATTGTAAGTAGAATTGTCTAGACCATGATGTGGGTTTGTGATATGGGTTCATACTCAAATGAACCAGTTAGTATTACAACATGCGTTGATAGTGCAATACAAAACAGGAGTAAGGGTAGGTAAGTAAGTAAACAACCTTCTCATGTTGAATTTTTATCCAACTGCCATATCTGGTGACAGAGACGTCTTCAGCTGTTATCAAAGGAAATATTCTTACTGATATTGCTTACTATCTAAAACATTTGATAACAAAAATCAAAAATAATAACAAATCAACCATTGAAGTTTCTTGATGTTTGTTAGTTTTTCAATAGTTTTTTGGTGCTAATAAGGCAGGTTCTAAAAATATTTAAAATTTCTAAAATCCTTTAATATTTCAAATTGAGGTACAACTTTTTAAGTGTTTGTGCCTTCAATTTCGAGAAATACTGACCTGGAACGAGGTACAAACGGCGACCGACTGTGACCCCCTTAAGGAACAGTCCTCACCGCTGGTCAAGGTCCGGCAAAAATTGAAATCGAGGGCCATCCTAATGACATGGAACATATCAAAAATTGAACTCCATATCATTATTTTATTCTGACGATAAATTACAAGTTTACTTGAATAAAGTTAGTACCTACGGTTTGGTGTATTATTCTAACTCTTCTATTATGCTCTATTATGCTCTATTATTCTAACTCTTCTATTATTCTTAACTTCTATTATGCTCTAACTCTACCCTCCTAAGTCTTGAGACAATCCACCGTCATGCTTACTGAAGTTCGCCTCTGCATGCCGCTTATCGAGCGAAAACTACGAGGAATCCGGTCGTTGACAGATTTTAGTGGGAGGAGAGATTTATGAACGGCGATGTAAATCCATTCATGTCCCTAATGGGAGGACCCTCTCAGGCCAGGAAACCGTTGCACATTATGTCGACCGACGTTTTCGTCCAGGCAGCTCTTTCGAACTATATCCCTCGTCGGAGAGTTAGCAACCAGGGGAGGTGATTCGATGATGTCCGTGATAAATTACTATTTTCCATCAGAGTTGAGTTCCTGTCAGTCCCCGAGCGTTAAGGTGGGTGAAAAATTCGCGTTAGGATCCACATAAGTTTGGAGCTTGTGCAGTAATGAAGTAAGTACGAAGCCCAAGAAACGTTTTCAGGCCTGTAAGGGTACGACATAACAAAGTTAGCAAGTGATAAAGGTTGAGAGGAAGATTCTCAAGTACAGAAAGAGAGGCAGAAACTAGTAGCATCAAAACGAATTGCTGTGTGTTTTCAAAATGGAGCCTTCAAAAAAGTTTACGTTCTCCGCACAATCCCTGACCTGAATTGCCAGTATAAACACTATTTTTGGAGACATTTCCAATTGAATCCAAGTTGTAAGTAAAAGGCTGATGGGTCGAAGTGCCGGGAAAAGGCTCAGTCTCCCCTAAAATCAGGTTAGCCCAAAACTTGGGTAAATTTCTCTGTGGCACTTCGCAGAGTATCATGTACGGCAAAATCAACGCCTAATGGGGTAATTCGGTGGGTCGGAAATTTAGGTTTTTGACCTCAAATTTGGATTCAGCACCATTGAAAACCTCTATACTCCAAATTTTCCCCCATTGATACTATAACATGTGGTAGAAAAATTAAGTAAAGAGATCACACGTTTGAAACTTACCTATTGCACACCACTATTAGTTCCATGGTGGTATAGAGAATAACTCATGAAAATCCGGAGGTTTGATGAGAATTGTTTCTCAATTTCAAAGCTTGGATACAATTAGTAAGCTATAAAGGAACCAAAAATATTGGAAAATCGGATATTTTGTTAATGTTATCTCCCACTCGTCCCCTCCCCTTGCGAATTTTGATACTCTAGTGAAATATTGAGCAATTTGGGAGATTTCTGAGTCGAACAAAAAAAGAAACTCGCAAATTGGTTGGGAATTGAGGCCTGGGCAGAGTTTACAAGATTATGCCCGCATATGCTCGTTATTTGAGCATCAACCCCCCCTTTCCCCCCTTAAAAGGCAAAATTGGAAATTCAGGCGACGTAGTGCACAACTAGATAGTTTTCCACGACGAACAAAAAAAGAATCACGAAAATCGGCTGGAAATTGAGGCCTGGGCAGAGTATACAAGATTGTGCCCAAAAACGCACGTTTTTTAGCATTAGCCCCCCCTTTCCCCCCCTTAAAACGCACAATTAGATATTCCGGCGACTTAGTGCACAACTAGATAGGTTTCCGCGTCGAATAAAAAAAGAACCACGAAAATCTGTTGTGAACTTGAGGCCTATGCAGACGACACAAGATTTTGTCACACACACACACACGGACATTTACCTATGGTTTTTTTCGCGGATTTGGATTCAGAATGGTCTAAAACGGATTAGAGTGTGGTTATTTTTTTTCTTTTGAGTGTTGTCCAACTTTACCCCAGATCTATCGAATAAGGACGCCCAAGTCTTACTGTGGGACGTCCTAAATAAAGGCGGGCCTCTTGGAACGCACACACACTACGCCGCAGGCGTGTATGTGTATTTTATAGTATCCAAGGCCACGAGGCGTTTGAGACCGCATAGGATTAGTGGAATGTCTCGATCCAAGGTCAGCAAGTTGATACGTCATAACTAGAGCTCGGAAAATATGCACGAAAATTTCCCGAAAATATGCACCGGAAACTGGAAAAATATGCAAAATATGCATTTGCCCTTAAAACTGCATACGACTTTGGAATTTCAGTATTTTAAGAAAGGATGTTCCAAAAAAGTTATGAAGCATCAGGTAAAGTAAACAAGCAATTCAAAAAATCAGATATACATTTTTTATTTACTTTTATACATTTATACGAACTAGGTATAAAATATAAAGATGAACTACATATTATATTGGACAACAATTACACGCTCCAAATTATCAGGTGTGAAACAGTGTCTCCTGTCACTTAAAATTTCTTTCAATGCAGAAAACGATCTCTCTACATCGCAAGATAAGCAAAAATTTAAAAGTGGAAATCTCTTTTGGAGGGTATGGAGAGTCCCATGAGCTGTCTTCTGCTTTGAGAATTTTCGCGATTTGAACCGCTGAAGACCACCCTGGATTTTTCGATAGAACCCCCTCCAGTTTATCCTGGATTTTTTGATAGGACGGCTTTTCCAGTTGTTCCATGCCAGTGGAAAATCCAGAATACGCAAAAAACTGGTAAAATATGCTGCAAAATATGCAAAAATCGCCAAAATGACTAAAAAATGCAAAAATCCCCAAAATGATTGAAATATGCAAAAATATGCAATTTCATTTTCAATTTAAACCACCGCATACCCTTCAGAAACCTTAAAAACGTTCAAATACAAAGATATACCGCATAATAAAAGATATGCAAAATATGCAAATTCCGAGCTCCAGTCATAACAACTTACTACGTCACATCACCCAAATCTTCAACTTTCATTAGCTTCCCTAATTTCTTCTAAACAATTTCTCAATGAATAGATCCGATTACTGTTATTCCTGACCCATCCTCTTTTGAAAAAAAAAATTAAAAAAATTGAATGAAATACCCCATTGTGCTATGCATGACCAGACAGGAATGGAAAAATTAGAAATTGTTCGGAGTGATAGGTCTGGTAAATGTCTAAATGAGGAGGTCCCTCAACATGTTTGCAATAGCTTGTTTCCCCTTCAAAATGTTACCCTCACCACTGTTTGAGCTCCCTTTCACTTTGTCTGCCTTGATTGGGATTTGTTCATCCTCTCAGTTCCTTTAACTTCTGAGCCATTGAAGTTTCTCCTCAAGTTCTCCTTTCACTGATATCTATTTCAATCTGATTAGGTATGCCTTTCACTTCCTCGATCTATGATGATATCCCTTTCATCTGTGACTATATGTTTTGTGATGTGTCTTCAGTTCATGTTTGTTACTGATTATGACCGAAGAGTCGAAATCGATTTAACTTTTCAACTCATTACTTTCGTGGAAATAGAATACGTTCTTCTTATTTCCGTATGTATTGACATGGGTTTCCACAACCTCGTCGGGGGTGATTTAACTCGTTGCCAAAACTGCATAACCTGCAGTTTTTGCTTGACTTTACTTACGAGAATTTTGTTTCGCTTGATAATAGACTGGTGATGAATGGTGAGAACTCACCGAATTTGGGAAGAATAATGAATTGATAAATATTAATCTTGCTGCGTTCACTGCCGCACGTGCTAAAACGGGCTTCGGAAGTGTTAACCAAAGCTAACCCACCAACACGAAGGAAATCGTGAGCAGTTTTGGATCCCGAACACCCGTATTTCCAACTTCAAAGGGGACAACTCCCGGGGCTGACGATCAGAACCAAACTTTACCGCTCGCTCCAGAGTTTGTCTCTCGACATTCTGCGTCAGATGGAGGCCTGTTGGTGAAGTTTATGATGGTAATCACGGCTTTCCCCCCTTCCATCCCCAGTAACCTATATAATTATCAGTTTGACGGAGTAGGTATCGTATTTTCACGCCAAAACGGTTCCTGGAGATTGCTTGTTCTACTTCAACTGTTCTTCCGATCAAGGTCTCAACGTTATTTTTTTATTATTTTGTTGTGACCGGAGTATCATATATTTTCACACCCGATAAAAACGAAGATTCTGAAATTTTAGAGATTTTTTTTTCTTTCTCACTTTTGATGATATTAAAGCTCTGAGTTAGTGCACCACGCCAAAAATGTCTTTCAAGTGGGTGTGGCACATAGCTTCCTCGTATCCATAACAAGATTGTACACTCGTGATGATCCAAAGCATAATGGGTAATAAAAACATCAATCTCCGGTCTACTAGTCATTACCGAGTCTGATAATTGATGACGGTGAAATTTGTAAGGAACTAGAGTATGAGATAGTTCAATTTCAACTAGTAGTAGATAAAACATAAATTCTTATTCACCTTTTTACTGCAGAAAACAGTTTTACAGTTATTTAGTCAAGCATACTGAATCAGAAGTAGTAAACTCCCTCCTCATTATTAGGCACACCTCACGACACACCTCATACGAATTCGACCCCCCCCCCCCCCATCCTTCAACGTGTCAGTGGTACCACAGAGGTAATAGGTAAGTCTTAACGTTGAACTTTCATCCATTGGTTTTGTAAGGTAGTCCGTAGAAGGTTACATCCTTATTCAAGGTGAAACACCCAAATACGCGGTTTATGGTGTCCTGGCGCCATGGTGTCACCATTGATTTGTTCCATGGTGTCACAAAGAATAGTTATTGAAAATTCAGAGGTATACTGATTGTGTCCCCACAATGAGGAATTTCACCGATTTCTGTTTGCATTTTTCCTGAATAGTTAATGGTGTGGGATAGATGAAAATCGGGCTGATTTCGGAAAATAAGTCTCCTGTTATTTTTGGGAGACAGTCAAAATTTTGAATTTCAAAACTAACCGGGAAAACAGACGTGCAGCGGGAACGCTCGCTGATTGGGCTGTTCGGATCGCTGTCTCCTCTCAGTGTTGCCCATTGGGACGACGAAATTGTGTTTTCTAAGAGAAAAGTTATCAAACAAAAACAGAGGAAACCTAATTTTCCCTATCTTGCTGTTTCTATTTTTTTCTTCAGTTTTTCGATTTCGAACTTTACTGTTTCATGAAATTTTGCATCTGGGGACTATGGATTTCTCGATCTCAGCACTTCGAGCGGCCATAAATGAACTATTCCAGCATGACGTCATTTTCCCGGTTTTTTTAAACATTCGTATTTTCTTCACTGTTTTGTTTATTCGTAAATTAGGAAGTTTGGGCTGAAAGTTTGCCTTAGGGGGTTTTTAGAGGTGCTGAATCCGGTTTTGGGGTCAAAAATAGGAAATTCCGACATGGTGAAATTCCTAATTTCAAAGCATGGATACCATTACTAAGCCTTAACAGGGACCGAAATTTTGAAAATTAGTATTTTTTGTGAATATTATCCCCTCAATCCCCCCTCGCTTTGCGAATTTCGATACTTTGGTGACGTAATGTGTAACTAGGAAGTTATCTGAGTCGAACCAAAAGAGAAACACACAAATCGATTGAGAATTGAGGGCTAGGCGGCGCGCTTACGGTATCGTTAGAATGAACCTTCTTTTCACAAGTAGTAACAAAGTAATAAGTTCCTCCTCCTTGAACACTAATTTTGAAATTTCGGCGACGTATTGCTCAACAAGATGGAGAACCACACAAATCTGTTGAAAACTAATGCCTGGGGAGAGTACACAAAATTATGCTCGAATAAGCTAATTTTTTAAAAAAGCATTACCACCTACCAAGCCTCTCCACCCTTCAAAGGGAAAAATCATGATTCCAGCGACGATGTACACAACCAGATAGATTTCCATGTCGAAATAGTCTCGTAAGTTTCAAAGTATATTTCAAAACTACATAAAACACACATTAAAAAACTACATAACGTATAATTTTTTTCCCATTTTGGATGTTTTTTGAGTGGACAAATATTGTTGAGCCTTTAATTGTGGATCATGTATGTAATCATGCAACAAATTTAATTTGACAAGGTTCGAATTGCGGTGGAATTGAGGCAGGAAGCTAAGGATGGTGATTGGATCATTAGCTGAGACCACTGCCAACCTCAGGATAATTGACCACCTCGACTGGCCAGGAGAACTATATATCGCCAATCTCAATTTCAACGTTTGAATCCGATCTGTCAGCTATCGATCTGCACCCTAACCAGTGACACCGATCAACTACCACCAACCGACCGGCCTTTAGTGGTAGTGGTCAAAACGGTATCAGATACTGGTTATTATTCAAACACCATGAATTACAACTACATCTCAGATCATTGTTCTAGGTTTTGATAAACGAAAAATACTTCGTACTGAATTTGGCATGAGAGCTATGAGAACAAATATTATGAGAAAAGTGAGAAACTATAGAGTTTGTACTTGTGATAAACTCGAACACTTTATTTATATTTCCTGCCACGTTATTGTTGCTACAGACGCAACAGTATTAGTTACTAAATTCTCATTTCATTTCATTGTATGCTCGAATTTCGTTCAATAAAGCCTTAATTATCGAGGTCAGCTTTATCTCAATTTATTGAACGAAATTCAATATGGAAAGGCTTCTACGTCCGAACCGTCTTGAACTTGATCCAAATGCAGCTACAGCCGACGAGAACACTATTGCCATTGTTTGCGCAGCTCCCAAGTGCCTCTCGAAATCAGTGGTTACTATTCTTATCAATGACACTAAAGCCAAAGCCCTCATTGACAGTGGCAGCTCATCAACATTCATAGATGAGAACTTTGCTCGTCAAATGGGACTTCCTTTACGAAAAGAGCGTGCTAGTCCCATTTCAATGGCATCTACATCGTTGTCTTGCTCAATTGAGTATAGTTGTTACGCTAACATCAAGGTGGATGACCAAGTCTTTCCACACTTCAAACTCTTAGTACTTCCACGCTCTTGTGCAGACATAATAATTGGTATCGACATTCTCCAAGAGTACAATTCCGTCACCATTAATTTCAAAGGATCTCGACCACCCCTTGATATTTGTAGCGTGGCCATGGCCATAGTTGTTGGCGAGTGAAAAAAATAAAGAAGCCAAGTTTTCAATTAATTAATTACCTACCAGGACCGAAAATCAAGTTTAGTTTCCCACCCATCAATTACCTAAACAACAGGTGATTCCTATTTTACAATTTATTGTTGAATAGGAAAATACATTCTTCTCGTGATTTTTGCTCAACACACTTATTTTTTATTTAAAAATAATAATTGTAGATTTAGGTCCTATTCTGAATAACAGCTCTGCTATCACCCATCTTTAAAAGGTTATAGGTACCAGGTGACGTTTCCTGTGCGCGGAATATGGACTTGAAACTACAAATCGATCGACTCGAAGGAGCCGAAGATTTTTCGAGGTGGAAAAGGGAAATGTCCCTTCTGTTGAGGCACAACAAAGTGTTTGATGTGGTAACAGGCAAGTTGAAAGAGCCTGTGGCACCTGCTCAGCCCGACGATGCCACACAAGCCATTTACGAGAGGGATTTGGCCAAGTTTGAGGAGAATGACATTCATGCCCAACTTATCCTATTCAAAAGCCTTGGGAAAGGTAACTCCGAAATGGTGAATACCTGCCAATCAGCTAAGGCTATTTGGGACAAATTGCTCTCGATCTACGAACAAAGTTCTGGTCAACGACTCGACCGGCTTTTAGAACAATTTTTCGTTTACTCGATGGATCCAAGTGAAGAGATAGTCTCCCACGTATCGAAGCTGCAAAAGATTTTTGTCGATTGCAACAATGAGCTGGATCGTCTGACAAGTAAAACGATGCCTGAAATGGTACTGATGAGTCGAGTCATGTCCACACTACCACACGAATAGGTACTTTGAATTCAAAAGTGTATGGGAAAGTGTACCAGTGGAATCACGGACGCTTGACAATTTGACTGAAAGGTTGCGGCTTATTGAAATGAGACTTCCTGTAAAAGGAAAAGCTGGAAACTCTGAGAGTTCTGCCCTCCTAGGGCAAACCAAGCCTAAGTATAAAAAACCTCGAAAACAACGTCATTGCTCGAAATGTAGCTCCAAAGAACATTGGACAAATCAGTGTAACAAAGAAAGAAATGCCCCTGAGAAGGATAACAAAAGGCAACATAACAATTGTGGGGGAGCTGCATTCACCAACGAAGCCCTACTTTCATCAAAACAGATTGACGAAAATCATAAGTGGGTAGCTGACAGTGGATGCTCTGTTCATATGACTTTTGAGAAGAAGAATTTCTCCACTTACGAAGCATTTACCTACCCAAAAGATGTTTTAGTAGGGAACGACAACATCATTCAAGCCCATGGTCAGGGAAACGTACAGGTTGAGATGTTGATAAATGGCAAATGGGTATTAAACCATCTCCAGTCAGTTTGGTATGTTCCAAAGATTGGTAGAAATCTCCTATCTGTCGGGATGACTGTCAGAAAGGGGATGGCTTTCATTGCTGATGGAAATCGATGCAGATTTACCAAAGACAGCAAAACAGTCGCCGTTGGAGACTTGAATGAAAACCACATCTACCTTATGAGAATGCGTACCAAAATACCCACGAGGTCTCCGCTAGCTTTGTTGACGACCACTGATTCGCTTCAGTTATGGCACGAACGCCTTGGCCATCAAAATAAAAGGCACGTACATAACTTCCTCAAAACCAGGGGGATCGTTTTGAAGCCAGACAATGCACTATGCGAAGCATGTGTATTTGGGAAACAACAAAGAAAGTCATTTGGAAACAGATCCAAGTACAGACCGAAAGAAGCAGGAGGCCAAATCAACATCGATTTATGTGGTCCGATGGAAGTCACGTCTCTTGGAGGAGCAAGATACTATATTTTGTTCAAGGATGATTTCACAAGGTATCGCCGTGTGTTCTTTTTGAAGAATAAGTCGGAAGTTCCCACAGTTTTAAAAAACTTTCTAGCAGAAGCCGAACTTGCAGGCCATAAGATCAAGCAGGTACTGAGTGACAATGGCACAGAAATTCTGAATGCTCAAGTGAAGCAAATCCTGGAGTCAAAAGGGATTGCCCATCGTCTCAGCATGGCTTATTCTCCACAACAGAATGGAGCTGCGGAGAGGGAGCATCGCACATTGTGCGAATGTGGATTGACAATGATGGTAGCTGCCAAGCTGAACAAATCGCTATGGGCTGAAGCCGTTAACACAGCAGTATACTTACTGAATCTGACTGGACCTTCTTCAATTGAAGGAAAAACACCATATGAACTGTGGTTCAACAAGGGAAATTCCTCAATTGACCAACTCCGAGTTTTCGGAACGGAATGTTACATTCAAATTCCCAAAGAAAAACGGAGGAAATGGGATAAAAAGGCAAATAAAGGTTTCATGGTTGGCTACTGTGACATCAAAGATGGTTATCGTATATGGATACCAGAAAAGAGGATTGTAGTGACAAGCCGTGATGTCGTATTTCAAACCGAACCTCTTTTTTCTAGCATTCTTCCTGAAACGGAGGAAGCAGATAATGAGGTTTTAATGAAGTTGGGGGAGAAAAATCCTTCATCCGGTGATCAGGATACGACACAAGTCTCAGAAGATCGAACTCCTGTACCAAACATACCAGAGGACTCTAGTGTTTTGGAGGAAGAGAGAATAACCATGGATCTTCGGGATCGGAGCACTCTTAGGCCCCCAGAAAGGTACGGAGAATTCGTTGCAATGATTGCACAATGCAATGAGCCAAGAACCTTCAAAGAAGCCATGGAAAAGGAGGAAGCTCCTAAATGGAAAGCAGCTATGGACGATGAAATGAAATCACTAGCTGAGAACCAAGTGTGGGAGCTAGCTGACCTGCCTCCAGGAAAGAAACTGGTCAATTGCCGCTGGGTTTACAGAGTTAAGACCAAAGCCAATGGTGACTTTGATAAATTTAAGGCAAGGTTAGTTGCGAAAGGATATTCTCAGGTACCTGGAATGGATTTTACTGAAACCTTCAGTCCTGTCGTACGTTTTGACACTGTTCGCGCTCTATTTGGAGTTGCTGCGAGCAAGGGATTTGCTTTGATGCAGTTCGATGTCAAAACTGCCTTCTTGTACGGCAAATTGGACGAGGAAATTTACATGAAACAACCAGAGGGTTACAGTGATGGAACAAGTAAAGTATGTAGGCTGAAAAGGAGCCTATATGGTCTAAAGCAGGCTCCAAGATGCTGGAATATTCGTTTTACGAATTTCATCAGATCTCAAGGTCTAATCCAAAGTCAAGCAGACTCGTGTCTGTTTTATCGTCAAAAGGGGGAGAAGAGGCTGATTTTGACAATATACGTTGATGACGGAATCTTGTGTGGAGAAGACCCTGAGGAGATGAAAATGTTCATGGACAACCTCAAGAGAGACTTCCATGTCACAGAAGGATCCGTCGAAAACTATCTTGGCATGCAAGTTACTAGAAATTCCAACGGTTCAATTTTTCTAAGCCAAGAACATTATGCTACGAAGGTGTGTGAAGAGTTCGGAATGCTGGATTCAAATCCGGTCGCCACACCAGTAGAACAGACAGGGCCAGATTCTATGGAATCCGAGCTATTGGAAGAAAATGTGCCATATCGATCAGCAATTGGAAAGCTGATGTATTTGGCAGTTGTGACTCGCCCCGACATTGCCTATGCAGTGAACACAGCAGCTCAGAAGGTGACAAGGCCAACTAGAGCTGATTGGGTTGCAGTCAAGAGAATTTTAAAATATTTGAGAGGAACTCTCTCGTACGGGTTGATGTATAAGAAATATGCATCGAGAAGTCTTGATGCATACGTTGACGGATGCAAGGGAAGGAGCTGTCACAGTCTTGATGCGTACAGTGATGCTGATTATGCTGGCGACACAAAAACTAGGCGATCAACATCAGGTGTCGTATGCAAATTCGCAGGAGGACCAATCTCATGGCTAAGCCAGAAGCAGAGATGTGTTGTGCTCTCTACAACTGAAGCTGAACTTGTTGCTGCATGTGAGGGTACGAAAGAAATCATCTGGGCCACAAGACTGTTACGCGAAATTGCTGATCTCCACGAGAAACCTCAACTCAAGATAGACAATGCTAGTACCATAAAGTTGGTGAAGAATCCCGAGTTTCACAAAAGATCGAAGCACATAGACATTCGGTACTATTTTGTGCGCGAAAAATATATGAATGGAGAAATCGACGTGGAACACGTAGCAACACAGAACCAACTAGCTGACATCTTCACGAAACCCGTTCTAAGAGGCAGATTCGAGTTTCTACGTCAACAAATCGGAATCCAAAGAAACATTGAAAACTAAGCGTCTCTATTGGAGGAAGTGTTGGCGAGTGAAAAAAATAAAGAAGCCAAGTTTTCAATTAATTAATTACCTACCAGGACCGAAAATCAAGTTTAGTTTCCCACCCATCAATTACCTAAACAACAGGTGATTCCTATTTTACAATTTATTGTTGAATAGGAAAATACATTCTTCTCGTGATTTTTGCTCAACACACTTATTTTTTTATTTAAAAATAATAATTGTAGATTTAGGTCCTATTCTGTCTAATACCTCTGCTATCACCCATCTTTAAAAATAGTCCCGGAAGCAGAGTTGTTCACAAATCTTCTGGAATCCATCAAACCCATCGCTATCAAATCTCGTAGGTTCTCTAAGGAAGACAGGGATTTCATTGAAGAAGAAATCAAACAAGTCCTCACGAACAATATTATTGAGGAAAGTACTTCGCCATGGCGTGCTCAGATCGTGGTTGTTTCTGGAGGGAGTCGAAAGAAACGCTTATGCATCGACTATTCCCAAACAATAAACAGGTTCACGCAACTAGATGCTTTTCCCCTTCCAAGAGTCGAGGAAGTTGTAAACAAAGTTGCCAAATACAGCATTTTCAGCACCATCGACTTGAAGAGTGCTTATCACCAAATTCCTATACGAGAGGTTGATCGTGCCTATACTGCGTTTGAGGCTAACGGTAAACTGTACCAATTTCGAAGAATTCCCTTTGGAGTGACCAACGGTGTACCGGGATTCCAACGCGTGGTTCAAGGCATAATTGACGTGAACATATCGTTAAACATATCGAACAATCTTTCTTCTATCAAGTTGTTGGGCTACTCTGTCGCTAACCATTCCATACAGCCAGATCCCGAAAGGCTCCAGCCTCTCCTCGACTATCCACTCCCAAAGGACATCCCTTCTCTTAGACGAGCAGTTGGCATGTTTGCACACTATGCCCGATTCATCAAAGGCTTTTCCGAGGAAATTCACCCTCTTGTGAGGTGTCAAAAATTTCCTTTGGATGGCGATGCTTTAAATGCCTTTGAAAAGCTGAAGAAACTTGTCGCGGCCTCTGCAATTCATCACATCAATGAGGACGAGGACTTCGTCGTAGAGACTGATGCTTCGGATCATGCGATCGCTGCAGTGCTTAGTCAGTTAGGGAGACCCGTAGCCTTTTTCTCAAGGACCCTCTCAGCTGCTGAACAAAGGCACTCTTCAGTAGAAAAAGAGGCCTATGCCATTGTAGAATCACTCCAACGTTGGAAACACTTCCTACTAAGTAGACCTTTTAAAATAATAACGGACCAACAGGCGGTATCTTTCATGTTCAATTCTAAAATCAAAAACAAGATCAAAAATGAAAAAATTCAGCGTTGGCGAGTTGAGCTTTCACCATACCAGTTTGACATCATCTATCGACCAGGAAGTGAGAACAAAGCTGCGGATGCGTTTTCACGCTTTTGCTCGTCTACAGTCGCTTCCATTCAACCCACTTTGGATGATCTTCACAACATGCTTTGCCATCCGGGAGTTACACGCATGTTTCATTGGGTAAGAAGTAAGAACCTTCCATTTTCCATTAATGAGATCCGAGAAATCACTAGAAAATGTGCTGTATGTTGCGAGATCAAACCGAATTTCACTCGGTATCAAGGCACACTGATTAAAGCGACCTCTCCGTTCGAGAGGTTAAATCTAGATTTTAAAGGACCTCTTCCAACAAGCTCGAGTAATCGCTACCTCCTGACCGTTGTGGACGAGTACTCACGCTTCCCATTCGCCTTTCCTTGTAAAGATACTTCGTCTGCCTCAGTAATAAAAAATCTGAAGTTGTTATTTTCCCTGTTCGGAACACCTTGCTACATTCACTCCGACCAGGGTAGCTCTTTTATGTCCTCAGAGCTCAAGACATACTTGACAAAGAATGGGATCGCCTCAAGTCGGTCTTCTCCTTTTAACCCACGGGGAAACGGTCAAGTGGAGCGCTACAACGGGATAATTTGGAAGACGATCCAGCTCGCTCTTCGCGCTAGACAAATTGACGTTCAACAGTGGGAAACTGTACTCCCAGAAGCTTTACATGCAATTCGATCGCTCCTCTGCACGACAACTAATGAAACCCCACATGAACGGCTCTTCAAGCACAACCGCCGTAGCTCCCAAGGAACGTCTCTACCTGAGTGGCTAACAACACCAGGTCCTGTGTGGATGCGAAGGAACGTCAGGGCTAGCAAGTACGAACCATTGGTGGATAAGGTAGAGCTCGTCGAATCAACTCCTTGCTACGCTCATGTACGTCTTCCTGACGGTAGGGAAACTACAGTCTCACACAGACTACTGGCACCTGTAGGCATTGGACCAGAAACCGACGAAACTCCAGCAACTGGGACCCAAAACGTTTCACCAGAACTTCCAGGTCTCCAATCAGTGCCTGCAAGTCTCCAATCTCCAGAGCTCCAGCCAATACCACCGTCAGAGGGCAGCCCTGAATGCTCCACGGAGGGATTGATAAGACAGGAGTCTTCGAGGGAACATCCTCAGAGGAACAGGCGGCCACCAAGATACTTGGAAGATTACATTCGGAGTTGAAACAAAAAAGGGGGGGAGAATGTGATAAACTCGAACACTTTATTTATATTTCCTGCCACGTTATTGTTGCTACAGACGCAACAGTATTAGTTACTAAATTCTCATTTCATTTCATTGTATGCTCGAATTTCGTTCAATAAAGCCTTAATTATCGAGGTCAGCTTTATCTCAGTACTTAAATCCAATCAACAACCTATGAATGCAGGGAGTTTCATGGTCACCACGATCACCCCTTCAGTCGAGTAGTCCTCTATAAGCTGGAGGATGTCTTGTGCAAAAAGATCTCTCTGGTGTACCAGTTGGCGTTGGAGTACGAGTTAGAGGGATTCCCTTCTTCGTTACTGGTTTCAACACTATGGCCTGCTGGTGTAGGTTTCATGCTTTTTCAGAGTGCGGGCCTGCTCTTTTTTGCCATTGAAACTTCATTACTCTCTTGTTTTCCTTTGGAGAGCACTTTCCTGCTCCATTTTGTCATGATGGCATTGAAACTTCATTACTCTTGTTCTCGGTTTGAGTGTGAACATGCACGCATTTGTTATATCCCTGATTTCACGAATAAGGAATATTTTTGGCTCAAATGCATCCAGAGAATTGTGCAGGCTTTCGAGGTCGGGATTGGTATCATTTATGACTGCTAGGAGTTTCATGATCACCAAAAACTACACCCCAAATCGCGGAAATGGATTGCTGGGTAGGAATAGTGAGTTGAAATTATCCATTTTCAGATCACTGTGTCCTAAATGTTTTCATGATCTACTTTGCATTTTGATGTTATAGCTTCAAAAAACAATAGTATTTTTTGCATGCAGTTTTTTTTCGTACATGCTGTCCTGACGACCACATTCTCCTGGTTTTACTAGCTCGGTTAAGAAGTTTAAAATCTCAAGTTTTACTACTCCTTCCTTCTTCTCAAATTTTCAATGGCGAATTTTTGGTCCCAGCAGTGTTACTAGATTATACTTTGCAGACTTTCATAATTCGACAAGGAACAACTAATGCGGGGAGGAGGCTTGTGGGCAGATCGTGCTGGCCCCTCTCGTCACGAGCGGACTCCGTGATGCCATCGCTTTCACTGCCATAAAGGAAGAGCCTAGAGTCTTTTGTTCGATAAAGGTCACTCAGTAGACGTGCACCAAGAGCCGAGTACGAAAAAAATACCCTACCCCTTCTAGTTGCTGGGGACATCAGCAACAACGATGGTGTAGATCTGATGGATTATATTCCTTATGTTTGTACCAAGCAGAGTCATTTACCTAGTGTTGTTAGTTCGCTAGTTGCATTTTGCAAGCGAAAAAATGGAAACAGCGGGGAATTGAGTACAAACAAGTGATATGCTCAGGTGCTTGGTGGTGGAGTTCCGTTCTTTCACTCCTCCACTGAGTCATACACAAGTCCCAGATTACTCCGGAAGGTTGGAATGATTGGCTTGGATCTCGTCAAAGCCTTCGACAGGATGCCCGCATTAATTTCTTTTGTCAAAATACATTTAATTTTTATTGTTCCCTTCAGCAATGGCTTCTCGTATGATGGGTTCCCAAAGCCTTGTGCGCTTCGATCTAATGCTGGTCACAGGGTTCAACGCCTGCTTCTTTGCTGCCTGGTTGACACTGATTATAGTGGTACTCTTCATGGAATCCTACACTCGCTCAAAGTTACTGCAGACGGTTGCTTCTACAAGTGCCATAAATTCTGCTTCGCACGTTGAGTGGGTTAGTTGTTTCTTCGATTCCCACGTGATCATTGCTCCCCCCACACGAAACAAAGTCCAGTTTGTCGTTGGTATTATCACGAGCAGCCATGTTTACCTACTCGTTCCCTGTACGCTTGAATGAGGAATTTCACCGAATTCTGTTTGCATTTTTCCTGAATAGTTAATGGTGTGGGATAGATGAAAATCGGGCTGATTTCGGAAAATATCTCTTGTTATTTTTGGGAGACAATAAAAATTTATGATTCCATAAATAACCAGGAAAACGGACGTGAAGCGGGAACGCTTGCTGGTTGGGCTGTTCGGATCGCCGTCTTTTCCCAGTGTTGCCCATTGGGACGACGAAATCGTGTTTTCTAAGAGGAAAGTTATCAAACAAAAACAGGGGAAACCTAATTTTCCCCATCTTGCTTTTTCTATTTTTTTCTTCAGTTTTTCGAATTCGAACTTCACTGTTTCGTGAAAATTTGCATCTGGGGGCTATAGATTTCTCGATCTCAGCGCTTCAAGCGGCCGTAAATGGACTATTCCAGGATGACGTCATTTTCCCGTTTTTTTAAACGTTCGTATTTTCTACATTGTTTTGTTTATTCGTAAATTAGGAAGTTCGGGCTGAAAGTTGGCCGTAGGAGGTTTTTCGAGGTGCTGAATCCGATTTTGGGGTCAAGAATAGGAAATTCCGACATGGTGAAATTCCTCATTCCAAACCAATGTAGTAGTTCCTCAAACTCTCAAGGTTTACATTCTCCTACTCAGGATTCCCTCAAACGCAATAAATTGGTTAGGTTTATTTTCTTGGTGCTTATAATAATCTTACAGGATTCCATTAATTGGTTCAATTCGTATTTTTGTAGGAATTGGGGGTTGAATGAGTGTCGCTAAGCGCAGATGCAAGTGGTCATTTGTCAATGTTGGAAAATCGTCGGGCGCCAGACGGTGGTAACTTTTGATAAACGAGACGTCAAAAGTTGACGATTCATTTGCGCGAGTGGCGATAAAGCCGGGCAGAAAAACATTGTCTGATGAATTTGAGGTGGTTGCAACAACTGACGTCAACGTGTGTTACCTCTTGATAAATGCCTCATTGGGATGAAAACGGTCGTATGCTAGGTCGTAGTTGTATGCTAGATCCTGCCTTCAACACCTGAGAGTTTCCTTGATAGAATATTCTAACGCTTATGCAGAACGATTTAGAGACCAGTCACACACAGTGATGTGGACATCCATTTGGATTGGACAAGTTCTCGTACTTACTAGATTCTGCGCATAAATATTTGCAGACCATCATATACCTACAACCAGAATGGGTGTAAATTAATGAGCTGAAGAAGGAGCAGAGCGAATTCAATGAAAATATTTTTCAACTAATTAGTTACAAAAAATGGTTTATTCAAAAATATTATAATATCGATAAATATCTTGGCCCGTTACAAGGATATCATGACACTCAGATAGCCAGACGCGAAGCCAAAAATGTCTAAATAATGGAAATTTCGATTTTGGAGAATTTTTTTTTTCAACCTTGAAAAGTGAAAACAAAGCTTCCGTTACTTTGGTAGACTCGGAAGCAAAAATTGTAACACTCCCTCCTCACACCATCAAAATTTGAGGGTTTACGTTTCAAGGTAGGACAGAGGTTTACGTTTTATGGTTTTGGAACGAATGTCCAAAAGTTTTTAAGGTTTTGGTTTTATGGTTGTATGGTTTCGGAACGAATGTCCAAAAGAATACAAATTTTTGGTTCCGTACACAGCCCAGTTTCCATGGACCGATTTTGATTACATTCGGTATGTATATCGGTATATCCGTTTGGGGTCTAGTTGTGCCTCGAAGCTTTTGGTCAGACACTTCTCTGGGGTGAAAGGTGAGGGAAAACATTTTCAAAACTAGCGCTTTACAATAAAAATATTGTTTTTTCACCTATTTAAAATGAAATTGAATTTTTAGGATCGAATGAGACCTTCCAGAGCTATCACGTAGTACCAACCGTAAGGACCTAAGGGCCTGTAAGGAGTAAATCAGAAACACGAGTGTGAATCGTAAAATCTTGTTCACTGACGGAAAAAGGCCTAATGCCTGCTCAATTTTCTGCTGATCAAATCCTTTGAATAGTTAGCCGGTTAGAAGCGATTTGTTTCTTTCAGTAGAATTTCAATGAATTGAAATCTCTTAATAGAGTTTCATGTCACTCAATTGGGCTTTCTTAGCAATCAAGAATCTAATTTCATAATGAAGGCACTTCTCGGATATTGGTGTTATTGCTAGTAGGTAGTTAAAACGCCGAGTTCTAATAAAATAATAACCCATTCTGTAATTATTTGCAGCGGGTTTTTTCATAAATTTTAAATAGAGATGATTTTAAAAATAATTTTTGACACCAGCCTGAGCTCTGTAAACCAATCGTTCGCCTAATTAATGAGAGCTCCAAGATGTATTTTTTAGAATCATATTAAGATAGTATTAAATTTTAGGGAACGGATGATAAAACCACCCAGACGATCAAAAATAATTAAATGTGCGTTTATTGTGATATTTATCTGGACACGTGGGTCCCTCCAGCCTTGCCTAAATGACACCAAACCCCTCTCCACCACCTACCCCTGGTCCTAAGGAGGTAGTTGGGTGATCTTTGCAACGAAATAATAAAGCGTTGTGTAATAGTTTGGAACGTTATTGTTCTTAATTTTCTCTTGACTGAGACAAAAAGTCAATCCATAAACGCCAATTTCATGGTTTATCTAATGTATTATTGATGGTGTTACGAATGATGTCATATCTCACAATAATAATGGTAGCAGCTACTTATCGGTAGGTGTCACTTCGATCTCATGCGGGCCCGCAATTAATTACTTGGGTCGGTTATCCCTCATGTAAATACTACGGCGTCAACAGCTTGTAATAACATGCTCCGAATAGTTCAACTCCGACATTATGTCATAGGGGCGACGTGTTTTCATTGAGTAAACTATAGGTAGCCGCTTTCAGAGATGAGTTTATTTTAACGTCATCACGAATAAGTACAAATCTGCGATTAGGCGGTAAAGTCGATAAGTAAGTCACTTTTCTCATATATCTCAATAGCAATTTTAAAATTTGTGATGCCAGTGTATTTGTACTGATAAAATACATTGTACTTTTGCCATCTGAAAAACCGAAAAATGGGGGGTGCGCCTGATTTTTTGTTTAAATTTTTAATCGAAAGTAGACCTCATCCTGAGAATTTTGACTCCAGCCGTTCACTTGGATGAGTAGATCTTTTTCTATGATTTTTCAAAGTTTCGAATGTTTATGACGTCACGCGTCCCTCCCGCCTGGGCGGACCCCCCAGCCCTCTGTGACGTCATAAACATTCGAAACTTTGAAAAATCATAGAAAAAGGTCTTCTCACGCTAGAAGGTGGCGGTTGGTGCCAAAATTCTCAGGATGAGGTCTAGTTTAGATTAAAAATAACAATAAACAGTTTTTCCGACCCATGCGCACACCCCATTGCCAAAATGTTATAAAATATACAAAATATGCTTTGTTGCACTGTTTAGAAATTCATTCATAACAAACTACTATTATTATTTCAAATTTATTAATCTCTTATTTCGAATGAAGGTGGTTTTGGTCATCAGTTGACATAATCAAATTGTGAATATTCCTGAATTCCAAAGAGGCTTTTGTTAATAACTTTTTTTTCATCTCGAAGCTTAAGAAGTTATGCGCACCTTCATTAAACTTTTCCCTTTTCAAATTCAAGAGGGCTTGACTTTCTGATGAATGAGATACCCAGTCCAATTTGCAAAGTGCGTCAAGCTCTTGAAACTCTCTGTTAGAAGAGTAATGAGAAGTCTCATCAAAGTTAACTGAACCGATTTGGATTAAGCATCCGGAATATCATTCTTTTCTGCTTTGGTTAAAACTTGTTGAAGGTGTAGTGTATGAGTAGATGTTAGATGAGTAGATGAGTAGATTTTTAGCTCCTGCATCACCGCGTTCAAAATAATTACTAAAATTTTAGACCAACCCTTCGGGTGCAGTCTACTCTAACTTTAGAAATAGGTCAATAAGAAATATCCAGACAATAAACATGGTTCAAGACGAATGTATTTGCCAATATTTAAACACAATTTCCTTCCCTTAGTTATTGCATTTAACCAAACAATTGGTCTGTTAGAATGATGAGAGTTTGAGGAATTTATTTCTCTCAAGTTTTTTTTTGTTTAATGCGTAGGTAAGTAGTTATGAGTAATCAATCTCACAGTTATCTGTAAGTATCTTCACAATAATTAAACTATTAAAGTTGACTAATTGAGGACTACTGTGATTAGTTTTGATCCCTAAACTAAATTCTAAATTTAAAATTTACTTACTTCAATTAATCTGATGAATTAACTGCATTTGTGCAACAACTATGTACAAAGCGAAGTTAACCACTTAGGCATTCTCTGAGGGGGATTCCCTACGGTGTAGGAGCCCCCGGTGTAGGAGGAGAACCCCGGGGTAGCCCATGGCTACACTACATGGGAGCAAGTAGGTACCTCCCTGAAGGGGGGAACACAACTACACTGCTGGCGGGAGATGATAATTTCCGATTAAGGAAAAACAACCTTGTGGGAGTTAGTATTCCCCCTGAAAGTGAGAAACAACATTTCAAAATGTTCGATTTTTTTCGGATTTAGAGCTAACAATATTATCATGTTACATGGGTTCATAAAATCACTTGTTTGGAATTGTCAGCAATGTCTTTCTTCAGCTTGTTGTCCTACGTTATGACCATATAGTCCTACGTTATAACCGAATTTGGTGATACACACATGAATTTCCATCAGTATATTCGTTACAGCTAGGTTTTCTTGAAGGAAACGAAAAAAATTAATGTTCTGGTAGAAGTTGGTTCCTCTGAATCCACTGTGTTGAACTTCGTTGAGGATTCGTGTGAGAATATTCGAAAACGAATTACCATAAAAATCATTCCCAATATTTCCGTGCCAAAACTGTTGAAGTTATTGCAAAAACTTCTTTTTTGTAGAAATCGGTCAATTTTTCTATTTCAAATTCAATTTGCAACACCGCAAATTGTTCTGACCTCTCTTACAGCCAATTTAGAAAACTAGCATTAGGTTTTCAAGGTTGCTTAATCCGAAATGGTTATTGAAACTCACCACAGATATATCAAATTCTTACTCAGATGGCACTCTCGCAAGCATTCACATTGCATAAAATGCATCTATTTTTAAAAACCGTACAACTATTTCTGGATCAGGAGGCTCTGAAAAATTTGTATTTTCTCATCGTTCTGACACTTCTTTTTAGACGTTCGTGTTTTTTTCTCAGTCTCTTCGTCTCGGAGACACCTGGCGATTGATCCTCGCTTGATTCTTCCTGAGCTCTTATGTCCATTTGTATTGTGTCCTTGATGAAGTCCAGCGCTCCGTCCAGTCCATTCACTGCGCAGTAAGCTCGACCGCCCAGCGCGTACCTACAGTCATACATTTCAATGAATATAAAATCATATACGCTGTATATTTTCGACTTGATTGATGTATTCTATATTCTATATTGAAGTAAACCCTGTACCGATCAGACTAAGTATGTACCTTTGTAATCTCTGTTCAGATAACTGCAGATAAGATCATAATGTAACTTCTAGTATGTCATGGGACAAGCAACTCTTTCAAATCTCAACAATCATTCACTGAACTGAGTTACTCCTTTCAACTCATTCAGACTCTTATTCTTATGCAGTGGCCCAACGAATTACCAACCTATTCTTTCAGAGTTGGAAGACAATCTAATCTTGGAAGAGCTTGCAAGAAAGCTTGGGTGGAAAGTAGTACAGTTCATCCTCCCTCTAGAACTCTCCCTAGAACCTAAAACTTCTATAATCTACTCCTCCACTTAATGGATAATCCATTCCTTAAGATGAGACATAGTTTGTAATCATTTGCAGCGTTTTTTTAGATAAGCTCTAAAATTTCAAATACTCCTTTCCTCTTCAACTCACTCCAGCTCAAACAGTTCTCCAGCTCGAAAGCACTCACTATCTCAAGTCCACTCTCTTAACTCACTCGCCATTTTATGTCGCTATTATTGGTACTGTCGTGTAACTAAGGCAGGACGTGTGACTCGAGTACTGCACCAAATGTTACGTACCTTCTTTGATTATTATAGTAATGCTTGGAAATTGTTCATGTCATCTGCTTAGCAACCACTATTCGAGATTGGATACAAAAATAATAAAGAATTGAGTTAGAGGTGTGTAAGACAAGGTCATTTGGCGGATTCGAATCCCAAACTCATTACAGAAGCCAGCTCTTTTGATTCCGTTCACCCGTTCATTACGTTCACACACAAGACAAACAACAAACCGGTCAGAAGTCACAAAAACGAGCGAGTCGGTAAACCGATCGAGTCGGAACGTTGAAACCAAACAAACAACATCCATAAGGATCCAGGTTGTGACTCGAAAAAACGCTGAGTCGAATAAACAAACGAGTCGGAATAGGTTACAATGAGTAGGTGAGGAGGCGATTTGAATGAATCGAGTGAGCTAAAAGACAAAAACGAATGAAAGATCGATTCAAATCGTATGAATCAGTATTTGAGTGTTTTTCATCTTTCAGTTTTGTCATATTAGTCCACAGTTCATTCGAACGTAATTCTTCACTTGGATGATGAAAGATTTTGCTTAGAGAACCACTTCCATCTAAGCAAAAAAGCTACTTCTTTCTGTTGATACTTTCATGTCATTTTCACACATTCATGATCTTAGTACAACCATGGATGTATTCAAATACATTACACATCCATATTGCAGGCAATTAATTTGTTATGTTGGCCTTCGGCCGTTGTTCTCGGAATTATTCCGGAAAACTCAATTGGTGGGTTGATGAACGAATGACCGTGTTCATTTTGACAACCTGTTCAGTTCAGACAAGGTCGTTTTGAAGATAAAGTCTTTTCAATACGTTCACTCCTGACCGACGCACCTCTAAATTGAGTGCTTGGTGGATTGTGAAAAGTTTTCCTTATTTCTAGATTTGTAATCTTTATTATTTATGTTCTGCATTGTGGGAGAACCTCACCAAACATGAATAAAGACTGGTGCATTATTTTCTGTATAAGGTACCTTCACTCTTATGATATTTCATATGCAAGTTTGTCTTTGAGTACCTCCTTGCAATGATTCCCACTAGTTTCCCTTCGCAGTAAATTGGAGATCCGCTCTTCGACTCACTGATAGGCCTCTCGTCGACGGATCTGATGCAATATTTACTTACTGAAACATATTCGGGAGGAGTCAATATTTTCGTCGTTTAGATACCTATCTATGAATATGGTTTGAAATAATTCAACAAAATTACTCCTCTCTTTGATAATGAATTTCCTACAGTTATCTTACAGAATGATTTCTTCGTTTCTGATCCGTTCCAGCAGAAGTGCCAGTCCGTAAATATTGTAGGTATTTTGACGACTCGCCCTTCGGGATCATCGTCGAAAATTGTATGCAGCGTACAAATCCCTTCGCGTTTTTCAATTCTTTTTGCCACTATCTGTGGGTTCATTGAGTATATTTTGGCTCGTCCTGTGGTCTTTTCCATGTTCAAAGAGTCGGAGTCTCCCCCTGACTCCAAACGCTCGGCGTTGGGATCTACTTTTTTACCTGTCGAATGAAGTGGAGTTAATATCGTCCCCTTTATGCCAAAACCATGAATGTGCCAAAAATTGATTTTTGAGTTCGGCTTCACAAAGGATTGGTATAGACTTCCTTTACTTATTATAAATCGATTGAAATGGGTCAGATGTTCATTTTAGGCCTTAAAAGATGGAACTTAATCCATGAATGTGTTCCGTACGTTTCCTTAGTTACGCCAAAACCATGAATGTGCACATGCATCACTTTTCCATTGCCATAACAATGAATTTATCCACATTCATCATTTTAGCATAAAGCCAATATGTCGCAAATTCACTTTCGTAGCATCAAATTGGTAGTTAGGTCGCCGTGTTTTCGCCTCTCCACCCCAGCCGATAATGATTCAGAAAGATATTTCTCCTCCGTACCTAATAGGTACTACCTATCGTCTGTCGTGTTTTATCTTTTTTCTCGAACCCCGAGAAGAGGACGACCGGCAAGAAGGCAGTCAGCAAGAGGTACAGCAAGTGGGGAGCATTTAAGGGGGTCTCAGTGGGTCGACGTTCGTTCTTCGTTCCGGGTCAGTAATTCGCCAAATCGAAGGGGCAAACACTTAAAAATTTGTAGTTAAATTGGAAATGTTAAAGGATTTTAGAAATTCATTAGTGCACGGCCCTAGGGAATTGAGAAACTGAAAGATTGCCGCTGGAGTCATCAAAATCGAACAATAATTGCCAGATAAATATGGGAATTACTGTTTATTCAGTAGTTTTTCCCATTTTTCTCTGTCAATTATTAATCGATTTTGATGATTCCGGCGGAAATATTGCACTAATGAACTTCTAAAATCCTTTAAAAATTCCACTTTAAGTACAATTTTCCAAGTTTTTGCCCCTTCAATTTGGCGAAATACTGACGCGGAACGAAGAACGAACGTCGACCGACTGAGACCCCCTTAACCCTTAGTAACTGTACCCTCAATAAATAATGAGAAAAAAAAATGTTGCAGTAGAATGGAAGATTTTATTGAGAAATCCGATCTGCCAAAACCATGAAAGTGAAATGATAATCCTAAATCTGGTTTGCCAAAACTACGAATGTGGTATAAAGTGAAGGGGGGGCAGTCTACGGACGTAAAACTATTTTTCCTTAGCTCATTAACAGGTCTGAGAGTAGAAAGTCAAAGAAAAGTATCTCGAACAATAAACTACCTTCTTTAGTTTCAAAACAAAATTTAGAAATCGTTTTTTCAATTTTGCTCGAAACTAAGAAATTGCACATTCACAGTTTTGGCATAAAGGGGACGATATGTGAAATGAATGAAATGAACATTATGTTGTACCTTAAGAACGCAGTTTGTCTTTATGTTTGTTTTTCAAGCTAAGCAAAACGTCCGGATCGATTTCCATGGGTCATTCTTCCAAATGAACTGCAAGCTTCATATTGAAACCTAGGCTACGGCTTTCGTTGTAAACGAGGCTTTCCTCTGCGACATCAACTTACTAGGTCAATCATACCGGCCTATGGTTACAATCAGTGATGGATTTTATTGCTCAATGTCTCTGCCTAGTAGACTAATAGGCTATAGATAACTATCATGGGTATAACTACGGTCCCTAACTTATAAGATAAATCGATGAAGATCTCTAAAAAAATATCATAATAATGGATCTACGTTTTATTTGTTCGATGTTTGTCACGAAGATTAAATTACTTTTTCTCTCATATGAATATCAAGAATAGCCATGATTTGTCATAGATTTTTAAATGTTTGCTTAATCATTCTGGACTTTTTGCATTGCATGCAAATTTTGCATTTTTCTCCTAAAAAATAGCCTAGAACCTGCATTAGGATTTGTTCAGAAAGTAATGACTCCACAAACAACATAGAAACATTTGTGTTTCCCTAGAAATGTCAAACTTGTGCGTACTCGTATGCATCAAATTCTGCACATTCATCATTTACTCGATTCTGAACAAATCTCAAGTTATGAAAAATATATAGTCAACTACCTATTTAGTGCCTACCTATTCTGACGATTGCATAATCGAAGGTCCCATCGACGTCGCACTGAGGGTGAATTGTCACTTGGTTTCCTCTGGTTTTGGTATGCTCGATCGTTTTTATGGTGACATTTTGTGGGTCGACAGCTCGCATTTGGTACCTGTCAATTATGAATTATTACGTCAAGGATCGAGCACTGAAGAGCAGTTGGTACTTCGCTCTCAGCATTTGGATTTAGACAATCTTGAAGATGCCACCAATAGCGTCCGAAAATATTCCCAAAACAGTTACTCAAAATCGCTAATGGGGTATTTCAGTCAATTTTTAATTTTTTTTTTTTCAAACGAGTATGGCTCAGGAATAACGGTAATCGGGTCTGTTCGTCGAGAAAAGTTTAGAAGAAATTAGGGAAGCTATTAAATGCTAAGATTTGAACGATGGCAGCAGGATGTGACGTATTAAGTTGCTCGCCTTGAAAAAACTATCTTTGAAAAAAGTACCATGCACAGAGAAGAGATAAAACCCTTTCCTGAGAGTAACCTAGGTAACCTACCTGAGAATCTCTACCGAGTCTACCAAGGTAGTGGAAGCATTGTTTTACCTTTCAAGGTTGAAAAAAAGTGAAAACGTTGTAACAGCCATAAGTTCTACATTTTCCACCGAGTTCGATGACTGTTAAAGAGATTGTGTGGATTGACTTGCAGATCTAAGGTACTTAGAGATTAATGTTTTGAAATTAGCTACAATAGATTGGATCATCTACACAATCGGAGACGAGGAAGCTTTGTGCCACACCCACTTGGGAGACGGTTTTTGGATGAGATTCCAATTTGAATGTATTAGAAAAATTTGTTGTGTATTATGAGTTATGAGTACAATATGGAGGGGGGGGGGGGAGAAGGTCCGTGGGAGGAAGGGGGCAGCGAGCATGACTGCACCAGAACCGCCAAATTTATTCTACTCGTGCTTAACTAAACAATATAATATATTGTATACAGAAACATATTATGTTTCTGTAATGAGGGTGAATAGGGTCTGCGCCTGGGTAGGAAAAACTGTTTGTTGTTATTTTTAATCTAAGGTAGACCTCATTCTGACCATACCAACCGCGACCTTCTAGCGTGTGTAAATCTTTTCCTATGAATTTTTAAAGTTTCGACCGTTTATGACGTCACAGTGGGCTGGGGGGTTCCCGCCCAGGCGAGAGGGGCGCGTGACGTCATAAACGGTCGAAACTTTGAAAAATCATAGAAACAGATCTACTCACGCTAGAAGGTCGCGGTTGGTGCCAAAATTCTCAGGATGTAGTCTACTTTCGATTAAAAATCTAAAAAAAGTCAAGGCGCACCCCCCATTCTGTGTGACTTCCAAGTCATTGAAATGCATACAATTTTCATCTTTATTTTATGTCAAAAGGGGTAAATTTAGTCAAAGTAACACATAGTCAGTGTAAGTCGTAATGACTTCAATCTAGACACAAAAAAAATGACTGGTGTTTGCTTTGCCCTTTCCTTCTAAAAGAAGTTGTTGGCCTTACTGTACCTTCTTAGCCTCACCTCTACTTTGACTCTGATTCATTTGTATGAAGAACATGAGTCTGTGCATGTGTCTGTCTGTCTTCGTTAGCACTTTCATATCTACTGTTGATAATAAATTGCAAGCTACGACATTTATTGCTACATAACTTACCCCATTGGTTCTTCGTGGCCGCAATCACATTCAGTCAAGAACTGTATGTCGCTCACGCAAGTACAACACGTCAATATGTCTCTCGTCGATATGAGAGCCCCCAGACACTTGAAGGCTCCGTGCCTCAACTGCATGATGCCGTTCTTATCCGTTGGAACTTTGCCTGGTTTCGTTTTAACAGCCACTGAGATCGAAACAGTCCAAAAACAAGCGAGTCGAAAGACCCATCGACTGCCTTCGACCCAGTTTGAATTTTTCATTATGTATGTTTTACACTTATAAACAACTCATCAGACCTCAAAACTCGTACGTCATGCATTAAACCTTACTCCAACTTAAGAGATATAACAGATTTTGATTGCCCTACACCTATCTGGTATTCACTATATATCTACTTTTCATTGATTCACTGTGGGAATCTTGTATTTGTTTATAAACAACAACAGATCCAGTGTAAATTTCTCCAAGGGAATTCAATTTTACTATCAAGATTCCTTTCAAAGAACCTATAAGTGAATCCTTCTTCCGATGAGTAATTTATGGAGTAATTTTGATTTAAGGGGAATAAAAATATGATTTTTGACGTACAATTGAATTATAATAGCACTTACAAAACTATTGGGTTGAGCCTACATGGCATTCTCGGAAATATGAGTTAAAGTTTATTCAACAGAACAGGATTCCACGTGTTGAAAGCCCTCTTCCGCCTTTATTTTCCCCCCTTTTGATGCCTGTTCTTTTGTTGGTCTTGGGAAGTTTATCCAGTTTTTTCCTTGACCCTCCAGTTCACCCTGGCGTTCTTTAAAGAAGAAAGGGAAAAAAGAATGAGAAAAGAAGAGAAAGCGCGGGGTTTCTGTTAACAAGTTGGCGCTAAAGAGAAAGAGGAAGTTTTTATTCTATTCTTAGCCGTCTTGGGTTCGTCCTAAGGAGGTAGAGGGCCAAACTGATGCCATTGTGTAGCCTTTTCCCCCCTTCAAAAGGGCCTTCCTAAATCTCGAGTTGGTGTGTGTGAATGCTGCATTGGTGGCCGTGCGCAGTGCGCGCTGTTGAGCTCATTGACGCTCTCAGTTTGCAGGTCGGATGAAAAAAGAAGAGCATAATGCGGTAGATTCTCCCAACCTCTTGAAATTGAATTATAAGCTGTACAGGTGGTTATTGTTTTCTCGATGCTTGAAGTAACTCTTCACTTCCAACCTTGCTAAGTACTCGGGATTATCACTTATTTTTGTCACCAATTCGCTTCTCATGCCCGCCACATCAAATTTCGCACCAATTTATCCAGTCATTTCTCGTTTTCCCACTCAGCGTAGGTGAAGTCAGTAGGAGACAGTAGATATTGGGATGGAAGTTGCGTGTGTGTGGGTTTGTATGCGGTACCCTCCACTCCAGATCCACTCTACCCTCCTGATTGCTACTATTCATAGATGTACAAATTTTAGTGCTCTCCAGATTAGAAGAGTCTTCTAATGCTGGAACTGTTTGGAACGTTGACATCCCATCAATAACCAGTTCCAGTACCAATAAGAATTTAAGTGATATCTGGTTCCATTCCTCCCAAACAAAAAATAGATTAGGATGGTTTCAACTTCCGTACTCTCCATGTAAGACAGAGAAATAATAATTAATAATGCATTCTTCCAATAATAAAATTCCTTGCATTACGTATGTAGGAAGAAGGAATGATCCATTGGTCAGGTGCACGTAACGTCCATGGCTCAGGAACATCCTCGAATATAGGTCCATGGGAACTTTGGAACGTGTACTATGTAGTAACTTTGGAACTCGGCCCTCGGAACTCCCAAGGATAACCTAATTGGTACAGTTTTTTAAACTTTTACTTCTAAGATACTATAACAGTTTCACATTTTGAGTCAAACAATTCATTGACAGCGTTCTTAGATCTTGGCCCTCCAATATGAATAGAGATGGGACTCAAAATTACCTTCCAAACTATAACTGATTGGAATGATGACATCTCTTCAAATAACTGGTTCCAGTTTCAACGAGATATCAATTGAAATCCGACTTCATTCGGCTCCTCAATCAACTTCCATACTCTGACAAACTCAATAGAAGCCAGAGAAAATATGCATTCTTCTAGTGATAATTTTTTGCACTGCGTAGTAAGAAGAAAAGACTAGCCATAGTTTGTTGCACATTATGGAACATAGGTAACTGTGGAATGTGTACTATGTAGTAACTTTGGAATACGGAGCCTTACGGATACCGTTTGTTTTTTCAACATGTACTACCAAGTAGCTGTAATGGTTACACATTTTGAATCGAACTCATCATTGACAGCGTTCATCGATTTTCCAATTTTAGGGCCCTCCAATCTGAGTAAGGATAGGATAAACAAGTTCAATCCAAAGCTGAAACAGATTGGAAGGGCGACTTCCCTTCAAATAACCGCTTCCTTTTCCAAACATATAATCAAGTAAAATCAAACTTCTTCCAGCTCACGATCCTTCATTATTCCAGTTTATGGTGGTAAATTTGTTTAGTGCATATTATTCTCCTAATATTGGTCGGTATTGTAACTCATTTTTGAGCATTTGCGGTATGGTAATGAGTTTTTCCTTCTCTTTACAGGTACGTTGCGGTTTTCCATTATCCTTCGACCACTTGGTTGAGTGAGTATACCTACTTCCATGAACCTAAATCTGCTGATATATCTGCATTATTTACTCAAATTGACAATTCGAACTTGAGAAAAGCTGAAAATACGCTGTCGGATTGAAAGATTATTTTAGAAAGATGAATTCGAACTAACCAAAAACGACTGCCAAGTGGGTGGCATAGCTTCCTCATATCCATAATCCGATTGTATAGATGATAAGTACGATGCAATGTAGCTGATCTCAAAATATCAATCTCTAAGTACCTTGCACTTCCCTCGGAGTTTACTACATGCCAATCTGAACAACCTCTGAAAATTTCATAAAATTCGAATGAAAAATGAAGAACTTACGGCTGTTAGAAGGATTTTTTACGTTTGAGCATGCGTAGACGATATCAATCCGGAAGCCATAATTTTCATAGGGGTACGTGCCAATCTGAATAATTCTGAAAATTTCATCGAAATCGGAGAATAACTTCGTATAGCTTTGCTCGTTACAAGGATTCCATGACAGACACGGAACCAAAATTTTTCAGGAAGGCCTAAAACGTTGAACGTGTAAATTTTGATTTTGGAGAACTTTTTTTTCAACCTTGAAAAGTGAAAACAATGCTTCGCTATCTTGGTAGACTCAAAAGCAATAGAAGGAATTTTAAAAAATTATTGGAATTAATATAAAACTCGAAGGAACGTTGGAAAGAAGACGATAGATAGTAAATCACTTCATTAACTATCTCAGATTGTAAAAGGATACAAAGGAAATGTGTACTTACCTACCTAATATTGTGGTATACCGTCACTTGAGTGTCAGGATGCCATGATCTCGAGTGGTGTTCATAATCATCTTCGGTGGCATACTCGCACGTAGGTACGTAATATGTTCCAGCCCAATCAATATCCCTGCTTTACCTAATTACAAGCCCACCGTCTATGTGAAATGAGGAAAATTATCCCCTTCCCGAGAGAACTGAAGACCAACCTCCGAACTAACCGTAATCTATGGTCTTGATTACCTGAGTTATTTGTTAACACCATAGTATGTCACTCGTTTCTCCAAGAAACATTACCGAGCTTGAGTTGAGGAAAATGGGAACATCTTATCTTGGTAATCCTATGGTAAATGGTAATCCTTGTGGTTTTTCGTGGTCTACTCTTCAAGTAGTGTTAAAATGAAAATAATAAACCAAAAGACGAACTTATCACAATGCGTATTTTTCGGCACTAAAAGAGAAAAGTGAGAGTAAATAGTAAAATTAAATAATTTTCCACTCCGAGTTTTCTGCAGGATAATTTTTCTTCTCCGTGCTAATCAACGGGTCCCCTTGGAATGAGATAAGGCTTTGGTCGAGGCTGAAAATACTTAGGAAAATAAATAGAAGGATTCAGAGGATTAGGAAGAAGTTTTCTCGACTTCAAGAAAAGGAGAAAAGTGAGTGTCGGGAAAAATTAAAAGACAGACGAGAAAAGAAATCCGTATTATAGTTGTTTATCTTCTTTTGGTGAGAAGATTACAAATTTGGTTTAGGATTTGGTAATTTGAGAGTGAGAGCTAAGTTGAAATTTGGAATCAATTTAGTTCAGTAACTAAGTACTTCAAATTTGAAATGCTGTATACAGATGGTTTGTTCGGAGAGGCAGAGTAGATAAAATTTGGCGGTTCTGGACAACTCATGCACAAACATGCTCTTCTGCCCTCTCGCTCCCCCGCTCGCCCGCGGTTCCCCAAACGGCTCCCCCCCCCCCATGCTTTACGTTTTAGGCCTTCCTGAACAATTATGATTCTGTGTCTGTCTGTCATGAAATTCTTGTAACGGTAAAACTATTAGAGGAGGTTGTTGTCCGATTTCGATGACATTTCAGAGATGTGCTGGTTGACGTGCTGGTCCCCTATGAAAATCGCTATCCTTGAATCAATAGTAGCCTCAGTGCATGCGCAAACGTAAAATCCTTGTTACAGACATAACTTCAAAATTTTTCATCCGAATTTGATGAAATGTACACGGAGTGTACAGATTGGCATGCAGATGGTCCCCTATGAGGGTAGTGCAATGTAATTTGAGATTTGTTTTGAAATTTGCTACAATTCATCGGATCATCTGTACAATCGGGTTATGTATTCGAGGAAAATATGTGCTACACCCAATTGGCAGACCTTTTTTTAGAGCATTTTTCTTCCTTATTACCAATAAATTGTTTATTTTATTAATGCAATGGTCCGAAACATATTGTTAAGTAATGCATGCATTCCTGGGGACGTCCCATTGGATAAGCATTAAGTCAATTTAAACCAGTTGGTAAGTTTGCCGAGTCGAGTGATTCATGGAGGCCTGAAACGGTTGGAGACAGTGATTAAGTTCAACGGTTTCTTGCTGAAATCTGTTGAACGAAGAAAGTTACAAGGGAATTACAACGTCTAATTGAAAAGAGTTTTTCTTATACCTCCCCTTCTATTCACTCTTTGGGGGCCACCGCCTTGTTTCCTCCAACCCTGTAATGACCGCAATTCAGGCATTGAAAAGTACACTTTAGGAGAGAGACAAAAAAATCTTCTCTTAACTAACGGCTTGACGGATCGCTAACCAGGTTCGGAGAAAATGTTTTTTGTCGTTAGTCGTGAAGGGGTCGAGGAAAAAAGTCGATTCCTACTTCTTCAGCAAGACGACGAATCTTCTCGGTGTTGACCGACCAGCTGGGTGAAGAATTGCGGATTCTGTCTCCTGATCGACTTTGTTCATCGTGAGCTGTTGCTCTTGTGAAAGTAACACAATTATAAAAACAGCGTAAACCTTAATATATTAATAAACCGAATTATTCCACAATCGATATTCACCATAAATAGTTCAGGGAACGAAAGGACAAGAAACCATCCAATAAACCGGCCTTAACCCGTAACCAACACCACCTTTCATGGTCACATGGGCCACACCAGTGAGTATGTCAGACTCACACAATTCTATTTCTCAAAATTGGAGGGTTGTGCTAGTAGAAAAATTAAAAAAAAAACAAGAGCTGCAAATCATTACACAATGGTTTATTATTTTTCTGTGTAGTTCACTCGCCCGTAAAGAACACAGCTTTGCCATTGCCACTACCTACCAACTATATTATCGCTCCACAATTACGTACATTTTTAACAAATAAACGCTTCACACTCAATTCGAAAAAGTATTGTTCCTTCATTAGGAAATTTGATTACTGGTTGCTAAGGACGCAAAACTGAGTAAGTACAAGTCGAAGAAACCATCAGCCATCGCATTTTGGTCATCTAAAATTTCAATGATGATTAGGCCTCTTTTGCGATTCACACTCGTGTTTCTGATTTATTGTAAGTCCAACCCTTAAGTTCTCGGAGGGAGCTAACGGTTGGTCCTACAGAGCTCTGCGTGGTCCCATTCGATTCTAAATATTCAATACTATTTTAAATCAAAGAAGAAACAATAGGTACCTTTACTTTGAAAGTTTTTGAACTAGGGCGTTTTGAAAAGATCCCCAAATAGAGCCCATAAACCAAATTTTTATTCGATTTTCGGATTCTAAGTTCCTTGAAACGTAAACCAACAAATTTTGAGGTGTGTGGGGGGGGGGGGGGTGTAAAATTCTGTTTTGCTCAATTCCAGAGGTTTGTTAAAGAAAATTGTAAACCCAAATTGATGTATTGGCGAGAAATAATGTATTGGCTGTTTCCAAATGATATTACTGTCCTTCATAAACGTGGAAGTAGTAGGTCGATAAAAAAGTGATTGGGGCAATCATGGGTGTTGTTTAGGACTGAACATAGAAGTGAAAATTCTTACTTCCATGGGAAAGAAGGACTGAAGAAGGCCAGTAGCTAGTATCAGTGGCGCCTCCTCCAGGCAAACATAGCAAACACTGTTTGCCTTACTAAAAATAAGCAAAATGAATAAATTAATTTTTTGTTGAGATTCTCCTATATTCCCATTTTTTGCAAGTAATATAATAGCCAATTTTGGAAAATTTTAATATAATTTAGGTACTTTTTCATTATTACCAAGTAAATTAGATGAAAATTTTATCTTTTATATCTTTTATCTTTTTTATCTTTTTATATTTTATATTTTATATGAATGGAATAACAAAGTACGTATTTTGCCTTGGATACTAGCCCGCAACACACCATAGAATTGGAGAGGTCGGTAATGTAGATGATTGCAGATGATGAGCGAACTAGCGCGGGGCAAAGCGATGCAAGGCAAGCAGTTCAAAAAAATGAATTTTTGGGGACTGTTTAGAGTGAAAGGTGACGATCGGCGGGTGACGGGGGGTCATCATGGTGTCAAGTATTGCCATACCCCCACTACCATGCTATCAGCTGTTGCAAACAATCGGAGAACTGTTTCGTGACCTTGAAAGCAGAGAAACTTGAGCCATGGAGAGAAGATGAGCCATGGATACTAATTAACCCATGCATGGCAAGACATAACATATCCATCCAACCACATTATCTCAAGGAAGGAAAACTTAGTTTTTTCGCCACCGCAAATAGCGGCTGCCTGGCGCTGACCAGTCACTGGTGTCCCGTTCCCGATTTTACTGTACATTTCACTGTACCTAATCGTTTTTCTTGTTGATAGGTACCTACTTGGAAATAATTGCATAATATTGAACCATCGGGGGGATGGTTTACTTTTGAGGTAGGTAGCTACTACGTATATTTTGATAATCGAATATAAAAAAATCGCGGAACTTTCCTTAATTATCATGGACCGATTTTAATGAAATTTGTTATAAGAGCTCCATTTGGGGTCTACTTGTGCCCCGAAGGTTTTTTCAGTCACTTCTGAGCGGTGAAACATTAGGGCTGTAACTTCTTAAGGCCCCTCTTTCGAAAACTCTCGTTATGAAGGTATTGTTTTTTCACCAATTTGAGATAGGCACCATTGAATTTTTAGAATCGAATGAACCCACCCAGAAGATAAACTACTAGCTCTCTATGAGAACTTGAAGGTTGAACTTACGATAAATGAAAACACGAGTGTGAATCGCAAAAGGCGAAAACATGATAAAGCTGACGCTTGATCTTCAGAAAAATAATAAACCTTTGTGTAATAATTTGCAGCGTTTTTCATTATTGTTTATTCCTCTGTGACTGGCCAAGCTGTTTGCCTCACGAATATTCTCACCAGACGCCCCTGGCTAGTATGCTTGCTTCAACCAGCATTTTAAAGTGGCAAGTGCTTTCTATACAGCTCAAATTGTACTTAGTAATCAGTGTTATATCTCGTTTATGATTACTCCATAAATTGATTAACTAATCTAGTTTTGAGCTCTCAGTTCTCTTTGCATGTCCAACAGTAAAAAGTAACTGCTCCAATCCTTCCAGAATTGCCCAATAGTAGATGTCATGTTTCGCGCTAGACCAAGAAAGATCTTTCTTGGAGGACATGCGATTGATCTCTTTCAGGACTTGTCCTACAACCAATGAGTATTTTTCATACACGACTGGGTACCACATAATATTTAGATATATGAGGGTGCTTCAGGCGCTTCCAGAGGAACAATTAAACTAGATCTCTAAACCTTGACTTTCTACCTGGCCTTGTATCCGTTATTTTGAAGCTCTGAAAACAATTTAGAACGGTTGTTTCATAACGTTGATTCAAGCGACCGATGCATCGTCGTTTCTGCGAGTTTGTCTTTTCATAGAATAATGAAAAATGCCCGAACAAAAGCACCATTCCACGGGCGTTGTCGGGATTCTTCAGACTGAAAGCCCCCGAGGCTTGGGTTGAACGGGTCTCTCGAGCTAAGAGTGAATGAACCGAAAAAACTAGGTCGAGAGAACCTCTCCGATGATGAATTCTCCTTTTTTGGGGGGTGGGGGGGAGGAAGGAGGACCCCAGAAGAAAACAGTGAAATGAGAGGCTGAAGAAGGCCCTCGGAAAAGCCTCAAGAGATGAAACAGGACTTGAGGAAAATCCCAGAGAAGACTATAGAAGTAATGAGAAAGGGGATAGAAGGGTAATCCAAGTGATTTAAAGGCCTGTTGGGGGTATTCTGATTGTTTCTTGAGACAAATATTTCGGAGGGACGGAGAAGCGGGCATTCCGAGGGTTTTCTCATCTTTCCGAAAGATTAGTTGATTAATTCGAGGCATTGTTTACTGTCAGGCTATCTAAGCGTCAATTTCACTTTGTAGATCTACTATTGTCTCCAGATATTTTTCTTGAAAAGTTGTAGTTGGTCACTTTTGCGTTCGAACCGACGAAATATGATTTTAATAATTAACCGAAATGATCGAAACCACTCGAACCTTCTTATAGTAGATCGCTCCCACCTCATCCACGCAGGAAAAAAACCAGAAGTAGAAAGGAACTGCGACCAAACCCTCGTCACATCTGCCTGCGAACGGTTTCAATTTGTCTCCACGACCCGACAGTCGGGTTAGAAAAATCCCCTCCATCCTCAGGAAGAAGGAGAAAAAGGCCTAACTCTGTTGAAAAATCCACCAGTTTCCTCCGTCCCATCCAGAAGACATCTTGTTAAACTCGAGATACTCTTGTCGGTTCTTGCCGTGTTTTATTGCAAGAATTTCCCTCCCCTTCTGTTATTATCTACGTTATAAACTTTCAACTGAGAAAAAGAAGGTTTTTTTTTTAATTCCAGCTCGTGAAAAAACTTTGGAAGAAGCTTAAAACTTTTCTCGTATTTATATTTATTTTCCTCCTTATTTTATTTCTTCTTGATTTGCCAACCTCTCAAGTCTAACCGAATGGACGTAGCCGCCCATTAACTTTTCTATTCCATCTCTAATAAATGTGAAGTGCTGCAGAAATGTTTTGAAAATTTCAATTCACAACTCAACTTCTTAGCAGGAGCTCGTTTGATTTGAAACTTATAGCCACCTAGGAATCGGTGGGTAATTTAAACAGGTATTTACAGAGACATATCAAAATCTTTCCATTTCTCTCGATAGGTAATACAACAATTTGACTCACAACTTCATATTATGAAGTTGTGAGTCAAATTGTTGTATTACCTATCGAGAGAAATGGAAAGATGGTTATGTTATAACCACTCTAGAATTACAATGACACTTTTGCTTTCTCACTATCGACACGAAAAGTTCTCCTACAGCAAAATTTCTCCTTGCGTTCCAAGTTTTGCTTCCTCTCTACCTTCGTACGTATTCGTGCGGCAGCTCAACCAAATTTGGGTCCTCCAAAATCAACGTTTCCCTCGTTTCTTGGACAAAAAGTTTGAAAGACGTCCTAATGTTAATGGATTTTAAGGAAATGAGCGGGTTAGTACCTCACGAGGTATATTCTTGTTGTATTAACGTTAATTCATTTGAATTAGGATTTATCTGTTCTTACTAATCCAAAAGCGATCGATCAATCAAATTTGGATGGGTTTTTGGTTTGGACTCATAGACGATGGCTTATACATTTAATTGTATTTCGATCAGTAGATCTATTGAAACAAAAAAGATTAGTCTTAAATAAATTTTACGGATGATATCACCCTCTGTGCTCGTGCTAATGTAAAATCGTCCAACCTCATTTTTGGTTGATTATTCTCAATAAAGAATCTTTGGAATCGACAAAAAAATTAACCCCCCCGTTTCAAGGTACGTAGAATCCGAAAATCGAATAAAAAATTTTCCGACCGTCCACCGTTCGCGACACTTTCCTCAGTTCCCATGGACCGATTTTGATGAAATCTGGTATATGGGCTCCATTTGAGGTCTAGTTGTACCCCGAAGCTTACGGTTGATGCCAGTCACTTCTAAGGGTTGAAACAAAAGCGCTAACCTTTTCAAAACGTCCTAGTTCAAAAACTTTCAAATTAAAGTTTTTTTTTTCTTCCATTTAAAATAGTATTTGATTTTTATAATCGAATGAGACCACACAGAGCTCTGTAGCACCAACTGTTAGCTCTCTATGAGAACTTAAGGGTTGGACTTACGATAAATCAGAAACACGAATGTGAATCGCAAAAGAGGCCTAATCTCCGTGAAATTTTAGCTGACCAAAATGCGATGGCTGTTTGTTTCTTTGAGATGTACTCAGTTTTGCGTCCTTAGCAACCAGTAATCGAATTTCCTCATGAAGGCACCCACAATTCCCTGTTTCTTCGAACGAAGCGTGAAGCTTTTATTTCTTTCAAATAAACTTGATTGACAATGTCAAAGCAAGAATCTATGTGGTGAAAATGGCAAAGCCGTGTTCTTTGCAGACAAGTGATGTATGTAGAAAAATAATAAACCTTTGTGTAAATTTGCAGCGTTTTTCCCTCTCGAATTGTTCGATTCCTCTCAAATTTGGATGATAATTTGGAACTGACGTTTTGACTATCCTCTATGAATGGTAAAGCCGATTTGAGGATATTTGGGGATTGATTTGATGGTACATTAGTCTATCTATGTTTCGTTATTGGAACTCCAGTGTTCCCCCATGAATTGCTTTGAATGATTACTGTCCTGTTGTGAAGCATTGTGCTACACCTACTTTGCTGACGTTTTCACAATCTGTTCTGTCTCATTTTCATAGCTCAAACCGTCGTCTGTTGTATCCCCACCTGGATCGAATAGGTTCTGCAGCGAGTTACTTCAACTGGAAAAATAATCTCCAGCCTCTCCCCGAATTACTGGTATAATCAGGCTCCTGAATGTGCGATGCAACGAAATCAAGCTATTTTCATTGCACAGGTCCACGGTATAGAGATCCTTAGATAGAGACGGCCTTCCCGAGGTGAAAGCGAAATTATTACGAAGATTCCCACGGAGGCAACCCAACGTTGGGAATAACATTTTCAACCGCGAGTTCCAGTTTTCACTTGTTCCCGTCCCCAGTCCACATTCTCAGACCTGAGAACCAAGTGGGCGGCCTACAGCTTTCAATCTACTTACGTAGAAATTGAAACCCGTTTATTCTAGTTTATTTTGAGAAAGAGGTTGAAAGGTAAGAAAAGAAATTCCTGTTTTATGGCTTGAAATGAAGTTCAATCCGTTATTTGCCATAACCAAGCTGGTTATCACGTGTCAAAAATAGAGAAATATCGTCATTTCGTCTCATCAAAGTATTGTTCCATGTACCGATTTCGTATTCTCGTACGGACATGTGGAAAATACGGGATGACAACCTCTAACCACAGAAAACTTCAACAAGGGTTCGTTTTCTCTTCAATAATTTCATTTTCTTTTAATGAAGTGTAGATATGCATTCTCAATAGGAATAACATGGAGTTTAATGTATTAAAATGACAAACAAATATTAAATGTATCGAGATGATCAAATACTATCAGAATGACCAAAGTATCAAAACGTAAAAGCTATCAAAATGTCCAATGTTTCATGATGTCCAAAGTATAATGTCTACCATATCAAAATGTGAAAGCTATCAAAAATGAATGAATAATGTCTAAATATAATCAATGAATCAAAATGCTCAACTTATCAAAATATCCAATTAAGCAAAATACCCAGAATACCCAAATTTACAAAATGACCAACCCACCAGTATGTCCAACCTATCAAAAAGTGCGAATTATCAAAATGTGCTGTGTATCAAAGTGTCCTTCTTATCAAAGTCTATGGTATCAAAATGTCTAAAACACCTCACCGTATGTTTTTTGTGATCGGTACAAGCCACTGTGCAATGTGCATTCGTAATTGTGAAAACTTCAAAACAAAAATATCATTCACATTATCTCACCGATTTCGATAGAGCTAAAATTTTTTATAAAGCGGAATCTTTGGTTTTTGGAGGACTCTTTTGTTTTACTTACTGAAAGAACACAAAGCTTCGTTTGGTAGAGGAAGAAAAAATCACTCTGTAAGTTCCCAATGCGTACAATAATTAAGTATGTACGAGTACGTAATATAAACGTTTTCATCATAATCTTTTTAAACTGTTATTAACCTTTTTATCCTCAATTATCTTCAGAAATGAGGTCCTTCGGTCTTGAGAAAACCAACAAAGATTCCCCAAGGACTCGGTCTCGGATTTTTCTATGAAAGGAAAAAACTTAGGATAACATCAGTTGCTGAAGTTCGGGCGATGGAAGGAGTCTTGAGAGAGGTGTTGGAAGATAGCGAAATTGCTTTAGCCGCCATAGTAAGGTTTCTACTAGAGAGGGGCGAGATTCAGTCTAGGAAGGTTCTGATTCACCGTGTAACAGTTTGATAAGATCCTGCAAGGTGAAACTGTAGCACCAAGACCTCCTGAGGAGGAAAGGTTTTTTCGAGAGCGGAAATAAAGAAAATGTACAAAACCAACATTTCATTTTTATTTTGGATGGTTTAGTTTTTTCACTAACAGGTTTTCCCACTTTTCGCCGGCAATTATTGTTAGATTTTGATTACTCCAACGGCAATCGTTTTTATTCAATTCCCTAGACTGTTGCACTAATAAATTTTGAAAATCCTTTAAAATTAAAAAATTTAGGTAAAACTTTTAAACTTTGAGCGCCGGTTCTTGAGAGAAATACTAACCCGGAACGAGGAACGAATGGCGACCGACTGGACCCCCTTAAGGGGGTCTCAGTCGGTCATCGTTCTTTCTTAGTATTTCACGAAAATGAAGGCGCAAAAACATAAAAAGGTGTATCTAAATTTAAAATTTTAAAGGATTTTAGAAATTCATTAGTGCACGGCCCTAGGGAATTGAAAAACTGAAATATTGCCGCTGGTATCATCAAAATCGTACAATAATTGCCTAAGAAAAATGGGAAAAACTTCTGAATAAACAGGTTTTCCCATGTTTTTCCTATATTTCTCTGGCAATTATTGTTCGATTTTGATGATTCTAGCGGCAATATTTCAGTTTTTCAATTCCCTAGGGCCGTGTACCAATGAATTTCTAAAATCCTTCAAAATTTCTAGTTTAGCTACATTTAATGGGGAAAACATAATTGAATTAACGGTTTTTCCAATTTTTCCCTGGCAATTATTGTTCGATTTTGATGATTCCAGCGGCAATATTTCAGTTTTTCAATTTCTTAGGTCCGTGCACTAATGACTTTCCATAATCCTTTGAAATTTCAAATTTAGGTACAACTTCTTATGTTTTTGCGCCTTCGATATCGTGAAATACTAACCATGAACGTTGAACGAATGGTGACCGACTGAGACCCCCTTAAGGGGGCGCGGGACTCAGTGGTTTCTCTTACCTTCACGTTTTCTCTGTGAGTGTTCATTTTCTCCTCTCACAAAAAATTTCTAAATTCATTAAATAATTACCTAATACTTCATACATACAGGCCAAAATGTCAAAAAATTATTTTTTATTTAAAATTTGTTTTTGATAAAAACTCTTCCTACCTATGGAACTTTGTAGGAGACTAAAACCTCTGAAAGTTCAAAGAGGACAATTCTAACTTGTAGAATCACGGAGATTGCGTGGAGGCAAAGTTCCGTGATTTAGAAAGAAAACGCTTGAAGGGGTAGAAAGACAACCACCCCCTTGGCCACAACCAGATTGTATTTGATTGTTGCTTGTGTAGTTTCACTCAGGTGTATCATGAACTTCAGTAAATCCTGATTCAGACAATAAAATGTACCTACAATGTCATTAAATTGTTTGCATCTTCAGCAATTCTACTTACTTACATTCCAAGTCCACAAAATGAATTACCTTTTTATGCCTTGGGTAAGTTTATTTTCTTTGTATTAGGTGATTATTACAACGGATTGCTTCTTGTGGGCAACATTATTCCCCCTTTGGTCAATACAATATGAAATAACTCTTGTATATTGTCTTTAGGAATACATCGTAGCTAAGAGTTTATAGAAATGCCGAATATCTCAAAATACAAATTACTGTATTAATTATTAATTAAATACTAATACATAAACTTATTCATAATATATAAATAACAAATAATATAAAATGGAACAATAATAAAATAATAATAATAATAAAATAATATATAAAATAATAATAATATATAATAATATATAATAATATATAATAAAATAATATATAAATAACAAATAATATAAAATGGAACAATAATAAAATAAAAACGTTTTTAACAAAAAAATGGATCGACCTCCAAAATGATGTCCGTAAACATCAAAAAGGGAAAAATGATAATCTTAGGGAATTCAGATGGGAAGGTGGATAGGTACTACCTACTAGGTAGTTACTGATTGAAGTCGCCGCCGTGCCCATCTGTAGACACAAACATACGCAAGTAGATTCGACTTCCATCTGGTTAGAATTACAACATGCGTCGATAGTGCAATACAAAACAGGAATGAGAGTGGGTATCATTGAGGTAATAAATATGTTCCAAAACTATCAGGTAGTAGGTCACTGCTGTCGTATGAAGGAGGATGAGAGAGTGACAATAAGTGTTTAATTCCAAAAGTAAAAAAAAATAAGTGTAAAGTTGTAGTTCAAGGATTTTAGAAATGTATTAGTGCATATACTTAGGGAATTCAAAAACTAAAAGATTGTCGCTGGAATCATAAAAATCGACCAATAATTACCAGAGAAAAGTGGGAAAACCCGTTTATTCATTGACTGAGACCCCTTTAACACCATCAGAACATTTTGCCTTTCTGACTTGATTTTGGCCAAAATTGGTAGCCAAAAACCTGTTCTTGCAAATTGCGTTAAGTTCGAATCCATTGAAAATCCATCAAACTCTTATTATATTGAGAAGAAATGAGTGAAATGGTTTCAATATTTCCGCCTTACAGCTGTTGCCTTTAGTCCTATTCTTACAGTGTAGAATTTCCCGTAATTTTCGCTCGACAGGCATCGTTCATACAACCATTATTCACAATAAATGACATTTTTCCTCTCCAACTTTATTTTCGGTTTTCAGATAAAACTGCCCGAAAGTCAACAAAAGGCTTTTTTTCTGTACCGTGATAAAATCGTTCTTCATGCAGCTTCGCAAACTTTATAAATAGGCGGACGTTGCGACCTCGAGAAAGTATGCCCGATAGCTATTGGATGGAAAAAATAAGATACGTCAAGGGGGGGTCGAGGAAATGAAAGAAAAAAAGAATGAAAGGGAAGCGACTTTAAGATACGCCAGTCGTTTTTCATTCGCATACTTCTCCTGGTTTTCTTTTAGGTCCGTGTTCTTATTTTCCGGAAGTCTCATCCAACAAAATGTCTTGCGAACTCAATTTCTGTTGCAGAGAGATTGTTGGAATACACCAGATTCATTTGGTGTACTTTTTCGGGACATCAATGCCAAAAAGTACCTTCTATTTTAAAAAGAACATTTCAATGGATTTGCATTCATCTTTGGCTTGAATAATGTTCATTGTTTTTTCTAAGGTAGATATTCTTACAGGAAATGTCACACCGATTCCGATTATAAAATATCGGAAGAGGAATAAAACGCTGCAAATTATCACACAATGGTTTATTATTTTTCTATATAGATCACTCTTCTGCAAAGAACACGGATTTGCCATTGTTACCACCAGCCAACACGAAGAAAAACATCGATCGAAAGTAGATATAAAATAATAAACCAACACTCGATGTGATGGGATCAAAAAACTTCTCAGTGAGAATACAATTCGAGTTCGGAACGCCAGGGCAGCAGAGTCATGCGCTTCCCCTGAGCCAGCGAGTCCTATTTGGTAAGATAGATAGTTTCAGGTTCTTGCATTGCACAGAGAATTGAAGGGACAGATTCTTCCTTATATTCTCGTGGGGAGCGAACCATTTGTTCTACAGGGCTCCGCGTGGTCTCAAAAAGTTCTAAAAATTCTATACTATCTTAAATTGATGGAAAAACAATACCTTTGTAAAAAAAATGAGTTAGGACGTTTTCAAAATTTCAACCCTTGTTTTTCAACCCTTAGAAGTGACCTGCATCAACCAAGATCTTTGGGGCACAACTAGACCCCAAATAGAGCCTACATACCACTAACAATTTATATTTGGAAAAAATATTTTACCACTACAATTGATGGTAGTGTACATAAATATTTACATCACAGCATTGTATCAGCACTTTCAACACTCAGCAGTCACGTCCACCTGGCTGCTTGGTATCAGGGTCCGAGATGCGACCTCGGACATTGGGGTGAGGGACAAGGTTGAATCACCTTATCCCACGAATGATGGAGGGAGGATTGTGCCTCTTCTGGCTATGTCATCAGTCGACGCTTCTCCTCCCCATCGGGTTCGAGTTCAGCTTCAAGTTCCACGGGGCTCATTTGCTCGAGCCGTGGCACGCCGTCATGTGGCCGTAGCCCTGAATTTAGACTAGATGAATGATCCTCTTGTTAGGACTCGGGTGGTCACCCACTCCAGGATGAACAGTGGGTAACCAGCCCGAATCAGATCCTTGGCTGACTTGCCATGCCTTATCCCTCGCCAGGTGATGTTGCTCCAATCACCTTTAGTTGGTTTCGCTGAATGTTTGCAAGTGCTGCTGCAGCCTCTAGTAATTCGTCAACTCCATATTTTTGAATTTTGAAAGCATTGATGTCTGCGAGTGATCTCTGGCCTGAGCCAGAGACCACTGAGACATCAATAATGAAAGCTCCTCTTGGTGTTACCACCAAGAGGTCAAGACGATAACCTCGCTGTTTCGGAAATTTTTTTTATTCGATTTTCGGATTCTACGTACCTTGAAACGTAAACCAACAAATTTTGAGGGGAGGGGGGGTTAAAAAAAATTTCTTGGTCGATTCCAATGGTTCATTATTGAAAATAATAAACCAAAATGAATAAAATGGGGTTTTGGAGGCCTTGGATGTTATTGATCCACAATTTTAAGCGGATTACCTAATCCTGGCTTGCTCGGTTATTTTGCAAAGGAAAGAAGGTATTTGTCGATTGAATTTGCGTTGTGAAGTTGCTGTCGGCAACAAGTGTGATCAAAAGTTTTCCCCAAACCAGCCAAATTTTCATTGCACATGTCATGCATCCAACGACCTTTAGCGTTTACAAGCCAAAGAAACCTTTTCCACCTGAAATTAAAATATTTCCAAGTCAAATGAAAGTTTTTGTGAAACTAAGGCTGGTTACACGAAACCCTTTATTTGCGAATCAAATAGACAGGAGCATAGTACAGGATCACGCGCTTGCAACGAAGACAGCTTCATTGTCAAGTTCATTTCGAAACGAATAAGGTTCTACCAGCAAAGCATTGTTATTTGGTTGTTAATGAAGCTGAAGCCCAATCCCAACTGAGTGGCACGAATCTCATTCCAATGAAATAAACTGAAAATAACTCCGATGAAATAAATCAGCTGAAAGTTGAACGGAAAGCCTATTTTCTTCAGGGAACATTCTTTTGCGACTTTCAAACTAGAGTTTCTAATTTATTTCAGGTTCAACCCTCAAGTTCACATTGGGACTACTGTTGATCCTACAGAACTCTGGGTGGTATCATTCCATTCTAAAAATAATTCAATTTTATTTAACATTCGTTAAAATATAAAACACTCACTAAACTAAATGTAAATAACTACGGAAGACTGTTAAATTGTTTATTGTATTTTCGGACTGTACATACCTTGAAACAAAAACCATCAAATTTTGAAGGGGGTATTTTTTTTCTTGTTCTATTCCAGAGGGTAAGATTACAGTTTCAAATTGAAGCAATAAATGCTCTTCAAATTCCTCTCTCTCTCTCACTTTACTTTGTTCTACAATGAGTATATTTGCATGTGTAATAATCAAAATCAAGGCCTTAACACGAAAATGTCACTTTATTGAATACATTTTTTTTTTTAATTGTTGTATCTCCGTTATTCATTTTAACTACAGAGCTCAGGTTGACCAATTTGTAGCAAATTTAATCTACATCAAAAAGTTACTAGGCATAAATATTGAAGGTCCTAACAACATGAAATTTCGTTGATACCTCCTCTTTTGTAATGTATAAATTGACTGGGCTGCATGGTCGATTCATAAGTAATCATTATTAAGTAATCAGAGGCACTGAATACAAAAAATGCCTGATAAGCCAAGTAGTGGCCTCTTATTGAAGTTTCTTGAAACCCTCACCAGAGAGCTCCTTTGTAGGTGTCCGGAGTTCTGAAACCGAGTTCGAGAAAAAATCCGGAACGCCAGAACCATGTTCCGAACTAGTCCGGAACTGTGTCCGACAGTCACTGCGAACAGCGGACTCAGTTCCAGAACTCGGAATTCGTGCACTGCGAACGCGTTAAGCCCTACTGCGCATGCCCGGGCTGTTCTAGAACTGTCCCGGACTGCACTACGAACGAAGCTCAAGGTTGTTATTAGCATCTGCCCCTGACCATTTTGGTTTATTATTTTCAATAATGAACCTTTGGAATCGACCAAGAAAAACTTTTTTTTTAACACCCCCTCAAAATTTGATGGTTTACGTTTCAAGGTACGTAGAATCCAAAAATCGAATAAAAATTTGGCCGTCCGTCCGCCGTACGCGGCACTTATGCCACTTAGCATTAACCTATTTTGATGAAATTTGGTATGTAGGCTCCATTTGGGGTCTAGTTGTGCCCCGAAGATTTTGGTTGATGTAGGTCACTTCTAAGGGTCAAAAAATGAATTTGAAAACGCCCTAACTCAAAAAATTTTGATATAAAGGTATTGTTTTTCCTTCAATTTAAGATTCTATCGAATTTTTTGAGACCACCCGGAGCTCTGTAGGACAAACCGTTCGCTCACTACGAGAATTAAAGGTTTGGACGTACGATAAATCAGAAACACGAGTGTGAATCGCAAAAGAGGCCTATTCTCCGTTCAAATTAAGGCTGACCTAAATGCGATCGATGTTTTTCTTCATGTTGGATGGTTGGTAGCTTTGCAGACGGGTGATCTATATAGAAAAGTAAAAAATGATAAACCATTGTGTAATAATTTGCAGCGTTTTTCAAAAACGTTACATTACGTCTGTACTCCTACCGACTGCGCCATGTTTTATTATGGTATTTTAAATTGAAAGAACAACAGCTTTTTTTTATAATATTCTGTAATCAGTCACTTTTATGGGTTTTACTATCATTGAAACAACTTCCTCTTCTCCCTCTGAGAATTGTAGTTGTTCTCTACTACAAACAACAGTGGTAACCCCTATGTTCGTTCAATATTTTAAAACAAGGCTGCGTGTTCAAATACACAACATGTATTTACACATTGTAGTTAAGCTCAGCCAGTAAAATGCATAATAAATTATAGTTTTAGCTAAATTTAAAATTTTTGCTTTGTTATATCTAATTATTTATCTTTTTTCCAGGTATGTTTCGTTTGTTATCAATCGCTTCTGTTCCGAGTAAGTCATGCCTCTACGAATCTCGCTTTACCACATTATAATGTTTACAAACTTAGAGTGAACTGTTGAAAGAATCGAAAATCATGAGTGTCCATTTTCCTTCAACAATGTTAGTGTTAGAAAGTATCCCAAATTAGGCAGCCGTAACATATTAGGGGAACAAAATGTAAGTTGATGACTCCTAAATGTAATTCATAGGACTTTTCCCCGTTGGAAATTGTTTTCTAGATAGTAAAATTGAGTTTATAACATTGCAAGATATTTGAATTTGAATAATTTTTTTATTCACCGTAACTCTGAAATCTTCGTTTGTAGAGATTATCAGGCTTGAGAAAATTCCGATTTGTATTGTTCGAATTATTGTGAGATTCCCAGTTTGACCTAAAAATTCAAGTTATCGAGAGCCTCCTGTGTGTTTATTCGTACTCGTGTTCTTACATTTAATGTGGAAATTACGATTGAACAATGGACCTCAATCAATTAACTCAGAATAGCACCATTCATCACTGTTATTCAGTTAGTTGGTGTTGTATGGAACTGCCTCTGTCAATTCTACTTCACATAATTTGAACCTATTGTGATTGTGTATTGTGGCAAACAACATCAGTTCCCGCTTAGTTCGTTGCTACAAGATTATCAAGGGATGCGTGATTCGAAGTTCAGTTCAATTTCCCTAATTGTACCTTCTTGTATGACTAGTATGTAAATGTCAACATCTGGAGTGGTAGTAACATGTGACCACCTAATAGTAGTTGGTGTAGTGTTACAGTAATTAATTAGCAACTAACATGACTACACAGGGTGAACACTGTTGTGTCCTTCAAGGGACACAACTAAGGGATTCTAAGGGAGTACTAAGGAGGTTACTGAAGGAGGTTTTGTTGGGATTCTACTACTAATTTCCAACAAAAGGTTTCTCGTACACTATTTATTAACCCCTTGTTTTCGTGAGTATTTTAATTTTTAAGATTATTTTCTTGTTTTTGACCTTATATAACAGAAATTGCCATAACTAGGAAAAATGTTAAATTTGGAATCTCCCTGATGCCAAACAAAAATATTTTGAAGAGATCTGATGCGTAAAAAAAGAGCTCAAAGAAAACTTTATGATAATTTTCTAAACTTTTTGACCCATTCGGGCACATATTTTACATTACATATTTATTTATTACCTTATTACCTATATTATACATTGTAGTGTTTTCGAGGACACTCAACGGAAAAAAGGTCCATTCATGCAGCATGGAAAAAATTTTCGAAAAAAATCCATGCTAAAAATTTCAAGCTCATTGCTATTGCCTAATTTTCTTTGAAAATTCGCTAAAACTTCCTCAGAATCTCGGCTTTTGACCGTATAATCAAAAAATTCTATAATCGAATTTAGGTAAGAAATTTGTGTTTGAATGAGGAAAAACGAGAATTTTTTCATCGACTTCATCCGTCCCGGCATGAGGCTCCCTTCGGGCTTGAATGGCTTCGCTATCTACTTAGATAACGATGTTTTGAGTGAGATATTCCCTTATAAATTTAATTCCCCCCCCCACCCCCGATAAGTAGCAGCCTCTGTGTATGCGCTAGAATATACAAGCATTTCTACAGTTTCCTTCCGATTTCAATGACATTTTCAGGAATTTGTGTGTTTAAACCTCAGGATGGTTCCCCATAAATTTCATCTTCGATCATTAAATTTGGCGGGGAGTGACAGGTACTTGGAGTTTGAAGCTTTGTTTTCATATATCATGGATTCGAGGAAAGCTATATGCCTCACCCTCTTTGAGCAGACTTTTGATCTCAGTTCCCTTGGGCTTAAACTACTCACTTGCAAGGTTCTTGGGTCTACTCTCGTCCATGTAGCGTGTTTCAGAACTTCTCAGCTGTCTCTTCATTTCCATCGATAATTTGGCTAGATCTAGTGTAGATATGGGAACTTGAGGGGACACTCACGACTGTTCCAATTATTTCGGCCTTACGGAATTTAGAGGACCTTCTTCTTCTTGTTCGCGATTAAGTTGCTGATTTTTCACTTTTTTGTACTTTCCATCATTCTTTCTTGTCGGATTTAGATGTACCTAGTCAAGAATCATCATCATAGATCGTGTTAAATAGATGTTCTAGTAAAGTAGAGCCTGAATGTGTGCACGCACTGTGCTATTCGTCCGATTGACAAAATTCTCGATCCTGAAATTCAAATCGTCCCACCATCAAATCGTAGGATTTTTATAGATTCACCAAAGATAGACTCGGAACCAAAGTTGTCCCAAAAGCTTTGAAAATGCGAGTAGAAATTTTGATTTTGGAGAACCCAATTCTTCCTTCAATGGAATTCTGATCTTCCCTTTGGAAGACAGCTGATGACGTCCGCGACGCCAGAAATGGCAGACGGACGAAAATCCAACCTGAAATGGTTGTTAACTTTACTTTTACTTTTACCATGAATATTACATCATTATTGAATTCGGGTTACATAAATTTTGTGAAGCTCTGACTCTCATTGTAGCGAAAAATAGATATTGCTTATCACCTAATGATTGTCGTTCGTTCTTGCTTTAGATTGCAAGGCCAACCGTAGAATGTGTCCCAAACAATGATGTGTGGATAAATGTGAGTTGTGCCCTTAGAATTATTATCACCAGGGTTCTCTCCAATTTCGTGGTGGCGCAATGATATGAGGGCTTAGGATGCCTGTATACTATAATACAGCGTATAAGCTATAGGCCGTAGCTGATAAATATAACGTGAGATTCGTTATTTTTCGGCCCTAGCCCTCGGAATGGGGGTTTATTTTATCCCCATCATCCCCTCCCCTTTTTCTCCCCACAGTTCTTGAAGGGATATTTTGTTCTCGTTTTTCTTGGTGAAGGATAAGCCGCTTTGTCAAGGAAGTAATAAACCACTCGCCTGTTACGAGCCGTTCGTTCAATACCGAAACCCTTCGACACTCTCAAATATACCAGTATAGGTATCAAGAGCTGCGGATATTGCGATTTCACACACGAACATAATTATATTGAAAATTGGCTGGAATCCAAGTCAATAAAAGTATTCAATTCTACAGCGTATCAAAATAAGCCCACAATCCACAAACACTGTCTGGAAAATCAAAGTTTGTACGAATATCATTATTAATTCTTGAAATAAGAAGGGAAAACAGATAAAGTTGAAAATTTACCAGTAACAAGAACTTGAATCGCCACAGTTCTGTTTTTCAACTGTTTATGCTTTTCCTTGAATCATCATTCGTCTGCTTTCATTGTCGAATATAGGAAAGAATGAATCGGTGCAGCACGTCGAAAAAAAAGTGGGTCCTTCGATTACAAAATTTGTGCTCACGTTCTTCGATTCACAGGTAGCTTTCTGATCGAAGCAAAGCCTTGAGAAAGGATTGTACAATTGTATTGAAATTTACAGGAAATGTGCGAGTTAGTCCCTTATCAGTTTCGTTGCTTTCAGATTGGAAGCGTGTGCTCAAGCGTAACCTTTAATTCCCTGAACAACAATTTTTGCCTCCTAATAATCAACAATCACTCAAATTCTATTGGTGTTGGCTCCAATTGAACGATTTGATTTTTATTGGATTCGGATCAACTTTTGGTGTCCCAATATGTTGGAAACCACGAACACCTTGGTGAGGTTGGTGTGCATACGAAAGAATGTATATACAATTCATCATTATTTTGTTTGAATCAATTATTTTCTATATAATTTTTTCAGATAAACTTATGTACCTATTATTTCTAAGGAAGCCTGCTATTCGAGTGATTCGTTGACGTACAAATATGGCCTAATAAATTCTTTTAGTATCGACCAAAATCGTCAGCGGTGTGACTACGGTCGTTGGGGCGTCGTTGTTTGGTGGTGGACTTTGGACCGACCTCTGCGGGGATCTTGGGTTCAAGGCTTATCGCCGGCAGCGTGCGTTTTTCGGCGGCCGAGACTCTCATCGCCCCCCTCGACCCAGCCCAGGGCGGTCCCAGGGGGGGGGGGGGGGGGGCAGGCCTTAAGCGAAATCATCAGAACAAATTCTGATCTTCCCTTTGTAAGACAGCTGATGGCGTCCGCGACGCCAGGAATGGCTGTCGGACGAAAATCCAAACTGAAATGGTTGTTTAATTTACTTGTTTACTGGTATCGACCAAAACTTACCTGAAGTATGATTTACCTACTAAATAGTAAAATAATGTCCAATATTTTTTCAAAATTTCTTTCATTTACGAAGAAAATACCTTAGTGAGTACCCATCATGTTTTAGAAGATAAATATAAGTTTTAGAATGACTTGAAACTGTTAAGACCAAGTAACCTAGGTCGGTCACGATTGATTTTCTCGTCCAGATCAAAGGGCATTTCAGAGTAGGGAACAACCAATTTACCTTGCACACAAACTGGCCAGTCAATATTAGTCTTTCTAATGTCAGACGATTCCCCAATTGGAATAAGAGTTATAAGTACAGGCTGTATCAGATAGATACTGTGTTCAGTACTTCTACAACTAATTTGCTACAAAAAATGTTCTTCAATATTTTTACTCAACTTTTCGTCCGGTTTTTTCTATGATTTCGAGCTTGTATCACTGAAATGGTTGTAACTACTGTAATTATTTCTGTAAACATACCCGGTGCATACAGTATGTTGGTTTGTATGGTATACTATACCAAGAATCCCCCAAGTATACCAAAAATCGTGTAAAAAAGACTTTCTAAAAGAAATTTGGCGGGGGGGGGGGGGGGGGACACTAATTTGCATGTTGGGTATCGTAGATCATGAATTTTCAAAAGTTCTTCAAATTCGATGCTCCCAAGCCGCTTGAAACGTTATGGATGATAAAGTTGAGCGGAGGGGGGGGGGGAATCACAATTTCTTTCCTAAGTACTTAATAAATGACATCGAGCGAAACAGTTTTTTCGCTTACCAGCTGGTTTTAATTGACCTAATGCTTATCCAATGGGACGTCCCCTGGAATGCATGCATTACTAAACAATATGTTTTTATGTTATTTTCTTCTGATGGAAACACAGCCTAAACATACAATTTTCACGATTGTGAGAAATTCCAAATTTAAAATCACGTAAGTAGTGTTCTATTTCTGGAGTGTTTATCTTGTATTGATACTGTAAAAACTTGCCCAAGATCTCAGGTTTTCAACGGTATAATCGAAAAATTGTTCACTTTACAATTAGGAGGTGTAAAGGAGGATGGGTCCTTGGAATGAAAATAAATTTTAAAAAAAGCCAATTTATACTGTACGGGATGTAAAGAAATAAGCTCGTGGTTCTAGGATGGAGGGGTGGAGACGAACAAAAGGCTTGGATGGCAAAGTCGCCGTAGGTGTGCGATAAGATTCCACCGCCTCTCATGAATTGAATAAACTCACTTTCTTCTGTCCTTAAAAATAGCACTGTGCCTACCTACTAAAAAACAGAACACATTGGCGTAAACAGGAGGAGAAACTTGACTTTTGAGTAAAGAAAAACGTCGATTTCAAATGGAAAACAGAAGGTTTTTGAACGGATTTTCTCTGGTTTTCCTTCGTATTTGGTGTATTTTTTTTGAATGGTGGCACTTTCAGTCCTTCCCGAAAGGGAAATAAAGGAATGATGTGAGTGAAAATGGGGTTTTTCATACCCTCATTCATATTTTTGTTGAAAATTAGTTGTACAATCACCCTCTGAAGTACTGAACACATTATCTGATACACTCTGTATTGGTTGCTACTGGCAAGTGCTCGTTCTTCATTTAATTCTGTATAAATTAATCAAAGAAAAATCGAAAAGTGGCTTAAAATTGCTTTTAGAAGGTAGTTAAATTTGAAAACTTTAAGAATTTGAAGTATATAATATACGAAGTGAATGGAAAACTGATTGTTGGTCCCTTCGAATCACCGTGTACTTGTATTAATACTGTTTTTTTTTTCTTCCAAATTTGAAGATTATCGGCAGTTGGACAAAAACCCCTTCTAGTAATATCTATCGATCAAATGTTGAAGTTTTGTCCTTGATGGTCCCATAAAAATGTCGTTGCGAATGAACCAGTGCATGACAAAACCAAAGGATCTAATTTTGTGATTTCTTTCTTTCCTATTGCTTTTCTTATTTCTCTTCTGCTGTAAATATCCAAGTTTTTCTTCTATTCCATTTAATTTCTGATGTTTTCTTTGATTGTGACGGCACCCATAAATCGACAAGGTCGACGCATTAATCAACCCATCAGATGTACATTATTTGCTGACAGGAAGTTCCGCAATTTTTCCTGTTCGTTCTTTTCCTATTATTTTCTATTCACCAAGTTTTGTATTCAACAACTTTTTCAACATTTATAAAACCAGGAAGTGACTCGATCTCTACAGTCACTCCTAACAACTTCCTTTTCCTTTTGCCATTTTCCACGTTTCCGAAAAATATTTTAATACATGTACCTAACGGATTTTTTAAAACTCATCATGCGATCGTTATTTTAAATTTAACGATACCAACCAAGTACCTAACGATTATGTTCCTAGTAACCAGTGATCACGTTTGACCGATTAATCGAAAGCATCAAAGCATTAATCGATTAGAATGAAATAACGATTTTCAATGAGCTTGGAAATCTTAATTACCATGCTGAACGACTCTCAAGTCATGAATTCGCTAAGTCTTTTTAGTTGGAGTTTCTCATTTTAAAAAAAACTTCTGCCAAGTGGGTGTGGCACATAGCTTCCTCGTATCCATAACCCGATTGTATAGAAGGTCCGATGCATAGTAGTTAATATCAAAACATCAATCTCCAAGTACCTTACACTACCCTCATAGGGGACCATCTACACTCTAATCTGAACAATCCTGAGAAATTTCTTCGAAATCGGACGGAAAATGTAGAAGTTATGGCTGTTACAAGGAATTCAATTTTGCGCTTGCGCAGCAACTACTATTAGTCTGGGGGAGATGATTTTCAAAGGGAACCATCTACACGCCAATCTGAACAATCCTAGAGAAGTTCATCAAATTCGGATGAAAAATGTAAGTGTTATGGCTGTTACAAGGATTTCACGTTAGCGCATGCGCGAAGGCTACTCCCAATTTTAAGGCCTCGATTTTTATAGGGGACCATCTAAATACTAATCTCTAACATCCCTGAAAATTTCATTGAAATCGGATGGAAAATGTAGAAGTTATGGCCGTTACAAGGAAATTCACGTTTGCGCATGCGCAGTCGCTTCTATGAGTCCGGGGATGATGCTTTTCATAGGGAATCGTCTACACACCAACCCGCACAATCCCTGAAAATTTCATAGAAATCGGACAATAACTTCGTATAGTTATGCCCGTTACAAGGATTTCATGACAGACAGACAGGCACGGAACGAAAATTGTTCAGAAAGGTCTGAAACGTGAAACCCGGGTGGAAATTCCGATTTTGGAGAACTTTTTTTCAACCTTGAAAAGTGGAAACAAAGCTTCCGCTACCTTGGTTGACTCGGAAGCAAAAAAAAAACGGAGTTGAGAAGAACGTTGTCAATTTACTCGAAATTCATGAGTTACAAGTTAAATCGATTTCGAGTGTTAGGTGATCATCAGTAACAAACAACAACTAAAGGTACATCACAGAGAGCATAGCTTATATAGTCACAAGTGAAACGGACAACGTACAACGTTCTTCACGGATATTAAACTATCGCATTTACGAGTGAACTATGGTGAACTAGGTATTTCATTACGTTGCCTACTAATCAACCTACTCTAGTCCAGAAAAAAATGAGGAAGTAACTTTTTCGTAGCAATTAACGAAACAACAACAAAACAATTCGAAGTTTTGGTTTAAGTGATTTTACTTCATAGGTACTATATCACCTACTGTTTCTTATCTTACCTACAAGTACAATACATACAATACAATACAATAAATTACATTGTAAATAAATAATTGCCAAAAGACATATTTATGCATGAGTTTTTTCCGTGCAAGCCATAAAAATTTGTATAAAAGAATGGCATCCAGTTGCTTTCAAGTTTCTTTCTTTCTGCGAGAGGAATAGCCAAATTTCAAGCCTAACATCGGTCTAGCAAACAAAGCAAGAAAGTTCTGATTGAGAAAATAGAATTATTAGATTTATTTTTTTTAAAATATTTATTTCTAAATATACATTTTTTAACCTAGAAGTAGGTTTTTGGTTGTTCTTTTCTGCTTCGATTTATTTTAGCTTACCGATCAAAGATGAAAAGAAATTGAATTGAACTGGAAGAATTGATCGTTTCCATAGCTTTTACCAAGGGTGAATTTATCTATGATAGGAATTACACACACGTGAACAAAAATTTATCAGGGAGCCAGGGGAAAGGGGGATGGAGGGTCTAATAAACTTCCAGATCAGATGAATGGCGGTGGAGGGAAGGGCCCTATCAGTAGATTTTCGGTCGGTTGCTCCCAGAACGCAGGGACTTGTTAGAGGAATCTGAATACATTAGAGGGCTGGGAGGGAGGGCTGCTGACAAGATGCGAGGAGAATGTAAGGAGAAGGGAAACGAATTTCTGGACGACTTCGCACGGAGCGAGACCTGCATCACTCAACCGACGTAAGACGAATTTCCTGCATGGAGATTAACAGCGGTTGATGTATTTATGTAGGGAAAATAGCAGCCAATTGATCCACAATGGTTCATTTTGTAGAATATTATCAGTACAGATCCTGGTTGTATGGCCTCTGGTACCTCTTGGACCCTGGTCCTCTTCCTATCGTGACACTGAAGGGGACTCAAAACCTGGTAAAAATTCGAAACATCAAAATTCTTGATTCCGTTTTGTTTTATATCTAGATTAGTCCAATTTACCAGTCCAAGTATGGCACTGACGGTTACATAAAGCATTATAGGTACACAGTATAACATAAGTGACGTTTTTTTATCCCTGGTAGGGACTCAAATACTGGCCAAACCTCAAGACATAAAAAGTCGTTATTCATTTTGGTTTATTATTTTGAATAATGAACGTTTGGAATCGACCAAGAAAATTTTTTTTAACCCCCCTGAAAATTTGTTGGTTTACGTCTCAACGTATATGTAGAATCCGAAAATCGAATAAAAAATTTTCCACCGTCCGCGGCACTTTTCTTAGTTACCATGGACCGATTTTGATGAAATTTGGTATATGGGCTCTAGTTGTGCCCCGAAAGTTTCGGTTGATGTCAGTCACTTCTAAGGGGAGAAAATTGAGGGTTGAAATGTTCAATAGTGCCCTAGCTCGAAAACTCTCAAAATAAAGGTATAGTTTTTTCACTAATTTTAAATAGTAGAGACCACCCTGAGCTCTGTAGGACATACCGTTCGCTCTCTATGAGAACTTAAAGGTTGGACTTACGATAAATCAGAAACACAGTGTGTGAATCGCAAAAGAGGCCTAATCTCCGTTCAAATTTTATCTGACCAAAATGCGATCATTGTTCGTTTCTTCGAGTTGTACTCAGTTCTGCGTCCTTAGCCCCCAGTAATCGAATTTCCTAATAATTAGGAGAGTATAATAATAATAATAATAATTCCAAATAATCCCTGTTTCTTCGAACTGAATGTGAAGCAGTTTGGTTTATTATTTTCAATAATGAACCTATGGAATCGATCAAGAAAAAAAACATCCCCCCCACCCCCTCAAAATTTTTTGGTTTGCGTTTCAAGGTACGTAGAATCCGAAAATCGAATAAAAAATTGTCCTGCCGTACGCCATCCCCTTACGCGGCACTTTTCTTAGCAACCCTGGACCGATTTGGTTCAAATTTGGTATATGGGTTCCATTTGGGGTCTAGTTGTGCCGCGAAGCTTTTGGTTGATGTTCTAAGGGGTGAAAATTAAGGGTTGAAAATTTTCAAGAGTGCCCTAGCTCGAAAACTGTCGAAATAAAGGTATTGTTTTTTCACCAATTTAAAATAGTATAGAATTTAAAAAAAAATTGTGAGACCTCCAGAGCTCTGTAGGACAAACCGTTCGCTCCCTACGAGAACTTGAAGGTTTTCCTTCGATAAAACAGAATCACGAGTGTGAATCACCAAAGATCTCCAATCACCGTTGAAATGTTAGCTAACCAAAATGCAATCGCTGTTCGTTTCTTCTTCTTCTTCTTCCAAGGCTGTTCGTTTCTTCGAGTTGTAATCAGTTATGCTTCTTTAGCAACCAGTAATCAAATTTCCATTTATGAAGCTCGCTATTGCTTCCGAGTCTACCAAGGTACCTAGCGGAAGCTTTGTTTTCACTTTTCAAGGACGAAAAAAAAAGTTCTCCAAAATCAAAATTTTCACTCGCGTTTTGGGTTTTAGACCTTTCTGAACAATTTTGGTTCCGTGTCTGTGTGTCTGTCTGTCATGAATTCCTTGTAACGCGCAGAACTATACGAAGTTATTGTCCGATTTCTATGAAATTTTCAGGGATTGTGCGGGTTGGTGTGTAGACGGTCCCCTATGAAAATCATCATCCCCGGACTGCTAGAAGCGACTGCGCATGCGCAAACTTGAATTCCTTGTGACGGCCATAACTTCTACATTTTCCATCCGATTTCAATGAAATTTTCACCAAATTTGTGCACTACGTCGCCGGAATTTCGAATTTTGCCTTTTAAGGGGGGGAAAGGGGGGGTTAATGCTCAAAAAACGTGCGTTTTTGGGCATAATCTTGTTTACTCTGCCCAGGCCTCAATTGCCAACCGATTTTCCTGGTTCTTTATTTTGTTCGACGTGGAAAACTATCTAATTGTGCTCTACGTCGCCGGAATATCGAATCTGGCCTTTTAAGGGGGGAAGGGGGGTTAATGCTCAAAAAATGTGCGTTTGCGGGCATAATCTTGTAAAATCTGCCCAGGCCTCAATTTCCAACCGATTTGAGTGTTCCTTCTTTTGTTCGACTCAGAAATCTTCCAAATTGCACACTATTCCACCAGAGTATCAAAATTAGCATGTGGTGGGGGTGAGTGGAGGGATAATATTGAGAAAATATCCGATTTTTCAATATTTCGGTTGCTTTATAGCTTACTAATTGTACCCAAGCTTTGAAACTCGAGTTCGCATTTTGGGTGTGGTAGATCATGGATTTCAACATGCTCTTCAAATTCGAGGCTCCCATGCCGCTAGAAATGTTGTGGTGGATAAGGGTGAGGGGGGGGGGGTGTTGTGGTGCCTAAAATGCTTAATAAATTACATCGACTGAAAAAGTTTTTTCGCTTACCAGTTGGTATTAATTGACCTAATGCTTATCCAATGGGACGGCCCCTGGAATGCATGTATTACTAAACAATATGTTTATCACTGGTGTAGTTGACGTCTTCTTATCAGTGTCCCTTGTCACACCATACTAGGGTGGTTAACACTAGTCATCTTTTGATCTCAATAATCAAAATAAATCTAACTCAAACAACTTGGCAGAACTCCCGCAAAAGCTCATTATAAAATCATAGATTTTGTACCAAGGTATCGATTGCACAAGACGTTTCCTTTCCCAAAGTCCCCAGAAGAGGCTCCTTAAGGTGTTTCTGATAAATCCTAATCGAATCCTTTCAACGGGGTAATGAGTGGTTCTAATAACAAAGGCAGGTCTTCGAGACCCGAGGAGTGGGTAGGGGGTTAATTGGAACACGAAACCCCTCTCAGGTATTATACCGTGGACCTAACTCATGGGGAAGGAGATTGGTTGGAAAGCCGACAGGCGGGAAGAGGGGGTAATAATTCAATCCCTCACCCACCAGTCGAGGGGGTAAAATAATTTTTTTCTTCTCCCCATTTTACGTCAAATATTACCGTCGAATTCCACGGCCGTTGAGCCCGTTGAAAAAGTTAATAAAGTAATGATGCCGCATCCATTAGGCTACCTAATTTCCCTGAATTTAATCAACCCCACCGGCTTCTTTTTTGCTCAGTTTGTGTTATTGCATTTTGATGCACTTCCGAGCCGTTGAAACGTGCCCAATAATTTACATAATATGAAGAAATCGATGTAATGAATTTATACTATGATATTAGGAACTCAAGTAGTATCCATGTTTTACCAACCAAACCCTCCTCTATCTTTATCCAAACTGGTATTCTTGTGGGTTTTAACTTTTAAACCCTGATTTGAGAATCATTTCTCCTGGCCTCGAGCCCTCTTTAAAAATGGGACAACAAAGTGGGAGCCTGCTGACTGCAACTTCATCTCTAGAATACCAACTTAACTATAGATGATTTCATCAGCACGCATTGCACATGCGCCGCCACATATCAGTGGGTACTGTCGCCCCATGCGTTGAGGATGGTATTTTTTGCTTACTTCATAATCAGTCTATCTTCCTGTTACAAAAAGCAGCACTGCGGATTGTTTTTGTCCTGGGCTATGGCCATTCTTGCAGAGGTTTCTTTGAAAAGATGAAGTTCTTGACCTTACCAGGCCTTTACGTATACCAGGCATTACTGTTTATGAAAGACAACCTGGACAGTGTTCAGCAGGGTTGCGGAATTCATGAGCATGAGACAAGGCAGCGTAGTGCTCTCCGTCCTCCGCCGTTGCGTCTACTAGTATCTGCGTCCCTCCGCTCAAACCCTCTGCAGCAGGGGGTCAGGTTCTTCAACCATCTCCCTGTTCAGCAGCAAACCTTGGCCGTTGTGAACTTCAGACGCTCCGTAAAAAATGTTCTTGTTATGGCTGAATTATATAATGTTGATGATGACTTTTTTAATATAAGTAATAGGTGTTAGTTGTTGAATTTTTATATACTGCGTTATCTGTTTTACATTGTTTTACAAATTTCTGTTATATTAGATTAAGTTCGACGATTGTTACACCATACTCTTAGTTCCAAAATTAAAAAAACCGTCTGCCAAGTGGGTGTGGCACATAGCTTCCTCGTATCCATAACCCGATTATATAGATGATCCGATGCATAGTAGTTAATCTCAAAGCACCAATCTCTAAGTACCTTTCACTACCCTCATAGGGGACCATCTACACGCTAATCTGGACAATCCTAGAAAATTTCATCAAATTCGGATGAAAAATGTAAATGTTATGGCTGTTACAAGGATTTTACGTATGCGCATGCGCAGTGGCTACTATCATTCCGAAGGTGATGATTTTCATAGGGGACCATCTAAATACCAATCTGTAACATCCCTGAATCTGTAAATTTCATTGAAATCGGATGTAAAATGTAGAAGTTATGGCCGTTACAAGGAATTCACGTTTGCGCATGCGCAGCGGCTACTATCAGTCCGGGGGTAATGATCTTCATTGGGGACCATCTAAATTCTAATCTGTAACATTCCTGAAAATTTCTTTGAAATCGGATGGAAAATGTAGAAGTTATGGCTGTTACAAGGAATTCACGTTTGCGCATGCGCAGTCGCTTCTATCAGTCCGGGGATGATGATTTTCATAGGGGACCGTCTACACACCAATCCGCACAATCAATGAAAATTTCATAGAAATCGGACAATAACTTCGTATAGTTATGCGCGTTACAAGGAATTCATGACAGACGGACAGACACACAGACAGACAGACACGGAACCAAAATTGTTCAGAAAGGTCTAAAACGCAAAACGCGAGTGAAAATTTTGATTTTGGAGAACTTTTTTTTTCGTCCTTGAAAAGTGAAAACAAAGCTTCCGCTACCTTGGTAGACTCGGAAGCAATATCTTGACTCTTGACTCTTGATATCACGCGTTATCAATCTTCGGACCTACTTGCCTGTCGAACCCGCTTGTCATACATTCTCGCCTCACATATTTGGTCGTTCACGAACATTAATTCCCTAATTTTCCTTCTCCGCGTTTTTTATTTTAAATTAAAACAAGTTGTTAAGTGAAAATGGCAGGAGTAGGAGCATACTTTTCCGTTCATTTGAACATGAATAGCGTGTCAGCGGTACTTCTCCCATATAGGTACCTGATGTTCGATAAAATAAAGTTCTCGACCTCAATCGCTGCAAATTTTACCAATGATTGTATTCCAAATCGCAATTTTCCTTAGTTCTCATTCCCTTTGCGGGAATTACTACTAGCCAAGGAACTATGTAGGTACTGATTCAATTCTGCTTAACTTGATCGAAATCATGGCAGTTCACAAGTGACCATTCCCTGAAAATCCTGGAAACCCCCTTCTGCTTTGTTGGAATGGGCTGCCTGTGTCAGAGTGTTAAAAAAATTTCATTCATAAAATATTAATTGTCACCTCCAACTCCGAGTAGGCCCACACGTATTTTGATGTTTTTTTTCGATTTTGACTAACATACTGCACGCATAGGATATGTTTTGAAGACGTTGATATACTCATGATATCATGATATACTCGTCTCCACGAATTCAAAGGTACTTATTAAATTTTTGGATACAATGGTGTAGTGTCTGGTGTGCCAGAATGATAAGGGCGCTTCTCTCTTCTACTCAGTGATTGAAATAACTTGAAAGTTAGTACGATAAGTACCAATGTGATTCGTATTATTAATCTACTAGAATGTACTAATACTATAAGTGTTATAATGTTCGTCATTCCTTACTAAAAATGGATACAGGATTGTATGTACTTACTATTGTCGGCGATTGAGACGAACTTTCTATCATTCCACTTGCAATTCACACTCACACTTCCGACCAACCTCGCTAAGGAAACACGGTGGTAAATGTAAGCAGAAAGATTGGAGACAACGCGGAGATGATATTTCGAAATGCTGTAGTTTTAGAAGTTCAGAAGTGGGAACGGGAAATAGTAATTTAGGAGGATAACCCCCGTCTTCCTGGCCGACTACCCGAAAAACAGTCCCCGAAACAACTGTATTTGTTTGCCCCAGACATGGCAGAACCATCGACAATAAGAGTAAAAACAAAGACGGTGGTCCGAAGGTGTCCACCATTTTAGAGGCTCATTGATAACAGGCATGAGCGCATACTGATGAAAACGTCTATTCTTTTTACACATAATGAATTCTTTGTCATATTGTTGGTTAGGACTTTCTGCATTTTGGTTCATTATTTAAAATAATGAACCTTTGGAATCGACCAAGAAAAAAAAAAGTTCAACACCCTCTCAGAATTTGTTTTTTTTATGTTTCAAGGTACGTAGAATCCAAAAATCGAATAAAAACGCTGCAAATTATTACACAATGTTTTATTATTTTTCTATATTGATCACTCGTCTGCAAAGCCACCAACCATCCAACATGAAGAAAACATCGATCGCATTTCGGTCAGCTAAAATTTGAACGGAGATTAGGCCTCTTTTGCGATTTAACTCGTGTTTCTGGTTTATCGTACGTAAAACCCTTAAATTTTCGTAGGGGGCGAACGATTTGTCCTAAAAAGCTCCGCGTGATCTCGAAAAGTTCTAAAAATTCTATAGAATCTTAAATTGAAGGAAAAACAATACCTTTATATAAAATTTTTTTGAGTTAGGGCGTTTTCAAAATTTTGAAATTCATTCTGGAACTCTTAGAACTGACCTACATCAACCAAAATCTCCGGGGCACAACTAGACCCCAAATGGAGCCTACATACCAAATTTCATCAAAATCGGTCTATGCTAAGTGGCAAAAGTGCCGCGTACGGAGGACGGACGGCCAAATTTTTATTCGATTTTTGGATTCTAGGTACCTTGAAACGTAAACCACTTTGAGGGGTGTTGAAAATGTTTTTTTCTTGGTCGATTCCAAAGGTTCATTATTGAAAATAATAAACCAAGATTTGTCCGTCCGTCCTCCGTACGCCGTACGCGGCACTTTCCCCACTTAGCATTGACCGATTTTGATGAAATTTGGTATGTAGGCTCCATTTGGGATTTCGGTTGATGTAGGTCAGTTCCAAGGGTTCCAAAATGAATTTTGAAATTTTGTAAACGCCCTAACTCAAAAAAATTTGATATAAAGGTATTGTTTTTCCTTCAATTTAAGATTCTTTTTTTTTAGACCACGCGGAGCTCTGTAGGACAAACCGTTCGCTCCCTACGAGAATTTAAGGGTTTTACGTACGATAAATCAGAAACACGAGTGTGATTCGAAAAAGAGGCCTTATCTCCGTTCAAATTTTAGCTGACCGAAATGCGATCGATGTTTTTCTTCATGTCGGATGGTTGGTGGCTTTGGCAGACGAGTGATTAATGTAGAAAAATAATAAACCATTGTGTAATAATTTGCAGCGTTTAGAGTGGTGTGGTGAGGGGAGGGAGGAGTTTACATGCGACTTACCCTCGTTTTTGTTTTATTTGGAATTGTTGATCTTTCGCATCTTCAGAACTTTATAATAATTTTTTCAGTGGTCACATCTCCAGAAAAATTGTTTGATTTCTTCATACAGATTGTTTGGTTATTATTGGGAACAATTATAAACATCAATTGATTTGGGTACAATCGAATTCAACAAAAATGCAAAAATAGTTGAAGATGAATTTGGAGAGGATTCAAGTACCAAGCAATCTGAACAGTAACCAGGAAGTTGATTTAGGATTCTTTGAAAAATACCTAGTTATGAAGCTTCAAATCCCTCTCCTATCTACTCAAAGGTAGTTCAGTTACCTTAGTCCTTGTTTGCCCTCTTGTCCGGGAAAACTGCCACCTCCGTCAATTCATCTGCCACTGTCCTTCCCATCAGTATCCTGATCTACTTCATGTTAGACTCAAGTAACTATCCTGTAAAAACTCATCCTACAATAATTGTTGTATTGTTGTATTAATTATTAATATCAGTGTTGATTTTTGTCACCGTTTAATGTTTATTTGGAGTGCTCTCTAGGTATTGTGTCTAATGTAGATGTGTTCAACTCTATCCCACTCTTTCAAATAAAGAATAACAAATTCCTTCTTCTTGAATCCTTTTTCCCCGCTTTTTCAGCCCACCTCAGTAGACCGATATGATTAGGGGAACAGATATTCAATTTCCTTCTCTCTTCAAAAGGAAGGAATTCTTTCTAGTAATCAATTAAAGTTCAGATTGCAGTGTTAAGGGCTGTATCCATGAGACTAAGGGGCACCAGGAAAAAAAAAAAGAAGTCTTGGGACAGAAGATGGAGCAATCCTGCCACTCCTTCGAGACTAAATGACGAGAGAAGCCAATGAACTCTAGGATACAGTACTCGTCCAACGACTCCGAAAAACGGCTAAGTTCAAGATCCACTCCGCCCTCAAATCATAAATAAATTACCATTCTACTGTTTAAAAAAAGAACAAATTACTTACCTTGTATCACTTAACTGCCTACTACTAAAATATTGCACTTAGGTCTGCCTCCACTTTATCTGTTGTTTCCTCTTATAAACCCTAAGTTCTTAGTTCCCGGAGTCTTTGGAATATTATGTTGCTACGTTAAATCGAGTTTTAAACCCATTTTGCTTCCTGAAGCAATAACCATATGCTGTGGAATTCAATTTGGGACTTTTGCCTCTTTATAGGCAATGAAGACACCGGAGACTTTTATCGGGCTTATAAAGGGAATTTTCAATCATGCGCAAGGCAAGGTTTCCGTGTAATGATGGAGGGGATTGGATAATAGGGACTTCCAACAGAGTCCTTCTCTCGCAAATATTTTTTCCCTGTATTCGTAACCTTTTCACAACGATGGTAATTTCAGCACACGATCGATACCTTGAAGGCATATTTTACAGAACATGTTCTGTAAGGTATCGATCGTGTGCTGAAATTACCATCGTTGTGAGAAGATTACGAATACAGGGAAAAAATGTTTATTTAATCCTATTCTTTATTTAATAAAGAAGGAAGACTCAGTACTCTGTGCATCATTACTCAACATCAGATCAAAGGGAGAACTCCTGAATAATTGGAACTAATTTTTTGGGGAGGTAGTTAATTTTTTGAACACATCGCCTCTCAAATTTCTTACTAATCTTCCTTTGTTAATATTCAGGGTAAGTTTGATCAATAATTCTACATTCGAGAAGAAATCTGTAGGTGAACTGGTGATAGTGCTAAAGGGGGTACTAGTTTAATTCTCAGATAAGAGATGGCGCTGTAGTCACGTCCAACGCTTTTCTCAGCCGCCACAAGATTTTTTTCAATTGGAAAACGTGGACATACTCTGAATAACTGAATAAATACCCGTATCATCTATTTTTGACTATAACATACAATTTTTCATCAAATCATGAAATTTGGACGATTCATGGTGTGTTGGGAACAAATTATAGGTTGATGTTAATAATTGTTACGTGATAAATACAAGTAAATTCTTGGTAATTTGAAGCAAATGTTAGAAGTATAATAGTAGTACCACTGACATGTGCAATGGTGGCACAAAGAATAGTTCATGAAAATCCAGAGGAACATTGATTAGGTTCCCTGAATTTAAAAGCTTGGGTTCCTGGGTTTTGATAGGAACCGTAATATTGTAACATTTTGTATTTTGTGAATATTATCCGTTCCTGTAGATCTGAGAAAATACTTCAAAAAGGTTCTTTATAGAGGCTATCTGTCCTATGTTGGTTTCATCTTCATAACACACTGCTTTCGGGTAGTTGACAACTACCCGTATTATTAGTGAACAACTACTAGTTGTTCATTAGTACGACGCGTTTTAGGATGTAAGGCCCTTTAACGATTGGGGTTTTGTTGACATATCCGCACTGCACTCATATCTTCTCACCTTCCTTCAGAGCTGGTATTTTCTTTGGGTCTCGACGATCGAAATTATCCTTCGTCCTTTTTTGATATTTCTCTCTGTCTATGTGTGAAAATGATGTTTCCTTGATCATTTCTTTCGTAATATTGTAATCCACATCATCTGGGACTAGGAAAGCTTTGAAATCCTATACCTGATGAGTGGGATCTATTGGTGTGTTTTACTGCTGCCTCAACCACCATCCAACCACCCTTGAACTGCGGGAACATCGAAATATATTTTTCGGAGAAGGAATGAACAATATCGAACTGAATGGTCCAACTGAAACTGTATATTTAGACGAATTATTTCAAAAACAGAAAAACCGCAAAAACCCCCGCGAATCCACAATTCTTCTCTAACCCCTCTGGCGTCCTTCCCCACCGAGTCCGTGCGTTAGCCCTTGTTCACTGCCGATGTCCGGGTGAATGGTAGACATAGTTGAAGAGGGTTATGGATGAAGTCGCGGGTGATGGTTCTTTATTCCTCCGTTACGGCCAATCCTGACATTGCACCCGTCCCGGGTGCACCATCTGGAACAGAGAACAAACGCAGTAGCAACCATAGCAACCACTCGGCCATTCTTAAAATGAAGCACTTAGTTTGTTAGGGAAAACTTGCTGATAACTACTCTCATAATTTGGATTTTTTTTTGTAACATCTCATCAGTTAGCTCATGGGCGTCACAGCTCTTATTTGTTGGTTCATGGCTGTCACAGATTTTTTTTTTTTTTTTTTTTTTTTTTTTTTTTTTTTTAATCGTGTCTCAACTCTTATTGTTCCTAAGCACTAGTTTTCATTGTTGCATGAATTGATTGTTGACTATAGTTGTCGTTTCTTAGGTCATTGGCGTCTCAGCTCCGATTAATTTGTTAGTTCCTTGGCACCATGATCATTTTATTCGAAAGCTTCAAACTCTTTTTGTTCCATAGGTCACATTCTTTTTATTTTATTCACTTGTCCTTTATAGGTTCTTTCTTTAAAAATTATTTTGAGAATTATCATAGGCATTATAGTTCTTATTTCTAAGTATATTGGCGTTTCAGCTCATATTTGGTAGTTCATTGGCATCACAGCTCTTTTGATTCTATGGCGTCACAGCTCTTTTTGTTCAATGGCATTACAGCTCTTTTGGTTCTATGGCGTCACAGCTCTTTTCGTTCAATGGCCTCACGGCTCTTTTGGTTCTATGGCGTCACAGCTTTTTTGTTCAATGGAGTCACAACTTTTTGGTTCTATGGCGTCACAGCTCTTTTTGTTCAATGGCCTCACGGCTCTTTTGGTTCTATGGCGTCACAGCTCTTTTAGTGCATATAATACTTTCACAGACACATAAATTTCGTTAATCAAAAAAGATAGCTTCAACTGTGATGTAAGACAGACACAACTGTCAGTATTGCAATTTTAACTAAGGATCACTTGATATTTCTTGAATATAATAATAATAATTCATTAAAAATTTATATTAATTCATCTCATCATCAGTAGAGGAATTATTCTCCAGAGGTACCATAGGCTGAGGGACTCTACGTATTCTATCATGGGAGTATTTGTAAGTGCGATTATTTGTCAATGACTTCAACAAATACCTATCACCATCCAAAACTTCAATAATCTTGAATGGTCCTCTGAACTTGGGGCTTAACTTGGTTTGATTTCTTTCCTCATTTTTAAGTAGTGCATAATCACCAACAGATAGTTTGTTAATTCTGGCTTTATTCTTATTGAACCTAGCAGTATCATATGCTGCATTATTCTGTATACTTTGGGAAGCCTGTTCACGAATATCATTGATATCAACGGTGACTGGTTCATCTTCCAAATGTTCCACAGATACTAGATTCAATGGGCGAGTCACTTTTCCTAACATAAGTTCCATGGCTGAAGCTTTTGTGACACGATTGTGAGAGCAATTGATTGCAAGTTGAATTTCACCTAAATTATCTTGCCACGTGCGCTGGTCGTCTAACTCAGCTGCTGTCAGCATATTTTTCAAAGTTGACATGACCCGCTCAACCTGGCCATTGGCACGGGAAGCACCAGTTGCAATCAAATGAAGCACAATCTGTTTTTCGACACAAAATTGCTTGAAATCATTACTTGAAAAGCAACGGCCTTGGTCTGCTATTATACGCGTTGGGGGCCCAAACAATGCAACACTCGATTTGAGTGCTTTAATCACGCTTGTAGAGTCAATTCGGAATGTATGATAGAGTAAAACAAACTTTGTGAATGAATCAATCAGGACAATAACATACTCCTTTGCATCATTTTTCCCACTCAATTTTCCAGAAATGTCAATATGAACAGTATGCCAAGGTACATTAACTTTTGGAATGGTATGCATCTGAATCTGTGTCTTACCAGAATCAGATTTGGCAACTCGACAAGTGATACAGTTTTCGACAAATTTTCTTACAAATTTGGACATATGGGGAACCAATAGTGTTCGTATACCTTCTCTAGAGTCTTGTCCCAACCTAAATGTACGAGTGACTCATGGACGTTATTCACCACTGACCACTTGAATGAGTGGGGTACAATAGGAAGGCATCTATTTCTTCTGTTTCTTTGAAATTTCCTATAGAGAACCCCGGAACGTAGCTCGTACGCGCTTCGCACTTCATCATGTTCAGGGTTATCTCCTTGCAGTTTAGACACTATCTCACAGATCTCCGGATCTTTCTGCTGTTCGGCTACGAGCCAATTTTCCCCCAGAGAAGTCAAATCAACTCTTTTCCAATTCTTCAGGAAAGATTTGTGAGTAGAGTGTTGGGTTGAAGTTTTGACTAATTGATCTGATCCTGAGTGGATCTGAGATCCTGATTCTTGTGTCGAAAGAGGTTCAATTGGCAACAGTTCATTTGAACTTGCTGGATGGAAATTGCTGCATGATACCATTGACACAATTTCCTCAGGAAAATCGCTGCATTGAGAAGATTCAGCCTCTACGCTATCCATTTCTCCTTGATGGTTAGGGTGGCGAGAAAGAAAATCAACATGCATCATACGGTTGGAGGGCCGGTACAAAAGTTTGAAGTTGAATGACTGCAAATATCCCCACCACCTGTGTACCCGCGGGTTAAGATTTTGTTTTAGGTAAGTTTCTTTGAGGGAAAGACAGTCAGTGACCACAGTAAAGGATCTCCCTTTCAGATAGTTACTAAAATGACGAATGGAAACTACCACAGCTAGGGTTTCTAGCTCATACGAATGATATCGAGATTCTGTGGGAGTAGTACGCTTGCTGAAATAAGCAACTACCCGTGGTTTTTTGTCAATTATGTGGAGTAGGATACCTCCATAGCCAATTGCACAAGCATCGGTGTGTAACTCAATTGGGAATGTTGGATCAAAAATCATTAGGACTGGGGCTTGTGTGAGATGAAGTATGATTTTTTGCCGGATTGACTCATGCTCAGGTAGCCAAGTGATACTAGATTTAGAACTAGTCAATTTATAAAGGGGGGTCATAATTTGGGAAAAATTGGGAATAAACTGCCGAAAATATGAGGCTAAGCCGATGAATTGGCGTAGAGACGTCACAGTGGACGGAGGAGGAAGAGATGTAAGAGCATTGATTTTGTTAGAATTGGGTCTTATTTCACCATTACTGATATCATATCCAAGATAGTGAACTTGTTGAACAATGAATGAGCACTTTGATAATCTCAAGGAAAAACCTGCACCAGTCAAAACTTTCAAAACAGTATCTAATTGGCGTAAAGCCTCATCAACAGTTACTGCTTTGAGAAGAAGGTCATCCATGAACACTACAACATAATCGTGAGCTAATGGGCCAAGAGCTTCCATTACAGCCCTTTGAAAAACACTGGGGCCGTTCCGAAGCCCAAATGGGACAGCGAGAAATTCCCATTGACCCTCAGGAGTAACAAATGCTGTTTTCTCAATGGAATCAGGGTGTACACTGACTTGGTTGAAACCATTTGCCATGTCCAAACTGGTGAAATAATGGGCACCTGCCAGCCTGGCGATTTGGTCTTCAATTAGGGGCAATGGAAAGTGCTGTGGAACTGTATTTGAATTCAAAAATCTGTAATCAATACAGGTTTTCCATTCTTTTTGGGTACTAACAATGCTGGACTAGCAAAAGGTGAAGTACTTTTACGAATAACTCCCGCAGACTCAAGTTCAGCAATTTGTCCTCTCATTGTATCTCGCTCAGATGGTGATAATCGGTAAGGACGTCGCTGAACAATCTTGGAGGGGTCAATAAGATTGATTTTCATTTCTCCTGTTGTCACACGAGTGCGAGGAATACCTTCGGTGAAAGAAGCGTGGTACTTGTTCAATACTGAGATCAATTCAAGTTTTCTAACATTGGGTATTTCTGTGATTATATTATCAAAGTTAATATTGGGGTTAAATTGTTGCGTATCAATAACGTTATCGACATAGGAAGAGAAAACTGGCAATTCAACTTTGGGAATTGATTCTAAGACTGACAATAATTGATCATTGGTAGAAGTATTTGAATTTAAATTGTTATCATTCGATTGATCAACTCTTAGCGGAGGATTTTGGTTGGTAGTTTTAGCAGATAAAAATAAACATTCATTGGGAGTAAGAGTGACACTAATACCTTGGTTGAGAATTTCCCGACCAATTAAAATATCATGACTCATACTTGAATCAGAAACAATATGAAATAAAACTTTCAAATGTTTGCTATTTATGGTTACCTCAGATAAGATTTGCTTGGAACAAAGTACTTTAGATGTACCTAAACCATACAACATGACGTTCTTATTGAATATAGCCCCAATAAATTTAGAACTTAACCGAGATCTTAACAAAGAGCATTCTGACCCAGAATCAAAGGAAAACATGAATTTCTCACCGTTGTGGGTTAAGTAGGCACGAGGGTTGACATCGCAGAGGTTCACATTGCGCTCAATCGTGTTTCTGGGTACAGGGTCTGGTCTTTGCTGGGTGTATTTCTTGGGACATTTATTGGCAAAATGTCCAGGCGTCTTACAGTAGAAACAAATAACACCTTGTGGAGATCTATTGAGACTAGACATTTCACGGTTATCCTTCCTGTAAACCATGCTAGTTGAAGGAGTTGGGTTCGTAGCATAACGAGATTGCCCTTCTCGAGAAATCCTGAGGCGACATTCGGAAATTTTATGGCCAAATTTAGAGCAATAATGGCAAACGACGTTTTCGAATTTTGAAGTTGATGGACCCATCAATTTGGTTCGTTTGTAGTCACTGGTTCCCTGAAGTTCAGAAGAGCCTCGTTTGCCATAAGAAACAGCCTTTAGTTGTTTAATCATTTTATCTCGAGTACAGATTTCTTTAGTAATAGCTAGTTCCCGAATTTTAGGGTCAGATTTTGACATGTGAGCCAAAACCGTTGAAACAGCAATTTCTTCTACACTCAATCCTTTCCATTTTGCTAGTAGTTTTCCCAACATGGTGGTAGCGAAATTAGCATAGTTTTCGGAAGTTGCAGGGAAATTTTCCAATAGACTTATCAAGCAAGCAGCAGGGGTGTCCTGGGCGTCATACTGGGTCAAAAATAGGTCTTTGAAGGACTCCCAAGTAATATTAGGATGAGTAACCAAGGGAAACCAACGGGAAGCATTACCTTTCAAAGCACCAGCCAATGAGAGGATCAATTGACTTCCACGTAAAGGATTCTCAGACAAACATTAATCAACCGTAGAACACCATGCGCGAGCATCTGAGCCTTCTGCATCAGGGTCAAAAATGGGTAAACTCACAGGGCGTTTGTATTCTGTTGGGCCATTGTGAGTCAAGCTCTGAATGACCACAGCAAGGTTTTCTTTCTGTAGGTCCACAATAGCCTGTAGTGATTTCGCGAGGATGAGACTGGAGTTTTCCTCACTTACAAAAGAAACTGGATCGAGCTCACCTGAATCTGAATGATTTTCCTCATCCCGTACATGAGTGTCTGCAAGTGACGGGCTTGGGGTCCTTGAATCCACCGAATAAACATGATTGTTCTCCATATTCCGCCGACAAATTCACTAGGAAATCACCACTTCTGATTTCGGAGAAGGAATGAACAATATCGAACTGAATGGTCCAACTGAAACTGTATATTTAGACGAATTATTTCAAAAACAGAAAAACCGCAAAAACCCCCGCGAATCCACAATTCTTCTCTAACCCCTCTGGCGTCCTTCCCCACCGAGTCCGTGCGTTAGCCCTTGTTCACTGCCGATGTCCGGGTGAATGGTAGACATAGTTGAAGAGGGTTATGGATGAAGTCGCGGGTGATGGTTCTTTATTCCTCCGTTATATTGTTTAAGGTCCCGGATTTTCCGTTCAGCTAATCCGTTGCCAGCTGGATGGTATGGTGTTGAGTGGATTAACTGGATTCTTCTTTCTTGGGCAAATTTTTCAATTGCTTTGGAACTGAACTGCGGGCCGTTATCCATCACCAATTTCTTTATTAACGAAATTACTGGACGTCCATTGAGGTACTTGATCACTGCTCCGGTATTTTCGTTCATACTCTTTGCAAATGTGAATCGTGAGCACTCGTCTATCACAACTAGGAATGACAGCTGTTTTCTGGCATTCCGATTTCTTTGATAACTCTGCGAAAATCCAAATGCAGGGTGTAGAAGTGGAATGGGGTATTTCAGTCAATTTTTTTAATTTTTTTTTTTTTTTTTTTTCAAAAGAGTAGGGCTCAGGAATAACGGTAATTGGGTCTGTTCGTCGAGAAAATGTTTTTAAAAAATCAGAGAAGCTAAGGAAAGTTGAAGATTTGAATGGTGTGACGTAGCTAGCCAACTGTCTTTGAAAATAGTATCCATGCACAGAGAAGCGATGAAACCCTTGGAGGACCTCTTGGATACTACAAAATACTACTCACACACGCGCGCGGCATAAGTGTGTGTGCGTTAAGGGAGGCCCGCCTTTTTTTCAAACGTGTGATCTCTTTAATTAATTTTTCTACCACATGTTATAGTATCATTGGGCTTAAAGTTGGGGTATATAGGTTTTCAAGGGTGCTCAATCCAAATTTGAGATCAAAAACCTGAATTTCCGACCCACCGAAATACCCCATTGGTGAAGTTGAAGGTAGAATTAGAGTATCGGGCTTGGGCTTGAACTTGAATTTAGTTATTTGGCATTGATGGCAGCTCTTGACATAATTGGAAATATCAGTTTTCATTTTTGGCCATTTGAACCGTTGTTTCATTTTAAAGTAAGTCCTCCAAAACCCATCATGTCCCCCAGATCCTGGATTGTCATGATAATGCCTCAGAATACTCAACCTGTCATCAGGTTTCACCATTATTCGACCATCATTGCACTTCGTAATAACATTTACTCCACTGTGGATCACAACGTTATTGGGAGCATTCACACAGAGCCTTGATAGAGCATCTGCGTCTTCGAGCTCAACACCACTCCGATGGTTGACTTTCAAACTGAAACCCATTAGGAAAATTTGCCATCTTGCCAATCGTCCCTTAGGTTCCTTTACATTCATGATATAACGGAGGGCCTGGTGATCGGAATGGACAGTAAATTCTTGACCTTCTAAATATGACTGGAAATATTGAATAGCTTTAATCACTGCCAGTCCTTCTTTTTCGGTTACAAAGTAATTTGTTTCTGTTTTCGAAAAGGAGTATGAAAAGTATCCGATCACTCTTAGTTGGAGCTTCTTGGGCTTGAACTCGCGTTGGTATAGGATAACACCACAACCATAGGCATCTGTGCAAAGTTCGAAGCCTAAACACCAGTCAGGGAGTTGTAAAACGGTATTTTACGTAATTTTATCGACCAAAGTCGTGAACGCTTTTTCACATTCGTCAGTCCATTCGAAATTCACTCCTTTTTGTTTTAAGTTATCTAGCGGTTCGATGATTTCTGCATAGTTAGGGACAAACGCTCTGAAATGGCCCGTGAACACTCGTAAAGTATGAACATTATGGGGGCGTTTCATCTTCTTGACCTTTTCTACCGATTCTTCTTTTGTCGTCTTGTTATCCCCATCGATTTGACGTCCAAGGAAAGTAACTTTAGCCTGATAGAAATAGCTTTTTTCCAAATTCAACTACAGACCTTCCTGAGTAAGCTTTTCAACTACTTGAAATGTCTTAGAGGCACTCCAATCCTCCAATAATCACATCATCAATGTAAACCCATATGAGAGGGTCTTCAAGAAGTTGGCCTAGCGCGTTAGCCATACATCTTTGAAATTTTGAGGGTGAATTTTTCCAGCCAAATGGTAATTTGTTATATTCGAAATGGCCAAAAAGGAGTACGAATGCTGTGTAAAATTTTGTGTCTTCTGATAGTGAAAATTGTAAGAATCCATCCTTGAAACCCAGTTTTGAAAAATATGTGCATCCTCCAAAAATATGTTAGAAATGATACTGTCTATCAATGGGAATGGATGAGGGTCCAGATCCGTAAATTCTTTGACTTTCCTATAGTCTTGACAAAGTGGAAAACCCCCATTTTCCTTTGGTACTATAACACAGGGCGTCGCGTAAGGTGATTCAGAGTATCTATTTATTCCTTTTCCAATAGCTCCTTGATTTTCCCTTGAGCCCAATTAAGTTTCTCGTGTGTAAGTCAATATGGCTTCTGTTTGACTATTGGAAAATTTGGTTTCAGCAAAAATTGAATTGTTTTTGAAGGACCTTTCATTCCCGAAATCTGCTGCGGAAAAAGCCTAGCAACGTCGTTCTTACAGTATATCATGTTTTTCGTTCGTACTTCCAAGATTTGACAGAGCGCGTTCTCTCCTTCAGAACTTCTTAGATGAAGACCTAATTCCCGAAGAGTTGCCCAACCTATAATAGCCTCATAGGGTAAATTATTCAATATGTATGCTTTGGTTTCAACGGTAAACTTTCCCATACTAATGACCAATCTGATGGCCTGAGACACTCTTTGCGTTGACCCATTGAAACCTCGAAGTATTCTGTGTTCGGTAATACATTCCCACTTCTGATTTTTGGCTTCCTTTGAGGAACCTAAATTGACCATTGCACCTGTATCCAGTAACGAAGCTATTTCAACGTTATTTACTTTCAAAGTTCGAACAAGAGGACCATTTCCAGAACAAAAACTAGGCAAGTGAGAAGAGAAAACATCGCATTGTAATTGGGATTCATCACTTACATTCTCGGAGCTTATTTCACCCTCTACTGTTTCATTTTCTTCAATCATATTTACTCGAGGCGGAAAGGTTCTCCCAATTTTCTTCTGTCCCATTGGATGATTACCTTCATTCGGAAAAGTACCTTGAGCAAACTTCTTGAGATGGCTACTTCCCGCTGGTACTGTTCAACTGCTGAGTTGGCTTCAGACGTTCTAGAGACAGCCTGAGCTGTTCCCTTGAATTGATGTCCGTCCCGTTGCCAAGAATGAGGTTTTGCATGTATGTTGGGAGTCCTTGTAGCACAAGCAGGTTGAATGGTCGATCTGGTATGGTACCAAGAGCTCACCTTCAGAGCTCCACCTTCATACCGATAAGAAAGAGCATCAAACACCAACTGAATCGGGTTTTGACCAAATGCTCTCTCAAACGAGCTTTTCCATTCTTCCCAAGTTGTCTATGAGTCTTCAAGAACCCGAGCGTTGTACCATTTCTCTGCTACAGATCCAGGAGTAAAACTATCTCACAAATTATTTATTTTCTGCCCAGTTATTTTGAGCACAGACTCTTTCGTATAGCTTAATCCAAGTAACCGGGTCCTCATTTTTGGCATCAAATTTAGGTATGGACATCTTGTGAGGTTTACTTACTTTACTATACTATTAGTAAGATCGCTGATTGCTTAACAAACGAGATGGTCATAGTGCCTACGAGGCCCTCTACCAACGCACCTATGCTCCTCTGTTGAGATTCGAGCACAGCACACTCATGTCAGCTGCAAAGTCTGGACTAAAAAAAGTAGTAGTCGGTTGAGCTTCAGGATCCATCGCTCGGAGCTTCATGCAGGTCGTGAGGCGTAGCATTATCCCGTGACCAGGGGATGCAGAGTTTCAGATCTTCTTCGTCCATCATAACGGAAACCGTCTTCTGACTTACGCTGTCACAATTACGCTGTCGTTCATCAATAACTTTGAATGCAGAGAGATATCACCGTACAAGGCCGGAAGACAATACCATGTCTTGTGACTACGAAAAGCTACGAGTAGCCACCTCCCAGCGGTTTTGTTAAAACGTAGGTCGACACGAACACTCATACTAATTCCTATACTGAAATGCGCCAAATTGTAATACTTTACTATTATTAACCAATTCTAGGTGGAAATCAAGACAAGAATGGATGATTTATTCAATGATTCTACAAAGATTCACCCTGTTGCTAGGGAACAACAGCACTACGGTTAAAACAATCGTTAAAATTATACGATCAACCCCTGGTGAAAAATTGTATAATGAACCTTAGAAAATACTCTCCTTGTCACTCCGAACTCATACAGGGTGGGGCAACATAACCCCCCGATTTTGTAACGCAATAAATAAAAAAGTATTAGAGATATTTGTTTACTTTTTTAAATTATGTGTAGGAAATATCTTAAAGTTTTTTTTCACATAATTTTGAAAATCATATCGGCCAAGTGACGCCCTCCATTATCGATGCAATCAGGCGATCGTGGTGGCCACTCCAAATCGCCTCTGAGAGAGATGAGGCGTCCAGGGAAGTGCTCCCTCAACAAAGCCATCGAACTCCTCGCCTGATTTAATCGCCTGATTTAACCCCGTGCGACTTCTTTTTGTGGGGTTACCTCAAGTCCCGGGTCTTCAATAACCGTCCACGGACTCTTGATGACCTTAAGACCAACATCCGCGAGGAAGTGGCGAACATACCGGTCGACATGTTGGAGAGGGTGATGCGAAACACGCGAAATCGGTTCGTTCAGTGCATCGATAATGGAGGGCGTCACTTGGCCGATATGATTTTCAAAATTATGTGAAAAAAAACTTTAAGATATTTCCTACACATAATTTAAAAAAGTAAACAAATATCTCTAATACTTTTTTATTTATTGCGTTACAAAATCGGGGGGTTATGTTGCCCCACCCTGTAGAATACCCACTCGTAAATTGTTATTTCTTTCCAATTTACTGTATTGATACCACCTTACTGTATGCACAGGGTAGGTATGTTAGAATATCCATGTTCTACTCGCCTCCACTAACTTGTAGAGTACCCACTCGGCTATTCCATTTTTGGGTACCAACAAATATACGCAGGTTTTCATTACGTGGTTAAATTATTTATATATTTACAATGATCATATAAAGGTATATTCCTATATTCGTAGACTTGGAAGTATGGGCAGAAAGTTTGCTGTAGTGGGTTTTTCGAGGCGCTAAATCCGATTTTGAAGTCAAAAATAATAAATTAGAAATTCCAACTTGCTGAAATTCCTCATTAACTCAAAATTTGGATCCTCACAAATACATGATTAGGGCTCCTTCTTTAAAATAAAGTTGAGGAGATGAAACAGAATCGTCACTAGATTCACAGAACTTGGAAAAGTAAAAACTACTTGTATACATTTACCAAAGTTCCCTCCCATCCCCCCTCCATAGTGGACAGCGGAGGTGTCCTCAGGAACTAAAGATAGTACCTAAGTACTTACCTAATAAAACTTGTTCCGGAAAAGTGGAAAAGTTTCAGATTGAAAGCTCAAACACGGCTTTTGACCTTAGAAAGTGAAAACTGCTTGTCTCATCCAACTCTTGGTAGCAATTTCTATTAATACCAAACTTCTTTGGAGCAAACTACTTTCTAGTTAAGAGAGAAGGGTTCCGAGATCGTGTGACTGAAGGAGATTCATCAAAAAAGGACCCTAGGGAGGACCGACGACCAAAAGTCTGTATAGGAGAAACGCTCTATCTTGATGCCAGGCCCGAGTTTTCATTTTTAATCAAGCTGTAAAACTATGATGGATCTCAGGGATTCGCTAACTTTTCCTTCCCCCAATGGCTCTGAAAGCATAACGAGTTTTTCCACCGTTGGGGGAGTCATCTATCAGGGCTTCATTTATTAGGATATATCCCGCGACGGCGGTGAATAAATAAGAAACCACGACACCGGAAAAACAATGTTGAACACCGTTAAATTCTTATCTGTTCTATTTGGGTGACATTTGCCCAAAAATTCTTAAAAACACCTTCTGAAGGAAGGCGTTTAATTTGCTTGCTAGACGATTAGTAAAAGGAATGTAGGTTCTCATGTGAGTTATGTGATCACACAGAACAGTCAGTCAGTTATGTGGTTCTTTGTCGAGCCACATTTTACTGTCCTCCGATTTCCCAAGCTGTTAATGCTCATATTTGACTGTTCAAGATCTAAATCCAGTATCTTAGTTGTCCAATTGTTAAAATTGCTGCATCTGTGAGGGGAGAGTGATAAAGCCTTCACATATTGTCTCACTATGGTTATGTACTTAAGTATGTTATCATCTCATTTACTTGACAGTAATATCTTGTTCTCGACCCTTACACAGTAAACTACGGTCAGGTCATGCAAATTATATAACAGAACTAGTAAGAACGTGGGCATTTAAATTGACTTGTTCTTTACTTTTTGAGAGTATTCGCTGTTCTTTTCTCTTGACTGATCTTCTTGAAACTTGGTAACTACGTAGCTAGTGAAGATCAGATCGTGATCATCAGGATTAGCTGTAGACCTCTCAACATAGTAACTCATCTTGCATAGCGTTTTTATGACTGTTGAAGTGATTGGAAGCAATTCAGTGAAGACAGATCAATTTTGTGAGCGATAAAGCGAATTTCTCGTCGAATTCTTAGATCAGCCACTCTTACCTTTTTTTACAACATATTTTCATGAAACTTAGGAGAAAAGTCAACTTTGGCAAGCTGAAGTGCCTTTTAAGGGGTTCGATCAGCCGAGGGATCGATGAAGCCCTCAACACACCTGAGATCCGATGCACCTGAGATCACTGGATTTGGAATATGTCAAGGGAGTCATATCAGCTGTGTGAGCAATGAACCAAATTTCTCCCTCGCTCATACTGGATATACTAGCATCTGGTTTGATCTTGGAGACCATTTGAAGTGATGGGAAGGATCTCTGATTTGTCAGATCAGCTGTGTTAGCAATCAAATTGACTCTTCAACCTACAGCGCTTAAATTGAGTTCCTAGAGAATTTCTTGAAGACCACTGGGAGGGGTAGGAAGGATTTCAGGAATGTTAGATCACTGTGTGGGCAATCGAGCTGACTTTAAATCATACAGAGTAAAAAGTCAGTGTTTCAACACCTTCTCGTTGAGATACCCCCAGAGAAAAACATCGCTTGGGGATAAAAGCCTGCAGCCCTCAAAGAGATCAATCAATCTGTCAGGGATAATTTCCGTCAAAACTCCTAGGGAACATCGAGATGTGTGGATGGTCACCAGTCTTATAATAGCCATGCGACTGTTTCGTCTGGGGTTATCTCAAGGAGAACGTGTTGAAACACTGACCTTGTATTCTGGACGATTTAAAGGAGAGGATCAGGCAAGAAATCAACGCCATTTCACCAGAAATGGCTCTGTTGAATCATCAAAAATTAACTTCCCGCGACCGGGGATCGATCTCCTATCGTTCCAATTCTGAATCGGAGCTCCTATCACTTGAGCGAAGGAAGTGAATGGACAGAAATGCGAAGAGGTAGCTGATCACAACTGTATCAATTACTGAATTCATATGCTTTGTCATTGCTGACGTATGTCGAGTATGTGGCCTGTCTGTACCAGGAAGGCGTGACGGTCCTGGAGGCAGGGGGTGAGGTGTCAGGGGATGTACGGATCGGGCGTGGGGTACGCCAGGGGGATCCCCTATCACCACTCCTCTTCAACCTGGTCGTGGACACGGCCTTGGGTAAGCTGCCCACAGAAGTAGGGTTTGATCTCGCCCCTGGGGTGCGAGTAGGAGCATTGGCTTTTGCCGATGATGTTATCCTACTCGCAGAAACCCGTGAGGGCTTGCAGATCGCCCTCAATGCATTTGCTAAGCAGCTAGCCAGGTGTGGACTTGTGGTTAACCCCGATAAGTGTGGGTCGGTCTCCTTGGTCCCGTCGGGTCGCCAACATAAGGTGAAAGTTGTGGATGGGGGTTTTGTGATAGGACAATCCCCCATCCCATCTCGATCCGTGTTGGAGGTTTGGCGGTACCTTGGAGTCGACTTCATGGGGGTGGCCACCATTAGTGCCAGCCGTGTGGACCTTGGTAGAGCGCTAGCTCGCGTTACCAAGGCTCCATTGAAGCCACAGCAGAAGCTGCGCCTCCTCCGCACGTACTTACTGCCAAAGCTGACCTATGGGTTAGTCTTTGGCAGGCTTACGGCGGGGAGGCTGCAAGAGTTAGATCGACAAGTTCGCTCTGCTGTGCGCTCTTGGCTGAGGTTCCCACCTGGTGTCCCAAGTGCCTATGTTCACGCACCGGTCAAATCCGGTGGGCTTGGCATTGTGTCTCTCTCGGCATGTATCCCTTCATTGCGCCGCCAGCGCCTGCTAGCCCTTCAAGGGTCGAGCTGGGAGGTCGCCCGTGCTGCTGCTGATCTTGATTTTGTCAGGCAGCAGTTAGCATGGTGCGACCGAGCAACACCATCTGCTCCAAAACCCAGTTCGTCTGCTGAGTTCGCTGCTGCGCTGCATGAGTCAGTAGATGGTAAAGAACTCCGGCAGTGCTCCGAAAGCCCTGTCTCTTCCCAATGGGTAGATTGGGCTTCGGAGGGCATTGGGGCCCGCGACTACCGACACTTCCACGCCGTCCGCATGGCAACTCTGCCAACTGCGGTACGGTGTTCGAGGGGTAGTCGTGGGACAACTCTACCCCTTTGCCGCGCCTGTCAGAGTGGAAATGAACATCTGTATCATGTAGTGCAGCAGTGTCCTCGGACTCATGGGGGCCGCATTTTACGTCATGATGCGGTCGCCAAGCAGATAGCAGGTGCTTTGTCATCTAGCGGCTGGGATGTTGAGAGAGAGAGATTGTATCACATGCCAAGTGACCAGGGTAAGAAGCCCGACATCGTTGCCGTCAAGCCCGACCAGTCTTGCATTATCCTGGATGTCCAAGTTGTCAATGGCAGCTTGGACATGGAGCAGACTTGGCGGGCTAAGATAAGAAAGTATGATAGAAATGATTTACGGCAAGCGGTGTCGGAGCTAAAAGGAGTGGCACCCAACAACATCAGGGTGATGGCTGCAACCTTATCATGGCGCGGGGTGTGGTGCGGGAAAAGTGCCACGGAGTTGCGTGAGTTGGGCATCTCAGTAGGCGTACTCCGTGGTATCACCACCCGTGTCCTGCTCGGCTCATATTTGAACTGGTGGTCGTTCTATAGAGGCACTTCCCTTCATCCCTCTCTCCCACCCCCACCTTCCTCATCTTCCCTCATCCCTAGGGCCGGCGTTGGGTGAGTCCTGGGCGTCCTCCCCATTATTTAATTATTAATTTATTTATTTTTATTTTATGGCGTGCCCCCTCCGTCAAAAAAGACATTTTGTCTTTGAGGGGAGTTATTAAAAAAAAAAAAAAAGATCACAACTGCTCGATGGAAAATTTCCGGTAACGACTTCCGCAATGCACAGCCAATAACGTTCAACATTTTTGGAAGATGTGATTTTTCAAACTGGCTGAAATGAAACTAATTTCAATGTACTATTAGGAAATGAAGTAGTTTGTTTTTTCTCTAGACTTTAGTTCGATTTTAACTTTCCTTCAAAATGTGTCAGTTATTCCACCCAGTTACATACATTGCCCACAGGATTATGATTGTAGAGAACAGACATGAGATTCAGGTTCTCTTTATTAATGCTGGTATTCTCGTCAATGAACAGCCTGAAGTAGGACAAGATGCGGAGAACCTCCATCTATTCGGTACATGTTTTTAGAGTCTTGTACCTCATGACAGGAGGTGTCGACAGGGAACACAACTGCCACGCCTATACCTATACCTCGATCCCTGAATAGTTCTCAACCATTGTTCCTCAAAGGGCCTTGGGGGGGCCCCAAGTCTGAAACCGCCCACAACAATGCCACTATTAGGTTGTTATGCCCCGTCAAGTCCATTGTTGCACCTCGCCCAGCCACTCTCCCTATCTGTAGGTGCTTCTTCCTCTTTAAACAATCGCCGTTGGTAGTGATGGACGGTAGGTAATGACTGCTTCCACACTCTTCCCGTCGTTGAGGCTGTCTCTGAATCCAGGACCAGGAACAAGGGCTCCCCTCGAACAACAAGGGTGCCATAATCTGTTTATTGTAGTTCATATTGAGACCTATTGTACCGGTTCGTTGGTAACTGTGCATTTGTGTGAAAGTTGATACAGGATTTGTCCCAGTTCGTACCCACAGTTTTGAAACGTTTCTCAACATAGTATCATCACTCGTCCGAAGTACTTGGCACTTTCATGAGTTAAAGAGCTTTCTGTACTAAACTTTCTTGACAGCTATCGCTATTTAGTCTATACGAGTAGAATATGAAATGAGTCGGTTTGGAGAAAGAATTATTTGGTTTATTATTTTCAATAATAAATTTTTGGATTCGAGCAACACTCAAATTTAACTCCCCTCAAAATTTAATGATTTCAAGGTACTTGAAATCCGAAAATTGAATTGAAAAAAATGCCGCGAAGCTTTTGGTTGGGGTTATAATTTTCAAAACGCCCTAGCTCGAAAACTCTCGATGTGAAGTTATTGTTTTTCCTTCAATTTAAAATAGAATTGAATTTTAGGAATCGATTGAGACCACCCGGAGCTCTGTAGGACAAACCGTTTGCTCCACGCCTTAAGGGTAGGACTTGTGCTTCCTTAGCAACCCACAACTTTCAGGTAGCAATGATTTTTTGGTAGGTAGTCTCTGTCAAAATAGAGTTGAACCTTGCAAAAATATGGTTCGTAGGTACTAATAATGGAAAGTCGTTTCCTTTGCAGACGAGTGTTTCTTCACCGTTGTTCATGATATAACTGTGTGCTTGATTAAATAATGGATCTTATGATGTTTGTAAAATAATTGAGAACATCATCAACGAAACAAATCAATCGCCGAACTAAATCAGTAGGTTTGATTAGTCTTCTAATCTTTAACAATTTCCTCAAAATAACAGTTGGTTTCAAAGGATGGATAATTGCCTCACACTAGGATCTAAGCCAGTTTAGCTTTTAGTCTTGGCTTTATCTGTGCCAATACGCCTCTGACAGTCATCCTGTTTCCAATTTATATCGAATTCCCTCTAGAGCAATAAAAGAACCGATCTAGAGACATAGGTAAGAAAAATCTTACTGTGGTTTTCCCACACTCTCCCATCTTTTAAATGCATAATGCCAACGTCGTGGGAGAGAGACGAGGTGAATAAATATTTCAAACAACAACACCCGCATTCAATAATGCAATCTTCCCTACCTACTGTTGAGTGCTTCTTCACGCGGAAAACCCTGCGTGAAGCCCTTTAATCCAAAACCACATAAAATCCTACAGAAGAACCTGGTTCCAGGACCCCTTCTCTTTGCTCTTTTGTGGTAGATATTAAGTAAAATTCTGTCTTATATATAAGAATTATGTAAATATGTAACAAAACATTTCGAAATATGCAAAATACGCACTTGTCTAAATATCCAAAATGTTAACGAACGATGGGAGACTATCGAAGAACGCAGTCTTAAACTTCAGAATAGATGTTGGCGATGGGAAGTGAACTGTGAATAAATGAACTGAAGTGAACTTCTCACATGAAAATTAAAGAACTGAACAGAATAGCCCAGGCGAATTAGACCATGGGCAAACAGGAGAAATAGTTCATAGTAAAGAAATGAAATAATGAAGAATCCCTTACTGCAGAGTCTCTGACATTTTTATTCCTCCACTTCCATGCAGGATGATGTAGCTCGTGTCGGGGAAACGATGTTCCTACCTATGTATACTTCAACACTAGGTGATCTGGATAAGCAGCGTTACCTTGCTTTTGTCAAATCCACCACGAGAGTGAAGCCAGACCTCCCCTCTTTACCACCTACTAGAGGATCTACCCGACAGCACTCACACAGAGTATTTCCAAGTGCTACTAGAATGGCCGGGTAATAAACTGTAAGGAACAAACTGGGGTTGGAGTAGAGAAGTCGATAGCTTCCTCGAACCAATCCTAACTATGGAGCTCGTAATAGATATTTGACACAATCGAGGTAACGCTGGTCTTCTAGATCACCTAGTGTTGAAGTATACAGAGCTAGGAACATCGTTTCCACGGCACGAGCTACATTATCCTGCGTGGAAGTGGAGGAATAAAAAATGTCAGAGACATTCTGCAGTGAGGGATTCTTCATTACCTGCTTGGCAATGGTCAGCTTCCCTTTTCTGAAAATTGCTGACGTGGCGTCACAGCCACCAAATGCAAGTAGGCATGAATAAAATGCTACCAGCAAATGGAAGGTGTTCCAGCTTAGTTGTTCTGCCTTCCTCATTCCCTTTCCCAGGTTTGAACAATTTTGTCACCTAATCCTTGGGAGCCAAAACTATGAGCAGAACCAGGAGATCTACGAGTACCTACGTAGGGATGGCAACGATATATCGATATATTAGGTTTGATATTTCGATATATTTATATCGATATAAGGAACCGATATTATCGGTCAATATCGATATATTTAACGATATATCGCGAATTGTTTTCAACAAGTAAAAATTAAATATTAAAATGGAAAGATGAGAAGGGACGCCTGTACCTATAAAAACATCAAGTAATTTTATTCCAAATTTTGAAGGTACCTACGTGATGGGTTAATTTCAGATTACTGAGTTCAGCTCAAAAGTGATGGTTTACACTACAGTGGCGCTCAAGTCTCAATTATTTGACTTGAGCCAAAAGTAATGGAGGCGAGTCCAGATTAAAACTACCTAATACTTATGCGAGTTGAAGCAATTTATAAATTAATGAAACATTGCTATGGCGAGGGTAGGTATCTGTGATTTTTTATATTATGTTTTAGGACCCCTGAGAGTAGTTTATCCGCAAATTTGCAACCCCAAAAACCCTTTGCTACTGACCTAGTGCTCTGAAAACCATGACATTTTTGCACTTTTATAACTACGTATGATAATTTCGATAATTCATACCAGTAACTTTTTAAACCAGGTTAAATACTTATTTCAGCCGTTTTTCCAAGTAGATCTTTTGATATATTTCGCTCGATTTGCCACCCCTACATACCTTGTAACGTAAACCATGATACTTTGAGAGGGTTAAATACTAACTTCAAAGAGTTTTTCCATGTAAATCTTCCGATATGTCGAGTATATCGATACATTTCTTCCAAAATGATGTTTATATAGCTTAAAACGTTTTAACTCCTTATCTATTTCAACAATATTTTCCAAGTTAGATCATCCGATATATCGAAATATCGATATATTGTAACCAATATATCGTAGGTATCGATATTTCAATGACGATATATCGTTTGATCAGTATATCGATATATTTCATTCGATATGCCATCCCTACGAGTACGTCTTCGCTGATTACAGCTGTTGGATGATCCACGAACCGTTCAAGCGTCCGTAGTCAGCTGTTCACTTCGTCAGTCTTAGGGGTGTGTCGGTCCAGGTATTTCCCTGGAACGGTTCCAACGGTTACGGTGACAAAGATGTAACCGTTCCAAATTACCGGTACAGTTCCATTACTGGTACAGGCGATCAAATCCCACTCACATGACATGGATGAAGGAGGCAGTCAAATCCCTATCGTCCTTCTTCCATGCTTATGATCTCAACTTGCAATACAACAGCATCATTTTCCTTGACAATTCGCTAAAAGGAAGGAATTTGAACAAGTGTTACAAAAGAGGCAATTTATTATAAATAATAGTTACCAAACAATTCAAGGAAAGAATAATGACGTTGCAGTTTAAGAACTTAACTTGACAATAATAAATTAATAATACTGGAGACAACTTCCATGCTAACCAGTCCAGAAGATAACTTCGCGCTCAAGAGCCATTCCATGAACCATTCTCAGTCCATGGAAGTAGTAAGGGCGCTTCCAGGTACAACATGGAACGGAACTGAGAACAAGATCCATGCTAACCGATCCAGAGCCATTGAACCATTCTCTATGATATCTTATCGGTCCGGTTCCATCCTTACCGGTCCAGTTCCATTCTCACCAATCAGAATGATCAGATTGATAAGATGATTGATCAGATCATTCTGATTGGTGAGAATGGAACTGGACCGATGGAAAAGATTCTCTTCCCGGTCCAGAGCCATCTTAAGATATCTTATCAGTCCGTGGAACTGGACCGGTAAGGGTCGAATTTTTGTCACTGCGTGGAACCGTTCCAACCTGATACTCGGTTCCACAGTCCCGGTACAGCTGTACCGACACACCTCTAGTCAGTCTTTCTCTTTCGTAGATCGGGGTACCGTAGCGTCGCTTCACTTCGGACTCGCAGTGACTGCGACGCAGTCAGTAGATTTTTGCTTGCACCTATTTTTGAATACGTGTGATTCCGCTGAATATTTTTCGCATAGTGAAGGGAAATTCGATTCCGAGTTCGCGTGTTTGTGATATTTACGAGTATGTGGACGTAAGTTCCTGAGAAGAGTGAAATATTACGAAGCTGTGATCCTCCGTCGAACTACCGTTGTAGATCGATAACTACAGGTCCGTTCAACTCAGTTACTGCTTCCGAGTCCACCTAGGTAGAGGAAGCAATGTTTTCATTTTTCAACATGAAAAAAAAGGGAAAAAAAAATCAAAATTTCCTCACGCGTTTTACGTGCTTTGGTTTGCTGAACAATTTTTGTTCTGTGTCCATCTGACATGAAATCCTTGTAATGGGCAAAACTATACGAAGTTATTGTCCGATTTCGATGAAATTTTCAGGGGTTGTCTGGATTGGCGTGTAGATATAGTAGCAATAGTTGCATCTGCTATAGTAGTTATATAGTAGCTATAGTAAGTCACAGCCATAACTTCTACATTTCTCATCCGATTTCGATCACATTTTCAGGGATTGTGCGGGTTGGTGTGTAGACGGTCCCCTAGAATAATTATCCCCTCCGTACTGATGGTAGCCACTGCGCATGCGCAAACATGAATTCCTTGTAATACCCATAACTTTTACATTCCCCATCCGATTTCGATGACATTTTCAGGGATTATGGGGATTGGGAAATAAATGGCCCCCTATCAAAGTTAGAGCCCCCATACTAATATTAGCCGCTGCGCATGCGCAAACGTGTATTTCCTTGTCACAGCATAACTTCTACATTTCCCATCTAAAATCTTAAGGGATTGTGAAGATTGTCGTGTGGATCGTAAATAACGAAAATCTTGGCCCCCGGATTGAAAGTAGCCTCTGAGCATGCGCAAACGTAAAAACGCTTGAGAGCGAGAACTTCTCGAGAGAAGTTTTCATGGATTGTGCGGGTCTACACGGTTACCAAACGACGTCTAGATGGTTGGTTCCCAATGAGGGTAGTGCAAGGTACTCAGAGATTGATGTTTTGAAATTAGCTAGGATGCATCGGATCATTCATTCAACCGGGTTATGGATACGAGGAAGCTACTTGTCAGACCTTTTTACAGTTAGGAATCTTACTGAAAAATTTGATCAACATTTTGAAGAGAAATGGATGATCTAAGACCACAATCGTATAGAAGTTTTGGAAATCGTTTCTATTGTGGTCGTTTTACGGTTTTTACATTTTCCTGGAACAAATGTTTTTAAACACCCGTCCTCCTATGAGACAAAACTGAGAGACCATCCCTTTCTGTTTTCGTTTTTTCGTGTTTTGAAGTTGGTACTTCTCATATTTGCCTTGAACCTCTTGATTGAAAAGCACCTACATACTTTTTGGTCACATAATGTTTCTGATTTGTCTATATCGATACCTTAAAGCTCAAAGAAGCTATGTCCAAAAACGGAGTTTTCAGAAAAACGCAAAATAAGTTTTCACCAGTGCCTTTAACAATGGCTTACTACACTAAACTCTTTAACTCTTCAACACATTTTCAAGCTAAAATCGTCAAGAAGGTCAATAATAGTTTTGTTGAATTTGAGTTTTTCTGAAATTTAAAAAAAAATAAAAATTTGGAAGATGGATGGACGTAGCGCTTTTGTGCTTTAAGGTATCGGTATAAGTCAATATATTTTTAAAAACATGTTTTTGAAAGATTTAAATTTAATTTAAAATTTTGTTTATTGAACAAATGTTTTCAAACACCCGTCCTCCTATGACACATAACTGAGAGACCATCCCTTTATGTTTTCTTTTTTTCGGAAGTTGGTACTCCTCATATTTGCCTTGAACCTCTTGATTGAAACGATCCTACATTCTTTCTGGTCACATAATGTTTCTGATTTTTCTATATAAGTTCATATATTTTTAAAAACATATGCAATAAAAATATTCTTCTCTTGTTTCAGGTAAGACCAAGTGCTAACTACTCTGCATGATTCCCGAATGATTCGCTTCGTCAATGTGTATTCTGAATGAGAATGCATTAGATGGTAAAATAGGTACTTGTAGCTTTGATATCATTTAATAGGTAACCTACTCATAGTAGGTATATCAAGGATAACCATCTTTGAGGAATTAAAAAGAAAGGTCCTGCATTCGATGAACGGTTCCCCATCTGATAAATCCAGCATCGAGTTCGTTATCGTTCTGCAGCTGAGCTTTCGTAGTTTCAAAGTTCGCAGAAGAGCCCCACGGTCTTAATCCAACTTTTATTGGGAACAGCTGAATATTTTTTCTTACTGTAGGTTTTTAAAATAAAATTTATTAATCTTGTTTCATACAGAGATCTTGTCAAATGTAAGTTGGTTCTTATCGCTTTCGTGCTTTCTCACTTAGAATATCTAAACATAGATGAGTCATATATTGGCACACGTTGAGTAGTATGCTCCTGTTTGTAGGAGAATTCATGTAGTTCAACTTTATTTGGAGGTAGATGACATCTATGTGACAGAGGTATTCGTGATTGAAGATGAAAAAACGCTGCATATTATTTCACAATGGTTTATTATTTTTTTCTACATAGATCACTCGTCTGCATAGCCACCACCATCCAACATGAAGAAAAACATCGATTGCATTTCGGTCAGCTATAATTTTGACGGAGATTAGGCCTCTTTTTCGATTCACACTCGTGTTTCTGATCTCTTCATCTCTTCATGTTTCTGATTCTCTTTATCGTACGTCCAACCCTTAAATTCTCGTAGGGAGCGAAAGGTTTGCCTTACAGGGCACCGCGAGGTCTCAAAAAATTCTATACTATTTTAAATTGATGGAAAAACAATACCTTTATATCATAATTGTTTGAGTTAGGGCGTTTTCAAAATTTCAAAATTCATTTTTTAACCCTTGAAGTGACCTACATCAACCATTAAAATCGGCTAGAAATTACATACGGAATCATCAAACGTCCTAGTAGTATATTATGGTAGAGGTTGACGAGCAACGCTATAGGCTAACGATTGTGCACTTCTCCACGTACATGGAATCCTTTGAAACATCTATGAACAAACTCCGAGTTGATAATAATACCATGCATACCAAATTTATACCTAAAATATGAGTAATGAGGCTGGGTGGAGACTTCGGCCTCCATCGTGCTGGGAATATCATTTTTTACGGAGGGAAATTATGTAGATTTTTCATTGCGTACCACATTCTACCAGTTCAACCATCAAGTTAAAGTGGTGGTAGGAAAATGACTCGACGCGTTGGAAGTTAGAGTGCTCGTAAACGGATTCGAGCCTTTGCTGTTTCCATAAGGCGTTTTATTAAAGGTTAATGTGCTCCTCTTAAACGGATTATTTAATTTATTTTCCTCACATCTTGAGGGCGTCTTAATTTATAACTCGACGTTTAACGAGGAAATTGTGGCGGGAATTAAATTTAATGGGGGCTAAAGTGGTGCAAAAAGGAGATTGTGTGAGTGTAGCATCCTGCCCTTGTTTGTGTTGACAAAGGCTTCGAAGGTTCAAAACCTATGTTTTTATTATGTGAATTGAAGAAATAAAGTTTAGTTTTCTGACAGTCCGTGGGCATGTTCACACCTCTATTATCCTCGAACATTGCAGTGAATTTGAATCCTGGAAAGTGTCATTACTGCATTAACAAGAGGTTCAGCCGCGATTTTAAGAGAAAAGTGCCATGGATATCGTTGAACATACCTTTTCTCCAATAGTAAACGAAATAGTGTAAAGGAAAGTGGCTTAACTTCGGATGGATAATTTTAGTTCATTATTTTCAATAATGAACTTTTGGAATCAAGCCAGAAAAAAGTTAACCCCCCTAAAAATTAGATGGTTTACGTTTCAAGGTAACGTAGAATCCAAGAATCGAATAAAAAACGCGTCCCTTTGCCCAGTTTCCATGGACCAATTTTGATTAAATTTGGTATATTGGCTTTATTTGGGGCCTAGTTGTGCCCCGTACTAATGGGTAAAAATATGGTGGGGGGGGGGGGGTGGACGTTGTCAAGAAGCCCCAGCTCGAAAACTAGACATGTTGGTCTTGTTCTTTTATTAATTTAAAATAATCAAGGGTTTACAGATTTTTTTGACACCATCCAAGACACCAGATTTTTTCGACACCAGCTCTGTAGGATCAACCGATTAATTAACGACAGTTAATTAATTACCTACTTAGTGAATGTTCCATAACTTTTTTTCATCAATTATTGTACATCATAGTGTTTAATTTGGTATATTTTCAATAATGAGCCTTAGGAATGGAGCAAGAAAAAACAAATGTAACACCCCCCTCAAAATTAAGTGGTTCAAGTTTCAAGGTACGTAGAAACACTATGAAAGGGAATTGTTTTTTCACCAATATATACTCCTGCTCAAAATTAGAGCACCACCATGTATTTCTTCGTTTGTCCCCTTCTTTTTTCTCTTATCAAGTTTTTATCCATTTGCACATATTGTTTGCAATCACAGAAGAAAAAAGATAACCAAAAAAGGCACAAATTTGAGAAAAAAAAGATGTTTTTAATAAATTAAAGAAAAATTTACTTCTTGTGGTAAAATGATAAAAATTGAAAATGTGAAAAAAAGGTTTGAATTATGCCAGTTTATCTTTTAAATACTTGGTATTACCTCCTCCAGCACGGATGAGGGCTTGGAACCTTCGACCCATGCCTCTAATCAAGTTTTGGATATCCTCCTGGGGATATTGTCCCACTCCTCTTTCGCTGCTGTTTACAGCTGCTGAAGATTGTCTGGTGGAGGATCTCTGGCTCGAATTCTTCTATTCAGCAAGTCTCAAACATGCTCTATCGGATTCATGTCTGGGCTCCCTGGTGGCCACTCCGGAATTCAAAATTTATAAGGGAAAAAGGAAAGAGACAAACGAAAAAATGGATGGTGGTGCTCTAATTTTGAGCCGGAGTGTATAATATAATTGAATGTTTAGCCTAATATCAGTTCAAATTTCAGCTAATCACAATTTGATTACCTGATCAATCGATTCGCATTTAATGCGATCGTTGTTCGTTTCTTTGAATAAAGTTCCTTTTTGTACTCACGTACCTACTCAGTTGTGCGTCCTTAGCAACCAAAAACGCTTCAAATTATTAAACAATGGTTTATTTATTTCTATATACAAAGAATATTATTTTCGTCTACAAAGAACACTCGTCTTCGTCGTTCTGCCATTGTTATCACCTATCAACATGAAGAAAAACATCGATCGCATTTCGGTCAGCTATAATTTGAACGGAGATTAGGCCTCTTTTGCGATTCACACTCGTGTTTCTGATTTATCGTAAGTCCAACCCTTAAATTCTCGTAGGGAGCGAACGGTTTGCCCTACAGGCCTCTGCGTGGTCTCTAAAAATTCAATACCTACTATCTTAAATTGATGGAAAAACCACACCGTTATACTTTTTAAATTGATGGAAAAATAATACTTTATACCTTACCTTCAAACCTTATTTTCAACCCTTATAAGTGACCTACACAACTAGACCCTAAATGGAGGCTGTAAATCAAAGTTCATCAAAATCGGTCAATGTTAGCAGAGAAAGTGTTGCTTCCGAGTCTACCAAGGTAGCGGAAGCTTTGTTTTCACTTTTCAAGGACGAAAAAAAAAAGTTCTCCAAAATCGAAATTTTCACTCGCGTTTTGCGTTTTAGACCTTTCTGAATGATTTTGGTTCCGTGTCTGTCTGTCTGTCATGAATTCTTTGTAACGCGCATAACTATACGAAGTTATTGTCCGATTTCTATGAAATTTTCAGGGATTGTGCGGGTTGGTGTGTAGATGGTCCCCTATGAAAATCATCATCCTCGGACTGATATAAGCGACTGCGCATGCGCAAACGTGAATTCCTTGTAACGTTCATCCAATTTTCAATCTGAAAGTTTTATTGTACTCAGAATACACATGAGAATGGCGCTCAACCCTTAATGTTTGTTAATTTTTTGAAATTGTACATTTTTTGAAATTTTATAATTTTGAAATATTTATTTTGGGCTTTTAGGATAATTTTTTCGAAAAACTGGGATTACAGCGCACAACGGCAATTAAGTGAGAGTCTATAAAAATTGCAATTTTGAAGATAGTGTGTGCAGCGCGATCGTAAAGCGTCGGGGCGGCGAATGTGTCGACTTCAAAAAAATCGAAGGCAGGCGAGGAATGCGCTGGCTTTCCGAGACCCAAACAAGGAGTTCGGAAGTCCGAAGTCAATCCGGTGCGTTGACAACAACATGGGGTGGGCGGGCGGGTGGTACTTGGAAGAATCACCAGTCTCGAAATGTTTCTTGATGAATTGCCTTTTTTTCATAATCTACTTTTCGCTCAAGGTCTCTCTGAATAACCCAGTGATAGTTCTTACAGTTGATATTGCTATTTTTGACTACTTTCTTTCCTGTAATTTATTATGTCTAGACTTCTTCGTCCAAATCAAAATAATTTCCAACTACATTTTGTTCGTGATGATACAAGCGTTAATTTGGAAAAGTGAGCTTAAAGCGCTCAATCGAAGTATCTACAAAATCTACAGAATTTTATGTTTTGAAAATCGGGATCGCAGTGTAGGTGTTCTATTTTCTCTTTCTAGAATTTTCTATCTCTTAGAAAATTCTTTACACTCTTTTCAATTTGAGCAAGAAAGTAAATTTTATTTTAATTCGCAACAGGTCAAAAATTAACACCTGTTTCCAAATGATGAACATTTTGTTGTCGTAACGAATTCAAATAACAAACTTCTGTCAAGTGGGTGTGGCGCATAGCTTTCTCGTATGCTTCCCGATTGTATTCATCATCGGATCAATAATGGTTGTAATAATCATCGGATGATACATAATAATTTATGTAGCTTATCTCAAAACATCAATCTGTATGAACTACCCTAATAGGGGACCGTCTACACGTCGAACCGCACATTCTCTGAAGATTTCACCGAATTCGGGGAAAAATATAGAAAAAACGTCTGCCAAGTGGGTGTGGCACATAGCTTCCTCGTATCCATAACCCGATTTTATAGATGATCCGACGCATAGTTCTGTAAACATCAATCTCAAAGTACCTTGCAATACCCTCACTCATAAGGGGCCATCTACACGCCAATTTGAACAATCCTAGAAAATTGCATCAAAGTCGGATGAATAATGTAAGTGTTACGGCTGTTACAACAAAATTTTCTTATTTCCTAGCCATACATGTAATGAATACGAGGATACGTACCACTTCCACTTGGCAAACATTTGGAAACCCACTGATTAGATTGTAAAAAGCGTGATGTTCCGTGGCCCTGTCACAAACTACCAGCTAAATTTGAGTAAAATCGAGCCAACAGTTGACAGCGCACCCGTTCATACCTAGATGGCATTCAAAGAAGATTGTCTCGAGGCTGATGCGCAACAATCGTGCCATTTCATCTATATCGGATCATGTTTCCGCATAGTTCAGCCCGAAACGAGGGCACAGACAGACGTTTACCATTGATAGACCCAGAACCAAAGTTGTTCAATGAGCTCTAAAACGAAAAGAAAGGGAAAATGTTTGTTTATGATGTTCTAAATGAAAAAAGTGGGTGTGGCACATAGCTTCCTCGTATCCATAACCCGATTGTATAGATGATCCGATGCATAGTAGTAAATCTCAAAACATAAAAACAAGTTAATCTGTAACATCCCTGAAAATTTCATTGAAATCGGATGGAAAATGTAGAAGTTATGGCCGTTACAAGGAAATTCACGTTTACGCATGCGCAGTGGCTACTATCAGTCTCAAGGTGGTGATTTTCATAGGGGATCATCTAAACACTAATCTGTAACATCCCTGAAAATTTCATTGAAATCGGATGGAAAATGTAGAAGTTATGGCCGTTACAAGGAAATTCATGTTTGAGCATGCGCAGTAGCTACTATCAGTCCGAAGGTGGTGATTTTCATAGCGGACCATCTTCACACCAACTCGCACAATCCCTGAAAATTTCATAGAAATCGGACAATAACTTCGTATAGTTATGCCCGTTACAAGGAATTCATGACAGACACACAGACAGACAGACACGGAACCAAAATTTTTCAGAAAGGTCTAAAAGACAAAACGCGAGTGAAAATTCTGATTTTAGGAGGTACCTACCTAAAGGAAGTATCTTACTTACCAATATCTTACTTACCAAAGGAAGTATCTTACTTATCTCCAATCAAAACATGTTCTTTTTTTGGTGATATAAACAATTTTTATTATTCTCGTAGTTTACTTTATTATTCCTATTATTATTTATTGAACTACGACTGCCCCTTTTGTTAACAATCGCCGGTGCTGCCTTCTGATGAAAAAAAAATCTTATTAAAATCGGGGATGATTGGCCTTAAGGAAACACGTGCAATCAGAGATTTTCCATGGCATCAATTTTCTACGATCTAATTGCCAGAGTTTACTCAAAGTTGGAGGGTGGTTTAGGGCAGGGGTTGGGGCTAGGATTATTCATTTCATCACGGTGCATGTGAATAAGCAAACATTCATCAACAGAATTTTGAACCACTTTCTCAATCGAGTTGCTGTTTGTCAATTTGGATAACTGTGGTGCATGTGAATAAGCAAACATTCATCAACAGAATTTTGAACCACTTTCTCAATCGAGTTGCTGTTTGTCAATTTGGATAACATGATTCATGTTTTGGAGTTCATCGGCGGTTCTGGTCCACAATACTACAAATGAATAATCATGTTCACTCCATTGAAGTAAACTGTGAATAACTGAACTGAAGTACACTGTGAAAAACGGTTATGAAGTGAACTTCTGAAGTGAAATTCTGAATTGAATGGGGAATTTTAATGAACTTTAGATTCTGGAATTTCAAGTAAAATCCAATAAAAGAGCCCTAGAATAACGTTTAACACCAGGAATACCCAAGGGAAAAAAATTGCCGAAGAAGGAAATGCCTAAAAAATTGAAGCTTCCGTCAAAAAACACTGCGAAAATCGAGGGAGGCTGAGTACGTCACACATCAGGGTTAATACTGCAAAACGACGTGAAAACTGACCGAATTACACTGCTGTTCTCTGGTGAAGCGAAAAAGAAGCCTTAGCAAATAGTATCAAAGAACGACAACAGATAGATTTGTAGGCGCCCTTGTGACCACACAAAACGATCCACTCAAATAATTTGATTCAAATAATGAAACTAACTAATATAGAAACTAAATAAGAGAAGACGAAGACTAAAATGCTTAATAAATTAATAGGTAGAATCGTATTGTAAAAAAGAATTAGTAAGGTTTTTCCCTCCCCAGCACTCCCTTGTTCAACCACGTAAGCTATACTTTCATTAACGCTTCCAGAGGTAGCACTGCTGTCGTAAGGCTGGATACGTCGCAACATGGCTGCCCCCATCAACAGATTGCAGCTACATTTAAAATTTCCATCATCCTTAAATTCTCCAAATTTTTTGGATGCTTTTCGAGTAGCACACGATAGTTTCCTTCCATATCAGTGAACCCACTTTCGAAAAAAAAAAGTGAGGCGAATTCCCCGAAAACTAACATGCAACTCATCACTTAATTTTTACACTATTCAATTCAATTCTCTTTGATATGATCATGCCCATTCAGGCAAAGGTTTGTGATACTTAGTAGTGGATTCTAAATCAAGCCAAACTATAACAGCAAACAACTCGGGAGAAATCAAACGACCTCGTGCTCTGGTCCCTGCAACCGATTAGGTAGAGGAGAAAGTTATTTTCTCATCATTATATCTTAGAGGTTTGAAAATTACGGTTCATTTTCTCATAGGCGCTGCTCCCATGATAGCTCCCTGCTTCGACTGCAACTTGGGAAATGCTCGGAGAACCGCTAACCGGGGCTTTAGCCGACTCAAGTGTCGGTAAACTGCGTGTTTTCTTGATATTCTTCCTACAGGAACGAGGGTTAAACTGAGAGTTTACGACTGGTTTTTCGATCGGGTTTCTGATGTTGCTCCGAAGCTTTCAAGGCCTCCTTCATCGAGTTCTTCGGATGAGACTAAACGGAGGCAGTAACGCTCAAAGTAGATACTTTACCGTGAGAGCGGAAGCAAGGCAGTTGTTTTATACCTAGTTGCCTACACGAGAGATTCTCAAACTGCTGGAAATTATGCACCATCACTTTTTTCTCCCCAATTCCGGCTATGGTAATGTAAATGAAAATCCGGAGGTATAATGAGAATTTTTCCTCAATTTCAAAGCTTGGGTACAATTAGTAAACTAAAAAGGAACCGAAATATTGAAAAATTGGATACTTTGTGAATATTATCCCCCCATTCGCCCCGCTCCTTGCTAAGTTTGGTACTCCGGCGACGTAGTGCACAACTAGATAGATTTCCGCGTCGAATAAAAAAGAACCACGAAAATCGGTTGAAAACTAAGGCCTGGGCAGAGTACACAAGATTATGCCCGAAAACGCATGTTTTTAAGCATTAACCCCCCTTCACAGGCAAAATTCAAAATTCTGGCGACGTAGTGCACAACTAGATAGATTTCTGCGTTCGAATAAAAAAGAACCACGAAAATCGGTTGAAAGCTAAGGCCTGGGTACACAAGATACAACAATACAAGTACACAAGATTTTGTCATACACACACAGACAGACATACACCTATGGTTGTTTTTGGTTTTTTTTTGCTGATTTGGATTCAGAATGGTCTAAAATGGATAAGTGTGTGGTTATTTTTTTTCTGTTGAGTGATGTCCAACTTCACCCCAGATTAACCTTTTAGCGCCTTTTTTTAACAGTTCCGGGCTGAGCTCCAACATGGGGGAAAAAAAGGAGGTGTTTTTTTAGTGGGTTTGAATCCTACATAATCTGGAGGACGCGGACCCTTCCAGATATCTTACGAGATCCAACTCCACCTATGGATCTTAAAGATTTTCTCACCTGCCTGCCGAAAAAAAACCTTTTTGCGCCGGGGTCAGCATATATGCGGAGCTACACAGGTGAATGTGACTGCCGGGGTCGGCATATATGCGGACTGACCTTGGATCACCTCTTTGCCGGGCTCAGCATATATCCAGTTTCGTTTTTGTTTTGTTATGACGCCCCTCCATTCATTTTTCCTCCCTTCATTCATGGTATTTAGGACTCTGAGCAGTAGTTGGAAGACTTTGGACTTAGTTTACATTGAACATTCGCGGGGGAGGAAGGGTTTACATTACTCCTTCCACGAATAAAATCACTCGCGATGAGATTGTGGAAAACCTTTTTAATAAAAACGGAGTTGAGTAGAATGTTGTATAATTCCACGAAAATAATGAGTTACAAGTTAAATCGATTTCGACGGTCACAAGTGAAAGGGAGCTTGACTCCCATTGGTCGAGAAAGTGAAAGTCATACCCAATCAGATAAGTGAAAGGAGAATCCTATTGGCTCAGAGAAGTGAAGGGACCTGGGAGGATCATCAAATGCCAATCAATGCAGACAAAGTGAGAGGGAGCTCAAACATTGGTGAGGGTAACATTGTGAAGGGGAGACCAAGCTATTGTAGGAAGGAACCTATCAATGGTGAAACATGTTGAAGGACCACCTCATTCAGACATTTACCAGACCTATCACTCTTAAGAATCTCGAACTTTTCAAGCACATCCAACATACCTCCCTTCGGGCAAAAATGAGGAAATTCTATGTACTGAAATTCTATGTTTGTTAGATCAAAACTAAAGTTATGATTGGATTCTCTTAGGTGATTCGCAAAAGCAGAATCACCTTTGCTATCCCTGAAATCCTTCTCATGCTCTTTTATTCTTTCCCTAAATTTCCTACCAGTTTGACCACAATACTCAAGCCCACAAGAACATTTCAGCTTATAAACCCCACTTTTATCTTGAACGCTAATTTTATCTTTAACAGAACCCAACGAAGCTTTAAGATTATTTTTATTTTTAAACCCTACTTTGAAACCTCTAGATGATAACATTTTGCCAATTTTGTCAGAAATCTTTCAATAATAAGGTAACCTTATCCACTTTTTCTCTTCTAATACAACTTTTCTCACCAAATTAGAAACCTCGTCTCTACACTTTTTCCTAAGAACCTTGTTCCATATGGAATCAATGAGACATCCTCCATATCCATTGCTTGCGGCTATACTCTTGATAATAGTTTTTTCTTTAGATACATTTTGATGACTCATTGGTATTGACAAAGCTCTATTGATCATACTATGGAGAGCAGCATGTTTATGAACTAAGGGATGATTTGATGTACTTTGAATAGTGATATCACTGTAGGTATCTTTTCTATAAATGGAGAAATCATGTTTTCTGTTAATCAATGAGATGGACAGATCAAGAAAATTAAGCTTATTTCCACCTAGTTCAAGAGTGAATTTAACAAAAGGATCTAGTGTATTGATTTTTTCATGAAAAGAATTTAGTTGCCTTTCAGTTCCTGTCCATAGATTATTATATCATCAACGTACCTATACCAATATAAAAGGTTGTTTGATTTACACTTTTCAAAGATTCGTTTTTCAAGATGATCCATATAAATATCCGCAAGCAAAGGAGACAGCGGTGAACCCATGGCTACCCCTGGCTGAGTATAATATTTACCTTCGAATAGAAAATAGTTCTTATCCATACAAACAGACATTAGACTACACAGTTCATCCTTTTCAAAAACATCGAGATCTGACCCATGGATAAGCCCATTAACCACATATTTGCAGCTAGCTACATCGATATTGTAGATTGTAGATTGTGAATGAATCCGCGGATCAGGGTGATGGGAGCCCAAAGCACTGAAGCCTGGTGGCTTATTGTGCTACTCCGCGGATGCTGTTTCTAGACAAAGAGTCCTAGCCCTTTAGTAAGGGCCAGTAGCGGTTTGCCTAGATTTGTGCTGGGAAAAGCCTCCATGGGTGTAAACATCGATATTGGTAAGCAGACTAACCACATCAAAGGAAGCAAGTTTGGCATTCGGAGGCGCTTGAATGTCACTAATTTTAGAAACCAAATCGTATGAATTTTGAACAGTATTACGGGGCCGAAAATTGATTTTACTTCTAAACAAGGAATTTAACTTTTTGGCTAATTTGTAAGCGGGGGCACCAATATAAGACACAACTGGTCTCATCGGTGCCCCTACTTTAAGAATTTTCGGAAGACATGATAACCTAGGAGCATTAGGATTCATTTCTACAAGGCTTGGTTTGTACATACGTTTAAGAATATTGTTTGAGCTGTTTACTAATTCCGAAAGCTCGTAAAGGACTGGATGGAAGTCTTTGATTTCTGCTGCTTGCACTCACTGGTGTTGTGGAAGGGCGGAACGTTCCTGGCTTGAAGATGGTACAATCTCCTCTCAACCACATGGAGTTATTGTGTTGACTAGCAGTGGTTGCTGAGTGAAGCATGCTGCTGGTCATTCCACCCTCCTCATCATACCACTGTTAATGAAAGTCGTTAGGAAATAGAGAATACGATTTAGAAGTTATATGCAAGTAACCGCAAAACAGCGGTGCATACTGACAAATTGAGCTCCGTTAAATGGAGCAGCCAGCACTTGGAAGTGTTTTAATAGATGTTTTTTCACCTTTACACTGCTCAAATGACTTATGGTAGCATTTTAAATGACTGAAAAATTGTCCAGGATTTTTGAGGGTCATCTGGCATTGGTGGGAGGCAGCAACAACAAGATTACAACATCGTGACAAAGTTGTGACCTTGTTTTGCTTTTTAAACTTTCAACGTCTTGGTTCGTCCTTTTTTGAAACCTCCCCTACAGTCCCATTTTACAAGAACCTAAACCACTTTACCCCGTATCAGCCGACAAGATGGGGCTCTGCCTTCTTTTTCCCACACTTTTTTTGGGTTGGGAAATGGAATTTCTCTCGTGAAGACCGTACGTGGGGAAGAAAAAACCCCCGATGCATAAGCTTTCTAGGAGTTTTTCGCAAAGTGCGAAAAAGGGGTAAGGGAAAAAGGGGTTCAAGGGTGCAAAGGTCTTCGCATATAAATGAACGTGTAGGGTCTGAGAAGCGTGTGACGGTGGCGGAAAATCTATTAGAGTTTTTCCCATCTACTTCCAAGTGCTGCCTGCTCCATTTTACCGTAGCTCAATATGTCAGTATGCGCCGCTATTTTGCGGTTACTTGCGTCATGAGGTTGTGAACGTATATAGTATATTCCAGTTTTTGGAAAAAAATCAGACTCGAAAACTGACATACTTCGAAAACTTCCGTCAATTCGCTTGACAATAGCTTCCTCAAGGCACATTTTATTGAATTGGTTTTTTTAATGATATTTTTATTTATCGAATATCAATAATATAACAACTGAGCACATAAGGAGCTCATCTAGTTCGTTTACTTTCACAATTTAACTAAACAGTTTGTAGAGTCCAGTGGCTATGCTCTGAACTACAGGTATCACAACACTGTGTTTTAATTTTATCACTAGGTCCTAGGGTTTGGTTCTGTCAAGCCGCCGAAGTTGTCTAGAAGACGGGTACCTACTTCGGGATTTATATGTCCATGAACCCGATGTTCGTGTTCAATCGCAAGTGATCGCTTGATCACTTCACTGACGTCATTTGTAAGGGTTGAAAAATAAGGTTTGAAATTTTTAAAACGCCCTAACTCAAAAATTTTGATATAAAGGTATTGTTTTTCCATCAATTGAAGGTACCATAGAATTTTTAGAGACCACGCGGAGCCCTGTAGGACAAACCGTTCGCCCCCTACGAGAATTTAATGGTTGGGCTTACGATAAATCAGAAACACGAGTGTGAATCGCAAAAGAGTACCGTCAACTGGTACAACTTTCGCCACCCCGTTCAACAATGTGCCACTAACGTTTTTCTCAGTCAGCGCTACCTAGCGATTCCTGGGATGAAGCTATTCATTCATTGAAAAATCACAGGGGCAGGGCAATAGTATAGGCACAGTTTTACGAACTCAACAAGCTTATCAGTGGACATCAGCGACAGGGATAAAATTGTATCTGTTCTTGGTTTTTTTCGTAAGTTGAATTTGTCCAAAAAGTCTCCTTTGGGTACCCCACTAGCGTTTGGTTCACGTTTCTGGTAAGTTTATATTTTCAAACCTATAATATCAGCAACGAATTGCCATATTTGCCTTTTTCATGAGTGTGTTATTTCCTTTGATATTTACAGGAAAGTAAAAAATGAGACAAACAGGGTACAACTTTGTGCCACCAACTTTTTCCCGTTTATGCATTGATATTTAAAGTGTTCTGTTCTATTTTTTGATCACGTGGACGATCCAAATGTCACAGTTCACGAATCAAATCAAATTATGGAACCCAAACCTTTTAGGGGAAGATCCTAACCATTTTCCCCATATATCTCCGCATCAGATAGGCCTACAGGGACTATTTTTTGTAATTCTTCATATTTTTAGTCAAGAAATAGAGCAATGAGAGTACCTACCTACTATTTACCTACTAGGGCATTTTTGAAAATTCCAACACTACATTTTGGAATCTGAATGGAAATTAAGGGTTGAAATTTTCAAAAGTGCTCTGCCAGGTTTCTATTGTTGGCAGGTAAAAACAATAAATAAATAAATAGTGACTGACAAAGCTGTGATCTTTGCAGACGAATAATTTATACAGGAAAATAATAAACTTTTGTAAAATAATTTGCAGCGTTTTTCTTTTTAACATGCTCTTTTCACTTTAATTTTGTGTCAAGGCACATTCCCAAATATTTCGCAGTGTTCGCTAACTGAATTGCTGGTCCATTAAGCATTATTGGCTAGCTGTTGATTTTATTGTATTGAATTGGTGCAAATATTGTATGCAAAATAGCTTACCTTCACCATTTGATGGTAAAAAAGCGAAATTGTTATTATCACTATTCTTGTTCAATGGAAGTATTTATTGTTAGTTAACTAGGTAGTATTTATTATAGTAATATCTAACATGAAGAGTGGTGCTTTTTGCTTCTAATTCAACTACATCTACGTTACGTATATGTACTTTAATACTGGAAAGGCGTAATGATTTTTATTATTTACCTTTCTGGTTTCATAATATGAAAATATTATTTTCTATGGCTTTCTTATCAGTGAGCTGTGGAACCAGAACTCCTAGTGCACCAGGACTCAAACTAGCCCGATGAAGCGAAAACCATGAATAGGCGTAAAGATTCCCAACACCACAAATTGAAGCAAAGCAAGGAAGAAAAATACAACTAATTCGAACTTTTATGGGACAATAATAATTTGAGGAATATTTTGAAACTTAGCAGAGGTTTTATCGAATCCCACACTCAAGTCCACTTTCAACAAAATCTCCCGAGATAGCTGCAAAATCCCATCAGGGGAGTTTTGAGACAGATTGTTGCGTGTAAATTCAAAAATTCGTAGGCATTTTTGTGAGCTAAGTATATAAATGGGATGATCACTTTCAGGGAAGCGGGAGACAACGTGGGGAAGCACAATGTGACGGCATGCGCTGTACACTGGAAGGGGTGAACTAATCGAATTTCACGCCTCTGGCTACTAGCCCATTCATTTCACGCTCTGAGACCTCAGCAATTGTCAAAATTTCGTGCATAGTAGGCCTCTAACCCCCATTCCATTACTGGTTGACTTGTTGCCGTAGTGGTAGCTTCCCGTACGTGAGTTCAAATTGAACAGAGGATGAGTTCCAATCATGTGGTGAGCAAGTACAATTTTCAAAATACCTTTCTACCAATTTAAAAAGGATATTTGGTAAATATTTTCTACCTGATTAGCATGATTATGATATTGTCGCATGGGGCCACAGTACCGCCAACACATCAACACAAATTATGTCAAGGAAAAATTACATGGATGTTGGTTGGATTGTGTTGTGATCAGTGACTTCTTCGCATTTCTGTCCATTCACTTCCTTAGCTCAAGTGGTAGGAGCTCCGATTCAGAATCGGAATCATAGGAGATCGATCCCCGGTCGAGGGAAGTTAATTTTTGATGATTCAACAATATGGCGCAGTTGGTAGGACCCGAATGGTCTCCTCAGCATTTCTCCGAGAACAATAATTAATTAATATTAGGTCATCAGAACAACTCCCACCAAGACACGAGTCGAGCCACCGCCTATTCGGATAAACGTTGAGGTAAGTAGATCCCCCGCCCTGTCAATAAGGAACAATAACAAAAAACTCCGAAGCCAGTCATATACAGGGTGTTTCACGAAAAGGTTACACCCCCCGTCATTTTCCAAAATACAGCGTAAAAAATTCGGACCAACGCAATTTTTCATGATTTTTTGTGAGGATCTCAGGAAAAATACTTTTGCGCAATTGCAAATCAAGGCAATAACATTACCACGTTTTTGCAAGATCACAAAGTCCAATGGGCTCATCCAAAATTCACCTAGTAGAAGTGAACCTTAATAAGAACTGTCAAGAGGTTGAGTGGTATAGGTAAACACGACCAAGGGGAAAATTAGGTTCGATCTCACCTGTAGAAGCCTAAGGAATCTTGTGTAGGCATCATGAAAATACAATTCCATATGACAATACTAAAACCACATAGAAGAGCAAGCCTAATACACCGTATGAATGAGCTGGCGATCCAACCATACACATTACTCCCAGCTCCATCTAGGTTCCAAGGCCTCCAAACATGAATATGAATAATATTGGCGCATCATTACTAGAAGCTATCATAACACATGCAAACGTTTTGCCACCAATTAACACTCCTGATGAAACCAAACTCCATTATGCCAAATCCCTGATGCTACCCATCAACTCCTATAATGGTCTCCTTTGATGTTGCTGTCAACTTGATTATTGTTGCATAGAAGTGGTGTGGGATTTAATGTAATTTCGTGCAAGACTGCTCACGTTTCTCGTCACCGAGAGATATTACGTTAATTAGAGCGAATGCATCTCTCTTCCAATCTCTACGATGATATCTCGTCGAAATACTGAGAAAAAATGCCCTCATCCGCCCTTTGAAAGGTAGAAAATCGATAACCTTTTAAATGCAAATAAGCCATGTTTCTTGGGGGGAAAAACTTGGAATACCAACAATTTGTTTGGAAAATACATAGGGATCAAGTCTCACCAAGCGTATTTAATATCGGGATGTAGGTTGAAATATACATATAGTAAAATCATCTAAACTGCGATAGGTACCTACTATAAAAGAAAGTTAAAATGTCACCCAAGTTGGATGGGCAGTATGGCCTCCTCATATGCAACAACAGGAATGCCCCCCTCCCCTCCTACTATTACATGGTATTGAAGAATTGAATGCACATAAAAAGTATGTAGATTGCTAAGTAAAGAAACTTTTTTTTAAATTCAAATAGAAATTTAATTTTATACGTGTTGTTTGTTCTCGTGTGACCATTTTCCTTTTGGGAAGTTGTAAAGTGGAGTCCTCTACAATTCTTGTTATTTATCGTTGGTACACATTTCCGCCGTATTTTTCAGCCTGATAAGTAATAGCTACTTAGAGTTAAGTCCCATCGTCATTCTTCTTATTTTTTCCAGACCTTCATCAGCAAATTTCCAATGTCGTTACTAATTTATTGCTGCTACTTGTTAATGTTCTCTTCCCCTTATTAGTATTATTAGCTTCTGTATTTAGTTTCAGCTTTAAATTGTTGTTTTATGAGGAGAAATAGGTAGATATTTGGTAGTACCTATAAGTTACTGTGGAAGTTAATATTCAATATATTAAAAACCCAATTCAGCATGCATTTATTTTTCAACTTGTTCATTTTTGATTTATTATTTTCAATAATAAGCCTTTGGAATCGAGCAAGACATTTTTTTTTGTTTATTTGGGCATTGGAATTGTGCCATATTGAAGTGTGCCACTCTATGCTCTAGCGCTTGGTTTTTGGTAAGTAAAAACATTTTTGTGGCTCCTCAGCTTCCTTATTCGCCCAACTTTGGAGATACTACTTTCGGTTTATTATTTTCAATAATGAACCTTTTTGAATCGAGTAAGAAGAAAAACTGTAACCCCTCCCCCACCCATCAAAATTGTTTGGTTATGTTTCAATGTATGTAGTGTAGAATCCAGAAATCTAATACGAATTGTTCCGTCCTTCCGCCATTTGGGACCTAGTTGTGCCCGAAGGTTTGTTATTGTCAGTCACTTCCTCACTTCAGGGGGGTGAAAAGTGTGGAAAAACATTTTCGGAACGCCCTAACTTCTATTTTTTATATGTAAGGTATTGTTTTTTCATTAATTGATGATAGCGACGATGTTTAAGAATTTTTGAAATCAACCTTAGCTTTGTTTTGTAGGACAAATTGTTCGTTAATGCTAATAAGGATAATTAATTATTTTTAATTAGTAGATATTAAACGCCGACGTTATTTCATCCATTTTAGAAATGAATCCAGACCTCTAAACGATGAATCATGGTTAAATGAGAGTTAATCGCGAAATTAATCGGGTGACCGGCCTACAAGTCCCTCCCCTCTCATCTTCCATCTGAGTTGTACGAACGATGGGTCGGAAACACGAAACTGAATCGCAATTTGAATCAATTCACGAATTGGAAGCAAGAACAGAAGACATGTTGGTTTTATTTTATTTTTTGTTTATAATTTTCAATAATGAACCTTTGGTATCGAGCAATATTTGATTAAATTGGGTATATCGGCTTCGTTTGGGGTATTGTTGTGCCCCGAAGCTTTTGGTTATTGTGAGTTACTTCTAAGGGGTAATCAGTGAGGAAAATCATTTTCAAAACGCCCCAGCACGAAAACTTGTAATATACAGGTATTGTTTTTTATCAGTTTAAAAATTATAAGATTTTAAAGAATTTTTCGACGCCGCTTTTTGGGACCAACCAGTTGTCGAATTTCATGTTCATCACCTGCGTTTCCTCAACAACCAAGAATCAAATCAATTGATTGCACCCCCAACTTTGGAATCTCGATGTTTAGCTGGTAGGAACTTCCTGTCAGAATAAACTTGATAGTAAATAAATTGATAGGTACTATTAATGGAAAAGCGGTGTTCTCCGCGGACGGGTGATCTTTACAGATAAATAATAAACCGTTATGTAATAATTTTCAGTGCTTTTTGACCTGCGCCGCGAATACGAAGCACTCCCTACCTCCCTCAGCGAGGGTTCAAAAAGAAAGATTAGAATTAGAATGCTGCATTGGGTCATTTAATACCAGTTTAAAACTGTTCATTCGATGTAATTTATTAAGAATTAAAAGCAAGAAATAGTGATCCTCCCCCCCCTCGCCCTTAATCATAATATCATTTCTAGCGGCGTGGGAGCCTCAAATTTGAAGAGCATTTGAACATATTGTTTAGGTAGTAATACATGCATTCCAGGGGACGTCCTATTGGACAAGCATTAGATCAGTTTAACCAGTTGGTAAGCGATAAAACTGTTTCACTCGATGTAATTTACTTATTACTTTAGGCTAGAAAAGTGACCCCCCCCCCCCTCACCATTATCCACCATAACATTTCTAGTGGCATGGGAGCCTCGAATCTGAAGAGCATTTTAAAATCCATGATCTACATACCCAACATGCGAATTCGATTTCACCCCCCAACCAATGGTGCCGGTCTGGCACCAAAGCGGAAATACGTCGTAACATTGAACTTTCATCTATTAATCTATTAGTTTTAGTAGGCGGTCCGTCGAGGTTCACATCCGTATTCTAGGTGAAACACGAAAAAAAAAAACACGAAATATGCGGTTTATGGTGTCCTGGCACCATGGTGGCACCGCTATTAGTTCCATGGTGGTACAGAGAATAATTCATGAAAATCCGGAGGTATCGTGAGAATTTTTCCTCAATTTCAAAGCTTGGGTACAATTAGTAAGCAGTAATGGAACCAAAATATTGAAAAATCGGATGTTTTGTGAATATTATCCCCCCACTCATCCCCTCCACTTGCAAATTTTGGTACTCAGGTAAAATCATGTACAAATCGGAAGTTATTTGAGTCAAACAAAAAAAGAAACACACAAATCGGTTGGAAATTGAGGCCTGGGCAGAGTTTACAAGATTATGCCCGCAAACGCACGTTTTTTAAGCATAACCCCCCCTTTCCCCCTCTTAAAAAGGAAAAGTCGAAATTCCGGCGATGTAGTGCACAACTAGATAGTTTTCCGCGTCGAAGAAAAAATGAACCACGAAAATCGGTTGAGAACTAAGGCCTGGGCAGACGACACAAGATTATGCCCGAAAACGCACGTTTTTTGAGCATTAACCCCCCCTTTCCCCCCCTTAAAAGGCAAAATTCGAAATTCCGGCGACGTAGTGCACAACTAGATAGTTTTCTGCGTCGAACAAAAAAGGAACTAGGAAAATCTGTTGAGAACTAAGGGCTGTGCAGACGACACAAGATTTTGTCACACACACACAGACATGCACCTATGGTTTTTTTTAGCGGATTTGGATTCAGAAAGGTCTACAACGGATTACTTACTGTGTGGTTATTTTTTTTCTGTTGAGTGTTGTCCTCCTTCACCCCAGATCGATCGCATAAGGACGCCCAAGTCTTACTGTGGGATGTTCTAAAAACGCACGTTTTTTGAGCATTAACCCCCCCTTTCCCCCCCTTAAAAAGCAAAATTCAAAATTCCGGCGACGTAGTGCACAGCTAGATAGTTTTCCTCGTCGAACAAAAAAAGAACCACAAAAATCGGTTGAGAACTAAGGGCTGTGCAGACGACACAAGATTTTGTCACACACGAACAGACATTCTCCTATGGTTTTTTTTTTTGCGGATTTGGATTCAGAATGGTCTAAAACGGATTACTGTGTGGTTATTTTTTTCTGTTGAGTGTTGCCCTCCTTCACCCCAGATCGATCGCATAAGGACGCCCTATGCGTCCTAAAATTTTTAGGACTGTGGGACGTCTTAAAAAACCGATGAAATATGCGGTTTATAGTGCCCTGGCACCATGGTGGCACCACTATTAGTTCCATAGTGGGACAGAGAATAATTCATGAAAATCCGGAAGTAAAATGAGAATTTTTCCTCAATTTCAAAGCTTAGATACAATTAGTAAGCTATAAAGGATCCGAAATATTGAAAAATAGGATATTTTGTGAATATTATCCCCCCCTCACCCCCTCCCCTGGTGAATTTTGATACTCTGGTGAAATAGTGTGCAATTTGGAAGATTTATGAGTCGAACAAAAGAAACACTCAAAACGGTTGGAAATTGAGGCCTGGGCAAATTTTACAGGATTACGCCCGCAAACGCACATTTTTTGAGCATTAAACCCCCCTTAAAATTCGAAATTAGAAATTCCGGCGCCGTAGTGCACAACTAGATAGGTTTCCGCGTCGAACAAAAAAAGAACCACGAAAATCGGTTGAAAAGTGAAGCCTGGGCAGAGTACACAAGATTAGGCCCAAAAACTGACGTTTTTTGAGCATTAACCCATCCCCCCCCCCCTTAAAAAGCAAAATTCGAAATTCCGGCGACGTAGTGCACAACTAGATAAGTTTCCGCGTCGAACAAAAAAAGAACCAGGAAAATCGGTTGAGTACTAAGGCCTGGGCAGACGACACAAGATTTTGTTACACACACACACAGACATACACCTATGGTTTTTTTTCGCGGATTTGGATTCAGAATGGTCTAAAACGGATTTCTGCGTGGTTATTTTTTTTTTTTTTTTTCTGTTGAGTGTTGTCCTTCTTCACCCTAGATCGATCGCATAAGGACGCCCAAGTCTTACTGTGGGACACTTATCTCCAGTACTCTGTGCTGTGGGACGTCCTAAAAAGGAGGGCGAAGGTTTCCACAATGTCGATGAACTCGAGGAGTAGGTTAGTAAGGTAACGGGCCAGTGCCTCGAGCCAACTGTGACGTCAGACGCCCGCGCATCACGTGACCTCAGCCGGTTCGCGACCCTCCCCCTGACGTCTTTAAGAAAGTATGATTTCGACCAAGTCCTTCCACATTTAGTGATTTGTAGTGATTAATGTTCATTGTAGTGATTAGTGATTTGTTGTAACAATAGAATGCCAATACAATAACTCTTATTGTTTGACATAAATAAATGGAGTGATGGATATAAAACTTGTTAGAGGTACGTAATGTCAATTCCTCACTAGAAACATTTTTAAAAAAATAGTACGCACCTACAAAATTTGTTGGTGCGTACTATTTTTTATTTATTTTTAGTACTTGATGAGTGAGGATGTCTATTGTGAGGTGATGACGTAGGGTCGTTTTTGCTTCATCACCGTTGATTGATTGGTCTGTTGAGTCTGTAGAGAGTTGTTCCGTGGTGAGGTTTGGATGGTGAACTACAGCAGAGAGAAGTCGATAGTATGTGTTAGTAATTATTGCTGGTAAACGGATGACATAGTTACCGACTTATCAGAGAGCGTCAGTCTTAATATTTGCAAGGGCTGTCCCTACAGGGAGTACACGCAACAGTTACCTATGTCAAACTTGAGGGATCGATTCTATGACTTATTTTGATTGAAGTTGTTGGCACTGATTGGGATAACATGCCATTTTTAGGACGTCCCACAGTAAGACTTGGGCGTCCTTATGCGATCGATCTGGGGTGAAGGAGGACAACACTCAACAGAAAAAACATAACCACACAGAATCCGTTTTAGACCAATCTCAATCCAAATCCGCGAAAAAAAACCACAGGTGTATGTCTGTGTGTGTGTATGTGTGTGTGACAAAATGTTGTGTCGTCTGCCCAGGCCTTAGTTCTCAACCGATTTTCCTGGTTCTTATTTTGTTCGACGCGGAAAACTATCTAGTTGTGCACTACGGCGCCGGAATTTCGAATTTTGCCTTTTAAGGGAAGGAAAGGGAGGGGGGGGGGTTAATGCTAAAAAAAACGTGCGTTTTTGAGCATATTCTTGTGTCGTCTGCCCAGGCCTTAGTTCTCAACCGATTTTCGTGGTTCTTTTTTTTTCGACGCGGAAAACTATCTAGTTGTGCACTACATCGCCGGAATTTCGAATTTTGCTTTTTAAGAGGGGGAAGGGGGGTTAATGCTCAAATAACGTGCCTTAGCGGGCATAATCTTGTAAACTCTGCCCAGGCCTCAATTTCCGACCGATTTGCGTGTTTCTTGTTTTGTTTGACTCAAATAACTTCCGAGTTGTACATGATTTCACCAGAGTATCAAAATTCGCACGAGGAGGGAGTGAGTGGGGGGATAATATTCTCAAAATATCCGAATTTTCAATATTTCGGTTCCTTTACTGCTTACTAATTGTATCCAAGCTTTGATATTGAGGAAAAATTCTCTCTATACCTCCGAATTTTCATGAATTATTCTCTGTACCACCATGGAACTAATAGTGGTGCCACCATGGTGCCAGGACACCATAAATCTCATATTTTGTGGGTTTTTTTGTGTTTCACCTTGATTATGGATGTGAACCTCGACGGACTGCCTACTAAAACTGATGTTCACTAATGTTCAACTAATGTTCCTATGTTCAATGTTACGACGTATTTCCGCTTTGTTACCAGACTGGCACCATGTTTGGGGGGGGGGGGGGGGGTGAACTCGAATTCGCATGTTGGGCATCGTAGATCATGGATTTTAAAATGTTCTTCACATTCGAGGCTCCCATGCCGATAGAAATGTTATGGTGGATAATGGAGGGGGGGGGGGGTCACTATTTCTTGCTTAAAGTGATAAATAAATTACATCGAGTGAAACAGTTTTATCGCTTACCAGCTGGTTAAACTGATCTAATGCTTATCCAATTGGACGTCCCCTGGTTGTTTTTTCACGGCTTCTGGATCTTTGGGATGAGGTCTATCTCCTCACGAGTTGAATTCCTTCCGAAACGGTTTGTATCCCCCTTTAGAAGCTTGCTAAAAATCGGGTTTGCTGACAAAACGGTTTACATTCATCCCGTTGATTTCAATAAACATGCCATCTTTTCACTTTCAAGATTTTTTCACGGTTTGGACCTTTTGACTCTAAAACATGAATTAATGAGCGAATTTTCAAAAAAATCTTTCAGTTGAAGGTGTGGTCAAGAAAAGAAACAATGGTGTTGCAATATCTTTTAGAAAGTTTTTTTCTACTCTATTCACGGTTTTTTTTCGATTTTCAGTATACCATACCAACGAACTGTATGCACAGGGTATGCTTTGAAGATGTTAGGAGTCCTTATTCTTGTTCTACTCGTCTCCACGAACTCAGAGAGTACCTATACGGCTACTGCATTTCTGGGTACAGCAAATGGTCCAAAAGTTTTAAGAAGCATATATTATATAGGTGCTTATTTAATTTTTGAACAATTTTCTTTTTTAGAAGGTGCATCTGTATCAGAAATTTTGTGCTGAATCCAAATATGCCATAGGTATGTATTACTATGATTGTGAAGGTAAAACCAAAAAAACGGTGAAAACCCCGTTTTTGTACTTTTTTGTACTATTTTTGAAATTTGGACCCCTTAGGGTTGTTCAAAATTTCTGACTAACGAACTCGTCTTTTTGTTTTTTAGCAAAAGTATTTGCTAGACGATTGCTCAAGTTATCGTGCGGAGTGACATATACAGGCTAACTCTACCCCTAAATTTTATTGTCTTTCCCTCCTCCCAAATATAGGTGGAAGATTTTAGCAGGGGGGGGGGGGGGGCTCGTGAGCCACCCTGTATATATGATCAGAATGTTCCAAAACGGATTTCAGTGAAACAAATTTTCAAAAAAGTCCATCCTAAAATTTTTGAGTCCATTTCGATAGCTTAATTTTTCTTGAAAATTAGCTAATAATGAACGGTACTGAATAATTTACAGCGTTTTTACACCCACTCAACTTGGCAGACGTTTTTCCCGATTTCGGAATCTCGAAGCAATCTGTAGAAACGCCTTGATTAATTTTCATATCGGTAGGTAGGTAACCTGTAAAATTCAATTCGCGTAATTACCTACGATTTCGAAGGAATGGACTGTTGTATTCTGAGGAGAAACATACCACCCAGGGCTTCTGCATGAAAGCAGACTCGAGAGTGATAAATATTTGCCAGCTAAGAGAAGTCTCTGGCAGCTTTCATCGGCAGCGGCTGAGCAATAAAATATTGAAATACCTTCACCTTTTCCCCGCCTGTAGCTTCTCTCGCCTTCCACCAACCTAAGGACTTCAAACGTCGAAAACTCCTCGCGCATTATCGTCGAGTCCTGACCTACATCACACTACAGCCGCATGCCGCCGCTGGATTCTTTTCCTTTATTCAACATTACAGCTCATATAAAAATCGTGAAAGATAACCGCAGCATTGTACAAGAATGGAAGCTAAGTTATTTCATTTATCATCAACAGAAAACGCGTTAGATCAACTCTGCGCATCAGGTTACCTTAGAATTGATTCTTTCGATTTTCATGTCCCACAGAGTTTTGAGTTAACCCCGATCCAGCCCCAAAGTACTCAACTTATTTCCTTTGTTCCGATTCCGGGGTTGGTTTCTTACTTAGAAACTTGCGGGAGCCCTTGATGATTCCATCGTCTTTTGCATTCAAATGCCTCTCTCCAACAAGAATGAAATTGACAAAGTTTCTTCACGAAGTCTTGTAATAATAAAAGGGATCTCGCGAGAGACGGTTTACTTTGTCGAGTTCTAGCGAGTTAAGACGGAAATCCGATGTTCGGAACTAATAGTACCCTAGGTAGAACAATCCTTTCCTACAAGCTGTTACAATACGTACCCAACTACTTTGAGTTTGGTTTATCTCATGCCAACCAAATCGACAAGAATTTTCTGGCAAGATGAGCTGTTGTAAAATTTACAACATTTAATGTTCCAATTTGCTTACGTTCTTCATTAAACATATTGTTTAGTAACAGATGCATTCCAGGGGACGTTCCATTGAATAAGGAGTACTTCCTGGCATTTACTATTTGGTCCATGGTGGCAGTAAGAATAGTTCATTAAAATCAATAGTTCATTATCAATTAATAGTTCATTAATTGATTTTGTTCCCTGAATTTCAAAGCTTGGATTCCATTAGAAAGCCGCACCTAAAAGGAAAAGTAATATTGAAAACTCGGGTATTCCCTCAATATATTCCCCCACTCCCCCCTCCTTCCTCGGGGAATTTTGATACTGTGGTGAAATGATGTGCAACTGGAAAGTACTCTGTGTCTTACAATAAAAGAGACATGCTGAAAAACGTCCTTAGTTTTATCACAACCAACTAAGACAGCTGAAGATTGAGATTATTCTCAGTTTGCTAGTTTATTCAAAAGCGAAATGAGTTAAGTTCTCTGCCTCTTTATGTATAGGGTAAGAGCAAATTAATAGGATGGCTTGTTGTAGTAGCCAATGAAGAAAACTCTAGTGAGCTCTAGCGAAACTAGTTACCCAAGGCTGAACTAGGCAGTTTTGCTGGTTACATCATCATCTATATTCTAATTAAACTATTATCAATCACCTAACCATGCATTTTCTTTTGCAGGTAAGATCACTGCAGTATTAGTTGAACCCCACCTCCCGAGCCTGTGAGTATTAGTTGAAGTAATAGCAAGTGTGTTGATCGACCCAACAAACAATTTTCAGTCAACTGATAACTCTTTTGCCGAGCTTTCGGCGAATTTATCGCCTTCCTCAGGGCTCAAAGGATGTAATACTGTGTGAGCATCACATCAGCGTCAATCAAAAAACCAGTTAGAGATTCCATCATAGTTGGTGGGGAATGAACTTGGGAACTATTGCAGGTAAAATGAAAAAAATGTAAACAAAGGGGGGGGGGGATTTAAAACATCGTGTCAGCTACAACAATACTAGGATAAACAGCCTTGGGAAAACAGTGTTAATTACAATGTTATTTAATGGGGGGTGCGCCTGATTTTTTTAAAATTTTAAATCGAAAGTAGACCTCCTGAGAATTTTGACACCAACCGTGACCTTCTAGCGTGAGGAGACCTTGATTGGTATGGTTTGATGATTTTTCAAAGTTTCGAATGCTAATGACGTCACAGAGGGCTGGGGGGTCCGCCCAGGCGGGAGGGGCGCGTGACGTCATAAACATTCGAAACTTTGAAAAATCATAGAAAAAGATGTACTCATCCAAAAGAGAACGGCTGGTGTCAAAATTCTCAGGAGGTCTACTTTCGATTAAAAATTAAAAAAAATCAGGCGCACCCCCCATTAAATAACATTGTAATTAACACTGTTTTCCCAAGGCTGTTTATCCTAGTATTGTTGTAGCTGACACGATGTTTTAAATTCCCCCCCCCCCCTTTGTTTAAATTTTATTAATTTTACCTGCAATAGTTCCCAAGTTTATTTCCCACCAACTATGGTGGAATCTCTTGCTGGTTTTTTTTTATTGTCGCTGATGTGATGCTCACACAGTAATACATCCTTTGAGCCCTGAGGAAGGCGATAAATTCACCGAAAGCTCGGCAAAAGAGGAGTTTGTTTCTGAGGACCCCATTCCCAATCAGTTAGTTGTCTTATAGTTGAAGTAATATTCGATCATTTTTATCTACTCAAACTTTAAAGAAGAAATTAAGGCCATGGGGGACGACAAGTGTCCGAGTGAGAGGGAAGATCACAATAGTTAATTTAATTCAAATTTAATTGATTACATTTTTTCCTGTTTTCTACGAATTTATCAAATGTTTGTCAAATACGTGAACAGCCCGCCCGTATGTATATTATCAATGTAAGCGTTTGCAATCATGAGCACATGAAAATATTGAGTGGGCAGGTAGATACCTGGGTACCCATTTAGGACCCAACCTTCTTCCCAGTCCTTTCTTGGCTGAGTCACCCCTTGCTACAAAAAAAAAAAAAAGACTTGCTACTTGCCTTTCTTGACAGGTAGAATTACTTCTAAGACTAACTTGCCAAAGAACTAGAGTGAACCCACACTTCCTACAGGTCTAAAATGTTGCTCTGTAGTCGAAGAATATCAATATCTTTCTTCTTCTTCTTCTTTAAGTGCCCTGCCCTCGAAGGACGTTGGCGATCAGTAGCGAGACCTGGTCCTTGTCGACTACGGCCCTAAAAAGCGAGGGTGTACTGAGCCCGAACCACTGGCGTAGGTTCTTAAGCCACGAAGTTCGCCTCCGACCAACAACCCGCTGCCCAGCAATCTTCCCTTGGATGACAAGTTGCAGGAAATGGTACTTGTCATTCCTCATGACGTGTCCGAGGTACTCAAGCTTCCGCCTTTTGATGGAGTCCATAAGCTCTACATCCTTATTCATTCTGCGGAGCACCTCGACATTCGTCACTCTGTCCACCCAGGGAATCTTCAAGATACGGCGATACGTCCACATTTCAAATGCTTGGATTTTGCTGCACAGGGTTTCAGTTAACGTCCAGGCCTCCACACCATATAGTAGGAGGCTGAACACGTAGCATCTCAGTACGCGTACCCTAATGGCAAGGCTAAGGTCACGGCTCACTAAAACTTTCCTCATCTTGTAGAATGCAGATCTTGCCATCTCTATTCTACAACGTACTTCCCGTGCAGCATCCCAATTGGCGTTAAGAAGGCAACCCAGGTACTTGAAGGATTCAACCCTCTCAATCACTTCACCTCCTACTGCCAATGGCTCTTGGGGAACGCGATTGTCCTTGCTGATCACCATCCATTTCGTTTTTCGGACATTTAACTTTAGGCCTCTCTCTACACTGGCTTCGACAACAGCATTCACCAAAATCTGGAGATCTGCGAGGCTCGCAGCTAGGAGAACAGTGTCATCAGCATATCGGATATTGTTAACTATAATTCCGTTCACCACGATGCCCTCCGGCCTTTCTTCAAGTGCCCTCTGGAAGATCTGTTCGGAATACAGATTGAAAAGGAGGGGAGATAATACACACCCCTGCCTTACTCCTCTCTGTATGGCGAGCTCCTCAGTAAAAGAACCGTCAACTCGCACATCCGCTGTCTGCTGCCAATACAGATTACCTATTATACGCAAGTCCCGTCCATCCAAACCCAAGCTTCTAAGCACCTCCAACAGATCCTCATGACGGACCATGTCAAAAGCCTTCTCATAATCGATGAAACATGCATAGACATCCACATTGACGTCCCTACATCGTTGCACAAGTACTTGCATCGCAAATAGAGCCTCTCGCGTACCAAACCCATTTCTGAAGCCGAACTGGCTATCGCCGACATGGGCTTCACATTTTCGATATATACGAAGATGAATCACTTTGAGGAACAACTTCAGTACATGGCTCATCAGGCTAATTGTACGGTAATCGCAGCACATTCTTGCATTGGGCTTCTTTGGAACAGCGATGAAGGTAGATTTAAGCCAATCTTTCGGGAATATACCTGTCGTATATATGGCATTGAACAAGTCTACCAGAAGGTGGAGTGACTGCTCATCTGCCAACAACTTTACAACTTCCACGTGCACTTCATCCTTCCCAGGTGCTTTCCCATTCTTCATCAGGTGCAGTGCATGCTCTACCTCGTCCCGGGCTATATCCACCCCATCATCATCATGAACTGAATGACCAACGGACCGTGTGCCATCAGCAAAAAGCGCTCCAACATTCCTCGTCCACTCAATCAGCTTCTCCTGTAAGTTAGCAAGGATGGTGCCAGAACGGTCGCACAAGGTACCAATCCGACGACTCCTACACAACCCAGCGGCCTGCTTAACTTTCTTGTGCATATTGAACGAGTCATATTTGGCGCTGTACTGCTCAATCTCTGCACACTCCTGCTCCAGATGGGACTCTTTGGCAGCACGGACCTGCGAACGGATTGCTCTTTCCAATGATTGATACATTGACTCGTCCTTATTCTTGAACGCCCTCCTCTGTTCCATTAGGTCCAATATAGAGTCAGTCATCCACATCAGTCATCAATATCTTTGTTCAAAATTATAGTTGAATTATAGAATTAAAGTTGAGATTTCGCCTCCAATTTTGGCGAAATCTGGCTCTTAACTAGTAAAAATCTCCGTCAAAATTGGTATACAACAACACCATTTATAACTTGTTTTTCAAGTTATCATTTCAAATTTGAAAACTATTTCTGCAAATTATTTTTTTTTAAAGTAGGTACTATTTTTTAGGGGCTTCTTAGGGTCAATTATGAACATATTGAATGAATAACGGTCTAATTCGCGAGTGTGTTAAGTACGTGACGAATAATATTATTAGTGAACTTTCATGTAGAATTCAACTTAGATATGAACAAGATGAGTTTCGTTCTGAGTGAGTGAAGCGTTCCATTTCCCCTGAGCATAATTGGTCTCCAAGTTGATGCTTTTTTAGGTGTTTTAGCATCCCATTTCCCCTGAACACAACAGCAAGTCTCCAAGTGGTGAAATACGTTGTTGGAAGGTAAACCAAACTGGTAATTTGAAAGAGGTGGGCAGAGAGTTAGCTTAGAGGGTTCAAGAAAGTACCTGCCCTCTTCATGTAGGGAAGCGACTCATTCTTTTGCCCTCAATAAATAAATTTTCCATTAACCAATTCTAGATAATTTTATATTTCGTCATCCATCGCCAATAATGGTTTGATTTTATTGGGGCTGGTTTGAATGCTCATGGTAATGATATAGAATTATGGGCTGGACATGATTTATATCATAACACTTAATAATAAAGAGACACAGGAATTTAAACGAAATTGAAGTGGAATATCAAAAAAGTACTATTGGAGCTACCTTAGTGTATAAATTCTGAGCACATTCGCGTTTTCCGATTGAAAAAAAGTTCGTAACTTTCGAAGCAGGATCTTAATCACTTTTGACTCTGCCACCTATTTTTTGAAAATCACACAAAGTGGCCGTCCACCATAGCCTTAAATACCATTGCAGTATCAAATAGGCTCACTTGTCTCGTATTGCCTTAGGGATGTATCTAAAAATTGTAATTTTGAATTACTTTCAATGGGCATAGTCTGTGAATTCTGATCTATTTATTTTTGTGGAAAAACGGCGAGGAATCGGTGATTCAAGCCTTCAGAATTTGAGTTTAGAAAAAACCATTGTTTAGTAATACATGCATTCCAGGGGACGTTCCATTGGATAATAAGTAAGTTAAATTTCAACCGTAAAGTTGTGGAATAGTTCAAGCGATAGAACATTTTGTTATATTTCTACTGCAAAAAGAAACAGTTTTGACTTAATGTAATCTCGTTAGTATTTTGAGTCAGAAATAGACGACTCCTTTCCTCACCATTAGCCGCTATAAAATTTCTAGAGGCACGCGAGCCTCGAAAAATCCACTGCCGCTCCAACGGTGCCAGTATGGCACTCAAGCGTTAACATCACGTTGAATGTTCATCATTCTGTTAGTTTTGGTAGGTAGTCCAATGAGGATCACATCTGTATTCGAGGTGAAACACTGTGAAAAAAGGAGATATTAAACAGAAATATTGAAGAGTCGTCCCACTCGCCCGCTCTCCATGGGAATTTTGGTACTCTGGTGACGTAATGTGAAAGCTAGGAAGTTGTCTGAGTTTTGACGATTTCGACTTTTTCAGTCAATCGGACGCAAAAAGTTCCTCAATGCAGCATGAGTTAATGAGTGAATTTTCGAAAAAATCTTTAAAGCAAAGACAATCTAAATATCAACCATATGAGAGTAGCGCAGTGCCTTGTGGGTGAGGCTCATTGCAAAAATCATTAAGATTTTACAATCCCTTGGTTACAAATTTGGAGTGGTCTTGTCTCTCGAGTAAACCAAGTAGTTTCGATGATTTCGACCTTTTTTCTCGACTTTTCAGTCGATCGAAGGTAACTAATACAAAAATTTCAGGAAATTCGGTTGGAAGCTCACGGAGTAAGGCTATTTGATCACCAGGACGAATTTAATCGTTGGTTACGCCAAAACACGTTATCCTGCAGACGATTTTTCCATTTCTATCTCCAGACTTCGTTGCATTTTTGATAAAGGTGAAACTGGCCGATTTGAGATGTATTATAAAGAATATAATGTACATAATTATAATGGGAAAATACTGCATCAGTATTAAGGCGTTGAAAAATCAGGTTGTGACAGAAATTTTCATATTTGTGATAGACCTGCTTGCTCTTCAGTACACTCTCCCGAGTGTAGGAAATACTGAATATCACATGAGCAGTGGATACTTTCTGCGCCTTCATTTCGAGGTTATAAGGTGGAAAGTACGATATTCTCTGAACATAGTTTTCTCTCAGGTGAAGGGTATTGTTCTTCGTGTGCTTCCGGCCCTCCGGATTGTTTGTAGGGTGATGTGAACTGGATATATTGGATCCCAGTGGGAAGATAACAGGATTTTGCAGTTTTCCTAACAATGTACGAAAACTACTCTCGGAGGTTCATTCGTCCAACTTGTATTGAAGGTTGCCTAACCTAAAACTTAATTCGATTGAAGGACAATGTTCACGAATATTGCTTAGGAGCTCACCCATACACATGGCTGAAAATGTGAAAGATCAACAAGGGAGGGGTTATTCCAGCTGTTTTACGGAACCTAATTCAACACAGCTGATTGGACCTGTATCATCCTTTCGAATTAACGGTTCCATCTCGGATAGGTCTACCACAGAAACTCCCCATCCCTCTGGCACATTCTTCTGGAAAATATAGAACTACTTATCTTTTATCATTTTATACGATATTTTGTTCGGGAATTTCTCCCCTCAAGTTGGCATATTTTCTCTCCTACAAGAGCTTGAAAACGTGAAATGAGGATTTCGTTTACAGTGTATCCACCACAGGAACATACAATTTCGCACCAGTTCGATTTCCCCGCGGTTTCACCATGGAAGGTGGTACGAATAAAAGAACGAATGGAAGGTGGACTCGACCGTTAGTTTGGGAATCCGCTACCTTGTACTCTACTATTCAAGCTAATGCAGAAATTTTTTGGTCGATTCCAAAGTTCATTATTGTAAATAATGAACCAACATGGTTTTTTTAATTAAATACTACACGAAAACATTATTTTTAAAATTTTTTTTTTCTCTGTGAGACAAAGGTGTTTTAAAACTTTATTCCTCTGTGAGACAGAAGGGTTTTATACTGTTTTAAACACAGATTAAATAAAATTTTAAAAATCTGCACAAAAAAAAAATCAGCTGAGTCGAAAAACGAGCTCCCAGATGTCTCGGGAGGGGAGGGGGGGGGGGGGGGCATGAAAATGTTTCAATGTGTTGCAGACTCGTATGCAAGCGTTTTTAAATAATAAATAGTATGATTTGTATTGTAAATTTTTTCGTGTTTTCGACCTTACACCACTCAAACGGTCGTAACTTCCTTAAATTAGACTCAGAAATTAAAAATAAGGATATGGTTGGAAAGAGCGTAAAATTTCTAAATGCATGAGCCGTTGACCAGTCGAGAAAACCAAAACGATAAAGTAGTATTTTTACCTCAAATTTGAAAAATAGTCTTTTTTTGTTTTTGGTGAAAATGTTGATGATTTTTCCTCATTGAAACAAGGTATTTGCCAGAGGGGCTCAAAAGCTTAAAAACTGCTCCATTTCATCAGCTTTCCAACGGTCACCCCATTTTTAGTTTTACTGTGGAATTTGAGGGAGAAAATGGCGTTTCGATGCGAAAAAACGTTTATTATTATCATTGTCAAACAGAAGATGAATTTCCATAGTTTCAGTTCCACATTCCAAGGTTCCAGGACCATTCTGGTACCGTAATTATGAGACGTGTGACGACCATTTTAGAACTTGAGAGGCGTCCCTGGCAACTTCCAACAATAATAGAACAGGAGTAGTTTTTTGTAACGTTTACTACTGTGGTAACTGTAGTCATTGTGACGGATTTTAAATTGAATGACACATTTATGATACCAGCGCTCTCCTGAGTTGTGGTTGTTATGCTTCTCTACCACTTGTTTTTAAATTTCGATTTTGAGAAAAAATACTAAATTTTTCCGCTCAAAATTGGTACAATGATTTACGTTTGGATTCTGGGCAGATTAAAATTGGAAAAAATACTTTTTTTGGAGTGAAATCCTAATATTGTACTAAATTTCTGAATTTACATGGTAAAATTATACACAATTTCCTCTCTTAAAATGTTGGAACCATTTCAGTCGGTTAATTTTCTTCAGGAGTATGGTGAAACCAATTATTACTGATGTAAGTGTGAAAACGTTTACACTTTTGAGAAAGATATGGTTTGGGATATAAAAGTTCATTACCTTTCATCTCAACTCCATAATATGGGATGTTGACCTTTCATCTCAACTCCCAGTATATTAAAGTCTCATTACTGACGGACACCCCAGTAACGCAGGGGTGAGAATTAAAGTGGGTGAAAAGAGGAAAAACGCTCATCATTATCATTCTGAAAACTTAAAAAATTCAACTCTAGTTCTTTTTTTAAGGTAGGTGAGAAACTGAAATTTTTCATCCTTTCTATTGAGTTTCATCGGTAAGTTTACGGTTTGCATCTGGCATCGTGAAATGGATTAGGCGCGACTCGGGGAAATGGAAAACTGGAAGAGGAAGTGATCCTTTTAACTGAATTCCCGCCTCTGGACCGGTCCGTCGGGAAAAGGATATTGCCCTGAAAGCTTATTTAAAACCGAAGGGAGTCTTTTCCTGCACTGAAGGGTTGAAACCGTGTTTCCAGTTACCGCGGTTGTAAGTTAGCGAAGGATCTGTTGTAAGTTAGCGAGAGTGGATGGAACCCCATTGTAGGGTTGCGGTGCGGTCGAAGGATAAATCGGACGGGTACATTACCAGTCTTTTTCAACAAGGCGGTCTCAGGAGGGAAATTAAATTAAAGAATTCTACTGTACTGACGAGGTTCTGTGGTAAATGAAAGTCCTGGATGTTTGACCTTGTTGGTACTGGCAACAGCTCTTCTTATTCAGTGAAAATGTAAAGCTACGTGGCGAGGTACAAGGAAGGAAGAAATGTGTTCTCATTTCGTTTTGATGAATCTAGGGTTAATAACATATTGCTTCTTCTTCACTATCAAAAATATTCCGAATGAAAGTGGTTACCTTAAAGAAGGCTTTATTCTTCATAAAATACAACGGGAAAATGAATGGATACGGGAAATTTGGTTCCTACAACAGTTCGGTTTTAACTTGTAACCACTCAACGAACCAGCCAGTCATCATAATTATATCACAGAGGACAAGAGTTAGGCTGTCCAGATATGCTCATCCATGGTTGGACGTAGTGGTGCCCACAATAACTTTGACGTTAACCTATTTGAAGGTATGCTCGTCGTTAATGATGGCCGGTATGGCTTGCGACGGATATCAACCTAGAATGATCTCTTGGTGGGACTCAACCAAAAGGACTCTTCATTAATGATGTCTCGGTGGTTTCTGGCTCTGGACAGAGATCATTTGCAGACATCAGTGCTGCCCCAAAATTCAGAAATGTGAGGTTGACTAATATTAGACGGGTAATAATGCAGCAGCGCTTGCCAAAATGGATCCAAATCAAATAAAGGTTATTGGGGCAACGATTACCTGGCATGGGTTATGGCGTGGCAGGTCAGCCAAGGATCTGGTACGAGCGACCTATCAATCGTAGTTTAGATGATCCCCCGGGTCTTGAGATGTGGGGCAGTTATCAATTCTGCATTCAAGGCACTCAAAGATGTACTATGTCTTCAGCAAATTGGCCCCGTGGGGCTTGGAGCTGAACTTAAACCCTATGAGGAGGAGAAGACTCGGCTGATGGTATAGCTAGAAGAGGCACAATCCTTTCTCCATCGGGGAACAAACCAATGTTCCCTAGTGTAGGATTTGAATCGGGCGCGAAACCTAGGAGACGCGCCCATAGATGGACCCACCGAATGGGCAACCTCCTCAAGGAAGAGGAAGAATGGACGTGTCGGGAAGTTGGATCGCGAGAGAAGATACAGTCGGTGGTTCTTTCAAAACAGAAAGTTTTAAAGTTGTACTGTGTTCATTTTTGAGTTCATGTTTAATAAAATCGTTTACAAGTCTCGTTGGTTTCTATTTCATCCCCTACACCTAGTGTCAGAGGTCGGATCTTGGAGTCAAAAAACCAAACTGCCAGATGGATATGGGCTCCCAAGTGCCAAAAGGCAAGTTTTCCCAATCTTATATTAAAACCCCTAATACTTTTAAAACATGCTACTTTGGTAAAATTATGAGCCTGAACTAGGTACCTTCTAAATTTGCCCAAAATCAGGCATCTGTCATGGGAATACGTCGTGTTAGAAAAATCTAAAAACCCGCCTGGAACTCACCTGAAAATTACCTGCAAAACCCTACAAATTTCTAATTTCAGACGATTACTTTTATTTGCCCGGAGGAATTGACCACAAGCAGACCGTCATAACCGAATTTGTTCTGAACCTCAATATTTGAATGAGAATTTAAATTTTAAAGGACTTTTTTTTACTTGCTACGCACGTCACATAATAATCCCCTAAAAACCTGGTGCCTAAAAGAATAAGAATGTTGTTCAATATTGTAAGATGAATGCAAAACTTATCCAACACGATAAATACATTTTAAAATAAAAACTACAATTTTGAGGTTGTCTTTTCCAGTCTACATAACTCTGTAAATTACATTAATAATTTTTTCTGGGGAACTCAGAAGAGAAAAACATTGTATCACGACCATCAATTTTTCCTGGGTTATAAATAATGGTAAAATGATAAGTATCGCCGGGGATTCGGAAGATTCATTTCTCAGACCCCGATAGAGTGGGTTTTCATACAGGCAGAGGATGTAATCTTGACTAATACGTATCACCCCCGAGGTCAGCTTTGTTTTCCGCGGGTTTTTGTTCATTTTTCGGCGTTTTTGCTCGAGGGTTGAGCGAGACATTTTATTCGACCTCATCAGATAACCAATCTCTTTGTAACCAACTTTTGTTTTTCGCTCGGTCGCGCGATGTTATCTCCACAAATCGGTCAATTTTAAGGTTACATTCTAATTTTATCAAAAATTGTTATGCGATACACAGAAGATGTGAAAACGTCTAATTTAATACTATAGGAATACTGATCCTGAATAGAATATTATAAGCCTGTACAAAATAAGTGAGGGTTCGAGCTTATGTGAAAGAAGTTTCAAAGATTCAAGATTTGATTCACAAGTTTCAAAGACTTCGAAACTTATTCTAAGAGAAATTACACTACATTTGATAGGATAGAGTTGATGATAAAAAAAATCAAATCCGAGTTTTCCTCTAAAAAAAACCTCTCTAACAAAAAAATGGACCTACCTCAAAACTGATGTTGGCCAACCACTAAAAAGGAGAAAATATTAATTACAACGTATACAGATAGGTTTTGTGCTCATTGGTAGACACAAACATACTACTTGTACAAAAATATTCCTAGGTACAAATTATTATTCTTTTCTCCTCAAAAACCCAAACTAAAACCCCACATCAAAGTCTCGATAGTTGTATATGCGATTTTCCTCATATTCGGTAGGGAAACTTATCTAGTTGAACATCTATGAACACGTTTGATGAGGCTCATACAGGTTCTGTGCGAATTTCCCACTATAATTTCAACCTTTCTCCCCCTCTCACGCTCCACTTTTCAGTTATCGTAACCCCCCTCTTAAAGCATCTCATTTTTGACCAACTTCAACAGTGCCGGAGGCGCGCGAAGGATGGAGGTATACAGCACCAAACTGTCATGGGACGACGATTTTTTTTTGTTGTAAGTTCAGACACGCTGCATTTTAGCGAATTTTCAAGGACAAATTTTACACTGAAATCCGTTTTGGAACATTCTGAAACGATCCCTGAAGTTTTTCCAAAAATCATATGTGTGTATGTGTGTGTGTGTAATTGTTTAGAAATTTGTTCTTAGTTTTTGCCAAAATGATCGTAACAACAAACAATAGGTCAAGTTCGTTAACCAGCAATTTTGGACCATCCAAAGTGGTTCAAAATTCAAAAAAAGTCCAAAAAATGGGTATTCCCAGTTTTTTCTGGTTATTACCTTCAAAATCATGGTAATATATGGTATATTCGGATTAAGCACAAAATTTCTGATATTAATGCTTTTTCAAAAATGAAAATTGTCCAAAATTAAGAAAAGTTTGTATCTATTTATATGTATAATGAATACGTGCGTATATTTGTTGCACCCAGTGCAACAGTATGTTGGTATGGTATACTGAAAATAAAAAAAACCAACAATAGCCATGTGGGTACTCTATGAGTTTGTGGAGAGGAGTACATGATGAATATAGACTCCTAACATCTTCAAAGCATACCCGGTGCATACAGTATGTTGATATGCTATACTGAAAATCAAAAGAACCAAGAATCGTGTAAAAAAAAAAAAATTTCTAAAAGAAATTGCAGCACAATTGTTTCTTTTCTTAACCATACCTTCAACTGAAAGATTTCTTTGAAAATTCGCTTATTAATTCATGCTGTATGAATGGACTTTTTTATTCGGGTACCAATCTGCCTGATTCTTTTTGAAATGTGTTCCACAAATATCCATGGTGGTCCCGTTTTAATCAGATTTAATTCTGCTTTGTCTAAAGTGTCGAAAATATTTTTGAAAATAGTTGGAAAACGTCGTTTTTGTTAATTCTCTATTGATTTTGAAGTCAATTTTAAAATTAACTTTAAAATTTAAAATTTGGAAAAATTTGAAATTTAAAAATTTATTTATTTCATAGACGAGTTTCCCGACTGATTGATTGACGAACCGTTTGTTTATATTCAAATTAAAGGCCCGATTATAAGCTCCACAAAAATGAGATGCTTTAACCTGCAAACTCCGGTAGTCTACAACGTGGGTGTAGCACATATCCTTCTCGTCTTCCAAAGAGAGAGAGAGTATTTATTGCCATTATACAACGTACATTGCAAAAGTCAAGATTAGGTAGTGTAGTTTACATTGTGTGCAAGAATACTTTACATAGTGTGCACTAGGTGTGAGGGGGCTCATACAACCTCCCTCGTACCGGCTGGGGGCCACCCGGCCGACCACGGGCCCCACCCACCTTGGCGGCTTCCCACAAATTCCGACCACCATCGCCGGAACGAAAACGGCCACAAGAGGCCCGTCCCGCCGACAGAGCCCAGGACCCTCGCCAAAAGCGAAAATTTGGGAGCCGCCGCCCGCAGCCAACCAAGCGGCCCCGCCCAAACTGATGGGAGCCCACCATAGCAATAACAAAAATAATTCAGGATAACCAGTCACTCGATAAATTACAGACACACCAGGATACATACCTACACAAGCACACAAACTACAACTAACTCACAACAAAAGAACACTCACAGAGAGAAACAGCACTTAATCACATAATACACTCTATTCAACAGCGTGGTCAGAGTACTTGTTTAAAAAAATATGCCTCTGCCAGCTTTCTATACCGTAAAAAACTAAAGGTATATCAAGAATAATTTTACATAAATCAGGTACAGAAGGGGCGTTGGGTGACATTCGAAAGTGGTGGGGCACCAAACCAGAAAATACAAATCTCGTCATCCTGCTTTCTATGCACCAGTAGAAGGCATTCTTGTATATAAATACTTGGCAGGGTCAGAATTCCTAACGATACAAAACAATCGAGGCAGTCATCCCTGTATCCCAGTCCAGACGCTATTCTAACGGCTTTACGTTGAAGGGCAAACAGGGAATCTGCTGATGCACAATGTTCCATGACAAGATATCGTATGTTAATTTCGAATGGAAACAGCCATAGTAACACTGGAGTAGTGTTTCTTAGATAGATTTCCGCGTCGAATAAGTAACATTGTAACAGCCATGTAACACTGGAGTAGTGTTTCTTAGATAAACTTCCGCGTCAAAAAAAACAAAAAAACACGAAAATCGGTTGAAAACTAAGGCTTGGGTAGACGACCCAAAGTTTTGTTACACACTCACATACTGTCAAAATGAGGGAATATGATTGATTATTCCTCTTACCTTTCTTGAAGATCGAAGATACCTATTCTCAGAACTAAAGAGCAATATTAGAATAGGTTGTTAGCAATACTTTTATGATAATACTTTACTTGTAGTCAAACGAAATAAAACGCTATTAAAACGGTACAAAAACTACGACGAATACGAGAGAGAAGATGAAGTCTTCATCATGAAGATCTAAGGTTCGGTTGTCATGGTAATAAATAAACGAGGAAGATGCGGAGAGCGGGTTGACCCAGTGTTGCCAGGTTCGGTGATCTGCCAATTTTTCACTCCCTCCCAGATCCAGAACCATGAATCCAGACCCAGAGGAAGACTGGTTGACGTAGGAGCCATCACTTACGAGTTGTTACAGACTTTACGGGTTGTTACAGACTTTACGGGTTGTTACGGATTAGGTCAATCTACCTGTAAAGAACAAGAACAGAAATCTGTTCAAACAGGTAGCTGATAGACCACCATATTACGGAATAAGATGAATTTTTTTTTTTTTTTTTTTGGCAAAGGCTTGGTAAAAAACATCAGCAAGCTGTCTTTCCGATTCCAGCCTGCTAATTTCAATGTTTTTATGTTTTACCTCATCACGCACATAATGATAACATAACTTTGTCAAGTGTTTGAAAGTTGTGGAGTCTTCAGTTTCAGCCAGTCGGATTGCAGATCGATTATCTTCTAACACTTGAGGAGTAATGTCAAGTAGTAACATAGTTTTACACATTGCTCTAATGTTGGCCAATTCTCGACATGCTACAGAAATAGCAACATACTCGCATTCTGCTGATGACAGGGCGACATGATTTTGTTTCTTCGTACGCCATGTAATTAAGTCTCCAAAAAGAGTAATTACATAGCCAGTCGTAGAGTTTCCTTTCTCATCATTCAGTCCCAATGATGCATCTGAATAACACTTGATGCTGTTGTTTTCTTCACCTGATGAAGCCTATCCATAATCCTTGGTACCAGCAAGATACCTTAAAATTCTTTGAACAAGTTCCCAATCATAGTCTGTAAAATCTGACTGACGTCTGCTTAAAATATTAGTGGCATAAGTGATGTCAGGTCGAGTACCATTCTGAAGATAGAGTAGTGAGCCAATGGCTTGTCTGAATGGATGATTGGACGTTCTTTCAGTCTTGGTTTTTGTGTTTATACGTTCATCACCAGGCCTCATTGGAATGTGCAAAAACTTATATTTGGTCACATCAAAGCGTTCCAGAAGTGATTTAACAAATTTAGATTGATGTAGGAAGATCTTGCGGTTTGGACGGTCTCTTTTTATTTCCAATCCAAGAAATTGAGTGGGTTCGCCAAGTAGGTTAATTACAAATTCTTGCTTGAAGACTCGCTCAAATTCCCTTCGTTTAGACGTGTTATTGGTGACCAACAAAAAAAATCGTCAACGTACAAAAATAAGATAGCAAATTATGTTGGTGTCTCCAAACAAATAGTATGGCAGCAAAAGTCTTAGGTATGCCTTGAAGCCCATATTTTCAATGGTTTCCGGATATCTTAAAAAACATCACTTGGGCGAGACTCTAAGCTGATACAAAGCACGTTTCAATCAGCATATATTATTATTTCTCAATTTAGATGATTTGCCAAGGTATTCACAATAACCATCGGGAATCTCAATATAGACAGTTTTCCCGTTTAGAAAGGCGGTTTTCAGAACATATTGAGTAATTTCAAGATCAAACTTGTTAGCATTAATCAGCATGAATCCTGCATCTGCTAAGCGGGAAACATGTACATAGGTTTCAGTTTGACCATAATAGTTGTGAGTCGGACAACCTTTTCCAACCAGCCTACTGCGATAGCGAATTCTTCCATTGGCCTCTGATTTGATCTTGTGAACCCAGCGAAATTGGACAACATTTGTATTGCTGGGAGAGAGCTTTTAGAAACAATTTCCCAAGTGTCACATTTCGTTAGAGTGTTAAATTCAGTGTTTATTGCTGGAACCTTGTGTTTAGCTTGATGAGAATTCATAACATCACAGTAGGTAGGTCAGTGAAGTATCATTTGAGATAGGATTTCAGCATTCAAGATGGATGCTGCTTCATTTCCACTATTATATGCAATGTTTTAGAAGAAAACGAATTCAGATGTTCCTCCTACTCGTTTTTCCTTATGTGTTCTTGAGGTATATGGCAAGGAATCTTTGGTTACGGTTGTTCCTGAGTAGTCGGCAGAGTTACAGTTGTTACGGATTTTTTTTTCTCGGTATTTACGGTTTGGTCTGAGTCTATAGATCTTGCAGAAGTGTTCATTACGGGTTGTTTGAAATATGACTTTTCAGTCCCGGGTCTTCATCAAAATTTGTGGAAATGGTTGTGTTTTTCGAATTACAGTCCCAGGGTTTCTTCTTGGTTGAATTATGTCTTCAAAATATGACCATATTATGGTCTCCATAAACTTTTGATTCCACAAAGTCAACGTTTTTAGAGCGAATGATGGTTTTCTTTCTGGCATCAAGGAGCACAAAATCTGTATCTGTGCATTCGAGAATAAACTCTTAGTTAGCTCCTGGGTCAAATTTCAGTCTTGTTTTGGCATGGTTGTCGAGGACATACACCTCGCAGCCAAATCGTCGTATATAATTTAGTCATTCAGGTGTTAGAAAGTTGTTCGACGCATTCGGGGTTCTGTTGTAATGTAAAATGTAAGTTAACTGTATGCCTGAGAGTGTAGCCCCAGAAATGGGTAGGCATACCATCTGATATCAGATTGACCCTTACGCATGAGACTAACGTAAGATTCAGACTCTCTGAACAGCCATTATGTTGTGGAGGGTTCGCATGTTGTCAGAGTTATTTATTTCGAGTTAGTAAAGCTCTCATCTCTGATGTTCGATATTCAGTTCCATCATTTGTCTATCTGCATCATTTTAGTATTAGGTCCCTTCAACCGATGAAATGGAATATCTGATCTGATTCGAACATCTTTGCAAGGCTTTCGTTTTGCCTTTGCCATTTTGCAAGAACTACAATCAACAATGCCTGAGTTGAATCTGATCTTCTTTAGAGAAGTCATCAACTTGGCAGCAACCTCTAAATATTGTTTTGAAGCATGGTTCAACCGATAGTGCCAGAGCAACCCCAGATTGTCCCTTAAACTAGGAACAGTACTGGTACGTATAGCAACAAGGTCACTGTCATTCACCCCATAGTCAACATTAGAACTGGAATCATTTTCTGACATAATTCGTTTTGAATCAGGGCCAGCATTAGACGACTTCCTTGTCTGTACTATTTTTCTCCCTCCTACAGACAAAACGGAGGTGTCATGTCCCTGATTACTTGAACTCGTGCTAAGCTGTGGACTCCCTCCTACCTCTGACTCGGCCATGTAAGCAATTCCCAAAACTTCTTGCATGATGCGTCTCTTTTCAGTTTGTGAAGCAGTCACAAAAGGTATGGACACACCAAAAAAAAATGCCCATCATAGTGTCCAGACTTGATTAATTCTCCAGGAGAGCTATCCCGAATTTCCACAGTTTTATCGCTAAATATAGCACTGAGATTATTTTTCATTCATCTACGTAAAGAGAACAAATTTTCTAATAGTTCACGAGCATAGAGAACATTCTGGAGACAACCATACGTGTTAGTGCCCTCAACGTAGGAAATAATGTCCCCTACTTGATGTATCACTAGATCAGCATCCCTATTTTCATTAGCACAAGAGACGAATTTTGGTCAAGGTAGATTTTGCCTATTTACAAAAACATGCGGATCATTCTGTACAGCCAGAATTAAAATAGAAGATAAAAGTAATTAAATAATACAAATAAAAATAAAATTTAGATACGGATTACCTACGGGATAACTTAGTTCTATGTTTGAAAAAGCAGCCCCTGATGGACAAGCTTAATCGTAGTCGTTACGTTGGTGAGTGTACATGGTGTGGTCACTGTCGTCATCTGAGTCCATGTCGTGAACCCAGCACATTCTTTCATTATCTTTTTCTTGGTTCGCTATGAAAGATTTGTCCTCTTTCATACGTCGTTTGGATTCAGCAACCGCTGCTTTGAATGGCATTCGACGCCTCTTGGGCTAGATCTTTTGTTTTGCTGTGGTCAGTTCAATTCGGGCTTGCGCAGGAGTCTTCTGCTTTTCGGGATTACGGTATCGTTTGGAAGACTCGGTTGGTGCTTGTGAACAGTCAGAAGCAATGTGTCCATCATCTTTCAAACAGTTGTTGCACACACATCCGGATTTTCAAGTTTTCAGACATGTGTCCCTGAATACCACATTTCTCACAAGTTGGAGGACTTCTATACGAACTTTGAGTTGACTGTTTGAACTTGCCTTTTGTGAATCACAGAATAAGAACGTTTCCTTTGCAGAGATGAGTAATTGCTGTACTTGCTATGCCTGAAGAAGAACGACGATGGAGTTCATTCAACATGTGCTCCTCACTGTGCAAGGCATCTTTGATTTCCTGAATGGGAGGTGCGCCTTGATTTTTTTTTTTTAGATTTTTAATCGAAAGCAGTCACTCCAGGCGCACACCCTATTGATTTTCCAGGTCTTGGTTCTTATTTTAATGAACTTGCTACGTTTGGAAGAGCCTCAGCAAATGCATTCAGCGGATAGTGTTTGATCTGTGAGTCTGGACATCTTTTAATTTTCTAGATCAACTCACCAAGACGAAGTTTAGAGTAATTCTTTACCAAATTCAGCTATTTATTAGCTTCTTTTTGGACTTCCTCAATGAGGGCCAAACCATATTCAGCAAAAGTTCTAGTGTGTTCGCGGACTATACCCTATAAATCTTGACGAACATGCTGCTCACGACCTCTAACTTTATCAACTGTCGACTGGTGGTTTCCACCTACGGGATCCATTTCGTACAAACCAAAAGAGGATAAATGGTCAGTATTGAGGTCGGTACTTTGTATTCACCATTGGAATTTTGCAACAGCGGTTTTACGGGTTGATTCCATAGATGTAGCTTACGTCAAAATTTACAGTATCCATTTACTTTACGGTTTCATATTATGGATTTTACGGATTACTTTTGAATTACGGATTGCAGTTGAATTACGGATTACTATTGAATTACGGAGTATAATTGAATTACGAATTATCGTTAAATTACGGATTACTATTAAATTACAGATTAGGTATAGTTGAATTACGGATTAGTATTGAATTACGGATTGTAGTTGAATTACGGATTGCAGTTGAATTACGGATTACTAATGAATTACGGATTGCAGTTGAATTACAGATTACAATTAAATTACAGATTAGGTATAGTTGAATTACGGATTACTATTGAATTACGGATTGCAGTTGAATTACGGATTGCAGTTGAATTACGGATTACTAATGAATTACGGATTGCAGTTGAATTACGGATTACTAATGAATTACGGATTGCAGTTGAATTACGGATTAGTATTAAATTACAGATTAGGTATAGTTGAATTACGGATTACTGTTGAATTACGGATTGTAGTTGAATTACGGATTGCAGTTGAATTACGAAGTACTTATTACGGCTTGGGTACTTCTAGGTTTGTCTGCTCATTATTACAGTTTAAAATCTAATCATTATGATTATCATTCTAATTATTACGGTTTACATTATGTACAGCTTCATTTCACAGTTAAGATGAACATGATACGTTTGTTGGAGCCAGCCCCAGTCTTGAAGCATTGAAACGGTGGGGGATCATCAGGCGACCAACCACAGGAGCTGACGCCTAAAAGGTTGGGCTCCTGTTTCGGAAGCTGAATTTTCCGTCTAAGGCCACCCGTGCAGTCACTCAATAATTGTGATGCCCGTTCACATATGCCAGGAAGCGCACAGAAGCAAGTTCTGTGGAACCTGCGACTGTAGGGGTCTTTTCAATGTTTTACGGAATATAGTTCAGATTACGGAATATTATTCAAACCTGATTACGGATTAAGGTTAAGATCTAATTTTATAACGACTCAAACAAACATTGCCCTTGACGGGGGCATTACGATTGCTTGGATGGGTTTCAAAGTTTGGTACATTTCTCTTAATCTCGAATTTCTCCATCTTATAGTTGAGTTGGTATTCTGAATTGGAGAAGATACAGAAGTGGCAAGTTGCACTTGCTGCTCCTCGTTCTCATACTTTACGGATTCGGCTAAAGAAGGTGTCTTGACACATTCTAGCATTTACTTACACCATTTACGATCCAACTGCCCATAGTTTTACTTTATTATTATTACACTTCTATTGTCAGTTATAAGACTGATTACGGATTTCATTTACGGAATCAAAAACTATACGGTCTTATAGGCAGTAGATCTAGTTACAAAATCAATGGAATTTTGTATGGTCTTACGTGAATTACATTGCTGTGCGCACTACGTACTCAGTAACAAGGTTAAGAGGTATAATACCCAGGCCCGACGCATGTACCTACCTCACAGTACTTACATAATCGTTTTAATATGCACAGTCTTATTTTAGGGACTTTTACGGATTCCTGCTTAAGTCTTACGGTTACAAACTATGAACGAGGCCCTTAATTTCATAGACCATCCCAACTCTTGGGTTACTTTCTCGTTTCATAGTGGCCTGGGTTACGGCATCCACATACACTTACGTACTGATGTGGTGATAATTACATATTACGGATTACCTTGGTTACTTTACGGATTTCTTACGGCTTACGTACGAGTTACGGATTAAGTACTCTGATTACTGATTTATTACGGCATAGGTACGAGTTACGGATTGAGTACTCTGATTACGGATTTATTACGGCATAGGTACGAGTTACGGATTAAGTAGTACCTACCCTGATTACGGATTTTTACACCAACTCAATCATACGTAATAGTTTCTAAATGCCACCAAACTTTCACCCAAACCAAGTGGCTTGATCCCAAAGCCTCGTCTGAGCTCATGTCAAAATGAGGGAATATGATTGATTATTCCTCTTACCTTTCTTGAAGATCGAAGATACCTATTCTCAGAACTAAAGAGCAATATTAGAATAGGTTGTTAGCAATACTTTTATGATAATACTTTACTTGTAGTCAAACGAAATAAAACGCTATTAAAACGGTACAAAAACTACGACGAATACGAGAGAGAAGATGAAGTCTTCATCATGAAGATCTAAGGTTCGGTTGTCATGGTAATAAATAAACGAGGAAGATGCGGAGAGCGGGTTGACCCAGTGTTGCCAGGTTCGGTGATCTGCCAATTTTTCACATACACATACATACACACAGAGAGAGAGAGAGAGAGAGAGACATTCACCTATGTTTTTTTCGCGGATTTGGATTCATAATGGTCTAAAACGGATTAGCGTGTGGTTATTTTTTTTCTGTTGAGTTTTGTTCAACTTTGCCCTAGATCACTCGCATAAGGACGCCCAAGTCTTACTGTGGGACGTCCTAAAAAATGCAAGGTGTTCAGAAAAAAAAGAAAAACTTCGGCGGTTTTGAAGTCGGTCAAAAATACTCAAAACTTCTAAAGGGTCAAAAACCGAGGGTTTTGGTATTATTGCATCTTGTAGAGGATACAATTTCCCTAGTCAACCTTTTTTTTATTCTATTGTTTGTAGAACACACAAGGAAGTCAAAATTTGCAAAAAAAAAAAAAAAAAAAAACCAAAAATGAAGGTTTTTTAAAAATGTACAGTTTAGTTTGCTGTTCATTAATAGTTTTATCAAATGTGGACTTTTGCAACAATCCCGTGACATTCTCCCCCCAATCGCAACAGTTTTGTTGGATCCTGAAAAAAACTCATAATTTCGTAAAAGTGAAATATCAATGCTTTATGAAACTTCATTTGACTTTGAAGTTTTATCGTAAAATTGCGCGCACAAGAAAGTTCAACACAAATCAAATGACATCCCTTGTTTTAAACGAATCCAGGATGCAACGCCTCTCGTCTGACCTGATGGTCTGCACAGTCGGGAGTTTGTTAGTCAGTGTTTACTTGTTCACCCTGGGGCATCGCAGCTCATTCCATTCCTTCGTCAATCCAAAAACCCTCTCTCACCCTCGAAGCTTCCTGGCCAGACAATGAGCTCCCGAGAGAAATCATCGTTACATTGTTTTTCTGTACTTGACGAGACTTCAGTGATGACTTCAAGTTGCTACTTATGCTCATATTCACGGGGGAGTCGACGAATGAGTTCCCGACATCTTCTCGATGCTCTTCACCATTGTACTCGGGAGGATTTTGAGTGAACTGGTTCCAAAAAGGCGTCTACTCGGATTCACCCTGTTTTTCCACTGTTCCCGAAATGACAGCTGCTCAGATTGGAGCAGTATCAAACCAACCAAGATGTTCGGAAAAATCGCTTTTACGCTTGTGCACTCAACACACCGGCTGAAAATCACAATCCAAGATAATGCGTGTTTTTTCAGAAATAAATTCTCAAAACATCTTATTGTTAGATTTTCAAATAATTTGATTCAAATAATTTCACGAATTATTCGTGAACTACGACAATTTATGAAGCAACCATTTTTGGGTCATTAAAATTCACATCACTAATTCACGTTCAGGAACATTTCAGAGCTTAAGTGGATAGTATTTTCTTAGACCATCTGTAATGAAGTTCGCTTTTGTCATTCTTCAAAAATACCACATTCTTTAGATTACACTATTTCATTCTTGCTTATCTTATCTACAAGTTAAGTTTCTAATCAGTGTATTATATTATAAATAAATTATATTGTAAATAAATAATTGCCAAAAGACATATCTATGCATGAGTTTTTTCCGTGCAAAAGTTTAACAGTTTTTTTAAGGTCTGTCGGTACCTTTTAGCTACCTTGTTTCTTGCCTCGACTACGTCTGCCTCTTACCTATTTACAGTTTTAAACAATTAAGGTTGTCAGTTGTTGTTTAGCGCTCTTTCTCCTATGAAATGGCTTCATTTATGAATTTTCCCACTTATGGGCACTGTCCGCATCAAAGGTGCCTGAGTGAAGTTTTGTAACGAATGTGTTACCTAACAATAATTGTCCACAATTATTGTGGATCCTCTCGTTACAGCAATTGTCGCGTTATTCGTTTCTGAAAATTAATACTATCTTAAATTGATAAATAAACGTCATGGAGTTCATTAATTAATTTGCAAATAGACTATATTTCTAGTTTAGCCAAACCCAATTAAGTTTTTAGGACGTCCCACAGTAAGACTTGGGCGTCCTTATGCGATCGATCTGGGGTGAAGGAGGACAACACTCAACAGAAAAAAAATAACCACACAGTAATCCGTTTTAGACCATTCTGAATCAGAATCCACGAAAAAAACCATAGGTGTATGTCAGTGTGTGTGTATGTGTGTGTGTGTGTGTAACAAAATCTTGTGTACTCTGCACAGGCCTTAGTTCTCAACCGATTTTCCTGGTTCTTTTTTTGTTCAACGCGGAAAACTATCTAGTTGTGCACTACGTCGCCAGAATTTCGAATTTTGCCTTTTAAGGGGGGGGGGGGAAGGGGGGGTTAAAGCTCAAAAAACGTGCGTTTTTGGGCATAATCTTGTATCGTCTGCCCAGGCCTTAGTTTTCAACCGATTTTCGTGGTTGTTTTTTTATTCGTCGCGAAAAACTATCTAGTTGTGCACTACATCACCGGAACTTCGAATTTTCCGCTAGGAATTTTATGGCGGATAAGGGTGAGGGGGGGGGGTCACTATTTCTAGCCTGAAGTAATAAATAAATTACATCTAGTGAAACAGTTTTATCGTTTACCAACTGGTTAAACTGATCTAATGCTTATCCAATGGGACGTCCCCTGGAATGCATTCATTACTAAACAATATGTTTAAACTTCCGAATTCAGTTTTCTCCTTGAGTTGGTTCTTCCGCTGGACCCTTCAAAAAGTGTTGTTATTACGGTGTTTTCATCATTGAATATCCTTCTATTGCAACCGTTGGTGCCCCTTAAATTACACTCAGCAATCAAAGTTGCAATACATTTCAAAATTTTCAGCCGATGTTCAGCCTGAGCCTAAAAACTTTACTCAGTAGGAAAAGTCGTAGGAGAAAAAAAAATCGGAAAACCTCCCAGTCACCTGGTTATGGCCGTGGCGTTTATTAAAAGAGCGATTGAAAGGGTGCAGAGTTACCTTGTCAAGTTGTTTGGTGGGTAAATACGGCTTTTTCCGCCTACACGCGTCAACACGGCTTTTCAGGGCCTCGAAAAAACGACGGAATTAGCAGCCAAAAGGAGGACTGAATCAATCAACGGTTTAATCGAGTTCTTTTGTTCACCGGTCGACCATGCACGTTGATTTCCTGTCGGCGAATCCCCTGTTTTTCCCTGTTGGTTGTTCCTCATATTTTCCGACTACTATTGAATTGGTTGGAGTCCATGGGGCCCATATACCAAATTTTAACCAAATCGGCCCAGTCTTGCTAAGAAAAGTGCCGCGTACGGCGGACAGACGGAAATTTTTTTATTCGATTTTCGGATTCTACATACTTTGAAACGCAAAACATCAAATTTTGGGGGGGGGGGGGGGTTAAAAATGTTTTTCTTGCTCGATTCCAAGGCGTATTGCTGAAAATAATAAACCAAAATTTGGCCGTTCGTCCGCTGTACGTGGAACTTTCCTTAGTTACCATCGACCGATTTTGATAAAATTCGGTATGTGGGCTCCATTTTGGGTCTAGTTGTGCCCCGAAGCTTAGGTTGATGTAGGTCACTTCTAAGGGTTGGAAAATGCGGGTTGGAATTTTCAAAACGTCCTAGCTCAAAAAATGTTGATTTTAAGGTATTGTTTTATCTTCAATTTAAAATAGTATTGAAGTTTTAGAGACCACGCGGAGCTCTGTAGGACAAACCGTTCGCTCCCTACGAGAATTTAAGGGTCAGACGCAATGAATCAGGAACACGAGTGTGAATCACAAAAGAGGTCTAATCTCCGTTCAAATTTGATCTTACCAAAATGCGATCGCTGTTTGTTTCTTTGAGTTGTACTCAGTTTCGTGTCCTTAGGAACCAGTATTCAAATTTTCTAATGAAAGCACCCGCAATTCCTTATTCTTTTGTGAAGGTAAAATATGGTTGTTAGGTAGTAGCAATGGCAAAGCTGTGTGCTTTGCAAGCGAGTGGTCTATAGGTACAGAAAAAGTCCATTTATGCAGCATGAATTAATGAGCGAATTTTCTAAGAACTCTTTGAGTTGAAGGTATAGTTAAGAAAAAAAACAATGGTATTGGCAATTTATTTTAGTTCACTTTTTTAATTCCGAAAATTTTGGTCATCCTGAAAAATATCATCAAATTCAGATGAAAAATGTAAGTGTTGTGGCTGTTACAAGGATTTTCGTGTGCGCATGCGCAGAAGAGGCCTTGATATTCATTTACACCCCAATTTGCATTATTCCTGAAAATTTCATCGAAATCAGGTGCTAACTGTAGAAGTTTTGGATGTTACAAGGAAATACACGTTTGCACATGCGCAGTGGCTATCACCAGTCTGGGGGCAATGATTTTCAAAGGGGACCGTCTGCACGCCAACCCGCACTATTCCTGAAAATGTTATCGAAATCAGATGAAAAATGTGGAAGTTATGGCTGTTACAAGGAATTCACGTTTGCGCATGCACAGCAGCTACTTTCAGTCCGGGGGTGATGAAACGTAAAACGCGAGTGGAAACTTAATTTTGGAGAATTTTTTTTTCCAACCTGAATAGTGAAAACAAAGCTTCCGTTACCTAGGTAGACCCGGAACAAAATGTCACCCCCCCACCAAAACATTTATTGGTTCACATTCCAAGGTACGTAGAATCCGAAAATCCAATAAAAATGTTTGTTTCTTCGAGCTGAACTTATTTTTGCGTCTTTAGCAACCAGTAATCAAGTTTTCAATGAAGGCAACCACGACTCTTTATTTTTTCGAATTGATTGTGAAGAGCGTTCATTTCTTCAATATAAACTTGATTGTGAAGCGAAAATATATGGTTGGTAGGTAATGGAAACGTTTTTTGAAACTTGAGAAGTGAAAATGCCTGTAGGTAACGGAACCTTGTAACCGGCGCAAATAAAGTAGCCACGGAGGATACTGGTAGAACAAATTTCAAAAAGAATCAGGCAGATTGGTACCAGAATGAAGAATGCAAGGTGTTCGGACATACAAAATAAATAAATAAATAAATTTCGTCCTTGCGGCTCTGTTGAAGTTGGTCAAAAAAGAGTACTCATTTTGAAGGCCAAATTTAAATGGAAATCGAAAAAATTGGAAACACAGTTTTGTTTTGAGGTTGGTTGTTTCAAACGCACCAGAAACAAGAATCGATATCCATTGCATAACTCGCGTCCTAAGATAGCGAGGAAGTCATTTCCCAACATTACAAATTTGACTAGGTGAGACTCCTTTAGCTTCGTTACCACATTGACTGAACATTGACCAAGAATAGGCAGCTTGTCATTGGTGTTGCTTATGATATGGTTCACAGGTGAATTTTTAATGGTTAGTCTACTCTTATTGGCTATTTTTTCGTTTATGACATTGCACTGAGCTCCTGTATCTAATTTGAACATAACTTTGTTGCCTTTTGGTAGAATAAGTTGCTCAGTCCAGTCGCGAGACGATGTGCTACTCTCTAACGAATTTACGAGAAATACCTGGTCTTTAGAGAGCTTGAGGGAGTTTACTTGTTCGATGCTGTTGGTTTCGTCAAGAGAGATAGTCTTCACAGCCTTTGGTTCAGCAGCTCTGGATCGACACATCGCTGGAACATGACCGAAACGCCCATATTTTGCACATTTTTTTTTTGGTAGGCTGGGCAGGATCTTCGGCCATGTCGAGTTCCGCACCGGGAACACAGAAATGTATCATCTGTAACTGGTTTATTATTTGATGATGACAGGTTCGGTGGTTGTTTGATGTAATTAACAGCTCTCCCATTCCCTGACATTTTAGAAATTTGACAGCGGATTTCTTCAGCAGATTTACACATGCGAATACATTTATCTAATGTTAGATCTTCTGCTTCGAAAAGTTTTTCCCTGGTATCATTACTGAAAATCCACGAACTAATCTGTCTCTGACCAAATTGTCCATAATGCTCCCATAGTCACACTTGTTTGCTTGATTCTGGACCTTGGTAAGGAAATCGTTGAATGTTTCTCCATCAGCTTGGGATATGTTATTAAATAAAAACTGTTCATAGATAATGTAATATAATATTAATAAGATAAGATTAATTAAGATAATGTAATATAATATTCAATTTCTTTACAAAATAATTGGTAAAATGCTCTTTGATTTCTATTAGTCCGACGTCATTGTTGTCAATCCCAAATGAATCTTAGATGATGAGGGCATCATCTCCTATAGTAGCCATAAAGGTTGCAATTTGCTTTTTAGAACTTTTTTGAACAAATTTGTAGCTTCCATTCAAAGCGTTTGAGCCATTGTTTCCATCTTATTGTCGTGTTGCTATCGTTATTAACTACTAATGGCGATGGTGGTTTGAGGCTTACCGCACCTTCGTCGATTTGACTGGTTTCGTCCTCGCTCAAGTTATAGGACTGTAATGAAATATTATCTAAGTCAAGTTACATTATAAGACGATGAATGAGAATTGAGAATAGGGATGGCAACGATATATCGATATATGAAATATGTAGATATATTACGTTTGATATATCGATATATTTGTATCGATATAGAGATCCGTACACTTATTTTCAAAAACTAAAAGTTAAATATTGAAATGAATCGATGAGAAGGGACGCCTGTACCTTCAAAAACATCAAGTAATTTTATTCCAAATTTTGTGGGTAACTACGTGATGGGTTGATGTCAGATTGTTGACTTCAATTCAGGCATGATTGTGTACATAGTTTACACCTACAGTGGCTCCTGTGGCTATCAAGGCTCAGTAAATTACTTGACTTGAGTCAAAAGTAATAGAGGCTCGTCTAGATTAAAACTACCTACTATACGATGTGAAGCAGGTTTTCACAACAATTATTTTCAAATTTGAAGGGTCATGATTGTCCATAGTATACCTCTGTCAATTCATAAATTAATTTAACATTGCAATGACATTTCCAGTTTTTAAACTATGAATTTTGATAATTCATACCCAATAAAGTTTGGAAGTAGGTTAATACTTATTCCACCCGGTTTTTCCAAATAGATCTTCCGATATGTCGATATATTTCTTTCAAAATTATGTTAGTAACGTTTCAATTCACCTATCTACTTAGGTACTTCTTCAATTTTTTTCCGAGTAGATCTTCCGATATGTCGATAAATGTGTTAATTAATTTTTTTATTGTTTTAAAACGTTTTAATCCACTTACCTACTTCAACACGTTTTCCAAGTAGGTATGTCTTCCGATTTATCGAAATATCGATATAATATATCGATATTATTATTATTATTACGATATTATTATCACGATTATTATTATAATATATCGAAAATATTATTTTCTCCGATATATTGGAGGTATCGATATCTCATTGACGATACATCGTTTGATCTACAGGGTGTCACCCTTTCGGGCGCACCACCGGGCAGGGTTCGATTCTACTACTAATTTGCAACAAACAATGTCTCCAAGCAATTTTTTTTTAGAGGCTTCGTTTTCGACTTATTTCACATTTAAGATTTTTTTCGTGTTTTCGACCTTACATCACTAAAATGGCTATAACTCCCTTAATTGATGGAGTAAATTCAAATTTGATTATATCATTGGAAAGAGCGTCAAATTTCCTATCTCCCTGATGGGATTTTAGAAAATTTTAAATAGAACGAACGGGTGTAAAATAAACCAAAAGTAAAAAATTGGTAGTTTCGAAAACTTTCACTTTTTTCAAAGTTTGTTTCTCGAAACGTCGTGAACGGAAATTTCCATGCTGTACGCCTAAAAGTTGCATGTGAATCCCAGCTTTCTAACGGTGTAGTCATTTTTTTAAAAACACCACTTGTTCAGTTAGAAAATGACGTTTTTAGGGCAGAAAACGATCATTTTAGGGTTTAAATCGGCGTTTTTTACCAGAAATGCTTTCCAACTTAATAAATCATTTGACATGAAATTTAACGTTATTTTTAACGCTGAATCACTTTCCGATCTCCTCGACAAACAAATAGTACTTATCAAGCCCTTTCCGTTGGGCGAAGGGCTCAATCTCGTTGTTCGTTTTATCCAAAATTGTCATTAAGGGAGGTCTGGGTTATTAATGACTCGCACTCCTTCCACTTCACCTTCACTTACCTAATTTTTGCCCTCTGTCTTGAAAATATCGTCCCGATCATTTGCGGAAAGCTTTATCTTTTCGATAGATAACAAGTTGGGAGTCGAGGACTCAGTTGTACACTGTTCAACCGAGAAAGGGCTTGAAAAGTACTATTTGTTTGTCGAGGAGATCGGAAAGTGTTACCATTCGATTCAGCGTCAAAAAGTACGTAAAATTTCATGTCAAATGATTTATTAAGTTGAAACGCATTTCTGGTTAAAAAAAACGCCGATTTACACCCTAAAATGATCGTTTTCTGCCCTAAAAACGTCATTTTCTAACTGAATAAGTGGTGTTTTAAAAAAAATGACTACACCGTTAGAAAACTGGGATTCACATGCAACTTTTAGGCGTACAGCATGGAAATTTCCGTTCACGACGTTTCGAGAAACAAACTTTGAAAAAAGTGAAAGTTTTCGAAACTTTACCAATTTTTTACTTTTGGTTTATTTTACACCCGTTCGTTTTATTTGAAAATTTCTAAAACCCCAACAGGGAGATAGGAAATTTGACGCTCTTTCCAATGATATAATCAAATTTGAATTTACTCCATCAACTAAGGGAGTTATAGCCATTTTAGTGATGTAAAGTCGAAAACACGAAAAAAAATCTTAAATGTGAAATACGTCGAAAACGAAGCCTCTAAAAAAAATTGCTAAGAGACATTTTTTGTTGCAAATTAGTAGTAGAATCGAACCCTGCCCGGTGGTGCGCCCAAAGATATTATTATGTCGATATATTTCATTCGATATGCCATCCCTGAATGAATGAATGAAGTACTGTATAGATTGGTGTATCGGTTGTGATGGTAATGGGCAGCTGAACTGATGGCGTTTGGAGTGGAGCTGTATTTATTGATGTGACGTGTTAGGCAGTGATTACCTAACTCTTGTCATTCCCTATCTTCGATAGAGATGAAGCAAAATCGTCTTGTGTTCATTAGATCATTGAAAATACGTGAAAGTTATCTACCGAAATGCCAGAAAATCATTGCAATATTGTTACTAGACCCTCCTGAAGATCTTCCAAAAAGAGGTTAGCGTTGTTAGGGCAATATTTATCATGATAGAAGATGAGGTAACATATGGTTGAGAACGTCGACCGACGTGAAAATACAACTCTTACTGATCGAGAAGCAAGAAACGTAAAAATGAGTTTTGCCACGGTAGCATTTTCCACTGACCCATTTCAAGCCACAATGAAGTTTTCAAGATGAAGGTTCCCGTTGTAGACGTCAGATGCAGCTTCCCATCTCGTCCCGACAGACGAGATGGCGAGTCTGGGTTTGAAGGGCAATCAACGAAGTATTACCGACGTTTTCTGCCTTGGATCCTCGAAACGCCTGCAGCAAGGTAAGTTACCCACCCGCACTTTGGAATTTACAGTATTCCCAGGAATCCATTGAGAACGGGAAATTTTATTTACATTCAAATATTTTCTATACTCGGATCAACTACAGGAACAAGATGTCAACATCGAACAAACAGGAGCGTGGTCATGCAAAGAATGGGGTGCGCCTGATTTAAAAAAAAAATTTAATCAAAAGTAGACATTCTGAGAATTTTGAAACCAGCCGTTCTCTTTTTGGATGAGTAGATCTTTTTCTATGATTTTCAGTTTCGAATGTTTATGACGTCACGCGCCCCTCCCGCTTTGGAAGGGACCCCCAGCCCACTTTGACGTCATAAACATTCTAAACTTTGAAAAAGGTCTTCTCACGCTAGAAGGTCGCGGTTGGTGTCAAAATTCTCAGAATGAGGTCTAGTTTAGATTAAAAATAACAACAAACAGTTTTTCCGACCCATGCGCCCACCCCATTCGCCAACTTGGAATCGTTGCTCAAATTTGGAGAGTTTGGGATCAAGATTTATGCACATTGATTTAGTTACAATCGGATCTGTAGGAGCATGTTGAAAAGTGGAAAATCCTCAACATTATCGGTAACGAATTCTCAATCGTGAAGCTGTTTATCAACTCAAAAAATATCATTGGTACTTGCTGTTCTATAAACAATTAAATTTTTTACACCAACGAATTCTATAGGTTTACCAAGGTCTACCAAGGTAGCGGAAGCATTGTTTTCACTTTTTATTGTTAAAAGAAAGTTCTTCAACATCGAAATTTCCACTCGGCTTTTACGTTTTAGACCTTCCTGAACAATTTCAGTTACCTACACTTCTGTCTGCCTGTGTGTCTGTCTGTTATGAAATTCTAGTAAGGGCCAAAACTATACGAAGTTTTTTTCCGATTGCGATGAAATTTTCAAGGTTGGCATGTAGTATGGTCCCGTATGAGGGTAATGTAAGGTACTTAGTAACATTAAGTACTTAGGTAGGTACTTAATGTTTTAAGAGTAGCTGCTAGCATCGCATCATGTATGTAGCAACTTCAATAGTCCTTATATTAGATTAAGGTGACCGATTGAACTCAAGAATGCTCAGAATGGGAATTTCCATCACTAACAACAGTACACCACGTGGTTATCAATCAATAATAGTATACTTTACAACAAAGTATACAATCAGGTTGTGGATAGGAGGACGCTATGTGCCATGCCCACTTGGCAGACTTTTTTTACGATTGCGATGGAATTTTCTGGGTTGGCGTAAAGTATGGTGCCGTATGAGGGTAGTGCAAGGTACTTTGATATTAATGTTTAGCTAGTTTAGCTACTAGCATAGTATCATGTGTACAATCTGGTTGTGGATAGGATGAACCTATGACCACACCCACTTGGCAGACTTTTGCAACTTCCCAATTTTAATCACGTTATTAGAAGTACTGACATCAGTCACACCCACACAATCATTTTGAGTCCCTCTTCTGTCAGTAGCCGGGGAATTCCAAACACGCTGGGGCCCTCCTACATGAAAACGCCATTCGGAAATTGTATCGTTTGAAATATTCGACCCTTCGCAGCTCTATCGTCGAGTCGGTCCCATACGATGCATTCCGGCCCTGTGTTTGTACTTCCCATTCTCTTTTCCTGGGCTTGTTCTGTTCACTTCGTGATACACAGCCCTGTCAGAGCTGCTGCCCTGTCCTTCAAAGTACGCGTTGCATTCCCCGAATATGAAGGGGGAATACGATTCGAGTGACCGTGTGCATAATTTATTTTTCGGTATTCAACCCTGCTCCAACCAAAATAAACCTTTGACCGTTCCCCCCTTCTTGATGCAAGCTAAACTGGTTCTACCGACGTTATGCGAGTGTCCTCTATTCCGTTGAATGTTTCTATTCAAACCCCCAGAATTTGACAAAGCATAACTCATAGTTTAGTTTTCGAGAAATACAAATTTTTGCTGCATAGATATATATATTCCCTGGGAATTTTTAGCAGATACATGTTTCATTGCAAATTTTGATATTTTCAGTGCAAAGTATATGATATTTTACATGTTTTGGTACATAATGATCCTGTAAACACCTGAGGTAACTCACTGAGTAGTTATTCTTCATCCCTTTAGAATGCGGTGTATGAAAGGTCAGGGAAGAACGAAAGTTTGGTGGTCTCAGGTCTTCTTAGCTTCGAAATACGTGACTCGACTCGTATGAAGGCGAAGAGGCCTTTTCAATTGTTATTGAGGAAATAGGATTCCTAAACGATCTTTGGTAGGGGTCCTTTTTCGGCTCGGAAAAGACAATGAATACATTAAGGAGAAATACTCTTCTTCTGAGTAGGTATATCCTTTTGATGTGGGTTCTCTCTCTTTCCTAGGCGTCAATTTGACTTGCATGGCTTTCGGGGCCGTAGCGAAGGTTAGGTTATGAAGCATCCTTGTTGTCTAACGTTTTAACCGTATTTTTATACAACAGTCGAGTTCACTGTCTGGCCCTATTATAGGGCTATAATAGCGGATATTCCACACCTGAACTCAAATTTCAAATTATAGAGCTAGTCGCTCTTTTTATTTGTCTGACTTTCAGCAATGCTGATGAGAAATCAATTTAATTCGTTCTCAGACTTCTTCTTCATCGTCCGCCCTCTTCTTCCTTATTGAGGAATGTCGAACAATGTACTACAACTTGAAAAGCCAGGAATAACAATGTTATTCCTGTCATAACATTAAGTAGACTGATAATGTCATTATCCGTCTACTTTGAGACGTTCATACTTTCAAATCAAATGAAGGAACCTGTGGAATTCCACGTCATGAAACACCAATTCCTGCTCACTATCGCTGTTATGATTTTCGGTGATTTGTCAACGTTTCTGTTAATAAAATACTTTCACGTTTGTCCATTTCCGTTTTTTTTTAAATAAAATACCTACAAATTTTTATAATGTAGGGTAGGTGGGTTGAAGTTCCCGCTCAGGGAAAGTGCCGGATTGATAAGGCGTACTAGAAAAATTTCAAATACTTCCTTAGTACCTACTTTCCCCTAGTAGGTAGTAGGTACCTACGACTGGTTGGGAGGGATCTATATAGAAGAGTGATCTATAAGAAAATAAAAACCTTTGGGCAATTATTTGCAGCGTTTTTTTTTTTTTTTTTTCATCACCTTTTCCTCTATTCCCCCGTTTATTTCAGATTTCCATTAATCCAGTCAAAGCCGGTCCTAATTTGACCGAAATATGCGGTGACTATTGTATTACTTACCATATTCCTAGCTACCTGCTACAGTTTAGTATTATTTTTTATTTCCTTAACTTGAATTTAACTCTTAACATTATTGTTTCAGGTACGTTCCTGCACTTATCCGAGCCCGACAGGTAAAAGTAGACTTAATTTCTGAACCGACAGATTATGGTAATGATTACGTCTTCTGGCGAACTATCGAAGGCACGATATAGGAATTGAAAGCTATTCTTCTCTCTCAGTGGCCTTTAAGAAGCAGTAAAAGTGAAAAGCTTCATGGACTTGATGAATAAATTGAGTCCAAAATCTCTTTGTTGGAGATTGAGCTAAAAAAAAGAAGTCCTCTCATCTTTCTTTAGAAAAGTAAATGAAGTCTGAGTAAATGAGAAATGTTTGAACTCTTTGAATTATTATTTAGCTAGAAAGGTTATATTACCAAACTCACTAACAGTGAAGGCCTATCACGGTTGTTTACTTATTTTTAGCCATACATTTTTATCTTGTCAGTATTGAAGTGGATTCCACTTTGTATTTTTTTCATCTCCGAGTACATCTTGCGTTTCTGATTACATTCGTCCTGCAATTACGAAGATTGTCACAACTGAACTTACATCAGATCGGGAATTTCTACTTACGAACTTCATTGTCTTCAGAGTCATAAAAGTGGTCCTTATTTCGGCACAAAGCAGTTATCTAATCTGACACAAAATCTTGTAAATGGTTCGTGAGGTATACCCACTTTCTCCTTGTTTAACTTTTCCTTAAATAATTATTGTGTACTGAATAAAAATTAATATAGTTGACTTATGTCTGATAAGACAAGCAGCCATCTTCAAAAATTCATGTACAAAAATTAAATTACAATAAACATAGGTAGATCAATTGTAAATATATATAAGTAAAGGGCAACTAACATACCTACCTTTTTCCAAAATAATCCCCCCCCCCCCCGCTTTAAGGAAGCTCGTTTTGCTCGGAGAGGAGTTCGTAAAAGCTCACCTCATTGCAAATTACTTGGTTTGTTATAATTTATTTTTGATATTATTTATAGGATTAATTGATCTATTTTCAAGTATTCTCAAATGGACTTTTAGTTTTTATTGATAGCGATTTACTGAAATTGAACTTCAAATCTTCTTCTTTGAGGTTTTACTTCGTGAGGTTGTGTACCTCCAAGGTGACAACAGACCCTGAACGTTGAGAAGACCTCTTCTTCTTATAGTCCATCATGAGTTGCCTCAAATCTTCTTCTTCTTCAGATCAAGAGATGTAGTGCGGTTTTCTTTATTCCTCTATCTTGAATGTGTGATAATTTGCATGAACATGCATTCAACTTTAGGTTTCTAATGATTAGACTCCTCTACTTCCTGTATTTAATCAACACTTTCAGTAAGGATGGGTTAAGGTTAATGTACATACATTTTGTTCTTCCAAAGCCGTATGTAGCCGTGTGTACACTTTTTGATGTGTGCACTTTTCCAGTCATGAGCCATTATTGTCCTGAGACTATGAAACATTTTCTCTTGAAACTCATTTTTCAAAATGATGGAAAATCTCTTTTTCAAGTCTCCGAGTAAGTTGGGGTTCCCGTGTCCTGTTCTAAAGGAAGATTAGTTGGAGATTAGCCAGCTAAAAGCCGACTTGAACTTTCTTGGAATGGATTTCTAGTTGAGTGAAAATCAACAGGTGAGGGTCGTGAATAAGTTTGGGTGGTGGTCGTGAAGCGTCGCATTTGGGAGTTGGGTCTAGGCACCACTCCATTAATCGCCACAAACTTCTAAATATTTCACTTTTCAGTGTAATTTTGAAATTATCTGAATCTTGCAATAATGAGAATACTTAGAGAATTTTATTCTTCTGGAAAACTCAGGAAATTTCATTTTTTCTCCCGAAAAACTATGGAAAACGCTTCAAATTTTTACACAAAGGCTTATTATTATTCTGTGTAGCCATTGCCACTACCTACCAACCATATTTTCGCTTCACAATCTAGTTTATTTTGACGAAATAAACGCTTCACTCTCAATTTGATGAAATAGGGAGTTGAGGCTGCTTTCATAAAATCTGAGTACGCAAAACTGAGTACAACTCGAAGAAACAAACAGCGGTCGCATTTTGGTCAGCTAACAAGACAACGGTGATTAGGCCTCTTTTGCGATTCACACTCGTGTTTCTGTTTTATCGTAAGATCAACCCTTAAGTTTTCATAGGTAGCAAACGGTTGGTCCTACAGAGCTCCGGGTGGTCTCTCAAATTTTTATTTGATTTTTGGATTCTACGTACAAATTTTGAGGGGAGGATAAAACATTTTTTTCTTAGTCGACTCGAAGGGTTCATTATCGAAAATTTTGAGTTACTAAGAACATTAGAAAATGAATTACTAGAAAATTTTAGGTAGGTACTAAGATGCATTGCTTATGAAATAAGTATCTTTTCTCTGTGTGTAAAAATACTGGCAAAAAGGGGATTTTGGATAGGTTGAAAGATCACTTATGAATTACGTATATTCTCTCTATGTGAAAATACTGGAAAACCATAGATAATATCTATCTACCACATACCTACTTCACAATCAAGTTTACTTGGAAGAAATAAACGCTTCACACTCAGGTCTAAGAAACAGGGAGTTGAGGTTGTCCTAATTATCAGGAAAGTTGATTCCTGGTTGCTAAGGACGCAAAACAGAGTACAGCTCGAAGAAACAAACAATGATCGCATTTTGGTCAGATAAAATTTGAACGTAGATTAGGCCTTTCTTGCGATTCACACTCGTGTTTCTGATTTATGGTAAGTCCGACCCACAAGTTCTCGTAGGGAGCAAACGGTTGTCCTACAGAGCTCCGGGTGGTCTCAAAAATTCAATACTATTTAAAATTGCTAAAAAAAACAATACCTTCATTCTCGAGCTAGGGCACTTTAGAAAATTTCAGCCCTTATTTGTCACCCCTTAGAACTGACTGACATCAACCAAAAGCTTCGAGGCACAACTAAACCCCAAATGGAGCCCATATACCAAATTTAATCAAAATCGGTCCATGGTAACTAAGGAAAGTGCCGCGGACGGCGGATGGACGAACCATTTCTGACATAACCGTAATTGAGTGGTGACTTTGGTCCGCTTACACGGAGATGCGAGAGGTCAACTTGGTCCCGTCTAAAAACGATGAGTGTGGTAGCAGATGGAAAGCAACATGATTGGGATAAGGTGTTTTATGAAGGATTTGAGTACACTTTTCACAAGGAGTTAGTCGGGGACGTGGAGCGTTGGATGTGCAAATTTCGAGCGAGGTTCAAATGCACAAGTTTTTTCCAAGTATTCGAGAAGGAAGTGATGGAGGTCTCTCCTCATAATCATGAGCTGGAGTGGAAGTGGAAGGTAAGGTACGAAGGATTTCATGCAATTATGCTAGGTAATTCGGGCAATCAAAATTTCATTGCTGGTATTTGTTTGCTATGAATGTAGCTCGTAAGGACGGCATTGCTTGAATGTCCGGAGAATTAGGTTTCAAACAACATAGCGAAGATTATTCGGAAAGGAGAAAACCTACTCCCAAAATCGAGAGAAAACGTTATTTCCACGGTACCTACGAGATATGGATGTAAAAAGTAGCATAGACGAGAACTTTTTGATTCACTGTGATTTACTGATTCCAATGTTGGAGTCAGAAGATGTTAAGGAAATGTACTTACTACGAATGGTTTTGTACATCCTACTATACACACATATTTTTGAAATTTTGACGCCCTTACAAATGTAAACACCAACTTTTGTCAGTATTTAATTACACACGCTCTTACCGGCCATGAATATTCACTTTCGGAGACGGGGACCAAGTTGGTCTTCCGGACCAAAGTATCAACATTTTAACGGGACCAACTTGGGCTTCTGGGACCAAAGCGACCATATTTCAACACGTTCACTTTTCAACGGGACCAAGTTGGGGTGGGTCCGAACCAAGTTGACAGACGCTGTTTTTCACGAATATGAATAGAACACCTATCAGGGAATTTTTATTCTACATTGATTTCAATGTATTAATTTCCGTTAATGTGATTTGAGTTTGCTTCACGATCTATATTAGCTGTGTTATTTGGGAGAACCTAGGTACCCAGGTACGTTTTCACAGTTCATCCTAGATTTGCGATGGGACGTCAAACAGATAAGTTAACTTCTACCTATCTTATACCTTCTCATAATTAGGCCTAGCTACCACCGCACATTATGACTTGCTAAGAGCTCGGAATGATTGAAATCCCCCATTTCTTATCAGGGGACTTTTTGTTTATATGAAAAACCTGTTGGTAATACTCGACTATCAACGTAGGAAGTCACACAACTCGTTTTTTAGGGGGGTTGGGAGCGCCGCCAGCAATACTTCTCTATGCAATGTCCTAGTATTCCTTCTCAACGCCGCCAGCATTCCTTCTCTTTGCTATGTTTTTCAATGATTTCCACTTACAACCAAGTCGTTGATACGGAACTTTATCTTCTTCATTCGTGTTCGCAGAAAAATGGTTCACCATTCGTTGGAAAGCCCTAAAGTAGTCGAGCAGTCTGAGAGAAAAAAGTTTTTGTACCCACTTTGTTTATTCCATGGAACTAGCCGTGATAGATTCGATGTGTCCTCCTGTGCAAATGACTGCTCAGCTGTTTCAAAAACGCGAGGAGTCGCCCAATCTGAGGGTTTATGCGAATCCGCTGAGGCCATTTATATAAGTTTATTTGATGAATTTCTTTGAATATTCCTACGGACTTAATTTCCTTGTTTCTACCCTATTGTAATGTTTCACTGTTCAAGTTATCATTCAGAATAGCGCCACAACAAAAAAGTTCTGGTAGGTACCTACGTTTTTTCCCCAAACCTTCCTAGATGTTCCAAATGTAGACAGTATGTTCAAATATAGATTTTTTAAAAACAAAACTATTTTGAATTTTTTAATCAAAATGTATACTTAATGTCATTGCAATTGCTTCATTATTTTCTCGCAAATTTGCTAAAAGTGTTCAAAGAGCACACTTGCAGCTAATGAAAACCCGCACTGGGTATATCTCTCCTCAACTAGTCTCTATGTTCAGTTTTCTAGTTTTATATTATCCGTATTATTTGACGAACGGATTTTTGTGCCGTACAAAAGTGATTTTACTTAATGTGTGGGCACAGTTGTTGCCCCGTTTGTTAGGTAATGAAAATAAATTTTTGTATTGACTTTTTATTTTTCTAGTGCTTTTTAATTTCAAAATGTCCTTAGAAATCTGAATTTTGAGAAATTATGATCGGATTTATTAATATTTTAGTTCATTTATATCACTGAAAAACGACAAAAATTGACCCGGGATAACTCGGAGATTTTTTTTTTTTCAGGGAATCGCTGGACACCACCCAGTTACACTAAAAATGAAATGTCATAAACCGTCGTGTGATTTACGTAATTCTGCATCTGGATAGAAAGATGCTTCAAGTTTCAAGAAATGTTCAAATCTGTTAAGAAATATTGTTAATTTCAATTTGAAAAAATGGGAGTTTTAGTTTGGAAAGTTATCTTTTCAAAAACTTTAAGTACTCTGGGAGGAGCCCTGAATTAAATTTTTGCTATTACTTTATGCAGTTCTATGAGTTTCGGATGGAACTCGAAAGGTCGATCTTAATAATTCCCTTGGAATCAATATCTAGGTAGCTGATTTTATGTTTCAAGTTATGGCCGTCAACGACGTTCACATACGTTTATTCAACCTATATGATTCCTTGGTTTATGATATCACCTTGTTTCTACAATATACTTCATACAGGCAGGAACAGCTCGTTGGGGAAAGGTCGAAGAAACGTAGGCCAGAGTGGAGTTTCTTGTTGGAAAGCACGTCCCGTCACCCGGGCCGAAAGCATTAACGACTCCCCTCAGAATTTCCCCGAAGTCATAACCCCTCAAGGGCCCTTTTTTCGTTATAGAAACAGCTGTGGCAGCAACAACGAGCCGTATGTGAGTTTCAGTTGTTACTCCGTTACAAAATATTGCCGATGAACCCCCATTTAATTTCGTAATAATGATGATGAGTATTTTCAATATTTGGTATCATAGAAATATCTCCCAAGAGCAAAGTAGTGTCCTTTCTTTGGCCAAGTGATGTTACTCTGTTGCCAGAAGTACAATAATTGTTCACGTTAAACAGGGTGTTTTACGTGTTGTCCCCCCCCCCCTCTAAAATCGTTATTTTTGGCCGACAATTAGATGGTTTTTAATAGAGAATCGCTCTTCTTCCATCGCTATGAGTTACAATGTTTTAATTAGTTTAATTAGTTCGAGAGGCTAACTCTACCACTATATTTTATTGTTTTTCTTTTAAAAACCACCTAATTTTAGTAGTATAAAGGGTGGGGGAGGGGATAGGTGGCTTTTCAGAAGGTAGCTGGTTAGGAGAGTGGTTTCAACCAGCTGGTTGTAAATACAGTAGCTTTTCAACCAAAATTTACCATCGAATTTCGACACGAGGGCATGCTGGAAGTGTATTTAAGTGTTTGACCCAAGGGGGCCGTTATGCAGTCGCCAAGCCCGACCAGTCTTGCGTTATCCTGGATGTCAAAGTTGTCAATGGCAGCTTGGACATGGCGGGGTAAGATAAGGAAATATGATTCAAATTATTTACGGCAAGCGGTGTCGGAGCTGAAGGGAGTGGCACCCAACAACATCAGGGTGATGGCTGCAACCTTGTCATAGCGAAGGGTTTGGTGTGGGAAAAGTGCCACGGAGTTGCGTGAGTAAGGCATCTCAGTAGGTGTACTCCGCAGTATCACCACCCGCGTCCTGCTAGCCTCAAATCTCAATCTCTGGAAATTATTGTTCAATTTTGATGATTCCAGCGGCAATCTTCCAGTTTTTCAATAGGGTGTGCGCCTGGGTAGGAAAAACTGTTTATTGTTATTTTTAATCTAAGGTAGACCTCATTCTGAGAATTTTGGTACCAACCGCGACCTTCTAGCGTGTGTAAATCTTTTCCTATGAATTTTTAAAGTTTCGACCGTTTATGACGTCACAGTGGGCTGGGGGGTCCCGCCCAGGCGAGAGGGGCGCGTGACGTCATAAACGGTCGAAACTTTGAAAAATCATAGAAAAAGATCTGCTCACGCTAGAAGGTTGCGGTTGGTGCCAAAATTCTCAGGATGTAGTCTACCTTGGATTAAAAATCTAAAAAAAATCAAGGCGCACCCCCCATTCCCTAGATTCATGCACTAATTCATTTCTAAAAAACTTGAACATTTCAAATTAAGCTACAACTTTTAAAGTTTTTGCCCCTACAATTTTGGGAAATACTAACCCGGAAAGAGGAATGAACGGCGACCGACTGAGACCCCCTTAAGCGCTTAGTAAACACCCAACAATTCAGCTCTACTTTGGTGGCTCTTTCGGGCAGGTCTGTCAATTCTTCATTTTACCACTCTCTCGATTAAGCGATTTCCCGACCTTTGTGGCCGGCCCTAGGGATATGGCTCGACTCCAAAAATCCTCACCAGCCGTACCTCTTCCTCTCGAACGGGGAAAAAGGCATCTTGGATCGCGGAGAACACTTCTTCCTTTCTCTTTCCACCTCGATTTTCCGCCCACACACCTTTAATATACTAAATCCTCCCTCTCTCCTCCCCCTGCCACCTGAAAAGAGGGGCTTCGCCTTACGGTTCTCTCCTAACCATAAATTTCCCCTTCTCCTCGGGACTCAGGGTCCCTCTGCTGATTGCTACTGAGCTCCCAACTCTACCATCCTCATTCCGACCACGTTTGGCTTGTTCCTCAATTTGCCGTTGTTAGGGGGTGAGGGGTCGCACCCTCAAACGAGTTTTCTCTTTACCCGCCGAAATTACTTTTGTCCGCGAAGAATTCGTTTAATTTCGACTTTGAGTAACGACCCACTTCTTATCGATTAGTTTAAGTGATAACGAGCCTCCAACATCCTCAACATTTACTATCACATTATTATTACTATTGTTGAGTAATCCATGCATTCCAGGGGACGTCCCATTGGATAAGCATTATGTCAATTTAAACCAGTTGGCAAGCAAAAAAATTGTTTCACTCGATTTAATTTATTTAGAAAAAAATTAAAGAAAACAAGCTTTTATTTTTCCTTAATAAAATGAACTAAAAAGTTAAAAATAAATTAAGGTATGTCGGGGTAACTGACGAGGTTTTCTTTAGTGAAATCTCGATTTCGCTGGTGCGATGCTGTTGAGCTCATTGTAATTGCAGTTTCTCCACTTGATATACCTTGAGTTTATTTACCGATTAACTTTTCGTCTCTCTCTAATATTAGCAAGAAACAAATTTTGTTGTTGTCAAAAGTCGTGGTCCTGGGGCAACCGTCGGGGTTTCTGAACCACCATCCATACGTTTCTCAGTGCTTCAACGATTTGATGATAAGGGCATCTGGGCCTCTTTAAACATTCATTGAGATATTTTAGCGATAACAACCATTCCGCTTTCTAAATTAGGGAGGATTGCTGAGGGCGTAGAATGAGATGAGCTCTAAAAATTCCGAACATTGGAACACAAAAACATTTCACGTTGAAAACTGAGATTTTATTAAGAAAAATGAATAATATATTAATTGTTAGGTACTTGAGCTTTTTTTTTTTGTTTTTGTAAGGACTAAATCACCTTAATATCACAAACAATCTAGTTCAATTTTCATTCAACTCCTTTATCAGTTTTTCGTAAATTTGTTCGCACCATAGCCTAGAACAAAAGAGTAAAATATTTGTATAATCACAATACAAGTATTATTAATGATTTATTTTATTTAAATTATTTATATTTACATTTTAATTTTATTTATTTCAAGCAAAATTAATTATATATAATTTATAATAATACATTTCTAGAGGGATCACTTAATCAGGGGGGTGGATATCTTCGTAGGTATATATTTATATTTCAATTGCAATTATTTAATTTTTAATTAATCATTTATAATTTTCAATGAATTTTCATAGTCTGGAGTAACTGGACAAGAGGTCCAACGGGGGCCCAGTTGCCCCATGCCTACCCATGACCCAGAAACCCCTATTTTATTGAATCTCTGGGGCAACTGGGCCATACGACCTGTAGTCAACAAAAATACTACGAGAACACTGGGAACTAGAGAAATACTTCATTAGTTATTATACTACCCCTACAAATCAAAACAGACTCATTGGTTGTCATCACAATGCTATTTCCACGACGATCTTGAGTGTTGTACAGCTGAAAAACTCGTGAACCCAGCTTAAAAGGGGTAGAGGAGTGGAATGCGGTTGGTAGTACTACAGAACAGCTGATGGCGTCAATAAGAGAGCAACAGGTGGGCGTCAGATCGGTTCACTGCCGCTCTCCTAACTAATGTTTCATCCCATTTTCTGGCGTCGATTCACCTCGTTCAACTTACGACTTAAATGCGACTTACGTTAACTTAAATGCGATTCTAGCTGGTCAAAACAAGCCTTTACTATGATTCCTAATTCGTATCCCATTGTATTCCTTTTGGTGCAAGACGTGCCTGAATACTAGGGATACACATACCCTTACACATTCTCAAAAAGACCTCAGTGATTATTGAGATGTTCAGAGGCATTAAATGTTTGGTACCTTTGGAATCAGCGCTACATTTCTAACAAGATTACGTCACCTGAAGAACATGAAAAAAAACATCATAGTTTAAAGATGGCGTACAATCGTTTGTAACTGTTCATTTATTCACTCATGACGCACTAATGGGATTAATTTATTCCACTTATTCTACGAGAAGTAGAATTATTCACTCTGTACCTTCCGGAGTAATCTATTACCTATCTCAGCAAGAAAACAAAATTTGCTGTTTTTTCTAATACGTTTCTCACACAGGAGTGCTGAAGAGGACAATTTGTTCAACTTTGTGTTTTAGCTACTTACTATTTCTATGGCGTCGTAGTACTCGTGGTTACTCCATAAAATCATCATCAAACTTCGCACATTTTTGACGTCCTCGTTTGAAATTAGCTTGTATGATGTGGAGTAAAAGCTAATGGTTGAGCGAGAGGGTCGTAGAGCTGTGGAGGGCCGTAAATGGCGAAGTGTCGGAGGAAATACGAGTATGATGGCCAGGACCTAAATGGTCGGTAACGATGTGGAGTAAGTTTATATCATATCGACTGAACTATAATATCGACGACCTGGTGTCGGAGGGATATTTAACGCTCCCTGAATAATACAAGGTTTAAGTGGTCTGGGCAGATATGTATTTAAAGTACTCGCCTTCTCCGTTGAGCTTGTTATGGCACTTCAGACTCCTCATTATACGTCTATACCTAAACCCACACTGATGACTATTCAGTAGAGATCGGATTATGACGTGTTAAGAATCCTGTGCAATTGGAACAAGAGTAATGGGGATTTTAGAGAGATGAGAGAATGTTATTGCTTTGTAATCCCACTAGCAATCCGCAATATCCTAAATACTAAATACTACCTTCCCGATGCATGAATTATCTGATCGATTATCTCAGTACGCACTCCAACTATAATGGGAAGGGTCGAGGGTCACTCCAAAGTTCCCAAGAACCAAAAGACTTGGAAAAACTCGGAAGGTCTCAAAATTATCATTCGGATGTAGTGGTAGCACTGTAAAAATTTCAGGTCACCAGGCTGCGATGTTCGTTTCAACTGTAAACATGACAACCTACCTTAAGTCCTATTGCTCAATTATTCTCATACCACCCTGGATCACGTATTGAATATTACGTACATCATATTATTACCAACCTTCTCTTCTACCTCTTCAAGGGATTTGGCGGAACAATAATCGATACCTAATTAAAGTATTTTCCCAAGTTTTGGCTCCCAAGTTCATGTGGAAGGTTTGCTGATGTAAATCAGATCAGCAAATTGCTCAGAAAATCGTATATTTCGATTATGGTTATTAAGCAATTAGTTGAGTACCTACTGTAAAAAAGTGAAACCCACATTGTTGTAAAAATTTCCCTTTGAGAGGCAAATGTTTGGAGGGGGAAAACAGCAACTCGTAGTTGAACATTTACTTTTTCTGTTCCACTCCGAAGGTAAAATATTGAAAATAATAAGCCAAAGTGGTCCAAACCACTTGAGGTGAGTCATCCATGGTGATCACTCCACAATGGGTACCTAACAAATCCTTACAAGTTTTTTCAAGCTCTTCGAGCCACCAGCTGAAATTGTAATGTAGACTATTAAGAATTAGAGCAAAGTAGAGAAGAAGCAGCATCAAATATTTTAAATAGGAAATGGATTGCTGCGAAAAGTACTGAGAATAGTACTGCTTCGCGTAGAATAAGTAGAAGAAATTAAGGTGCATTCGTACTTCATGAGTGAATGGAGAGTGGGACTGGTGTTTTGTTACCTGAGATAAAGTAAGTCCAACAACAAAATTCACTGACAACTAGTCGACTACACGATAATCTTGTATTAGGCCACGATATTAATTCGATTTTTTCCACTAGATGACAGCACCGGCGATTTTAGCGTAAGAGGCAGTCGTAGTTCATGTTTCTCTCTCCACCAGTTCAAGGAACTGTTATTTTGAAAACGGAATGTACTCAATACTAGTTTCCAAATGGCGCTCAGCTTGAATTTTTAAATTGAAGTTGTAATTTCAATTTTTTTTCAGAATTTTAAAGTTAAATTTTGAAAAACATTTCCAATTTTTCAAAATTTAAGCTTAAGCGTTAGACCTCAAAATCGACTGCGAAACTATCAAAAAGTCCATTGATGCAGCATGAATTAATGAGCGAATTTTCAGAGAAATCTTTCTTTTTACACTCTTCAGGGATCGTTTCAGAATGTTCCAAAACGGATTTCAGTGGAGAAATTTTTCGAAAAAGTCAATTCTGAAAACTTTGAGGCCATCGCATTAGCTTCATTTTCTTTGAAAATTCACTAAAACGAATTTGAACCCTATTTCTTCTTCTATTACAATAGGATGTTCTAGTTCATTTTTTTAAACAAATTTTCTATGTTACACGTAACAATAAGTATTGTAACTATCAAAGGGAATGTTCTAGTTCATAGTTTTCTCGCTAGAATGCGGCAAGGGCACACTAAAATGGGCCGACTCTTCATACTCTCCACTTTTCAAGGTTAAAAAATGTTCTCCAAACTCGAAATTTCCACTCGCTTTTTACGTTTTAGGTCTTCCAGAACAATTTTCGTTCCGTGTCTTCCTATCTGTTTTCTGTGTGTTGGCATATCCTTGTAACGGGCAAAAACTGTACGAAGTTTTAGTCCTAATTCGACGAGATTTTCAGGGATTGTACAGGTTAGAGTGTAGATGGTAATTATTTCCATAGCAGATGGAATAATAAAAGTAAATATTCAGCGAAGTCATTCTTGAGCCCTTCTACTCGCTCTTCCGGCCCTTTTCGTGAGAATTGTTGCTCTCCTGGAATCCTCTCCATCATCGATGCCCCACAGTTACTTATTCATTGCACAACACACCTTTAGCCAAATAGAAAAATATTGACTTGTTTGTTAGCCCTCACAGTGTAATAATAGAAAAATATATTAATATCTGTTACAAAAATGATGAAGAAAAAGTATGCAAGGGTTACGGAATACGTCACAGATTTCTGACAAGTAGGTGTGGTACATAGCTTCCTATCCAGAAAATTACTGTTGTGATCCAACCACGTTACATTCATGAAGGATCGTTTATTTGAACAACGGGCAACATTGACTTTTCATGTTTGAAGAGCTAAGTCAGTGGTGAAAAATTCAAATTCGGAAGAATTTAAGCAAGTTCAAACTGGCTTTACAATAACTGATAAATGTAACCAATGAAGTTTATAATGTATAAACTAGGGCCTAATCTAAACAATCCTATAAACTGTCACCGAGATCAGATGAAACCTGCAATTTATAGTTAGAAGACTAGAAGACTCCTAATATGTGTGGCGGTCCAAAACAAAGACCTCAACTACTCGTACCTTCCAAATTAGAGCTGTAACGGATCTTCAGAGAGAGATAAGTATTATCCTTTGAGGATTTGACGTTAGAGAATGCGTAGAGGCTAACCCAACGATCTAAGAACGATGCAATTCATTGGGGGACTATCTTGAGATCTACCTTTTGTAATTCCTGAAAATCTAATCCAAATTTGTTCAAGTAGATAGTTCTGATCGTAAGAATCCAAGAAAGAAACGTCTGTGTCATAGGATCATGTCTCAACAGTTGAACCCTTGGTAGACTCTATGACGAGAAAAAAGAGTAATATTCGCTTTGAAACGTTTCCGAAGGCGGAAACGATCTCGAAACAGCGGGAAGTTGTCCTTCGTCCCTTCTAGTTGCTTTGGTGAAGAAAGTCTCTTAGAAAATTCTACCAGGTTGGGATTCTAATGTCCTCTCCTGGCTGAGTCACCACTACCCTTTTAATTTCAATACATATTCCAATAAAATCAACAGCCGCTTCGTCTAATCAATAATTCCATGTCCCTACCCATGATTCGTATACATTATGGGACAGAGAAGTTTTCGTCAACAGTGTGATTAAAACAGAAATCAATTAAAATGTCATCAATTAAATTTTGTTGACATAATCAGGCTCTATGGGCAGTTTTAAAAAAAATAAACTCAAACCAATTTGAAAATAAGTCCACCGATAGCAGAGATAATTGTAGAAAACTATTGGCAACTTCCCTATCCCTAATACACTTGTCGTTCCCCATAGCCTTCAGGTTTTTATATCATATTATGTACGATTTTAACTAGTTTCTGATGAAATAAATGAAATGAACAAAAGGGGGAAAGCAGAAATGAAGAACGCTATTGCAAATTATGAGATTTATCAATTAAATCAAACCTGAGCTCTGTTTACAAAAAAAAAAACTAATTTCCCAAGAATCTCTAGCAATATCCTCACAAACGAGTTATTAAATTAAATTGATCTAACATAATTATAACCTTATACTACCAGAGGGAGTTGTCAACAACTTTTCAAAAGACTTGAAACGTAAAGAATCAACCTACACAGCCTGTTATAACAAGACCAAATGTTTCCTTCATGACGAACTTTTCCTGATTAAATTTTCTCCGGCCTGAAAACAAAGAACAAGAGGAGGTCTTTCGTAATGAACAATTTTTTTTCCCTTGTTTAGAAGGTTCTCCTCTCGAGGAGGAATAAGGAGTGAAGCCGAGCAAGTTACAAGGTGCGGGAGGTCAAATTACTTTTGGGAAAAGAAGTTAGGGTGGGAGGAAAAAGAACAAAAAAGGTTTCCGAGTTACTGTAACAATTAGGTGATCAAATTAAACAATGAAACCTTTCTCCCTTAGGATCCGGAAGGCTTCAGGGGAGGAAATAGCTTATAGGGAGTGAAATGGGTGACAGAGGGAGTAATCAAATATTAGAAAAGTAGCTACTTGTAACTTGAGATAGGATATGGAGCGACCAGTCACATCGCGCTCTATTTTCGCTACGTGTCTCGCTACCTACCTACTTCAAAAATGCCCTAGTAGGTAGGTAGTAGGTAGGTACCTATGGTTGGTGGGTAAAAAATAAATAAATAGTGACAATGGCAAAACTGTGATCTTTGCAGAAGAGTGATCTTCGCAGAAGAGAGATCTATACAGGATCACAATAAACCTTTGCGAAATAATTTGCATCGTTTTTGAATAGTTGTGCTTGTGCTCAGTTGTGCGTCCTTAGCAACCGAAAATCAAATTTCGTAATCTATGCACCCACCACTCAGGTAAAGTTGTGATCTTTGCAGAAGAGTGATCTATACAGGAATATAATAAACCTTTGTGAAATAATTTGCAGCGTTTTATTTTATTTTTTTATTTATTTTATTTTATTTTTTTTGAACTCCCCTCAAAGACAAATTGTCTTTGATGACGGAGGGGGCACGCCATAAATAAAAAAATTTAAAAAAATAATCAAATATAATGGGGAGGACGCCCAGGACTCACCCGACGCCGGCCCTAGGGATAAGGGAAGATGAGGAAGGTGGGGTGGGAGAGAAGGATGAAGGGAAGTGCCTCTATAAAACGACTACTAGTTCAAATATGAGCCGAGCAGGACACGGGTGGTGATACCACGGAGTACGCCTACCGAGATGCCCAACTCGCGCTACTCCGTGGCATTTTTCCCGCACCACACACCGAACCACGACAAAGTTGCAGCCATCACCCTGATGTTGTTGGGTGCCACTCCTTATAGCTCCGACACTGCTTGCCGTAAATCATTTGTGTCATATTTCCTTATCTTGGTCCGCCAAGTCTGCTCCATGTCCAAGCTGCCATTGACAACTTGGACATCCAGGATAATGCAAGACTGGTCGGGCTTGACGGCAACAATGTCGGGCTTCTTACCCTGGTCACTTGGCATGTGATACAATCTCTCTCAACATACCAGCCGCTAGATGACAAAGTACCTACTATCTGCTTGGCGACCGCATCATGACGTAGGATGCGGCCCCCATGAGTTCGTAACCATTGGTAGGTACTACCTACCCACACCATACTGCCTTCACAAAATTATTAGAAAGAACTGAACGCTTCACACTCGATTCGAAAAATAGGGAGCTTCATATTATGGAAATTTGATTACTGGTTGCTAAGGAAGCAAAACTAAATACATCTCGAAGAAACGAACAGCGATCACGTTTTGGTTAGCAAAAAACTCAACGAAGTTTAAACGTTTTTGGTATTCGAACTCGTGATTCTATTTGATCGAAGGAAAACCCTTAAACACGCGTAGGGAGCGAAAGAATCGTCCTACAGAGCTCCGCGTGGTCTCTAAAACTTCTAAAAATTCAATACTATCTTAAATTGGTAAAAAAATGATACCTTTATTTCGAAAGTTTTCGAGCTAGGGCACTTTTGAAAATTTCAACCCTTAATTTTAACCCCTTATAATTGACTGACATCAACCAAAAGCTTCGCGGCACAACTAGACCCCAAATGGAGCCCATATGCCAAATTTGAACCAAATCGGTCGAGGGTTGCTAAGAAAAAACCTTTTTAACAAAAAAATGGACCGACCTCAAAAATGATGTCCGTGAACACCAAAAAGGAAAAAATAATAATCTCAGCGAAAACACACTGATGTATTAGGTTGTTGGATATAAATAGCTTGTCAACAGATAGTATGTTGGAATACCAACAATTATTTGTAATGTGATTCACACTCAGTGTCACATTCATATCCTCCATCATACGATAGCAGTGACGTACTACCCAATAGTTTTGGAACACTTATCCCTACTCGTATTCATGTTTTGCAATACTCACCAGATCATGTGAGTAGTACTTAATAACCACAGTGTATCCAGATAGGTAGGTAGGTACGCATTGAAGTCGCCGCCGTGCCCATCTGTAGACACGAACTAAACACATTCCTTACTCGATGATCTAGTTAGCATTACAAGAGTAAGTTCCATTGAATCCAAATGTGCTCCCCGAACTATCAGGTACCTAGTAAGTCTCTGCTGCCATATGGGTATGATAGTAAGTGTGAACCTCCCTAGGAATGGTTGTGACGAGTAATTTGAGACTCTATTATTACATGAGACTGTTTATTTTATTGGTGGATATATTATATTGTAGCAACATACCTTCGGAATCGTTTTTACCTAATTAACGTTCAAAACCGTCCACAATTTTATACAAAAAGATATATACGTTCATACTCGGTGTGGAAGCATGTCTGTGGTATGGAAGGTATGTACCTATATTTCCGAAAACGAATAAAATGTTGGTAAGTAGAACATCTAGGAGACGTTTGTGTCTACAGGTGGGCACGGCGGCGACTTCAATGCGTACCTACCTACCTATCTGGATACACTGTGGTTATTAAGTACTACTCACATGATCTGGTGAGTATTGCAAAACATGAATACGAGTAGGGATAAGTGTTCCAAAACTATTGGGTAGTACGTCACTGCTATCGTATGATGGAGGATATGAATGTGACACTGAGTGTGAATCACATTACAAATAATTGTTGGTATTCCAACATACTATCTGTTGACAAGCTATTTATATCCAACAACCTAATACATCAGTGTGTTTTCGCTGAGATTATTATTTTTTCCTTTTTGGTGTTCACGGACATCATTTTTGAGGTCGGTCCATTTTTTTGTTAAAAAGGTTTTTATTTTATTATTTTTCCATTTTATATTATTTTTTATTTTTCACTTTTTAGTGATCCTCAATTTAAATCAGAAATTAATTTACCCGCAGTTTTTCGATCAGTTTTCGCAATGTAGATCTACTTCAATACTGTGCATCATTTCAGTAAGGTGAACTAGAAGCCATAGGGTGGACGACATTTTGTAATCCGGATCAGTTTCCATACGTGTAGATGAGTTTCCGTTTATGGATCAGTTTCAGTAGGTATTTGGGTCACTTTCCTTCTTAGCCATCTACTCTCATATCCCTTAACTGTTCGACTTCCCTCATATTTCGTAGGTACTTGGTAGTTCTGACAACACAATTCAACAACTCAACCATGACATGATTGACGAGGGAGCTATGTGCTACACTCACTTGATAGAAAACCCTCTCATCACCGAGTTGTATTATATACCTCATATTTGGTACGGCACTATTCAGTTCTGATGATCTCCTATACCATTACCTACCCAACTATAGTATGGATGATGAGGAAGCTATGTGCTACCCCCACTTGGTAGAATACCCTCTCATCACCGAGTTGTATTATATACCTCATATTTGGTACGGCACTATGCAGTTATGACAATCTCCTGTACTATTGCCTACCCAACTATATTATGGATGACGAGGAAGCTATGTGCTACACCCACTTGGTAGAATACCCTCTCATCACCGAGTTGTACTATATACCTCATATTTGGTACAGCACAATGTACTTCTGAAGATCTCCTATACCATTACCTACCCAACTTTAGTATGGATGATGAGGAAGCTATGTGCTACCCCCACTTGGTAGAATACCCTCTCATCACCGAGTTGTATTATATACCTCATATTTGGTACGGCACTATGCAGTTATGACAATCTCCTATACTATTGCCTACCAAACTATATTATGGATGACGAGGAAGCTATGTGCTACACCCACTTGGTATAATACCCTCTCATCACCGAATTATACTACATACCTCATATTTGGTACGGCACTACGAAGTTATGACAATCTCCTATACTATTGCCTACCCAACTGTATTATGGATGACGAGGAAGCTATGTGCTACACCCACTTGGTAGAATACCCTCTCATCACCGAGTTGTACTATATACCTCATATTTGGTACAGCACAATGTACTTCTGAAGATCTCCTATACCATTACCTACCCAACTATATTATGGATGACGAGGAAGCTATGTGCTACACCCACTTGGTAGAATACCCTCTTATCACCGAATTGTACTACATACCTCATATTTGGTACGGCACTACGAAGTTATGACAATCTCCTATACTATTGCCTACCCAACTGTATTATGGATGACGAGGAAGCTATGTGCTACACCCACTTGGTAGAATACCCTCTCATCACCGAGTTGTACTATACACCTCATATTTGGTATGGTACTATGCAGTTATGGCAATCTCCTATACTATTGCCTACCCAACTATACTATGGATGATGAGGAAGCTATGTGCTACACCCACTTGGTGGAATACCCTCTTATTACCGAGTTGTACTATATACCTCATATTTGGTATGGCACCATGCAGTAATGGCAATCTCCTATACTATTGCCTACCCAACTATATCATGGATGAGGAGGAAGCTATGTGCTACACCCACTTGGTAGAATACCCTCTCATCACCTAACTGTACTATTTCATTTCTAATATTTGGTACGGCACTATGCAGTTTTGACGATCTCCTATACCATTACCCACCCAACTATATTATGGATGACGAGGGAGCTATGTGCTACACCCACTTGGTAGAATACCCTCTTATCACCTAACTGTACTATTATATCCCTAATATTTGGTACGGCACTATGCAGATCTGACGATCTCCTATACCATTACCTACCCAACTATATTATGGATGAGGAGGAAGCTATGTGCTACACCCACTTGGTAGAATACCCTCTTATCACCTAACAGTACTATTATATCCCTAATATTTGGTAGAGCACTATGCAGTTCTGACGATCTCCTATACCATTACCTACCCAACTATATTATTTGAGGAGGAAGCTATGTGCTACACCCACTTGGTAGAATACCTTCTTATCACCTAACTGTACTATTATATCCCTAATATTTGGTACGGCACTATGCAGTTCTGACGATCTCCTACACTGTTACCTACCCAATCGTGTTATCAGTAATGAGGGGGCTATGTGCTACACCCACTTGGTAGAATACCCTCTTATCACCTAATTGTACTACATACCTCATATTTGGTACAGCACAATGTACTTCTGAAGATCTCCTATATCATTACCTACCCAACTATAGTATGGATGATCAGGAAGCTATGTGCTACACCCACTTGGTAGAATACCCTCTTATCACCTAACTGTACTATTTCATTTCTAATATTAGTTCCGGCACTATGCAGTTTTGACGATCTCCTATACCATTACCCACCCAACTATATTATGGATGACGAGGGAGCTATGTGCTACACCCACTTGGTAGAATACCCTCTTATCACCTAACTGTACTATTTTATCCCTCATATTTGGTTCAGCACTATGCAGTTCTGACGATCTCCTATACCATTACCTACCCAACTATATTATGGATGAGGAGGAAGCTATGTGCTACACCCACTTGGTAGAATACCCTCTTATCACCTAACTGTACTATTATATCCCTAATATTTGGTACGGCACTATGCAGATCTGACGATCTCCTACACTGTTACCTACCCAATCGTGTTATTAGTGTTGAGAGAGCTATGTGCTACACCCACATGGTAGAATACCTAACTAACAGTACTATGATTATCCTTCATATTTGGTAGGAAAACTCACATACTCGAGCATTGATAAACACGTTTGATATGGCTCATGCAGGTTCTGAGCGAATAACCCACTATAATTTCCCCCTTTCTCATCAGCGCAGCACCTTTTAGTTATCGGAACCCGCTTCATATAGCATATCATTTTAAAGCTTACAATCAGACCTTTAATTTGACTATACACAAATGGTCCTCCATCGACTCAGTCGGAAGTCACAGGGCAAGAAGAGTGAATGCGGACCAATATTCCCGAAAACAGGACCCACGTTTTTCAACTTCTTTCACAAATTTTCGATACTTCTAACAAAGCAAAATGAAATCTGTTTGAAACGGGACCACCACGGATACTTGTAGAACAAATTTCAAAAAGAACCAGACAGATTGGTACCAGAATTAAGAAATGCAAGCGACTCGGACATACAAAAAAAAAAAAAAAAAAAAAAAAAAAAAAAAAAAAAAAAAAAAAAAAAAAAAAAAAAAAAAAAAAAAAAAAAAAAAAAAAAAAAAAAAAAAAAAAATCGTCGTCCCACGACAACCCGAATTGAGTACCTCCTCTTTCGCGCGCCTTCGGCGCGTTGAAGTCGGTCAAAAAGTGCCGCGGACGGCGTACGGCGGACGGACGGAAAATTTTTTTATTCGATTTTCGGATTCTACGTACCTTGAAACGTTAACTATCAAATTTTGAGGGGGGGGGGGGGGGGTTAAATATTCCTTTTTTTGGTCGATTCCAAAGGTTCGTTATTGAAAATAATAAACCAAAACAAACAATGATCGTCGAAACATCGATCAGCCGAAATTAGAACAGCTATTTAGAACCAATTATTCCTATCAGTGAATAGTCTTTTGTGATTCACACTCGTGTTTCTGATTTATTGTAAGTCTCACCCTCAGTCCTCATAGGGAGTGAAAAACTTATACCCGCTACTTTTCACCCCTTAGTGACATTTAATAACCAAACGCTGGAGCCCATATACCGAATTTCATTATAATCGGTCCATAATAAGTAACTTTAAAAAAATGCCACGGACGTACGGATTTTTTTTTTTTCAAATTCTATTTTTGGGTTCTGCGTATTTTGAAACGTAAACCACCAAATTTTGAGGGGGTAGACGAATTTCAAGATTTTTAGCTCTTATTTAAAATTGAACATAATTTATGTACTTCCCAATAAGATTATTACCGAATGTGACAGATAGAAGTTTCATTTCTGAGCACTTCCAGATCCTGGCTGCAGTGTCCGAAAAACCCTTCAGTCAATGTTCCAGGATGTCTCAACAGGTGACATCGACATGATTACGGTGAGGTGGCATGTGTTGTACAGTTTCTCCTGATCCCTGCTGTCTCTACTTTGTATAGACAAAAGAGGGCTTGAGGGCACCAGCCGTTGCTGATAATTGCCTCAGGGTGAAAGAAAACAGTCCTCCTTAGAATGACAATGGATTCCCGTCTCCCTCGGACTTTGACGAGCAACAAGCTTCTTCATAGTTGCCCTTCAAAATCAAAGAAGATTATTCTCATGGCGGGCACATTCTGGCACATGTTCGGGGTACTTCTAGAACTTGTCATAGCGTCAAACGACTCCATTATATCACTAAATAGTCCAGAATTCCCAAAAAGGGAGTTTGAGTAGCGTTTTATGAGGGTCATCAGCCCAAGGCAATCTCCGGGACAAGTCTTTGATAGGCTGCTTGTTTTTGGCTCAAGAACCGGAGAGTGGAAAAAAACATTCATTTTCAACCCCCTCAGGCTTTTGTGACAAGAGTCACCCCTCTCATACGAAAATCACCATTTCAAATCCTTAGGGAAAATGCTAGCAGATATTCGGAAAGCAAAACCTCGGGGTCTGGAGGATTACTAATGTATTCACGGTGTGAAGGTTTATCTTGATCTTGGCAAAGGGGGAAATCTTGAAAGGGCTGAAGGGAATCAAAGATGGTGGTTAGCGCCGCGTGATTCGCATAGCTAATGAAAATGAATCCACCTAGGTAGGTGTTTGCACATTGAAGTACTGGATCTCCCAGAGGGGATTGTTTTCCTAATTCTACCACCTTCTCACTCAGGGTGTTTCAACAAAACAATATTATGAATTGTTGAAGGCACCACATGAACCTGAAAGTCTACAGGGTCTTTAGGAAATAGCGCTTTTCAAGTTTAAAAGTGGCCACCACGTACAGCACCCAAATATGCTAAATTTATATTTGCTCTCATTCTGTCAATAATTCACCAATCCATGAATTGCAGCGTATCTACTCAGAATCAGCATACAATTTTCGCAAATCGGTTGTGGTAATCAAATAATAAGCCAATTATTGTTTTCCCAGTTGTTCATGATAATTAACATTCCAGGTGAATAATAAATTTGAACTAGGAGAGGTCAACTTATTTTACAGGTACTTTTTCACAATTCGAATACAAGGGCAATACTGACTTGGCGGATACATAGTATCCATTGATCCTTGATGGATCTCATTCTTATCAGTTCTGGCAGCGCCACACTATTGTAGGTCTGCCACAGAAACTCTGCATCTGTGAGGCGACCCCAAGGTAGCATATCCGCGAACTAACGTTCGAGTCTACCTTCCACGGTGAAACAATAATTAATTATTAATGATGTGGTAAATTGTATGTTCATGTGATGGGTGCACTTCGAATGTGTTTCGAATGAATTTCAAGCTGCAGAAGGAGGGAAATTATTTCACTTCTGAGGAGAGGAATTCCCCAAAAAATATCGTACGCACGCGGGGATTTCAATCAATCAATCAATCAATAATTTTTTATTTGCAGTAAAACACAATGTGTATTTGCAATTGTCAACAAATTAAACTAAATACAAAGAAGAAATAAAAGAATTGTCAACAAATTAAACTAAATACATAGAGGAAACAAAATAAGATAAAACTAACAATGTATTGTATATAATGAGTACTATAACACCTCAGCTATACTCCATGCCTACAACTTCCTGGAAAAATTCGTAAAAGTTTTAAGGCGCTAGCGTGATTAAGAATTTGCTGACATAGGCTCTGAAAGAACTGCGAGCTGCACTTCGAAGTTTCAAAGGGAGGGCGTTAAAAAATTTAATGCCCCACCAGGTGTTACCATTACATGTGGTCTTTAAGCGATGGAAAGGAAGAAGCCGGAGCCTATGCCGTGTAGGATAAACATGAGCAGGGTAGGCGTAACATGTAACATTTCTCTTAATATAACAAAGACATTCCAAAATGTAGGGAGCTGGGATGGTCAAAACATCTAGTTGCTCGTAGGCCGCCCTACAGTCTTCTTGATATTTCAAGTTAACAACTCTAACGGCTTTCCTTTGGCACCCAAAGATGGCAGATGACGCAGGAGAATGGCCCCAACAAAGAATGGCATGTACCGCCCTACTTTGGAAAATTGCATGAAAAGCTGCTAATACAGCAGACTCTGACAGCCTATCGGAAAGGTGTACTTATTTAGGGAAGCTTCAAGTTGGGTGCGATGTGGTTTCCAGTTCAGCTTTGGGTCAAGCACTACACCAAGAAATTTCACTTTCTCTGGATTTTTATCTAAACTGGTCAAATATTTGAATGATGGTGAGCAATAAGTAGTTCTGTCTTCTCCAGGAGAATGCACCTAACTATCCATACACACAGAGAGAGAAACGTATGACTTTTTTGAGGATTTGGATTCATAATGGTCCAGAAGAATTTGTGTGGTTTTTTTTCCTTCGTAGAGTGGTGTCCTCGTTCACACCAGATTAACCGTAAAAGCACGATCAAGTATTACTGTTGGATGTCCTGAAAAAGTTCAGTAGGTTTGTAGTTACTGTCAGTGAAATGAACATTTCCAAATGTCCAGTTATGTATCTTACGTCACAGCATATTTATATCTGAGAATAACAATCTGTGAATCCATTTTCTTTTATTTCTGAAGGTGGTCGTCGTTACAAGAAAATGTTTTGCAGGGTTAGGCAAATATAAACCCTAAAATACTAACTAGAACATACTTCTTGAAGTGAGCCCAGTATCCAGAGAAGCTAGTAAAACTGGTGTCACCAAGAACAATTTAACCGCCTTTTGGTTTATTATTTTCAATAATAAGCCTTTGGAATCGAGCAAGAATCACAAAATTTTAAGCCCCCTTCAAAATTTGGTGTTTTACATTTCAAGGTACGTAGAATCCGAAAATCGAATAAAAATTTTTCCGTCCGTCCGCCGTACGCGGCACTTTTTTTAGCAACCCTGGAACGATTTGGTTCAAATTTGGCATATGGGCTCCATTTGGGGTCTAGTTGTGCCGCGAAGCTTTTGGTTGATGTCAATCACTTTTAAGGGGGTGAAAATTAAGGGTTGAAATTTTCAAAACTGCCCTAGCTCGAAAACTTTCGAATTAAAGGTATCGTTTTTTCCCCAATTTTTAAATAGTGTTGAATTCTTAAAAAATTTTGAGACCACCCGGAGCTCTGCAGGACAAACCGTTCGCTCCCTACGAGTGCTTAAGGGTTTTCCTTCTATAAAACAGAATCACCAGTGTGAATCACAAAAGAGGTAATCTCCGTTCAAATTTTATCTGACTAAAATGCGATCGCTGTTCATTTCTTCGATTTGTATTCAGTTTTGCTTTCTGAGCAACCAGTAATCAAATTTACATATGAAGCTCTCTATTTTTCGAATCGAGTGTGAAGCGTTTAGTTCTTTCTAATAAACTTGATTGTGAACGTGTGAATGCAGTATGGTGTGGTAGGTAGTACCTACCAATGGTTGGTAGGTAAAAAAAAAGTTGGTAGGTATAAAAAACGCTGCAAATCATTGCCCAAAGGTTTATTATTTTCTGTATAGATCAACCTTCTGTATAGATCCCTTCCTGCCAACCATGGGTACCTACTAGGGCATTTTTGAAAATTTCAACCCTTCGTTTCCATTTGGTTGGTGGTTGGGGTTGAAATTTTCAAAAATGCCCTAGTAGTTAGCTGGTACCTATGGTTGGTAGGGAGGGATCTATACAGAAGGGTGATCTATACAGAAAATGATGAACCTTTGGGCAATGATTTGCAGCGTTTTTTCTACAAGAATTTAAAAAAAAAAGTCATTATTCTTCGATGAATTATCCAAGATCTCCATACCCATGGCAATCATAGGATTATACATCAAGTGTTCAACCCAACAGAGACAGACCAAAAGGAATCTTCTGCATCACGATGAATTATTGTGTATGTTCGAGCTTTCGAGCAGTAGAAACCCAGAAAACACTACTTCACTTTCTCTTAAACTTGGAAATCCCTTTAAAACACATCATCTACGTGGATGGAAACCCAACTTGAGGGATCCACCCCAGAACCACACCTTGCGGACCCCTTTGGAACTACAGCCCTCTTTATTCCCCATTCTTTTCTAGCTAGTATCTCGAATAAAACGGCCGAGTTAGATGGCTCGTAAACAAGTGATCTGGTTTGGAACAAGTTCCCCCTTTGGAATACAAATAAGGTTCTAAAGAGAGAATTATCCCCTTTGACGTTGGTGGGTGGGAACACTGATTGGAAACAAAGCCTGATATAGGTTCGACTGTTTCTTTCACGCATTACACCCTAAAAAGAACTGTTTCGGGCAAACAACCAAACTCGGAATGTGAGCAGTAAATATTCACTCTCATCCCTTTGAGAAAGCATTTCACAGGCAAACCCGATTAGGCGATCCTTTGAAACTGATGACATCATTGCGATTGAAACAGGTTGCCAGGATCAGAATTCAATTAACTTTAATAGTTTATTTTTGGAATGGTTATGCAAGCTTTCTTCTGTATACGCAGAAAGAGAAGAAACACTCACAGATACACATGCTTTCGGGCTCAATAACAAATTCGCTCACTATCATCGTTCTTTATGGGTAATTGTGAACTCTCTCAGTGGGTATGGATCATTCAGAAGGACAGACAAATCCATGATTGTTTTTGTTCACCCTTTCAAGAATGAAATATCATCAACATATCTTACGCCTCGTGGAATACTGTAACAACTCCAAAACCCAAAGTTATGAGAAATTGCCATTGAAATGTTGGCCATTTTGAATTGCTTCCTACTTCACTATTATTTGTCCGATCGATACCATTTTTGGACCATTTCTCCTCAATATCTCTCTTCCGATCATACCAAGAAAAACGCTGCAAATTATTACACAGAGGTTTATTATTTTCCTTTGCCAACGTCTTTGCCATTGTTACTACCAACCAACATGAAGAAATACATCCAGAGATTTTGCGAATCACACTCGTGTTTCTGATTTATCGTAAGTTCCACCATTAAATTCTCGCAGGGAACGAACGGTTTGTCCTACAGAGCTCCGTGTGGTCTCTGAAAATTCTAAAAATTCAATACTATCTTAAATTGCTGGAAAAACAATACCTTCATATCAACATTTTTTGAGTTAGGACGTTATCAAAATTTCAACCCTTATTTTTCAACTCTTGAGAGTGACCTACATCAACCTAATTCTTCGGGGCACAACTAGACCCCAAATGGAGCCCACATACCAAATTTCATCAAAATCTGTCAATGCTAAGTGAGGAAAGTGCCGAGGACGGCGGACGGACGGCCACAATGTTATTCAATTTTTGGATTCTACGTTCCTTGAAACGTAAACCCAAAAATTTTGAGTGGGGGTTAAAATTTTTTTAAACATGGGACATGTTATTGCCCTAGGGTAACGATCCGAAACACGTTACGCGAAAGGGGGACGTGAAAATGTCACGCGCGTTTTAAATACTCCGATCCTGCGCCTTTTCCAACCCTCCCATCATTCGCCTTTTCCAACCCTCCGATCACACGTCATTTTCACCACGGTAGGTGGTAGTGCAAACTCTGCTGATCCAGAGCCTGATACCTTCTTTTTGCTCGGTCCACAATCGTTCTCGTTGCATGATTCAGCATTCCTTCTCTGTGTTGTTGTAAACATATACCTTCTCTGTTGCCAAGTTCATTTTTCTGTCGAATTTATGTCATCTACACGTTTATGCATGGTAAGAATCAACTTCAGTTTAACGGATTTTTATTTATGTAGTTGGCTGGCATCGTTTTTACCAAAAAGTAATCAAAGGACCTTGTAACCTTGGCTTTTAGTTGCGATGTGTGATTCGACGTTTTAGATGTTTTCGATTTCCTAATAATACCAATACCCTTGGGACATGAAAACAACAGACATCAAATTCCTTGTAAGAGAAAACAGCAAACAAACAAAACAAGTTCCATGTTTCTTGAATTTTAGCTGAAGGCAAGAAGAGATGGCAGTAACCATCAGGGGGTCCAGGGCGCTTGCCCCCTGGCGAGGCCCGAAGGGCCGAGTATTCTTGGTCGATTCCAAAGGTTCATTATTGAAAATAATAAACCAAAACCGAGATTTTGGCATTACTGGTGTACTGGAAGTTGTTTTTATCCTCATTAAAAAGAAACTGTCTCTCCGACGTCCAAAGAAGCAGCGGGCATGATGAAGAACTTCCGAGGATGAAGAGTCCAAAGAGCTACAGATCAATACCGAACTCGAAATGACCAAAAATTGAGACGTTACAGCATTCCACGAATGCGATATACGTCATGGTTTTTGGTATAAGTATTATTTTCAATAATGAACCTGTGGAATCGACCAAGAAACAATTTTTTTTAAACACCCAAAAAATTTGTTGGGTTTCGTTTCTAGGTAGGTACGTAGAATTCAAAAATCGAATACAAATTTGGCCGTCCGTCCGCCGTACGCAGAACTTTCCTCAGTTAGCATTGACCGATTTTGATGAAATTTGGTATATGGGCTCCATTTGGGGTCTAGTTGTGCCCCGAAGATTTTGGTTGATGTAGGTCACTTCTAAGGATTGAAATTTTGAAAACGCCCTAACTCAAAAAATTTTGATATATAGGTATTGTTTTCCCATCAATTTGAGATAGTATTGAATTTTTAGAGATCACGCGGAGCCCTGTAGTAACTATTCGCTCCCTACGAAAACTTAAGGGTTGGACTTCTTTGGATAAATCAAAAACACGAGTGTGAATCGCAAAAGAGGCCTAATCCTCGTTCAAATTTTAGCTGACCGAAATGCGATCGATGTTTTTCTTCATGTTGGTTGGTTGTGACAGTGGCAAAGCCGTGCTCTTTGAGTGATCTATATAGAAAAATAATAAACCTTTGTTTAATTAAACCTTTTAAACCTTTCTATGATTTCCAGCGTTTGAACTCTGGGCTGTTACCAACAGTACCAACCAGTTTGGCGAGCTGAAGAGCCTTTTAGGATTTTTTATCAGCTGGGTGCGCTAGAGCTTTCAACAAGCTATAACCTGGGATTCCAGGTTCAAAATACTCTCAAAATTGACTAAACCAAAATCGGTCCAGGTAATAAACATCGGAATAGTCAAACTTAATATACCTACGCTTTGAAGACTTGACCAAAGTGACTTTGTTGATACTTGATTACCAAAGTGGTAACAAGGCCTTCCTAACTTAATGTTGAAACACTCATTAGCCGTCTTCATTGTCCTAATGTAATACCTACAGGACCAATGGTACGCCACGCTTTGTAGTTGATTTTTGTCACGTTCATTTTTGGTCCTACGATCTATTGATGGGAATCCGTTGACGTCATCTCCCGTAACCATTTATGCCAGGTTAACGCCCCTGTACAATAGGCCCCACGGCGAACTTGAAAATAGCCGACCTAACTCTAATTTCGAAAAGTCATCGTGAAGTTCGTTAGCTCGGCATTGTTACGACTCGTTGTTGTTTCACGCTGTCATCTCCTGAATCCGGCAAATTCCTCGACCTTTTCCCGTTTTTTCGCTTAATAAACATCTGCTACAAAGTTGTAAAATGAATGTAGTTTTTTACTAATTTTTACCGCCGTCCGCCGTACGCGGAACTTTTGCCACTTAGCATTGACCGATTTTGATGAAATTTGGTATGTAGGCTCCATTTGGGGTCTAGTTGTGCCCCGAAGCTTTTGGTTGATGTAGGTCACTTCTAAGGGTTCCAAAATCAATTTCGAAATTTTGAAAACGTATGTATGGTAGTATGGTATATTGAAAAAAAAACAAGAACAGTGTAAAAAAAATTCTAAAAGATATTGCAGTACCATTGTTTCTTTTCTTGACCATACCTTCAACTGAAAGATTTCTTTGAAAATTCGGTCATTAATTCATGCTGCATGAATGGACTTTTTGTTTTACATGTGATTTTTCTCGCTGAATCGAATAGTGCCACTCATGAGGCTGTGTGAGTACCTAAAACAAAAGATCTTGGTAGGGTGATAACTAGGTACGTGGAAGTAAAAAGAATGTAGATACCCTAGTTCTCCTAATTCGGGTTCCAGTGGTGAAGTTTCAATAGTTCTTATGGTTCGGATTGTTGTATAATAATCATCTACGATCAAGTATTCTAACGATTTTATTTTATAAAATATGTTCAATGTTTCCCCCATTTTGGGTGATCCGCGTCCACAGACCGTCCTAGTGCATCTTCGTCCACTCTGATGAGGTTGCTGCACCCGTGGATCCTCTCCAACAGCTTGGTACACCCTAGCTTTCAGGTCCCCCCACAAGTAGAATACCAGGGCCGTGAGGTCTGGGCCCTTAGCAGGCCAACCAATAGGACCTCGAAAACCACCCCTAACTCATCATCACCCAAAATTGGGGACACATTGAACATATTTTATAAAATAGAATCGTTAGAATACTTGATTGTAGATAATTATTATGCAACAATCCGAACCATAAGAACTATTGAAACTTCACTACAGGAACCCGAATTAGGAGAACTAGGGTATCTACATTCTTTTTACTTCCACGTAGTTATCACCCTACCAAGATCTTTTGTTTTAGGTACTCACACAGCCTCATGAGTGGCACTATTCGATTCAGCGAGAAAAATCACATGGAAAACCGCCCCAAACTTCATTCACCCGCAAGTGATGAAACAGTCACTACGTCATGCTGAACCTACGAATTCGATAAAAATTGCACGCTTTTTCTCTCGGAAACACAAATTTTTCGTAAAATAAGAGCATTTAAAGAAAATCTGAATACACCGTTGGAAAGGTGAGCTTTTGGACCAACTTTTAGGACTACTGCAGGAAAAAAGCAGTACATTCAGTGGGGCTAGCAAACGATTGAAAAAACTGAAAATTTTCAATAATTTACAAATTTTTGTCTTTGGGCTTGATTTTTTACATTTAAATCTCTTCACAAAACATCGAACTTGCACTAATGTGACAGGAAATTTAATACTCTTTCCAATGGTATAATCAAATTTTAATTTACTTCATCAAATAACGGATCTATGACAGTTTTAGTGAACAAGGTCGAAAACACGAAAAAATCTTAAAAGTGAAATAACTCGAAAACGAAGCCTCTTAAAAAAATTGCTAAGAGACATTTTTTGTTAGAAATTAGTTGTAGAATCGATCCCTAGCTGATGGTGCGCCCTTAACGTTTACACCCTGTATACCTGAAATTGATTTGAGTAGTGTTTAAAGTTGTTGTTTTTTAGTCTGTTTGTCACCTTATATTATTCATATCTCTCAGAAGAAACAGTGCATAATCATTGACTGATCACATTTGGAGGGTAGTTTGGGCAGGTCGAAAACAGAAAACAAATTGTATTCCTAGCCCCAGACAAAACGGGATTCGGGTGGTTAGTACCGAGACGGTCTCTTATGAATTGCACTTCCAGACAGATTCCTCGGAACAATTCAATTATTCTTAAATTTGTTGGATTCTTAGGATGATAGTAGGCTTTGAATTTCTTCCCATTCGATCAGCTAAGCCATGCGAAGACCACAAGAAAATTCGTCATCATAAGGACTCTTCATTGTCGACAGCGTAACTGAGGGGTGCCCTTTGAGTCGACTGCGGGGGGAAAGTTTTGTAAAGGGATGTTTGACATTTCCATCCGCACAGCGTCGAAATAAACACCTTTTGCCACCCTCCCGCGATGAGGGTTAACTGGTGAAGCCTTTTGTGCCCTTATCGACATTTTCCGCATTCAAAAGTGAAGGGTTCCTCCTAAGAAAACATTGACCGAAACAAGACTTCCACCCGACGTCATAGGAATATCCCAGAGAGCCAATTTACTTCTTGGTAAACATTTCCCCCTGTCAAGTCCTTGGAACAGAGCGAGTTTTCATTTGAAGTTCGCTTAAAGAGCTACATCCCCTTTTTGATGTTTCGCCTTGGACAGCCAAGCAATGCAGTGTATTCAACGATTTGCTTTGCCTTTTCAACTGTCACATTACGAGGTGGAACGGTTCAAAACTCAAAACTGCGGGCACTTGTGAAGCAACCTTCGTGGGACGGCAGATGCTTGAAAAGACTAGGTTGACATCAAAAAACACCACAGGAGCAGACTGCGAAATGCCCTTTCTTGATGATGTGTGCTTTGATGTTGAACTGTTAGTCCCACGCTACGAATTTGGGTAGAGTGATTTCGTCGATTTAATGGTTCCATCCTTAGCTTCCTTCAGAATTCAAAAATTCATAATGAGGAAAAGTCGAGTTCTTTGCAGGCGAGTGATCTATACAGAAAAATAATAGATCATTGTGTAAAAATTTGCAGAGTTTTTTTTCTCGTTCCTTAACTTATTATTCAAGTGAATTTTCAATGATATTTCTTTTTTCATCAGATGACACCAACGACAACCGTGAATTATTAGCAGAGACTGTACAGACTGTACAAAATGTACAAACGTGCGTTTGGGATGCTGACCTCACAACCAATATTTTCGTGATATTTGTTAAGATTTATATTCAAATTAAATGATTCAATGTTATTTTCTCGAAATTTATGTCATACCCGAATTCAAACAAATTAAATGTAGTAGATTTTGTATATAAGACGCTCTTGCACGATATCAATTTTTGGAAAAGCCAAAAAAATTCAGGGCAATACTATCTCATCTACTTATTAGCTCTTGAACTAATAGGCAGAAAAATCGGAAATTTGTAGGTAAGTACCTCGGCTGTACTGAGTTTGCGGTCTATGTTTCAAATCGCTAGCTCCAATAGCTCCAAAGATATTCAACATTGAATTCTTAGTGAATTTTCAATCGGACGCTCTGAAAAATTTGGGAATTTGCACTTAAGCCGATCTTGAATTCGCCTAGCGATTATATATTTTGCAGATTCGCTTTAAAATCGTTCTGATCTTCAGTGGCTTCAGAACAGTAGCAAAACACAGTGTTTGTTTGAAGTTATGCTAAAGACTACTGGACTGAAAAAGTTGAAGTTTTCTGCCATACCAATCATCAGGAGGAAATCTAAACATCGTGGGGGAGGTCCGATGCGATCCATTTGTAACGTCGTCAGCAATGACCAAGCATATGAAATCAGTAATTGATACAAGTAACTCAGCTATGAATATAGGGAATCTAAAAATCGTGCAACGATTGCTGCTCTCGTATTTTTCTTTGGGTATTCCGCTAACTGTAGAGGGATACAACTGAACACTGAAAAGTTACATCATGGCCTCTGCGTCAAACTCTTCTACTAAGTTTCTTGAACGAGCACTAGATCTGAAAAGGTGTTACTTCCACCACTACACTTAAAGCTTGGCTTGATGAAGCGGTTTGTAAAAGGCTTGTCCAGAAAGTTCCTCTTTTCAATAGGTACCAGAGTTTTCCAAAATTACCAACGAAAAGGCAAAACGGGGAACTGTGTGGGTCCTAGAATTCGAAAATGCCCGTAGGATGCAGAATTTGAAAGAAATCAAACAGCCCGTGAGAATAATTCTCGAGTTAACTCCAGGAAGGAGCCTTCTTTGGGAAACATGCCCAACTTCAGTGACTTCATTTTTAAAAAACGTCTGCCAAGTTGGGTGGGCAGTATAGCTTCCTCACTCATTGTAACATGGACGTATAGAATCAGTTGGCGAAAAACAGGAGAGGAAATGGCCTTGGAGCTCACTCAGCTGATCAGTGACCACTCAGGCACCTTCAGCATTCTCCATTGACCCTGCCTCTCAAATTTCAGCTTCCTGCGTTCAACAGGAGAGAAAATGGCCTTGGAGCACACTCAGCTGATCCGAAGGTGCTGAAATTTATAGGGGACCGTCTAGGACCTAACCCGCACAATCCCTGAAAATTTCATCAAAATCGGACCACAGGTTAGTATAGTTTTGCCCGGGACAAGGATTGACCACAGACAGACAGACAGACCGACAGACAGAGAGACAGACAGACAGACAGACAGACACGGAACCAAAATTGTTCGGGAAGCTCTAAAACGCAAAAAGCAAGTGGAAATTTTGATTTTGGAGGACATTTTTTTTTTTCAGTTCTTTCACGAATACAAAGCTTCCCTACCTTCGGTAGTGAGGAAGCAAAATTATTACATTTTCTCAGATCCTAGGATGTAAAAGTTCTTTTCTTTTTTATTATCTTGACTATTTTCCGAAAAATTTTGGCACCTACGGTGGAGTGTTTTCATCTGAACATCAAACTTGTGGAACAAAGATTACAAGGAAAACAGAACTCCTCCATGATGGCTGTTGGAGGGAACCTGAAGAGGAAACGTCGAAATGAGTTCGAAAATCTACAACGAACAAGTTTAAAAGATATTCAAGAATGAACCTCAAAATACGGCCGTAATTGGATTATTCTCCATGGACAATCTGTAGAAATTCAGTTCCATTTTTCATAGTCATGTGAGTAGTTTAATAATTATTTATAAACTTTATAGGAATTATTTGAAATCAGCATGAAAAATTCCTTCAAAAAACCTATTGAAGTGGAATCAACAGAAAACAGTTAGGTGCGTATTACATTGTTGTGCAATAAGTAGGTACGAGATCTATCGTGGCAGGGAAAACCAGATCAGCGATTCGAGCGATTTCACCTCTGAAACGACAGATTTTGACGTTTCTCTATGGTGCGGCCACGTGCTGAAATACTCAGAACCCCACTTACAGCCTCTTTTGACTACTTTTAATGCCGCTTTTTGAGTTCTTTATTCTCCCCTATTCCTCGGAAATAAATATACGGACTTTTTTTCCTTGGATCGACATCCGTTTCCGGCTTTTTTCCTCCCAGGAATCGTAGCCGTTATGTGGACCTGGAAATCCGGTGTTTACGATAGCAGAATAACTATGATAATCCCTCCACTCCATTCATCCTCAGATTCATATTGCAGCTTTCATACGAGATCACCATTATTCTGAAAAATCGGCAGTCCATCATTTGTTCCACATCTAGCATAATATTATATTAATGATTCGCCGCTTGAATTACTTCCTAAGAATTGCGGTAGTAACTACACAAATGGAGAACGAATGAATTGAGAATCTGGACAATTAGAACTAAAGTTTTTAAGATGGCGGATAACCCCTCAGAGAGAGCGATCAGCGTATTAAAAGCCGAGAGAGTTAAATACTTGGCCATTTACGCCCCTTCTCTACACTTTTGCGGTTGCGACGGAATTATAGATTATTACAGAGAGAACTTTGAAGGCTTATTTTCGCTTTGGAGTCTTTTCAACCCCTCGTGAAAGCTGCTCTTTATTTACCGAGCTTTCAAACAATTAATCCGAAACCTTTGAGGTTTCAAAATTCAGAAGCGGGAAATATTTTTTTTAGCTCGCTAAACTTTGAGAGTTGTTGGGGTAAAAGTCTCATTTGTGTAAATATCGTCATTAGTTTTTAGGGGCTTTTAGCTGTTTTCAATCCATTACTCCAGTAATGTGGAAAAACAGCGTGACGAAACAGCGTTGAAAGGCGTTCAATATGAAGGTGTAAGGTTCAAGAATTGCAATCATCAGTATCGCAATTGTTTATTTTGAATGAATGAAGAAATTGTCCGATAGAATTGCAAGATTTATGAACAAAGCGAAATAATGCTACTTTGCAAGATCTTCAATGGAAATTATTAGAAATCTCCAAGGAAATCTATTTCAGGAATTATAATCGACACAATATTGGAATTACCCTGTAATAAATTTGGGTAATTTACAAACGTTGAATTTGAAAATTATGGTCTACATTATTTTTACCAACTTGCACTGACACCTGTGTTTCAAGCCTGCAAGCTCGCCTCTAATTAAATACTGGTATTGAATATCTTTTTATTCCGTTTCACGATTTCAACCGCAATAAATTGGTGGTCTTTAAATTCCAAGAAGTAAGACAGCAGATGTTTTCTACCGATTAATCGGTTCGATCAATTGTTACTTCCGGAGTGTACAATCGGTGGTAAAAAAGAATATCGATAGTTTATCTTTCTTTCCTACTCTCTGTATTTTAGTATAATGAAGCGTAGTAGCTGAGCTGCATAGTAGCTAATCTCAAACCATCAATCTCCAAGTATCTTGCGCTACTCACTCAGAGGACCATCTACACGGCAATTTATACAATCTCTGAAATGTCATCAAAATCTGGTGGAAAATGTAGAAGTTATCGCTGTTCCAAGGAATTTACGTATGCGCATGCGCATTGACTATTCTCAATCTGGGAGCGATGATTTTCATCTGCTCTCCAATCCGCATAATCCCTGAAAATTTCGTAGTAATCGGTCAATAACTTGCCCATTACAAGGAGTTCATGACAGACAGACACACAGACACGGTATCAAAATTATTTAGGAAAGCCTAAAACGTTAAAAGCAAGTGGAAATTTTGATTTTTGAGAACTTTTTTTCAACCTTAAAATGTGGAAACAATGCTTCTTCCTCTATCTTGGTAAACTATATTTTTCCTTCAAATTTGGCTCATAAAATATTTAAAAGTTATGCAAATTTTTCTTGGAGATGTAATAAACTGATCAACAAAAGCATTAAATACGCACATAATTTACTGACTATTGAATGTCTATAACGTTTTACCCTCAAAAACGCTGCAATTTTCAATAAAATCGGGCAAGGATTTCGTATAGATTTTTCAGGAAGCTCTGCAACGTAAAATTCGAGAGGAAATATTGATTTTGGTGGAATCAAGTTTAGTTGGCCGGCTTCACAAAAAAAAGTAAAATACTATCGTCGATAGTGAAGTAGCACTAATCAATCTTCTCTACACGTTTAGCTATTCTAAAATAACTAGGTACCTACCTACCTGAAATTCAGGGAACTTTATGTAATTGATATGCAAAGAATAATAATGGTTCTTAACGAACTGAGGCACTCATGTGTAATTATGCTCGACGATAGGAGGTTCAGTAGAGGGAAATTCCGAAGTTCATTAAGGCTTCACACCAATTTACTATCGCGAAGTACAATGAAATACCTTTCTAACGTTCATTACTGAGAAGTCCTTGGAAGACCAAGTCTTCAGAGAAGCGATAGTACATCAGTATCGAAATCCGATCCTAATAGTCTATCGATCACAGAGCCCTTTGTTGTACGAGCGTTTTGAAGAGGGCCGTTTGTCGAGAGTATCGTCTTCCGAATGCTGAACAGCGTCTTTTAATCAAAATTCCGGGTAAAATTCGCCGAACGGTGCCATGTCTCGGAACTTAACTAGTTCGAATATCATGTTACGACTCAATTTTTGTGTTTACAATTTAGAATATAAACTGATTAACTAGAATTGAAGTTCATCGGCCGCCACACTGAACTGATAACACCTGGTGATATAATCAGGCATGTAACCGATAGTAGATGTGGTTGAGGAGATAAGGAGATTTCACGTAGAACTAATAGGAATCGTAAGGTGAGGGTTTGTTTCAAAATGTCCATTCATGTAGCACGAACTAATGAGTGAATTTTCAAAGAAATCATTCTGTTATGGTCAAGAAAAGAAACGGGTGTAGCAATATCTTTTAGCAACTTCTTTTTACACTATTCTTAGTTTTTTGACCGACTTCAACGATTTTTTTTTGTATGTCTGAACACCTTGCATTTCTTTATTCTGGTACCAATCTGTCTGATTCTTTTTGAAATGTGTTCTACCAGTATCCGTGGTGGTCCCGTTTCAAACAAATTTCATTTTGCTTTGTTAAAAGTATCGAAAATTTGTGATAGAAGTTGAAAAACGTGGTTCCCGTTTTCGGGAATATTGGTCCGCATTCACTCTTCTTGCCCTGTGACTTCCGACTGAGTGGTTTTTGGCCTTTGGAGTGGTTATTTCTCTCGAGTAAACCAACGAGTTTTCATAATTTCAACGTTCATTTTCTAGTTTTTCGAACAATCGAAGGTGAAATTAAGCCTTTGAAGTGGTTATTTTTCTCGAGTAAACCAACGAGTTTTCATAATTTTAACGTTCATTTTCGAGTTTTTCGAACAATCGAAGGTGAAAATAAGCCTTTATAGTGGTCATTTCTCTCGAGTAAACCAACAAGTTTTCATAATTTCAACGTTCATTTTCGAGTTTTTCGAACAATCGAAGGTGAAAATAAGCCTTTGAAGTCGTTATTTCTCTCGAGTAAACCAACGAGTTTTCATAATTTCGACGTTTATTTTCGAGTTTTTCGAACAATCGAAGGTGAAAATAAGCCTTTGAAGTCGTTATTTCTCTCGAGTAAACCAACGAGTTTTCATAATTTCAACGTTCATTTTCGAGTTTTTTGAACAATCTAGGTGAAAAAGAAATTAAAGAGTTTAGTGTAATAAGCTATTATTTCAGGAATCGTGCACTGGTGAAAACTTCTTTTGCGTTTTTCTCAAAACTCTGTTTTTGGACATAGAGCCTTTGTGCTTGTGCTTTCAGGTATCGATATTGACTTCCCTTTCTCTCTGCAAATCAATGACGTGTGCTCATGTTATTCCTGCTGGATTGATAGACGACGTCGATGTTTTCCGAAGTTATGAGTGGGTTTCCTTCATAAAAAATATATACGAATAAAGTAGTCGAGGACCTTCCCTTGAGCTGTCGTGGATTTAATGGCAATGAAACTCTTGACTGCAGTGTGTATACACCGTCCACAGAGCATCATTGCGGTCTCACTCGATCCTTCGTTTGAAAGAGGTGAACGTTTGATTGGAAAACTTTGCCGAACGAACTCCCCGACTGAGAGGATCCTAAGTGATTATTGCTGCCATCCTTCCTACGAGCAGCCATGCAGAGAATGAAGTCAGAGATGTGTACTTTGTTCTCATTTAGCCACTTCAATTAGTTTCTATTGGAAATTAATTACTCCTCAGAATGTTTCATAGTGAGTATACCTACACATTATTCGGTTTCAACATGGTCAGCCCAGTTTTTCGGTCAGTTGTAGGATAATGTGATCGTGAGGTAGTTTTTCCTGCATACATAATTTCTGATCCATCCCTTGCTTGAGTTCTTTTGGTTGCTGTATGAAGCTGTTCAAAATTACTAGAATTATATTAAACTAGCTGAAAAGCCTACTAAAAGTAGGCAAAAACGATTCCTCCGACTCTCTCCTCCACCCACTCCCTCCGACTCCTCCCCCCCCCCCCCCAACTCCGACTCCTCCTGCCCCCAACTCCTCCCGTCTCCGATTCCGCCGACTCTCCCCACTCCCACGACCCCTCCGTGCATACGTATGTACGTACGGTTGGCGTTTTATGTATATAGATAGATAGATAGATAAGTGAGGGTTTTTTCTAACAATGAAAGTCCTTTGTCGTTTCCTATCACTTTTATTCCTGGGGAGTTTTCGACAACCCTCTGGTTGTCACTTTCAATCCAATAGCAAGAGTGCTCTTCACTACTTGTGCTCTACACAGAAATCTAATCCTCTTGCTGTCGGATTGAAAATGACAACCTTAGGGTTGTCGAAAGCTCTCCAGGAATTAAAGTGATTGGAAATGCCAAAGGACTTTCATTGTCAAAAAGTTCACACTTATTCGTAAAAAAGAAAACGTCCACAACCACAACATATTACAGAATGATATCAACATCATAATCATTTTACCTTGTGTAATCGTTGTACCTTTGTCCCATACCAGCACTGTAACATCCGTGGACGACTTAGAAAGCGGTAAGAAAGCTAGATAATGGGGAAAAATCCAACTGAAAATTGTTCCATGAATTGATGGGTACCCTCCTTGGCCAAACAAGAGGCTGGAATACCACTCCCGGCACTATCTATTACTAGTAAGGCAGAAATGAAGTTGAAGGTTCAGTGGGGCAGGATTTCTTACGTAACATTTGAGTAAATACTAATTTTCCCAAAATTCATCCCATCCTACAACCTTCAAAACTATACAGGTCTTCTATAAAAATGATCGTTAGACTTAAATTGTATTATTTGAATCGGCCCTAATATCCTTTTAAGGTGGTGAATGTAACTCTTCATCCTGCGCTTTGTCCAGAAACGTGTAGGGTGGGTTGCAGGACAAAGGTTTGCAGTATTGAGTTTTCGACTTTTTGTGGGCTCCCATGACGACTTTTTCTCGCAAAAAGTGGCTTTTGGAGTAGTTAGGGATCTCTCCCACTTTCCATAAAAAGAATGAAGTTTTTTCTTGAATGATTTGAAGTCGAATTTCTCATTTTGCCAGACAACCTCTTTGCGAACCTTTGCCCCCATCAATGGGGTAAAGGTTCGTACAAGGTTTGCTCTGCGAATCTTATCCCCTATTGTAGATTGAGAGCTAGGGAAGTACAGAATCTCACAAATTATCGACCATAATAATTTTATAAGGTAGGTAGCAAAAGGTACCTAGGTAGCAAAAGTACCAAAGTGGGTAACAAAAACCTACGTTAATGGCCATGAAAGGCTCATTTAGTTTTGAAAATCACAACAGCAAAACGTACCTAGGTAGCAAAAGTACCAAAGTGGGTAACAAAAACCTACGTTAATGGCCATGAAAGGCTCATTTAGTTTTGAAAATCACAACTTATGTACATCTAAGTGCATTAGACTTTAAGTTAAATAAACCATCACCTTTATATACTATTGCGTGCTTCTTAACGAGGATTTCCCTGAATAAACTTAGTAGGTTTCAATGCGAACCTATACCTCATGAAGCCTGCAAATGTTTGCCCCATCACGAAGGGTTCAGTGTTTAACAAATCCTCGACATTGTACTTGTGAAAATCCCAGAACTCATTGTCTAATTTGATGGTGTATGTACTCCTCTCACTCGCAAAAATACGCCCAAAGCTGTATGCACCTATGTGCTGTGTTGAAAAATTTCGAGAAATTACATTAAAAAAGTCAAAATACACTACTTCATTTTTTCAAAACGAGACGGTTTTTTGACTCACTGAGGTTTTTCGAGGCTACTGACTTGAAGTAAACAAGTGCACTGCCTACCTGATTCTCCCCAAAACTCTTACCAGTCATTTTCAAACTTCCGTGAGAACCTTTGCCTCATGGAAACCTTTACACCCTCCTCCCCTAACCATCGTCGTATGGTTAAGCCCATGGGGTACATCTGTCCATGGAGATCACTTTATCACTTTATTTTGCTATTTAATGTTCCTTACTCTTGTTCTATTGATTAATTTTAGAACAATAAACTAATAAGCAGACACATAAAGTTACACAAAAGTAGGTAAAGAAAAATCAAAACTTCATAAGCACTTTATAGAGAAGAACAAGGTCTAGCTATGTCCAGCTTTCTTCTGCTGTGTTCTATTCAATCTTTCACCTAAATGGTCTGATATGACGACAACGAACCACTTAGGAATTCACTCGGGCGCAACATTACACCTAGGAGCGACTGATACCCTAACGGTTCACATTTCCTACTTTCGTTAGGAGGTCAAGGCTTCCTCAGGAAGTCCTCCCAGAGTCCATTCAAGGAGGGAACCAGTTTCCGCCCTTCTCTTTCCCGTCATAGCCAGGTATCCTGTGATGCCGTCGTTGAGTGTGCATGACCTGGCTCAAAACACGTCGAGCAACTCAGTCGTTGCAGCTTGAATGTTGTGTAGGTACCTAAATGTCATGTTTGTACTGCAGTCCTACGTAATCGTTTATGTAGGTATTCAGTTATTCAAAAGATGTAGCTAAATTTCAAATCATTCAATCTTCAAATTACGTTTAACACACTCACGAACAGTTTCTCGAAGCGATAAATACTATTGTCAAGTTAGAGTCTAATCTAAAATAGTCTATCTAAAATAATATAAATAATGGATTTTTCCAATTTTGGTTTATTATTTTCATTAATAATTATAAACCATGGGAACCGGCCAAGGAAAAAAGGTTTAACCCCCCTCAAAATTTGTTGGTTTACGTTTCAAGGTACGTAGAATCCGAAAATCGAATTAAAAATAGAGAGCTTCTTCAATGTACTTAGTTCTCAAGCCAACCAGTTCTCTCTGATGACTGAGGAGGAATCGCACTCAGCACCCTCTGAGATGTACTACCTACCTCCCCTACCTTCATTGTACACGCACCACGATCACGTCAGTTTCGAGATGAACTCTACCTTTCAAAATATTCACCTAACTGTAAAGTTGTAATATGTCAAACGATAAATTGTTTAGAGGAAAATCAAAAAAAAAAAAAAAACAAGATTGTATTTTTTGGGGTGCCAAAATTTGAAAATTGATATTTTTGAGAAGTTTCAATAAATGTACCTAGTTGTGAGCCGAAATCGTTACGTGTTTTTTGGGCGTTGTTGACATAAAAGCCCGATGGAGTAACTAGTTTTAATTTCTCATCCCAATCCTGTTGAAAGTTACGCCTGGGAGAGAAATGCATTGTTGTTGGTGCCTAAATTTATTTATTGATTGAATTAATAAATAAGTGCTAATAAGATGAGATTCCCAACCGATGCTTGAAGGATTCGGGTGGTATGTATTGGGTGGTATAACACACACACATACACCGCCCAGCCTCAATGGTGTAGTAATCATATTGTGTTATACAAATATTTGTATAAAATATGATTATCAATAGTATAGCGTCATCAAGTAACTACACATTTGTCTTTTTGTCCAACTTCCTATCCAAAGGTTTTTTTTAACCATCCGGAATTAAATCACATTATGAATTAACATTTGGGGAGGAAGTTGACTTGGATTCCGGAAATTGTTCAATATTACAGTATTGGGAATGGGGGAACCATTTTGCCCTGATTCGGTAGCTTTTATTGGCGTAGTGAGAAGCAGAGTTCAGAGCTGAGTTGAAGAGTAATGGTGGAAGGTGGTTGATAAGGTTGGGGGGTTATCGACTCGTGAATGTATCGACGATTTAACTCGGTATCGAAGGGCAACCAGTAATAACAGAACGAGGGTCGGAAAGTCACTAGAAACAACTCCAAGTATTTACCAAGACAAAAGTGATATCGATGGGTGCAAATGAATTAAGAATAATTTTGGTCGAAGGATGTTGCAATATTGTTCTTCTGTTTTGGAATCTTCCCGTTTTGTGATTTTTTGTCAATGCGAGCAATGTTCACAATTTTGGGGAATTCCCTTCATCGGGAATTTCTGGTCATGACACTACTTACGAATGCCGTCCTTTTTGCTCTCGTCAAAAAATAAAGAAAATAATTAAAGTTAGAAATTTTAAAAAATACGACTTAGAAGCCATAAAAAAGGATGTTAATGACCATGATTTTTGTTAAATTTTTCAATTTGATGATTTAAACGATAAAGTGTCTTTCTTCTTACTGCTTTCTTACAAAAGCTCATGGAAAATCATTTTCTACTAGTTGAAGTCCGTGTAAACAAGAAACCAGCTCCATGGTTAACACGCGAAATAAAAAAAATATGAAGAAAATACGAAATAAACTTCACTTAATCTTAATGTGCAATACCAATGATGAGAGTACTCGTTTTTCATACAGAAAGATGAGAAATAGAGTAAAAAATATGGTTCGAAATGCAGTTCATCGATATGATAAGAATAAAATAAAAAATACAAAAAATTCAAAGGATTTAATTTTAAAATTAATAAATACTGAAGACCAGGAAATTGATCTGAATGAACTAAATGATTACTTTTGTCAATTGGGCTGCGATCATTATATTGACTCGCATCTAATTGAATACTGCAATCAAGAATATAAATGTAGTATCTACAGCAATAAGTAGTATCTCCTCTAAAGCAATGGGTCCTGACAACATTTCTAGTGTATTGATCAAGTTATTTGCTGAACAAATTGTTGATATTTTGGTCCATATTATCAATTTTTCCATTTCAAAAGGTATTTATCCAAATGAATGGAAAAACGTATATGTTCTACCGCTCAATAAAAAAATCCCACCTCTAGTTTCCTTGACTTCAGATCAATAACCTTGATCAACGTGTTGGCCAAAGTCTTTGATAAAGTGTTTCACTATAAATTTTCATTTTTCATCGAATATAGCTCCATATTAGACGACTTTCAGTTTGGTTATAGAAAGTACTTCAGTACGCAAACTGCCTTAAGGCCATGGGGGACGACAAGTTTGCTAGTGAGAGGGAAGATGCCAATAGTTATTGACACTTATCTCAGCTGTCGGATGACCGATTTCAAAATTTCAAAGTGATCTGAGTTCAACTCAACCAAATAAAAGATGCTGTTGTAGCCGATTTTGTGAAACAAATTCAATTGATTAAAATTTTCTTGTTTTCTAGGAATTAATCAAATATTTGTCAAAAACATGTACAGCCCGTATGTATAATTATCAACAGCTAGGTTCATTTATAAATTCTGAGCAGATTCGCGTTTACCAATTGAAAAAAAGTTTGTAACATTCGAAGCATAATCTCGATTACTTTTGGCCCCGCCACCAACGCCATCTGATTTTGGAGAATCGCACTAAGTGGCCGTCCACCATATCCATAATAAAAATAACCGACGATAGAAAAAATATGGATTGCAGTGAGTTGACCCTGTTTGTAAGCTTAGATCTTAGTCACGCACTCAACAGTCTAGATCATTCTTTTTTCTGTCCATACTAAAATCCATACTGTCCATATCTAAATTGTAATTTCGTGGTTCCTTGATTTTTTTTAGATTTTTAATCGCAAGTAGACTACATCTTGAAAATCTTGGCACCATTTTGGCACCTTATAGCGTGAGATCTGTTTCTATGAATTTTCAAAGTTTCGACCGTTTATGACGTCACGCGCCCCTCTCGCCTGGGCGGGACCCCCCAGCCCACTGTGACGTCATAAACGGCCGAAACTTTAAAAATTCATAGGAAAAAATTTACACATGCTAGAAGGTCGCGGTTGGTACCAAAGTTCTCAGAATGAGGTCTACCTTAGATTAAAAATAACAATAAACAGTCTTTCCTACCCGGGCGGACACCCTATTCGTTTGCTATGGGTAAATTGTTGACGTACAGGTCACTTAACATTTAAAAACTAGCTGAAAAGCCTACTAAAAGTAGGCAAAAACGATTTCTCCGAATCTCCCAGCCACCCTCTCGCCCCCGAATCCTCCGACTCCTCCCGCCCCCAACTTTTCCCGTCTCCGATTCCGCCGACTCTCCCCACTCCCACAACCCCTCATGCATACGGACGTACATACGGTTGGCGTTTTATGTATATAGATGTCTTTTTCACGCAATGATTATGCCACATCTGTCATAAAACAGTTGTTATCAATGTGTGACATTGATTATGAGAACAGACAGAAAATTCAAAGATTGTTGAATTTGCCAGTCAGATTCATCATGAACCTGAAATTTGACGACATAATTCACAATAAAGTTAAACAACTCAAGATTTTGAAAATGGACGAATTAAGCGTATTGACAAACATCCATAGAATTGTGACAGTACAAAAACCCATATACCTACTTACTTGGCAACCAACTTCATAAAATTTGCAGCTATCCACGATTCAAATATTAGAAATATTCACTTATTGTTTGCCACCATGTAAAACAACAGTTTTTCACTATTCTTTCATTAATACAAGTATATTGCTTCATAATAGTCTGAATTCCGAGCTCAAAGAAATAAATAATTCCATTATGTTCAAAAAACAAATCGAAAACGCAGAAAATTATTACACAATGGTTTATTATTTTTCTACATTGATCACTCGTCTGCAAAGCCACTAACCAGCCAACATGAAGAAAAACATCGATCGCATTTCGGTCAGCTAAAATTTGAACTTAGATTAGGCCTCTTTCGCGATTCACACTCGTGTTTCTGATTTATCGTACGTCCAACCCTTAATTTCTCGTAGGGAGCGAACGTTTTGTCGTACAGAGCTCCACGTGGTCTCAAAAAATTCTAAAAATTCTATAGAATCTTGAATGAAAGGAAAAACAATTCCTTTATATCGAAATTTTTTGAGATAGGGCGTTTCCAAAATTCATTTTTGAACCCTTAGAAGTGACCTACATCAACCAAAATCTTCGGGGCACAACTAGACCCCAAATAGAGCCTACATACCAAATTTCATCAAAATCGGTCAATGCTAACTGGCAAAAGTGCCGCGCACGGCGTACGGCGGACGGACGGCCAAATTTTTATTTGATTTTTGGATTCTACGTACCTACCTTGAAACGTAAACCATCAAATTTTGAGGGGGTGTTGAAAAATTTTTTTTCTTGGTCGATTCCAAAGGTTCATTATTGAAAATAATAAACCAAAATTACTTTCTTTCAAAATATTAAGATATTTATGTGTTTAGCACTGCACTTTTATTAAATTTAATTTTGTTTATGTTCATCAATCAATCATTTTCATATAGCTTACGCACTATCACTATCATTTGCATAACTTTTTCACTCGTAGACTAATTTAATCTAAGTAATTCTTGTATTATTCAGGTGTAAGTCTGGTTAGATGTAAGAATGGTCGACTTCGACCAAATCTTGCCAGATTTTGTAAAGTAATAAAGCTCTCTCTCTCTCTCTCTCTCTCTCTCTCTCTTTCTCTCTCTCTCTCTCTCTCTCTCTCCCTCCCCCTTCGTGCTTTAAGGTATCGATATTCGGTAGCGAGGAAACAAAAGACACTGTTGGCTTGTTTCAGTTATCGCCCTTGCTCCCGTATTGAAATCCATTTTCCCTAGTATTTTTTCTAAAGAATTCATCTAAGTATCCTTCTAAACAATTCATCTACCTCATTCTCAAGCTACATATTAAAAATTGCACCCTCTCCCCCATTCTTCACCCCCAACCAATCTTTCCCCCCGTCGAAACCAGAATATTCAATGCTTCGTAAAATATTTCTTCATTTTTTGTCTTTAATTTCTCAACCCTCCCATTTCCTCCCATAAGCACGTGCTTGAAGACACACGAGAGGATTCACTTATTATTCTATGGATAAGTTCTCAGGGTATTCCATATTTCCAAGCGTAAAAAACTGTTCAGATATTTTCAATCATTTTTGAGATTATTTTTGTCTATGGATTCCTTTATTGGCTATATATACTCGTATATTTAACATTGATTTCAAATGGAGGTTTTACATCCTCATAGATTGTAGAACATCCATAAGGACAGAATTTTGAAATTTGATAGTACTTGTTCTGATTCAGAATCACTCCTCTACATTTCGGAATCAATCACATCACTCCATTAATTTATCCTTAAATGAAAATAGCCAAGTCTCTCACTACTGAAAAATGGATTTTGTTTGTGTTTCAACAAAAGCATAATTGAGAAAAAATAACACGATTGTGTGGATGATCCGAAGCATAATAGATAATCTCAAACTTCAATGTCCAAGTACCTTCCACTACCCTCCATATTTGATCTGACGACAACCAGACTCCCAACCACAAAACCCATGAGAATCCCGACGAAATCGAATGGAAATTGGAAGTAATCCTTGTTTAAAGGATTTCACGTTGGCTGTGAGGCTACCAACGATCCGATCACGATGAAATCGCTAAGGGACAGTCCCAAATACACAATCCCTGAAAATTGCACCGAATTCGGAGACAAAATGTAGAATTTATCGTGGTTACAACGGTTTTTCGTTTGCGCTTGTGTAGAGGCAATTACACTAATGACGATGATTTTCGTAGGGGAGCATCCTCACAATCGCTGAAAACGTCATCAACCAAACCACATCAATCAAACTTCACAAAACCCGGAAATTTTATCAAAATCGGACTGTAACTTCCTATAGTTTTGCCCGTTGTCCGACAGGTACTGATGATTACAGTGAATTTACTCGTATTACGATGCCTTATTCAAAATAGGTACCCTACCTAATTTCATTAACCTATTTTTAGAATTTCATCTACGTCTCGTTACAATAAATTTTATTTTCGAATAGTGGTGTGTGTTATTCATCAAGAATCCCACCATTTATACAATTCAAGCATTCCAACGGGTCATGGCGAACAAAAGCGCCTACTCTGTTACAACTCGTGGTTTTATTGGGCTCATTGCGGCGTTGAATCTTGCTTTTCCACACAAAGAGCAGAGGCGGATCGTAATATTTGGTTATGCCCGCCGACCCAACAAAACCAACTCGGGACGACCGCTCTTCCTATTATTGCCCTATAAAGACAATAACGGTCTTGGCTGGTAATGTAACTTAATGGGGCTTTGACCGTAAATACCGATTGTAACCCTTCAACGAACACGTGTACCTTCAACGACCCCCCTGGGATAGTAACGATAAATATTTAATTATTGTTGTACCGTGTACTACCTTCCCACAACAAATCTCCCTGCTATTCTTTAAAGTAACTTTCTCAATCTCAAACAATTTCTGTTTTATTCCTTTGTATAGAAAGTCATTTCAAGAAACCTGGTAAAAAGAACGTAGCTCTTACTCTTGAGAGCTGAAAAAATTCTTTAACATAAATATTTTAACGTAAAACGTAAAATCCTTGTTGCAAGCTCAAATTATGTTTACGTATTTAAAAAGTTTTCATCATTACTTGGTGCGAATAAGATTGTCAAAGTATTACTGCCAAACGGTTTCAAAATTGTAATAACTTGTTCTTGTTTCAGGTATGTGGTGATCGGTGTATTGCTGTGCTGCTGTGCTGCTGTTTAATTACTTCAGTTAATACCTACCAGTAGGTTGGTATACTTTTAAAACAAGGTAATGGTTGTCATGCAAATAACGTGAATATTTCCGAGCTTCCACGAAATAGTTCAGAACGGTGCAAACGTCTTGACTACGACTGAGAAAAATTGAATGAGAGAGGATGGAGAAAGCCGGTGAAAGAATATTCCCTGCTTCATTTGTTAAAAGTCTCTTTGGGACCCTCTTCCACTTTACCCCTTTCATCCTAACACCCACCAACCATTCACCACTACAGGCTTTTAGCTTTAGAAGCACTCTAATATAATTCAGTACATTAAAAAGTAAAAGAGCACTGCGTCGTAAAATGTTATCGAAAATGAAGTGAAAAATTAATTAAGAAGTAAACCATTCAAACCGCGATAGTTCACTTAAGTAACGCAGCTACTTAATAACTGGAATGTGGATTGTGTGTGTATTGAGAATTCAATATGATGTTGAACAAGTCATTCATTAATGTTCTTACACACTCTTTCACACACTACATCTCTCTCTTTCCTCTCGAAAATTCACACATATGGCCTGTTGTGGAGTGCATGTCTACAAAAGTTAGGCTACAACAACAATGCCTACAAGCAGGTTGTACGGAGGTTATAAAAAAGAGTACTGTAGGGATGGGTATCGTTACAAAAGTATCGATATTTTGTATCGATACTGTATCGTATCCAAGTATCGATATCCCAAGTATCATTGGGCATGAGTATCGATATTTTAAAATATCGAGTATCGATACTTTAGAGTCGCAAACTATCAATATTACCAAAAATTCCCAGAAAAATAATTTTTTCAACAATCTTTATTCATTTTTCACTATCAAGAGTCCAAGCAGAGTAATTTTTTCCATGATGTTATAGTTATTTGGCAACCAAGGAGTAAGTAATGACCCAAAAGATTCTCTACCTTCTTCATTTTTTTAGCCATTATGCTGAATTTTTCGCGAGATCTGTATCGATATTCGATATTTAGAAATATCGGATCTAAAGTATCGATATTCAAAAATATCGGCTAGTGCAGTATCGACACTAAAATATCGAGTATCGATACCCATCCCTAGATTACTGTTTCAACACTCTTCATGTTGCTTCCGAGTCTACCAAGGTAGCGGAAGCTTTGTTTTCACTTTTCAAGGTCGAAAAAAGTTCTCCAAAATCAAAATTTTCACTCGCGTTTTGCGTTTTAGACCTTTCTGAACAATTTTGGTTCAGTGTCTGTGTGTCTGTCTGTCTGTCATGAATTCCTTGTAACGCGCATAAGTATACGAAGTTATTGTCCGATTTCAATGAAATTTACAGGGATTGTGCGGGTTGGTGTGTAGACGGTCCCCTATGAAAATCATCATCCCCGGACTGATAGAAGCGACTGCGCATGCGCAAACGTGAATTCCTTGTAACGGTCATAACTTCTACATTTTCCCTCCGATTTCAATAAAATTTTGAGGGATTGTGCGGGTTGGTGTGTAGACGGTCCCCTATGAAAATCATCATCCCCGGACTGATAGAAGCGACTGCGCATGCGCAAACGTGAATTTCCTTGTAACGGCCATAACTTCCACTTTTTCTACCCGATTTCAATGAAATTTTCAGGGATTATGTGGATTAGGTTTTAGATGGTCCCCAATGAAGATCACCACCTTCGGACTGATAGTAGCCACTGCGCATGCGCAAACGTGAATTTCCTTGTAACGTCCATAATTTCTACATTTTCCATCCGATTTCAATGAAATTTTCAGGGATGTTACAAATTAGTATTTAGATGGTCCCCTATGAAAATCACCACCTTCGGACTGATAGTAGCCACTGCGCATGCGCAAACGTGAATTCCTTGTAACGGCCATAACTTCTACATTTTCCATCCGATTTCAATGAAATTTTCAGGGATGTTACAGATTAACTTGTTTTGATGTTTTGAGATTAACTACTATGCATCGGATCATCTATACAATCGGGTTATGGATACGAGGAAGCTATGTGCCACACCCACTTGGCAGACGTTTTTTCTATGAGTTCTTGAATCTTAAATAAAATTGATTATTCAATACATAATAAAACTTGGTGGCAGCGGTGTTGTGAGATTAGATTAACAAAGATTTTTGTAATTCGGGGTTTTGTGTAAAGTCTGAAGGAGGCATTGCTGAAAGGGGTTGTATCCCGTGGTTGTTGCCAAGGTTGTTTCCTGTTTGGTGGTTTAACTGCGTTCGTAGTAAGTTGTGAAGTAACTTTGGAATAATTAACGTAGTGACACATTATGGCAGCGTCAAAGCCGGTACAATCACTGGAGTGGGAAGGCGATATGGCAAAAAACTGGGCTAAATTCAAACGGTCTTTTGTGACGTTCGTAACTGGATATCATGAGACAGCCTCGGATACTAAGAAAATTGCGATGTTGCTACAGGAGCGAGGTTCATCTCTACATGATTTATTCGATTACTGACTAGTTATGAAAATTTTTCTGCCGTTCTTTGAAATTTGAGTAAATCTTGAGAGTTTGGGACGCTTCAAGATTCTTCGCTTCTTGATTCGGTACATTTTTGTGATTTATTGTGTGCTAAGCAGCTGATCATAGAGACAGCGTTAGAAATGTGTAGAGCTCGCACTGTACTAACCCAGCAAGTGCAGGGAATCTCTCAGGAAATCAAAATAGAACCCGAAGATGAGCTTCCAGTTAATGTTTGACAAAACGGCGAACTCAATAATCGAAGGGTGATGCAGCCTTGGGTGGAAAAAGTACCTAACATGAGATTTCAGGACTCTAGCATGACTCATAACGTACATGAACAGCCTAAACGGAAAATTGACTGCAAGTTTTGTGCAATGTTTATGGAAATTTTCCTGCTCACGGGAAAAGGTGTACAAAGTGCAATGGAAAAAACCATTTTTCATCATGTTGCCCTTCCCGAGACATCCACCAACTCGACGAACGAAAATCGGGCAAAGACAGTGACTTGTCTGTTATATCGTGGGCTTGCTAGAAGTATCGACCGTTATCCAGCAAAAACAGTCCGGTCAAAACGATTGGTACACAGTCAGTCTCCAGATCGATGATAATCAGCTGCTGAATGTCAAAATTGACTGGTGTCCAATGCAATATATTGAGTCTACGCCAATACCAAATCCTGGGACATGACCCTCACAATTTGCTACCAACCAAATCAGTGATCACATCATTTTCAAAAGATATAGTGCCTGTGATAGGTAAATGTTATCTGACTTGCAAGTTTTGATCCCGATCTGAAAATGAAGAATTTTTAGTCGTCAACACAACAGCCTACTCGGGCTAGCTTCTTCCGAGAAGCTTGGATTGATTCGTCGTGTCGATTTGGTAGCTTCAAACTCGTCTGTGGCTGAGGTGATTCCGACAAAGTTTCAAAACCTATTTGATGGCGAAGTTCGCTGCATGCCAGACCCTGTGACAACCACATTGGATCCTGCAGTAAGACATGTGGTGCTTCCTGGTCGTCGCACCAGGTTTGCTCTGCTGCCTAAGGTGAAAATCGAACTTGACAGGATGGTAGCCAAAGGAATAATCACACCTATATCCGAGCCAACAGATTGGGTGAGACAAATTGTCGTGGTGGTAAAAAAAGATGGATCACTAAGAATCTGCCTCGACCCAGGCCCGTTGAATAAAGCGATCAAGCATGCACATTTACAATTCCCGTTGATTGAAGACTATGTTGCAAAATTGAAGGATGCGAAATATTTTTGTAAATTGGATGCCCAGTCAGGCTTTTGGATGTTGCGTCTTGACTCGGAAAGCTTCCGAGTATGCACATTTCAAACCCCAAGGGGTCGATATTCTTTTCTGCGAGTACCATTTGGAATATGGTCAGCCCCAGAAATATTCCACAGAATTGTGGCTGAAACATTCGCTGGATTTGATAATGTGGAGGGGCCGAGTCAAAAGAAAAATTGCAAGCTACTTTGATTAAAGTATTGGAGGTGGTCTCAAACAAAGGCGTTTATTCAATGTGCAAAATGTCGAATTTCTGGGTCGCTCATTTGGACCATCAGGGGTGAAGTGTCATCCAGAAAAAATTAAGGCAGTCAAAGCCTTGCCCCCACCCAAGGACGAAGAGGAGTTACAAAGAATCTTGGGAGTATTAATTATGTGGTAAAATTCATAAAAAAATGTTGCAGACATTGCAACTCCTTTGAGAGAGTTATTAAGAAAAAGCATAAGCTTCACATGGAATACAGCGCACGAGAAGGCTTTTAATTAATTAGAACAGCAAGGGCCTGTGCTTAACTACTATGACCCAGAAGGTGAACTTACTCTCAGTGTGGTTGCTAGTTCATACGCGTTAGGTGCAGCTCTTCTGCAAAATGGGAAGCCGGTAACCTATGCTTCTCGCACACTAACTGAGACTCAGCAGAAATATAGTCAGATAGAAAAAGAGTGCTTGGCGGTTTGCTCTGGTGCTGAAAAGTTCAGGAACTTTATCATGGGAAGAGATTCTGTAAAGGAACAGACTGACCACAAGCCGTTGCTGGGGTTTTCTAAGAAACCATTACACATGGTGCCTGCCAGGTTGCAACGAGCGCTCTTGGCATTGCAGTCATACACATTCAACTTGGTCCACGTACCTGGCAAGGAGCTATACCTAGCTGATCTCTTGAGTTGGCATGGTAATCATTCAGGGTGTGACCAGGACACTGAATTCTAGACTGAACTAGAATTACAGGTTGCTTTGCTGATGCAACATTTACCAGTAGCTAACCAGTGTTTGGAAGATATCTGAAATGCGACAAGATTGGATAAGACAATGACAGCCTTGAGAGTACAAATTAGTAATGGTTGGATTACTACCTACAAGGACCTGGAGGAGCCGATTAAGCCTTTCTATCAATTAAGGCAATCACTTGCAGAGGTTGACGGCATAATTTCCAATGGTGACAGGATACTAGTGCCATCAGGCTTGAAGAGAGACATGCTAAGACAGAGCAATAAATTGCACACTGGTCACCCTGGCATCAACAGGATGCTAAGCCGACCAGAGGCATCTCTTTTCTGGCTGGGGATCAATCAGGACATAAAACGCTTCGTTACATCATGCACAACATGCCAAAAGTACCAACCCAACAGTGTGAAACGACCACTCATGTACAAGGAGGTAGCAGGGTGTCGTGAACTTAAATATTCTTACTATAAGAATTACTTAGTTTTCCGTGAATCTCGTACGAACATTGAATCTTTTATTCAAGAAAATTAACATATTAAATAATCACATGGCATGGAAATCAGAAATAAATTTCGCTTTTGCGACACAGGGGATGTGTGTCAGATCAAGGATCATCAATACCTTGTTCTGGTAGACGCACTAAGCAACTTCATTGAAGTGGCTCATTTGAACAGCTTGAAGAGCAGTGAAGTGATTCAGCATATGAAGTCCATATTTGCCAGAACTGGGGTGCCTGTAAAGTTTTTCTCTGACGGAGCCTCCTATTTTGACTCAGATCAGTTTCGAGGCTTTGCTTCCGAGTGGGGTTTCACCCACGTCATGTCCTGTCCACACTATCCTAACTCTAATGGTTTGACCGAATCAGCTATCAAGACAGTAAAGCAGCTCTTCATTAAGACGATGGACTCAAAGGAAGACCCAACCTTGGCTCCATTAAATCACAGAAATACCCCTCGAGGCGATGTTTCGTCACCAGCATCAATCATGGGGAGAAATCTGCGCACCAATATCCCCAAAATCACTTTGGAGATGGATCGAGATTGTCTTCAACAACTGAGAAGGAAAACCAAGGAACAATATGATACTACAGCTCGAGACCGGCCTACATTTACATCAGGCCAACCAGTGTGTTCATAAAGCTCAAAATTCAACCTAGAGGTCTGGAGTGGTCGCACAAGAGGCTGGGCTTCATTCATATGGTGGAAGGAGAGGATGGAAAATACCGAAGGAACGAGAGCCATCTTAGACCCAGACTACCAGAGCCACAAGACAGAGACACAGAGCTTAAAACTTCAAGCCCTGAAGAACTCTTTCAAGGGAACAAAGTAACCAGGATCAAGAGGACCCTCGGACGACGGAAGGGAGATCGAGATCAGGAAGACCATACAGAATTCCAAATATGCTCAAAAACTATGTCACATAGCTCCGGAAAATTGTTAATGTTATCATGTCAACTGGTCTATAGAATTGTAATTCTTGTATATTTGAATTGAGAAAGGAGGTTTTGTGGAGTGCATGTCTACAAAAGATGGGCAACAATAACAATACCTACAAGCAGGTTGCACGGAGGTTATAAAAACGAGTACTGTTTCAACACTTGATGTTTTTCTATGAGTTGTTGAATCTTAAACAAAAGTGATTATTAAATACAGAATAAAACATGGCCTTACTACAATGCTGTATTTTTGTCTCGGTATTCAGAGAATTAAGTGCCGTAAGACATATTAATGATAATATGCATATTCCCAAAAACTTTCTGAGGAAAATGTAGTTTTTCAGAACTTTGGATTCCTCCATGGTATAATTTCACTTTATTTCATAATTTGTCCCATCAAGGACTCTGTCGTAGGGTACCTTCATCGAACACATGTGTGGACGAGTAAGATTGCTCTTCGTAAGAGTGGACCCACTAGTGTGAAATCGAGTAACCACTGCACTAAGTTTCTCTCATCTCCGTCTCCAATCAGAGACAATTTGACAATCTTCCGAGGTAAATAACCCCAAATAACCTGCCTGTGGCAGCGTGTAGTTGGATTCTCTGAGTGGACAATGGAGAGAAATTTCGTCTGGTAGGACGAACGGGGGATTCTTACAACAAAGCTCATTGTCTCATCCGTATGTCGTCAACGGGGAGGGGGGGGGGGGGTCACTACACCTACGCTAACGGGACTTCCACTCGTTCCTCTGAAGTATTTGTCATCCAATCATTATTCAAGTGATGATTTGGAACTTGTTCCTGTGTTCATTCTTTGGTACATTTCACTCTGTGTGCTTACCATCTTTCAGCAGTTGCAGGTTGGTAGTCCCGTAGAATAATTTACCTGACCTATAGCCAATCTGTCAATGATATTTCAGGAAGCTGCTCTGTTTCACCAAACTAGGCCTTGAAGTATTTCAGAGACTAATTTCCATCAGAAAAAACTCTGCAATGTCCCCAATGGAGGAGCGATTTCTATCAATACGTGATCAGACAGATCAATGCTCTGGGTAATCCAGCAGCTCGAACTTCTTTCCTACTTTTCGGGCCCCCAATTCAGAATTTGGATACTTTCCGTTTACGAGGGTGTCCCAATTATGAGGCTAAAAATTATGAGACCAGGTAGTGTCTTCCTTCTGCTGCAACTTCTTTCTAAACTACCTGCTCAGATTTTTTTAGCTCAAAATTGGATTACATTTCGAGTTTTGAGGGTGCTGATCCCCTGAATTCTGAGGTCAGAAACATCAAATTACAACCCCAATATAATCCTCCCTACAATAGCGAAACAAAATGGCCAAAACAAGCCTTTTTTCTCTTCAAATTTTCGTTTAGGTGTTGCTATTGTCCCACAGTGCACTGATTGATAATAGTACTTTGCGTCAGTTTTCTGAAGGCCGCTTTTTACCAGTTTCCCTCCCGGGAAAATACTAGTTCAATCCGAGTTGCCTTTCATGACCAGTTGTGCATAAAACTTTCAAAAAACTAGAGAAAACTAGAAAAAACACCTTACTATACTTTTTGTCGCACAAAAAGGGTTGACACTGTCAATCTTATTACGACTAGCCTAATTACCCTGAAGGACATTAACGGATAAAAGTTTTAATTAGTAGGAGAACGGGGGAAAAAAATATCTTGAACCAGGAGGAAGAGCGACTTGATTCGATTTTCCTAGCTAATTGCAAGTGCTGGAGAGGTGTTTCGATTAAAAAGGGACGTACTATAGGTGCCCTGCGGCCGACCGAGAGACTGGAAAATGGAGAGAGCTGCGAAATAGCCAGAGTGGTTGGACGTTAGAAAATTGGATTACTTTGAATTAGAAGTTAACCCTTTCTCTGGATTCTCCCGTTTCGAATAGTGAATAAGTCCGAAGCGACGTGGGGCTGTAAGTTTGACATTCAAACATTATTTTTTTGTTCCACGAGACAAAGCTTTGAATAGATCGGAGTAGATATTGATGCTTCGATCTTCTTTTCACTTCCGCTAAAACCCAAAAAGTCCATTCATGCAGCACGAATTAATATTAATGAGCGAATTTTCAAAGAAATCTTTCAGTTGAAGGTATGGTTAAGAAAAGGAACAATGGTGATGCAATTTCTTTTAGAAAGCTTTTTTTACACTATTCTTGGTTCTTTAGATTTTTAGTATACCGTACCAACATACTGTATGCACAGGGTCTGCTTTGAAGATGTTATAAGTCCATATTAAAGTTTATCTCGTCTCCACGATCTCATAGAGTACCCACAAGGCTATTCTTGTTTTTTTTCCGAATTTCAGTATACCATACTTACATAGGTACTGTATCCACCGGCTATGCTTTGAAGATGTTAGGAGTCCATATTGACGTTCTACTCGTCTCCACAAACTCATAGAGTACCCACATGGCTATTGTTGTTTTTTTTCTTATTTTCAGTACACCATACCAACATACTGTATGCACTGGGTATGCTTTGAAGATGTTAGGAGTTCATATTCATGTTCTACTCGTCTCCACAAACTCATAGAGTAGCCACACGGCTACTGCATTTCTGGTTAAAACAAATATACACACGTTTTCATTATATATATAAATATATACTCATTTCCTCACCTAATTGTTGGACAATTTTCATTTTGGTTTATTATTTTCAATAATAAGCCTTTGGAATCGAGCAAGAAAAAAATTATTTAAACCCCCCCTCATAATCTGATGTTTTACGTTTCAAGGTACGTGGAATCCGAAAATCGAATAAAAAATTTTCCGTCCGTACGCCGTACGCAGCAGTTTTCCTAGCAACCCTGGACCAATTTGGTTCAAATTTGGAATATGGATTCCATTTGGGGTCTAGTTGTGCCGCGAAGCTTTTGGCTGATGTAGGTCAATTGTAAGGGTTGAAATTTTCAAAGCGCCCTAGCTCATAAACTTTCGACATAAGGGTATTGTTTTTTCTTCATTTCAAAATAATTGTGAATTTTCAGAAACGAATGAGACCACCCAGAGCTCTATAGGAACAACCGTGTGCTCCCTATGAGAAGTCAATAGTATTTCCCAAACCATGGATAAACGGATGAACCAAAAATTCTGAGATTTTTAGGGAACACTCAGGAGGTTATTTCTAACAGATCTCCGTGGAGATATTGGAGTTTTTAATTTTTTGATATTTATGATACAAATAAAACTGATGATAAAATAATACAATTTAAAATGATAAAATGATAAAATTTAAAAATCTAAAATCTATGCTCGGTGTTCTATTTCTTGACTAATACGAGGTGATCGTAAGATGGAGAATTATAAAATTTGGTCCCTATAGGGTTATCTAATACGGAGATATCTGAGAGAAATGGTTAGGATCTCTCCCTTAAGGGTTAGTCTTACGATAAATCAGAAACACGAGTATGAATCGCAAAAGAGGCCTAATCTCCGTTCAAATTTTATCTGAACAAAATGCGATCGTTTTTGGTTCTTTGAGTTGTACTCAGTTTGCGTCCTTAGCAAGCAGTATTCAAATTTCCTAAAAAATTCATTTTTTCAAAATAAACTTGATTGTAAAGGTAAAATATGGTTGGTGGGTAGTGACAATAGCAAAGCTGTGATCTTTGCAGGAGTGATCTGTAGAGAAAAATAATAAACCTTTGTGTAATAATTTGCAGCGTTTTACCTTATGGGATGATGGAGGAGGGTCGGTGGGGGTACTGGAACTCTGGGGGCAGATGAATGCTCGGGGTTGGAGGAGTTACGTTGGGGGAGGAGGTGGAAGGTTACTACACTGTTATCCTTTTGGTGGCAGGAGGAAAGTTATAATTAGGGGGAAGGGAGGGGTCCTTGGAGGAAAGTTATATTAGTAACGGGGTAGAACCGCTCTTTTTCCTCTACTGACATGACATTTCTGAACGAATTTTGTCAGCACGAGCAACTTATAGAGAAATCACATTCATTTCTATTTTTCTCTTCTCTTTGAAATCCCTCTGTCTTACTGAGATTCAAAAGGGAACCCACACGAATGACTTCTCACCTCGTGAAAGTCTATTTTTCTCCCTTTCTTTCTTTTTCACCTCTCCTTTCTTTCACCTCGCTTTTCTTCCTTCTTTAAAGACTTTCTTCTCTTCCGGTGGCGGTGTGCCAAATCCGGTCTTTTCGGTTTTCGCCTTCATCAAGCTCCCACTTAAACGATAAATGGAAATCCTGAAGGGTTTTCCGGTGGGCGGAGCTGACTCGTAAATCTTCCGGCTCAGTTAGCGTTCAATTATTGATGAACTAATAGAGATTAAGAGGAGGTCTTCAAGTCGTGAATCCTTAAGAAGTACAGACTGGTTGCCGTTCCAAACCCTCAAAAGTACCAGCCCAGAAAGACAACAGTGGAATTTCCCCCCCACAAAAACAAGTTAGGAGTACAGTTTGATTTCTCATAGAATAACATGGACATATGGTTGACTTTATTCATTGAATTTTTTATATTATTTTATTTTATTTAATTCATATTATCATTTATTTTATTATCTGCTCCCCTAAAGGGTACCTAGGGTACCTAGGGGGAAATAAAGAGAAGGTGGAGACGCCACCATAATTATAGAAGATAAATTTACGATAAATGTAGAAATTAATTAAAAACACCGGCTTTTTTAAAAGTACAGAACAATGGAAAATCAAAAACGCGCAAGGACTCCAGCTCACAGAGAATATTATTCTCTCTGTGAGCTGGAGTCCTTGCGCGGTTTTTGATTTTCCATTGTTCTGTACTTTTAAAAAAGCCGGTGTTTTTAATTAATTTCTTCATTTACCGTAAATTTATCTTCTATAATTATGGTGGCGTCTCCACCTTCTCTTTATTTATGGACGTTTGGTGGTGTCACTAAATAAACAACCTTCGAGCCCTGAAGAAGGCTTTTTTTTCTTTACCGAAAGCTCGGCGAAGAAGGTGTTGTTTTCAGTTGACCCTAATCCCGATCAATTGACATAGTAGGATTTCTATCTCCATTTGGGAGGTTTTTTCGAAGCTTACTCTAAATTTATTCTGTACTTCGCCCAGATAATTTCATTATTTTCCTGTCTGTTGCACATGGGGCATCTGTTTGCAATTCCATCTCTGCACCACCTATAATTCACCGTTACCATTTCCGTCCGAGCTATTGAATGTTCTTGTTTTAACACCTTCAGACCGGGGCTCAAAACCCAGATTATCCCCAGGACCTAGGAAAATTTTGGAACTTCACAGCAAAACAGTCGCACTGATGAGAAGCCCGCATTTTTGTGTGATAACATGCACTGATATCTGAAACTGAAAGGTTGGGACGGCAAGGTGGGTTCATTCCGAAGCGATTGAGACCAAAAAGAGCCCTGTTGGGGGAAAAATGAACTATCCAGAGCGTTTCGAAAAATGTTCATGGATCCACCGAATCATGAGTTCATGGATCCACCGTGGAAGCAGCCATACCAGGCGAAGGTTTCGCGTGGATCCAGGGTGGAAGCAGCCGGTCTGAACGTGTTAAGTAGGTCCTTCAGTCCCATGAACTCTAATCCCTTGTCTGACTTCCGGTCGGGTTTTGCTTAAATCAGATGGTGTGCCGAGTTCCTGACTTAATTTTGCAGGTTTCCCATCTTTTCTTCCTTCATTTTTGTAATCAGCGATCCCTATGTAGTGTTCCACGTGTTCGTATTCAGCGCAATGTTATACTCTGTCCACCAACTCACGTCTTCCTTAATAATTTGCTCTCCCGCCACTCGAGTGTACCGTTGCTGTGGGTGCTCTACAATCTTCGCTATGTAATCCATTTGTAGCTTCATTTTGTGAAAATACATTTGCTCGAACTCGCGTTCCGCAAAAGTGATATAGCTTGGGGAGTTTTGGGGTAAGGCCAGAATTGTCTTCAAGTAATATCTTTAAAAATTGTCTACTTGTTCTTAGTTCCTGTATCCCCATATCTGGGCCCCGTAACATAATATCATTGACCTTTTCGTCGCCCTGAAAACTTTGTACTTTATTTCTAATGGTTCGTATCTCTTCCGAATCATCTTACCCTCAATTGCACCTAGAACATGTTTTGTTTCAGCAACTTTCCTCTCAAAATGCACCCCTAAATTTAGAGTGGGGACAAAATTTGTAAGATTTAATCTTACTTATAATTGATGATGTAGTTGAGACTGAAAACGCCGTTCCGTAACTCTAACGCTCCAAGTCCCTATGCGACGATAGCAAAGTCTCACCAAGATCCATATCCAAAACTCTTCCAGAAAGATTGAATGAAATCTTTACCATCGTGTGAAGTGGTTTTCAGAAACTTTTGTCCCTCACTCCTCCCTAGATTAGTTTTTTTGCAGTAAAACGCTCTTTATCGGTAACTAAACTTTTACCTTTACTCTTGGTAAGGATATACGTTCCAGTTGGAAAGTTTTTCAGATTGTAACTGTAAGTTCTCTATAGGTATAGTTCCGTATAGTTCTCTAGCTATCGTTAGTGGGATTTTCCCCTTCTTGTTCACATTTTGTATGCAAATGGAGAAACCTTGTAAGTACCTGCTAAATTGAAGAAATATATTTTTATCTCAAATATCAGTTTGTTATGTAGGCATTAGAGTGAAACTGCTTGTTTCGGTAAAACCCAGTTCTACCGGAGTCTTTGTGATGTTAAGTATGCGATTTTGGAGGCGAAGGAGAGTCACAATTGAATTGAGTCACGTTTGCATCTACTGTACCAGTGACAGACAAAGTTCAGGAATCATTGCAAGACTCTCCTCCATTCTAATTTTCAATAAGAGCTGAAAGTAAAGTCACCATCACGGTGCATTATAGCATCTCATCTTCCTCAAAGTCAAGAAACCGCAGGAGACACATTAATCACATGAACTGAGGAGCGAAACTATTTTTCATGTTCAATTCTAGGGCTTTGCTCCATTTCAGTTGTACCTCTTTGTTCGACAACCTGAAGAAATTGAGAGTGTAGACTCCGCCAAAGTAGGTGAGAGTACCTCATCATCCCGAAGTCAAGAAACACACCAATCATAAAATTAAACTTAGGAGGTATACGTTCGGGAACAATTACAGAAATTTCAGGTGTAGAAATTGCAAGCAGAAGAAATTTGTGAGCTTGAGGTATCAACCACGAGAGACACATCAATCACAAAAAATAAAAACCTTTTAAACAAAAAAACGGACCGACCTCAAAATTGAATGTAACCACCAAAAAGGGAAAATAATAATCATAGGGAATTCAATTAGGTTGGTAGGTAGGTAGGTAGGTAGGTACGGTTTGAAGTCGCCGCCGTGCCCATCTGTAGACACAAACATATGCAAGTAGATTCCACTTCCATCTGGTTAGTATTACAACATGCGTCGATAGTACAATACAAAACAGGAATGAAAGTGGGTATGATTGAGGTAATAAATGTGTTCCAACACTATTAGGTAGTACATCACTAGGTTCCTCTTAGTTAACATTCTCAAAATAATGAAATAAGGATAAAAATGGTGGAAGTCCTTCCAACAACTGTGACTACTGGCCAGGTAGACTGAATATTTTTCTCTTCGCCATAGTCAAACCAACATCAGTACAAAGGCTCATTGGGGAGTGAGAAGATCCGCTAAACTCCCCACAGGACCATTTTTCCAGAAATCACCAGTTCCACCATAAACAGATTTAAATCCTCGCGTGAAACGAAAAACCTTTGGAGTGGTGATTCGATCCTACAGTTAAGGGAAGGTACACGTATGATTGACACCCCTGCCATAGCAATATTTTTGGCTGATTGCAATTTTATCAGAGAAAAGGTTTTTGCCGATTCTTTAAACTAAGTACCATCTTCTCTGCTTATTGAGCTGGAAATTTTCATGGCAGACAGAAATATTGGACATATGAAGTTGACTTCGAATAGTCAACTTGTTTGCTCTCCCCAGTTTCATGTTCATGTTGAAATAATAATTAAACCTTTTTCTGATTCCGGCTTTGTTCTACTTCAAACCAAATTCCCAGGTTGAAGAGCATCACTCGAAAGCCTTTAAGGCTTTCCTTAAACTTTTTCCTTTTTGTCAACCAACAAAGTGAGATGCTTCAATGTACGAGTATTTCAGCTCCAGGCGGCTCTTCTCATTCCTAAGTTAGGAATGAGAAGAGCCGCCTGGAGCTGAAATACTCGTACATTGAAGCTTCTCACTTTGTTGGATGACGAAAAGGAAAAAGTTGGGACGGGAGGGAGGAAATAAATGAAACTCCAGCGCCCCCAGTGGCGGGATTGCAAAGACCGACCTTTGGCACTGACGGCGTTCTCCAAGTTGAAGTCGTATCAGGTATCACCTCCTTTGAAGGAAAAAAGGCGTTACTTTCTACCGTTCCTTATAACTCCTTGAGGCATTGCGTCTGGAATAGTACCGAAGGCAATAAGGAGGAGGTTTTTTCCTCGAGGAGGTTTTCCCGGCCCTTCAGCCTGCAATGTAGCGTTTTTCCTTGAAGGGAAACTGCGACTCATTAGGGATTCAACTTGTGTTTTATCCTTCCTCCACGCCATGCCGTCAAACTTTGTGGAATGGGAGGTAGTGATAGGCTGTAGGTTGCGACACCGTGTACGTGCCCTTTGGATTCACATTTACTCATTTATTGTTCGCAATATTTTCAAGAAATCGAAGTACCGAAGTAACTCTGAAATTCGAAGTAAGGCCCCTCTTGCTCGAGTGCCTGGAATTGTTCCTTAACTCTGTTCTTCAATTAATTAATAATTAATAGTACTTCATTCAGAAAAACTTGTGTTTTATCTCTAACGATGTATACTCTGTCGCATACTTGTAACAATCAGTCCTATTATGATGTTCGCTTCCCAAAACTAGCTCTCGAGTATTGCATATACGTTATAAAATGGACTTGGCGTTTAAACCACCTTACTCATATTATATATACTCGTATTATGTCATAATGTTTCAGCGTGAAGCGTTGATAATCATCACCAATATAATTCGATATAAATATGGATAAATTTGTACGGCCCAGGCTGAGAATCCGTCATTTTGATTTATTATTTTAATAATGAACCTCTGGAATTGGTCCAAGAAAAAAAAATTACCCCCCCCCCCTCAAAATTTGTTGGTTTACGTTTCAAAGTACCTACGTAAAATCCAAAAATCGAATAAAAATTTGGCCGTCCATCCGCCGTACATCGTACGCAGCACTTTCCTCCTCAGTTAACATGACCGATTTTGATGAAATTTAGTATGTGGGCTCCATTTGGGGTCTAGTTGTGTCTAGAGGCGTCGATGGACTTGTACTGAATGTGTTGGCACTCAATAAACTGTTGGTTGAAGGTAACAGAAAAAAGAGAGTTTCACATTGCAGTTCTCGATGTTGAGAAAGCATTTGATAGAGTATCTCATTTTGCTATAATGAACATCATGAGGGGGAGACAGTGGCCCAAGCAGCTGGTACAGTATATCGAATCGATCTACCAAAATGGGTTTACACGAATTGGGGTAGGCCCATGGATGTATAATGCAAGGGGCATTAGACAGGGTGACCCCCTGTCCTCAACCCTCTTCAATGCAGTTATGGATCACGTCCTGCTAGCACTCCCTAATAGGGTTGGATACATCCAAGCTGGGCAGCGTTGGTCTTCCCTGGCTTTTTGCGGATGATATTGTACTGATTGCCACATCTAGAGCTCGGATAGTGGCTCAGATTGTAGCATTCAATAATGTCTTGAGGTCGGTGGGGCTAAATCTCAACCTCAGAAAATCCATCTATCTGCCTTTGATGCCAAGAGGGCGTCGACTCGTAGTCTCTGCTGAAAGGCCATCCATTGATGTTGATGACCAGTGCCTGAGAGCAGCACCACACAATGTTCGATGGATATACCTGGGAGTATCCTTTGGTACTAAGGGTATATGTCGTAACATGCCAAGGAAAATGACTGCAATTCATGAGAAAATTGACAGGGCACCACTGAAGCCTCTGCAGAAATTAGTAGTGTTGCGAGACCATGGCATACCCTCACTAACTCACCAATTAGTGCTGGGGAGTACCACGCATTTGACTCTGCTATCCATGGACCAGTGGGTGATGGAGGTCGTTGGGTATGGTGAAAGTCCATTCTGGTTCTCTACCAACAGGAGTGAGGAGGACAAGAGGCAGGCGTACCGGCAACAGCCATTTATGCCGAATGGGATGTCAAACACCCGAAACAGCCTTGCATGGGCTCCAGATTTGCTCAGCCGTGGTAAGGCCCAGGTGTGCCCGTCACAATTCTGTCCTGAACCTACTAGAACCCTACGCTGGCTGTAAAGGATGGCCAGTATGGCTAGAGCCACACTTCAATCTGGAACAGCGAGGTTATCGTCCTAACCTCTTGGTGGTAACACCAAGCTTTCATTATTGATGTCTCAGTGGTCTCAGGCGCCGGCCAGATATGACAATTCAAAAAGTGTACGCATTACTAGAGGCTGCAACAGCACTTGCAAACCTTCAGCGAAACCAACTAAAGGTGATTGGAGCAACTATCACCTGGCGAGGGATATGGCATGGCAAGTCAGCCAAGGATCTGATTCGGGCTGGTTACCCACTGTTCATCCTGGAGTGGGTGACCAACCGAGTCCTAACAAGAGGATCATTCATCTGGTCTAAATTCAGGGCTACGGCCACTTGACGGCGTGCCACGGCTCGATCAAATGAGCCCCGTGGGACTTGAAGCTGAGCTCGAACCCGATGGGGAGGAGAAGCGTCGACTGATGGCATAGCCAGAAGAGGCACAATCCTCCCTCCATCATTCGTGGGATAAGGTGATTCAACCTTGTCCCTTACCCCAATGTCCGAGGTCGCATCTCGGACCCTGATACGAAGCAGCCAGGTGGACGTGACTGCTGAGTGTTGAAAGTGCTGATACAATGCTGTGATGTAAATATTTATGTACACTACCATCAATTGTAGTGGTGAAATATTTTTTCCAAATATAAATTGTTAATGGTATGTGGGATTCATTTGGGGTCTAGTTTTGCCCCGAAGCTTTTGTGATGTAGATCACTTCTAAGGGTTGAAATTTTGAAACGCCCTAACTCAAAAATTTTGATATTGTTTCTCCATCAATTTAAGATAGTACTGAATTTTTAGAGACCACGCGGAGCCCTGTAGGACAAACTGTTCGCTCCCTACGATAATTTAAGGGTTGGACTAACGATAATTCAGAAATACGAGTGTGAATCGCAAAAGAGGCCTATTCTCCGTTCACATTTTAGCTGACCGAAATGCGATCAATGTTTTTCTTCATGTTGGTTTGTGGTAACAATGGCAAAGCCGTGTTCTCTGCAGACTAGTGATCTCTGATTATTGAAAAATATTAAACCATTCTGTAACAATTTGCAGCGTTTTAAAATTGGTTTCCCAAATTCTTTGTAAGTAGGTAATTACTTAGCTACGTACTCATCTTGAGACACATAACAGCAAAATTAATGGGGGGAATTTGAATGAAATGATCAAAGAAAAGCCTACCTTTAATATTGTGATGCCCTGTTAATAATTCCTCAGGAAACGGGAGTTCTCATTGTAGCTTATGAAGAGTCAAGTAACGAGATCATTGCAGTTTGTAAAGTAAAGTGACGCTTGGAATCACAGCATTAAATACGGACGACCCGAATGTGCCTCATTTTCTAATTGGGGTTTCTATAAAAGAAAAATGAGACGAACCTCCTTGTATGAGATGTAAACATACTGTGAATTGAAGAGGATTTTATGTTACAAACTTAATGAACCAGGATGGTGATTCCAGGATTTAATGAGATGTTATTAAATAGAAAGGATGGTAGTAGCTCGTCGTTTGAGGCCTTGATTTTGACTTCTAGACTATACTGAAGGTAGGTACCAGGTATTTATAAACTCGAAACAGTAACAATTTATATTGACGTTTTATTTAAACGTCGAAAAAATTAAACCCAACAGTTTAAGCTTTACATTGAAGTACCTACCTGGGTACCTACTATCAGTTGACTTGAATTTCACAACAGTTACTACCAGAGTTAGTATTAGGGTGGGTACCTATTTTCCTTGTCCTACTGAAGAACAAATTATTTAGCTATCACAGAAACTTCATCAAAGATCACAGAGATCTGTATAAAATCTGTTTCATAAAGCTTGACTTGAATTTCACTGCAGTTTATAACGCAGGTGAACTGCAATTTTATTAAAGTGGGGTGTGCGCATGGGTCGGAAAAACTGTTTATTGTTATTTTTAATCTAAACTAAACCTCATTCTGAGAATTTTGACACCAACCACGACCTTGTAGCGTGAGAAGGCCATTCTCTATGATTTTTCAAAGTTTCGAATGTTTATGACGTCACAGTGGCTGGGGGGTCCCGCCCAGGCGGGAGGGGCGCGTGACGTCATAAAAATTCGAAACTTTGAAAAATCATAGGAAATGATCTACTCATCCAAAAAGAGAACGGATCTAAGTTGGGTAGGTAACGGTATAGGATATCGTCAGAACTGCATAGTGCCCTACCTAGTATTAGGGATATAGTACAGTTAGGTGATGAGATGGTTTTCTACCAAGTGGCACATAGCTCCCTTGTCAATCATATCATGGTTGAGTTGTTGAATTGTGTTGTCAGAACTACCAAGTACCAACCAAATATGAGGGAAGTCGAACAGTTAGGAGATAAGAGAGTAGATTGCTAAGTAGGAAAGTGACCCAAATACCTCCTGAAACCGATCTAAAGTGCGGAAACTCATCTACACATATGGAAACTGATCCGGTTTACAGAATGCGGTCCTCCCTTTGGCTTCTGGTTCCCCTTACTGAAACTGATTCACAGTATCGAAATAGATCTACATGACGAAAACTGATCGAAAAACTGCGGGTAAATTAATTTTAGATTTAAATTAAGGACCACTAAAAAGTAAAAAATAAAAAATATTATAAAATGGAAAAAATAATAAAATAAAAACAAGTGGGATGCTTAGGGGATGCTTACTAGGGATAACCAATAACCAGTAACCATATCAAAAAAGAAAATTTTCCCTGCACTTTCTATCAAAAATAGATGCTAACGTTTGTAAAAAATGTTTTACATCTTCTCTTTTTCCATCAAATTGGTACTTAACAAAAAAATAGTTTAACAAAAAAATGGACCGACCTCAAAAATGCTGTCCGTGAACACCAAAGAGGGAAAAGTAATAATCTCAGCGAAAACGTACTTCATGTAGTAGGTTTTTGGATAGATAGATAGATATATGTTCATTTCGCCATTTTGTACACTTTTACAATCATATAAATGCATGAAGGGATGCAATTTGCTCAGATTTCCTACCTGACATTAGGCTTGGCCCGTGTTGTAGGGTAGGATCTTTAAATATCATAAATATCTAGTCAACAGATGGTATGTTGGAATACCAACAATTATTTGTAGTGTGATTCACACTTATTGTCACACTCATATCCTCCATCATACGATAGCAGTGGCATACTACTCAATAGTTTTGAACACTTATCTACCCTCGTATTCATGTTCTGTATTGCACGATCGACGCATGTTGTAATAGTCGCCAGATCATGGGAGTAGTACTTAATTACCACAGCGTATCCAGATAGGTAAGTAGGTACTCATTGAAGTCGCCGCCCCGCCCATCTGTAGGCACAAAGTCTTCTAGATCTCCTACTTACCTACATATTCTTCTTTTTTTTCGTAAATATACATACCTCCCATACTACAGACATGCTTCCACACCGAGTATGAATGTAAATATCAGTACGTTTAAAATTGTGGGAGGGTGTGGGAGGTTTTGAACTTGAACTTTGAATCATAAATAATAATCGGATCGGGTAAAGGCTGATATAATTTGCAACGAGAGTCGGCACATTTCACTGAAACACTTCATTCATAGAAGACATTTTCTAGAAAGAAATCGGGCGGGCGACAGACGGAGATGGAGTAGCCAACACAACAAACTAATATAGGTAATACATCCATGTAGATGCTATATGTGCATGGAAGTTAGGAATAGTGAAAAACCATGTACGACAGTTTTGAACGTTAATTTGGTAACAACGCTCCCGAAGGTATGTAGCTACATTATAATATGTCCACCAATATAACAAACATTCTCATCTAATAATAAAGTCTGATGGTAAAGGTACCTAATAAAGGTAATAAAGGTACCTGATAGTTTGGGAACACATTTTAACTCAATGTTAGGTACTTGCTCTCGTAATGCTAACCAGATCATCGAGTAGGAAGGTGGTTAGTTTGTGTCTACAGATGGGCACGGCGGCGACTTCAATGCGTACCTACCTACCTATCTGAATAGACGATTTGCGCGCCTGCGCAGTAACCCCATATAGCCTGGTTGCAACCTTCCGCGAAGAGCAGGTTTCGGTACTTGGATTGAGTTGTTTCCTAGTTTTCAATGAAGTTTAGTGCATTGTATCTCCTTTTCTAATGTATTTGTCGGGTTTTTTGGTTTTAATTTGTGTAATTTCTTTAAAAGGACGTTGTTTTGACTTAGAATGGCGGTCCGGGTCCCAATTAAAGTGGTTCGTCTAAACGAAAATGATGTAGTCGTCCTACCCTATCCGATCGTAGTTGCAAACACTGTCGGTGTTTTGAAGATGTTCTTGGACGTTCGACGTGTTCAATGAAGAACAAATTGTGAGTTGAGAGAAAAGAGTGTGTGTTGATCACACTGGTATAGAAAACTCTCCGAAAGTGGCACCGTTATCGTTCCATACTAGTACTTAACTGCAAGCAGATGAATGACATTTGGGGCCCACTCACTAAGTTGAAGATGTACCTGCCTACTATAAGAAACAACATTTCTGGTAAGTGAACCTTTTTATTTTGTAATGTTCTATTATCTTTTATTATTCGTTAATTTTTCCAAAAACCGCAGCTCTCCTACTACGAACTTAACAAAGCTTAAACTTAACAAAGCTTAACAAAGCTACGATGGGTCTCATTCAAAGGGGAATGGCCTGCTCTGAACGCTTGAGTGTCGCCTTTAGCATTTTTTAACTTGCCATACCTCTCTAATCTAGGGGCAAAAACTATTTTCTAAGAACAGAAAAATGACAAATTCTCGCGTTTTTGTTTGCAAAAAGTACTTACCTATAGGTTTTACAAGATTTGAGATCCCAACTCCCATAAATACTTTTGTATTCGTAATCAGCATCAAATTTCCAGAAAGAAATGTATTTTTTTAAAGTTTTGGATTCCGTTAAAAATCTTCTTTCTCAAAATCACGCATAACCCTTAAAATTGACCATATCTCTAGAAAAAAGGAGATCATTTCGGATTCATCACCTCAAAATATAAAGAAACTTGGGAATTGGTTTTTTTTTATACACCTGTGTTTTTGATATATTGTTATTGTTCCATCCTATGTAAGTCTCACCCTAACTTGTAATAAATTTTAATGAATATTTATCTTGATGGGAAAATGGAAAAGTGAAAATCAGGAGAAAAGAGGAGAGGTTACACTTTTTTTCTGGATCGATTCCATGAATTCATTATTGAAAATAATATACCAAATTTATGTCAAAAAAGTAAAGTTAATAATAAATTGAATGAATTTAATATTTATTCATGTCTGAATCTTGTTTCAGCAACGTGTACACTGAATGGAGTTCGAAAAATGAAGAGAAGGCTCGCTAGTGAATGACACACTGGAAACCAAGTTATTTGCACAGGACTTTGGGTCAATCCTTAAATCAATTTTTAAAAGCTGTGTATTTAATAAATAATAATATAAATATAAATAAATAGTATTTATATTATGTGAGTCCTGTTGAGGTACCTGGTTAACAATTTATCATACTACTACGGGTTGAAAGTTAGTCGATGATCCAGTCTAGTTACGTTTTATATTGTTACCAATTTCTTTGTCGTTTCCCTCAATTTCTCTTTGTACCTGCGAAAAACTTTTGGAGCCTAGTCAGATACCCAGATAGGTATGAACAGAACTGAGTTTTTCAAAGTTTATTAGATGCAAAAAGAAAATTGTGATGGCTAAGTAATTTTACAAAAGTTTTTTTCCAAATATTTTTAAATTTTGGTTTGCAAATGTGTTTCTTGCGTTCCTACTTCGATCATAATAAAAGTATTTCGTAAAAGAGATTCATACCTTTTTTTTCTTCACTATCTGAAATTGAAAGTCAAACTATGGATTTAATTGTTCGTTTTCAATTAGTACATACCTATATGAAAAATACAATGCAGTGGCTTTTTCAATTAGTACATACCTATATGAAAAAAATGACAATGCAGTCTCTACAGTACCTAGGCAAAATAGTGAGAGACTGTTTTCTCACTGAAGAGTTATTACTCACCTATCTGCTTCCTCACTTTAGTCGGTACTAATTTAAAATAAACAAATATTGTGATATAGGGTTGTTTAAACTCCCTTAACTGTTAAATAATAAGAGTTATTTCATTTTTATACGAATAAAATTAGTCTTTCCCAACCTCACATTATATTGTTGTAGTCCGCTACCGAAATAGAATGTAGTACCTACGCCTGTCAGACATATCTTTTTTCATTTTCTAATGCAATGAGGAAGAAAAATGTATCTTGGATATATCTGCAAATGAACTTCACTTGGAAAGTGACGGATCCGCATTTATTTTGGTTTTAGATTTTTTATTCGATACCTATACAACATAAACATATTAACGTAATTCACCAAAAGGTACTTATTTAATCCCAATAAAAGTCACACGCATGTTAAAAGATGGATGAGTTTATCCTAATAATAATATAGAGAGATGCAACCTAAAATTATTAATTCATCGTAGAATTTACGATCATTTAATGATAAAAATATAATGCGTCAGAAATCTCCGTGATTTCAAAAATGGAATGAAATCCAGACAATGAAAACTAGTATTGAAATTTAAATTATTTAAATAAGAACAAAGCCCAAGGTGTATACTCACCCAGTAGAGTTGGATTGAAAGGGATCATTGCCAAGGTAAACAAAGAAAGAAAGTAAACGGTAAGGTTCAAACAATTTATTGATAAAAATAAGGGAAGATTTTAATTGTAGGTACAATAATACATGCAGTTGCAACGTAACTGTACAATTTCAACTATTTAACTAAAAGTTCCCGAAAATTGAGGCGTTTTAGGCGAAAATTATGGACGTTTCACTGAGCGAATCATAGTAGGTATCCTTGTAGATTTGACGAACTTTTTGAAACTTGGAGTCATTTCGTTGCAACGAATTATCCACGTTCAACAAATTTTACATTTGAAACAGCCTTTGACGTGAGATTTCCCTTGTTGGTCATTCCAGTTTAGAACATTATCACGTAGAAATAAACACGACTGGAGAAATCTGTAGAACTTCGCGGAAGGATCGTTACCCGGCCTTCCTGACTTGGAATCACTACTATGATATGCCGTAGCACTAATGGTAAACCATTTTTACTGTCTCGAGTACTTTAGGATCGCAAAATTGATATAAAAACTTTCGAAAACGGAACAATCCAGCCATAAACAAACACAGAATCAACGAGAACCGGGGAAGTCGTTTACCGAAACCTGCGAGATTGTAACCTCCCGGACGCGCATGCGCACTGCCACTTTCGTTAATAGAAATCGTCTATACGCTGTGGTTATTAAGTACACTACAAATAACTGTTGGTATTCCAACATACCATCTGTACCATCTGTCCAACAACCTCCTACATCAAGTATGTTTTCGCTGAGATTATTATTTTTCCCTTTTTGGTGTTCACGAGTGTGAATCACAAAAGAGGTCTAATCTCCGTTCAAATTTTATCTGACTAAAATTCGATCGCTGTTCATTTCTTCGATTTGTATCAGTTTTGCTTTCTGAGCAACCAGTAATCAAATTTCCATATGAAGCTCTCTATTTTTCGAATCGAGTGTGAAGCGTTTAGTTCTTTCTAATAAACTTGATTGTGAAGGTGTTAAGGCAGTATGGTGTGGTAGGTAGTACCTACCTACCAGTGGTTGGTAGGTAAAAAAAGTTGGTAGGTAAAAAAAAAAAAACGCTGCAAATCATTGCCCAAAGGTTTATTATTTTCTGTATAGATCAACCTTCTGTATAGATCCCTCCCTACCAACCGTAGGTACCTACTACCTACTAGGGCATTTTTGAAAATTTCAACCCTCCATTTCCATTTGGTTGGTGGTTGAGGTAGAAATTTTAAAAAATGCCCTAGTAGGCAGTAGGTACCTACGGTTGGTAGGAAGGGATCTATACAGAAGGGTGATCTATACAGAAAATAATAAACCTTTGGGCAATGATTTGCAGCGTTTTCAATTCTTCACTCTCCTTGAAAATCCCAACAATCCTGTTTCTTTGTCTGAGTTAGGTACTCCATTGTCGTCTCATTTTGAGTTTAAGTAAACAAATCATAGATATTTTGAAACGGTTGTAGGTATTCCAGTCTTCAATTCTCTAAACAAAATACAGTTAGACATTCCCAAAAATTTTTTTGAAATATACACATGAAATTATGAAACATGGCTTAATCCAAATTTTTCTGCGATGTCTTGTGGAAATGAAGTATAATGGACGATCTTCGCCTTGCTCCCTTGTACTTTCACTTGAAATTCAAAAATTATTTTCTTTTTCATCTCCAAAATGACAAAACTTGAGAAAAAATATGGTTGGAAACCACGTTTTTTTAAAAATATTACATTAAATGTAATCAAATCATAAAATTTGCCAAATCATAAATTTTATGATTTGGCATTAATTTTTAAATGAAGGGAGTTTTTTTACATCAATGTTTGAGAGCAGACTATTGAACATTGTTTCAACCTCTAAGTACGAGTATAGGTTGATACATACAAAATCAAAATTAACAATACTGTTCTAACTAATTTAATCGAAGGGATTTCGCCTTGTTCCATTGATTCAAGTTGCCTCATCGTTGTTTTCCAACCCTCAGCTTCGTTATTAATTCACATTCTTGGGTCTACTAATATATTCAATTACCGTTCCCCCTACGTGATCTTGTTGCATGGCTGAGGCGCTTAATATAAGCGAGAGTTTGCCTAATGTGGATTCGATGGGTATATTCTGACGTGAACAGCATAATTTCATTTACTACGCTACTTCCGTCCAGTATGCGCTCTTTGGTAGTGATTGGTAGGAAGACAATAGTGGTTAAAAGCAGGAATAGATTCTACTGTTCAAATAGAAAAGATTCATAATTTAATACACACACACACACACACACACACACACACACACACACTATAACTATATGTATACAGTATATATTTACAGTATAACTATATATATATGTAACTATATATATATATATTTACAGTATAACTTGTACATTCAGTATACTTCTTTACTTACTTCAATGTTTTTCGGAGTTTTTGGAAAAAAGCTCACAACAATATTAAGGTATGTACCTTTTTTCGCATTCTCTATGTACTTATATCAACCTACACTGTATCTTAGTTTTTTTTCTCCAAACCATTCTGTGTTCACTGAATAGCTTTGTTACTTACCAACTACCTACCTTTTTGAAGTAACAATATTTTAATATTCATTCCTTCCTTGCTGTGTACCTATATTATTTTGTAATGTCCTCATATTTATGTGTACGTGGTTTTTCTTCCCCCCTCCCCCTAGCCCTGATGATGGTGTATAAATACACGGAAACGTTGGCGAAAATTGACTAATAATAATCAACCCTACCGACTCTCAAGAACTGGATGATATAGACCGGGAGCCGAGGCCAAAAACGGTGACTTACGAGTTGAAAGCTACAAACCAATTTTTATTAAAATGTCCTCCAAGGTGAGTAAAAAAATGGATTGCTGCCACTCCAAAGCCCCGTCTTTCAAAAATGGCGGCCGTTTGAAATTGTCAAAATTAGAGAAATGATGACTTACGTGGTTGATGGCTGGAAATCAATTTACTTGCAAGAACTAATTACGTATCTAAAGGTGGAAAATACATCTCTGCCACCCTAGTTCCCCGCCCCTGTACAGGCAGAGTCGATCAAATTTTGTCAAAATTTTGACCATTTTTTGAATTTTTAGTTGACGGCTGAAATTTTTGTAGTAGGTTGGTATCCACGAGAAAGAAACAAAAAACTATCTCTGCCCTCCCCACCCCCCGTCTTCCGCTCAGCAGAATCGATTCAAAATTGTCAAATTTTGACACAAATTTTGACTTGTTAGTTGACGCGTGAATTTTTCTTTACTAGTTCTCTATGCATATCTGGTTAATAAAAACCATCTCTGCCGTTTTGATTCCGCGTCGTTCGTTCAGCAGAGATGGTCCAAAATTTGACAAAATTTGGTCCCAAAATTGAGTTATCGAGTTGATGGCTGAAATTTATTTTGCGAGTAGCTAATTATTAGTTCTTTCGAAATTCCTTACTCTGCCATTCTGATTCCGCGTCGTTTATTCAGCAGAGATGGTCCAAATTGGTCAAATTTTGGTCCAAAAATGGACTTATTAGTTGATGGCTGGAAATTGCATAATTATCTCCTACATGCTACTGTAAGACAATAAAACACACTCTGCCATCTTGGAAACGCGTCGTTTGTGGAGCAGAAGCCAATATGTTCAGGAATATGTGTGTAAAATCTGCAGGGTGAAATTCAGCACCGAAAAATTGACTTATGAGTTGATGGCTGGAATTCATTTTGCGAGTAGGTAATTATTAGTTCTTTCGAAATTCCTTACTCTGCCATTCTGATTCCGCGTCGTTCATTCAGCAGAGATAGTCCAAATTGGTCAAATTTTGGTCCAAAAATGGACTTATTAGTTGATGGCTGGAATTTGCTAAATTGTCTCCTACATGTTGCTAGGAGACAATAAAATACAATCTGCGATCTTGGAAACGCGTCATTTGTAGAGCAGAACTCAATATGTACAGGAATTTGGGTGCAAATCTCCAAACTCAGCACCGGGAAATTGACTTATGAGTTGAGGGTTGGATTTTTACGGTAACATCTATCAAATCAACATATATGAGTCATTTTTAGATCATCAGTCTTTCTTATTTTGCGTCATTGCACAAGCAGAAGTCATATTCCATCAAATTTGCTCATTTCTGTTCCAAAAAGTATTTTTATCAGACCGTTGTCGATAGTGCGAAATTCTTCTCGAATGGCAACCGGAAGTCAATGAAATACCTCCTGTTATCTTGATAATAAAGCGTCCTTAGAACATGATACTAAAACATAAATGATAATTTGTTATAAAATTAACACGTAAAAATCGGCCGTAGTTCATAGGATGGACATTTCGGGAATACCTAGCCCCTTCAGTACCGATGAGTGAGCCCAGATCGGTTCAATACCTTATTACTATTACTATTATATTTTTTCTTTTGATTGTTCAAAAATATCTTGGTACAATAAATTATACCTTGGTTCCAGTTGTTTTGGTACAGTCAAGTACCTACCCAACTATTTCTTCAACTTATTCTTTAAAAACATTTGATAGCCTCGAATACCAATACTCAACTTTACTATCCATTATTTGATTGTACGCAAATATTTCGAGAGGTATCCTTTCTCTGTAGATGGTTGTGGCTCGTTATATAGAGAGAAAAACATTTTTAAAACATTTTACGAGTAAAATATTAATGACATAATATTTAATGACTTGATACCGCGGACAGAATTTTTTTAACCTCTAAATGTAAACCAACAGATATTGAGGGGGGGGGGGTTAAAATTGTTTTCTTTGACAATTGCAAAGGTTCATTTCTGGAAATAATGAGCCAGCAACCTGCATTTCATTAAATTCGCTCAATTACTGCCGCGTGAATCAACTACCAAAGATTTTTCGTATCAAGTAATTTAATATTATTTATGTCATTAATATTTTACTCGTAAAATGTTTAAAAAATGTTTTTCTCTCTATCTATCTCAAAAAATGTAATTAACGTAAAATAAAAGTTTATGTCATGAATATTATTTATGATCAGTCCGTTAAGGACGGGAATTGAAAAGTATCGAACAGTACCATTACAGTAATATTACACTAGGTACTGTTCGATACTTTTCAATTCCCGTTGAATGTACTATATTTCATTATTTGTAATTAGAAGTGAATATAAGTAAGATTTTTAACACTGATTCAAAAGTTGGTGTGAACAGTTTTTTTAGAATGAAAACAAAATTTACTAGCCAGTTATTTCTCTTATGTATCAATGAAAAGGGAAAACTATTCTCATTAGTAGTTAATTTACCAGGCACAAGTTGAGTAGATTCCAAAAATAAAATGCAGCTTTCAATTCGATCCATCAGGGTAGACATAATGTCGAATGACTTCGTTTTCGTTTCTTATTGAAGTGGGTACGTACCTATCTACAAATTTGTTCGTTTTCTGATTACGTATTTGATTCGAGTTGTTAGAGTTTGGATTACTCAAAAAGTTCTCTACGGTCATCGTTCTCGTAGGTAAGTAGGTAGGTACCTGATTGAATAATCGTTGGTTGAGGATTGAAATTGCAGCGGGTACTTGAATGGTTTAGTCCTTGAATAGTTCCTACGTGAACTAGGAATATTTTTTTTACAAGGATACCCAATTATGATGAAGTAGTATTATGAATGTGAGTATATCCAATTTATTTGTTCCCAACTAAACCAGGCGAAAGCAACCTACTTGTTTGGGAATTCTAAAAATGGTAAACCTCTGCGTAAAAATTACCCTCTAGGTTTCCTACTTATGCAAATTATGAAAAATTCGTCAACTAGGAATGTTTTAGTTTGTACCTGAACTAGGAATAGTTTTACATAGATAAGTACTCATAATTATGATGAACTTGTACAATTTGTTTATGAGGGCCTACTGTGGTTTTCCTAGTATTTTAGAAGAGTGTCAATACTATGGGCGCGAATGAATTTGTCCCACTAATTCCATAAAATCGATTTAAAAAAAGGTATTTAGTTCTAACTAAGTGATAGTTATAGATTGAAATATGCTCTTCTCACATCCACGAAGTTATTGTTTAGATAGGTGAGTTAGAAATCAAATGCTGTCAATTCGGTCAAACAGTATTGTGTGCTCATTCCTCAGGATTTCCAAACATATATATTATGCATTATAATGTATTATTATACATCATTATTATATTATGTATATTAAATTAACGAGCCACAACCATCTACAGAGAAAGGATACCTCTCGAAATATTTGCGTACAATCAAATAATGGATAGTAAAGTTGAGTATAGGTATTCGAGGCTATCAAATGTTTTTAAAGAATAAGTTGAAGAAATAGTTGGGTAGGTACTTGACTGTACCAAAACAACTGGAACCAAGGTATAATTTATTGTACCAAGATATTTTTGAACAATCAAAAGAAAAAATATAATAGTAATAGTAATAAGGTATTGAACCGATCTGGGCTCACTCATCGGTACTGAAGGGGCTAGGTATTCCCGAAATGTCCATCCTATGAACTACGGCCGATTTTTACGTGTTAATTTTATAACAAATTATCATTTATGTTTTAGTATCATGTTCTAGGACGCTTTATTATCAAGATAACAGGAGGTATTTCATTGACTTCCGGTTGCCATTCGAGAAGAATTTCGCACTATCGACAACGGTCTGATAAAAATACTTTTTGGAACAGAAATGAGCAAATTTGATGGAATATGACTTCTGCTTGTGCAATGACGCAAAATAAGAAAGACTGATGATCTAAAAATGACTCATATATGTTGATTTGATAGATGTTACCGTAAAAATCCAACCCTCAACTCATAAGTCAATTTCCCGGTGCTGAGTTTGGAGATTTGCACCCAAATTCCTGTACATATTGAGTTCTGCTCTACAAATGACGCGTTTCCAAGATCGCAGATTGTATTTTATTGTCTCCTAGCAACATGTAGGAGACAATTTAGCAAATTCCAGCCATCAACTAATAAGTCCATTTTTGGACCAAAATTTGACCAATTTGGACTATCTCTGCTGAATGAACGACGCGGAATCAGAATGGCAGAGTAAGGAATTTCGAAAGAACTAATAATTACCTACTCGCAAAATGAATTCCAGCCATCAACTCATAAGTCAATTTTTCGGTGCTGAATTTCACCCTGCAGATTTTACACACATATTCCTGAACATATTGGCTTCTGCTCTACAAACGACGCGTTTCCAAGATGGCAGAGTGTGTTTTATTGTCTTACAGTAGCATGTAGGAGATAATTATGCAATTTCCAGCCATCAACTAATAAGTCCATTTTTGGACCAAAATTCGACCAATTTGGACCATCTCTGCTGAATGAACGACGCGGAATCAGAATGGCAGAGTAAGGAATTTCGAAAGAACTAATAATTAGCTACTCGCAAAATAAATTTCAGCCATCAACTCGATAACTCAATTTTGGGACCAAATTTTGTCAAATTTTGGACCATCTCTGCTGAACGAACGACGCGGAATCAAAACGGCAGAGATGGTTTTTATTAACCAGATATGCATAGAGAACTAGTAAAGAAAAATTCACGCGTCAACAAACAAGTCAAAATTTGACAATTTTGAATCGATTCTGCTGAGCGGAAGACGGGGGGTGGGGAGGGCAGAGATAGTTTTTTGTTTCTTTCTCGTGGATACCAACCTACTACAAAAATTTCAGCCGTCAACTAAAAATTCAAAAAATGGTCAAAATTTTGACAAAATTTGATCGACTCTGCCTGTACAGGGGCGGGGAACTAGGGTGGCAGAGATGTATTTTCCACCTTTAGATAATTAGTTCTTGCAAGTAAATTGATTTCCAGCCATCAACCACGTAAGTCATCATTTCTCTAAATTTGACAATTTCAAACGGCCGCCATTTTTGAAAGACGGGGCTTTGGAGTGGCAGCAATTCATTTTTTTACTCACCTTGGAGGACATTTTAATAAAAATTGGTTTGTAGCTTTCAACTCGTAAGTCACCGTTTTTGGCCTCGGCTCCCGGTCTAATAGATGTTATCAAAAATCAAGCAATATTCCATCATCAGAGGCTAAAAGGTCATATCAACTAGGAGGCTGTAAAGTTTTTTTTTTTAAACAATCAACAAAATTTGTTGATGACAACCCCTCACGCTCTTTTTCAGTAGAGAGTGATGAACTTGTAAGAATTTAGAAACTTATAGTAATTGTGTTTTTTCTTTCTTTATTTATTGGCGTGGGTATACTCCCATGTCGCCAAAATACAGTTTACAGCTAGACAATAATTGTCTAGTAATTGTAGTTTACAGCTAGATAATAATTATTATTAAAAATAACAACAATTTGTTAATAAAACGCTGCAAATTATTACACAATTGTTTATTATTTTTCTATATTGATCACTAGTCTGCAAAGCCACCACCCATCCAACATGAAGAAAAACATCGATCGCATTTCGGTCAGCTAACATTTAAACGGATATTAAGCTTCTTTTGCGATTCACCCTCGTGTTTCTCATTTATCTTACGTCCAACCCTTAAATTCTCGGTAGGGAGCGAACGGTTTGTCCTACAGAGCTCCGCGTGGTCTCAAAAAATTTTAAAAATTCTCTAGAATCTTAAACTGAAGGAAAAACAATACCTTTATATGAAATTTTTTTGAGTTAGGGCGTTTTCAAAATTTCTAAATTCATTTTTGAACCCTTAGAAGTGACTTACATCAACCAAAATCTTCGGGCCACAACTAGACCCCAAACGGAGCCTACATACCAATTTTCATCAAAATCGGTCAGTGCTAACATTAGATAAAGAAGTGGACAGGGAACGTTAGAAGCTGAGTGTCAAGTGAAAATATTACTCGGGACTGAGCGTCGAGCATTGACCGGTTTTTTGCCCAAGCGTCAATGACGCTCACCTCTCCCACCGTAGCCACCCTTACCTGAACAAGGGTAAACTATTTTTAGAGCGTCGATACCTGACCCTTTTCGCTCGCTCGACGCTTCTATCGTAGCCTCGGCCTAAGGCTACGATAGAAGCGTCGAGCGAGCGAAAAGGGTCAGGTATCGACGCTCTAGAAATAGTTTACCCTTGTTCAGGTAAGGGTGGCTACAGTGGGAGAGGTAAGCGTCATTGACGCTTGGGCGAAATATTGGCCAACGCTCGACACTCAGTCCTGAGTAATATTTTCGCTTGACGCTCAGCTTCTAACGTTCCCTGTCCCACTTCTTTATCTAATCTTTTCATTTCGTAAAATGTCAAAAAAGCTATACGATAAGGATAGATACTGGAAATTTGATATTCATGGTGCTAGCATATCTATTTAATTTAATTTAAAGGAAATTTAATTACTGGTTCCTGCAAGGATGCAAAACTGAGTATAACTCAAAACCATTGTCACTATTTTTTTATCTGAACTACCCTGAAAGACGCAGGGGGCACGCCATAAATAAAAATAAATAAATAAATCAAATATAATGGGGAGGATGCCCAGGACTCACCCAACACCGGCCCTAGGGATGAGGGAAGATGAGGAAGGTGGGGGAGGGAGAGAGGGATAAAGGGAAGTGCCTCTATAAAACGACCACCAGTTCAAATATGAGCCGAGCAGGACACGGGTGGTGATACCACGGAGTACGCCTACTGAGATGCCCAACTCGCGCAACTCTGTGGCAGTTTTCCCGCACCACACTCCGCCCCATGACAAGGTTGCAGCCATCACCCTGATGTTGTTGGGTGCCACTCCTTTTAGCTCCGACACCGCTTGCCGTAAATCATATGTGTCATAGTTCCTTATCTTAGTACTACCTACCTACTTCACAATCACTGAACCTCCTATTTTGGCACATCCACTTCCAGGAGCTGAATTTATATTGGACACGGGTGCGAGTGATTGTGCAGTTAGCGCTGTCTTATCCCAAAGACAGCAGGGAGCAGAGCGGGTACTTCCCTACTTTAGCAAATGGCTTTCAAAACCTGAACGTAACTACTGCGCTATGAGGAAAGAACTTCTCAGTGTAGTGAAAGCTTTGAAACATTTCCATTCTCTTGGGCTAGCTTGTGAGAAAGCAGTGGTAACTAGGACTGATCATGCCACACTTTAATATCTTCGAAATTTTAAAGAACCTGATGGACGATTGGCCAGATGGATACAGCTCCTATCACCGTATCATTACAGAATTGTCCATAGGCCTGGGAAATACCATCAGAATGCGGATGCCATGTCTCGCCGACCTTGCTGGGATGTTGGTTGCCGCCACTGTCTAAACGAGGAACAAAAGTTGCAGAAATTATCGACATGGCTCATAATGTGGGACACTTTGGACGTAGGCGGACCATGGTAGTCATTAGGACGAAGTGCTATTGGCCTGGACTGAATTGGGACGTGAAGCTGTCAAGTTTGTGTTCAGAGAAGGGACATACAGAGAACTCGCAAGGCACCACTTCATAATTTGGTTTCAGGAGGTTTCAGGAGTGCCATTTGAGAGAGTGGCAGTTGGCATCGTAGGTCCACTGCCAGTGACTGAGCGGAGCAATAACTACATTATTGTAGTGATTGACCACTTTACTAAATGGCCTGAGGCTGACATGCGGGCAGAAACGGTTGCACAAGGACTGTTAGACACTGTTATCTCCAGATTTGGCATTCCCATCAGGGCATCAGGGCACCAGCTTTAAAGCGCAGGTGTTTCAAGAGGTAATGACATTGCTACGAATAGAGAAGACCCGAACCAGTCCACTATGACCACAGATTAATGGCCTCGTAGAACAGTTTAACCGCAGTCTTTGGAACATGCTGGCAAAAGTGGTTAGCAAGAACCAAAGGGATTGGGATTGGTGGCTGCCGTGTATGCTTTTTGCTTACAGAGCCACAGAGCACACAGCTACTGGGCATTCAGCAGCAGAGGACGCTAGGAGACGCTACGATGTTAAGGCAACAGCACCAAGATTCGCAGTTGGGGACAAAGTCTGGTATTTCTGGCCGCGACGTCAGTTGAGGAGATGCCCCAAACTACGATCACCGTGGGTTGGGCCCTGTCAAGTTTTAAAGGCCATTTCAGATGTCGTGTTCCGAATCCGCCTTCCACGAGGCCGCACATGTGTGGTTCATGGGGACAAATTAGCACAAATTTTGGGAATGGCTCTTCAGCATGGTGAAGTGGTGAATCGAATGGTAATCGAGAAAAACGAAGCTTAGTTAATAGTTATCGTGTTATTCATTGATAATTAGTTGATGCTTTTGAGTCAACGCTAGCTTACACAATACTCTATTGAATATAACTTTTATATTATAAACCAGTAACGTGTAAAATAAATTTACCTAATTTTCTCAACTGGCTGCGCAGTAAAGTTGCGATACATTTGATAACAGGCTCCTATTGTGATACCCTAACTGCTCCTTGGTGGTCAGTTCTTAAATCAAAAGGAAACTATTTAAAAAGTTGATGTAGGGCTTTTCCTCACAAATCTTACTCATCTATTTTCCATACAAATGTCCAGGTTTCACTTTTTAATTTCCATTGTAATGAAACATAAAGTTGAAAATGAGCAATGCCACGACTAATAATGCTGATGGAGGAACAACCATTTCTAGTTGATTATATCTGGATATAACTTTGTCGGGAACACATTGCAGATTTGTAGATTTAAAATGTTTAAGATTCGGGGAATATATTTGACATCATAGGTACCTAGAAATAGGCCCATTTCCAACCACCACCTCAATAATCGTGAAAAATTCTGAATCTCATTTCCAATCACTGTAAATCGGTAGAGGAAGTTTCTCTTTCAGGTTGAAGGTACTACAGAATGGAAAAGGAATTATGTACTAAATGATTACAACCAAATGGGGAGAAGGCCAAATTAGTGGCCAATAGGCTGGAGTAACTTCCTTTTACAATCACGTCTCCCTCATCTTCCTCACTTTCTGGCCTACCGGCTGCCAAAACCGGAGAAATCTTATTAGTACTGATGTAATCGGATGAAACGGCGAATCCCCCCGATGTTTTTGTTAGTTGAAACCGATTGGGGAATTGGTGGTGCCTTCCCTTCCGATTTCGCACTTCTTCAAGAATCAGATCGTCGGGAGTAGCAGGAGAAGAAGCGGGTTTGATTGGAAAAGTTGCTGGTCCAGACAAAGAGGGGAAGCCTGTCAGGGATTTGGAAAGGGACTAACCAATATCGGCCTCCCATTGGACTTTGATGTTCGATGAGGATTTCTCTCTGAGTTATGTAACTGAAAGAGATTCCGATCGGGTGTGGAACAACAATTCGACTAACAATCGGTTTCCCTAGAGGCACCTTCCTCGTGAAAGAATGGATAAATTGAGACTTTTGAGTCTTAAAACCTCGCAGTGACTTAACGAGATCCTACACCTGCTCATAACACAGGTCATGCAATAATTCAGCAAGCTTCACAGATCATGTGAGCAGTATGAAATACAAATATATCATCAGATCAGACTAATACTGCAACAACACCCATATTTATTTTATTTTTTGTTATTGTTTCGAATTTTCGATGAATTCGGTTTATTCGGAATCTATATGGAATTTCCTATACCTAAGAATATCTTTTTAAAAATAATTAAGTCAAAAATCGTTTAAATGGTTTAAATTATTATGGATCGAAACCTAGGTGAATAGACGTAGATGGAATACAAATATCTCCCAAACGCAAAACGCGAGCTGAATTTTCAGTTTTGGAGAACCCAGATTTTTTGACCCACTGCGCGAGGGTCATAAGGTCAAGGTTTCCATATCTTCGATAGTGAGGAAGCAAAAATCGTACCCCATTAAATGTTAAAACTTCAATTGAGTGCTATATTCTACGCGTAAAATGTTCACGAGCTACATTTTTGCATTGAATTACTTTCCTACCCAGTCGGTCACCGAAGCTGGAAATGACCGAGTTGTTTCAGTTCGGGGGGTAGGAAGCTATTTTATCAGCTATTACAGCTCAGATATTATAAAATCTCTCTCTCTTTCTCATTTCTTCCCTATATTTTCCCCCTTAAGGTGTAATTTTATGAAACTTTATTCTCCCTTTACCTTTAAAATCCCCTCAAGGCTTGGAGAACGTTACCGTGAAAATTCACGTAAACCAAAGTAACGACTCGGGAGAAAATGTCTTTTAAACGGCTTTTTGCAGAAGATTTCTCCTTCACTTTTTCGTGAAAATAGGCTCTATGCAATTCCTCGCGGACCGCGTGAATATCACAGTGCATTTCAGAGCAGAATGGCAAACTTTAACTTTGCTTTTCTAAATAGGTGAGGCATATTTTACTTTCCAGTATAAAAATAACAGAACAGATTGCTTTGGTGGTTTAAAATTTTATTGGAATAATAAATTAAATAACCTTCGATGAAATAAAAGAAAAGTTTACTGATTGTTGGATGTCCAAATAAATACGAGTAGATCAACACATTGACTCCTAATTATATATAATATATATTATGTATGTTGTGTTACATATTATGTAACGTGTGATATCTGACTAACAATTTGTTATTTTTGTTTCAGGTACTGATCGCAGTTCTCCTAAATAACTTGCTGGTTGTACAGACGAAGTGGTGATTTTTTCTCGAATGGTTTGTAAAGAATTTCGACTTTCTCTTGTTCCAACAGAATGGCTTGGTTAAAGAGGAACTTACAGCCCACCCTACTTGGCAGGTATTCTAGGGTGTCTCCGAGGCGCATACAACTTGCTTATTTGACCGTTTTTATTGTATGCGAGTGAAACTTGCCTTTTCTGAGAGTCTTTTGCTTTCTCACTATCGAAAACAGGTTTGAAAAAATGCCTTCTCAAAAATCAAAACTTTTTAGAGCAGTACGATTTGATGAAATTTTCAGGAAATGTGTGAGTTAGTCCCTAATCGTTTCGGGAGTGTGAATCATAAAAGCATTCTTGGACGATAAACTGAGAAATCACACTTATAAGGAATTCCCTTTCATCATAGTCTAATAGCAAGGAAACTCTTGCATTGCATTAATTAATTAATAATTAAAAGCATTAAATTTGGATTACTAGGAGCCCTCATAGTATTATACTGTAATAAGCGCTTGTCACAAGTTTACCTATAAGAGGTCATGTGACGTCATTCATATCCATCCCCCACTCCCACCCACCACCTGATTAATGTTGACAACAAAATAGGAAAACATCTATCCGTCATGTAGGAAGTACCTACCAATTTTACTGTATGCAGATTTCGTAGCAATCCAATCAGCAGGAGAGTTCTAAAAAAATGGCAAAATATTCTGACAAATCAACAAAAATTTTGAATTTTCAATCCTGTTGTTGTTTTTAATGTAAAAACCAGCGACTTTATTTCCAAGTTCTTGTTTTGTATGAAGGAATTTTGGTAGGTTCTTGAGCTCTGATCAGCAGAATCTTTGTGTTATTTTATCATTTGTGATAAAACTGCTGAACCTGCTTGGCAGACGTTTTGTTTGTTAGCAGAGGTACATAGTACTTCGTCACAAAAAATTACCTTCCTACTATATTAAAAATCCTGAGTCGAGCTCGCTACCACTGATCCAAGGAAGTGAATGGAGGTAGCTGAACACAACAATAGTACAGTTTGAAGTGTGAAAACAGTAGATACATTTCGAATCTGCGCAAATAATCCTATAAGAATTCCCTATCACGAATTAAAGTGTATCGTAATGGTAAAAAACAGGCGGTTTCAGAAGTTATCTATGGACAGGAGCTGCCCGTCCACTAGGTCGACAGCGCGGAAGCGAAATTCTTGAGCTTCGTCCACTGGAGCGGATAAAATTTTTCGTGAAAATGGTGAAAGGTGGCTTAAAGGAAAAAGTCGGGCATAGATATTATGTTTTCATCGGACAACGAAGAAACGTTCGTTTTAGGGGCAGCTTTGGAAGCAGAAGAAGAGTGTTTACTTCGGGAACTAACACTGAATAAACCACACAGGTTTAGAACTAACTGGTTGTATTGAACATAACTAACATAGTATTTAAATGAGAAAATATGAGAGCGCAGAGTTAAAAAAAGTACAGATAACGATGGAGTAATGGCGGAGGCATCGGGACAGCAGAGTGGTTCCTTCGTCGCAGCCATCTTGATCGGCCTGGTGCATTCATTTTCTGTGTTGTTCTTAATTATGAACGTCCTTGCTTTATTAGTTCAATAATTTTTATAGATCTAATACTGGCCTATTAATTCTGAATGCAATAACCCATTGATAGTACGAGAAGATCTAATTTTGTTCATTCTTAGCTGAATCCCTTAGCGGCAGAAGTTGGAACTAGGGAACTACTTTGTCTTTGGGCCAACTGCTCAATTTTGGGCGGGAAGGTCCAAACGAAGAGGACCAAATCGGTGGGAAAAGGAGAAGATTTTGGGTCCATCCAATAAAAGCTAAGAGGATGGACCTGGGGGAGCACAATCACCTGTTCCAAGATTTGCTAAAGGTGCCAGTCCACTAGGTCGACAACGCGGCGCCAAAAAAAAAAAAAAAATCTTTCCCTACTAGGTATCTAGGTGATGGATCCCCTGCCTGCTCTATTGCAGGCAGTAGCTGAAGCAGAATTAGTTTCTCAAAACTCTTTACAGCTGTGTCCAGCATACATATTATGAAGCATAAATATTATGAAATGAATGTTTATTTGTAATTTACTAAAAGGAGAAACAACAAACCATTGTATAATAATTGGCAGCATTTTTCAGTGTAAGCAGTTTGGGAATAAAGTTCATGTTGAGGATTATTAATGGAAGCGAACCTTCTGATAGGAAGTTCTACCTTTCGGTTTATTACTTTCAATAATGAACCTTTGGAATCGACCAAGAAAAAAAAAAACGTACGCCGACCGCCGTACGTGGCAGTTTTCTTAGCAACACTGGACCGATTTGGTTCAAATTTGGTATATGGGCTCCATTTGGAGTCTAGCTGTGCCGCGAAGCTTTTGGTTGATGTCAGTCACTTCTAAGTGGTGACAATGGAGGGTTGACATTTTCAAGAGTGCCCTAGCTCGAAAACTCTCGAAATAAAGGTATCGTTTTGTCACCAATTTTGAATAGTATTGAATTAAAAAAAATTTTTGAGACCACCCGGAGCTCTGGAGGACTAACCGTTTGCTCCCTACGAGTACTTTTTTCCTTCGATAAAACAGAATCACGAGTGTGAATCACAAAAGAGGTCCAATCTCCGTTCAAATTTTATCTGACAAAATGCGATCGCTGTTCATTTCTTCGATTTGTATTCAGTTTTGCTTCCTGAGCAACCAGTAATCAAATTTCCATATGAAGCTCTCTATTTTTCGAATCGAGTGTGAAGCGTTTAGTTCTTTCTTATAAATTTGATGTGAAGGTAGTATGGTGTAATAGGTAGTACAGGTACTACCTATTGGTAGGTCTACCAATGGTTAGTAGGTAAAAAAGTTGGTAGGTAAAAAAAAGTTGGTAGGTAAAAAAAAACGCTGCAAATCATTGCCCAAAGGTTTATTATTTTCTGTATAGATCCCCCCCTACCAACCGTAGGTACCTACTGCCTACTAGGGCATTTTCGAACATTTTAACCCTTCATTTCCATTTGGTTGGTGGTTGGGGTTGAAATTTTCAAAAATGCCCTTGTAGGTAGTAGGTACCTACAGTTGGTAGGGAGGGATCTATACAGAAAATAATAAACCTTTGGACAATTATTTGCAGCGTTTTTATTGGCAATCATCCTGTTTGTATACACACCTCAGACACCTCCAGGCAAGATAGCTAGGTTTTTCCATGTTAGTTATCGAAGTATGTACCAGATAAAAATAAAAACCATAATTCAAGAAAGATTATCAAAATTCAATGCGACAACCTGGAAAAGAGTGAGTGAAACATACTTCTCACTTTAGGGAGAAAAATATAAAAAAAATTCCCTAAAATATGAATGTTAGTGAAAGGAGAAGAAAACTGAAATATTTCATTATTCGAAAATAACAACCAGAAGGTAAGGGTAAAGGATAACGTGAGGAGGAGAGGGGGTGAAACAGACAGCGAGAAGGGTTTAGAGTTACACAAAAAAAGGTATCTGAACGTCAGTCATTCCTTTTTACTGGGCGTTTTTCAACCATGGAAGAATGAAGATCCTCTAGCTCTTTTGAATAAAGTTCTTTTTTGTGGAATGGAGAAAAAAATCCCTTTGGGTTCGACTGAGAGGGTATGCATGGTATTCATTCAGAAACCCGTACCTTTTCTCCCACCATTTTCACACAATCTGACTGTTCTGGGGGTCGGTAGCTGAATTATGTATAGAATACTGTGGTGTCGAAAGAAGAAATTCATATTTTCGTCCAAAATTAACATTATCATTAAAACGATTCTGAGTTGGGTAGGCAGTGTAGTGTTTGGTGCACACAATGAATAACATGGACATATAGAAATTTAATGTATTGGTTCTAAACTGGTTGCGTTGATCTGAGGTAGGTACCTATGTTTTTTCATATGAACTTGATTGTGAAGTTGTCCCTACATTTAAAACAAACAACAATATTATGAATGCGTTCCGATGTGGCACCATCTATATGTAATAATATACATAATGCCTGAAAAAATCATCAAAATCCGATCATTTTATCGTTTCACCCATGACAAGGAATACGATGTTTTCCAAGTGCGATCTACTGATCCAGATTGAATTCATACGCAATGAGGTATTTCGGTGGGTCGGAAATTCAGGTTTTGGACCTCAAATTTGGATTCAGCACCATTAAAAACCTCTATACTCCAACTTTTTGCCCATTGATACTTTAACATGTGGTAGACAAATTAAAATTTAATTTAATAAAGAGATCACACTTTTGAAAAAAAGGCGGGCCTCCATGAACGCACACACTACGCTGCGGGCGTGTGTGTGTAGTATTTTGTAGTATCCAGGGCCACGAGGCGTTCGAGACCACACGGGATTAGTGGAATGTCTCGATCCTTAATACGTTACAACTTTCATTAGCTTCCCTGATTTCTTCTAAACATTTTCTCAACGAACAGACCCGATTACCATTATTCCTGACCCATGCTCTTTTGAAAGAAAAAAAATTAAAAAATTGACTAAAATACTCAAAATGCTCTTTTGAAAAAAAAAAATTAAAAAAATTGACTGCAATACTCCATTATTGTGGAGCTTAAATAAAAAAATGTATTCGTGCATCATGAGTGTATCAGCAAATATCCAAAATTTCCATTTTTGGCTTCAGAAACCTCATAAACCTCTTCCCCTGGAGTCATTGAGTGCCCACATGAAATTTGTTGATTTTTTTCGATTTTCAGTGAACCATACATATTGTATTCCGGGGTATGTTTTAAAATTTGTAGTTGTTCATATTTATGATCTACTAGTCGAACTCATAGAGTACAACCTCCCCCCCCACCCCTGGCTATTATTGACTTATTAAGATTTTTCGAATAGGGACATACACGTTGCTGGCCCACAAAAAAGGTCAATTTTCAACCATTTTTGAACGATTTCGGATTTGTAGAATGATATTTTCTTCAGAAGTTATGCGCTGAAGTCGAATATTTCATAAATGTTAAGATAGAAATTACAGATTAAGAAAGTAATGTTTACCAAAAAGAGGAAAACCCTCTTGCAATAGCTTTATTTTCGAATTTGAGCGGTTTTGGACGAACAGGAAACTCTCGTTTGCGCTTGTACAGGCTACCGCATATTTCCAGTAAATTTCATTAAAATCGTAGGTACATAATTTACGTTTGGTTTTGCTCGAATAACGCATAGACGGACACGAAACCAAAGTTGTTCGTGAAGCTCTAAATCTTTGAATTTTGGGTATCCATATTTTTCTGACCTGATGCACGGATTCAAAGCCTCCTTATCTCCGATATGAGGATGTGAGAATAGGTAATTTCACTCACTTGAAATCGAGTTCGGTTCTATTGTGCATCGTGTCGCACAGCAAAAATTGCCGTCCCGCTAAAGTGAATGTTTTACTTTTGATGGATAATTATGGGGTCGGGTAGTTAATTTACTGGGTGAGCTAATTTTCTCGGGTTTATTTGTGTTGATTGCTATCTTGAAACGAGCGGTTATCGACTGCATAACAACCGCCAGTAACGAGTTCAAAGCCACTCAACATTTAACTCTCATCGAGGGTGGAAGGAAGACGGAACTTTTAAGAGGAGGGTTGTTCCGTTATTAATTAATTCGTTAGGGGGTGATTTATAAGAGAAGATTACTACAAAGAGGCGCAAATCGGGGGGAAGAAGGGAGGGGTGAGGGAACAAGACAATTTCGCCAAGAAGGTTCGTTCGGTATCGAGAAAAGAGGGGCGAAGCGAAGTTACGAGATAGGGTTTATTAAATTAGTTTTAGAATCTGGTTGAAGCTGTGGGAGAAGGGGTGATTTAAGGGCAAGTTTCAGGGTGGTTGTCGGATGAAGGTGTTTAACAGGATATATTGTTCATAAAGTTCGGACGGAGGCTTTTCCCGTTTTTGGTTTATTATTTTCAATAATGAACCTTTGGAATCGACCAAGAAAAAAAATTTTTTAACACCCCCTCAAAATTTGATGGTTTACGTTTCAAGGTACGTAGAATCCAAAAATCGAATAAAAATTTGGCCGTCCGTCCGCCGTCCGCCGTACGCGGCACTTTTGCCACTTAGCATTGACCGATTTTGATGAAATTTGGTATGTAGGCTCCATTTGGGGTCTAGTTGTGCCCCGAAGATTTTGGTTGATGTAGGTCACTTCTAAGGGTTCCAAAATCAATTTTGAAATTTTGAAAACGCCCTAACTCAAAAAATGTTGATATAAAGGTATTGTTTTTCCTTCAATTTAAGATTCTATAGAATTTTTAGAATTTTTTGAAACCACCCGTAGCTCTGTAGGACAAACCGTTCGCTCACTACGAGAATTTAAAGTTTGGACGTACGATAAATCAGAAACACGAGTGTGAATCGCAAAGAGGCCTAATCTCCGTTCAATTTAAAGCTGACCGAAATGCGATCGATGTTTTTCTTCATGTTGGATGGTTGGTGGCTTTGCAGACGAGTGATCTATATAGAAAAATAAAAAATAATAAACCATTGTGTAATAATTTGCAGCGTTTTAACTCTTCGGTGAAGAGTATAAGGTGAGCCGACATGAGTGTCAAGTCGATAATTAATTTGGGTCAGACGAAGGTAATCTTTAAAGGTGACTTGAAGTTACATTGGCTATGTAGTTTGCCTTGGCCTGGTTGTCCTACCTTCTCAGGATACTCCTGAGAGTCTACTTCGTGCACCTTGAGAGCAGGCTTCGCTGTAGGGAATTCCTCTGGGGTAAGTCCTCGGATGCTGTCCTCATCTGCCTTCAGCAGTTGTACGTTTCATCAATGGAGCGGAGGTGTGAGCCATCTACAGGGTGCTTTGGCTACCTCTGTAGGAACTGATGGTATATTTCGTGTCCTTTCAGACCTCTCATCTGTTCGTTTCATGAAAAGAACGAAGGCGTGAGCCAACCACAGAGTGCTTTGACCTGGGTGGTCTGTCTTCTCAGGATGCTTAACGTTGCCTCTGTACAGCAAGTAACGTAGATCGACCCAACAAAGCACACTACTCCAACTGATTGGGAATGGGGCCAACTGGAAATGAACTCCTTATTTTTGACCGACTTCAACGCTCAGAAGTCGCGCGAAAGAGGAGGTACTAAATTCGGGTTTTCGTGGGACGACGATTTTTTTTTTTTTTTTTTGTATGTCTGAACACCTTGCATTTCTTTATTCTGGTACCAATCTGTCTGGTTCTTTTTGAAATTTGTTCTACCAGTATCCGTGGTGGTCCCGTTTCAAACAGATTTCATTTTGCTTTGTTGAAAATATCGAAAATTTGTGAAAGAAGTTGAAAAACGTGGTTCCCGTTTTCGGGAATGCTGGTCCGCATTCACTCTTCTTGTGCTGTGACTTCCGACTGAGCCGATGACGGACTATTTGTGTATATTCAAATTGAAGGTCTGATTGTAAGCTTTAAAATAATATGCTATATGAGGGGGGTTCCGATAACTAAAAGGTGCTGCGGGGGTTGAGAAAGGGGGAAATTATGGTGGGTTATTCGCTCAGAACCTGCATGAGCGATATCAAACGTGTTTATGGATGCTAATGTATGTGAGTTTTCCTACCAAATATGAAGGATAATATAGTACTGTTAGTTAGGTATTCTACCAAGTGGGTGTAGCACATAGCTCCCTCATCACTAATGACATGATTGGGTAGGTAATAGTAAAGGAGATCTTCAGAACTGCATAGTGCCCTACCAAATATATAGTACAGTTAGATACAGAGAGATATAGTCCAGTTAGGTGACGAATGGGTATTCTACCAAGTGGGTGTAGCACATAGCTTCCTCGTCATCTATAATATAGTTGGGTAGGTAATGGTATAGGAGACTGTCGGAATTGAATAGTGCCGTACCAAATATGAGGTATTTAGTACAACTGGGTCATAAGTGTTGGTATTCTACCAAGTGGGTGTAGCACATAGCTTCCTCGTCATCCATAATGTAGTTGGGTAGGTAATGGTATAGGAGATCGTCAGAAATGAATAGTTCCGTACCAAATATGAGGTATATAGTACAGTAAGGTGATTAGAGTGTTTTCTACCAAGTGGATGTAGCACATAGCTCCCTCGTCAATCATTTCATTGTTGAGTTGTTGAATTTTGTTGTCAAAACTACCAAGTACCTATTAAATATGGAGTAAGTCGAACAGTTAGGGGATAAGAGAGTAGATTGCTAAGTAGGAAAGTGAACCAAATACCTGCTGAAACTTATCCTAAAACGGAAACTCATCTATACATATGGAAACTGATCCGGATTACAGAACCTCGTCCACCCTTTGGCTTCTGGTTCACCTCACTGAAATGATTCACAGTATGGAAATAGATCTAAATTATGAAAACTGATCGAAAAACTGCGGGTAAATTAATTTCAGATTTATATTGAGGACCATTAAAAAGTGGAAAATAAAAAATAATATGAAATGGAAAAATAATTTTAAAAAAATCCTTTTTAACAAAAAAATGAACCGACCTCAAAAACGATGTCCGTAAACACCAAAAAGGGAAAAATAATAATCTCAGCGAAAACATACTTGATGTAGTAGGTTGGTGGACATAAATATCTAGTCAACGGATGGTATGTTGGAATACCAACTATTAATTGTAGTGTGATTCACATTTATTGTCACTCTCATATCCTCCATCATTCGAAGGCAGTGACATACTACCCAATAGTTTTGGAACACTTATCTCCCCTCGTATTCATGTTTTGTTTTGCACGATCGACGCATGTTGTAATACTCACCAGATCATGTGAGTAGTACTTAATAACCAAAGCGTATCCAGATAGGTAGGTAGGTACGCATTGAAGTCGCCGTCGTGCCCATCAGTAGACACTAGTACTTAATAACCAAAGCATATCCAGATAGGTAGGTAGGTACGCATTGAAGTCGCCGCCGTGCCCATCAGTAGACATAAACGTCTTTCAGATCTTCTATTTACCAACATATTATTCTTTTTCGCAAATATACATACCTCCCATACTACAAACGATGGGCACGGCGGCGACTTCAATGCGTACCTAATTACCTATCTGGATACGCTTTGGTTATTAAGTACTACTCACATGATCTGGTGAGTATTACAACATGCGTCGATCGTGCAAAACAAAACATGAATACGAGGGGAGATAAGTGTTCCAAAACTATTGGGTAGTACCTATTGGGTATGTCCTATATGGGTAGTACCTATTTGGGTAGTACTATTGGGTATGTCACTGCCTTCGAATGATGGAGGATATGAGTGTGACAATAAATGTGAATCACACTACAATTAATTGTTGGTATTCCAACATACCATCTGTTGACTAGATATTTATGTACATCAAGCTTGTTTTCGCTGAGATTATTATTTTTCCCTTTTTGGTGTTTACGGACATCATTTTTGAGGTCGGTCCATTTTTTTGTTAAAAAGGTTTTTATTTTATTATTTTTCCATTTCATATTATTTTCGAGCTTTCGGTAAATTTATTACCTTCTTCAGGGCTCGAAGGACGTTTTACTCAATGAACATACCAAGCGTCAAGATAAAATTGTATGGTATTGAATGAGGAAATTAATTTGAACACCAGCTTCCAGGGAAATAAGTAAACAGAACAATCAGAAATATGTAAAGATGTATCACAGCTTGGAAACAATTTCTCTCCAGAATAGAAAATTTTATCTTCAATAATTATGTTAGCATTTCCACCAGCGAATTTAATAATGACACGTGGTATGTTCACTGAGTAAAATGTCCTTTTGAAGTTATCCTGGGATAACTCCTCTGTTGAAAACTTTATTACCAGTCAACCATTATAGCGGGAGCAATGTGTTACTTTGGAGAGGTAATAAAACAAGAATTACTGCTAGATTAACGCAATCTACGCTCTTCTACAATTTTGTTTCTATGTCCTGTGTGTCTGCAATCCTTGTCCACTCCATGCTTACTTTCAGTCCAAATGGTACTCTTGATCGTCCCCATAATACTTTAATCGATCTCCAAGCCTAGAAGTTTCACCAAGCCTAGAAGTATTTACTTTGGTCAGGAAACTAGGAAATAAGTAGATTTCACTGTACCACGACATCTTTTGTTCAGGTGGTTCAAGAGAATGGTTCAAACCTTAATGTTATCATATTATCTAGGATTTGCAATGTGAGGAATAACAGGCTATGTGCATCACTCACTTAGGTTACTGAATCCTCGAATTCCAATTTTCCTTCTTGAAGTCTATTCTTCTTCTTCTTAGATGTCTATTAATTCATTCATTCATTTTAATTATTATTAATTCATCTTTTTAATTCATTCATTTTTTATGACTGAATAAGGAAAGGATAGGGATTTATATTGGATTGGTAAGAACTTCAAAATGGATTATTTCGATGTAGAGTTTCCTACCTAGGTACGAACGATTGTTTATATTTTATTTTTATTATACTTTATTGTTTATACTTATTGTTTATATTTATTTTCATGGCTATGTAATCTACAGCAAGGGAATATGTATGTTGGAATTTGGCTGAACCTATTGGAGTAAGATAATGGGGCAATGATCGATGCGTTTTGCTTGATATACTCGTAACCTACATTTTTTAGAAGGGGTTTTATGAAAAGTAGCCTGTCTCAATATGTTTTTCCGATTAAACTTTAATGGGACGTTATGCAAGTTTCGAGTCAGGCTTCAAGGGTGAATATTTGATTACATAACGGTTTGACCGTTTCCTCATATTTCCGTCCATTACTACCATTCTTGAATATTTAATTTGATACTGTAAATCTACGAATTAACGCGCTTCAGTAATGAATGACGGCAAACGCCCGGTCATATATTTGGCAATTTGACGGCTTGAAACGGTCGTTTAACATGTTCAATTATAAATTTTAAACTTCACTGGAGAATATATCTGTGGTGGACGCCTCAGGGCGTCCCCAATACCGCCCCCAACTGGCCTGGAGTAGGTGCCCCTTCACCAGCCAGCTAGGGGGTATAAATAGGGCCGGACGGCCCAGAATAAATCAGATTGTGTCTCAACTTATAATCGCCTTTTTCTTCCTAGCTCTTAAGATCCTTGTCCTATTGACCAACCATATTTAATTGTAAATTGTCTCCATTAACTGTCGGCCATTTTAGCGCCATCACAATATCATAAATTAATGGTTGGCTTTCCTCGTTTTTTTCTCATATTCTCTTTCTTGAAGGGCTTCTCCTGTATGATAGTTCATAAATATGTTCCTAATTGTGATGCTCTGTTGACTCAGATATTCCAAGTAAACGAATTACCTTCTGTATGTTTCATTATCTTCCTGTGGATCCTTAAAGTACGAGTATTTAATGCTCTCATAGTCAGAGCTTTCACAATCTTAGTGCTTCTCTCCTGAATTAGTCCTCCTGTGAGTGTTAAAATTCAATGATTTTGATGCTCTATAGTCACCTGGGGGTTCTCTCCTGTACGAGTCCTCATTTGATCTTCAAATTACTCAAATATGCTCTGAATTCGTACCTCTCTCCTCTGCCAGACATACCTAGTCATTCTGTAATTTCTTGATGAATCCTGTCTTCTTACAAGAAAAATATGTTGGTATTTGAATCCAAGTATCCATTATCCATACGTTGCACAGCATTACCACTATGTAAAACTATCTCTAGCAACACTTCTGAAGCAACTTTTCCAGGTGTGCCTGTGGAGCCCCGCCTGTGCAGCCCCTCCATTGTCCCTTTTTAGTCGACTCTTATTTCACTTGGTTTTTATTATGTAAAAAAAACATAATTTTACATCATGAATACCTAGTTTCAGCTTGATGTTTGTGTAATAATTGGATTTCGATCAAATTGCCGTCTAGATATCGGACTGTAGACTTTGATAGCTGACTTTGTACACTTTGGACCAGAACATTCTATGTTTAGAACGTAATCTGTAGCATTTGCACCCCGTGATCGCCCGAAAAGACATAAAGTTTATAGCTGGGAAAAATCGGCGTTTTGCACAATTTTTTTCCACGTTCCTTTTCTTGTTGTCGTTTTACGTCCGACCTCAGACGTGCTGTAGTTTTTCCCCCCTCGATCGGCGAGCCCATATTCCTTGGAACTTCCGTAACGCCAGGAGTAGCTGCTATACGTAATGGAGAGGTATTTGATAGCTTCCAGTAGAGCTTTCCCTCCAGTGGAGCTTACGGCCGTCGTAAACTTCCCTTCCGCTGTGCCCAGGACCTTTCCATGGGGTAACGGAAACTGGTTGGTAACGGTACTCGGAAAGCTGATTTCGCTTCAGCTGTAAAACCAGAGGCAGATAGGAGTGTGAGGGAGGGTAAAGGGTAAAAGTAGTTAAATTTTATTTCGCCAGGCCGACAGACCTAATTCCTCGAAGTTGGAAGGAGGATGTTCGAGTCGTTCATGTGGACGAGGAAGCGAAATTGGCTTCAAATTGAAGGCATAACTATAAAAGAAAAATGTTAAGGCACAACTGTCGAATCGACTCGTCTGTTTTACCTGAAAAGGTTTCTTCTCTCAAACTGGTTTCATAAGCTTCTCTACCAAACATCTACCGAAAAATTAACATGAACTCATTACTTATAAATGCCTAAGAGGGAATAATCCAACCAGGAGGCAGTTGCGCTATAATCCAACATTACAGATCCAATTTCCGTCTGATAAATTCCACCTCAATATTCCGCGGAACCCGATGATCGGTGAATATTTAGGATTAGACGTAGAATACTCGAGAAATAGTTGGGGGTTTCATGGAGTAGATGCAAATTTTAACCCTTTAAACCCCTCTGAGAGCTTTTCATGATGGGAGGGGGTTAGCCCTCTAATTTATCTACCGCTTCTCCGTTAACCCCCTTCCATCGAGCCTTTCAACGGCCTCTTGACTACGGGAATAATTATTATCCACTTAGGCCTAGGAACTGAGAAGCTACCTCGAAGCTGGCTTTTGATGGAAGCCCATGAAACGTACACATCTGTTTGACGATGCTAAATTCCAAGGCGTTGTCGACGATTGGATAAAATAAAGCAATGAGTTGATTATTAAATGGCCGCATTTTGTAATGTGGGCAGGAGTATAGTTGGCATTATCGCTTAACCAAACCTACATTTTTCAATTAGAATCCAAAATTAACCATGTTGACTTGGAAATGCTGAGAGTAGGGGCAATGCTCTGATAAAGAGACTAATAGGTACCTTATTCCAGTACCTACTCGTATGTTAGTGGCTTTAGATGAAGAAGTTGACACTTTCTCCCAAAATTCACAAAACTCCCACCCTCAAGTTAGTTCCGGGGCTTACAAAATGGAATATATAAAAAAAATTTCCAATTATTTGGATTTTATATAATTAGGCATGTAATGAAAGTTTCCTGTTATTTCCTGCTGGAAGTTTCTACAGATGGTAGTTTGAGGCAGTAATATAATGGAATAAAGTTGGATTAGTTCGTTATAATTCGGAAGTTTGACATTTTCTTTAGATTCAGACATCATCTCGTACTTGCTTAACTCAAAAAGTAGCAATATAAGCGATTATAATTATGAATAAGCTTGTTTCTTTATGAAGAACCATCTTGCTATTTTGATGTTCTCCAAAATCTGAAGTTCCGCTCGGATTTTAGGCCTTCCTGAATAATTTTCTGTCTGTCTGTCATGAAATCTTTATACCTAATGTACAAAACTATACGAAGTTATTGTCCAATTTCGATTAAATTTTCTGGGATTGTGCGGATTGGCTTGTAGACGGTTCCCTATGAAAGTCATCATCCCCGTATGAATCCCCTCTGCCTATATACAAACGTAAAATAATTGTAACAGCCTGCAACTTCTACATTTTTTATCCGAATTTGACGACTGATATGATTGAACGAATAACCTGAAAAAGGCTTTATTCAGTTAAATAGAATTACACATAGTGAAACGATTAATGAAAAAAAATTTGTTGATGAAGAGAATGGCGTTCGACTTACACGTAACCAAGGTAAAGTTAAAGGTGTTGGAACTATTAATGTATAACATTCACCCCTCCTACAAGATAGTCTTTTAGGTAAGGGGGTGTTCTTAGTGCACGCGAACTTCTTCGCAGAGGAACGTCATCTGGTTGAGGTGTATCTTCTGGTTCTACAATAGGCATGTTTCCACTTTGAGCTCCACTCGCTTGGGAAAATGAAATCTCAATAGATGGCGATGTTGCAGCATTCTCGTGCTGAGATCCATCAGGTGACCGAAGGTTGTCCTGTGCGATGTTCTCCAATGGCGATTCTGTAGGCGCAAGGTGCCTCGTGGAAATAGTCGTTTCCCTGCCATCAGGTAGTCTGACATGAGAGTAGGTACTCAGGATTCCCTTCGAGTTGATGAACCTCATATAAAATGGGGTCGAATTTGGAAAATGCCTCACATGTCGTTTCATTAGAACTGGTCTGGGATTCATCAACCATGAGGGAGTGGAGGTTCCAATATTTCAGTTTATCAATTCCCTAGGACCGTGCACTAATGAATTTCTAAAAAAAAAAAAAAAATTTAACTGTTAAATTTAGGTACAACTTTTAAAGTTTTTCAGTATTTCAATTTCGTGAAATACTGACCCGAATCGAGGAACGAACGGCGATCGACTGAGGACCCCTTAAGCGTAAGCGATAACGAGTATGGGGTGTGGCAGACACTACAGTTGTTGACACTTCATTTTATATAAACTCCCATCACTTGTTGTTTCCTATTTAGCACCTGTTGAATTGATTAATAAAATTCACTTCGCTTTCTACGTTCACATCTTGCGGTTTAAATTGTATAAATAATTTTCCTACTCATTATAGATAGGTACAGTATAAAACGGAGTCGTAACACTATAAAGTGGTAACCCCGACAAGGACAATGGACAACCTTCTACAGCCAGGAGTTGGTGGTGGTGATGGAGTAACGCAGGATGCTGGAAACCATCAACAAAATTCCGCAATGCATTCCCACTTTAAACCTCCGCCATTCTGGAAGGCCAACGTACATCTTTGGTTCAAACAAGTTGAGGCCCAATTCCGCGTCAAAAATATCGCGAGTGACGACGATAAATATGATTTAATCATCAGTTCAATAGATTCAAGCGTTCTTACGCAGGTAACAGATCTTGTCATTGATCCACCTGTTGAACGTAAATACGAAGCTCTCAAAGAACGATTAATCAGCTGCTACTGTGAATCAGAAGAAAAGAAACTGCAGATGCTATTGAAGGGGATTTCATTGGGTGACAAAAAACCGAGTCAACTACTTCGAGAAATGCGTGAATTAGCTAACAGGAATGTGAGCGAAGAACTTTTGAAATCGATGTGGCTACAACAGCTACCTTCCAGTACACAAAGTCTCCTGTCAGTAAGCTCAGATAAGACTTTACCAGCTCTTGTAATTTTAGCAGATAAAGTTAAGGATATTGCGGAACCATGCAACATAAACGTAATCTCTAAAACAGAAATAGCACCAAACAACTCTAATACTAATGATCTAACGTATAATTCGTTATTAGAGAAGATTGAAATGCTAAGTTTTCAAGTTGAAGCTCTTTCGAGGGGAAGAGAGAGACTGCGCCAAACAAGTTTGCAGGGTAATAAATTTGGTAAAGGTAGAGAAGTGTCCAAAGATCGCCAGAAAAATAACGGAACATGGGAATGTCGATTTCATTGGAGGTATGGAGAAAAAGCCTTTAGGTGCGAATCTCCGTGTAGTTACGAAAAGAATAGGAACAAAAGCAGAAAACAGGGAAACGAATAGGCCGTTCATTAGTGACGACGAATGAACTAGGTCTAATAAGCAGTCGTCTATTCATTGATGATCCATCCAACAGAATGACATTTTTAATTGACACGGGAGCTGATGTTTCAGTGATACCCACTACTGGTCTGGAACCTAAGTCTAAATATTCTTTGTATGCTGCAAATGGGACAGAAATAGCCGCTTACGGTACAAAACTCTTAACTCTTGACCTTGGACTAAGACGACGGTTTTCATGGATTTTTGTAGTTGCAGCTGTAGCTAAGCCGATTATTGGAGCGGATCTTCTACAACACTACGGACTGGTGGTTGATCTGAAATCTCGATGCCTACGGGATAAAATGACTACACGCGCCTCAAAAGGTCATATCGCAGAATGCAACGTACCAAGCATTACTACTATTGGATCAAATGAAGACCATGGCAGGAAGTATCGCGCATTATTGGAGGAATTCAAGGACATCACTCGCCCGAACTTGAGTAAGAAAGCCAGTCATAATGTAGTTCACCATATTTTGACAACAGGACCACCAGTTTCGGCAAAATTCCGTAGACTTGACCCGATTAAGTATAAAATAGCGAAAAAAGAATTTGATAATATGCTGGAACAAGGTATTTGTCGCCCCTCTAAAAGCCCATGGGCAAGTCCACTACATATGGTGCCCAAGAAAACAGGAGATTGGCGCCCATGTGGTGATTATAGAGGATTGAACAAAAGTACCATTCCAGATAAGTACCCGCTTCCAAACATACAAGATGTAGTACAGGATTTACACGGTAAAACAATTTTTTCAAAAATAGATTTACTTAAGGCCTATCACCAGATCCCAATGGCACCAGAGGACATAGAAAAGACTGCTATCATAACCCCATTTGGATTGTTTGAGTTTCCACAAATGACTTTCGGATTATGTAATGCTGCACAAACATTTCAAAGGTTCGTCAATGAGCTAACAAGAGGTTTGAACGTTCGAGCGTACATTGATGATTGTTTAGTTGCAAGTTCTTCAGAGACAGAACATTTAGCTGATTTGCGAGCATTTTTTCAACGGTTGAGAGATTATGGGGTGGTCATAAATCCTTCCAAATGCGAGTTTGGTAAGTCACAAATTGAATTTCTTGGGCATGTAGTGTCGGCAGATGGAGTGAGACCTTTAGATTCAAAGCTTGAAAAGATAGACAAGATGGAACCACCTAAAACTGTTCAGGGTTTGCGTAGATTCCTTGGTCTTTTCAACTTCTACCGTCGTTTTGTAGATAAAGCAGCTCACGTCACTGCAAGACTTACTGAGTTCCTGAAAGGATATGTTGGTAAGCAGGATGCAGTAATCGAATGGTCAAAAGAGGAGTTAGAAGCATTTCAGAACTGTAAAGACAAATTGAAGGAAACGGTTAGGGTAGCATATCCTCGGGCAGATTGTCAATGGTCGCTCATGGTAGATGCATCAGAGAAAGCTATTGGGGGTAGCCTGCAACAGTTAGTAGAAGGAAATTGGCAGCCTCTAGGGTTCTTTTCCAGAAAATTGAGACAAGCAGAACTAAACTACAGTGCTTATGATCGGGAACTTTTGGCAGCATTTGCAACTGTGAAACATTTTAAGCACCTTATCGAGGGACGTCCTTTCACATTGTTCACAGACCACAAACCGTTGACATTTGCATTTCAACAAAAATTGGACAAGGCGTCACCAAGACAAGCTAGACAACTTGATTACATAGGACAATTTACTACCGATATCCAGCATATTTCAGGAAAAGATAATGTTGTTGCTGACTGTCTCTCTCGACTAGATAGCATAGATGTACTTGATTACTCGAAGTTAGCAGAGGCGCAGAAGGAAGAGGATTTGCCGCCGGAAGTTTCAGGTTCAACCCTCTCATGGAAGCGTATCAGTATGCCAGGAGTTTCAAAGCCTATTTTTTGTGATATTTCTACAGGATTTGTTAGGCCTTTCATCCCAGTCGATTTTCGCCGTTCAGCATTCAATAGTGTGCATAGATTGTCACATCCTGGGAAAACAGCAACACTCAGGTTATTGAGACAAAGATTTGTTTGGCCATACATGGCAAAAGATAATGCAAGGTGGGTGAGGGCTTGCTTAGAGTGTCAAAAGGGAAAAGTACACAGGCACACACATGGCCCTATGGGGGAATTTGCACCACCCACAGAACGATTTGCTCATGTGCATATTGATCTTGTAGGACCGTTGATACCTTCTAAAGGGTTCACGTATGCTCTTACAATGATCGATAGATTTACTCGTTGGCCTGAAGTTATTCCATTGAGTGATTGCCGAGCAGAGACCATTGCAGAAGCCTTTTGTTCCGGTTGGGTTAGTAGGTTTGGGGTTCCTACGAGAGTTACTTCAGATCGTGGTAGACAATTTGAGTGCTCTCTTTTCACCGAACTTACCAAAAGGTTTGGAATTTCACATTTCCTTACAGCGCCGTACAACCCGAAAGCAAATGGTCTTGTCGAAAGGTTCCATCGTCAATTAAAATCAGCGATTCGTTGTCAGGGAACTATGTGCTGGGTAGAAGCCCTCCCTTTCATATTACTAGGGATTCGTACAGCTCTGAAGGAAGACCTAGGTTGCAGCACGGCAGAACTGGTCTATGGGAGCACCTTAAAATTACCCGGTGATATATTTGAAGATTTACCAGTGAGCACAGTATCAGCCCATGATTTTGTTGTGGGCCTCCACGATAAAATGGACCGCTTACGGGCCCAACCCGCCTCTAGACATGTACGCTCGAAATTATTTGTACATCCTCATTTGCAAACGTCTACACACGTATTTGTAAAAGACGAAAAACGGCGTAATTCGTTACTACCGCCCTATCAAGGTCCATTCCAGGTGGTGCGTCGTGGAGAAACCACGTACACCGTTAGAATCAAAGGGAAAGACGTTCCAGTTTCTCTGGAGAGAATAAAGCCTGCTTTTATAGCGCAGGAGATGGAGGAAGAAGGAAGCAGGAGAGTCAGTTTCAACCGGGAGGGACCGCAAATGTATCCGACTTTGACGGGAGGGATGCAGGAGGACCAGGAACCTCCGCAGGCGAATATCCCTGTAGAAGCAACGCACCAGGCAATGGGAAGAAACGCACCCCGAGGATCCTGGTTGACGGAGCCCAGGACAACTAGGACAAGAACCGTGAGACTGCCAGTCCGTTTCGCTGACTATGTCATTTCCTGAGGAAGGAGGATGGTTTGTGGCAGACACTACAGTTGTTGACACTTCATTTTATATAAACTCCCATCACTTGTTGTTTCCTATTTAGCACCTGTTGAATTGATTAATAAAATTCACTTCGCTTTCTACGTTCACATCTTGCGGTTTAAATTGTATAAATAATTTTCCTACTCATTATAGATAGGTACAGTATAAAACGGAGTCGTAACACTATATGGGGACATAAAAAAGCTTTTCCATTTGATTTTTGGATGGGATTGTCGCAAATCGTAAAAGTAATATCGCCTTAAAGAGGAAATAAGAGTGATATGTTGTCCACAATTATTCCATGTTTCACCAAACTCATCTCCTGAATTTTACTCAAGACTTCTTGACATTTTTAGGTAGCAGTATCATGACAACCTGTATGTCGCATCGCTTCGAGTTCCATTGGAGATCTAGTCTACTTTCTTCACGTATCTCTCCAAGAAAGATGTATTTTCTTCCAAATTACGTTTTCTCGTAGTTGTTGGTCAAATGGTTCGTTGAGCATGTCCCTACTTAGGAAGGTGACGGCGTGTCTATGGCGGTGCCCGTCACTGAGTGGTTTTCCCCCCCTTTCATAGTGGGTCCTTACGCTACTGCAGCTGAGATGGTATAAATACGACTTATAATGGTTCCCCTTATGCCATGTCCTTTCTTTCATTCTACCTCAACTAGTTTTCCTACAGACTTCGAAAACAGATCCTATGGGTCTCATTTGTGTGGAATAAAATGTCGCGATGGAGTTATTTACTTTCATCTGTTTCCGTTGCAGCCCAGTCAATTTAAATATTTATTTAACTTTGCAATGGCGGGGTTATCTACGATTTTCTTGAATAAGTTATTAGGGCCCCTAGCGGTAGTTTATCCCCAAATTTGCAGCCCCTAAAACACTGTGCTACTGACGTGGTGTGCTAAAAACCATGAAATTGTTGAACTTTTTGACCGATTTCAAAGCGTCAAAGGCGCGCGACGGAGGAGGTTGTCTATTCGGGTTGTCGTGGGAAGACGATTTTTTTTGTATGTCTGAACACCTTGCATTTTTTTATTCTGGTACCAATCTGCCTGATTATTTTTGAAAAACACATTTCTGGATATTATCCATGTGGTCCCGTATCAAACAGATTTTATTTTGCTTTGTTAAAAGTATCGAAAATTTGTGAAAGAAGTTGAAAAACGTGGTTGCCGTTTTCTGGAAGATTGGTCCGTATTCACTTTACTTCCTCTGTGACTTCCGACTGAGTCGATGACGGACCGTTTGTGTATATTCAAATTAAAGGTCTGATTGTAAGCTGTGGGTGTAGCACATAGCTTCCTCGTCATCCATAATATAGTTGGGTAGATAATGGTATAGGAGATCGTCGGAACTGCATAGTGCCCTACCAAATATGAGGGATATAGTACAATTAGGTGATGAGAGGGTATTCTACCAAGGGGGTGTAGCACATAGCTTCCTCGTCATCCATAACATCGTTGGGTAGGTATTGATATAGGAGATTGTAGATCTGTAGTATACTGCCTTACTAATTGTATATAATTATATATAATATATCCGCCATATATGGCGGATGTAGTACAGTTAGGTGTAGAAGGTATTCTACCAAGTGAGTGTAGCACGTAGCTTCCTCATTACCCATAAAATGATTGGTTAGGTAATGGTATAGGAGGTGTATGAAACGCAAAGTGCCCAAAAATATGGGAGTGTACCTCTCATACAGTTAGTTGATTAGAGGGTAATCTACCGTGTGGGTGTAGCAATGTTATACAATCTACCTTCATGACGTCAGACGACCAGCTGTTCTGATCGTTCCCGCTGTCCCCCCTTCCCACTCCGTTCCCTTCTCCCATAATTACCGAATTAATCAGTTATACCTAAATCGATCTTCAAACACTCATCATTTAGTCAGTTCTCCCCCTCATCCTTAATTAATTTCACATAGTGTCAGGTTTTCTGAAAAGTTGCTAGGAACTTAAGTCCTAAATTAACGGAATCGTGAATCGTGTTCGTGGAACTGAATCCCGGGAATTCCTTAAGAATCGAGAGATTTTCGCCGATCTCGTTGGGACCCTACGCGACCCCCTGCCGAATCTTTAATCTTTAATCTTACCCGAAATTTAAATTTTGAGGCAGAGAACCTTAAGAAAGAATGGTGTGACTGGATGCAAAATTTCTCATAGCCAGCAAGAAGAAGAAGAAAGATAGCGATGAAGTTAAGATTTCAACTCTCCTAAACCAGCTGGGACACCGAGGTGTTGAAATTTTTCACACGGTAAAAAACGACGCCAACATCTATCAATACTAATCTGTAACATCTCTGAAAATTTCATTGAAATCGGATGGAAAATGTGGAAGTTATGGCTGTTACAAGGAATTCACGTTTGCGCATACGCAGTCGCTTCTAGCAGTCCGGGGATGATGATTTTCATAGGGGACCGTCTACACACCAACCCGCACAATCCCTGAAAATTTCATAGAAATCGGACAATAACTTCGTATAGTTATGCCCGTTACAAGGATTTCATGATAGACAGACAGACACGGAACCAAAATTGTTCAGACAGGTCTAAAACGCAAAACGGGAGTGAAAATTTTGATTTTGGAGAACTTTTTTTTTCATCCTTGAAAAGTGAAAACAAAGCTTCCGCTACCTTGGTAGACTCGGAAACAAGAGGGAACCTAATCCGAAGATCGAATTGAAATTGATCAATATCTCTCATGAAACTGATTCGAGAATCGAAGGGAAATTGATCCAAAACTTGTAAAGGAACTGAAAAGCAAAAGGAGAATTACTGTGTGTTGTGATTGCTCAATAAATCGGTGGACGTATATTATGTCCTGGTATATGGACAGTCTCAATATACCTTCGGTAGCGTTGAGGCTGTCGTTTCTCATGGATAGTAGCGAAACTCATCGGAAAACCTTTGGAATAACTGATCCACAATATAGAAACCAATCGAGCCCGAGGGAACCTGATCCATAGATCGAATTGAAATTGATCAATATCTCTAAGGAAACTGATCCAAAACCAGAAAGAGATCTGATCCAAAGATAACAGGGGAATTACTGTGAGTTGATATTGTTTATTATATTGGTATACGTATTATAATGTAGCGTTACCAAATTAACGTTCAAAACCTCTCACACCCACCCACAATTTTTAAACGAATACAGATTTTAATGCTAAAAACGTACTATCTAATAGTTTGGGAACACATGTTGAATCAGTGGTACCGTAAAACCGTCAATCTTTACCCCACCAGAGGTAACTTTACTCTAAAAAGTGAGAATCTTCAATTGTGACGTAAGCGTGGTAGAACTTATCTCTGGGATGTGGAGAAACACAATAGCTAACTTTTATCTAAGTTCTACCACGCTTACGTCACAATTGAAGATTCTCACTTTTTGGGGTAAAGTTACCTCTGGTGGGGTAAAGTTTGACGGTTTTACGGTACTTACTCTTGTAATGCCACATCGTCCCACATCATCGAGTATGGAAGGTGGTTAGTTTGTGTCTACAGATGGGGACGGCGGCGACTTCAAGGCGTACCTAGCTACCCGCCTTCCTACCAGAATTCGCTGAGATTATTATTTTTCCCTTTTTGGTGTTTACCGACATCATTTTTGAGGTCGGTCCTTTTTTAGGACGTCCCACAGTAAAACTTGGGCGTCCTTATGCGATTGATCTAGGGTGAAGTTGGACAACACTCAACAGAAAAAAAATAACGACACAGTAATCCGTTTTAGACCATTCTGAATCCAAATCCGCGGGAAAAAAAACATAGGTGTATGTCCAGAGGTGTGCGTTTGTGTGACAAAATCTTGTATCGCCTGCCCAGTTTTTCAACCGAGTGTTGAAGTGTTTCTGCCTTAGTTTTCAACCGATTTTCGTGGTTCTTTTTTTTCGACGCGGAAAGCTATCTAGTTGTGCACTACGTCGGCGGAATTTTGAATTTTGCCTTTTTAGGGGTGGAAAGGGTGGGTTAATGCTCAAAAAACGTCCGTTTTTGGGCATAATCTTGTGTACTCTGCTCAAGCTTCAATTTCCAACCGATTTTCGTGGTTCTTTTTGTATTCGATGCGCAAATCTATCTATTTGTGCACTACGTCGGCGGAATTTATAATTTTGCCTTTCAAGGGGGGAAAGGGGGGGTTAATGCTTTAAAAACGCGGGCATAATCTTGTAAATTCTGCCCAGGCCTCAATGTCCAACCGATTTGCGTGTTTCTTTTTTTAGTTGACTCAGAAATTTTCCAAATTGCACGCTATTTCACCAGAGTATCAAAATTAGCCTAGAAACCCGCTAGAAACATTATGGTGGATAAGGGTGGGGGGACCACTATTTCCTGCCTGAAATACTAGATAAATTACATCGAGTGAAACAGTTTTATCGCTTACCAACTGGTTTAAATTGATCTACCGCTTATCCAATGGAACGTTTTGTTATAAAGGTTTTTATTTTATTCAGTTTTTAAACTGTAATCTCTAAACTATGATAATTTTAATAATTCACGCCCAGTAACTTTTTACAGCAGGTTTAATTTTCTACGGTTTGTGACCAACTTGAGCTCTGTAGCCTCCACGACTCGTCTCCTCCTGCTCGACCTACCCAGCGCCTCAGTCCTCCAGACAACTGATTCCCAACTTTCTATGTTTCCTTCCATTCATCTAATCTTTAGGGGTCCTTGTCTCCGGGTCCATCCAGTTTTGCTAGGCGTATCATTTGGCGTGTCATCACATTGCTTTGGTACGTGATCCAGCCCATGATCTTTGATTTCACGATTAGTTCTAATCCTCCTTGGACCATGATCGTTAATTGGACCCATTACTCGCCTTTTATTTTGTATTTCAAAGACGCGCAGTGCCGTACCTTCTTTTTGAGGATTTCTTCATCATAATAAACTCTAGAAAGTAATCTGGACTAGAACAGTTTATTGCTATCGAAGAAGGTCTCCCATTAGAATCAGTTTGTGGACCACAACCTTCATGCTATTGTCGTACGTTATCTCAGATCCCAGATAGAGAAAGGTTCTCACACCCTCAAAGTTGTACTCGCCAAGAGTCATGTTCAGCACTGGTCTACCTCTGTTTCTGATGCTAGTGCCATTTATTTAGTCTTGTCTTCATTTATACGAAGGCCCATTTTCCACCAATTGGTCCAGAAGGTTTCACGCAGAGCACGTAGGTTCCTGGCATATGTAAGATAATCATATTATTATCGTCATATTTATGCAACAGCTTTGAGGATCTGTCGGTTATCAGACCATTACGGACAGCTTCTTTCACACCAGAATGCAAGGCCAGGTTGAATCCCCCTGTCTTACGCCAGAATCGTTTGGGAAATGTTTTCCCTGATTTAACGCTTATGAGGCCTTTTGATTTAAGCGTTTTCCATCCTAATTTTTACCAAATACACGAGCTTCACTATAATTCATAGTTATTAAATGGGGTTCAGCTGTGGCCGAGCGAGCTGCGGCATGTGTCTCTAGAGACGAGATTCGGACCGGTTGCAGGGGCCGTGAGTTCGGGGCTCGCCTCGGGAGCATATTTTCGGGTAAGTCGGTCGCAGTTCCCCATCGTCCAACCCAGGGCGGTGAGGCCAATGGGAAGCCATGAGCGAAATCATCAGAACAAATTCTGATCTTCTCTTAGGAAGACAGCTGATGACGTCCGCGACGCCAGGAATGGCAATCGGACGAAAATCCAACCTGAAATGGTTGTTTACTTCACTTTTACTGTACACGAGCTTCACAGTACGACCAAACTTGCGTAAGGGTGCATACAGATTTCTTCAATCAAAAGCACTATCAAGAGCTTGCCTAAAATCTATGAAAATAATAAAAGAAAGTTGAATCTAGGATAATGTTTGGAATTAATATAGTTTCATGCTGAATGTGGTGATGCACTGTAGGTCAAGAATATCCCTTTATATTAAAAAAATAAACGCACCATACTCAATTCGAAGTAATAAAGAATTGTAGATGCTTTCACTATGAAATTCTATTACTGGTTACTAAAAGAAACGATCAACGATCGCATTTTGATTTTGATTTGCTTAAGGGGGGTTTGAGAGCGAGGGGAGGTTAAAAAAAGTTGTCCTGCTCAATTCCAAGAGTTCATTATTGAAAATTACGAAAAATTATTATGAAATATTGTTATAATGAAAAATTATAAAAATTATTATGATACAAATAAATAATTAGAATACTATTAAAATTATTATACATATTATTATTGATAATATTTATAAATATTCATTATTGAAAAAATGCATTATTGAAAATAATGAACCGAAATTTGAAATAGCCCTGAAAGCTTTCAATATTCTAATTTGATGACTCGTTGGCTACAAGGTCAGTAAATTATGCAACTCGTTAAAAACTCATTTTGCACCCTGTTCAAATACGTATAAAGATTTGCTCAGGAAAACAACACTGAAAGGGCGGCTAAACAGACAGACAGGTTCACCACGATAAGGTGTACGACTAATTGTCCTCAAATTACTGTTGGTTCAAGTTGTATTCCACGTAGCCGAAACGAACATTTTATCACCGCTTCTTCGCAGTATTTAACTTTTTCTTATCTGGAATTGGAGGGTGGAAGTATGATGGAAGTTTGCCGAGTCCACTGAGTATTTTGCCAAGAGATATTTTTCGACGTTTCGGTTTTCTTACTTTGTCATGAAAACATTTTTCGCATCTTCTTAATTTCGCACCTTCAAGAAGCTGTAGATCTCTGTGACCCCGGTTTTTTTTCACGTTTTTCCCCAACGGGGTTTTGAGCATCCGAGCATTCCACGCAATAAATCTTTTTCCTCCAAGGCTGGAAAAGTGCGAGGCTTCGTGAAGTGGGGGGGGGGGGGCTTAGGGGAGATTTAGTTGTCATCCCACTTCTTTTTTCGTTCTTTGTGAAGGACTTTCATAAAGTGATAGAAAACTAAAGATAGAGGGGGATGACGGAAAACGTGTGGCAAAATGGTGTGTAGTCAGTCTTCCTTCGTAATGTTCTTGACAGGCTATTGACATGTTGTACCTATGTCACATGAATGCCAACTTGGTATGAATAATTTATTCGCATCAATATGAGGTTGAGTAGAAAGTTCAACTAAGTCCACGCCTTGTCACGATTTAAACCTCCCATTCAGAAAGTGCAATTCTCTGGTCAGTGGATTGTCTTCGAATCAAAAGCTGTTACCATATTGCCTCCAGTTTTGCAATTTCCATCCATGGAGAAAATCTATCGTGAAGGGGTTTCCTTTTCCACGGATTTAATTGTGATCAGCTATCTCTTCACACCTCTGTGCAATTCATTTCTAAAGAGCTTCTTCCCTCTCCTGTTTCTGTTTCGCCCGCCCATCATATTGCACCTTCTCTGAAAGCTCTCCGATTGAACTACGATTTTGGCCAATAAAAAAGAGGCCAGAAAATTTCTTATTAGGAAATTCCTTAATGGGAAAATAGCAATGGAGGTTAAATTAATAAAATCACAATAACAATGTAGCTAGGGCGGTTTGAAAACGTTTTCTCCTTCTTTTTATCCTTTAGAAGTTACTGACAAAGTTTCGGGGCACAACTGGACCCCACATAAAGCCGATATACCTACCAAATTTCATAGAAATCGGAACATAGGCATATCCATGGTTACTAGTCAAACGGACGAAAACATTTTTTATTCGATTTTTAGATTTTCCGTATCTACAAAAGTAAATCATCATGATGGTGGGAGGGGGGGGGGGGTCACTTTTTTATTTTTTGCTCGATTCCAAAGATTCATTATTGAAAATATCAAACCTAAAGAGGTACCAAAATTCCGTATTGGTTGATGGCTCTTTAGATTTGAACATCAAAGTTTTTCAGACTGTTATTATAATATGATTTTACGGTTGCAATTATGCTAATGTGAATCAAGTTACGTGTCAACACACGAGTTATCTGGAATTACGGTAATTCTGACGAGACGTATATGAAATGGGAATAGACAATGAACGATGGAAATCAATCCAAAACTTCACCACTTGCTTTTATTAATGAACGCCAGGCCTCTCCACATAAATACACGTTTCAAATATGTGCACACGCTCACAAATGCAAGTACCTCTCCAGTACGACTACGGGGTGCGTTAGAAATTATTTTCGGCAAGCCATGAATAAATCGCGCATACATATAGCTATTCCGAGAAAGGGGTCCCTTCGCTTCCCATAATAAACGTTAGACTTGCAAATAGTGGAATCGGTAGGCTCATATCTAAATATTCACCGTTTAGAATGGAAGGGAAGCGTTGTGCAAGTGGATTAGCGGCTATTACATGAACATGAGTGCGTGGTTGGTGATCTCGTTTGTTCCATTATGTATCTTCCCCAGCTCAGATCACGCGATGCTCTGGTTTATTAATACGTTCATAACTTGGTTCATTAATAGTGTTAAGACTCACGTAAAGATCTGACTGTATGTGTAAGTATGCTACTGAAGAACAACTCTCTAGGTTGGAGTCCGATTTAAGAATGACAATTTATTTAGCAACGTAATTTTGCCTCTTACAAATTAGCCAAAAAGTTAAATTCTTTGTTTAGAAATAAAATCAATTTTCGTCTCCGTAATACTGTTAAAAATTCATACGATTTGGTTTCTAAAATTAGCGACATTCAAGCGCCTCCGAATGCCAAACTTGCTTCCTTTGATGTGGTTAGTCTGTTCACCAATATCGATGTAGCTAGCTGCAAAGATGTGGTTAATGGGCTTATCCATGGGTCAGATCTCGATGTTTTTGAAAAGGATGAACTGTGTAGTCTAATGTCTGTTTGTATGGATCAGAACTATTTTCTATTTGAAGGTAAATATTATACTCAGCCAGGGGTAGCCATGGGTTCACCGCTGTCTCCTTTGCTTGCGGATATTTATATGGATCATCTCGAAAAACGAATCTTTGAAAAGTGTAAATCAAACAACCTTTTATACTGGTATAGGTACGTTGATGATATAATAATTCTATGGACAGGAATTGAAAGGAAAGGAATTATTTTCATGAAAAAATCAATACACTAGATCCTTTTGTTGATTCACTCTTGAACTAGGTGGAAATAAGCTTTGTTTTCTTGATCTGTCCATCTCATTGATTAACAGAAAACATGATTTCTCCATTTATAGAAAAGATACCTACAGTGATATCACTATTCATAGTACATCAAATCATCCCTTAGTTCATAAACATGCTGCTCTCCATAGTATGATCAATAGAGCTTTGTCAATACCAATGAGTCATCAAAATGTATCTAAAGAAAAAACTATTATCTAGAGTATAGCCGCAAGCAATGGATATGGGGGATGTCTCATTTATTCCATATGGAATAAGGTTCTTAGGAAAAAGTGTAGAGACGGGGTCTCTAATTTGGTTAAAGAAGTTGTATTAGAAGAGAAAACGTCTGCCAAGTGGGTGTGGCACATAGCTTCCTCGTATCCATAACCCGATTATATAGATGATCAGATGCATAGTTGTTAATCTCAAAACATCAATCTCTAAGTAGGTACCTTTCACTACCCTCATAGGGGACCATCTACACGCTAATCTGGACAATCCTAGAAAATTTCATCAAATTCGGATGAAAAATTAAGTGAGTAGATGTATGTGATTGTATCAAAAAAATACTTAGCCTCGGCTGGGATTCGAACCCGCGACCCCTGGGGGACAGTTGAAGTTACGGCAGTTACAAAGAAATTCACGTTTGCGCATGCGCAGTCGCTTCTATCCGTCCGGGGATGTTGATTTTCATAGGGGACTATCTACAACCTAATCCACATAATCCCTGAAAATTTCATCGAAATCGGGTAGAAAATGTGGAAGTTATGGCCGTTACAAGGAAATTCACGTTTGCGCATGCGCAGTGGCTACTATCAGTCCGAAGGTGATGATTTTCATACGGGACCATCTAAATACTAGTTTGTAACATCCCTGAAAATTTCATTGAAATCGGATGGAAAACGTGGAAGTTATGGCCGTTACAAGGAATTCACGTTTGCGCATGCGCAGTCGCTTCTATCAGTCCGGGGATGATGATTTTCATAGGGGACCGTCTACACACCGACCCACACAATCCCTGAAAATTTCATAGAAATCGGACAATAACTTCGTATAGTTATGCGCGTTACAAGGAATTCGTGACAGACACACAGACACACAGACAGACAGACAGACAGACAGACAGACAGACAGACAGACAGACACGGAACCAAAATTGTTCAGAAAGGTCTAAAACGCAAAACGCGAGTGGAAATTTTGATTTTGGAGAACTTTTTTTTTTCGTCCTTGAAAAGTGAAAACAAAGCTTCCGCTACCTTGGTAGACTCGGAAGCAAAATTGGATAAGTATACCTTATTATGGAAAGATTTCCGACAAAAATGGCAAAATGTTATCATCTAGAGGTTTCAAAGTAGGGTTTACAAATAAAAATAATCTTAAAGCTTCGTTGGGTTCTGTTAAAGATAAAATTAGCGTTCAAGATAAAAGTGGGGTTTATAAGCTGAAATGTTCTTTTGGGCTTGAGTATTTTGGTCAAACTGGTAGGAAATTTAGGGAAAGAATAAAAGAGCATGAGGATTTCAGGGATATCAAAGGTGATTCTGCTTTGCGAATCACCTAAGAGAATCCAATCATAACTTTGGTTTTGATCTAACAAACGGACGGTACATAGAATTTCCTCATTTTCGCCCGAAGGGAGGTATGTTGGATGTGCTTGAAAAGTTCGAGATTCTTAAGAGTGATAGGTCTGGTAAATGTCTGAATGAGGTGGTCCCTCAACATGTTTTACCGTTGATGGGTTCCTTCCTACAATAGCTTGGTCTCCCGTTCACAATGTTACCATCACCATTGTTTGAGCTCCCTTTCACTTTGTCTGCCTTGATTGGCATTTGATGATCCTCCCAGGTCCCTTCACTTCTCTGAGCCAATAGGGTTCTCCTTTCACTTATCTGATTGGGTATGACTTTCACTTTCTCGACCAATGGGATTCAAGCTCCCTTTCACTTGTGACTATATAAGCTATGCTCTCTGTGATGTACCTTCAGTTATTGTTTGTTACTGATGATGACCTAACCGTCGAAATCGATTTAATTTGTAACTCATTATTTTCGTGGAAATAGACAACGTTCTACTCAACTCCGTTTTTTAAAAATGTTTTTCCACAATCTCATCGCTAGTGATTTTATTCGTATCCCGAGGAACCCCAAATCGAGCAACTACATTTTCCATCAACCATTTTCCACCCCTGGCTATTGTTTCCGCTCTCATATCTGGGACTGCATAAGCCTCTGGCCACTTTGTGAATGCATCTGAGACTACGACTATGTACTGGTTCCCTCCTTTAGTTTTGTGTAACAGGCCCAGAACGTCGATGAAGAGTCGCTCAAATGGGACGCCAGTAAAGTATTTCTGCAGAGGCGATTTCTTCTTGGCTGCAAACTTACCTCGTCTACCACAAGTATCACATGATGCACAAGCTATCTTTACGTCTCTGGACATCCCTGGCCAATAGCACCTATTGCGAATGAGGTTCAATGTCCTTCTTCCAAAATGCCCAAGCATGCTAGCTTGTTCTATCACACACTAATTTTTAAACATTTTGGTACAAGTACTTAATTGGTGTATCGTTTTACCGTATCATCTTCCCACCGCCGAATCAGAAGGCCATCATTAATAGTCAAGGTGTCAAACATGGTCCACTTTTGTTTCCTCTCCATACCCAACTATTTCTTGCCAATCTGGTCGCTTCTTTTCAGATACCCAATGATACACTTTCCCGAGGATCATAATATGAAGATATTATAGAAGATATTATCTTCTTTCTGTCCACGGACCCAATCCTCCTGAGTTGATTCCACACGTGTAAGATTTGTTATTTCATCCTTCTGAGAGAATCTCTGTTCTTGTCTCAGACAGTATTTGCACTCATCCGGGGCACAGTGCCTTCGAGAGAGAATGTCTGCATTCAGATGCTTCTGACCTGGACGATGTTCAACATGAAAATTTTAAGCTGCCACTCCTTCCACCTCAGTAAAACGAGCACTTGAGGGACTGTCAAAAATTGATGGGGACCCTCTACAATATTTAAAGGCTGAGAGTCGACGAGTAACTCGAAGCATGTTTCTTCGACAAAACAGAACAGAACAGAAATTATCTTGATCTGGAAACTCCTTTTCCAGAGATGTGAATGATATGAGCGTCGATATCTTGAAATTAGTTATAGAACAGACTGCGGAACCTTTGGCATCTATATTCAATCTGGCCTTCACTACGGGGGTGTTCCCGTCGCTATTGAAACACGCAAGAATATTCCCAATATTCAAAGGAGGTGATCGAGAGGACTTGGAGAGATACAGACCAATCGCTGTTCTTCCGATATTCTCCAAAATGTTAGAAAAATGTATCTCTATTAGGCTGGTGGATTTCTTGCACCGGGAAACGATCAACCTGTCAAACCATTACGCGTACAATAAGGGATCGGATACATCCGTGCTTCTAAGAGCAGTCGTTGATCAGCTTGTCAAGGCTCTGTATGGGAAAGAAACAGCATTATTGACAATGTACGATCTTTCTAAAGCCTTCAACTGTATTTCAAAAGAAATTCTACTCGATAAATTGGAGTTTTACGGAATTCGAGGAACTGCACTCGACATGATAGAATCATACCTGACAGATAGATACCAATTGACTGAAACAGGAACTAAGAGTGTCTTGGTGAAAGAATCAGGAATAGGTGTGTCGCAGGGATCAATTCTGGGGCCTCAGATTTTTGTACTCCACGTTAATGATATGTACCTCTGTACCACTGCAAGTATCACTCAGTATGCTGATGATACGACAATGATAAGTAGAAATGAAAACCGATCCGAAGTAATCACCAGACATCTCACAGAGTTCAATAAGCTCCAAAAGTGGTTCTCAATAAACGAATTAATTCTTAACCCAGACAAGTTAAAAAAATATCATTGTTAGCACCTCTACGTCTAAGATCGATACGTCTGAACTGCAAACCGTGGAAAATGCAAAACTAGTAGGCGTCATAATTGATAGAAGTCTTAACTGGAGTGCCCACACCGAAGCCCTTGTGAAGTAGCTAAATGGAGTAGTTTTCGCCCTCAGACGAGGTGTCTTAAACTTTGTTCACTTAAATAAAAGAAAATAAATTAAAGTCGATTCGTTCACGGTATTTCCAGTAGTAATATATTGAAATAGTATATTGATATAGTAGTATATTGAAAGTATATGAAAATCAATTTAGGCAATTTAGATCATATGGGGAAAACGAATTGGCCGGAACATCTTTTGTATTGTAGTGATCGAACTGAAATGACGCAGTAGGTAGCGAGAAGTAAATAAAATTAATAAACAAATCAAAATTCATCGCTATCCGCGACACTACCGGCCCGGAAATGAGTGCTCAACCGATCTTTCAACCAATCCTTTCCACCAATGTGGAGTTGATTCGACTTCGGTTGATGCCAGCTCACCACTCTGAAGGTCAGGTCCAGAGGTTCTTGCAGTCTGCTCCGGTACTTCATCTTCAAGAACTTCAATGCATTTTGTTCTCATATGATTTTGCTGAATTCGAGATAATCGTAATTTTAAACGACTTAGGTCACAACCACATTCCGAAGGGACATTGGAAGAGTAGAATTTCCATGGCCAAGGAACGAAGTATCTATCACGAACGGCTACCATCGACTCGTTGAAATTTCATACTACCAAGTCGTCATTTGTTCGATTTGGGCATTCTCTAATACACTTTAGGAGATCTATCTTATCTTCATTAACCTTTTTGGTTTGACTAGAGTTCGAAAGGAAGCTGACAGTATCCGAAGTAATATTTGGTTGTCGGAGACGACCACTTACGAGCCTACAAAATTTGGAGTTAACCAAGTAGAGACCAGGACTGAGTTGTTTCCTAACATTCAAGAATACGTCGAAATGATAATCATTGCCAATTAATAATTCAATCGGCTTATCCCTCTCTTCGTCTGCTAAAACCACGTCCTCTGGCACGTTCAAATTGGAGAAGTCAAAATTCTTAGTAACGTGCTTTCCCATGATTGAGGGGACAACATTTGCATGATTTCGCATAGAATCTCCATTTCTCATCTCTAAATCCAGCTCAACTAAGGAAGTAGACACTTGACTTGGCTTTGATTTTCCAAAAACATGTAATGACCGAATTTCTTTCTCATTGGTAGGCAAATCAAGTTTCCTTTTCATTTCCTCAGACAAAAAGTTCTTTGCTTTTTGAGCCCAACAATGCGTCAGATTTGTCTTACTTGGAGTGCGGAGTTTTACATTATCTGTTTGCATTGTAACGAGTTCGGTCATCGCCATACCACATTGCTCTACTTCCTGTTCATTGATGATGTGGCCCTTGTGAACACGGGAGAAACCTGGCGGGAGGCCCATGAAAATGCTGAGAAGGATCTGCGAACCAGCGGACTGTGGATGAACCTCGACAAACTCACAATCAATGCGACCAAATCGGTTTTCATGAATATCTCGAGGAAACCCGATTTGTCATCTACGGGCTACGAAACTCTGGTGATACATAGTTGCAGCGATTCTCCTTGCAGCTGTCCGAAAATAAAGGAAGTGGATAGTCTACCTTATTTAGGAGTGTTGATAGATTGTCATATGAAATGGGATCATCACATTCAGAATCTGTGCGGGAAACTTAAAAAGTGCGCCTACGTATTGTTTAGAATTAAATTCCTATCAAAAGAACTGAAAATAAATATTTATCAAGCGCTATTTGAGTCGATCTTGCAATACGTTATAATCATTTGGGGAGGTACTTTCAAGTATTTAATAGATAAATTATTTAAAATTCAAAAACGCTGCAAATTATTACACAATGGTTTATTATTGTTTCCGAGTCTACCAAGGTAGCGGAAGCTTTGTTTTCACTTTTCAAGGACGAAAAAAAGTTCTCCAAAATCAAAATTTTCACTCGCGTTTTGTGTTTTAGACCTTTCTGAACAATTTTGGTTCCGTGTCTGTCTGTCTGTCATGAATTCTACTTGTGTGTCTGTCATGAACTTTACGAAGTTATTGTCCGATTTCGATGAAATTTTCAGGGATTGTGCGGGTTGGTGTGTAGACGGTCCCCTATGAAAATCATCATCCTTGGACTGATAGAAGCGACTGCGCATGCGCAAACGTGAATTCCTTGTAACAGCCATAACTTCCACATTTTCCATCCGATTTCAATGAAATTTTCAGGGATGTTACAGATTAGTATTTAGATGGTCCCATATGAAAATCACCACCTTCGGCCTGATAGTAGCCACTGCGCATGAGCAAACGTGAATTTCCTTGTAACGGCCATAACTTCTACATTTTCCATCCGATTTCAATGAAATTTTCAGGGATATTACAGATCAGTGTTTAGATGGTCCCTTATGAAAATCACCACCTTCGGCCTGATAGTAGCCGATGCGCATGCGCGAACGTGAATTGCTTGTAACAGCCATAACTTCCACAATTTCTACCCGATTTCGATGACATTTTCAGGGATTACGCGGATTAGGTTGTAGATGGTTCCCAATGAAAATCAAGGCCTTAAAATTTACAGTAGCCTCTGCGCATGCGCAATCGTAAAATCCTTGTAACAGCTGTAACAGTTGCGTATGACGTGAGGATCTCAAAACCAGTCAACCAACCCCTTTGTAGATCAGTGAGCAAAGTTCTGGACTCACACCCAGGAGTCCCAGGTTCGACTCCCAGTCTTGTTAAGAAATGTTTTGATTCCAATCACTACCGCACTTACATTTTTCGACCGAATTTGATGAAATTTTCTAGGATTGTCCAGATTCGCGTGTAGATGGTACCCTATGAGGGTAGTGAAAGGTACTTAGAGATTGGTGTTTTCAGATTAACTACTATGCATCGGATCATCTATATAATCGGGTTATGGATACGAGGAAGCTATGTGCCACACCCACTTGGCAGACTTTTTTTATTTTTCTATATAGATCACTCGTCTGCAAAGCGACCAACCATCCAACATGAAGAAAAACATCGATCGCATTTCGGTCAGCTTTAATTTGAACGAAGATTAAGCCTCTTTTGCGATTCACCCTCGTGTTTCTGATTTATCGTACGTCCAAACTTTAAATTCTCGTAGTGAGCGAACGGTTTGTCCTACAGAGCTCCGGGTGGTCTCAAAAAATTGTAAAAATTCTATAGAATCTTAAATTGAAGGAAAAACTACACCTTTATATCCAAATTTTTTGAGTTAGGGCGTTTTCAAAATTTCAAAATTCATTTTGGAACCCTTAGAACTGACCTACATGAACCAAATCTTCGGGGCACAACTAGACCCCAAATGGAGCCCACATACCAAATTTCATCAACGGAGTACGGCGGACGGCGGACGGACGGCCAAATTTTTATTCGATTTTTGGATTCTACGTAACCTTGAAACGTAAACCATCAAATTTTGAGGGGTGTTAAAAATTTTTTTTCTTGGTCGATTCCAAAGGTTCATTATTGAAAATAATAAACCAAAATAATTCAACTGTCTACCAACTATATGCTAAGAATATGCTCAAAATAATTCAGAAACATAAACATATATTTTTAAATGACGTTAGGCAGCGAAAATCAAGAAATTATAGACTCAAATTACCTAAAGTGAGGAACAAGTGTGCACAAATGACCACCAAGTATAAAGGGATGCAAATGATAAATAGGGATTTCGAAAGAATAAATGATATACTACATATTAATAATAATGTTTTTTTAACGAGAATTTAAATTTAAAGAGAAAATAAATAATAATAAATTGTTTAAAAAAGAATTGAGCAAATTTGTGGCTGAGCGACCTTTTGAATATTTTATAAATTAAACTAAAATGGCCAAAGGAAATACAAGAGAGAATTTTTATTTTATTTTATTTTTACTCTGCATCTAGCCAGAACCAACACCGTGCTCTGCCACAGTGGTTTCACTATCCAGCACGGTCATCGCAATGTAAACTTTCGAAATTATTATTGATTTACCAGAAGTGTTTATTTTAGTTTCTATGTTATTTACCATTTGAATAATGATGGCAATAAACAATTTCAATCAATTCGGTTTCCGCAAAAAGCTGGGAGTAAAAAAGATGGTTTGTATTCACTAACTACTGACATATACAGGGTGTCTACACTTAATATGGGCATAACTTCAGGGTTCGATTCTACAAGGTATTTCCAACAAAAAATGTCTCATAGCAATTTTCTTTTAACCCACTCACTTTTTACTTTAAAGTTTTTTTCGCGTTTTCGACCTTAAGGCACTGACATGGTCATAACTCCCTTATTTCTCCTGAAAATTCGATTCTGACTGCACCGTTAGAAAGAGCGTTAAATTCCTAAGCTACCTAGAGCAAAATCAAAATATATCAGCAATAAAATGGTTTCAAAAAATCAAGTGAAAAAGCAAACTTTAAAAAAAATTTCGAAACTTGACTTTTTTCGACCAAAGTTTTCACTCTAAATCCCTGCCCACTTCGATGGGTGCTCTTCGAAGAAAACATGCTCCAATTGTGAGCTTTCCAACGGTCTATCAATTTTTCTTTTTAGCATTCAAATTGGAAGAGTAAATGAAGTTTGAATGCCAGAAAACGTGTGTTTTACAAGCAAATCCAGTGTTTTAAGCGGTTTATGGTACCCCTCGACCTCAAGATGGCTTGACGATTTTGGTATCATTTTCTATGTAATTTTTTACGCTGAATCCAATAGTGATACTTCCGAATGATTCCGACTTCTAAAAAGTGGATTTTTCGAAGAAAACCTTCGTTTTTCGTACATAAAATACGCATTATTCGTAGATATAGTCGTGAGCATAAAGTAACACCTTTTCACTCAACAAAAACACCGAATTTCTAGCTGAATGAAGTTTTTGTAGAGTTCAAAGGTGTTACTTTATGCTCACTACCACATTTACGAATAATGCGTATTTTATGTACGAAAGACGAAGGAACACTGGACTTGCTTGTAAAACACACGTTTTCTGGCATTCAAACCTCATTTACTCTTCCAATTTGAATGTTTAAAAGAAAATTTGATAGACCGTTGGAAAGCTGACAATTGGAGCATGTTTTCTTCCAAGAGCACCCATCGAAGTGGGCAGGGATTTAGAGTGAAAACTTTGGTCGAAAAAAGTCAAGTTTCGAAATTTTTTTTAAAGTTTGCTTTTTCACTTGATTTTTTGAAACTATTTTATTGCTGAAATATTTTGATTTTGCACTAGGTAGCTTAGGATTTTAACGCTCTTTCTAACGGTGTAGTCAGAATTGAATTTTCAGGAGAAATAAGGAAGTTATGTCATATCAGTGCCTCAAGGTCGAAAACGCGAAAAAACTTCAAACTGAAAAAAAAATGAATTTTGAGTGAAAGTGAAAAGTTTTAGACGCAATTCCTAGAGATTCACTGATGTATAAATCTGAAAAATTAGGAATCATAGGGTCTGCCTTCAAATCAAAAGGATCAAAGGTTGTCGATTCTCGACTGATCAAAAGCTAATTATGAAGGAAGATTCACAATTAAATCATGTTGAGTGCAAAGTCCAAGGAAAGCTCCGTGCATAAAAAAGTAGGTACCAAATAAATCAATTTAAAAAAAGATTCGATGCGATCGAAACCCGATCTTAGGGGGGGGGGGGTGAAAATGTGATTCTCTCCGCTGCACAGCTATCCATCTCAGCTGCAGGTAGCCACATTGGAGCGTCTTCCCACACCCCCGCTCGTCTTACCCTTGTCCTAACGAGAACGATTTGGTTCGGTCTGGAAAACTCAATATTTTTCCCCATTGGTTTTGATGTCAGACAGATCGATCCTCCAGAACTCCTGATGTGTCCAACGTTTAAAAGGTCCATGGTCATGAAGGATGTCTATAAAGAACTGCCTTGCGGTAATAGGATATGGAGACAATTTTGTAAGTTTTGGAGGCGACATAGTGAACATGATGTTTATCACTATTGTTAGCATAGGGCCTTTACCCGGAAATAAGAAGCTGCCACCCCGGCCAAATCACTGTCAGGATAATATTCAAGACCGAGTCGCTTCTAGATCAGCTGGAGGATAGACTCATAATTTTCTTCCTTTTCACCAATAAAATTTTCCCTCCGTAATTTTTGATTCACATTAACATTTAGACCAGCGCTTCTGATTTGATTCAATAGGATGTCTGGACACAAACATACAGGGTGTCTACAAGGTTCTGCTGTCTACAAGTTCGATTCTACAAGGTATTTCCAACAAAAAATTCTCATAGCAATTTTTTCTTAACTCACTCAAAATGCCTTTTTTAACTTCGAAGTTTCTTGTCGCGTTTTCGATCTTACGTCATTAAAACTGTCATAAAACCTAATATTTACCAAGTAAATTCTAACTTGAGGATGTCGTTGGAAAGAGCGTTAAATTTCAGAGCTACCTAATGTAAAACCAAAATCTTTTAGCAATAAACCATTCCTAAAAAACCAAGTCAAATAGCAAACTTTAGATTTTTTTCTCGAAATATGTCTTTTTTTAAATCGAAGTTTTCACTCTGAATCCCTGGCTGTTTCGACGGGCGCTCTTCGGAAAAAACATGTTCAAATTGTCAGCTTTCCAACAGTCTATCAATTTTTCTTTTAAAAATTCAAATTGGAAGAGTAAATCAAGTTTGAATGCCAAAAAACGCGTGTTTTACTATAAAATCGAGTGTTTTGAGCGGTGTATGGTCTCCCTCGATCTCAAGATGACTTGACGAGTTTGGTGTAATTTCCTATGTATTTTTTTACGCTGAATCATTCCAAATAATTCCGACTGCTAGAAAGTGGATTTTTCGAAGAAAACCTTCGTTTTCCGTACATAAAATACGCATTATTCGTAAATATGGTAGCAAGCATAAGTAACACCTTTCTACTCGATAAAAGCATCAACTTTCTAGCTGATTGATGTTTTATTCAGTATTAAAAACTTCGATTTAAAAAGAGACATATTTCGAAAAAAATTGAAGTTTGCTATTTGACTTGGTTTTGGTTTATTATTTCCAATAATAAGCCTATGTGATCGTATCGCAAAAAAATTTTATAACCCCCCCTCAAACCTTGTCACTTTACGTTTCAAGGTGCGTAGAATCCAAATTTGCAATGTCCGTCCGCCGTCCGCCGTTCGCCGTCCGGGCCATAAAAGGCCTTAGAATCGGTCTAAAAAACCCGTTCTTTCGCACATAGACTCCATTTGGGGTCTAGTTGGTCCTAACGTCGAACTATTCCGATCGCTCAATTCGTATAGAAGTTATGGGCAAATAACCAGCCAAAAAAGAGGTTTTTGCTTAAATATGCGTGGGGTGACATTTTCAAAGTATTTTTCTTCATGTTGGATGGTTGGTGGCTTTATAGACGATTATATAGAAAAATAATAAACCATTAAAATAATAAACCATAAAAATAATAAACGTACGACAAATCAGAAACACGAGTGTGAATCGCAAAAGAGGCCTAATCTCCGTTCAAATTAAAGCTGACCGAAATGCCATCGATGTTTTTCTTCATGGTGGATGGTTGGTGGCTTTATAGACGATTATATAGAAAAATAATAAACCATTGTGTAATAATTTGCAGCGTTTTTCAGAAATGCTTATCGCTAAAAGATTTTGGTTTTACATTAGGTAGCTCGGAAATTTGATGCTCTTTCCAACGATATCGTCCAATTTGAATTTACTTTGTAAATATTAGGTATTATGACAGATTTAATGACGTAAGGTCAAAAATGCGACAAGAAACTACGTGAAAAAAGGCATTTTGAGTGGGTTAAGAAAAAATTGCTAAGAGATATTTTTTGTTGGCAATACCTTGTAGAATCGAACCCTGAAGTTATGCCCATCTTAATTGTAGACACCCTGTATTTTTGCTTGAAAATGGATTTGTGGCTTTACATTTCCATGAGTGATTTAGTGTGATTATTTTTGTCTGCACCAATCGACAATATTCCGAGTGTTCAGAGTGACAGGAAATCGAATAGCAGTGTTTAATTGAACTAATGTTCTCGTTCTTCGTTCCATTTTATTTTAATGAATCAAGAGGGGGTTGAAAAATAAAGGACAGCTCGTCGGGAACAAGACGTTCATAACCTCGACGGGAACGAAGAATCGGGCTCACAACCTGCAATGCAGGAGCTGCACGTTGGCCTCATTAGAGTGCCTCGAGGGCTTTCATGAGGGACGCTGATTTCACCGGCTAATTAGTCCGACTCGCGCCAAGTGTAGCGCCTGTCGTTAGAGAAGAGCTCATTTTGTTATTTCGAGATAATTCAACGGAAAATAGTGGGGAATAATCGGATTGGAAAATATGAATTACAGAGAGAATGTGGATTAACGATATTGTTCAGGAAAAGGTTACAGATTTTGATCGACTCTTATGAAAAAGAAGGACTTGTGTACCTTGTTATGAGATGTAATAATCTACTAGTTTATTGACTTGAATTGTCTAGAAATTCTTAAGATATATAAGATAAGTTAAGAGGTATCGTACGTTCGAAATTATCCTACTGAATTATGAGCTATGAAAATTATTATTTTTTACCTACACGACTTGTCAGTAGCAGTTTGAAACTTACCATTGAAATCATTCATCTTATCAGTAGTGTGATTCATATTTTCTCAGCGGTTCATCATTAATTTTACACAAATATGTTTGGTCAGTTCAATCCAGATAGAGAGTTGGTACCTTGTTACCTAACAGCTACCTTACACTGAAGTTCGTATCGCCGATTTAAATGTGTTAGTCTGAATACAAGTGATTTAAATATTAACTAGATTAAATCTTGTGGCTGGGATACATTGGTTGGGCATTTAGGTATTTATATTTCTGTTGATCTTTCATGTCTCTGTTGTATGTATGTTCCTAGGTAGTTTACCTGACCCACTACAGGCCTATTTTAATAACCTATGTATTGCATACCGATATTTTCTATTCTTTTTGCATATACATTTCTGATAAATTTTCTATCAAAGCTTTAAAAATGTGAGATGTCAATAATAGTACCTAGCTTACTTCACACTCAGGGGGAGCCTGGTTTTGGAGGTTATGTTTCCACCTCTTTTAATTTGCACTGCTAAACTTACTGTTGAGTCCATCATCTGCAATACTGATAGCTTTATCTAAAATAATTTTTATTCTTCAAAATAACCTTCTTTAATACTTACTTTTATTTCATTATTATTTGGTTTTAGTGGTAGGTACTAAAGGTCGGGAAAACCTTTATTCTCTAAATTAAAAATCATTTCGCGTTTCTATAATTTTGAACGAATTTTGTTTATGCCTAACGGTCATGTGTTCAACCTTGTCAAGCTATACAGAATACTACAATGGTACAAAAGTGATTGGAACAAAATGCAAGCCTCTCAAAATTGGGTACTTAAGATTGTTACCCTCAGTTGAGGAATGTACAAATAAATGACAAGGATCTTGAATACGTGAAGGAATTGGAAAATCTGGGAAATATAATGAACATCGCTACGTCATGATCACCTCAAACAATCAATATTCGTCCCGACTAAGGAGGCCAGCAATTAGTTTCCATTTTTATTAACATTTCCAGTTATATTCCCTTACCTTCTCTTGATGAATCGAGATGATTACTCACTATCAATCTACGGAGAACGAACGAAATATATTTTAATATAAAACTGTACTATAAATACAAAAAATGATTGGTACAGCACGTAAGACGTAAGTCAAAAGTACACATCGAAGTGACGTAATATAAAATATAGGAGCTGAGGCGGAGGGAGACGAAGCACCCATCAGAATAGCCAACATTACATAATAAAAAATGAGAGCTGTAGTTTGATACTTTTCAAACGAGACTTCACCATGTGCAAGTGTTAGTTTTTGCATAATTTTGATAATGCGGTCTTGGTCATGACCGATATAAACTCTAAATGCAGTCTTGGTATATTGAATCAAAGTTGATGAACAAGTTACGTACTTCTACATCAAATTGAATTGGCTCAAAATGCACGAAAAAAACTCAAATTAGCTTTATGTTACGATTTAAAAAAATTTCAAGTTCCCATCTCATCAGTAATTTGCTGCGTACTTCATATTGATGGGTTATTGCTCATGAAAGAGGAACCGGACTTCTCCAGGTGCCTCTGCACCGTTTGCTCAACAGATCGTTCTCAGTCAGTGAGAATTTACTATGAAAATTATGGACTATTGATATATGTCCCCGTGTGAAGGTTAGCCCATACTAACGGTCATGTTCTAAAATAAATAAATATTGCCGAGTTGTATCAATATCTAACAACTTTAGAAATGCAATTATTTCTGAAACTGTTCGCTCGCGTATACCGATTTCCACAGGTTTCCTCTTTCTTCATAAACCTTTAATTTTATTGATCGCTAACTCTGATTTATTTTCCTTGCAGATGGAATTACGCCGTATGACAAAAGCACGTGCGGCCCGGGCATGTTTCGATGTCCAGAAGGAAAGTGCATAGCTTCGGTTGCTGTGTGTAATTACCAAAAAGACTGCGAAAAAGGAGAAGATGAGTTCCAAAATTGCCGTAAGTCAACTTCTTCGATTCTTTTTAGCGAATTTTCAAGGAAAATGAAGCTATTGCAATGGCCTCAAAATTTTTAGAATGGACTTTTTCGACAAAATTGTTCACTGAAATCCGTTTTGGAACATTCTGAAATAATCCCTGAAGTTTTTCCAAAAATCATATGTGTACTATACATATGATTACATACTATACATAACTATACATAATATGTATACATGTATACATTTCATATGTATATAACTATACATAATATCAACTATATAATATATAGTTCATAATATTATTATATAGTTCAGACGGACCGATGTTTCTCCTTAAAGAATAAAGTTTATTAGAGTTAGTTTGACTAATAGAGTTTGAATATTAAATTATGTTTTGAAATGTTACAAAAGATTCTTACCTTAAATAAAATCGGGTTTAAAGTCGATTTGTCAACTCTTCAATTTTAAAACTGTCAATGAATTAGGGATGAGTATCGATACCTGATATTTTAAAATATCGATAGTTTTGTACCGATACTCGATATTTTTATCGATACTGCACTATCCGATATTTTCGGATATCGATACTTTTGATCCGATATTTCTAAATATCGGATATCGATACAGTTCTCGCGGACAATTCAACATAATGGTTAGAAAATGAAAATATGAAGAAGGTAGGGAGGCAGTTGGGTCTTAACTCGGATAAAATTGATTATTATTATGGAGAAAATGTTCAACAAAATTTGAAGTGGGTTTTTTCACCAAATTTTCAAATGTTTTTAGGTCAAAAGATGCCTAATTAATTGTATGACATTAGCTCACTTGTTAGCGAATTTTAAGAAGAATGAAGCTATTGCAATGGTCACAAAACTTTCAGAATGGAGTTTTTGAAAAAAAAATCCGTTTTGGAGAGTTCTGATCTCCTGTGGTGACTGTAAAAAATCATACCAGATTTCTATGAAAATTCGCTCATTAGGTAACTCATGCTGCATGAATGGACTTTTGTTTCCTATTAAGTCCCGAGAGCCGAGAGTATTTAAGTTTACACCCAAGTAGTGACGATTCGATACTTCCAATATTTGCTAAGAAAAAGTTACTTCCTCCATTTTCTGGACTAGAGTAGTAGCGTGATTAGTAACGTAGTGAAATACCTAGTTTACTCGTAAATACGATAGTTTAATTTCCAAGAAAAGCGTTGTAATAAACAGTAAACTGTAACAGCTGATCTGTCAGCTGACCTGTCATCTGTGAGGAAGGCCGTGAGCCCCCTCTCCAATAAATGTTTCTCACCATCTCGTAGCGCGACTTCTCTATGAACTGCTCCCGATTATCTTAAATTAATTATCATATCGTATATGGTGTCAGGTGAAAACCGATTTTTAATAAAACATTAATTAATCGTGCATGCACAGTGGTGAATCGCGTCGCGAAATCGTAGTTCCGTCGGTAGATGATCGCGGATTAATTCCGAGGTGACGAACTAACCTACCTCAACATCGAACATCCGACCGAATCTTAACGAAACGATGGGAGACGCCAAACCACCGCCACAAATGAATTTTGAGGCGATGAATTTGAAGGAAGCGTGGAAGGAATGGAAGCAGAATTTCGAATTCTACTTGATAGCTGCCAAGAAGAAAAATGATTCACATGAAGTGAAGATCGCCACCATGCTAAACCAGCTAGGACCTCGCGGCGTGGAACTGTACAATACTTTCGTGGACGATGAAGTGGCAAAAGCAAGTCCAAAAGAAGACGGAACATTCCCCCAAGCAAATGAATTTTTCAAAAAATACGAAGAAGTCGTCGAAGCGTTTACGCAATATTTTGCACCAAGGAAGAACGTGCTACACGAGCGGTGTAAATTTAACAAGTTGAACTTGGTCGCTGGTCAATCACTCGTCGAATACGCAACTTCCCTGAAAATTGCTGCCGCAACTTGTGACTTCATTGACCGAAACGACATGGTCCGAGACCGCCTGATATCTCAAGTTACGGACAACTCTCTGCTGAGCCGACTCCTGGACGAAGGAGATACTCTGAGCCTGGAACGTGCCGTCGAGCTATGCCGCCTCCACGAAAACCGCCAAGTCGAAATAAAGGATTTCGAGAGGGAGAAGGAACCGAGGATCGACGCCATCCGCAAGAAAGGTCAGACGTATCACTCTAAAACCATGAAATATAAAACTGATTATGCCCAAAATAGAAACAAAAAATACCTGTGTAAAAAATGTAACACAGAGCACAATTATGGGAATTGTCCAGCATACAATAAGGTTTGTAGAGGTTGTAACGAATTGCATCATTATGAAAGTTGCTGCCCTACTATAAATAAGAAAAAAGGCAAAAAATATCATAAGCGTTATGTAAATGCTATAGAATCCGACTCTGATTCATCTAGCGAAGAGTTTTACTTAAATGTAATAAATAAAGTAGATCAGTTAAAGTCAGATGAAATGAATTGGAACATAATTGGTCGAATAAATAAAATGAATATTAAATTTAAAATTGACTCAGGCAGTGATTTATCCTTGATTCGAATGATGAGGCGTGAATACTAATATTTTCAATGATGTATTCATGAAAAGTGAAGAAAGGTATTTTACAATATGGTAACGTAAACATTGTCAAGGTATTCATGGTGTTGAACTATGGAAGAGATATAACAATTCTTCCCCCCTTAATCGAGAACATAATCCTGAAGGTAGGATGGTGGTCGCCTTGGCCTTGCTGAGCGCCTTGGAGTAGACATGGAATCTGCAGGTTGTAGCGGTTGACTAGAGGCTTGAGGTTGGATTTGAGGGGGCACTCGAGGCGATCCTCCGGACTGAGATTCGGGCTGGAATTGAGGGCTTGTAGACGATGTCGTTGTTGCTCGATGTAGTAGAGGATCGTACAGAACTTCATTCTGATGTGGTACTGGTAGGTCGGTTGGAAGAGGGGTGGTGATCACTGACTGTGGAGAGACGGAAATCCTCTGTAGTTGGTTCACGTGTCGCTTGACCACCCTACCATTATCCAACTCTACAATGTAGTGGAGGTGTCCCAGTTTCCTAATGATGGTTCCAAAATTCCAATTCATCGTGTTGTTGATATGGAAGTTTGTTCGGACTCTCTCTCCCACCTTTAAGATTCGAGTGTTTCGTTCAGGCTGCTGAGTGGATGGGGATTCATGATATGGACGCATAGCATCAAGTTTGATGCGTATCTGTCGTTGAAGGTACATCTCTGCCGGAGATTTACCATTGCTCAGCGGCGTAGCTCTATAACGGAGGAGGATTTTTTGAATTTTCTGGGCGATTGGTAGAGACTCTCCCTGCATAGCCTTTAGACGCTGTTTCAGTGTTTGAATGTTTCTCTCGGCAAGACCGTTCGTCGCAGGGTGGCCTGGAGCAATCAGCTTTTGTTTTATGCCATTCGTCTCACAATATGCCCTGAATGTCTCACTAGTAAATATGCTGGCGTTGTCTGAAACAATGACGAATGGGTACCCGTGATTTGAAAAAATCTTGTTCAGCAAGTTGATGGCGGTCAATGACGTAGGGGTTTCTTTGATGACCTCTATTTCCGCCCAGCGAGATTTTGCGTCAACCAGAACCAGGAAATAATGGCCTTGAAAAATGCCTGCAAAGTCGATATGGACCCTATCCCAGTTGTCACTTGGTTCATCCCAGTGGTGTACTGGTACTTTCGTCGGCCCACTTTTTGCTGATGCACATTGTTGACAGGCTCGAACAACATTTTCGATATCCTTATCAATATTCTTCCATGTACAATGACGTCTAGCTAGCTGTTTCATCTTAGTGATACCAAGATGAGTTGAATGCAACTCTTTAAGAACTTCTCCTTGTAAACTCTTTGGTATCACAACACGATCATGCTTGAAGATAATACCATCATTGAGAACGTATTCACTTTCAACTGATGATGATTGAAGGTCATGCTTTAAGGTAGACAGCTCTGGATCTCTCTCTGTTTCGCGAGTGATTGAAAAAGAAGTTAATGTGATAGAAGAAATGTCGAAAACGCTAGAAGAACAAATTTGATGAACTTCATTGTTTATGATCATGTCTGAAGATGTATGCTCTTGTTGAATTGGGGCCCGGGATAAGCAATCCACATTTGTGTTGTCACATCCCTTCTTGAATTTTACTTCATAATCAAACCCTGCTAAGAATGTTGCGTATCGAAGAAGGCGAGCTGATGTCATTTTTGGTAATTTTGTTTTATGATGTAAAATACGAGATAATGGTTGATTATCGGTGATTAACGTAAAATGACGTCCAAAAAGATAGTTATAAAAATGGTCAACTCCAAATACTATTGCTAGAGCCTCCCGGTCCAATTGCGAGTAATTTTGTTCTGCGACTGACAATGATCGAGATGCAAATGCAATTGGACGTTCTGTGTCCTTGATACTATGTGACAACACAGCAGCAATACCAAAAGGGCTTGCATCGGTCGTTAGTATCACTGGCGAGTTTTGATCAAATGGTACGATCACTCGATCACTGGTAATTTCCTTCTTGATTTCTACGTATGCTTGTTCGCAATCATTGGACCAATAGAATTTTTGCCGTTTTTGAAGGAGTCTGCGTAGCGGATACGTTAACGTCGACAAATTTGGAATCAGCCTTGAGTAATATGTGACCATTCCCAAGAAAGTACGTAGTTCTTGGACTGTTTTTGGCTGAGGCATGTTGAGGATTGCTTTTACTTTTGATGGGGACTTCATTATCTTATTGTACTCTACATGGTGGCCTAGGTATTCGATTTTTGTCTGAAAAAATGAGCACTTATTCTTATTCACATGGAGATCATAGTCATGCAGTCGTTTCAGACATGCAATCAAGTTTTGCTGGCATTCTACTTTTGTTGTACCATGGATGATAATATCGTCAAAATATGCAGTTACCTTACTTAATCCTCCCAAGATTTGATCCATAATTCTATTGAATTCGGCTGGTGCAGTTTTAATCCCAAAACTCAGCCTATTCATCTTGTAAGTCCCTCGATGTGTCGAAATTGATTGGATTTGGCTACTAGCCTCGTCTGTTTTGAGGTGTAAATATGCCTTGAATAAGTCCAATTTACAAAAATATCTTGAGTTCTGGAGGCTATTCAGGACATCCTCAATCTTTTTAATAGGATAATTAACGTTGACCAAACAATCATTAACGGCAACTTTATAGTCAACGCACAAACGAACATTTCCATCTGGTTTTGGGATAACAACGAGCGGAGAACCCCAATCACTTGTTGTAGATTTTGTTATGATGCCCTCGGCTTCTAACGCGTCCAGTTCCTTCTCAACTTTATCACGCAGAGCGTAAGGGACCTCACGTTCCTTAATGTATACAGGTTTTGATCCAGCTCGCAGCTGGAGGGTTATGATGAAATTTGGGACACATCCCACTTTTTGAACAAAAATTTCTGGAAACAGTTTTTCAATGTCGTCAATAGTATCTACTGCTTGTGATATTGCTTTATTGGTTTGATTATTTTGATAGTCAATGTCTTCTAGGTTTATCTTTAGATGTCGAATCCACAATCTCCCTAGAAGCGGGTCGTATTTATTTGGAACTACATACATTTCTTCTGATGATATCCTACCGTTGTATTCAACATTCACCTGCACTTTTCCTAGAGGAAGAAATATGTTTTCTGTGTAAGATCTAAAAGCTATACTTGTTGGTTGGAGTTGTTGTTTCAATTTTAAACTTTTGAATGCATTTTCCGGAATTAAGGTGTATCCGGCCCCGCTATCCACTTCGAACCGTTGTGATCGATTTTCAATCTTGACTGTGATGAAGAACTTCGTAGCGTCACGGTTTGTTTCTGCGATACTTCGTTGATCAAAAACATCGATGACCTTATGTACCCCCAAATTTTCATAATTATCTATGATTTGTTCGATTTGATTAGTTTCGTTTTGTTTCGATTTTAGAAGGGTTTTGATGCACACTTTTGCCACATGACCATGGATAAGACAGGAGTTACATTTCAATTTTTGAGGGTCTACTCTGCACTCTTTTACTATATAAATCGTCGCCAACTGATTTATCCTTGATTCGAATGATGAGGCGTGAATACTAATATTTTCAATGATGTATTCATGAAAAGTGAAGAAAGGTATTTTACAATATGGTAACGTAAACATTGTCAAGGTATTCATGGTGTTGAACTATGGAAGAGATATAACAGGCAGTCACGTAAATGTGTTGCCCTTACGAATTTTTAAAGCAATTCATGCATCTGAAGATTTATTGAAGAGAAGTAAATTAAAACTGTCGGGCTACAATGGTAATAACTTAAAGATAGAAGGAGAAATAAATTTGTTAACGAAGTTTAAACACTTGAACAGTGTCGCAAATGTGAATTTTGTTGTAATCAACACTCAGGATAAACCTATACTAGGACTTAAAACCTGTGACGAATTAAAAATTATCAGTAAGTTGGAAAAACTTGAAAACAATAATGAAGTTAATTTTAAAAATAAAGAAGAAGTATTAGAAATATATAGAGACGTGTTTTCAGGACTAGGAAAATTTCCTGGAAATCCGTATAAAATTCATTTGAAGGAAAATGCTATTCCTGTAACTCATCCTCCTCGCAGAGTGCCGAAGCACCTGCAAGAGAGATTGAAATCTACGCTAGATCGATTAGAAAAATCTGAAATAATATCACGAAATGATAGCCCAAGTGAATGGCAACACCCGTTGGTAATTGTCGAAAAAACAGACAAAAGTCTTCGTCTATGTTTGGATCCTAAGGATTTAAACGAACAGATTCTTAATGATAAGTATCAAATTCCGACAACGGATGAAATATTTGATGACCTTTTTGGTAAAAAACTATTTTCTACTCTCGATCTCCGAGAAAGTTTTTATCAAATACCTATTTGCCCAGAATCGGCAAAACTTTGTAGTTTTGACACGCCATTTGGCTCGTATAAATTTCAGAGACTACCATTTGGTATTAAAATATCTGCCGAGGTTTTTCAAAAGAAAAATGTAGAAATTTTTGGTAACATCAAAGGAGTGAAAGTTTATATTGATGACTTGGTAATATCTGGATCGAATAAAGAAGAACACGATCATATTTTAAGGCAAGTCCTAAACAGAGCTCGAGAAGCAAATATTACTTTTAATAAGGACAAATTTAAATTCAGCGAGTCGGAAATTAAAATTTTAGGCCATATTATCTCTAAAACAGGAGTAGCGATTGATCCGAATCGAATTAGAGCCATTAAAGAAATGCCTAACCCCTCAGACAAAAAGGGTTTATTAAGATTTTTAGGAATCTTGAAATATGTAGGCAAATTTATCCCTCACTTATCGGAAAATAGTGCCCCACTTCGCCAGCTAACGAAAGACAGCGAACCATGGGTGTGGACAGACGTCCACACGAACTGTGTGAAATATTTAAAAGATTTAATAATCAACAGTCCTGTACTGGCCCATTATAATGAAAATGAGCCTTTACAGATCCAATCTGATGCTAGTAATAACGGATTAGGTTGTGCCCTACTCCAAAATGGAAAACCTATAGCATTTGCTTCGCGCTCATTGCGCAAATCAGAATTAAATTGGGCCATAATAGAAAAGGAAATGAAAGGTGTCCAATTTGCACTTGAAAAGTTTCACTACTTTGTTTATGGGCGAGCAGTTGAGGTCCAAACTGACCATAAGCCGCTCATAAGCATTATGAATCAGTCAATTGAAAAGGTCCCAAAACGCCTTCAGCAAATGCGGCTCAAATTAATGAAATATTCTTTTCAAATTACGTACCTACCAGGCAAAGAAATGGTATTAGCTGACGCGCTCTCCCGAGCATACATCCAGGACCATGATCAGGATACAGCTGACAAGGAAATGGATTGTGTCATACATGCGATGATTAGGACCACCATGTCGGAGAACCGACATAGAAGTCTTGCCGAAGCTACGAAAGCGGATCCGTGCTTGAGTAAAATTATCAAGTTTATCACATCATTTTGGCCGGAAAAGCTTTCGGGTGAATTGGGACGTTATGCTCAGCTCAAGGACCACCTATACTTAAATAACGAACTTATATTGTATGGGGATAGAGTGGTAATACCTACCTCAGAACTTAAGCTCGTACTATCTCGTCTTCATGAAGGTCACTTGGGCATCTTGAAAACTAAAGCGAAGGCACGAAAGGCGTTCTACTGGCCAGGAATGTCGAAAGACGTCGAAAATTTTGTGACTTCGTGTCTGACATGCCTGGAAAGTAGAACGGCAAACCCAAAAGAGCCGATGATTCCCTCCAACATCCCTTTGCGTCCATGGGCGAAAATTGGAATGGACATCCTTGAGTTTCAAGGCAAATCATTCATAGTAGCTATAGATTATTTTTCCAAATGGATAGAGTACTCACGAATTTCGCGTAAAAGTGCACTCGACGTAATTAATTGGTGCCAAGATGTTTTCGGAAGATTTGGGTTCCCAAACACTATAGTTTCGGACAACAACCCGTTTAGCAGCCGCGAATTTCGTTCGTACTTGTCCGAAAACGACATAGAACTGGTAACAAGTAGTCCGCATTATAGCCAAGGACACGCTCTTGCCGAAACCGGCGTAAAAATTGTCCAAAATATTCTAAGAAAATGCGCTACAACTGGTCAAAGCCCGTTTGTACTACTTTTGCACTACCGTAACACAGCCGTTCCAACTTTAGGTTTTTCTCCTAGCCAACTTATGTTGGGCCGATCTTTACGTGATAACACGACGTTTATCGAGAAGGATCTGGCGATCAGACCGATCAACAAACAACAAATCTCTGAGAAGATAACACAAACTCAACAAAAACAAAAACCCTGTGTTGTTGCCTGTAAAGTCGGTATACGGGCGAAAATTTTACGTGACAACGACTTTGAGTGGTAAAATAATTTTAATGTTAATATTCATTTGTATAGTAGGAAGAAGGATAAAATAAAATTCTTTGTCAAGTTGCACAGAGTAGGTATTTCCCGTAGGTAGTAGGTATTTCCCATGGGTGGGGGGGGGGAGTGAGTGCCAGGGAAGGGGGGCGGGGCGCTCCCCCTTTAGGGAGCGCCGAGCTGCACCCCCTCAGTGAGCGGAGCGTAACGCAGTTTCTTGAGGTGTCCCCGGTAAACCAATTTATAAGACGTTATCACGTCAAAAAAAATACTACGATAAAACTTCTAAAAACTTACCTGCCGTAAAAACCAATGATAAAGTCATGTACCGACATCAAAATAAGTGGAGACCTGGTTTGATTCAAGAGAAAGCCCAGACTCCAAGGTCTTGGCTTATCAAGGGGAATGATGGCGAAACACTTCGTAGGAACAGACGTCATTTTATTAAAGTCAAACAGGAAAACAATAATCCGCAAATAAATCTAACACAAAACTACACCAACGAAAACAAAGAGACGCCTACTCTAAGGAGAAGGTACTCTCTCCGTGATAGAAGCACGATACCGCGAGTGAACCGATACGGTGCATTCATAGCAACCTGATAAACTTTATTATGAACAAATAACAAAAAGAAATTGAAATTTACTTTAAATTCACGTCACTTATAACAACTCGATTGAGGAAAATGATGTTTAGATTTTAGAAGACGACTAGGTTATTTTTGTGAACCAGGAATGGAAGGTTATCAGGCAACAGTTGTCATGGATGCTATAAACCATCCTTGTAGTTGCGACGTGTACTTTTTACGACTTTCTTTATTTAATTTACGATTAAGTTTGTATTAGATACAATCTTGTAATCCAGTCGAATTATTTTTATTGACAAATGTATGAACAAGAATGTACTTAATAAAGATTAATTTTATTTTCCTGAAAAGGAATGATGTAACAGCTGATCTGTCAGCTGACCTGTCATCTGTGAGGAAGGCCGTGAGCCCCCTCTCCAATAAATGTTTCTCACCATCTCGTAGCGCGCCTTCTCTATGAACTGCTCCCGATTATCTTAAATTAATTATCATATCGTATATAAACAACTTAGTTAAGTACCTATTACATTTTTTGATCACGATCACGCTTATTTTGTCATGACCCCCAGCCTTGTATTGTCAGGCTTGTACTCTTGATAGTAAGAAATTAATGAATAGTGATGAAAAAATATTTTCCTAGAGAATATTGGCTAATATTGATATTTTGTGACCCCAAAGTATCGATACTCGACCTTTTGAAATATCGATACTCATGCCAGACAAAACATGGGATCGTAGCAGGGATCTGTATCGATTCTCGAATACAATACAGTACCGATATAAAATATCGATACTTTTGTAACGATACCCATCCCTACAATGAATTAGAAAGAGTAAAATTATTTGATAAGTTTCTCAGATGGTATCTAGGGGATTGAAATAAAAAAAGTGGAGTGATTCACTTTTACATATATGTGTGTGCGTGTGTGTATGTCACTCCACTAAATAACTTGAGTATTTGTCTAGCAAAATTTTTTAGTTTTCGCCAAAATGTTTGTAATAACAAAAAAAAAAAAAAGGACGAGTTCATTAGCCAAAAATTTTGGACAACCCAAAATGTTCCAAATTTCAAAAATAGTCCAAAAAACGGGGTTTTTTCCGTTTTTTGTGGTTATTACCTTCACAATCATAGTAATATATGGTATATTCGGATTCAGCACAAAATTTCTGATATCAATGCGTTTAAAAAAATGAAAATTGTCCGAAATTAAGAAAAGTATGTATATATTTATATATATAATGAAAACGTGCGTATATTTGTTGTACCCAGAAATGTAGTAGCCGTGTGGGTACTCTATGAGTTTGAGGAGACGAGTAGAACTTGAAAATGGACTACTAACATCTTCAAAGCATACCCAGTGCATACAGTATGTTGGTATGCTATACTAAAAATCGAAAAACCAAGAACCGTGTAAAAAAAACAACTTTCTATGGAAGATTTCTTTGAAAATTCGCTCATTAATTCATGCTGCATAAATGGACTTTTTTTCTTTATTTCGTCTTTTTGTACCCAAACGATTTAAATACATCCAAACTCTGGAGTGAAAAGTAGTATTTCTTTTTAGAAAGCCTGAAATGCAAAAATCCTTGCAACTGGGAATAACATTTTTTATATTTTATCTTGTTCATCACAAACGCCAAACTTTTTAATTGTATGAAGGTTGTGTAACCCTTGCATGTCCCAATTGGCAAAGTTCGTTCATTTACCAATACAGAGCAGTATACAGCCTGTCAATGAGATCCCTTCGAAGATATCATATTCAGAGATGTCACTTCAATTAGACAACTAGACCCAAATCGCATCAAATAATTCCAAAGAAAAAAATGCGTAGCTTGTAGGTGGTTTATTAAACTGAGGGGCGATCTTTTGCCACTGCGACATGGGCATTATAATATAATATAATGATCCAATATTATTGGATCAGAACTGCCCGCTGTGCAGTGCTGGCGAAACTGAGGTTGCGTACCATGTTGTATGCAAGTGCACAGCGCTAATTAGTGTCAGGACGAAATGTTTCAACGTCGGTGAAATATCTCGTAATCGCATTGTAGAATAACTGAGGAAGGCAGATCCCTTACTCGTAAGGTTCTGTACCATCGCATGGCCCTTAAGGTTCAAAACAGTCTAGGTGTACAACCTAATTTAACCTCATTTATTTAAACGTCTTATATTTTTTGTGTAGCAAAAATCAAATTTTAGGAAATTTTGAAGGCGCGAACTCTCCTGATGTTCCTCATGGACATGAACATGGCTATTGCCTAATGTTATTATTTGTTACATAGGCATGTTTTCTGTATCTCTCTCTCTCCCTTCGAAGATATAATATTCAGAGATGTCACATCAATTGGACAACTAGACCCAAGTAGCATCAAATCATTCCGAATTTCGTTAATTAAATTGTTATTAGTTCATAACAGGTACCTCCTAGAAGACTATCGAACAAGTCATCGCGTATTGGATCATTTAGCACTGTAGTTTTGTTCGATTTCTTCGTTTTTCGAGCTTCTTATATTGCATTTAATACTGCTTCATTTACAGACTCAGAAACAGGTAGTTTGTTCAGGAAAATTCGATTAATGGAAAAAGCACATTTTGTATCCTAACCAGGAATAAAAAATCCGTGTGCACAATTTTTCTCGCACATGTAATGCGTTTTTTTTACGTTGAACCACGTACCTAGTTAGTGGTCGGTACATTTATTCTTTTCAATAATGTACCTTTGGAATCGAAAATTTGAGTTTTTTTTTTCAAGTTAGATAGTAAGTACCTCTATGTTGAATCCAAAACGCTGCAAATTATTACACAATGGTTTATTATTTTTCTATATAATCGTCTATAAAGCCACCAACCATCCAACATGAAGAAAAACATCGATTTCGGTCAGCTTTAATTTGAACGGAGATTAGGCCTCACACTCGTGTTTCTGATTTATCGCATGTTTATTATTTTTTATGGTTTATTATTTCATTATTATTATTTTAATGGTTTATTATTTTTCTATATAATCGTCTATAAAGCCACCAACCATCCGGAGATTAGACCTCTTTTGCGATTCAGAAGAAAAAAAGAAGAAGAAAAACAAGAAGAACAAATAAATATGAACAAAATAATATAAACTGCCCAAATAAAAACTCAAAATTTCCCTCATGACTTCCAAACTCAAGAAATTCTTCAACATTTTTAAACTCAAATATCATGAAAATTTTACAATGGAATGTTAATGGATTGTTCACTAGATCGAATGACCTCAAGTTACTATTGAGGGAGACTCCGTTGGACGTAATTGCACTTCAAGAGACCCACCTACAACCTTATCATCACTTTCAAATACCGAGCTATGAAAATGTACGATACGATTTCACAGGGGGGCAAGTGGCTTGTGGTGGATGTGCCATTCTCATCCATGATAGGGTTCCGTTCTCTCAAATCACCCTTCACACTAACTTACAGGCTGTGGCTGTAACATTATTAGCTCCTACAAAACTCACAGTTTGTTCGTTGTACCTACAACACTCGAATGTTTCTCAAGAAGAACTTGAACAACTAGTTGAACAGCTTCCGTCTCCTTTTTTAATACTTGGAGACATGAATGCTCATAATCCTCTTTGGGGCTCTTACCACACTGATTTCCGTGGGAAAGTAGTGGAGAAGATTTTGGATAAGTATAACCTGGTAGTTCTCAACTCTGGTGCTAACACACATTTTAATTTCGCCAATGGGTCTGAAACAGCCATAGATTTGTCAATATGTAGTCCTAGAATTGCACCAATTTTGGAATGGTCTGTGTACGAAGACTTATTTGGTAGTGACCATTATCCTCTTCTCATAAAGGTACTATGCCGTACTCCATTAAGTACACATTGCCCTAGATGGAAAATTGATGAAGCAGATTGGGATAAATTTCGCCGAACTTTGGAAACTTCCCTTCTAACTGAATGTTTCAGTGATCTTTCACCACTCGCATCGATTGACAAATTTACATCAAACATTTTAAAAGCAGCAAATGAATCGATACCTAAATCAAAGTGTCCCTCGAACAAGATACCTGTACCATGGTGGAATCCACAATGCTATTTAGCAATAAAGAAAAGAAAGAATGCCTTAAAACGTTTCAAGTCAAACCCTTCTGACCAAAGTTTATTATTTTACCGACAAGCCCGAGCAAACGCTAGGCGTGTGATTAGTCGAAGTAAACGAGAAAGCTGGAATAATTACATTTCCTCAATAAATAGATTCACTCCAACATCAGAAATTTGGAAAAAGATTAAATCCATCAAAGGTCGATATATACCTCCAGTCAAATCAATCACCACTGATGCTGGAGTCGTACTTGTTGAACCCACTTCAATCGCCAATGCAATCGCCCAACAATACGCTGTCATTACTCAAAATCCTAACACTAATGAATCAGATGAATTTCAGCAGACTTCTTCCTCTGTAGTAGTTCTTGATCTTCTGTTTTCCACCAGCGAACTGGATAGAGCCCTCTCAGAAACGGGTAATACATCCCCAGGACCCGATTCCATAACGTTCAGCATGCTCAGGAACCTCCCTAAATCCTATAAATCATTGCTCCTTAATTCATATAATAACCTACTCACAAACAAATTATTACCTGACTGTTGGAGAATTGCAACAGCAGTACCCATTCTCAAGAAGGGGAGAGATCCAACAAAAGCGGATAGCTATCGTCTAATCTCTCTTACAAGCTGTTTGTGTAAGTTGTTGGAAAAGATGGTAGCGCATCGACTAACATGGTACTTGGAGAACAACAACCTACTAGCTCCTCAGCAGTCGGGTTTTAGAAAACGTCGGTCAACTCTGGACTGTCTACTAGATCTAGAGCAATATGTAAAACACGCATTTGAATTAAACCAAGAAGTTGTAGCAGTGTTTTTTGATATTAAGAATGCGTTTGACAATGTTTCTCGTAGTTCTATTCTGCAGGCTCTTGATGATCGCGGCATTGGTGGAAACTTTTCAACACTGATAAAGAACTACTTGAAACGAAGGCATTTTAGAGTACTTTGCAATGGATCACTTTCAGATATGTACGATCAAGAAATAGGCGTCCCTCAGGGAGGGGTCCTCAGCCCCATGCTATTCTCTTTGGTGATTGATGGAGTACTTGCAGCAATATCTGATCCTGTACAGGCTTGCCTGTTTGCTGACGATCTAGTTATTTTCACTACCGCACCGCAAATTTCAATCCTTATCCATCGACTTCAGGCAAACATAAATAACATCTCCGCATGGGCCCATTCATCAGGATTTTCCATATCGAAACCTAAGACCTTTTCGTTCATATTTTCGAGGAAACGTGTCCCAAGCGAAGTGTCCCTTTTTATGGATGGTGAAGTCATTACCAAATTGAATTGCATCAGGTACTTGGGGATGAATTTGGATGGGAAATTAAGCTGGGCTCCACATATCAAAGGTCTGAGGGCCCAGTGCCTCAAAGATCTCAACCTTTTGAAGACGTTGGCTAATACCTCATGGGGAAGTGACCGAACTTGTATGCTGAGATTTTATAGGGCGTTTGTACGATCGAAGCTTGATTACGGCTCTATACTCTACAGAACAGCAACTCCGACAGTATTGGGTATGCTCGACCCTGTCCACAATCTGGCCCTGCGATTAGCTACAGGTGCATTTCGCTCGAGCCCTGTACCTAGTTTACTCGTCGATGCTGGGGAGTTACCACTATCCTATAGACGTTCCATTCTGGCTCTGAGATTTGCTTCAAAGATCAAAGCATCAGGTCAACATCCGTTACATGACGTTTCTATCGATCCTTTTCCTCTTGGCTTTCCCCGACACTTACGTTCTTCACTTGATCTTATCCGTTCTGACTTATCTTCAAATTCTTTAACGATCCCTCCTTTCTACATAGAACAAACTTGCCCAATCGCTCCATGGACATTGTCCTCCCCTCAGTTCTGCCTCTCCCTCGCTAAGTTCTCCAAAAGAATGTATCTTCCTCAAGAATACATTTCAAAATTCTACGAGACAATTGCTGGTTTGTCGCCATGTTCTATTGCCTACTGCGATGGTTCCAAGACATCACATGGAGTAGGATGTGCGGTGCTCGTAGACTCTGGTGTTCACAAATTTTCTCTTCCTGGGCAAACTTCCATCTTTACTGCAGAGCTTTTTGCCATAAATAAAGCCCTGTCTTTGGTATCCACTGACAATAACTCCAATGTCGTAATCTGCTCAGATTCTCTCAGTGCAATCCAAGTCATTAGGAAAGGCGTTGATTCCCACCCACTAGTGAAGGATGTACTTGTCAAAGTGAGCCGACTGATGGATCTTGGGTCTTCTGTCATACTCTGCTGGATACCAGGACACATAGGAATCGCCGGAAATGAAATTGCTGATCGAAATGCAAAAATTGCAACTGAAGAGCCGATTTCCACATTTCTGTATGTATGCAAGGACTACCAATGTTCAATAAAAAGAGAAGTATGGAACAGTTGGAGAACCGAATGGCAGAACATGAGTCACCAAAAGCTATGGGCTGTAAAGAAGGCTGTGAAGAATTGGTCGTCGTCGTGTCGTACGAAGAAGCTCTCGGATGGTACCTTGCTTAACCGACGCCGGGAGGAAGTGGTCCTCACTCGCCTCCGGATAGGACATACCCGTCTAACGCATGGCCACCTCATGGAACGAGAAGCAACACCTCCCCCCAACTGCTCAACCTGTATACGCCCTCTGACTGTAACTCACTTGCTGACTGATTGCCAAATTTTTAACAACCTCCCACCCGAAACTCCGAAGAATTTAGAAGAGCTCCTGGGCAACAATTCACCATGGTTGGACGTTGTTTTCGATAAATTGAGAACTTTATCACTATTCTATAAACTTTGATAGCTTTTGTTTTTCTCACTTTCTCAATTGTTAATCAATTATTTGTTGTAACCATTTAATTTGGCGCCAATGACCACTCAAAGGTTGCATGCGCCTTAATAAAGAAAAAAAAAAAAAAAAGCGATTCACACTCGTGTTTCTCATTTATCGAACGTTTATTATTTTTATGGTTTATTATTTTATTATTTTAATGGTTTATCATTTTTCTATATAATCGTCTATAAAGCCACCAACCATCCAACATGAAGAAAAATACTTGGAAAATGTCACCCCACGCATATTTGAGCAAAAACCTCTTTTTTGGCCGGTTATTTGCCCATAACTTCTATACGAATTAAGCGATCGGAATAGTTCGACGTTAGGACCAACTAGACCCCAAATGGAGTCTATGTGCAAAAGAACGGGTTTTTTAGACCGATTCTAAGGCCTTTTATGGCCCGGACGGCGGACGACGGACGGACATTGCAAATTTGGATTCTACGCACCTTGAAACGTAAAGTGACAAAGTTTGAGGGGGGGTTATAAAAAACTTTTGCGATACGATCACATAGGCTTATTATTAGAAATAATAAACCAAAATTGAATAACAAATTTTCCCGCCATAAGTACGTCTTATGAAATTATTTGTTATATTGAGTCCATCTGGGATCAAATTTATCAATATTAGGTATACTAGACTAGTGTGTTCGAATACCAACCAACATCCACGTGTAGCTAACCCTGTGAGGTAACTAGACCAAGAACCCCCTAAAACTAGAACCCCCTCCCTCACACCTTCCCATAATTCTTAGGAGGGTCGGAAGAAGCCGTGTTCTTCGCAGACGGGTGATCTTTAAAAGATAAATAATAATCCGTTGTGTAATCATATGAAGCGACTAGTTTACTACACCTCACTCAAAACTCGATTCTTCACACTTAGCCCAGATTCTAGATACTAAGAAAGCTGGATGAATGTGACTTGCTGTGTGTGTATCTAATATGATTTCAATTAGAATTCGAATGCTTTTGCTAGTTATGCTAACAATTTTAGCATAACTAATATGTATAATATTTAATATTTATCCATAATATTTAATATCATGGAGTTAAGATTTGAAGAACAGAAATTCACAGGAAAAATCGTCGTTCCATGACTTTTTTGTTTGTTGGTTGTTTTGAAGTCGGTCAAAAATGGACCTGTTTTTCTTTTTACCCATTAAAAATAACTTTATTTCATCCTGAGACTACTGCAACGCATTTCCTGAAAATTCCATCGAAATCTTACCATATTGCTTTCAAGTCCACGTTTTCACTTTTTAAGGTTACAAAAAAATGATCTCCAAAATCAGAATTTCCACTCGCGTAATACGTTTTATATCTTCCTGAACAATTTTGGTTTTGTTACTGTATGTATGTCTATCATGAAAGCAAAACTATGACAAGTTATTGTACGATTTTGATGAAATTTCTAGGGATTGTGAGCGTTGGAATGGTCCTCTATGGATGGTTTCCTATGATCGTAGTGCAAGGTACTAAGGTATTGGTGTTTTGAGATTAACTACTATGCATCGGATCATCTATAATTAATCGGATTATGGATACTAGGAAGCTATGTGCCACATCCACTTTGATCCACTTTGGATTTTTGTGTGGTTTTGCCTTGGACAGACAGACAGTCTGGTTGACAGACGAAGATCCAAAATTGTTAAAAAAGCTCTGAATCTTAGAATGTGGTTAAGTTTTTCTTTGGGGGATCCCTTTTTTTACCTGCTGTATGAATTTAAAGTTTTTTTACTGGAAGCAGAACACGAAGTTGAAGAGAAAAATTATGCTTCTCTCGTTATATTGTGTTATTTAAATATTATGTAAAACTTGGGAGGAAGGCAATTCAGTTTAGTGTGTATTTGAAGGACGTGTCAAGGAGATTTTAGAAAAAGCTTTTAGGAAGATTATCACCTTCTTCTCAATTACTTCTTCAATTTTCAAGAAGGACGGGATGTTTTCAAGTGTGAAACACCATGTAGATGTACGTGTGTACAGCATGTAAAGGTTAATTAAATTAACTAAATAAATAAATAAATAAATAAATTTTATTTATTAAAAATAATAAATAATAATTTGGGTCTGTTTTTAGGACGTCCCACAGTAAGACTTGGGCTTCCTTATGCGATTGATCTGGGGTAAAGTTGAACAACACCCAACAGTAAAAATAATAATAATAATAACCACACACTATTCCGTTTTAGACCATTCTGAATCCAAATCCACCCAAAAAACCATAGGTGTATGTCTGTGTGTGTGTGTGTGACAAAGTCTTGTGTCGTCTTCCCAGCCCTTAGTTCTCAACCGATTTTCGTGGTTCTTTTTTGTTCGTCGCGGAAAACTATCTAGTTGTGCACTACGTCGCCGGAATTTTGAATTTTGCCTTTACAGGGGGGAAGGGGAAGGGGGGGGGTTAATGCTCAAAAAACGTGCGTTTTTGGGCATTATCTTGTGTACTCTGCCCAGGCCTCAATTTCCTACCGATTTTCGTGTTTCTTTTTTTTGTTCGACTCATAAATCTTCCAAATTGTTCACTATTTCACCAGAGTATCAAAATTTGCAAGGGGAGGGGGTGAGTGGGGGATAATATTCACAAAATATCCGATTTTCCAATATTTCGGTTCCTTTATAGCTTACTAATTGAATCCAAGCTTTGAAGTTGAGGAAAAATTCTCATTTTACCTCGCGATTTTCATGAATTATTCTCTGTCCCACAATGGAACTATTAGTGGTGCCACCATGGTGCCAGAACACCATAAACCGCATATTTCATGGTTTTTGTGTGTGTGTGTTTCACCTGGAATACGGAAATGAACTGACTGCCGGACGGACTGCCTACCATAACAAATTGATGAAAGTTCAACGTTACGACGTATTTCCGCTTTGGTGCCAGACTGGCACCATTGTCGGGGTGAGGGGGGGAGGGGTTAACTCGAATTCGCATTTTGGGTATCGCATTGGGTATATCTCCCATGCCGTTAGAAATGTTATGGTGGATAAGGGTGAAGAGGGGGAGGGGGATCAATATTGCTTGCCTAAAATACTTGATAAATTACATCGAGTGAACAGTTTTTTCGCTTACCAACTGGTATGACCTGGCCTAATGCTTATCCAATGGGACGGTCCCTTGAATGCATGCATTACTAAACAATATGTTTGTAATAGGTACTTACAGAGATTCTTTTTATCTTTGAAATTAAGATTTAGACGGCCGTAAAAGATATTGGAGGCTGAGATGAAGTGAGAATTGGGATGAGGTGGGAAATCAGATGAATGGTTGGGTAACACGGAAAGCTCTGAAAGGGGTCTCGAGGTTTACATGATCGGCTAATAGAATGAGCGCTGATAAGGATCCTGAGAGGGAGAGGAGAGTCAGAGGGAGAGCAGGTCTCGGAATTAACTGTGTGAAGAGGGCTAAAGGAGAAGAGACTGATTCAATTTTGGCAAAGGGCCCTGAAACCTCAATATCCGCCGGAAGCTACTCCCTGCCTGCCCCTCTCTTCTGTCCAAGCTACCACTCATTCCAGGTATACCTTGTATGTTTTAGGCTATTGACTTATTATACTTTCTGATCGTAGGTTCAATCATTCATGACTTTCATGGTAGACCTCCTTTCCGATCTCTTTGATTATTATCCAGTCACTGGTCGATCTAGAAATGATATCGGATAATTAATGCTTTTAGAGAATTTTGAGAAAAAAATAAGCTATAGCATGGTTTTAATATTTTTGGTAAGAAAAAATTCAAATTGTTACAATACTCAAGGGATTGATTATTCAACTAATTCCCAAACAAAGTTTATCTTACAATTTTTAACCCTTTGTTTTCGTATTTTAATTTTTAAAATTTTGCTTCCGAGTCTACCAAGGTTTTCATTGTTTTCTCTTTTCAAGGTTGAATAGGTTACTCCAAAATCAATATTTCCAATCGCGTTTTACGTTTAAGGCCTTCGTGAAAATTTTGGTCCTGTGTCTGTCTAATTTCGATGACATTTCGAAGGATTGTGCGGGTTGGCGTGTAGATGGTCCCTTATGAGGGTAGTACTAGGTACTCAGAGATTGATGTTTTGAGATCAGCTACAATGCATCGGATCATCTACACAATTGGGTTATGGATACGAGGAAGCTATGTCCTACCACATCCGCTAGGAAGAAATTTTTTCATCCGTTTTTTCGTTTTCTAAATGTGATGCGTAAATAAAATCTCAAAGTTAAATTTTGTATACTTTTCTAAAATTTTATTGATTTCTCCGATTGTACCTAACGTTTTTAAAAATTATACCTACCTACCTACTGTTGGTTTGAATAGTTTATTCCGTAGAGTTTCTTTCCTTTCATAAACACTTTATAATGAGTGCTTAAAAACTTCACCTTTTGTAATAAAGCTTAAAAGGCGCATCAGACCTTTTAAAAATATTTTTTTAGCATTAGGGAGATGGGAAATTTAACGGTTTTTTTCCAACGTGCCATTTATGTTATATTTGCACATAAATTAAGATATTTATGGCAATTTCGTCGAAAAAATCTTGAAAATTGAAATACGGAACAAGGGGTTAACAAAACTGTAAGACGAACTTTGTTTTGGAAATTAGTTGTTGAATCGGTCCCTTGAAGGTTGGAGACAGAGTGTTCACCCTTTCGAGATTATCCACCTGCCTAGAACACGGCTTTTCCATGAATGGTACGTACCAGCATTAGGGGGGTCTCATTCGGTCGCCGTTCGTTCCTCGTTTCGGGTCAGTATTTCACGAAATTGAAGGCACAAAAACTTAAAAAGTTGTACCTAAATTTCAAATTTTAAAGGGTTTTAGAAATTCATTAGCGCACGGTCCTAGGGAATTGATAAACTGAAATATTGCCGCTGGAATCATCAAAATCGAACAATAATTGCCAGAGAAAAACGCTGCAAATTATTACACAACGATTTATTATTTTTATATAGATCACTCGTCTACAAAATCACCAACCATCCAATATGAAGAGAAAAAAAAAATAAAATAAAAATAAAAAAAATAAAAAAAAATAAAAAAAATCAAAATCACCAACCATCGATCGCATTTCGGTCAGCTCTAATTTGAACGGAGATTAGGCCTCTTTTGCGATTCACACTCGTCTTTTGATTTATATATATATATATTTCAATATAAACCCTTAAATTTTCGTAGGGAGCGAACGGTTTGTCCTACAGAGCTCCGCGTGGTCTCAAAAAATTCTAAAAATTCTATAGAATCCTAATTTGAAGGAAAAACAATACCTTTATATCAAAATTTTTTGAGTTAGGGCGTTTTCAAAATTTCAAAATTGATTTTGGAACCCTTAGGAGTGACCTACATCAACCAAAAGCTTCGGGGCACAACTAGACCCCAAATGGAGCCTACATACCAAATTTCATCAAAATCGGTCAATGCTAAGTGGCAAAAGTGCCGCGTACGGCGGACGGACGGCCAAATTTTTATTCGATTTTTGGATTCTACGTACCTTGAAACGTAAACCATCAAATTTTGAGGGGGTGTTAAAATTTTTTTTTCTTGGTCGATTCCAAAGGTTCATTATTGAAAATAATAAACCAAAATGGGAAAAACCGTTAATTCAGTTATGTTTTTCCCATATAATGTAGCTAAACTTGAAATTTTCAAGGATTTTAGAAATTCATTAGTGCATGGGCCTTAGGAATTGAAAAACTGAAAGATTGCCGCTGGAATCATCAAAATCGAACAATAATTATCCGCGAAATATGGGAAAAACCGTTCATTCAGTAGTTTTCCCATTTTTCTTTGTTAATAATTAACAAAGAAAAATGGGAAAACTACTATTGTTGTTCGATTTTGATGATTCCGGCGGCTATATTTCAGTTTTTTAATTCCCCAGGGCCCTGCACTAATGAATTTCTAAAATCTTTTAAAATTTCAAATTTAGGTACAACTTTTTAAGTTTTTGCCCCTTCAAATTCGCGAAATACTAAGGACGAACAGCAACCGCTATCGAGACCCCCTTAACATCGCTATCAGAGATTTTTGGTGTCATTATAGAATTCGGTTCTTGGTTGCAAGGGAAGCACAACTGAGTGAGAAAGAGAGGAAAAGACCGCATTTGATCAGTTCAAATTTGAACGGAGATTCGGCCAAATAGTAATCGGTAAATTCGCAGCGAGCCACTTGTATTTTCGATTAATTTCTTAATTAACCCTCAAGACCTATTGGGTTTGTTCCACTGAGCTTGAAGTGATCTCAATAATTTTAAAAAATTGAACATTTTGAACATCTCATTCCCTATTTTCCAACTCTGACAATAGCCTAAAGCTTCGGAACACAATTAGCTTCAAACGGAGCCCAAGTGATTGAGATTACGAGAGCTATTGTTTTTGTGGGCTCCTTTTGTTGAATCGAGGTTTGTTTTATTATTTTCAATAATGAACTATTTGAATCGACCAAGAAAAAAAATTGTTAAACCCCCTCAAAATTTGTTGGTTTACGTTTCCAGGTACTTAATTAGGTAGATATGTACTGGAGTAGTAGTGATTCTAATGTTATTTGAAGAGTGTATTAACTTAACTTAACTTAATTAAGATTAACTAAGGTAGATTAATACAGGAGTAGTAGTGGTTCTAGTGTTATTTGAAGAGTGTATATTTTTCATCTTCAGATAGCTGATTCTGATGTCTCAGTTATTCGGTAGCTTTACGATCCAAATTATACATTCTGGTTCTTAATATTCGCCAAGTAATCTTGAGTTCCTTCACACCGGTCTTGGCGTTCATCCTTCTTCAAGCAACAACAATAGCAGAGAAAAAATAAAAAAAGCAGCAGAAAAAATAAAAAAAAAAAAAAATAAAAAATAAAAATGCAGTTCCAATGCATGGAGAATTTCTGGGCTCAAGTCATGAATAGTTGACATGCTCAACTTGTGATTTGCCTGAAGAAGCATGATCTTGAAGTTACCTGGAACCTTTGCCTTCAATGCTGTAGGTACTTACAATGATGAGACGATACACTAAACCCACCGAAGTTGGCACCTGTAAATTTGGCTATATATCACGTATCACCTCTCCTTTTGCACATTTAATGATGATTTTTAATTGCTTGTTACAGCGCCCCCAGATTGTGAACCTGGGCAAACGACGTGCGGGCAGTACGTGTGGAACAAAACGTATTGCATACCGCCGCACCAGCGCTGTGACATGACCGTCGACTGCGTTGATGGCACAGATGAAGCAGAATGCTGTAAGTAAATCAGTCATCCTCAGTTTATCAGGCTCTCCCTGACCAGTGTCACTTCGTAGGCGTGGAAACTAGCTAAAAACGACCGAAACACAGTCTTTACAAGAGAGATCAGTCGTGAGTGGGCCGAGCTACATTAATATGTTAAGGACGATTTTCAATGGGGAATTTGCCTCAATTTTAGATTCTGGAATTTCAAGGCAAATCCTATTATAGGGCCCTAGAATAACGTTTAACACTAGGAATAACCAACGGAAAAAAATTACCGTAGGAGAAAATGACTAAACAAGTGAACCTCTGTTACAAAACACCGCGAAAATCGAGGAGTATTGTTGACGTCATACGAAAAAAAAGAAAAAAAAACGACGCGAAAGCAACGACAACAGACAGAGTTCTAGCACGCCACATAAAACGATCCAGTGAAATAGTCCAGTCAAATGAGAGCTCCACTTTAAAATAATTCCGATAGAAGAGATTCCTTTTTAGACTTGTTTGGGGGTCTCTTGGGAGTATTTTACCAAAAGTCCTGATGTATAGGTAGTGAGGTAACGTCAAAATCGTCAAAAATCTGGAAAAAAATCGGACTTTTTTTGGTTTTTCGACAATATTTCGAAAAGTTGAAGGTAAATCGAAATAAGCTACTATATAAAAGTTGTAGAGCGGTAAATTTTGCGTCGATTGAGTACCTATAACATATATTTTAATCGAACCGTAACCGTACAGGCACACGTCAAAGTTAGACCATTTTTTCGTCCCAACTGAAAAATTTCGTTTTTGCTTTAGTTTTTCGATAATATCTCTTAAAATACCCCAAAAATCACCAGAGTGGCATATAGAAAAGTTGTAGAGCATGAAATTATGTGTATACTGAGGACCAAAAATATATATTTCCGTTCATTCGTAACGGCAAAGGATCTAGTCAAAATTGTACCATTTTTTGAACTCCCTTGGAAAATCTGTTTTCTCTCGTCAAATCAATTTGCTGAAAGTGTAAAAGTCTATTTGAATGTATATCAAGAAAAATATGATGGGATACGAACAAGAAATAATTGGTAAACAACAAAAGTATGTAGATATAAATTATTATATTTAAGATTAAAAAAAAACAAATTTACAATTTTCGTAATGCTAGTTTTAATATATATTATTTATGTACTTAATTAGTAGAAATCATTCAAAAATTCTCCACGTCGTCTTCGTCCTCGTCATCCACTTCTACCGAAAGAGGAATGCCGTTCGCGCATTCCCCTAAACAATTATGGCAGGCTGAGCTGCAGCGCATAGCTGCCTTGTAGCACCCACACCTGGATGTGGTGCAGCCAGCTGTACACCTGCAAAATATCAGTCTGAGGACATCCTCAGGTGCCACAGGATCTTCTGTGTGGATTGGTTGTAGGAGGGACAGTTTCAGCTCCCAACCCCATTGTTCGGGAGGTAGGGCATTACCCAGCCAGCTTTGCACTTGATGATAAACTCTGTATGCATGCTGGCTGGCAGCTTTTTCAGTAGGAGGTAGAGCAGAAATCTCTGGTTTCATTTTTGACATAGTTTTTAAGAATGATGTGTAGCAATGGTGATTCAGAGAGGTTTCACCCTGGGGAGCTCCGTACAGCTTTAGAAAATACGAGGAACCTGCTTCAGCAACAGCCTCATGGGTGGAGTGTGGGCTGTTGAACACTGTTGCTATATTGAGGAGGTCCCGATGTTTCTGGAACATTTTGAGGCAGGTTCGTTTTCCCTTCTTGTAGCTTGCTGAGGTTGTATCACAACCACTCATGGCGTGGATGAAAAGGATGGCGGTCTTCATTCCAGATTTTTGCAATTGTTGGGAGGAGAATACCTTTGTGGGGACTTTGCCGTGACTTGGTTTGAGGAAAATTAGATCTTGATCACAGGGAGTGAGAGCAGTGACTAGCACGAGGAGGTCGACATCTTCCCCAATTATTGCTGCTTTTTCCCATTGAAACATTTGTCGATGGCAGTTTGAACTATTGGGAGATCTGCATCACCCTGAGCTTCAATGCACTCCACACTGCTCCTTCTAAGGTGTGCTGCCAGCATTGATATCAACCTCATCTTGTTGGTGTTATTGCTCAAGAATAAACCTTGTTTCGTCGTAATTTTGGTATTCTCTTCAATAATGATGTCAGTAGACTTCTTGAGTTTATATCGCCGACAGTGCTCAGCTTCCTTAGTATTGTTTACCACATCACCATACCCGTCAAAAACTACCGTACAGCTTTTACCAGGGTAATAACCCTGAGGGCTCCTTTGTGTCCCCCTTCCCACCATGTAAAAGAAGGTCGAGAGACCCATCCATCCCTAATATTCAAGGCTTTTATTTTCAAACGAACTGATATTTCAGATGAGTATTTTATTCTTACCCCGTTTCAGCAGTGTTTTGACAAGAGAAAACAGATTTTTCAAGGGAGTTCAAAAATGGTACAATTTTGACTAGATCCTTTGTCGTTACGAATGAACGGAAATATTTATTTTTGGTCCTCAGTATACACATAATTTCATGCTCTACAACTTTTCTATATGCCACTCTGGTGATTTTTGGGGTATTTTAAGAGATATTATCGAAAAACTAAAGCAAAAACGAAATTTTTCAGTTGGGACGAAAAAATGGTCTAACTTTGACGTGTGCCTGTACGGTTACGGTTCGATTAAAATATATGTTATAGGTACTCAATCGACGCAAAATTTACCGCTCTACAACTTTTATATGGTAGCTTATTTCGATTTACCTTCAACTTTTCGAAATATTGTCAAAAAACCAAAAAAAGTTCGATTTTTTTCCAGATTTTTGACGATTCTGACGTTACCTCACTACCTATACATCAGGACTTTTGGTAAAATACTCCCAAGAGACCCCCAAACAAGTCTAAAAAGGAATCTCTTCTATCGGAATTATTTTAAAGTGGAGCTGTTTTTCGGCCTCGTTTGACTGGACTAAAATGGCAACTCGAATAATGTGATTCAAATCTTGAAACTAAATAAGAGAAGATGAAGAATAATAATGCTTGATAAACTAGTAGATAGATTCGTATTGTAAAAAAGTGAGTAATACTGTTTCTTTTGGTCAATTTTGTGTCAGGGTTCTTCCTGCCAGATCGTGGCACACTCTTGTGCGCACTACTCGGAAGGTAAAAGTTCGTGTATGTGCCGCTTCTGTGGTAAGCGCCACAGAACCTCCTTTGAAGTCAGATTGGTAGAATATCCGTCACGTTTCAAACATGGCTGCCTCTTACACATTGCCACCACATTTAAAATTTCCATCTTCCTTAAATTCTCTAAATTTTTTAGATGCGTTTTCGAGCAGCTCACTATGGTTTTATTCCATAAAAATAAACCCTCATTCGAAAAAAAAAATAAAAAAATGTGAGGCAAATTCCCCATTAACAGACGAAGCTATGTAATATATGGGTCAAAAATGCCATGCCCACCAAATTTATTAATTTTTCAAAAAATCTATTTTTTCATGGTAAATATTTGAGTCAGGTTAAAAAATCCTCTTCCTTGATTAGAGCATTGCAACTAACAAAAAGTGCACCTTTAATATTTGATCATTTCTAAAAGTGGGATTGTAGTCTCTTTCCGAGCTAAATTGGTTGGAAATGTCAAGATTTCATAAACCTTTAAAACTCTACAAATAAGCTCGTTCTAAATTTTTTTAAATAATTTGTTTATTATGACAACTGTATAGAATACATCTAGTAATTTCTCTTTAATAAGTACTAAACGCAGTTCTGTGGTTGGAGATTCCCACTACACACTACACACTTCTCTTCTAGTGGTTGGTGACAAGGTCCAAGGGTTTGGTTCTCTTCAATCGTCGTACGTCCCTGCTGTTGTCCAGCAGATTCAATACTTCGACGTTTGGATGTTGCGTGGTCCACAGCTCTTTTTTTTATGACCTCATTCACCATCACAACTTTGAGGTCGCGGTGGAGGTCATTTGTTCGAATGCACCAGGGGCATAACTAGGCTCCTGAGTATTTTGTTCTGCACCGTTTGCAGATTTTCACGTTGCCCTTTTTGGTGCATACCCATAAGGGAGAGCCGTAAACCCATACTGGCTTTATCTCTTGCTCGTAGAGTAGCACATTACTGTGCACAGGGAGTTGGCAGTTTCTTCCCAACAATCTGTACATTTTTTAAAATTTCAGGTTAATTTCTTCTTTCTTTTTCTTCACGTATACTTTCCATCTCCAGCTACCAGCTACAAACGACCGAAAGACCGTCTTTACAAAGAGATCTGTTAAGAGCGGGCAAAATTGCTGAGCTACAATAATATGTTAAGGATAATTTGTATGATTTTCAATTAACAGACGAAGCTAAGTAATGTATGGGCCAAAAATGCCAAGTCCATCAAATTTATTAATATTCAAAAAATCTATTTTTTATGGTTAACATTTGAGTCAGGTTAAAAAAAAATGTGGAAAAAGATACTCCTCTAGTCGTGGTAGCCTCTTTCCTCAGCAATCCTCTTCCTTGATTAGAGCATTGAAACTAACAAAAAAGTGTACCTTTGATATCATGGAAAATAGTTATATAATATCATTCCTAAAAGTAAGATTGTAGTCTCTTTCCGAGCTAAATTGGTTGGAAATGTCAAGATTTCAAACACCTTTAAAACTCTACAAATGAGCTCATTCTAAATGACAATCTAACTAGAAGATTTTTCATGTCTCTCAGACCAATTTTGTTTCCGTATAACAACTACTCCTTGTCCCTGAGCAATAATTGTAGCACAATAGGACAAGGAATTTACCTCAGGTAAACTAAAACGCTCGAAGTTCGAAAATCTTGGAATCGCTCAGTGATTTATCAGTTGGAGAATTCATTTTAACCTTGAAAAGGTTTTAGCGATGGGACCCCCCGCCGAAAAACGACAGGAAAAAGCGACAGGAAAGTAGCGCTATGATTTATCAAAATGCTTGACGGCAAATATGCTTGACAACACATTATGACAACATGCTTGACATGTTATTATGAAGCCGTTAATTGGTGAGTCTACCTACTAAATTATTAACAGTGGAAGAAAGATAAAGAGGGAGAGGGAGCAAAAACCTTTTCAAGTTATGTCACATTTTAGCCATTAGGCTCTAAGCGGAAATCATCCGGGGGTGCAGAGGGCGAAGCCCTCGCCGAGGCGCGCAGCGCCGAGTTTTTTTTTAAACTTTATTTCGGTTTATTGAATTCATTATCTCGTTATATTATGACACTGCGTCAATTTCTTTGAGGGCGGAGTGGGAGTTGAGCCGATTTTCGAAGTCGTATTGATGCAAAATCGTATCCTGAAGTCCTTGTCTTCTCTCGACTTTCAGTCTCTTAGGAGATTAAGGATTGCTCCGTCTTCTGTCCCGAGACTTCTTATCTTTTTCCTGGTCCCCCTTATTCTCATAGATACAGTCCTCAACACTGCTATCTGAACTTTAACTTTCAGAAAGCCGCTTATATCAGACAGGTCTCTTCCCCACTTTTCTGACAGCCTGTTTGCTGCCCTTTTCAGGAAGGCCTGGAATTCTTTGTGAAGAGCTCCATCACACGAATCGATCAGTGGTGTTAAAGAGTCACGAACGTCTTCGGCTGCTTTTCTACGAACGTTTTCGGCTATACTTTCGGTGCTTTTCGCAAGCAGCTTGCTGTGCAACTGTTCACCATTCTCTGGTGCAGTAGGAAGGAGCGTCGGCATTGATAATGCGATTGTCGAAGTACGCCACCCTCCCACTGTCCCAGACTCCATTTGCCTGAATGTCAGCAATCAGAGCTGGCTGACCATTGGGTGCCTCTCTCATAACTGGCTCTGTGGCCACCCCTCCCCATGCAAGGGTTGGCCAGCATAGCACATTCATCGCGTACGTGACCGTGGCCCCACTTAACCAAACCTCCTTTCTTGCAGTTCAAGGCGTGGGTCAATAAATTATCGCACGAAAAGGCTTTCCTACACCTTCAGTAGAAAAAAAGCTAATTCATATTGATGGAAACCCCTTTTCAAATTTTTTGAAAAAATCTCTTTTTAGATCTTTTAGGTCAGGAACTACACACAAAAAAGTTCAGCCTGGCCGTTTAACCGGATAATCGGATTCCTCGTGATTCGTATTTCTCGCCTACCCTTTGGAAAGCTGTCACACCGCCCATGTCCCACTAGAATAACTTCATTTGCACACACAACTACATTCGCCTCGCTCGCATACAAATAAGTCCGCTAGTTCATTAATTCAGGGACCACCGTCACTTTTTCCACCATGTTTTAGCGAATTTTCAGGGAAAATGAAGCTATTGCAATGGCCTCAAAAATTTTAGAATGAATTTGTCGAAACATTTCGGTCAGGAATGAGAGGCGATTGTTCCAACGTTTCGATAGTTTATTCTATCATTATCAAGGAATCTACAAATTGAACAAATAGGTATTTTAGTAAGTACATTTGTGTTTAGCTATGACCATTTTAAAAAAAATTATGTTAAAACTACTTTAATAGGTATAAGTAACTTACAGTTTTTGAGTCTGTTGGAGACAGAGGAGAAAACACAGTGGTTTCTTCACTGTTTCTACTGAACGACTGAAGGTGTCTTGCAAAAGGGGGTACGGTTGGGGATGAATCGACTTTTGGTGTGTGGTGGGTTAACGGCCTAGCCTGTTGTGTGTGAAGGAGGTAAGAAAATTGTTGGTCAGGTAGGTGGGCTCATGATTTTCCTAAGAGTTGAGATGTGGTTCTGGGGTTTTTTTCTGGTATGTATCAGATTTGCATAGCATTCGCTTAAGTTGTTTACGTCAGAACGTTTGTTTACTGCGATTTGTTGATTTCGTTCAATGTGTATCATTTCTTTGAAACTATGTTTTTCATAATTTAGAATGTTAACTTGATCAAATTTAAAGTTGTGTCCTGTGCGTGAGTGTGTTGTGAGGAGAGTAGCATCTGGTTTCTTCGGGTTTTCTTTTATTATGTCTACACTGTGTTTGTGTCCGTACATCCTTACTTTGAGGTGTGATTCTGTATGGCCTATGTATGCTTTACCACATTCGCAAGGGACTTTATATATCAAATTTGACTTCAATTCTTTGGGGATAGGGTCTTTAACTTTTGAAAAAATGGATCCGATTGGTGTTTGTTTTTTGTATGCAATTTTCTTGTTTTTCGATTCAGTAGTGAGTAATTTATTCAAGTTTTCTGAAAGATTTTTGATGTAGGGAAGTGAATAATATTGAACAGGTTGAGCGTTCTCTTTATCTTTTGGCTTGGTCTTTTTTTGTTTTAATAATGTACATATTAGTTTGTGGGGGAAACTGTTGAGCAATAGTAAGTCTACGACTTTATTCTCAGCATCTCTTTGGAATTGAGGTGAGCTAAGTTTTCCTGCTCTATCTATAAGGTTTAGAGCAAAATTAGTTTTTTGGTGGTAGGGACTATAACTGTGGTAATTTACAAATCTACCTTTATTTTGTGGTTTTTGGTACCACTTTGTGGTTATGGAGCCGTTTGAATTGCGGATAACTAGTAGGTCTAGGAAGGGTATGCTATTTTTGTCATTTTCTAGTTCGTGGGTAAACTGTAGTCTGGGATGATCCCACTCACAAAAGAAATCTAGTCAAATAAAAAAATTTACCCTGGCTCTAGAAAGGAAACATGACTATAGACCATTAGGAAACACTGACTGGTTCGTCAATTTGACAAACCATGAAATACCTAAAGACATTCAAAGGTTCCTCTCCCTAGGACTAAAATTTTCCGTTTCTCTCAATCAGAAAGATTTCCCCCTTGATGAAATAATGAGTGACGTCGAACTATTCATAAATGACAACATTAACACTGAGGACAAAGAAAGAATAAGGGGAAAATGCGTAAACATCATAACTAACTATTTACATAAAAATAACACGAAAAACAAGATTACTAGAGAAACCAAAATGTATAACCGAACTAAATCAGTTTGAATAATATACCTACCGTTTTATTCTGGTATAAATTTAGTTTTTTCTAAACAAAAAAAAAAAAAAAATCCGAAAAATTTTTCTGGGTACTAGTAGGTAAGAAAGGATACACCCAATATCGAGAACTTATACTCAAACCGGCTCTGGAAGATCAGTGTTTTCCGAGTTGTTTACCCTCGGGATAAGAGTGGTTTGCAAACTCACAAAGAATCGAGTGGAAAACGTACAGAAGAGGAAGTAAGAGGTATTTGCTTTGTTTTTACTTTCTTATTCCTTCGTTCCCCAAGAACCCACAATCTCGTTGGCGAACTCTCAATTTCCAATACTAGAACTTGAGTTGGGATCGAAAGAACCCAAGTGGCTGAATTGAGTCGGAGAAAGTGAACGACGAAGATTTTTCTTGGTTTCCCCTTCTCGCTCAATCCTATTCCTCTTCTTCATCCTTTTTTTTTCTATTCAATCCAACTCAACAAATAATATAGGTTGTATGGCTTTCATCCTGAGTCCATCAACTGCCTCGACCCACTTTTCTTTTTTCATGAATACAAATTATATGCTATTAAACCGGTCTATCAATATCGGACTTCAATTTTAAAAGGAAAGTAGGTACAAATTTAAACAAGCAAAATATCTTAAATTGAAGTAGACATTTTGAAAATGTTTCACTGCATAAATACATGCAAGTTCTTCCCTATCCAGACTACTGTAGTTTCTTTCCGCGGGAGACAGCGTTGATGACACAAATGCTATCGGTTGTTCAACACCTTTAATCACATGTGACAATGTTGCACCAACTCCGTAGGAATTACTATCTGAGGTCAGGATCAGTGGTTTAGACGGGTCATACAAAACTAACAAACTTTTGTCAGAAATAGTGCTTTTAGCGGTGCAAAACGCATCCTCACATTCCTTAGATCAATTCCAAGGAATACCTTTCCTTGTGAGGGAGTAGAGTGGCTCCAACAAATGCGCATTCATTGGCACAAACTGGTGGTAGAAATTTACGAGACCAAGAAACGATTTCAATTCAGAGATATTGTTAGGAGCTCTAGCCATCTTTATGGCCCGTACTTTTTCATGAGACGGATGCAAACCCTTTTCATCTACTCGGTATCCTAACAACTCGATTGAGGTCTCAAACAATTTACATTTATTTGGATTTATCTTAACATACTCGGGGTATTGGGGTTTTTAATTAAGCGAACAGAGGAGCTACTTGCTCGTAAGACGGACATGTTCAAAGTGTCGACCCTACTTGAATCGATGGCCAATATCGATCCTTCAATTCGATACTAAACATCGATATCAAATATTGATACATAACACCTTCTATTATGTTCTAGAGTGTTATAGAATAACTAGGACGTATAGAATTAGTTGGTGTAAGGATGTTCGATAAATACTCAGTAGGTATAAACAGGATTTTCACGACCATGTTGATGGTTTCATGAGTTGATAAAAACAACAAGACTCGTTTCACCTTTCAAAGTTTGAAAAAATGTTCCCCAAAATCAAAATTTCCACTCGCCTTTTACTTTTTACACCTTTTTGAAAAATTTTGGTTTCGTGTCCGTGTGTCTGTCTAACATGAAATACATGTGACGGGCAAAACAATGAAGTTATTGTTCCACTTTGATGAAATTTTGAGGGATTGTGAGGATTGGGGTGTAGGTAGATGGTCTCCTATGAGGGTAGTGCAAGGTACTTAGTGATTGATGTTTTGAGATTAGCTGAGCTGCTATGCGTCGGATCATCTATACAATCGGTTACAGATACGAGGAAGCCATGTGCCACACCCACTTGCTAACGTTTATTACTTTTTCGCGAGCAATGGCTCCGACTGATCTGATAGCGTGTCCTCAAAACTGCATGAGGATACAGCCCGATTTTGTCGGGATTGTGTGGATTGAGTAGTAGATGGTTTCTATAAAATTCCATGGCCACAGCGTAAGCGCCAACATGAAATTTTTAATAATCATAACTTAGATGGAGTATTCAGGGATTGTGTGGTTGGGACTCTGGATGATTCCCCATAAATCACTTAACGTACTTGAAGTTTTGATTTATCTACTACGCATCAATCATTTATATAATCGTTTTATGGATACGAGAAAACTATGTGCCACACCTGCTTGCCGGACGGTTTTGCTTATAATTCCGGTCTTCATCAATGAGTATAATATCCGATACTGACCCTCACGACCGCCCGGTCTTGAGTTCTTAGTATCCAAGACGCTGTTCTTACCTTGTGAACGCCCAGCTCCTCGAAAAATGGTCTGTTGCTTTCAAATAGACACTCAAATTACAAGGCAAATCGAATTAATTTCCAAACAAGATAATTATTTATTTCGGCATCTCATGGATTTACTCATTCATTAGTTGTATTATTGTGATTGCCCCAATCTACAACAATCTTAGTGGATTCTGATGCATTTCAGTCAACTCAAACAGTTCTGAATGTATCGTCGCACATTCAAGAATTACCACTCTTCAGGAGAGCAAAATAACTTTGTACTGAGGCTACCTAGACGAGTTTTTCTCATTTTTCGTGTTCTTTCTGGCTTGAATGATTCCGTTGCATTGAAAATTTCTTGAAGTCTCAAGTAATAAATTAATTCTTGAAATGGAGAACAGAAGACGTAGGCAAGAAGAGAAAACAACAAAATTATATATAAACAGGTAGGTAATTTATCAAATTACAAAAAATGTGATGTCAGGTTCTGGATTCAAACCCGGGTCTCCCAGACTAATGAGTCTAGCGTTATACTTTTTCGGGCTGAAAAAGAAGTTACCTACACATTTTTTTTCGCAGACCCCAAGATGACAGACATAATATCTTGGTCAAAAAACAAGTAAACACAAGAAAATAATGAGAAAAAAATTGGCAATGTCTGACTTCTCGAATCAGGTGATTTCTCCATTATGCCCGCGTAGATGTGTAATACCTACTCATTAATTCGTAAAACTAAGTAATGATTTGCAACACTCCTATTGGTCGTATTGAAAAATTCATCTTCACCGTTGAATCGGGCACGAAAAATTAAATAAAAAAGTCTGCCAAATGGGTGTGGCACATCGCTTCCTCGTATCTATAACCCTATCGTTTAGATGATCCGATGCATAGTAGTTATTCTCAAAACATCAATTTCCAAGTACTTTGCACTACCCTCAACCACCATCCACACCACCAATCCATCTACCCATCTACCATCTACACCTCATTCCACATAATCCTTGAAAATTTCTCGAAATCAGATGAGAAATGTAGATGTTATAGCTGTGGCATGGATTTCACGTTTGCGCATGCGCAGTGGCTACTATCAGTATGTCGGGAATAATTATCATAGGGGACCATCCACACAAAAACCCGCATGATCCCTGAAAATTTCATCGAAATCGGCTGAGAAATGTAGAAGTTGTGGCTGTGGCAAGGATTTAACGTTTGCGCATGCGCAGCGCCTACTATCAGTCCGGAGATGATGATTTTCATAGGGAACCATTTACATGCCAACCTTTACAATCCCTGGAAATTTCATCGAAATCGGGTGAGAATTGTAGGAGTTATGGCTGTGGTAAGGATTTCATGATGGACACAGACACGGAACCAAAACTGTAACCTTGTTATAATCAAGAGCGGCTCCCCCTACAAGGAACTATGTTCTTTTGAGTGGGGAAATTCTAGTCAATTAAGTGGACTTGTTCATTTAAATTGTGTCTTCATACTTCTTTTATATAATATATTCATGCCATTAATGTATCATTGGAACGTTCGATTAATACATTTCATTTTCGCTTCACTTACTGAACATTGTTAACTCTTGTGGGTCGAATCCCCAAGTAATTGGTTCTAAAAATATAAATATTGTTTTTAAAAAAAGTATTTTTTCCTACAAAATCTTTATTTTTGTGATTTACAGCCTATCGTACCTGTCAACCGGAAGACATTCATTGTGACCCGAACAGCGGTCCGTGTTTTCCCAAGGAGAAACGGTGTGATGGCTACCTCGACTGTCGAAATGGCAAAGTAATATTCCTTTTTTTTTTTTTTTTTTTTAATAACTTTATTGTACTTAGTACATTACAGTTGTGCTAGTGATATGTATATACAACTTAACGTGGAACATGAACTGTGGGATCCACCCAGTGGTGGGCCACAACAAAATTGATTTTATATATTAAAACATGCATTTAACACTTAGTTCAATAAATAATAACAAAAATACATATAATTTAACGAAAATTTATCACAGTGTGTTGACTAATAGCAAAGAGTTTCAGTTTCAACTCCCGGCGAGATCAGAGTGCCACTTTCTTTTCAACCTTCTTTCATTTCTTGGGGCTGGAGGGTTTTCGATGATTTTCTTTATGAGTTCGTTGGGGTGCGTTCGAATTTTTTGCTGATGTTTGTCATACGACAGCATAAGAACATCTTCTACCTCCGGTATGTCTAGGTCTTTGTGGATGGTTTTATTGCTGACGAACCAGTCTGCATTGGTTATGAGGCGTAGCACTCGATTTTGAACCGTCTGTACCTTTTTAACGTGTGAATCCGCTGCTGATGACCATATGACACATCCATATTGCCATACTGGTTTAATGAGTAGCACGTACATAAGTTTCTTCGTATGTAGAGGTATTGCAGGGCTAGTTAGCATATGTTTCAGCATGTACATTCGGGAACGTGTCTTTTGGACGACTGAGGAAATATGGGATGCCCACGTAAGCTTAGAGTCGAGGTTCAAGCCGAGGTATCTTGTTTCTCCCGTTTCGTTAATTGAGGAGCCTGTTAACATTATGGAGCTTCGTGGTATGGCTCTTCGGAGGGTGAAGTTGACCAGATGAGACTTGGATGGATTTACTTTTACTCTCCACTTGGTGCACCACTCTTCAACCATTTGAGCATAGCGCTGTAAATTGTCCTGGGCAAGTTGAACACTGGAATTTTTAGAAAGGACAGCTACATCATCAGCGAAGTGAGCAATCTTCAACGAGTTGTTGTCTGGAAAATCATGAGTGTAGACCAGGTACAAAAAGGGGCCCAGCACACTGCCTTGGGGAACTCCCGCTTGGATCTCAAATGATCGGGACACATCAGTTCCATACTTAACAGCAAACGTTCGTTTGGATAGGTAAGATTGTACTACTCTATACAACGTGTCTGGGAGCTGTCCTTTTAGCTTAACAAGTAGACCATCCAGAAAGTAATATTCCTGCTAAATAATTTTAGATAACTGAATAATAACTATATGTATAATCATGATAGTAGATAACTATCCAGTCATTTATTAGCTGATATTGATACATGTGACCTTTAAACCAAGTTAGTCTCGCGATAAGTACGAGGTTAGGTAAGAAATTCTTGAGTCTGTTATTGAAATTATTCAAGTGCAATAATCGGACCAAGAGTCAAAAAAAAGTTTACAAATAACCAGTGCTTCGACGTCATCATCTTTGACTTGGATTTTATGTTACATTCGATATTCTCCTCGTTGAACTCTAGCATAAAAGTTTATCCAGTCCTGAAAAGATATTCTAAAAGAATTTTTCGATGTATCGATAGAACGAATGAAATTGTCTCTGACTTCCTCTGATATTTTAAAATACGAGGAATCGATTGTAATATGTTTGATTTTTGCATCACCCAAAAGTTGTGCGTTTCCGGGGTATGATTTGGGGAAAAAAAGTGAAACTAAAGTCTCAAAATTGTAAATTATTGCAAGCAGCATTATCACGTCAATTGCTCAAAATACGTAATCGGTTAGTTACCTCACTGAGAATTGAGAAGGTTGAAATCGAACATAGATGAAATATACATGACAATTTCATCAAATTATTTGTTTATCAATCATATTGCATGGGATGAAATGTTCATGTATATTTCATCCATGTTCGATTTCAATCTAACAGAACTTGTGAGTGATTAGTAATAAGGTTTAAGTGTAATCCAAAATGTTAGTTTCTGCTTTGGACAAAAGGTTTCTTGGGAGGCACCAGCTCATGCAATACATTGCGAAGAGGATAGACTGCTGTGCTTGCACAATCTAGAAAACTTGGTCTCATCCCCTCTTCCCATGGGATCATCTTGGTCCCTGTTACCTACCTTCCTTCTCCTTCTCCCTCACCCATTCGTCCTCTCCCTTTTGGCAGTACTGGTCATATGGAAGTAAGACGCTTAACGCTGGAGTTCCAAGAATGTTGTAGACGCTACAACATCCATGTACCTATTGAATAGATAGATTGTGCTGATATACATCAGGACAATAGTAGTAGAGTGGTGATGTCATGGCTATGGTGGCCCTCATCCCAATAACGACTGTACCTGCCTGCCTAGTAAAAATGCTACAAGACGACAGTCATTGCAATTATGGTACACAGAATTCGTTTTACCTACTATTGTTACTCAAAATACGCACACTTTTCTTTTCAATTTCAGGATGAGGAAGGCTGTTTCACTTTACCCACCGTCTCCTGTACGTTGGATCAATTTCGTTGCGCCAACGGTCAGCGCTGCATAGACCCTGTGCAAAAGTGCAATCACAGAAACGACTGCGGAGACAACTCGGACGAAGAAAACTGCAGTACGTACTCATATCATATTTCACGACGTTCGTAATTGAAAAAAAAATTCATTCATGCAGCATCAGTTAATGAGCGAATTTTCTAAGGAATCTTTCAGTTGAAGCTAAGGTTAACAAAAAACAATGGTGTAGGCAATTTCTTTTAGAGAAGTTTTATATTGTATCACTACCAACACTTCCTATTACTTATTACTACCACTCATGGTGTTTACTCTTTCTAAAAAGATAACTTCCAAATTAATTATGTTCTATGCACCTATTTGAAGAATAGAAAAATGAGTAGGTACTCGGAACAGTGTTTTTTCTTTTTACTTCTGAAAGACTCTAGGAAGCGTGCTCCAGAAAGAATGGAAGAAGGGGGTTGCTCCTATGGTGTTTCTTCATAGGTTTTAGAAGAGTTTAATTTCTTGGAGGATACTAGTAAGAAGACTAGACCTACTAAGAAGAGAGTAATAGGAAAATTGAAAGAAGAGTACTCAAAACAGAGTTTTTTCTAGAAGTACACTTTCCTCTAGAAAGAAAGTACTCTCCATAGGTTCCTGAATGAGATGAATTTCCAATTATTAGAGAATTATTTTTTGGAAGAGAGTACTTGGAAAGAAGGTACTAGGGAGAAAGATTAAGCCTGGAAGATACAGCTGGTGTACTGTGACTTTCCACGGTTTGCTAATAATTTTGACTGTGTGCAGTAAAAAAGGGTGATCAATTTTTGAACCTACCAGTTCTTCCTGCTTTTGCGAGCAGAAACAGTCCTACCTTCCAATTTTGAATGTTACAAATCTACTTTTTGTCTCAGATTTTGCTGCCTGCCACGTGGGTCAATTTAGGTGTACAAACGCTCTCTGCATACCACTCAGTTACCACTGCGACGGTTACCGGGACTGCATGGATGGAAGTGACGAAGCCAACTGCACCGCCATCGCTTGTCCTGAAAACAAGTTCCTCTGTCCTAAAGGTAAGAGCACCTACCCTTATTGAGGGTGATTCTCCCATCATTTATGTCATCTTGTGTGTTTTCTCTCCCTTTTCCCCTTTCCGTCGATTTATTTTCATTGTAAATGAAGGAATATTCACAATTTGGTGGCTAAGTTGGATTGAAAAGGGCATTTTTCCACCAATTTTAGTCACTAAATTATCTATTTCCCAGCTCTTTTCTGAACTTTTGTGTCGTCTGGAGAGCGGATAGAGGAGATAATAATCGAAATCCACTCGTCACTTTATCTCCAATATAAATAAAAAGGGACATGGTAGACTATGAGTACTTAGCCCATCCACTTTGGTTCACTTGCTTAGGTACCAAGCTAAATGGTGGATCTTAATGAATGGACCACCCTTCCCACATTCGTCCTAAAAAGGGTTAAAAATAGAATTTCAAACAGTATCCCAGTAATATTTTTTAGTATCCCAGTAATATTTTTAGTATCCCAATAATATTTTAAAAGCAATTCAAATATGTCTCCCAAGGGCGCATCAACTTGGTATTTTTCAAACGAGAACCCCCATTTTCATTCCAGATTGGGATTCAACCCAATAACAAATTCTCATCAAATTATTAATTCATGAAAGTTTGATCCTTCAAACAATTTGTTTTACGGTGCGCAAAACCAAATTAATAATTGTAATAGAAAGTAAATTATCTTGCCGAGGCCATAATTCACAGGTCCCAACTCACCTGTCTAAAAACTCATAGAACTAAAACTGAAATTTTATGAGCCAGAATAAGAGGATTTTTCTTTTAAATGACCTTGTTTCAGGATCTTAGCTCGGTTTAAGTCAAATTTTCAAAAAACTTATATCACCTCGTGATTCAGCTTCGGATAATTTCACGTGCCACACTTTGGGTTCCTCAAAATCAGATGTTTGAGAAAGTACTACATATTGTTAAGTACATAATGCATGCATTCCAGGGGACGTCCCATTGGATAAGCATTAAATCAATTTAAACCAGTTGGTTAGCGATAAAACTGTTTCACTCGATGTATTTGGTGCCAGTATGGCACCAAAGCGGAAATACGTCGTAACGTTGAACTTTCATCTATTAGTTTTGGCAGGCAGTCCGTCGAGGTTCACATCCGTATTCAAGGTGAAACTCACAAAAAAAAAAAAAAAAAAAAAACACGAAATATGCGGTTTATGGTGTCCTGGCACCACTGATTTGTTTCACAGTGGCACAAAAAATAGTTCATGAAAATCCGGAGTTATATATTGAGACTTTTTCCTCAATTTCATAGCTTGGGTACAATTAGTAAAATATAAAGGAACCGAAATATTGAAAAATCGGATATTTTGTGAATATTATCCCCCCACTCGCCCTTCTCCTTGCGAATTTTGATACTCCGGTAAAATAATCAGCAATTTGGAAGATTTCTGAATCGAACAAGGAAAGAAACACGCAAATCGGTTGGAAATTGAGGCCTGGGCAGAGTACACAAGATTATGCCCGCAAACGCACGTTTTTGAGCATTAACCCGCCGCCCCCCTCCCTTTTCCCCCTTAAAAGACAAAATTCGAAATTCCGGTGATGTAGTGGACAACCAGATAGATTTCCGCGTAGAACAAAAAAAGAACCACGATCGGTTGGAAACTGATACCTGGGTACACAAGATTTTGTAACAGACATTCACCTATCTTTTTTTTTTCGCGGATTTGGATTCAGAATGGTCTAAAACGGATTAGTGTGTTATTTTAATTATAACTGGCGAGATATAGAGGGTTGTTCATCATCAAGTCGAATGCACTTTTAGAACTATCGTTTTATTGAAGGTCGCAGCTTACCTAGGCGATGCGCGTGACGTCACTATAAAAGAGCGTGATGGGTCATCACATGTGTGGTTATTTTTTTTCTGTTGAGTGTTGTCCAACTTTACCCCAGATCAATCACATAAGGACGCCCAAGTCTTACTGTGAGATGTCGCTTGCTGGTCGGGTTGCGCGCCGTAAAAAAATCGTCTGAGGGGTCAAATTTTCATGAAATTTTGCTTGGAATCCAAATCTGGAATAAGAAATGGAGGTCAAAAATGTGATATGTGAGGAATTCAAATTCCTCGTAAAAATTGATGAGGAATACCGTTTGACATTAGTTTAAAACCCTTTTTTTTTTACGAAAATGGGAAGGGTGGTCCATTCATTAAGAACCAACCTTTATAGCTTCGTACTTGAACGTTTACTAAAACAATGAAATTTGGAGACCGACTTTGAACTCTTAGGCACATAATTAACATTCGTTGGTACTAATTGTACATTTTATCTCGTATAATTAAATTGAAATTTCATCGCATTTTCGTGATGTACAGAAGGTTGTAGAGCTCTATTTTAAGCTAGTTAACACTAGTACTTGTTCATAGATGTTATAAACACTCTCAGCATTAATTCGTACCTATAATTTGAAAAGATCATTTATATGGCGTTTAACGTTTGTTTCAGGAAATCCTCAAGGAGCGCCCAAATGTATTTCAAAATCTCAGCTCTGCGATGGTAAAAATGACTGTGAAGACGCGGCGGACGAAGTTGTAGCCTGCTGTGAGTAAAATTGTACAAATTTAATGTAGGAGATTTTAACTTATTTTAGGTATAGGTACGAAAATGTTATATTTGTATTTATGTAAGCACCAAGTAAATGATCAGATATGAATAGGAATTCAATGGATCTCTCAATTTTGCTTTTTACTTTTCAAATTAATCGTCAGAATTTTGAACTCGTCAATAGACTTGGTAAAATAATCATTAGGTTTATTGAGAAAAAAACGTTAAATCGAATAAAACTTGGAAAAACAAGTAGGTAGTTAAAAAATTGCTAAGAGACATTTTATGTTGCAAATTAGTTGTGGAAACGACGCCTGAAGTTGAACAGACTTGTGTTGCGCCACCCTGCATATTACCTTCATCAGGGATGAAACTACTGCGAGGAATCTACACCAACGTCTACAACAAAATTTTGAGTGTCTATCAATCCTTCTGAAGAAGTAATAGAGCCTATTATTTAGAACCAGAAAACTATTGAAAAACTTACAAACATCAAGAAACTACAATTATGCTAAAATCACGAAAACACTATCTAAAAAAAATTATTTTTTCCTTGTGTCTCTGTTTGACTGTTGTCCCAATCAATTTTGACCTTGTTAAAAGATATCCACGCTGTAACACTTAACTGAGGCGACCAGTGGCTGCTATTTCTTGTGTTACCACGATTTTGTGTTACAAATTATTGACAAATCTCGCATTAAGTACTTGTTATTTGGTTGCAGCTAGCAATAACTGCATGGCGTTGAACTGCGAGTACAAGTGTCAAGCTTCATTGAGTGGAGGTGCTTGCTACTGTCCGGAAGGGAAAAGGGTAGCAAATGACTCTCGGACCTGCATTGGTAAGTCAAGAAAATATATTTACGTGCCATATTATGGCTCTGCCTAGGGGTTTTTAGAGATTTCCCTGAGGAAATTAACCTTCTTAAAAGTGGTTTAACTAGGTCCCCATCTACGTAACTTGATTCCATCTTATTTTTTCAAGTGAATAAACCTCCACTCGGAAATGTGGAGGTCATTGGATTTTTATCAAAGCCTTTGTCGCAACGTTTTTCATCTTTAAACGATAAAAAATGTTCCGGGACTTATTAAATTTCTGGGTTTTTGGTTGAGTGTGTGATGCCTTTCAGCAGGAACTTGATATTGCGCCGTATGATATTAACCTCAACTGAAGTATGTGGGTGAAATATGAGGTTTAATAAAGTCGCCTTGTTACACCAATGGTCTCTTCTGATATCATTTTGAGGGGATGATGATCTCTTCGGATACAGCAAACACGTATTCTTCAGGAAATTAGTTGAAACTAGTGGTATCAGGAAATAATGTCCAAATCAAGGACCTCAATTTGTGACCTCGATTGTGATCAAGTTGTTTAGAAATTAAAAATTCAGCTTAGAATTGGAAAAATCTTTCTTTTTCTCTCTACGGAATTCGGCTAAAAAATTATTACTAACATAATTGTAAAAATTTGCGATGTTTTTAGTTTAAATGTATTTTAACCTGGTCCTTAAATTTTGAATTAATTATGAATTTTTTTTTTTCAGATCGGAATGAGTGCGAAGAATGGGGGTTTTGTTCACAGAAATGCGTCAACACAGAAGGCTCCTTCACCTGCCAATGTTTCCCTGGTTACTTTCTGCAAGACAATAAATCAAGATGTCAAATCAGCCACTCTTCACCACCTCCTAAGGTAATGTTGCTCTCCTTCCGCCAAAGATCTTACGAAGCTATATTGAGCCTAGATTTTCTTTACTCAGTTGCAGACTCAAGCGCTGATTCGGCAAGGTTCTCTTCAAAATTGTAACAAAACGCTGCAAATTATTACACAATGGTTTATTATTTTTTATTTTTCTATATAGATCACTCGTCTGCAAAGCCACCAACCATCCAACATGAAGAAAAACATCGATCAAATTTCAGTCAGCTTTAATTTGAACGGAGATTAGGCCTCTTTTGCGATTCACACTCGTGTATCTGATTTATCGTACGTCCAAACTTTAAATTCTCGTAGTGAGCGAACAGTTTGTCCTACAGATCTCCGGTTGGTCTCAAAAAATTCTAAAAATTCTATAGAATCTTAAATTGAAGGAATACCTTTGTATCAACATTTTGCTTCCGAGTCTACCAAGGTAGCGGAAGCTTTGTTTTCACTTTTTTTTTTAGTTAGGGCGTTTTCAAATTTATTTTGGAACCCTTAGAAGTGACCGACATCAACCAAAATCTTCGGGGCACAACTAGACCCCAAATGGAGCCTACATACCAAATTTCATCAAAATCGGTCAATGCTAAGTGGCAAAAGTGCCGCGTACGACGGACGGCGGACGGACGGCCAAATTTTTATTCGATTTTTGGATTCTACGTACCTTGGAACGTAAACCATCAAATTTTGAGGGGGTGATACAATTTTTTTTTTCTTGGTCGATTCCAAAGGTTCATTATTGAAAATAATAAACCAAAAGCACATAAAATATGTCTGTGGTGAACTTAAATATTCTTACTATAAGAATTAGGTTTCCGTGAATCTCGTACGAACATTGAATCTTTTATTCAAGAAAAATTAACATATTAAATAATCACATGGCTGCAACTAATAATTTTGATTGCCAATATGTTTCTAAGTTTGGAATCCGAAGGTAATAATTTAGTTTGTCGAAATCAGAAATAAATTTCGCTTTCGCGACATTCTCGAGACGAAGAACTAAGTATCTTCCCCGCAGTTGGATTCCTTTTGAAGTTCCAGAGGGTACAAACGATTGACCGGCCTTCGAATCTTCTGACCATTGGCTAGTTGAATCAGCGCGTTCCTGCCCTTCCTTCCTCGGTATCTGTTGGCTGATCCTTGCCAGTTGAAAAACTTGATGAAATGGTTATTCTGAACAGACTTCAACATGATTCGAAATTTTTTCATTTCTGAGGGTACTAAGAATTTTCTTTTCGTGGTAGAGAGTTTTCTTGATTTGTCTGCGTATTTACCAAGGTTGATGACGAATTTATTTTTCAATTTAAAAGGAAACTGTTGAAAAGGAGAGAGGTAGCGAAAGTTATCCATAGCAGTGAAAGTTGCTATCTTCTCAAATTCCAAATTTTGTTTTTCAATTTCAAAAATTTCTTGATCAAATCGGCAAGTAGGCCAGTTTGGAGCCTCCTGTTTGAGCCATAGCGGCCCTTCCCACCAGAACGAATCCAACTCGTCATAAGTCCTACCTCGTGTCGCCAAATCAGCAGGGTTTTGCTCCGATGGTACATATTGACATTACACTTGATTGTGATGAGCAAGTGTTCTTATCTCTTTTACTCGATTTTCGATAAATCGAGGTAGAATTTTATTGGAACAAAAAGCTTCGGAACATGTATTTCTAATTTCATTGAGACATTCATTATCTTCAAGAGGCAACTTGCCTGGTTCTAACCCTTGAATAATATTTGAATAAGACGGATTATTGCAACTTACTGCATGTGTTAACAAACACGACGATTCATTTGATTCAGAATTTTGTTGGTATCTCCCAGAGAGAATATTACCAAATTTTGTCTCTAGTAAATATAATCCTGCTCTTATCATTTTTCTTTCTCCAACTAAGTCTTCATAATAGTCGTTTCCTATCAGCATTCCAATAGGTCTTTGTGAATCTTGATCAGACAATTGATGAAAATGAACTCCTAGCAAATTTCGAAGCTTGTTCTTTGAAATTCCCATTGCAGTGAGTAAATTCCCGGATATTTCAGGTACCACACTTACAGTAATTGTACTTTGATTTCCATCTTTAAATATCAAACCTAATTCGACTATTGATGCAGGTAGTTGCGTTGGCATTGTCTTCCCAAACACATATACTGATAGAATTTCTCTTCCTAGTACTTTTAATTTTAGTCGTTTACTTACATTTTCAGTTATATAGGTTCGATAACTACCTGAATCGAGTAGGGCTCTGACGCTTACTGATCGTGTGGACTCTTCGTCTGGATTGTAGAGATCTGCTGTTAGCGTCTTCACCAGGACGTTCTCATTCATTGCGAGAAGTCCTGCTTCTTCACCGCTCCTCTTTTCAAGGGATTCCTTTGATCCTTCGACGAAAAGATTTGGGCAGAGACTCCGATGATGCGACCTTCTCTTTTTGCAGTGGAAGCAAGGATTGTTTTGTCGACAGTTCTTGGATTCGTGAGTCTTTCCGAAGCATAAACTGTCAAGTATCGGGAATGGGGTCGTTCAACAAATGCTGTTATTGCCCGAAGCAGATCCGACAGAATTGCTTGATCTCATTCGTCCTTTCTTCGAGAGTTTTGAATTTTGAACATTCATCGCTGTAATGTTTTTTTTTTTTTTTTTTGCGTTGAATAAGAAAATATATTTTAACAACTCAGGGAAAAACAAGACAGGAGCCGCGTGAGAGATGATGAGAGATGATTTAAAAAAGAGAGAGCCAGAGATGAAGAATTTTTTCGAAGAAAGACTTGCTCAGGATGGGTCCAAGCCAAGCTGGACGGCTGCACCCCCATCGAAGCCTAACAGGTTGTCGGCACACCTCCAACGTTTCCGAGCGCCTCTGAAACATAAGCTGCTTGCTCGTAGTACAGCAAAGGCCAGACGAGCGCGGAGCCATTCGCGCACTTTACTCTGCTGCCTTCCCCATATCTCAGAGAGTCTCTCCGCCAGAATTTTGATGAAGGCTTTCGCTTGTGGAGCCCACATTCCATCTACAGAGCACACCAATGGGGTAAATGTAGCGTGGAGCTCTTCGCATGCGTCGGCGTATTTTCTTCTCTTTTCCTGCTCTGCAGAGGACAGCACTGCCGGGACGGGGCGGGAGACATAAGAGGGAGCGTCGGTGTGAACTACACGGATATCAAATAACGCATCCCTCTGTGCCTCCCAAACCCCCGGCAAGCAAGGTCTCCCCGCAAAGCAGGACTTGAGGCCGTCGCTTCCTTTATTAGAGGCTCTTTTATGCAATTCCCCCATGCGCAACTCATGAGTTCCCCAAATACATCTCTTATTTCGTTGTGACGCCGGGATACCAAGCCACCCATTTTGCAGTTTAGCGCATGTTCGGGGGAAAACTCTGAACCGCAGCCATCACACGACTGTGGCAGCCCTTTTGGTCTCAGCTTGTATCTCAGTGACAATCCATCGCGGAATTCATTTGCAGAGAGATCAAAATGCTGACTCTTCAAGGGAAGCACAGTGAGCCATCCGGATGTTTTGCATTTACTGAGTGCAAACACTGACCTACAAATTGCCCTCTGTCGTTCACTTGGAAAGGTGTTCAGCGTAGATTGTAATAGGGACTGTTCTTCCTCATTCCTCCTACGTACTGCTTCCCGCTTAGCGGCATTCATTTTCATTAAATGGTTCCCTACTTCAAGTGGCTCTCCTCCCAAGATTGCGTCCACAAGTTCAGCCGAACCTTCCCTTGAAGTTTCGTACGACAGGCTGGCTGAATGTACTGGATCTGTGATTGACAATCCTCCTCTACTTACGGATAGTGAAAATAAGGCGCACTCCTCTGCTGAAATGGTACCACCAATCAATGTAGGGAGAAATATGGACCAAATGGCCTCCCTCAGACTGGAATAGTCCTCTCCTCTGCTGTCAACTACCCTCTGAAGGTATTGCCATTGAAATTGAAATTGTAATGTTCTTCTCTGCAATAAAAACACTTTTTATTCTTGTAAGAACTCTCCGACCCCATGAGCGCATGAGTGGTGGTAGAGGGATCATTCTTACTAGGTACTAAAGTTTTCTCTAGGACTACTGGCATGTACTCTCTCTAATGCAGTAATGTGATTATTGATGACTTCTAAAATGTCTTCCACATTCAACTCCCTCTTCAGTCTTTTCTTTTCAATTTTCATTTGTATGTCCGGTGGAAATTTAGAAAGAATGGTTGTAATGAAATATTTTTGCTGAATGTCCTCGCTTAAATTTTGTAATGATCGTAAATGTTTCTCGATACCGTCATATGTCGATCTGAGGCTTGCTGAATATCGTGTGGCTTTGGGTAGAGGCTGAAGTTCCTGGTAATGAGACGATACCAGAACATGGGTGTCACCAAATCTGCTCTTCAGCTTGTTGACAGCAGTCTGGTAGTTTTCCCCAGTTATTGCATAACCAGCCACACAATCTTCGGCCTTTCCTGAGAGATACGTTGACAAGTAATTAAATTTTTCCGCAGGCGAAAAGTTAGGATTTTGATCGATATTAGTTTCGAAAAGTTGCCAGAACTCAGCGAATTGGAATAAGCTTCCATCAAATTTTTCAATTTTAAGTTTGGGTAATTTAGCGGATGAATTAGGAACATTAGGTGGAATCGGAATGTGAGGGTTTTCATCAGGTTGTGTCCACAAGTCTAAATGTGCTTCGAACATTTCAGTGCTCAGAAGTAAATTGTTACAAGCACTTCTTTCCGAGTTCAAAATTGCTCTACTGCTTCTACTATTACTTTGTTCAGCTTGATCTAAAGCTGTTGCCAATACTTGCTTTAGACGCTTAACTTGCAGGGCATAAAGTTTTAGCTGTCTCACTGGTACGTCATCGTCCGCCAATTCAACTTCTTTCTCACGAATGAAATCCGCGAGTCTCCTTTTCGCTGAGAGTAACAGATCCTCGTTGTTACTACTCATTTTACTACTCTTTTGTTTTTCGTACTTAAACCAGGCTCTTCCTGCCAAATGTGGTGAACTTAAATATTCTTACTATAAGAATTAGGTTTCCGTGAATCTCGTACGAACATTGAATCTTTTATTCAAGAAAAATTAACATAATATGTTATTAAATAATATTATTAAATATTATTATTAAATAATATTATTAAATAATATTATTAAATCGTGGGCTCAGTGCTAAAAGTGGCTAACTCGAATTTTCTCGATTTTCAGTTATCTACTCCCCAACATTATTCCAGGTGCGGGCTTTCAAATGCTACAACTAGATTAAGAAAATAATTATTTTTAGGCCATCTAGCGGAATTTTTCAAAAGTAGATATGCAATGACAAAAGTGAAATTTCAGTGTTAAAAGTAGATAACTATAGTTACCTACTTTTTGAATTGGAACCATCACCTCACCGCCTCGGCTACACAATGATGAAAGTAGATAACTACAGTTATCCACTTTAAGAACCGAAACGATGGATACAACTCCGAGATATCCACCAGTGAACGCAAACAGCAGCTGAACAAATGGACTTCTTTTTTAACAGAAAATATATGCGTCCTTTCTGTTACAAGTTATTACGTTTGCGCATGCACGGTGGTTAAGTACCATACACTTGGGAGCCATTATTTTCATTGGGGACAAGCGCAGTGGCTACTATCAGTCATCATTGTAATCGGATGGAAAATGTAGAAATTATAGCTGTTACGAGGAAACTAACGTTTGCGCAAGCGCAGTGGCTACTATCAGTCCGAAGGTGGTGATTTTCATTGGGGACCATCTAAATACTAATTTGTAAGATCCCTGAAAATTTCATTGAAATCGGATGGAAATTGTAGCATTTATGGCCGTTACAAGGAAATTCACGTTTGCGCATGCGCAGTGGCTACTATCAGTCCGAAGGTGATGATTTTTATTGGGGACTATCTAAATACTAATCTGTAACATTCCTGAAAATTTCATTGAAATCGAATGAAAAATGTAGAAGTTATGGCCGTTACAAGGAAATTCACGTTTGCGCATGCGCAGTGGCTACTATCAGTCCGAAGGTAGTGATTTTCATAGGGGACCAACTGCAACTGAATTCGCATATTCCCTGAAAATTTCATCGAAATCAGATGAGAAATGTAGAAGTTATGGCTGTTACAAGGAATCCATGTTTGCACATGCGCAGTCACTTTTATCAGTCCAGGGATGATTATTTTCATAGGGGACCGTCTACACACGAACCCGCACAATCCCTGAAAATTTCATAGAAAGCGGATTAACTTTGTATAGTTACTTATGCCCGTTATAAAGATTTCATGACAGACACACAGACACGGAACCAAAATTGTTCAGAAAGGTCTAAAACCTAAAACGCGAGTGAAAATTTTAATTTTGGAGAACTTTTTTTTCATCCTTGAAAAGTGAAAACAATCCGCTACCTTGGTAGACTCGGAAGCAATAAGAATGGTTTTTGACAATATACACAGTTTTTGACAATATACACTAAAAAATGTTTAATTTGACCTCAGAAATCGATTCAGCAACTAATTTCTCATGTAAGAATAACTTTTAGTTGTGGTAAAAGGAGGAAAAATAATCCCGTGAAAGAGTTATTGACATTTTCATGTCTTTGCTTTGGCACATGAACTGAAAAATCGTCACGAAAACTAAGCAAATCTTGCTCAGGCGAACAATAAATAAAATAGACTCACTGTGTTGCGTAGAGAACAATCAACAAACTTACATTTTGCTTTGGCACATGAACTGAAAAATCGTCACGAAAACTTTGATGCTTGGGTTGAACTAACAACCTTACTTCACTACCTTGTTGTGTAGTGGTTGACATGAAAATGTCCCAATGTGTTGCAGACTCGTATGCAAGCATTTCTGATCTCATAATTATGTACAGACTGTACATAACAGTACCTATATTTTGATGAAATTTTCACCACGAAACCTATTAGGTCGTTTTCCCGAAAGTTGGGTGAAGCCAAGATACGACTTTCTGCAGTACACGGCAGTATTCGGGTAGGTAACAGTAAGAAGGCTCCTAAAGTCACCACTAAAGGCTGAGTTTTCAGAGGCAAAAAGTCGTATCATGCCGAATCAGAATGCAAGAAGTCGTATCGTCGAAATTCTAAGGCCGATTCTCGTAACTGTGTCAAGATACGAGTTTTCTTCTTCTGATTCGCTCTGATACGACTAGTTGCTCAGCATAATCAAGCATAATCTCATAAGCATAAAGCTCAGCATAATCAAGCCTTAACGCAAAAATCGGGAGGCTTGTTTGAGGCATTTCTAGTCCAGATACGACTTTGAAACTTCGAAAATCGATAGAAATCGACCCCCTAAACCCCCGGGTAACAATAACTCAATTTGGTCAAATTTTCACGTTACGACTTCCTGGCTTGGCACAGCAGTATTGTGACATAATTATTTTGATTCAATGAAAAAAAAATGCAATAAAAATTATAATAATTTTGTTCGAGTGTTTTCATGTCAATAGAGCTTTAAAGTTGCTATTAAAAGTGAAAATGAGTGACCTTCCCACCCTTACTTAGTGGCAACCGAATTAATTTCATTCAAGTACGTGTGTTTTATGTGTAGTAACTGCGTTTTGAATATTATTCAGTAGAGGGTTAGACAAAAATATTGCTTCTTGCTCTCTTCAATTTCCTGGATAACTGTAAAATCTAATTCACAGTGAGTGCTAAAAGTAGGTATCTGGCATTTCAATTGATCAAGTACTGTTTTATCGTAATTAAGTGATATGATTTTCACAAAAAACAATTGGTAACCGTTGGTAAGGGTTTTAGAGAACTGATGGAATCACCAACATAGCCAAACAAACACTATGCAGCTCCCAGTGTGAAGTCAACCGGGCGTCACATCTGTTTTTATTGATTATCTCAAAACTACGAATTTCGAGTTAGCCACTTATAGCATTGAACCCACGAAATAATATTATTAAATAATCACATGGCCGCAACTAATAATTTTGATTGCCAATATGTTTCTAAGTTTGGAATCCGAAGGTAATAATTTAGTTTGTCGAAATCAGAAATAAATTTCGCTTTCGCGACAATGTCCGCCTTTGCTAACGAAATTAAGAGGATTTGTGCCGTCGGGTAGGGGTAGCTTCTATTGGTTTATTATTTTCAATGATGAACCTTTGGAAACGACCAAGAAAACAAAATTTTAACCCTCCCTCAAAATTTGTTGTTTACGTTTCAAAGTACATAGAATCCAAAAATCTAATAAAAATCCACCGTACGCTGTCCGCCGTACGCGGCACTTTCCTTAGTTCCTATTAACCGATTTTGTTAAAAATTGATATATGGGCTTCATTTGATGTCTAGTCGTGCCCCAAAGCTTTTGGTTGATGTCGGTCACTTCTAAGGGATGAAAAATAAGGGTTGAAATTTTGAAAACGCCCTCGCTCAAAAAATGTCTATGTAAAGATATTGTTTTTCCATCAATTTAAGACAGTATTGAATTTTTAGAATTTTTATAGACCACGCGGAGCTCTGTAGGACAAACGTTCGCTCCCTACGAGAACTTACCTAAGGGTTTGACTTACGATAAATCAGAAAGACGAGTGTGAATCGCAAAAGAGCTCTAATCTCCGTTCAAATTTTAGTTGACCAAAATGCGATCGCTGTAGGTACGTGATAGGTAGGTAGTAGGTGATAGGTTGGTAGGTGGTGACAATGGCAAAGCCGTGTTCTTTGCAGACGAGTGATCTATATGAAACCTTTGTGTAATTATTGGCAGCGTTTTTTTGCTTCAGAGTCTGCCGAGGTAGCGGAAGCATTATTTTCACTTTTCAAGCTTGAAAAAAAAGGTCTACAAAATCAAAATTTCCACACTCGTTTTACGTTTTAGACGTTCCTGAACCATTTTAATTCCGTGTTTGTCAGTCCGTGTGTCTGTCGTGAAATCCTTTTAACGGGCAAAACTATTCAAAGTTACTGTCTGATTTCGATGCAATTTTCAGGGATTGTACGTATTGGAGTGTACCTAGATGGTCCGCTATGAAAATCAAAGGTTCCCGGACCACTGCGCATTCACAAACGTGAATTTACTTGCAACAGCCATAACTTCTACATTTCCCATCCGAATTAGTTGAAATTTCCAGGGATTGTGCGGGTAGGCGTGTAGATGGTCCCCTGTGAGGTTAGTACTTGAAGATTGATGTTTTGAGATAAGCTTCAATGCATTTGGTAATCTATAAAATCGGGGTATTGATTCGAGAAACCTATGTGCTACACCCACTTGGGAGAATTTTTTAATTAGGTACATTTTCAAACTTTGATAGAGAGGAGAAAGCATCCTTAGAGCTGTGCTTTCCAAAAGCTTGGTAGACAAAAACATGATGTTTTTGACCGAACTCGAAAACATCCAAAAGCTACAGGAGGAGAAAGTCTTTCAGCTTCTTGTGTCGTGGGACAACGATTTTTATTGTTTTTATTCCGATCTCTTATTTTTATTAATTTCTTTATTCTGGAAATCTACTTGATTTTTCTTGAAATGCGTTCTCCCTATCAATGGTGGTCCCTTTTCAGGCGATTTATATATTTTTTTTTATTGTGTGAAAAATTGAGAAGTGCGTGAAGCTGTTGAAAAACGTGGTTTATGATTTCGGAAAAATTAGTTTTCCCTGTAGCATTCGATTCGGTCGTTTGAGGGACCGCTTATGTACATTCAAATTGAAAGTCAGATCGTAAGCTTTATTCATTTCTATGATTTTAAGGAAAAATAGAAGTGCAGGGAATCTCATCAACACTCCTAATTGTGGGACTTTTTATGATTTCTTAAAAAAAAGTAGAAGCTGATTTTGAAGAGTTGAGAGTACAGCTTGAACTAACTGATTGACTTGGGTAGGGTCTTTTTTCTAATTTGGTTTTGGTTTCTTTCAGATTTTCTTCGCACACGACAAATCAATCTGGCAAATGGACGCGAACGGCGCAAACCAACGACTGGTGGCTAACGCGACGGCTGCCAGCGGCATCGACTATAACTTCCTCAAAAATAATTTCTACTGGTCAGACACGAAAACGAAGAAAATCTACTACCAGTCTCTCAACGAGAGGACGCCCTCGTCGAGCATGCAGCCCATCCCTGAGATCTCCATACCTGGGACTTGGTCGCCTGTCGCTCTTGCCATCGACTGGGTGGGCGACAAGATTTACGTCGTCGACGCCGTCGGGCTCAAAATCGACGTCATCGAATGGAACGGCCGCTACAACGCAATCGTCTTGTCATCGAATCTCACCGGCCCGACAGACATCGCTTTGGATTCCAAAGTTGGGTGAGTCGACCTAAAATTATACGAATTTGATCGTCATATAGCGGGTTCGATCGTTATATCGTTCGATAGCGGGTTTTGATCGTTATATTCGGTTGGCATGATAAAGGAGACACACAAGCAAAAACGCTGCAAATTATTACACAAAGGTTTATTAGTTTTCTGTATAGCTCACCCGCCTGCCGAGAACACAGCTTTGCCATTGCCACTACTTACCATCCACATTTTTGCTTCACAATCAAGTTTATTCTGAAGGAATTAACATTTCACACTCAATTCGAAGAAATAGGGAGTTCTGGGTGCCTTCATTAGGAAATTTGATTACTGGTTGCTAAGGGCGCAAAACTCAGTTCAAGTCGAAGAAACGAACAGCGATCACAATTTGGTCGGCTAAAATTTGAACGGAGATTAGGCCTCCTTTGCGATTCACACTCGTGTTTCTGATTTTTCGTAAAACCAACCCTTAAGTTATCATAGGGAGCGAATGGTTGGTCCTATAGAGCTCAGGGTGGTCTCAATCGGTTCTAAAAATTCAATGCTATTTTAAATTGAAGAAAAAACAATGCATTCATATCGAAAGTTTCTAAGGTAGGGCGTTTTGTAAATTTCAACCATTATTTTTCAACTCTTAGAAGTGACTGACATCAACCAAAAGGTTCGGGGCACAAATAGACCACAAACGGAGCCCACGTACCAAATTTTATCAAAATCGGTCCATGGTAACCAAAAAAAGGGCCGCGTACGGTGAACGGAGTGCCCTAGCTCGAAAACTCTCGAAATGAAGGTATCCTTTTCACCAATTTAAGATAGTATTGAATTTTTAGAAATTTTAGAGATCACAAGGAGCTCTGTAGGACGATCCTTACGAGTACTTAAGAGTTTTCCTTCGATAAAACAGAATCACGAGTGTGAATCTCCAAAGAGGTCTAATCTTCGTTGAATTTTTAGCTAACCAAAACGCGATCGCTGTTCGTTTCTTCGAGTTGTATTCAGTTTTGCTTCCTTAGGAAACAGTAATCAAATTTCCATATGAAGCTCCCAATTATTCGAATCGAGTGTGAAGCGTTTAGTTCTTTCTAATAAACTTCATTGTGAAGGCAGTATGGTGTGGTAGGTAGTACCTACCAATAGTTGGTAGGTAAAAAAAAACGCTGCAAATTACTGCCCAAATGTTTATTATTTCTCTACCAACCATAGGAACCTACTACCTACTAGGGCATTTTTGAAAATTTCAACCCTTCATTTCCATTTGGTTGGTGGGTGGTTGGGGTAGAAATTTTTAAAAATGCCCTAGTAGGTACCTTTGGTTGGTAGGGAGGGATCTATACAGGAGGGTGATCTATACAGGAGGGTGATCTATGCAGAAAATAATAAACCTTTGGGCAATAATTTGCACCGTTTTTTTTTACCGACCAACATTTTGGATTCTAGGTATAGCTTGAAACGTAAACCAACAAATTTTGAAAGGGGGGGGGGGGGTTAAAAATTAAGTTTAAATGTATGATAAAAAAGTTTAGATGTATTTCCGGATCACCTTCTGTCGGCGAAGTTTGTCGCCATATAGGAGTCGAGTTCATGTTTCATCCGAATCATAAGTGTTGTAGATGTACTCCGCTAAGTGTGAAATTTGTCTCCCTCCCTCGTCGGTATGTCCAGCAGCCATTCACCATAAACATCACCATGTTCATCAGGATCGCAGAAAGGAACCCCTTAAGTCCATTCTAGTCGTTTCCCAGCCTTATTTCACTCCTTATTAGCTAGTCCCAAGTTTCGAATTTTTCTGAACCTTTAATTTGTTTGCAATAAAGTTTTTCACTACTCACACCCACCCTCACTGGATTTCATCATTTTGTGAAAAACGAATCTAAACCTGTTTAGATAGTATCTAAACATATGGTTGGTTCGTTTTTCACAAAATCATAAAATCCGGCGAGGGTGGGTGTGAGTAGTGAAAAACTTTATAGGCACCATGATAGGCATCATGATGTTATCATAATATACATAGTCATGAGGAAAGTAATGTCTTATAGACCGCAATTCGTCAGGAAACCATTGATCTCCAGTGTAAGCTAAAAAGAGCTGCCTGACGGGCGTGTCTCCTAATAGGGGAAATGCCTGAAGGGCTCCGGTTGTGCTGCACTGTGAAATAGGGGGGAGTCAAACAAATACCGAAACTATTTTTACTACGTTGAAATTAGGATAACAAAGAGTAATTACCTGTTGTAGTGGTAGATATTATTCGCATGGATCTTCGCAAGGGGCGGTTCGGCTTAAGGGTAGATGTCACCTGCGTGGATCCTCTTGATGGTGGTTCTGCTGTGGGGTGGATCTCCTGTTGGTTGGGAACTGAGCTGGGGCTCACACCTGGTACATACATACTGCCAAATTTCGAATGGACAATTATTACTGCATCGTGAATATCTTTTTACAATATTACAATTTCAATATTTCCTTCTCTGCTTCGAAAAAATATTCTTAGTTTCCAAATTAGTTTTAAAATATGAAATGGTCGTAATTTACCTACGTAATATCATTGTGCCATAATATTTTGCTCAATTTCTCCCAAATTAATGAGTCAGAGTGCTGTAAATATTGCTGCTTTACTTTTGTACTAATAAAATCAAAGCCACTTAACGGGTTTAAAAAGTAAAATAATAATGGAGAATAATTCATAATTATAATCTGTAATTATTATAAATTTATTTGCATTTGGTAGGTACGAGTATGTAAGAGATGAAGCGAATGGGTCACTCAGTGGAACCTCCTCCAGGCAAACATAGCAAACACTGTTTGCCTTACTAAAAATAAGCAAAATGAATAAATTAATTTTTGTTGAGATTCTCCTATATTCCCATTTTTTGCAAGTAATATAATAGCCAATTTCGGGAAATTTTAATATAATTTAGGTACTTTTTCATTATTACCAAGTAAATTAGATGAAATAGGAGAATGGAATAAGAAAGTACGTATTTTGCCTTGGATACTACTACTAACTACCTACTAACTACTTAGCACGGGGCAAAGCGATGCAAGGCAAGCAGTTCAAAAAAATGAATCTTTCGGGACTGTTTAGAGTGAGAGGCGACGATCGGCGGGGCGGCGGGGGGTCATCGCAGTGTCAAGTATTACCATACCCCCACTACCACGCTATCAGCTGTTGCAAACAATCGGAGAACTGTTTCGTGACCTTGAAAGCAGAGAAACTTGGAAGATGAGCCATGGATACTAATTAACCCATGCATGGCAAGACATAACGTATCCATCCAATCACATTATCTCAAGGAAGGAAAACTTAGTTTTTTCGCCATCGCAAATAGCGGCTGCCTGGCGCTGACTGGTGTCCCGTTCCCGATTTTACTGTACCTAATCGTTTTTCTTGTTGATAGGTACCTACATGGAAATAATTGCATAATATTGAACCCCCCCGATGGTTTACGTTTGAGGTAGGTAGCTACTACGTACATTTTGAAAATCGAATATAAATCAATCGCGGAACTTCCCTTAATTATCATGGACCGATTTTGATGAAATTTGGTACCTATAAGAGCTCCATTTGGGGTCTACTTGTGCCCCGGAGGTTTTGTCAGTCACTTCTGAGCGGTGAAACATTAGGGCTGTAACTTCTTAAGGCCCCCTCTCTCGAAAACTCTCGTTGTGAAGGTAATGTTTTTCACCAATTTGAGATAGGTACCATTGAATTTTTAGAATCGAATTACCCCCCCAGAGGATAAACTTTTAGCTCTCCATGAGAACTTGAAGGTTGAACTTACGATAAATGAGAAACACGAGTGTGAATCGCAAAAGAGGTTTCTTTGGGTTGTACATGTTTTGCTTCCTTAATCAACCTGTAATCAAATTTCTAAACCAAGGAATTCTTTATTTCTTCAAATGGAGTGTGAAGGGTTTATTTCATCTAAATAAACAACTTTTTGAAGCAAAAACATGATTGGTAGGTAGTGACGAGGGTAAAGCTGACGCTTGATCTTCAGAAAAATAATAAACCTTTGTGTAATAATTTGTAGCGTCTTTCATTATTGTTTATTCCTCTGTGACTGGCCAAGCTGTTTGCATCACGAATATTCTCACCAGACGCCCCTGGGGTCACTTTGTTATTTCCCTCAGTTCAAATGGATGGCCAAATAAGGGCATTTGAAACTAGTCCATTTCAAGACGTGGGTTTAAACCTCATCCATTTTCGTTGATTAATGGAAGTGTAGCCTCCGGGTTCCCATAACCTATAACTCAGAGAGGTTCAACATACGTTGTCGCCATGATAATCAAACTATGAGACGCCTTCTCGGTGTTGTTGAGCCGGTTAATCAAGTTGGAAACGTTAACAGCATTCAACACGACCACAGCTGGTTTTAGTGGGAACTAGCGATGTTGGATGATTTATACGATCAGGCATTCGAGTAGGTAGAGGAACCTGGGCTGACGGAAGACACCAAATCTGTACATAAATATGAACACGGAATCTATGTATCTATCAATAATACACCTAGATGTCTATCAGGCGAAATCTCAGTTTCACCTAAAAATTTTTATTAACCAGGGAAACTCTTTTGGTTTGTTATTTTCAATGATGATGGAATCAAGGATGAAAAAAATTTATATATAAAACCCTTTCTCAAAATTCGGCACTTTGCCCAGTTCCCATGGGCCGATTTTGATTAAAGTTGGTATATCGGTTCTATCTAGGGTAAGTTGTGCCCCGATATCTTCGGTTGTTGTCAGTCACTTCTAAGGGTTAAAAAGAAGGGAAAAACATTTTTAAAACTCCCTAGCTCGAAAAATTTTGATTTGTAGGTATTGTTTTTGACATTTTCATGTCTTTGCTTTGGCACATGAACTGAAAAATCGTCACGAAAACTTTGATGCTTGGGTACATGAACTAACAACCTTACTTCACTACCTTGTTGTGTAGTGGTTGACATGAAAATGTCCCAATGTGTTGCAGACTCGTATGCAAGCATTTAAAATTGAGTTTATGATTTCGAATCGAGTGTGAAGCGTTTAGTTCTTTTATCAATTTAAAATAGCCAAGATTAAGAATTTTTTTAAACCAGCCAGAGCTCTCAGGGACCAACAGTTCGCTTCTTATGAGGATTATATTAGTGATTACTTAAGTTTTTTTTCGTAAATTTAGGATATTGGTCAAGTTTTAATAGAATTAATTGATTTTATCTCCCAAAAAAGTACTCTATCATGCATGGATGAATGCTCCAATTTTATTGCCAGGGTATACAACCGTGATAGGCATCAATGGTGGGTACACCCTTGTGCTAAATTACATGACATGGTAAAGGTATTTTATGACAGATTCATAATTGTGGTTTACTGGACATTAAAGAATATGCTTTTAATTATTTATACATATATTATTTTCATTATTTCATTTTTATTATTTTTTTATTTATTTTAAACAATTTTTTAAACAATTTTTTTTAATGTCAACAATTTTTTTTTCAATTTTTCAAAATTTTTTTTAATTTTTAGGACGTCCCACAGTAAGACTTGGGCGTTCTTATGCGATCGATCTGGGGTGAAGTTGGACAACACTCAACAGAAAAAAAATAACCACACAGTAATCCGTTTTAGACCTAACCATTCTGAATCCAAATCCGCGAAAAAAACCATAGGTGTATGTCTGTGTGTGTGTATGTGTGTGTGTGTAACAAAATCTTGTGTACTCTGCACAGGCCTTAGTTCTCAACCGATTTTCCTGGTTCTTTTTTTGTTCGTCGCGGAAAACTATCTAGTTGTGCACTACGTCGCCGGAATTTCGAATTTTGCCTTTTAAGGGGAGGAAAGGGGGGGTTAATGCTCGAAAAACGTGCGTTTTTGGGCATAATCTTGTGTACCCTGCACAGGCCTTAGTTCTCAAACGATTTTCGTGGTTCTTTTTTCGTTTGACGCGAAATACTATCTAGTTGTGCACTACGGCGCCGGAATTTTGGATTTTGCTTTTTAAGAGGGGGAAAGGGGGGGTTAATGCTTAAAAAACGTGCGTTTGCGTGCGTAATCTTGTAAACTCTGCCCGGGCCTCAATTTCCAACCGATTTGCGTGTTTCTTTTTTTGTTTGACTCAAATAACTTCCGAGTTGTACATGATTTTACCAGAGTACCAAAATTCGCAAGGGGAGGGGGTGAGTGGGGAATAGTATTCACAAAATATCCGATTTTTCAATATTTCGGTTCCTTTACTGCTTACTAATTGTACCCAAGCTTTGAAATTGAGGAAAAATTCGCATTATACCTCCGGATTTCCATGAATTATTCTCTGTACCACCATGGAACTAATAGTGGTGCCACCATGGTGCCACGATGCCATAAACCGCTTATTTCGTGTTTTTTTTTTTTTTTTTTTTTTTGTTTCACCTTGAATACGAATGTGAACTTCGACGGACTGCCTACCAAAACTAACAGATGAAAGTATTTCCGCTTTGGTGCCAGACTGGCACCATTGTTGGCGTTGGGGTGGTGGTGGTGGGGGGGGGGGTGAACTCGAATTCGCATGTTGGGTATCGTAGATCATGGATTTTAAAATGCTCTTCAGATTCGAGGCTCCCATGCCACTAGAAATGTTAAGGTGGATAATGGGGGGGGGGGGGTGTCAGTATTTCTTCCCTAAAGTAATAAATAAATTTCATCGAGTGAAACAGTTTCATCACTTAACAACTGGTTGAACTGATCTAATGCTTATCCAATGGGACGTCCCCTGGAATGCATGCATTACTAAACAATATGTTTTATATTCTTATTATTTATTGTTACAAACAATTCTTATAAACAAACAAATGTGTTAATGAGGCGCAGCAACTAGTTACAAAATGGAAAATTACATAATGCAAACATTACAATTTAGTTGACACAATGCAGCTGAAGCAAACAAACAATAATCAGCGCTAGTAAAATCATGGAGCATAGCATAGCTCTGAAAACGAATTTTCTCAAAAAACGACGCGAAAGAATGTAGATTTTTGAGCATTTTTCAGTTAAAAATTTTCTGTTTGTTTGCAAGGAATAGGTTTTGAAGATCTACGACTAGTTGCAATCGACTCCGCGTGTAAAAAAGAAAAAGAAAATAGCACCCTACTTGCCCTTATTGATAAATAATTCTTAATGGAGGAATCCCCGATTCCCCCACCCCTTTCCCCCAACCCACACACCAGCTTATTGTTTGTAACCATCTCAATAATTCATTTTTTCTGAACGATGTTTTACTTGTAGGTATTTTCTGTCAAAATAAACTTGATTAATAATATGGATGGTAGATACTATTAATGGAAAAGCCGTATTTTTGTAAATAGTACACTTTTGTTCAATAATCTTCAGCGTTTTTAAAATAATTGGAGATCTTGAAAATCAATATACTGCAAATAACCTCCTTTGGAACACCCGATGTTATCTTAGTTTGGCTAGGTGGTTTATTCCTACTCGATAGCCTACTTGATGGCACACTCACATTATCATAGTAGAATGTTCAACTACTGCTTACCTAGTTGTTTGAAACAATGAATTATGAACTCTTTATATCGGTTATTAGAAAACGTTGCATTGTTCTACTGCACTCATAAGCACCCACATTTTACACTGCTTTGTCGCCTTTTATCTTAGAGCTATTCATGTCATTAATATCTCGGTTCTGAAAGGAAGATGAGAATTTCAAAAACCTTCATTGACAGCAGGTTATCTACCAACTCCCTTCTAATGGGTCGAAAAATCGTTCAACATTTCAATTTTGAATGACTGCACCCCTTATCAACTCCAGCGCGTAGTGTTGTAGTTGTCATTTTGCCATTGTGCCTCACATAACTAGACAATAGTCTATTCTCCCATTTTTACTGTAGCACGTTGGTGCGAAGCAAAGTATGCCTATCGGGATTTCAATTCCTCTACCACCTCGAGCTATCTTTTTTAGGTCAGTTGATTGTACAAAAATAAACAAGCGAACTGAAAAGAGGAGAACACTTTCCTTTCTAACTGAAATAATTTGCATTTTAATGAACTCATTATTTTTAACCTTCCAGTCTCGACATTTTTCTATGTATAAACATTAATTTATCGTTGTAAGGACCACAATTTGACGTATAATTTAACCAGGTCATTCGCTTTGCTCGCTATGTTGATCCTATTGTAAACTTCACTTGAATGGTACAGACCAGTGAGTGAGGTCGGTGCAACTGTACAGCCGTGGTGCTCGGATGAACGCTTGCGTGGGTACTAGTGATCGTACTCTAATCGTACTAGTAATCCTACTCGCACTAGTGATCGTTTGCCATTATTGTTCTAAATTTGCTACAAACAAGGTTTATGCTACAAACCCAACTACTTCAACTAGCATGGTTCCCAGGAAGGATAATCGTAAAATGTCTAGTCTCAATAGATCTTCACAGGGTGTTATTTGTTTCTATTGTGAGACGCCTGAACATTTTGCCAATACCTGTCCCAAGAAATATACCCGCAAAGGCCCTGTAGAAACCCGATTGAGCGCAATGTCAACCACTGTGATGCCAACCCTCGTGCCTAATTAACCCATAGCGGTGAGAATGTTTTTCCCTTAATTCTGGATCAGAATGCTCTTTGTCAAGATCTCGGTTAATTTCTAAATTTACTGGTGTTATATTAAAACGCTGCAAATTATTACACAAAGGTTCATTATTTTTCTATAAAGATCACTCGTCTGCAAAGAACACGGCTTTGGCATTGTTACCACCAACCAACTTGGAGAAAAACATCGATCTCATTTCGGTCAGCTAAAATTTGAACGGAGATTAGGACTCTTTTGCGAATCACGCTCGTTTTTCTGTTTATCACAAGTCCAACCCTTAAGTTTTCGTAGGGAGCGAACGGTTTGTCCTACAGGGCTCCGCGTGGTCTCTAAAAATTCAAGACTATCTTAAATTGATGGAAAAACAATACCTTTATATCAAAATAATAAACCAATAGGGACGAGTTGTATGGCTTAGGTACGTCTAAAGTGCTTTGTTCCAAGCAAATCTTATCTGAGGTAACCATGAACATTTGAAAGTTTTGTTCCATAATATGGAACAAATTACATTTATTATTAATTACATTTTATTAATTTTGTATTATAAATTGCTCATTAATTAAATAAGTTAAGTTTAATTTTAAAAAAAATACATTTTGGCTTTGTAATGTTTCAGAATGATGTTCATCGCTGACTCGAATCAAATCGTGCGGTCGAACATGGATGGCACCAACACTCGAGCGATCGTCTCCGAAGCTGCTTACAAAGCGTCCGGAGTTGCAATTGACACTTTGGCGAGAAGAGTGTTCTGGTGCGATTCTCTGCTTGATTATATCGAGACTGTAGACTACGAAGGAGCCCATCGATTTCTCGTCCTACGTGGTGAGATTTTCATTTCATAAAATCAAACTCGAATACTGCTCTCTTTCAATCACCCGCAGTTGTAGTTTGGTCACTCCAGAACATAGAAAGTTTCCGGGCTTCTCGAGTACTTCTTCCGGAGGTTCCTCAATTTTTTATAAAAGTGACTGTCATGCTGCATAAAAAGATGAGTGAATTTCAATTATTCAGTGTATGATTATTTCATAATCATACATAAAATGCACATGTTTGATCAATCGTCCTACAATTTTCTGATTTCAAGAAGAAAGGTTGGAATTAATTATAATTGAATGTGTAAAAAAGGTAAAGTAAACAATCATTGGATTTTCGTCCGACTGTCATTCCTGGCGTCGCGGACGTCATCAGCTGTCTTCCTAAGGGAATATCAAAATTTTTTCCGATGATTTCGCTCATGGCTTCCCATTAGCCTCACCACCCTGGGTTGGGACGAGAGGGAACTGCGACCAGCTTATGTGTTCACCGGAAAATATGCTCCCGAAGCGAGCCCCGAACTCACGGCCCCGCAACCGGTCCGAGTCTCAGTCTCCAGAGACACACGCCGCAACTCGCTCGGCCACAGCTTCTGATTTTTTTTTCAAATTGTAGATAAAAATTGGGTAGGTATCTGAATTGAATGTGTATCCTATTCAGATACCTACCCAATGTTTATCTACGATTTGAAAAAAAAAATTTTGAAAACTACACGTTCTCTGACGGAATGGAAGAGGAAGTCCGTCCTAAAATCTGTACTATTTACTCGATCCTCATCTCCTGTGGACTCAATTTCATGGTTTCAAGTTGTATCGTAGTTATCAATTCTGAAAGTGTTCGATTTTCGAAGACTTCTGGGAGAAGTTGAACAGACGATTGAACTCTATTGAAATTGACGTTTGTAGTGTAGGTGGGGGAAGTTCCCGCAGGTTCCAATGACTAGTATTGAGGACCGCCTCTGAGAATGCCTTTCCATCCAAGGGTGTCTCTTGTTTGTCATTTTATTCAGACATTTTCGATTGGTTTCACCCCTTCATTTCAAAATTTGATAATTTCAGGTCAGTTTTGAATCTATAAACCTTTGCTCTATCACCATGTGCAAACCAACTTTCACCCAATTCCGAAATTCTATTGGCCCAAATTTTTCGAAAATTCACCCCTAAGTGCAAGATTTACCAGTGTGGATTAACCCGAACCCAAGATTAAAAATAAATCTGCAGATCAGGATTCTGACACTTTTACGAAAAGATTTTCCTACGTGGATTATTGAAGGTTACATGTTTCAATATGGCGACAGCTTTCGATTCGAAGATAATCCATGGATCAGAATTTAGAACTACTTGGAAGGGTGGTTTATTAAGTCTTGATGAGAACCGTGATTACGCTATTATCCTCTGTCAATCAATCCATGTTGGTGGAACCGGCTACGAACGTGGCTAATCTTTTGGTATTATTGATATTTTGACACAAGCTTGAAATTTTTTGTAGATGTTGAATTATTGTTTGAACTGACAAATCTATGTTTTCCGATATCATATTCAGGCACCAATTCATAGCTGAGATTATCATCGTTTTGAATGTCTGTTACACTAGGTACCCCTGTACCATCTCCCTCGAGATTGGCCGTCTTCGAAAATCGCGTCTACTGGTCTGACGGTACCAAACAAGGCGTCATGAGCGTCGACAAATACGAAGGTTCCAACTCCATTCAAGTAATCTACAAAAACAGGGACGTTCGTGAACCAAAGGCTGTGAAAATTGTGCACCCGCTTGTACAAAATATGGGTAAGTGTCAACATGAACATCCAAAACTATGCTATTGGTTGGTATCTTATTTATATCCTTGTATAATTATTTGTGCTTGAACGGAACAATATCACAGAATTGAAACTGAAGTTCTTCGGAATTGCAAAATCATAACCAATGTCGCTTCCAAGGAGAACCGGAGGGGTGTTGCTTGACAACCATCTTCATGCTCACTCCCCTAACAACCAATGAGCGCAGTCAAATTCCGTTTACCCTTCCTGTTACTAGAATCAAATTTCTAGAGACGGGTATCAATGAACAAAACATCGATTTTTTTAAGAAAATATATTTTGTTGATGCATCGATTGTTAGGTATATTGAAGGGGGGGGGGGGGGAAGAATAGCCAATTTTCTTTGAAAATTCGATTTAAAAAAAAAGTAGTTTTTTTTCAACAGTTTTAATAATAATACTTAGCTATACTGCAATTATCGTAGAAACAAAAGTTGTCATTGAACCACAAAACATTGAAAATTTGAAAAGAAGTTGGTGGATAGTAAAAATTAAATATTTGTTTTATTACAACTCCCAGAAACGGTCTTCTGCTTCGTGTAAAAATATCAATTTTGACGCCAGTTCAGGCGATTTCTTAAGGACCTTAAAATTAAGCCTACCTCCCAGAAGGAACTGGTTTTGCTAAATTTTTGGAAACCATTTCAAAACATACGAGTTAGCAATTTATTCTATAAATCAAGAATAATTACTGTTCAGGTAAAAAGTATCTATTATTTTTATGTAAACGACCAAAAGAAGAAGAAAAAAACTATTGATATTTTTTAAAACATTGAAGAGCAAACATCGATGAGAAAACGTGTTATTTGAAAAAAAAATTGACATTTTTGAAACAAAAATGTGCCGATCCCTACAAATTTATTCATCACTTGTTATTAATATTGATCAAACAAGCTAACCAATGGGGAATTTGCCTCAATTTTAGATTCTGAAATTTCAAGTCAAATCCTAAAATAGGGCCCTAGAAGAACATTTAACACCAGGAATACCCAAAGGAATAAAATTACGGTAGAAGAAAATGCCTTAACAAGTGAAGCGGTGTCAAAAAACACTGCGAAAATCGAGGGAAACTGATCACATCACGCCCGGGGTTCCTCCTGCAAAACTGTGTTACGGCGAGGCGTAAAACAAATCTCTGCAAATAGTGTCAGGGAATGTCAACAGGTAGAGTCATAGGCGCTCTCGTGACCACATGAAACGATCCACTCAAATAACGTGATTCAAACATCGAAAATAACTAATATAGAAACTAAATAAGAGATGATGAAGACTAATAATGCTTGATAAACTAATAGGTAGAATCGTATTGTAAAAAAGAGTGAGTAAAATTGCTTCTTTTGGTCACTTTCGCATTTGGTTTCTTTCTGTCAGTTCACGGTGCAATCTTATGATCAATCATGTAAGCTAGTAGTTTCATGTCCGCTTCCGCAGGTAGCCTTGCTGTTGTAAGGGGAAACTCGACACTTCACAACATGGCTGGCCCCATATTCAGATTGCCACTACATTTAAAATTCCCATCTTCCTTAAATTCTCTAAATTTTTTGGATGCGTTTTCGAGCAGCACACATTTTCTTCCATATCAGTGAACCCTCTTGCGAAAAAATGAAAAAATGTGAGGCAGATTCCCCATTGTTTTCTCAACACCATGAACAGTCCAAATTCCAAGATTTCGTGATTTACTTAACACGAGTACCTATATCTCCGTTTTCCAATAGAAAAAAGCTTTTCGCTGGGAAGAATGTGATGACAGCACCTTCTCTTATCAGAAAATCACACGAAGAGCCCGTCCCCCTTAGCCTTGAGAGAATTTGGCTTGATATAACACGTATCCTCGCTGCAATGCTCCGATTCCGGCAAGAACAAAGTTCCTCCAAGTTTCTCATAGAATTTTTCAAAACGGTCACTTGTAAGCTACAAATTGCTCTATTTAGAATTAAGGCCTTTAAAATCTATATTACGCAATTTGGAGCATTTCTGTCTTGACGAAATTTATAAGAAACTAGAGGAACCTCATTTTGGGCAAAATTGGAGATGGAGATGGGGTAAACGAGGACAAATCTGATTATTTACTTCAAAAGTTTTCTAAACGATCAAAAAGGTTGGGGTTTTGCAGTATCGCTGCCACATTATTTTGTAATGCCTTTCTAAGAAGAGATTTTAATTAAATTCAAATTTTTTGTTGCTGCCCGTCGATAGACGGACCCAATGGAGAATTGGAGCCAACCGAAGACACTTTGAGTTGTGAGTATTGTTGAGTGTCGAAGCACTTTTACACACTTCACCGAGTCATAACAATCATCGCAATGATAGTTATTGGTATTAGGCTCCAAAACATATTGTATTTTCCATTACTTTAGTGACAAAATCTTATTAGGAGTTTCTGTATCCTTGTGCAATCATCACATTATGTCAGTCTTCTGCTTAAAACACTTTTTAGATTATTACGTACTTGGATTATTGAAACAAAATGAAGCTTTTGCATCAACGTTTTGGCATCTCTGGTGGAATAAAGGTTATGTTTGTCTGAAGTTGCCCAAAATTCTGGGCAAAACGCTTTGTTAAGAAAGAAAAACAAAAAACTATGAATCTAAGGTGATAGAGGTACTAACGTGATTTTTTTTGTCACGATTAGAGTTTTTGAGCATACTTACATTCAATCTACTTTGGCTGGTACTTTCTGATATGTTGGCCCTTCTGATGATGACAGTAGGGTCCTAACATGAGTTCCTGTAAACCTCAAATCGCATCTAGCAGGTTCCTAAACGTATAATAGGAGCTTTTCTTCCACATAATTGTACAAAGTCAATCGTGGCTTTTGTCAGAAATCATTTTTACACGCTTCCAGCCTGTCCATTTAACTGGTTCATAAAAAAAAAGAGATCTCGATCTGAAGCTCATTTTTGCGGAAATGGGTACTTGAGGTGGGGAAATGGGTACTTGAGCTGAATCCGAAAATTATCGATATTTTGCACTACAACGTCAATTTTTCAGCAATCTACTTTAAATCAATCACCCGCACCTCCCAAAAGGCTGTATTTGTAGAGAAAAAAAAACTACAATAATTATTTCTAACTTAACACTCATATACGTCTAAAAATTCCTCAAAATACGATCAAAGTGGTGACTTTCAATATTCATTCGACTTCATGATGTTACCAGGAAAGTATTTAGAGAAAATATTTGTAAATCTTTTTACCACATGAGATGCCTGATTTACCATATCGATACCTTAAAGCACAAAGGAGCTATGTCCAGCCACCTTCCACATTTTTTATTTATTTTATTATTATTATTATTATTATTTTTTTTTTTGATTTCAGAAAAATTCAAATTCAACAAAACTATTATTGAGTTTTCTTGACGATAATAGCTTGAAAATTTATTGAGGACATTAAAGAGTTTAGTGTAATAAGCCATTATTTTAGGACTTGTGCACTGGTGATAATTTCTTTTGCGTCTTTCTCAAAACTCCATTTTTGGACATAGCACCTTTGTGCTTTAAGGTATCGATATATTAGCCCAATGAGAAAAAAATTGAGATTTTTCAACAACAAAAAAAGTACGTTTCTTCATTTCTGGGTGTTTAGTGGTACAGTTGGATTCATTTTCTCAACTGTATAGTTTTCGGTCTCATTTGCTCAACTGTTCAATTTTTGAACCGTTTGATAGTTAGAGAAAGAATTTAGTTACCTACATGAACTCGTGAACTTCGACCCTAACTCTGTAGTTGCTTGAGAAACCCGAGGATTTTGAATACTTAACTTGGAGTAGGCAGTTGATTTATGAAAATATCTAGGTGCAAAAAACAGAAAATTATGTCGTTTTCAGCCTTTTTATCAGAACCCCAACACACAAATTAAGCCTGAAATTCGAATTAATTTTTGTTGGTAACCAGTGTTTTTGTTCCAAACCACCATCACTTGCTGTGCACGTATCAAGCTAAGCAGTACACTTTATGTTAGGTACCTACCCATAAGTCACCCCTAAAGTTTTCAATAGAGGAGAAATAATCCAAAACGGACACCAGGTGGCTTACGAGTCGTTCTGCTAAGCGCTATAATCTTGACAGATAACTAGCTTCAACTCGATATAATTTAGGGTAGGCGCGCACCTAGGTGGCTACCTAGCAACATAGGTGCTTAGAGTGATAATTAGAACTGACTCCAGGTGGCGAAGGAGGGAGTTGGAACGGCGTGGAAAGTAATTTACTGTCCTTGTTGCGTGAATTGGGGGACATCAATTTTCTCGGTAACGACTGAGGTCCGGCAAAGCATAATTAAAGTCAGCAATCATTTATAGTGTGGAGGGGGATTGTGCGAATAACAGATCTGTTCTGTCGATTAATGGAATTGCCTGTGCCCAAGTAGGAACCACCCTGGTGAAATTAGAGTAGGTAATAATATAAAATAATTGCGAAGAAGATAGTTTCTGTGTGTAACAAAATATCGTAAAAGAGGCGGGCAACGATGATATTTTGAGGATTTTTAAGGTGCCCGTCCACTAGGTCGACAGCGCGGCGCGGCGCGAAGGAGTGACCAGGGTCACTTCCTTCAATCTAGCAAGGGGGGTTGGCGAGCAGCCAGCGGGTCCGCGGTATTGCGGATGGGCCCTGGGGCTTGGGTCTGCTGTCGACTGTTTCTCCACCCCCTGTTTCTTGTGAGGCTTGCGGTGGTTGCGACAGGGCGTTTTCTCAGTGGATATCCTGGCTGATCTGAGTCTGGAGGGTGCTTGTGCCTGGGGCAGGGTTACCGTGTCGTCGCATCCTCCAGACAGCCCACAGGGTCACACCAGCGCCCACTCACAGCAGGGCTGTGGAACCAGCAATGCCTGTCGGTATCCACCAGGTCGGGGTTTCTTGGGCCCGAAGGGTCTCCAGGGCCTCTTCAATCCGGATCTCCATGTTTTCCTTTGCGTTGTTTGCCGATGCCTGCTCCTGAACAAATTGCTCCAATCTCTGGCCTTCCTCAGGGTCCTGGGTACGCGTCCAGTTCCAGCTAGGGAGTTGGGCAGCAATGAGTTAACGGTGTAGGTGCCGATCCTTGTGCAAGGTTCCACCGGTGGGTAGGAGCTGGTGATTCTCTGTCCGGAGGGTGCACCTCAGTGCCCTAAACCTCAGTTTGGGTTGGATGTACCCATTCCCCTGCACCTGTGCCGCCTTAGTCGCCTCTCCGGGCATTGCTTGGTGACGATGGTTGGGTTCGGCAGTGCATAGTGCCACCTACGAGTGTGGGAGTCAAACACGCAGGTTGGGTCCAGTTTCCTCAGCACTAGGTTCCAGCCACATCCCTGTGGGTCTTTCTCCCCTCGGTACATGTTGCCCAGGCAGGAGTGCGCACTAAGTGGTGCTAGTGGGAAGGTTGGTGGGCAGGTGGAGAAGTCGAAAGAGGCGAATTCGGCAAATTGCTCGAAGTTGCAGCTGATGATGAACCATTGGGATGTGGTGTCCAGTTTCACAAATCGGCCATGGTTCAGGTAGGGCAGGGCTACCACCATGCTGAGCTCAAACCGGGGGCCCTGGGGCTCCAGGAGGAACACGAGAATGACATGGATTGCCTGGCCCATGTGTCAACCAGACTCGCGCGCGGACTGGTAGTGAGCATACACGGATCTTCCCCGGCTATCATTGTCTACTCTCGAGTTGCGCGGCCACCATTTCCACTACCCGCACCAACTCACTAGGGCCCATCAATAATGGGATGAGCCTACCTAGGGCTGCTTCTCATATGGCTAGGGCTAACTCCCGCACATCCTCCCTAACCATCCTTACCTCTAGTTCCAAGGCTCTTAACGTACTACCTAACCCAACAGTGTTGTTGACAAAGTTATGTAATTGGGTTACCTTCCGGTCCTGGGCAATATATCTCATGGTCACGTTTCCCAGTCCTTCCATCAGAAGGTGTACCCTTCGCGAGTTCTCCAAAGTCCAATTTCTTAATGTTTATTCAATTTCTACTCATTAAAAAAAAACGTCTGCCAAGTTGGGTGGGCAGTATAGCTTCCTCACTCATTGTAACATGGACGTATAGAATCAGTTGGCGAAAAAATTATGATTCAAAGTGTTATTGAATACCAAAATATTGGCGATAATATGCGGGATAGGGTTGCAGGTATTAATGTTTATAATAGTGTTGTAAATAGTTGTGGTATATAAACCACTGAAATAAAAGAACGAAAGAGTGTAGGTATAAAATAAAACTACGAAGTTATGACGATAATGATTATTATTATTCAATACTAAAACTATAATAGGTGTACGTATTAGGATTATGGGTATTAATTTGTTATATACTCGTAATTTGAGTTTTGTTTAAAATTAAACGTAGAATTTTATTATTTTATTTAGCGGTCCACCGTCTAGGACCTAACCCACACAATCCCTGAAAATTTCATCGAAATTGGTTGAATAGTTGCGGAGTTTTGGTTGTAACAATAAATTTAAAGTTCGCGCATGCGCAGCGGCTATTGCTTGACCAATTTGATTGAAACTTATAGGGTGTCTCTTAGAAGTTAGTCCCTAACTAACCTCCAAATTTGAGCAAAATCGGTTCATTAGAAACCGAGGTTCCAGGAAATTCACGTTTGCGCATGCGCACTCGCTCCTATTGGTCCGAAGGTGCTGAAATTGATAGGGGACCGTCTAGGACCTAACCCGCACAATCCCTGAAAATTTCATCAAAATCGGACCACAGGTTAGTATAGTTTTGCCTGGGACAAGGATTGACCACAGACAGACCGACAGACAGACAGACACGGAACCAAAATTGTTCGGGAAGCTCTAAAACGCAAAAAGCAAGTGGAAATTTTGATTTTGGAGGACATTTTTTTTTCACTTCTTTCACGAATACAAAGCTTCCCTACCTTCGGTAGTGAGGAAGCAAAAATGGAAATAGGACAGCAAGAGGATCAAACTGCCGAGAATTAGAGAAGAATGTTGATTGATTTTGGTGTAGTTATCACCATTTATGTAACATTCATGGACAACTACTGATGAATTAATTTGTGTGGTACCCAATTACCTAAGTAGGTACGTAGGTTTTTCCTAATTTCCGTTCATTCGATTGCAGTTCATAACCCCTGTGGCTCGAACAATGGAGGATGCCAACACATGTGCATCGTGACTGCTGGCACTCACGGACTTGGCACACTTGGCTACAGATGCGCTTGTAGCATTGGTTGGAAATTGGATTCGAGCCTTCATAACTGCAATAGTGAGTGTTTGAATACTTGGAAACAAATCCAACTAACCGAGCTGGAGTAACGGAATAAACTTAGTTCAAAATGAGCTTTTTGATTCTGCTCAAATTTATTGTTCTGAATTGGTTAAGCACATGTAGATGTCAAGTGGTTGAATGCTTGGGAAACCATCTAGGTCCATCAGTGATCAACCCATGAATATTGATACCCTAGTATTGAGTTTAATAACCCTGATATGATCTCTAACATGATGTATGGGTTGTTCACAGTGGTCGACGAGTTCCTTCTTTACTCTCAGCAAAGATTTATCAAAGGAAAGGTGATAGATCCAGTTTTGGAGAATTTCAGTGACGCAATGTTACCTTACGCGTCAAAAAGGGCGCGTTTTGTTGGGCTCGACTTCGATGCCGAAAATGAGCACATTTATTACTCAGACGTGCTCCAGGACGTGATTTACAGGATTAAGAAAAACGGAACCGGTGAGTAGAACATGAATTCGCCCCCAAATAGATAAATCTAGCTAAATTTTTGACTCAATTTCTGAACGTTATTGTGGAATTTTACTTTTCCAGGTCGAGAAATCGTTTTGGCGTCGCAGAACGAAGGTGTTGAAGGCCTTGCTGTGGACTGGGCGGCCAAAAACTTGTACTATATCGACAGTCGAAAAGGAACCCTGAACGTTTTGAACATGAGAAATGTTACGCAAAGAAGGACGCTCCTCACAAAATTGAAACGCCCCAGGGCCATCGTCGTTCATCCCAATAAAGGGTATGAAATCAACGCTACAAATCATTTTACATCGCTGAAAAATCAACTCTAAATAACACACCATTTTTTAATATTCATGTCACTAATCTCGTTTTTCGATTATTTTGCTATTCACAGGTTGATATTTTTCTCAGAATGGGATCGTCCAGCCAATATCAGCCGCGCTTACACTGATGGAAGCAACGTGATGGCTTTTAGAAACGTGACCCTTGGCTGGCCCAATGGTCTGTCCGTAGATTTTAACAGAGACCGTCTGTACTGGTGCGACGCTCTTTTGGACCACATCCAACATTCGAATTTGGATGGTTCCGACATTGTTACCGTGTCCTCGAGACTGATTAGGCACCCGTTCTCAATTGTAATTCATAAAGGTAACTGCTTTTCCCTCTTCAGTGTCTATATTACAGTTCCTCCATGATAGAAAGAAACTTTCTCTATGCTTGTGGCAGAAACTGTAACTTAATTTTTTTTTGGATGACTCAGTAAAAGCAGCTGACAGCTTTTTTGGGTGGCCTCTTACTGTTCGTTCAGATTTGCACGTAATAGTAAAATCGTACTCCACTGAGAGATGAAAGAAAAGACCCAGGGAGTGAATTTTCATGGAATACACTCACAGGAGGGAAAAGGAAATCATTCGGGGTAATAATAATAATCCATGTTCAGCTGCTTTGAGTACTAGTCGAGATATCGCTCCCATGTGGCTGGAATGTAGATAGTTTTCGTGTGATATCAGGCTATCGATTTGCTTTGACTAGTTCGCCATCATGAACCTCTCCTCTCAGTGGTTCTATTTTTATTTAGTTTTATTTCGGCGATTTCCGATTCGAAATCACGCTCTTCTGTTGTGAAATCAACTTGAACATCACATCTTTCCAATAGAGGTCATTCAAGCGGATTGGTGCATTTTGACAGTCACTGAAGTGAGCATTAGATTTCGAGATACTTACATGAACCCATTTTTTTCTTAGTTTCGATTCAATATATTTTGGAGTCAGGAGATTGAATTACGTTTCATTTGGTGTGCATAACTGAAATGGGCGGGAAGGAGCACAAGACCAGTCACAGGTTCATCTCCAAGGCAGCTAGGGACAAGAACTGAACGAATGTTCATGCTGCTGGATTAGGCATGAGATAAGAGACTGGGCAATGATGGCTCACTCTCGCGTATCTGCACTTAACACTTACATATTGCTTATCACTTCTCGGTTGTTATGTGTAGTAATCGATTATTAAGTCTAGACGAAATCAGTTATAGTTGGACTTGACATGTCTGAATTCTAACCTGTAAACGTCAGTGATCAATCTACGAATAATTATACTACTTAGTGAACTATTGCATTTTCAGGCACTTACTATTGTCTTCTAATCTAATGTTTGATCAATTTCAGACTGGATGTACATATCAGATTGGCGGTTAGATGCAATTATAAGACTGAACAAGTACACTGGAGGAAATGAAGAGATGATTGCGCGCGAAGGGTCAGCAAATCGGCTCTACGGCGTCAAAGTGTACAGTGCCAAAGAGCAACAGATGTTACCAAACCACCCTTGTACTATTAATAATGGAGGCTGTGAAAAAATGTGTTATGCCATACCAGGCACTAGTAAAGCAATTGGACTTAAGGTTCGAGCATAGTACGATTTTATTATGTAAACATTTTTCAAATCCATTAACTCCAGGCTTCTTAAATTTTATTCATCGTAATATTTAGGTTCTATTTTATATTGTAGGTTCAATGTGGATGTCCTTATGGAGAGAAATTGGCTGATGATCAAAAGTCTTGTGTTCACGATCCATCAGCAGAGCCTGTGGCCACTGCATGCCCCAACAAGTGGGATTTCACTTGTAACAACCAGCGCTGCGTCCCTAAAGCCTGGTTGTGTGATGGAGATGACGATTGCTTGGATAACTCTGATGAAGAACAAAATTGTACCAGTAAGTACCTATCTGGTGTGTCCTTCAATGTATCTTTTGAGGAATCAAGTCAGAATTCTACCTGACTGCTAATGGACACATCAGGTTAATTATACCAAACTTACACATTTCGCTGAATGTTGTGTCCTTACTACTGAGGCTGTGAGCATACGTGTTGTCTGTCTTCTTCATGTGGGCATCACTTGCTTTGGATACCCAGCTGTTTCCTAACAGAATACATCATTCTTCAAAATGTTATTTCACCAATTGAACATCATCTGTCACTATTTACATTTGCAATCTTGTACTTGCAGGGCCAACTTGTGCACCAAACGAGTTCCAGTGCGGCTCGGGTCGTTGTATCTCTCAATCCTTCAGGTGTGATGCAGAGAACGATTGTGGAGACTACAGTGATGAAACAGGATGTACTAACGTAACCTGCTCCTCGTCTCAGTTCTTGTGTGACAATGGCCGCTGCATACCTGCTACTTGGAAGTGTGACTCGGAGAACGATTGTGGAGATAGTTCGGATGAAGGAGATTTCTGCGCGGAGAAAACTTGTGCTTATTTCCAAGTGAGAATTCTCAACTGAACCAACTTTGTCATAATATGATGGCTTGATCGTGAAATTACAGTGTGTTCGGTGGTTCGAATTTCAGAAAGTTTGTCCAGAGAAGCCATCCCAAGGGGTTAGGAACTGGACACGCTATTTTGCCTGTCTGGAGGAATCCAGACGCCTTTATCCCCTCACCTTTGCAGTTATGGTTTGGTTTCGATCTGGTTCGGGACTGTTTCTTTAAACAAACCAAGGGTTTAAAGGTCCTAGTTCAGTCTTGAAAATTGGATTAATAGATGATTGGTGTTTAACGAGTCTAACCTTGGTAGTTGGAGTCAAACTCAAATTTTTCGTCTGTGGTGTCGAACAGGTTAGCAGGTTTAATGAACCGGTTCTCGTGAGATCGCCGCAGTTAAGGCCAGTCAGTCTGGGGTTGGTGACTGCTCGAGGGCTGTATTGCAGGTCTTGATAATTTTTCGGGTTGGGCTGTAGGGGAATCCCGCCACACTTGAGCGGGTGAGGCAATAAGCAGCCATGAGCGAAATCATCAGAACCAATTCTGATTTTCCCTTTGGAACATAGATTATAACGTCCACGAGTTAGGAATGGTAGTTAGACGAAAACTCTATCTGAGATGGTTGCTTACTTTACTTACAGAGAGACCAACTGGTCTCTGCAGTGTCAAATGCTTCTTAATGAGCTTTTGTAGGTGCATACGAGTATAATACCTATCCACCTTATTCTGTATCTATGAACTCTCCTTTCTCAGTTCACTTGTCCAAGATCCGGCCACTGCATACCTCAGTCTTGGGTCTGTGATGGCGACAACGATTGTTTCGACAACCAGGACGAAGTGGGTTGCCCGCCCATTACGTGCTCGGCAACTCAATTCAAATGCGCCGACCTTCGTCAGTGCGTCCAGGAAACCTACAAGTGTGACGGTATCCTCGACTGCAACGATGGAAGCGACGAACTTGGATGTCGTAAGTGGGAATGCATTTTTTTGCTACAGTTTATTGGGTTTTCGGAAAGTAATCCTCAAAGAGGAAAATGGCTTCTAGTAACATTATTGACTTTCACGTTGTAGGCCAAATATGGAATGAGCCAATCTTTGAAATAAATTCTTGACATTCCTCTTTAAAATTTCACTTTGATTAGAGCATGGATCATGTTCAAACAAGTTAAGGGACAAGTCATTGTTGTTGAAAAAAGAGGAAAAACTAAAATGTACTCGGAATTTATTGCAATAAGAAATTTAAAAATTCTATGGTTAGTGCTCCAAAATTAAATTAAAACATGAGCGCTTCCATACCAATTTCTACTCTACGCACCCTTATGCCACATTCTCTCCAAGCTTGTGCATAGTACGCCTGTATTATTTTATACTCAACTTTATTCAATAAAATATTACCATAGTGATATAACATAACATACGTTTTTCAATACAATGCTGGTTCATACGAAGGATCCGATTTTTTTTTTTTTTTACAACATACTGTATGCTTTGAGATGTCCATATTCTTTCATTTTTTTCAATACCTAAGGCCCATGCACTAATGAATTTCTAAAATCCTTGAAAATTTCAAGTTTAACTACATTTTATGGGAAAATCATAACTGAATAAACGGTTTTTCCCATCTTTTTCCCATATTTCTCTGGCAATTATTGTTCAATTTGGATGATTCCAGCGGCAATATTTAAGTTTTTCAATTCCCTAGTGCCGCGCACTAATGAATTTCTAAAATCATTTAAAATTTCAAATTTAGGTATAACTTTCTAAGTTTTTGCTCCTTCAATTTCGTGAAATACTGACCCGGAACGAGGAACGAACGGCAACCGACTGAGACCCCCTTAACAAGAGTAATGAATCAATCCCAATGAAGTTTGATAAACTATAAAATTTATAAATTGTGAGAAAATAAATAATTCGTAAAGGAAACATGTTAAAATATAAAAGTAAAGGGTGGTCCGTTACTTACGAAACACCCTGTATTCCTAGTTTCCTATTAGTTCTGTTAGCCAAGTAAGGTTCGGGACAAGACAAGGTACCAACCAAAGGTTCTTAGCCGAAACTGTCATTCGTTAGGGCAACTGTGAGGGAAAAAAAGTGCATTTATCTGCAGCCGAGAATAGGGCTTAAAACATGTTTCGAAACTTTGTTAAATATACAAATGTACATATATGTTTTATATGTTCATCTCTTGTCTTGCATTCTGATTATAGGACCACCTTGTCTTACCGTTGACTGTTCATATCATAACATAAACGTATTCTTAGTAGAACTAAGAATTGAGTAGACTCAATACTTATCTGACCTTCCAATGAAACATATTGTTTAGTAATGCATGCATTCCAGGGGACGTCCCATTGGATAAGCATTAGATCAGTTTAACCAGTTGTTAAGTGATAAAACTGTTTCACTCGATGTCATTTATTTATTACTTTAGGCAAGAAATAGTGACACCCCCCCCCCCCCACCATTATCCACCTTAACATTTCTAGCGGCATGGGAGCCTCGAATCTGAAGAGCATTTTAAAATCCATGATCTACGATACCCAACATGCGAATTCGAGTTCACCCCCCCCCCCCACCACCACCACCTCCCCAACGCCAACAATTCCGGCGCCGTAGTGCACAACTAGATAGTATTCCGCGTCAAACGAAAAAAGAACCACGAAAATCGTTTGAGAACTAAGGCCTGTGCAGAGTACACAAGATTATGCCCAAAAACGCACGTTTTTCGAGCATTAACCCCCCCTTTCCTCCCCTTAAAAGGCAAAATTCGAAATTCCGGCGACGTAGTGCACAACTAAATAGTATTCCGCGTCGAACAAAAAAAGAACCAGGAAAATCGGTTGAGAACTAAGGCCTGTGCAGAGTACACAAGATTTTGTCACACACAGACATACACCTGTGGTTTTTTTTCGCAGATTTGGATTCAGATTGGTCTAAAACGGATTAGTGTGTGGTTTTTTTTCTGTTGAGTGTTGTCCAACTTTACCCCAGATCGATCGCATAAGGACGCCCAAGTCTTACTGTGGGACGTCCTAAAAATGAAAGAGATCAAAGTTTCTCCTTGAGAAACCTTTGATGATTCACATTTCTTTGCTTTTATTGTGTCTTCTCCTACTCATATTTTTAACAATTCAGCGTTTCCACACCCGTATTTCTTTCTTTTTTAGGTACTATTATGAGTAAATTTGAAAACTCAAACTGGTCTTCGTCTCATATAATTGGTACAAACCAAATTATTTGTTAAAATTAAAACCAATTTCGATTGTTTTATTATAGTCTAACCCTGCAAGGTAGAAAGTATACACGTTGTATTGTTAAAACGCTGGGTTTGTAAAAGGAGCAATGGGAGCTTATGTATCTTGCTTTTTCATTAGCTTAATCATGCGCTATTTTTTCATTATGCAAAAATCCTGATGCTCTCACAATGATCTCATAGTGGGGGTTGGGGGAATGATTGTTGATTCATGGTGCTTGGTTGTTTCAGCCACTTTGGCGCCGAATGAATGTGACGCCGAGAAACAGTTCAGATGTGCTAAGGCTGGCATTTGCATTCCCAAAGCATGGCACTGTGACGGTACGCCAGATTGTGACGATGAATCCGACGAACCACCAACATGCGGCGAAGTATGTCTCAGTTAATTTTCTGTAGGTAGTTACTTATTTATTACTTATCCATAATATCGTGTTGCCTGAAATACCATAGGCAATTGTTTTACCTCTGATCTGATTGTGATAAAATATGTTACGAGTGATTTTAGTTACATAAGAGTTAAACATAAACATAGTTAGTGATTTGACTTAAACATACCTAGTTATTGCCTTTGAACAATTAGGAATTTCCCTTGTTTTTTTGTAACTAGGTGAATAACTTACTTAAAGTGATGACAGAGAATCAGGAAATTACATCTGATTGATTGTTGTCTCAAGAGGTGGAGTTCTGGAACTTTTCTTTCAGTCCTGCCAACCTCTCAAAATTAGAATTAGGAAATTAGGAAAACTCCTCCCGCCCCCAACTCCTCTCGTCTCCAATTCCGCCGACTCTCCCCACTCCCACGACCCCTCTATATAGATAATTATCTTTCCACCAAGTGATTATATCAGGCGGGATTTTATCATCAATGAGGTGTTTCATTGGCAATTAGGCGAATAGCATAAAATAATGAAGGCGAGGCAGGAAATTTCATCTGAATGGCTGCTGTCTCAAGATGATCTTGTTTTGGAACTCGCCATTCAGTCCTGCCAACCTAGAAATATTAGAAATGTCAAAATTCTTCAACTAAACATAGCCCATCAAAACTATGAAATTGAAGGGGATACAGCTTTTTGAACAATAGGTATTTGTTGAAAACGGTTGAGGGTGTAGACCCTTTTTCGCTCCGATTTATGTACATTTTAGTGAACTGTAAGAAAACCATAGGTAACGATGGGAAAGTGAATTCGGAAGATTCGAGCCCTAGAGATGTAAATTTTGAGAAATTACCCCCAAAATATGTATTGATCGGATAGACGGATAATAGAGGTATACAGCTCAAATGCCACCTCTCTCGACAAACCAGAGGAAATCAAAAGTGATGTGAACCTGAAAGATTGAAAAATAAAGCTGAAGGAAGGGAAGAGTTTCACTCCATATTCCTAGGTACTTGTTTTTTATCCCAACCGGGAGAACATGGAGGCGGTAGATCGTCCAGAAGGGGCTTCGGGAGATACAAAACTCGTGCTCAAAAATAGGTATACCGGCCTTTTGAACTGAATTAGAATTAAACGCAAATAGACAGGGGTTTTGGCGAAAGGGTTCGACGTTGAGTTATAAGGAGGCTTGATGGAGACTGAAAAGGTAGGTAGGTAATATTATTTTCTCATTGGTAGGAGATGGCTATGAAAGGATAAACGAGGTTACATGTTTACTAACAACTTAGAGGACTACGGGCACAGAAGAGAGAAGGGCACAATATTTATCTAATGGATTCAACAGTAGATACTCTGAAGATTATGTAGCGCTCTAGAGGGATGTAATCACCTAATTTCCTGCTCAATAAGAATCGAATTCCATTTTTCTACAGAATTTTTTCAAAAATTAGAGGATTTTCAACCCACGAAATTGCTTATTCTAACAACCCTCTATCTAGGTCTTATGGCTTGTTTGTTATCTACGTCGATTTATAGAAATGTGCATAACATGGTGAAGCCTTGGTGTAATATAGTCAACGATGTGATTCACAAGCGTGTGAATTCTTATTTTCAGTCATAACTCTCAGAATGTGGGTGAGTTGTTGACCTTTATCATAAGTGTTTGTATTTATGGGCTTCTAGGTGGCTTGTCAAAACGGATATTACAAATGCAACAACTCGCAGTGTGTATTCAAGGCGTACATATGCGATGGGAAAGACGACTGTGGTGACGGCTCTGATGAAGACAACAGACACGCTTGTGGCCCTCCGATGTTTAGGTTAGTAATTTTTCTTGATTTAGCTTATGAAATGATCTGAAATGTGAGAAATTGTTATATTTTAATTGGAACTTGTTGCCACCAGGGTTGGTGCTACCAACTGGTTCTCTATGAAACCTCTTTTTTTTTTTGTTACGGAAGTGGGGAAACTCTTTAAGAGCGAAGGGGAAGTTCACCCCAACAGTGTTGGACTCCCCATGAATTGGGGCTACCAACTAAAACCCCACTCCCTCTGCTTAGGACTCACCCCGGGACCACTTGTACAGTATTACTTCAGGGTGAGCCCTTTTTTTGTGCCAAATGGCTGCTCCTACTTCTGGTCTCCTTCAATTCTATTCCTCATCATCTTCCTCCCATCTTCCATCCAGTTTTTTGCTTTGAGGACTGATGTGACAAATACTGCCATTGCGTCCCAGCTCGACTTGTTCTTAATCATCTCATGTATGATTGTCTGTGGACGCAATGTTCCAATGACCTCCTCAGCACACCCCCTCATACCCTCCCATTGAGGACATGTGAAGAAGGTGTGGCAGACATCATCCTCCTCTATCCCACAGTATCTGCACTCTGGGTCAGTGACTTTCCCGATCTTTACTAAGAAGGAGCGGAAGTATCCATGCCCTGAGAGGAATTGAGTCAGGTAATAGTTCACCTCTCCGTGTTTTCTCTCCAACCAAGACTTTAGATCGTCGATTATGAGGGCTGTCCACCTTCCACGGGTTTCACAGACAAGGTCTGCTTGCCACCTACGGATGGTCTCCTCCCGCTCTTCCCTCTTTACTATGGTAATTGTCTCTGCCTTCCTCATTCTTATCCTTTTGCGCTCCAGTGCCTGGTGGTATATTGGGATAGTTCCCGCTATCACTTGTGATGCTGGGCCTGAGACAGTTCTAAATGCACTACTGATTCTCAGAGCTCCTCTCCTCTGTACAGCTTCCATACGTGCCCGGTACTTTTGGTACCTAAGGGAGTCTGCCCACACTTCTGCTCCATACAGCATAATTGAATCTGCAGTTCGCATAAGGAGTCTCCTCTTAGCGGGTGATGGGCCCCCTAGATTTGCCATCAGTCGGCTCAGCTTATTTACAATACCTGCAGCCTTATCTGCTGCTCCACTGATGTGCCTCCAGAAGCTTAGTTTCCCGTCCAGCATCACACCAAGGTAGCGAATGGCTGGAGAGGTAATGATTTCCTGTCCATCCACATTCATAGGTATAGATCTCTCAATTCTCGCTGTGGTTAGCAGTACAATTTCCGTTTTTTGGATCGCCAGTGACAGTGTGTGTGCTTCCATCCACTCCATCACTCTGCGCATTGCCTGATTCAGCTTAAACTGGAGGTGTTCCACCCTTCTCTATGAAACCTTCTCACGTTGCCTTTCTATGATTACATTTTTTTTCTCGAAAGGTTCTATCTTTTCTTTATGAACACAATCCATCGTATAGTGACCCTGCCAATGATTTTACCCTCCCACTGTGTGCTCACAGGTGCCCCCATGGACAATGGCAGTGCCCCGGTGTGTCGGAAAGGTGCGTCAATAATACTCAAGTGTGTGATGGTAAACCCGATTGTCCCAACGGTTCAGATGAAGGGGAAGGTTGCGATCTTGAAGTATGCGAACATCGAACGCCATTATGTGCACAAGGCTGCATGCAAACTCCTCTGGTTCGTAAATTTCAAATCAAAAGTACTGGAAGTTTTGAATTCTTTAAACTCAAGGAAGTTTTTGTCAAGTTCTTTTTATTCAACTTGTAACGAATATGATTTCAGGGTTCTTTGTGTACATGCCCTCAAGGCGAAACTCTGAATGCCAACGACTCCCTTACTTGTGTCGATCTTAATGAGTGTAGTCCACCAGGCCAGTGCTCTCAAGTTTGCACGAATATAAAAAAGAGTTACGTCTGTTCCTGCGTGGAAGGTTACCTTTTGGAAAGAGATAACCACACTTGCAAAGCAATAAGTAAGTTTATGTATTTTTTATGAATAAAAATAAATAACTCCAACATGTACATATTGGTTTATTATTTTCAATAAAAGCCTTTGGATTCGAGCAAGAAAATAAAGTTAACCCCCCCCCCTTCAAAATTTGATGTTTTACGTTTCAAGGTACGTAGAATTCGAAAATCGAATAAAAAATTTTCCGTCCGTCCGCCATACGCGGCAGTTAGCAACCCTGGACCGATTTGGTTCAAATTTGGTATATGGGCTCCATTTCGGGTCTAGTTGTGCCGCGAAGTTTTTGGTTGATGTCAGTCACTTCTAAGGGGTGAAAATTGAGGGTTGAAATTTTCAAGAGTGCCCTAGCTCGAAAACTCTCGAAATAAAGGTATCGTTTTTTCACCAATTTTAAATAGTATTTAATTTTAAAAAAATTTTGAGACCACCCGGAGCTCTGCAGGACAAACCGTTCGGTCCCTACAAGTACTTAAGGGTTTTCCTTCGATAAAACAGAAACACGAGTGTGAATCACAAAAGAGGTCTAATCCCCGTTAAAATTTTATCTGACTAAAATGCGATCGCTGTTCATTTCTTCGATTTGTATTCAGTTATGCTTTCTGAGCAACCAGTAATCAAATTTCCATATGAAGCTCTCTATTTTTCGAATGTGAAGCGTTTAGTTCTTTCTAATAAACTTGATTGTGAAGGTGTGAAGGCAGTATGGTGTGGTAGGTAGTACCTACCAATATTTGGTAGGTAAAAAAAGTTGATAGGTAAAAAAAACGCTGCAAATCATTGACCAAAGGTTTATTATTTTCTGTATAGATCACTGGTTATAGCACTTACCACCATCTGTATTCTCCCTTGACCTTCCCTCTCAAATTTCAGCTTCCTGCGTTCAATAGGATTGAAAATGGCTTCGGAGCTCACCCAGCTGATCAGTGCTCTTCCAGGCTCCTCCAGCATTCGAGAAGATCTTCACTCTTCAGCACTCTTCAAGTCACTGATCAGCTGAATGAGCTCCGAAGCCATTTTCAATCCTATTGAACATAGGAAGCTGAAATTTGAGAGGGAGGGTCAAGGGAGAATACAGATGGTGGTAGGTGCTATTGATGGAGAACCAGTGATCTATACAGAAAATATTAAACCTTTGGGCAATGATTTGCAGCGTTTTTTATATTGGTTTCGTTTGCTGATTACTCTCCTGAGTTTTGGGGGCTCCAACGCAGTTCCCGCTTTAGTACCTGAGCGTCTCCGCCCAGTCCTCCCACTTACTGCCCTTGCGCTTTGAAATCCATGAAAGTAATTAATGGCCTTATTAATTAATTACGTGTTCCTTCTACAATGTTCAATAAAGTGTTTTTCTCTCTCTCAAAAAAAAAAAAAAAAAAAAATTAATTACGTGTCATGGCTTCCTTTCTGGATAATTCCGTAATTGAGAATGATGGAATGTCTTGCAAGTCAATACTATTTTTATTAACCTTACCTTGTTTTACAGATCACTCTGCAGCGTACCTCATAATTTCCAACAGACACTCAATCCTCGTTGCCGATCTCAACGAACAGGGGTTGGAAAGGGTGCCGATCATTGTCGAAAACGTCGTAGCCACCACGAGTAATATGCACACTGGAACCATTTTCTGGTCTGACATGAAGCTCAAAAAAATCTCCCGGTTAGATCGAGGAAGCGAGCCTCAAGATGTGAGTTTGTTTGCAGAGTGTACATTCTATTAAAAATAAGTAAATAAATTTTGCGACCATGGAGGTAAAACAAATTTCCTTTATTGATCACATGCAAAGAGTGAACTGAGTAAACAATTCACTGGGTGGGTGCAAGAAATGTTTTCATCTGAGCCACAGGGCCCAATGTGTAACAAATGGGGAACTACGCCATTCTTGTAATTTAAGGGGAGTTAGCCCTGGATTTTGCCCTCCTTAGCTTATCTTCTGTATAGTGTCCCTCCCTCTTGACATGTTGGTTCCAAATTTTTATTTCGTTTTCAGGACATACTCAGGATTACTCCATCCTAATTTGGGAGATTAAAAAAAAACTTGAAATCTTTTATAAATATTTTTCATTTGCCAAAAATCGGTTATAACGGTTATATATCTCACTAAATTATGACGTGGGACTAATTATTATCTGTTTTATTTTATTATTTTGTTTTTCTTGAATACGGTTTGGATAATTTTGAATGTTCAATTTTGCGATGTAATCAATAACAATTGATAATACCTACTGTACTAATTTTGTAACTTAATTATTTTCACTTAATAACTTTCACATAATACAGGTGTTATTTTTTTAAATAATATTCTATTAAAGTGTGTTAATTATTTCTTTCTATTGTAAATGAGTCTTTGAGTGGTAGATTTCCAGAATGCTTCCCACATTTTTTTAAAATTTCAACTGCTTTTTAGTTGTTTGAAAAAGTGTATCTCTCATCACATCAGATAGATACCAACTATAAGTAGGTATCATTCAGAACACGGTTGTTTTCAATAAAATTCGTCAATCACCCATACAATATTACTCGGGATAAATCATTCAGCAAGTAGATCATGTAGAAGCAAATCTTGTCCTGCAACCTTCTACTGAGGCTGGCCGTGATATTTGCAAGCGGCAACTGTATGACCTGAACGCTTCTATGATAACTTTTATTTAGGATGATGGCTCTTCATGAGGCTAACACTTGATCGAGTCTCTAAAAATAATCAATCACGTTTTCAGGTTATTTGGTCTGGTTTGGATCTAGTCGAAGGATTGGCATACGATTGGATCGGTGGGAACATCTACTGGTTGGATTCTAGACTGAACACCATCGAAGTGGCGAAAGAAAATGGCACTAACCGCGTGGTTCTTCTAAAAGAGAATATCACACAGCCAAGAGGAATGATGTTGGATCCTAGCCCTGAGTAAGATTTCTCTAGATGATTCCATGTCTGTCACGGTAACACTCAAACCAACTGAAGACATTCTTGAAACTAATTTGATTAGTAATGAAGACCACAAAAAGTCTCATCCTTTGGAGTTCTATTTCCACCTTCCAAAGCTATCAATCTTGCTGTCAGAGAAGTAAAACGATTTTTTTTACATTTTGAGGAGGACCTGCGGCCTCCTGCATGTTTCTGTCACTTGCCCTTTCTAGTGGTTATGGTGATAACCATGATAATAATTTTGAGCATTAATATAGGTAAAGAAAGACCTGAATCTGTTCATATACAGAAATAGAAGCGTATCCAATCAATCCATTGGAAAAATTGCACATCGGTAGGAGGTATCAAGCGCTAGTGTTCAATACATGTAGAGGGCGCATCACAGATCCTTTCGAGGTTTTGCATCAGTAAACTTGTTGATGTTGGCTACTCAATTTTCTCCTCGAGTTCTCAATCCCAAGAGTTCCCAAATAAGTCTGGTTCTGTTTCTGATTATAATTGACACTAATTTTACACTCATTCTTCAGAGCTCGTTGGTTGTTTTGGACCGACTGGGGTGAAAACCCAAGAATCGAGAGAGTCGGGATGGACGGAACCAATAGGAGCACCATCATATCCACGAAAATCTACTGGCCCAATGGCCTCACCCTGGACATCGCCAACAAACGCATATATTTTGCCGATTCCAAATTGGACTTCATCGATTTCTGTAATTACGACGGCTCTGAGAGGCACCAAGTGATTGCAGGCAGTCATTACCTCCTACATCCACATTCTATGACGCTATTCGAAGATATTGTTTACTGGACTGATCGACAGCTTAACAGAGTAAGAAATGTATTTGCGAAAACGGTCCCCGGTGCCCTATGTTCAAAATATTTTGAAACTTTTCTAACGATGTGACGATTTTATTAAGAGGAACATAGATGCAATTTCAGTCTGATCAGTTTAGTGTGGGTGCCTATACTGCTATTCATCTCCATGTATTTTGTTGTTTTTCTGTAATTATGAATGACTTTGCGCAGGTACTTTCTGCTCATAAATACAAAGGAAAGAATCAGACGGTCGTTTCACATCTGATCTCGCAACCTCTCAGCATCCACGTTCACCATCCATCGCTGCAACCTCTGACGCCCAATCCTTGCGAAAACGCTACGTGCACTCAGCTCTGTTTGTTGTCACCCTCTTCCAGCACCGGCTATACGTGCAAATGCATGCCAGGGTTCAAGTTATTGGAAGGCGGGAAATGTCAAGAATGTAAGAAGTTACTCATACCAATTTCTTTCCTTATGTCACTAATTTATATCTAGTAGATCGATAATAGCGTTTGCGCAACCAGAAATAGAAAAAATGCTACGTCAATAAAACGAGTAATCGAAATTATTGCTTTGAATACGCTAAGTAGTTTGTGGTTCAAAATTAATTTTTAGAGGTCCGTGTTTGCAACTTCAGGGACACGAATAAAATCACTCACGATGAGATTGTGGAAAACCATTTTAATAAAAACGGAGTTGAGTAGAATGTTGTCTGTTTCCACGAAAATAATGAATTACTGCGGATGAGGTAATATTAACTCATGAAACTACGTCCCTTACAGTTGATCTAATATTACCCCAAAACCCTCCAGTGGGATGGGATGATCTTCAGTATGATCTTCATATTCCATGGTATGATTTTGTATCCAGCAGTATGTGCCGTTTGTTGGTAGCTTATAACTGACCCGCAAGATCCCAAAGAAGTTCACAGTCTTGAAGTGACTTCAGTAGAGGAGTGTAGAGCACTAGGAAGATTACACGTTGAATGGGTTAAGATAAGACGCTGTTTTTCCTCCCCTTTGGATGTCAGGATTGCTCCAAAATCAGGTTTTAGCCGACTCTTCCAAACTCACAGGCTTTTTGGTTGGCCTTGCGCAGGAAGTTGTCAGTGAGAACAAATCGTACATTTGACGTCCCTCAAGCCAAAAACGCCACGAGAACCCACATAATTTTTTGGCCTCCCATAGATCCGTCACTTATAGGTTAGCTTCTTGAAATGTCTGTGTTTCTCTCAACTGCTCCATGAGTTTTCTGCTAAAACCTTTCATTATTCTGTTTAATGATGGTCAAACATAAGTTACTTTCCAACCTAGGGTTTCATAATTGATTTATTATTTGACAGCTGAAACAGCCCTCCTGCTTGTGATGAAAGGCGCTCAGATCGTAGACGTATCCATGACTCCTGGTGATAGAACGTCCGGCTTCCTGGTACCAGTTGTGGGCGTCAACAATGGCGTTCAAGTCGAATATGACAGGAAAACAGACACTCTATTTTGGGTTGAAGCCAAAGAAGAAGACGGAGAAAATGTAATTTCAATGTTTTCAAAATATTACGTATTATCCATCAAAACATTGCCTTTGTAGGCTTCTAGTTGCGTGTGTTAGTCTTCTTGATATTACTCTATTTTCCTACAAGTGATGTCCGCAATTACTTGTCAAGAGGTTTGTTCCAGCAAGGCGACCGTGGTCGACCGCAGTCGACCGGCGCATGCGCATTACGACTAACCACTGTTCCAGCACGACAATCTGCCCAACTTTGCGGTTGAACCACTGTTCCAGCAACTCGACCGCGGTCGACCACGGTCGACCCAAACCCGACCGCTTTGAGGAGTGCGGTCGCGAGCGGTCAAGATTGGAAACCTCACACTAAAGAAACCTCTACCTTAACCTTCTCATTTCAAAACGAGCTCCGCAGTGGAAGGACCTCCCTAGGTGTTTAGGTTGAGAGTTTATAGTCATCAGAGATAGGTACAAATTGGACAGTAGATGTGGATTTTTTCACCCTCCTGTTGGAAGAACTTTTTTCAGAAACGTGTGAAGCTTCAACCCAATGTCCTCAAATTTCTCGCTCTCACAAAGGAAACCTTGAAATCTCTTTACGCCCTTGTGAAGATAAATTTGCATTAAAATTGTGACTTTTCTATAACATCATACCTATACAGGGTGTCTAACATTTGGATGGACCAAACTTCAAGGATCGATTGCACAAGTAATTTGCTACAAAAAATGTCTCCCGGCAATTTTTTCTTAACTCACTCAAAATGCCTTTTTTCACTTCGAAGTTTTTTTTCGCGTTTTCGACTTTACGTCATTAAAATTGCCATAATTCCTGTTATTTACCAAATAAATTCAAATTTAAGGATATCGTTAGGAAGAGCGTTTAATTTCCAAGCTGCTTAATGTAAAACCAAAATATTTTAGAATTAAACCATTTCTAAAAAAGCAAGTCAAAAAGCAAACTTCAATTTTTTTTTCGAAATGTGATTCTTTTTAAATTGAAGTTTTCACTTTGCACGCCTGTCCATTTCGATGGGCGCTCTTCAGAAAAAATATGCTTAAATTGTCAGCTTTCCAACGGTATATGTATACGTTTTAATGTGTATGTATACGTTTAAAAACTAACTTTTAAAACTTGATATATCAAGTTTTAAAAGTTAGTTTTAAATTCAAATTGGAAGAGTAAATCAAGTTTGAATGCAAGAAAACGTGTTTTACAAAAAATCGCGGTGTATGGTCACTCTCGATCTCAAGATGACTTGACGAGTTTAGTATCATTTCCTATGTAATTTTTCACGCTGAATCCAATGGTGATACTTCCGAATAATTCTGAGTGCTAGAAAGTGGATTTTTCGAAGAAAACCTTCGTTTTTCGTACATGAAATACCAACGCATTATTCGTAGATATGGTAGTGAGGATGAAGTAAAACCTTTCTATTCAATAAAAACATCAATCAGCTAGAAATTTGATGTTTTTATTGAGTAGAAAGGTGTACCTAACTCTCCAACTTTGCTTGCTTTGGATCTGTACAATATTTTTTTCCATCCTCATCAAAGAAACAGTTTTTAGGAATTTTAAATTATTACAACAATGAGAAAAGGTATTTTATTCATTATGCATCCTATGCGATGATTAGCAGGTATGGAAACCTGAAGTCACACATACTCAGAAGTAACGCGATTTTCGACCAACTAGCTGTTGAGTGTTCCAGCAGTGGTTGAACCACAGTGATTGTCACACAACCGCGATCTATAAGGCTGTGGTTTTTGGGCTAACCGCGGTCGACCGCGGTTGGCCCTGCTGGAACAAACCTAAGATTTCTAGGTCCTGATTGAGTCTACTATCCCTAAGCGTAGCGGCTTGTACCTCCAGCAATATTTTCAAGTAATTGCGCGAGGGTTGCTGCCAGCAATATGTAATTTGCAATGAAAAGCGCAGCTAAATTTTCGTTGCGTTTAGTGCGGTGATTCATTCGGTCGTTCGACTGAGTGAAATATGAGTATCTCCACTAAGATCCTTCAGTTGCTTTTATTACTAAAATCTGTTTGCAGTGCACAATCTACACCACACCGTACAGAGGAGGAAACAAAACCGAATTTTTGGGAATGGATTCTGGTATAGTTGGAGCACCCTACGTCATCGCGTTTGACTGGCTAGGCCGAAACCTCTACATTGGAAACCGTCTAGCTTCGGAATTCGAAGTTGTCAAAGTTGATGGCAAATGGAAATACCGGTACACTATTTTGGCCAACGCAGGAAACGAGACTTCCGTTTCTAAACCCAAGTCAATGTGTCTTGACCCCAGCCAAGGGTGAGTACTGTAACTTATTCTACTTGTAGGGAGGCCTTCAACCGAAACTACCTATTCTTCACACTTGCTGAAAATTGTAAAACACTAATAGGTATTCATTTTTCTCGCGTTTAGAAAATGAAGTTCAAGCGGGGAAAACTATCAGTCCACCTTTCATTTCACTCTTAGATCTAAGCTTTATTTTAGGGATAAATTTCCTTTACAGAAAACTCTTTTGGATTGATGAAGGTGGCAATGGAGTACCACAAAAAATCGGGCGAGTGAATATGGATGGATCTGATTCTCGCATTATCTTGAGAGATGTTGAACACCCACTGGCGATTACTATCGACCTGGACACCAAACTTCTGTATTACAGTACTGAATGGCCACCTATGGTGAGTGAATCGTGATTTTGATCGAATTGTATTATCAATTGGTACATACTAATATAATTGGCATATTATGCCAATAATATACAGCCTTTGGGGGGAGCCGTTTAACTGCCCACTCAACGTCGTTTTCCACTGAGCCGATGCCATTACTGACATCCAAGAATATGAGCACCCCCCTTAGTTGCTTGACAAAATGTTTGATTGATAAAATCCTCACCGTTGGGACAAAATGTGATTTTCAGATCGGAGTAATAGATAGTGATGGTAACAACCAGAGAACGCTGCTCAGTGACACCGACATCTCACTTCCCAAAGCAATATCAGTTCATCAGAAATACTTGTATTACATGGACCCTCGTCATGAGAAACTGGAGAGAGTGGACGCTGAAACCGGCAAAGGCAGTCAGCTGATCATGGACAATGAACCTGATCTCAAGACCTTCACAGTCTTCAAGAAGAGGCCAAGTTAGTTTATCATTTGTTTGAAAATAGAGTTTCCAGGGAACGAGAAAATAAACAAATAGAGTTTCTCTTAAGAAAAGGTTTTGCACGGAATGCCCACTGGTGAGCGAACGAAATCCCATTCTTCCAACGACTGCCATTTCAGTGGATATTGAGTTTCATTAGCCTAAAGTCTATTCTAGTCGATACCGTTCCTTCCGATGGTGAATCTTAGTGATGAGCAGGAAAATTCTAAAATAAACCCTTACCTAATCCTTTAGCGGGCATAACCCAAGCGTCAAGGGGACATTTTTTGTCTATTCTCGTAGGTTTTCTGTGACTCTAATAACAATATCGGAAATGGTTCTCTGTGACTCTTTTTTGCGATCAGAAATGGTTCATGGACCATAAAATTGCCTGTTCGGAATATGTACCAAGGACCAGACCTACCTACTCATTTTTTTAAATTCCCAAGTGCTGTAAACATACCTATCCCACTCTATTAACGAATAATTAGTGTACTTTGCATCACTAGGAACAAGAAACATAAATGAGAGGTAAGAAAATTCAGTGCCAACATTTTAAATGGACTGAGGCGTTAACAGGTGACAGGTGAATAATCACGGGCTCAGAAAAAATTCAATAACAGTAGTGAGTACACGAATTTAGTGTACTGTTTTGCTATGGCTTCTATGTTCGATGGTCCCCTATGAATTGACGGGACCCAGGGGTGCCTGGTGTGGTGGTGAGGAGAGGTTAGAGGGGGGTCTGCGAGTGGGAGTGAAAAGTTTAAGGGTAGTTGGGGTATTTCAGTGGGTCGGAAATTCAGGTTTTTGACCTCAAATTTGGATTGAGCAACATTGAAAACCTCTATATGCCAACTTTTTGCCTATTGATACTATAACATGTGGTAGAAAAATTAAATAAAGAGATCACACGTTTGAAAAAAAGGCGGGCTTACATGAACATGCACACACTATGCTGCGGGTATTTTGTAGTTTTCAGGACCATAAGATGTTTGAGACTACTTGGGATCTACAGTGGAATGTCTCGTTCCAAGGCCAGCAACTTACTACGTCACATCATTCAAATCTTCAACTTTCATTAGCTTCCCTAATTTCTTCTAAACATTTTCTTTACGAACAGACCCAATTACCGTTCTCCCTGACCCACGCTCTTTTGAAAAAAATATTTAAAAAAAATTGAAATACCCCACTGCACCAGAACCGCCCTTTTTTACTCCGCTATTATCCTTTCATTTTTCTCAAAATTCTGCATCGGATTGATGAGGACTGGAACTAAAAAACCCGCCAGAATCCAAATGTTTTCATCTTTGGTACAGCTTAATTGTGTACCAGAAACAGCTAATACGGTTAAAATAAAATTAAAAAAATAAATAAAAACACTCGAAGTGTCTCCTACTAGCTCACGGGATGTTTCATATTACGACATAGAGGGATCAAAGTCAGGCTCCCAGTAAACTTACGTGTCAGGTTTGTAACAAAGGTTTGAAAGGCCGCGAGCGAAATGTTTTCTTGATTTAGTAACCTATCTACCCACTAGGGGTCACTGTTTTTCCTGGAGACCCTCAAACGTCTGGGGCAGACCCTTGAGATGATATCACATGACATACTCATTAAAAAAGTTCCCGTGAGGGGTGTGGGTCAGCCAATCCAGTTCTGCATTGAACATATTAACAATGCCAGTAGAACGACGAAAATTGCCAGCCAGTAGGCATGGACCGGTAGGGTCCACCTGTTTGGGATCTACGTGGATCCAAATAACAATAATTGATAATGAAAACATCTATCGTGTAGAAACATACAAGTTTATAACTATTTAATTGTATAAGTTCTCATGTGATTCAAAAACCTTAGATAGTCATAAATCTCATGTTCTTAATAGGGTGTACGCATGGGTCTGAAAAACCGATTTTTTGTTATTTTTAATCTAAACTAGACCTCATTCTGAGAATTTTGACACCAACCGCGACCTTCTAGCGTGAAAAGACCTTTTCCTATAATTTTTCAAAGTTTCGACATCACAGTGGGCTGGAGGTCGCGCCCAGGCGGGAGGGGCGCGTGACGTCATAAACATTCGAAACTTTGAAAAATCGTAGAAAAAGATCTACCCATCCAAAAAGAGAACGGTTGGTGTCAAAATTCCCAAGATGCACTTGCAATCCGTGTGCTTTCGATTAAAAATTTTTAAAAAAAAATCAGGCGCACCCTCCATTTTAATAAGTTTACATTTCTACAGTAACTCAACATCCGTGCCTAACGAACAACGGCGGATGTGACCAATTGTGTATCCCAGCTGAGAACAACCAGCGCGTCTGTCAGTGTTCCACAGGCTACAAGAAAGAAGAAACTGGTTGTGGCAGTTACAAGAACTACCTCATCGTCACCCAACTTGATATCATCCGTGGCTACAGCCTCAAGGACCATTCCGAAGCTATTGTGCCTATTTCTGGACCCGGTAACTATGTTTCATCAAAAGCAAATTATTGTGTGTTTTGTGGATGAGTCGTATGAAGCAGACCTTATACTGTTGTGAAGCAGGAGAGAGGGTAGACTAACTTACGTCTGGAGCCAGGTTTTCCCTCTTATTTCTACATTTGCCCAGATATACAAAACTACTATTTTACTTATCCTCCATCAGGTCACCATGTTCTTCATGTGGATGTGCACTATTCCGAGAAGTGGATCTATTGGGTGGACTTCAATCCTCGTGGCCCTTGGAACGGTGTGTTTAGAATCCGACCAAACGGTACGGATCTTCAACATATCATAAGGGATGGAATTGGTTCTAACGGGATCCGCGGGATCGCTGTTGACTGGATTGCTGGCAACCTCTACTTCACTAATGTTTTCCCGCACGAAAATTACATCGAAGTCTGTTGGCTCGACGGTACCAACCGCAAAGTTCTGCAAAAGGGTCTCATTGACGCACCAAAAGAACTCGCAGTCAATCCTGTGAAAAGGTGAATACATTTGAATGTTTACACATTTTCAATAGTTTGGAAGAAGTGAATCTACGATAATGTTATCATTGCATGTATCGCGTTCCCAACTACCAGTCTTTCTTCCAGGTTGCTGTATTGGATTGATTATGGACAGTACCCAAGAATCGTTAAAGCATACTTGGATACAACTAATTCAACACCTATTGTTTCTTCGGGAATAAGCGTTCCTAGGGATCTCACGATTGATATGCAAACACACGATGTCTACTGGGTGGATGCTAAGCTAGACACGATTCAGAAAGTTTCGTACAGTGGTGGAAACCGTCAGGTATTTAGTCCATTATAAAGTCACTTGTAGCTAGCGAATAACCTAATAATATATGGACCTTAAAAATTGAATAGAAATTGGTTGACTTATGACAGTTTGATATTCATCTGGTTAGAAGGCAAATTAGGCATTGCATCATTCGAATATGTAAAGGTATTGGACAAACTCAAGCTAGTTCCAGAACCTACTGAAATAGATCGCAGCTCTATCTCCGAAATCCTGAAACTAGTTTGAATTTGTCCAATAGCCCACTCTGCTGAGGGAATTTCCTGTCAACTCGTACATCCAAATCGACAGTAAAAATGCAAAAGCTCGTAAGTTGAAGTTTTTTCATAAGTAAGGGTATACATTTATCTAGTAAGCCTTGATTTTCCACGCGCCCTTGCAACGAGAAGAGTGAGTTAGCTCGTCATATTTCTTCTCTGTGATGACTTTTACTATCGGGTAAGTTTGAAAACCGCCCTGATGAGTCTGTAAAAACTTGTGTAAGTTAGTGATGATCGGATGATTGATGAATTTTTAACAAACGAGGTTTTGCGTTTTCAATATATTATATTCCACTGAGGCAATGCCCAATTCAACTCGAACTAGTTCCAGAATCTTCCGACAGAGTTCCTAGCTCTCCTTCAGGATTCTGGAACTAATTTATGTTTGTCCAATCGTCTATTCCACTAGGACTACACTCGCCTTAAGTCGCTCATCTGGTGTCAATTTATTGTTTTCATCTTGAAAACGTCTGGCTGTGAAATTTCACATTAGATTCAACATCAAAATGTGTACCTAAATTCGTAGATCATCAGGCGCAATCTACCCAATCCTATGGGAATAGCCGTTCGAATGGGAGATGTTTACTGGGTGGACCGAAATCTTCTGACGGTCTTCAAGGCTTCGAAACTTCCTGGCAACACTTCACAGCCCACTCCTGTGCGAACAGGTCTCCTGCGCCTCAGAGATATTGCCATCTACGGTGTGTCCAACCAACCTCTGGATGATTCCAATCCTTGCAAACGACTAGGTAAAATGTCAAATAATATTAATATAGAAATTAGGTTTTAGGTCTTCTTCATCACAATTATTAACATTTCTATAAACAAATATTCGTTCAGTTTCTCTTATGACTCCAATTTGTGCCTTGCAGGAAACGGTGGGTGCGACCAGCTTTGCTTCTCATTCCCTCCGGAAAATTGGAGCAACCCTTACAAATTCAAGTGTGATTGCGCTACTGGAAAATCGACTCCAAACGGGAAGTGCGAAACTCAAAAAGAGTACCTCGTCTTCTCTACCCGGACGGAAATTCGTGCCATCAATCTCGACCCGCTAGCTACCAGCGTGCCTTTCAAACCTATTGTAAGTCCTCCAAATTTGTATTTCCTCGCTTTTCTAAAGCGAACTTATCTTATACGCTCAAATTGACATAGTAAAATACCGACCAGGCTTTATCAGTGTTATTTGACCATGTTTTGGACTGTGAAATTGACAAAAAAAACTCTTCCTCTGGTTGGACCTGAACCCGCTTCTTTCAGGTTCAACCTGAACCTGCTACCGATGCTTGGTTCCTCTCTACTATAAAATCCTTTCATGACCGAAAACCCTAGTACTAGGCTTACTGATACTTCTTCAGTGGGTGAGGTAACTGGAAGTTGAAGAGAACACAGATTATCACGAAGATAATGCCCAAGCGAAATAGGCAAAAGGAGTGCAAAAAGTTTGGACTTATGGTAGTAGAACCTAATCAAGGTGAAATAATACATAAAAACTCTGCAAATTATTACACAAAGGTTTATTATTTTTCTATATAGATCACTCCTCTGCAAAGAACACGGCTTTGCCATTGTTACCACCAACCAACTTGAAGAAAATCGTCGATCGCATTTCGGTCAGCTAACATTTGAACGGAGGTTTGGCCTCTTTTGCGATTCACACTCGTGTTTCTGATTTATCGTAAGTCCAACCCTTAAATTCTCGTAGGGAACGAACGGTTTGTCCTACAGGGCTCCGCGTGGTCTCAAAAATGCTATACTATCTTAAATTGATGGAAAAACAATACCTTTATATCAAAATGTTTGAGTTAGGGCGTTTTCAAAATTTCAAACCTTATTTTTCTACCCTTAAAGGTGACTTACACTAAGCAAAATCTTAGGGGCACAACTACGATTTTTCGTAGACCCCAAATGGGGCCCACATACCAAATCTCATCGAAATCGTGCCATGGAAACTAAGGAAAGTGCCGCGTATGGCGGACGGACGGCCAAATTTTTATTCGATTTTTGGATTCCACGTACCTTGAACCTTGAAACGTAAACCAAAAAATTTTGAGGAGGGGTTAAACTTTTTTTTTGGTCGATTCCAAAGGTTTGTTATTGAAAATAATAATATTACTAAATAGAGGAATACGTTAATATTTATCAATGTGAATACGAGTTACTAAGGAAGAAGACCTCAAACATTTAATGTAAATAAAACCCTGAACTGGAATGTTTGCTTATGAAAATAACTATTAAACCCGGACGAGCAATTTCGCAGTCACGGGAAGCCCTGGGCAAATTGGGTCTACAGTCTTACTGAAGATGAATCGAAAAGTATGTAGTGTTGAAGTTGAAGTAGAAGTTATTCTCGTAGTCGTCGTTGTAGGCAACACTGTTTGTCCGTTATCTGTTTCGTTATCAGTTATCAGTTCCTGCTTGTGTAATGTTTTGATCTCAGCTCGTTCGTATTCTGTAAAATATAATTCTCGTGTTAATTTCCTTCAGTTTCGGTTCTTTTTGTTCCTCCTAATGACCAAAATTTAGCATGTAGATATATCCTCTTCTTCAAGATTATAATGTTTATCATTATAATAGAAGGTAATAGATTTAAAAAAGGGTAAAACCGTTTTGTATGTCTTGTCTGTTGGTTGGCTGGTCAATGGACAATATTTGTTTAGATTCTGTTATGGGTCAGGCAATTTTGAAAACCCCCTTCTATTAGAATTCCAAAACTTGGTGTTGTTATTGGTATTTGAGGAATTCCAGAACCTTCGCTTCTTCTGTGCTCCGTACTTTGTAGTTTATTTGACTCGTATCTTTGTTTAAGGGAAATTTAACCAACGTGGTTGGAATGGACTTTGATTACAACGACAATCGCCTACTTTTCACTCAAATAAGGCCTTGGGCTCGTATCGCCTGGCTCCCGACCACCGAGCCTACAAACGCCAAAATAACTCCCATAATTTCCAAGGGCATCAATCCCGAGGGTATCGCCTACGATTGGACTCAGAAGAAGATCTACTGGACGGATTCTTCTAATAACAGTATTTACGCTATGAATTTGGATGGTTCCGACCTCGTAATGATCGCCAGAGTTGAAAGACCAAGAGCTATCGTTGTGGACCCATGCAAAGGGTTAGTATAGCTCAAATTAATTGCCAATATTAATTTTTGATTGAGATTTCATACTATCAGTGTATTTTTCCCTCTATTTGTATGCACCCCTGTAATTCAAATTGATTAATGATGAGCTTAATTCTTTTTTTTCAGTTTCTTGTACTACACAGACTGGGGACGTTTTGGAACATCTGGTAAAATATTCCGTACAACCATGGCTGGCTCGCTCAAAACGGCCATAATTGACCGTGATCTTTCCCAACCAAGCGGCCTTGCTTTGGACTACGATGAGAACATGCTGTATTGGACAGATGCTGTTAGAGAGAAGATAGAAAGGATTAATCTGGAAGGGACTGGAGTCAGAGAGGTATGACAACTTCCTAGTCTTCAGGAATCTCCTTTATTGTAATTGGGTTCTTAATGACTCGCCTTGAACACAACTATTACAGGTTCTCATATCAGCAACAATATATCCATTTGCGCTGACTGTCTTCGGCAACTACATCTACTGGACAGATCTTCAACTAAGAGGAGTTTACAGAGCTGAGAAGCACACAGGTGCCAACATGGTGGAGTTGGTCAAACGCCTTGAGGACTCCCCAAGAGACATTCAAGTGTTTTCAACCGACCGACAGAAGTGCCAAGTAAACCCCTGTAATATTAGTAACGGTGGATGTGCCCAGAGCTGTCATCCTGGTCAGAACGGAAAGGTGAGGAATAATGATTAAGTACTAGCAATACAAATTTTTCCGCGACGATGAAAAAATTATGGATAAGAAGTACCTACTTGATAAAGTTGGTCGTTCATCTGATCAGGGAGGAGCTCAGTTTCATTTGTAGTCTAAGGCTGGCTCTCTTTGGAATTCCATCTTTGCAGGGCCACCAGGAGCGTATTTTGCTCGTCCTGCTCATCAGGGAGAAGCTCAGTTTGTCAGTCCTATTCAGTGAGTTTCAGTTTGAAATTCCAGCTTCTTTGGGCCACCAGGAGCGAATTTACCTTGCCCAGCTGATTAGCGTGTCTAAATGAGGCCACCAAGAGCGAATGATATTTTTCGTACAAAAGAGGAAGGTTTATCAACAAAGTATTAAATTCATAGTGCTCCTGCTTTCGTTTAGTTCGAGCTACACTCAACTCGTACTTTGCAGTATGCCGACTACAGTCTGGAATGATGTTGATGTGGACAATGTGCAATTTGGAATTTCGGAGTAGAGACTGTTCCCTTCACCAACCTTCGCCAGTTACCAGAGTGACAGTAACTCGTAACACTATTTCATGTCTCGTATCGCGAATTTCTGAATAATCAAAGCCCAAATACATGTCGATGTTAATAAATTTATGTAGACATTTGAACATAATATAGTAGGTATCATAAACTTTGATGAGACGACATGGAGTATATGACCCAGTTTTATAGGCTCCATGCAAACATGCTTCCAGAACTGGTTTCTACTACAAAGCTTGCTTATTACATTTACCTGCCTACTCCCTTTACCTTCTACCTAGTAGACCTGAAACCCAATCCTCGTTTTCTACTGTAGGTATTTGGTGGGATTTCTAGTTTAAGTAGCTTTCAATGTCATTGTTAATACCTCGGGATACGGCGATGAAAGAACGGTACAATACTGACCTCGAATGACGGTGTATTGTACAATCAAACGGTTTATAAAAGCATTATAAAAGCATTTAAAGATAGCACAGAGTTAGATGGGGAGAACCGGTCGAACATCGATGCTAGAATGGCGGACAGTGGATCGTATCCTGGGGAGTTGTGATTTCTAGGCCATTCTGATATTGCACTTGTGGGGTAATTGAACGGGGGGGTTACTGTACTTATGAACTTATTTAATTAGAACTTTAATTGCTCGTACTGGTTCTTAATTCCGGTATGCATTGAACTTGATTTGCATCGGTAAATCGGGGTAAGGCACCCGAACCTATAGGCGGTAACTTTGAATCGGAGCAGCTCAGGAACAGGCGGGAGGCTCAAACATTCATATTTCTTGCCAGTTCATCCGCAACTTCAGGTTTGCTGCCAGCCCACTGGGGGAAGTTTGAAGTACCTACTTACATACCTAATTAGGATTATTTTCATTTCAGAATTCACTGCATAAAACTGATGGTATAAAGTAAACTGCTATATACTTCATTCATTTTTCAGGCATAAGCTCACTTGTTGGGTAATTATTGCTGGAAAAAAATTGGTTCTGTAGTTTTTTCATTAATTTGGTTTTTTCATTAGTTATTTTCTCTATCTATTTTCGTGATCATTGTTGATAAATTTTACAGCCCGAGTGCAAATGTGACGAAAAAACCAAGTTAGTCAATGACGGAAGGATGTGTGTTCCCAAAAACCTGACGTGCGAAGGGAACAAATTCGTTTGTGCTAACGGAAAATGTATTTCCCGGATGTGGGCTTGTGACGGGGATGACGATTGCGGGGACAATTCAGATGAAGATCCCAAGTTCTGCGGTAAGGGCAACATTACCTATCTGAAGATTATTAATAATTTGAACTACTCATGAATTATTATGAATTACATGTATATACAGGGTGTCCCGTGTTAAGGAACGGGAAACTTTGGGATTCGATTTTACAGCTAATTTAAGTAAGAAAAGTCCTTTAGCAATTTTTTTCAACACCTTGTTTCTCCAAGATTTTTTTCGTGTCTTCGATCTTGTCTCTAAAATTACTATAACTATCTCTGTTTACCACAAAAGTTTAAAAATAAGGGCACCGTCAAAAATAACGTTCAAATTAGGAAACAAAATGTGTTTAAACTCGGAAGAACGTGAGTTTAAAAAATAAATAAATAAATAAATCGACGTTTTGACGAGGGGGCGCGAAAAATTCGCGTTTTTTCGCGTTTAAACTCCTTCCCTAAACTCGATTGTAAATTATTTTTGATTATACCATTGGAAAGCTGAGATCTATGCGCAGTTGGTGTTGAGATAGCTGAAAAACCATGAAGAAGTAAATCCTTAAGAACCAAAAGAAAAAACGTCTGCCAAGTGGGTGTGGCACATAACTTCCTCGTATCCATAACCCGATTATATAGATGATCCGATGCATAGTAGTTAATCTGAAAACACCAATCTCTAAGTACCTTTCACTAACCTCATAGAGGACCATGTACACGCTAATCTGGAGAATCCTAGAAAATTTCATCAAATTCGGACGAAAAATGTAAGTGCGGTAGTGATTGGATCAAAAAATTTCTAAGCTCGACTTGGAGTTGAACCTGGGACTCTTGGGTGGGAGTCCAGAGCATTGCTCACTGTCCTATAAAGGGGTTGGTTGAATGGGGTTTGAGATCCTCACGTCACACGCGACTGTTACGGCTGTTACAAGGATTTTACGTTTGCGCATGCGCAGAGGCTACTGTAAGATTTTAAGGCCTTGATTTTCATTGAGGACCATCTACAACCTACTCCGCGTAATCCCTGAAAATGTCATCGAAATCGGGTAGAAATTGTGGAAGTTATGGCTGTTACAAGCAATTCACGTTCGCGCATGCGCAGTCGCTTCTATCAGTCCGAGGATGATGATTTTCATAAGGGACCGTCTACACACCAACCCGCACAATTCCTGAGAATTTCATCGAAATCGGATGGAAAATGTAGAAGTTATGGCCGTTACAAGGAATTCACGTTTTTCGCATGCGCAGTCGCGCATTCTATCAGTCCAAGGATGATGATTTTCATAGGGGACTGTCTACACACCAACCCGCACAATCCCTGAAAATTTCGCAATTCTATCAGTCCAAGGATGATGATTTTCATAGGGGACTGTCTACACACCAACCCGCACAATCCCTGAAAATTTCATCGAAATTGGACAATAACTTCGTATAGTTATGCACGTTACAAGGAATTCATGACAGACAAACAGACAGACAGACACGGAACCAAAATTGTTCAGAAAGGTCTAAAACGCAAAACGCGAGTGAAAATTTTGATTTTGGAGAACTTTTTGTTTTCGTCCTTGAAAAGTGAAAACAAAGCTTCCGCTACCTTGGTAGACTCGGAAGCAAAATCGTAAATTTCGCCAATTTGACTAAAATTACTTTACATGTTGATTATATCCTTCAGGGCATTTTAGGAAATTTAAACATGTAGTGTATTCTCCGAGTTCACGCTCACCTCAGATTTCAAAGGAATAACTTTGAAAATGCGCGGGAACGCAATTTCAAACAAGAAAAATAATGTAAAATGGAAAAATAATAAAATAAAAACCTTTTTAACAAAAAAATGGCCGTCCTCAAAAATGATGTCTGTAAACACCAAAAAGGGAAAAATAATAATCTCAGCTAAAACATACTTGATGTATTAGGTTGTCGGACATAAATACCCAGTCAACAGATGGTATGTTGGAATACCAACAATTATTTTCAGTGTGATTCACACTTATTGTCACACTCATATCCTCCATCATTCGAATCCTTCGATCATTCCAATAGTTTTGGAACACTTATATCTACTCGTATTCATGTTTTGTATTGCACGATCGACGCATGTTATAATACTCACCAGATTATGTGAGTAGTACTTAAAACCATAGCGTATCCAGATAGGTAGGTAGGTACGCATTGAAGTCGCCGCTGTGCCCATCTGTAGACACAAACTAACTACCTCCCTTATTCGAAGATCTGGTTAGCATTACAAGAGTAAGCACCATTGAGTTAAAATGTGCTCCCCAAACTATCAGGTACCTTGTACGTCTCTGCTGCCATATAAGTATGATAGTAAGTGTGAACCTCCCTAGGAATGGTTGTGACGAGTATTTTCAGACTTTATTATTATATGAGACTTTATTATTATATTGGTGGACATATTGTAATGTGGCTACATACCTTCGGAAGCGTTGTTACCTAACTAATGTTCAAAACCTCCCACAATCTTAAACAAACAGATATCTACGTTCATACTCGGTGTGTAAGCATGCCTGTGGTATGGGAGGTATGTACCTATATTTCCGAAAACGAATAAAATGTTGGTAAATAGAACATCTAGAAGACGTTTGTGTCTACAGATGGGCATGGCAGCGACTTCAATGCTTACCTACCAACCTATCTGGATACGCTGTGGTTTTAAGTACTACTACTCACTACTCACTACTCACTACTACCTACTACTCACATGATCTGGTGAGTATTATAACATGCGTCGATCGTGCAATACAAAACATGAATACGAGTAGATATAAGTGTTCCAAAACTATTGGGCAGTATGTCACTGCTATCGTATGATGGAGGATATGAGTGTGACAATAAGTGTGAATCACACTACAAATAATTGTTGGTATTCCAACATACTATCTGTTGACTGGATATTTATGTCCGACAACCAAGTATGTTTTAGCTGAGATTATTATTTTTCCCTTTTTGGTGTTTACAGACATCATTTTTGAGGTCGGTCCATTTTTTTGTTAAAAAGGTTTATATTTTATCATTTTTCCATTTTATATTATTTTTTATTTTTCTCTTTTTTGTGGTCCTCAATATAAATCTGAAATTAATTTACCCGCAGTTTTTTGAACAGTTTTAGTAATACTGTGTATCATTTCAGTAAGGTGAACCAGAAGCCGTAGGGTAGACCACATTCTGTAATCCGGATCAGTTTCCATATATATAGATGAGTTTCCGTTTTAGGATCAGTTTCAGGAGGTATTTGGTTCACTTTCCTACTTAGCAATCTACTCTCTTATCCCCTAACTGTTCGACTTTGTTCATGATTGCTAGGTACTTGGTAGTTCTGACAACACAATTCAACAACTCAACCATGACATGATTGTGGAGGGAGCTATGTGCTACATCCACTTGGTAGAAAACCCTCTCATCACCTAATTGTACTATATACCTACCTCATATTTGATACTGCACTATTCAGTTCTGACGATCTCCTATACCATTACCTACCCAACTATATTATGGACGACGAGGAAGCTATGTGCTACACCCACTTGGTAGTACACCCTCTCATCACCGAGTTGTACTATAATATAGTACTATAATATGAGGTATATTATACCTCATATTTGGTACAGCACTATGCAGTTCTGACAATCTTCTATACCATTACCTATCCAACTATATTATGGATGACGAGGAAGCTATGTGCTACACCCACTTGGTAGAATACCCTCTCATCACCTTACTGTACTATTATATACCTCATATTTGGTACGGCAATATGCAGTTCTGACGATGTCCTCTACTATTACCTACCTCATCTTGTTATCGGTGATGAGGGGGCTATGTGCTTCACCCACTTGGTATAGTACCCTCTCATCACCTAACTGTACTATATACCTCTTATTTGGTACTGCACTATTCAGTTCCAACAATCTCCTATATGGCATCCTCCCTCCTACCCAACTATGTTATGGATGATGAGGAAGCTATGTACTACACCCACTTGGTAGAATACCCTCTCATCACCTAATTGTACTATATACCTACCTCATATTTAGTAGTGCACTATTCAGTTCCGACAATCTCCTATACCATTACATACCCAACTAAGTATATTATGGATGACTAGGAAGCTATGTGCTACACCCACATGGTAGAATACCCTCTCATCACCTAATTGTACTATTTACTTACCTCATATTTGGTACAGCACTATTCAGTTCCGACAATTTCCTATACCATTACATACCCAACTATATTATGGATGACTAGGAAGCTATTTGCTACACCCACTTGGTAAAATACCCTATTATCACCAAATTGTACTACATATCTCATATTTGGTACGGCACTATGCAGTTCTGACGATCTCCTATACCATTAGATATCCAACTATATTATGAATGACGAGAAAGCTATGTGCTACACCCACTTGGTAGAAAACCTAACTAAGTGTAATGACACATTGAGCGGGAAACCGCAAAACCGCAAAACGCATTTTGCTGCGGGAATCCGCCAGCAAGTGTATTCTTATGGGCGATGACAAATTAGGAAAACCGCGGCGCGGCGACCGCGCGCGATTTTTTTCTGCCGCGGTTTGTCGTCGGATTCCAAAACTCTGATTCCCGCACCGCGACGCGGTTTGGATGGGAGAACCCAAAGAAACAAGTGCCTAGTGACAAATTGGGCGGCAGAACCGCGCCGCATTTTTTCATGCCCGCTTGGCATCTTTTGTGAACTTACTATTCGCTGTTTTTAGTTTAGTATTATTATTATTATTATTATTATTTTTCTCTTCGTAATGACGACGGAAACACTTATTTCGCTGGTTGAGAATCAACCGTCAGTATGGGACAAAGGGGCAGAGGTGTATCGGGATAGATATGAGAAGGAGAAGGCGTGGCTTGGAATATCAAGCGGGATGCTCCCGGATTGGGATGCTTTCTCATCTGAAGAACAGCAGAAAAACGTCTGCCAAGTGGGTGTGGCACATAACTTCCTCGTATCCATAACGCGATTATATAGATGATCTAATGCATAGTAGTTAATCTGAAAACACCAATCTCTAAGTACCTCCCACTACCCTCATAGGGGACCATCTACACGCTAATCTTGACAATCCTAGAAAATTTCATCAAATTCGGATGAAAAATGTAAGTGTTATGGCTGTTATAAGGAATTCACGTTTACGCATGCGCAGCGGCTACTATCAGTCCGAAGGTGGTGATTTTCATTGAGGACCATTTAAATACTAATCTGTAACATCCCTGAAAATTTCATCGAAATCGGGTAGAAAATGTGGAAGTTATGGCAGTTACAAGGAAATTCACGTTTGCGCATGCGCAGTCGCTTCTATCAGTCCGGGGATGTTGATTTTCATAGGGGACCGTCTACACACCAACCCGCAGAAAATTTCATAGAAATCGGACTATAACTTCGTATAGTTATGCGCGTTACAAGGAATTCATGACAGAAACACGGACATACAGAAACGGAACCAAAATTGTTCAGGTCTAAAACGCAAAATTGATTGAAAATTTTGATTTTGGAGAACATTTTTTTTCATCCTTGAAAAGTGAAAACAAAGCTTCCGCTACCTTGGTAGACTCGGAAGCAAAAAGTAAGTACGAAAAATGGCTACCTCGTTATCTGTCTATAGTAATTATGTACCTAGCTGTGAAAATGTTGGTGAGGAATTTCTGAAATAATGTAGGTATGTACCTCAGAATTATTGCAGTGTTATAGTAATTTATTCAAATTATTCCATTTATTTTAATTTTAATTCAATTCCGATTCAAATTAATTCGATTCCCCCACCCACCAACTACCTCCCCATCGCGGTTTTCTGCTCAATGTGTCATGTAGCTCCAAACGCGGTTTTTCGCCGCGGTTTTGCAGCTGCAGAGAACCGCAAACCGCTGCCGCTTAATGTGTCATTACACTAACAGTACTATAATTATCGCTCATACTTGGTAGGAAAACTCACATACATGCGCATTCGTAGACACGTTTGATATGGCTCATGCAGGTTGTGAGCTAATAACCCACTACAATTTCCCTGTTTCTCATCCCCCGCAGCACCTTTTAGTTATCGGAACCCCCCTCATATAGCATATCATTTTAAAGCTTACAATCAGACCTTCAATTTGACTATACATAAATGGTCCTCCATCGACTCAGTCGGAAGTCACAGGGCAAGAAGAGTGAATGCGGTCCAATATTCCCGTAAACGGGAACCACGTTTTTCAACTTCTTTCACAAATTTTCGATGCTTTTAACGAAGCAAAATGAAATCTGTTTGAAATGGGACCACCACGGATACTGGTAGAACTCATTTCAAAAAGACAGATTGATACCAGAATAAAGAAATGCAAGCGACTCGGACATACAAAAAAAAAATCGTCGTCTCACGACAACCCGAGTTGAGTACCTCCTCTTTCGCGCGCCTTCGGCGCGTTGAAGTCGGTCAACAAAGGGTAAGGATTCCAGTGTTCGTGTTCTTGAACCTTCAGCTGACAACCCTTACTTCGTTCCTGATACTTTAGGCCACGGGACAAAATGGCTTCATAGCAGATTGTGATTCCCACGTGTTTTCCTGGTGCCAGCAGCGCCTTCCCGACAGTGTGCTTACGTTTTGTGGAATTTTTGCGCGATATCAGACAGTTCCTTTTCAGTTCATTTTTTCGGATTTGTAAATCTTTGTGAGGGCTTGGTATGACCTTCAAACTGCATGGGGTCAAGATCTACTAACCTCATAGTCAATTACCGTTATTCTTGACCCTTGCTCTTTTGAAAAAAAATTACAAAATTGCCTTAAACACCCCATTATTTCAGACTCACAATCAGCCATTGAATTTTTGAAAAAATTGAAAGTAGGAGACAATCCCGATGTTATCACTCAAAATATTTTGAAATTGTTTACAGCTTTAACTGTCAATAATAAGCTAGCTGTACAGTGGTCGCCTAGCCATATGAATCTGTCCGGCAATGAAATTCCTGATTTAATGGCCAGATTTCTCAGCAAACACCCTGGAGATATGTTTCCCTCCAATGTTTCTTTCAATGGTTCATACGCTGAAACGGAGAATGGCTTTGCAGTGGACTAGGGAACATGATGAATTGTGTTTGGCTCGAGGTAGCTGGACCAAGGCCGTTATACCCTTTCCTACAGTTGCACCTTGGTACTGAGGTTGAGAGCGATTGATTCCCCCGTATTGCACCCATTGTAGCAACGAGCAAGAAGTGGCAGAGCTTTGCCACATTCTGGTGTAGTGAATCTCTATTGAAGTACGTATCTGAAAATAAAACTCCCAGAAACGCTTCCTAAAAATTTAGAGAGTTTTTCAAAGAATGGGATTTTCGGATTCAGGCGGGAAAACCCACACACGGCTTGGACGCTGTGGGGTACGTCACAAGTGTGAAGGGGGCCACGAGACCGCTACACCACTGCTACCCTGACGCAAGGTTATCGAGCTTTCTGTTTGTTTACGTTCGTTTGTGGAGCTTTCATACTGAATTTTGCTAGCAGCGCAATCGAAACATGTTGCATCCAAGATTTCGTTTCCTTCTAGCATTCCCTCCACCATAACTGAAACCTTATAGGGTTGTGAGGAACTTGTTGTTGAACAAGGGATTAAAACAAAGCTGTTAAGAGACACTTTCTATTTTGAATTAGTTGTAGAATCGACTCCTGAATTTTTCCGGTCCTTAAAATAAGACACCCTGTATAGAAAGGATAAAAAATTAGCTGTAAGAGTTCGGGTTCGTTTAAATCTTAGTTCGATCCAACTTGATATTTACGTTTGTTCTTTGGGTTTTCTTAGCTTTCCATTCCTGCAATCCCAATGAATTCCGATGCAACAACGGTCGGTGTATTTTCCGAACCTGGAAGTGCGACCATGAAAATGACTGTAAGGATGGATCTGATGAAATTGACTGCAACTATCCGCAATGCGCTCAAGGTGAATTCACTTGTCAGAACAAGAGATGCATCCCACAGAACCAGGTATTTTATAACAATTTCTCGTAAGTTAAGTATTAATAATGATCTTTAATAATGATAAATGGATAATAGAGTGTTCCTAGTGCGATCCGGTCGTTGAGAGCCTTTCAAGACACACTAAACACTATCCAGCCACATTACCAGCCTTATAATATTAAAGTAATCATGAAAACCAGGACTAAAAAATCCACTGAAGGTCTAAAAAACTCACGAGAATGATACTTGAAGATACTGATCACAAACTTACAGAAAAGAGTTGTGATAATCTAGTGACTGTATCGCAGACATTTCTGCTTAGCCTCCACTTTAGTCACGCTAAATGTATTACATCGTACAAAATAACAAGAACGAAATATACAAAGTGCCTATCACCTCCAACCAACTCTTCATCCTTCAACTCCTTTTTTTGGCGGTACGGCGTCTTTTTAGTCTTCAAGACTCAATGATTGCTAATGAAAACCCACATATTAGGCAATTACTAAAAATATATTGAAAAACGCTTGCATACGAGTCTGCAACGCATTGGGACATTTTCATGTCTTTACCTATTGCTTTTTACCTCACTATAGGATTTTATAACCCACCCTCCGTTGTTGTCAGAATGTGAAACGAATCATTTATTAATATTTATTAATATGAAACGAATTATTTATTAATATGACTCAATTATTAATATTAAGAGGTAGGTACCTAATTTCAATAAAATAGACGATTCCGGATTAATTATCTTCTACACTCACGATCATTAGTTTGTAAACAAAATATGAGAACAGTTATGCCCATAGCTCCGCTATTCGTATAGTCAATATGTTATGAAGAACATGAAAATGTTCGTTAAATCGAAAGCTTTCCAACGAGTGGTGAACGATTTTTGTGGGTTAAAAAGTGTAGAAAAGGAACAAACCTAACAACGGGGTCGTTGTAAGCGGAAATCATTATAAAGGCACTGTAACACAATTTCGTTACGCAATTTCGTGACAGTTTTTTGTGCTATGTGCCAGGGCAAAGACATGAAAATGTCAAAAGCCTCCGAAAAAAGAAGTCACCGGGTTTCGACGATATTTCCAAGCAACTTTCCTCGCAAAACTCTGGTGTACACTACACAACTTTTCAACACCATACTATGGGTGGGTTATTTTCCAAAGGCATGGAAAACAGCGAAAATCGTCATGCTTCGCAATCAGTTTACTGTCGATCCTTTCAAAATTATTCGAAAGACTTATTTTCCCTCATATCCTGCGTCAAGTGGAACATCTCCTGCCAACTACTCAGTTCGGTTTTCGTAACTTACACTCCTGTGAATGGCAACTTCACAGAGTGAACACACACACACACCCAAAAACACACACAAAATCCTACGAGGAGAAATCATTCGCCCTTGGTATGTACCTCGACATTGAGAAAGCGTTTGATAAACTATGGCATGACGGTTTGCTTATGAAAATAAAGCCTCATGTAACTGACACCTACTACAGATTGATTCAGTCCTTTCATAATCGCTATTTTCGCGTCAGTATCAATGGAGCAGAATCCAGAGAATATCCTATTCTGTCCGGTGTCCCTCAAGGCAGCGTGCTAGGGCCTCTGCTTTTCATATTTTATGTACACGATCTTCCTGCCACAATTCCTTCATCTGACGAGATCTTGCTGGCACAATTTGCCGACGACACCTCAATTGTGACTAGGAACACCTCCTGTGAGCAAGCTACCCAAACACTACAACACATAGCTGACGAAATAACTACCTGGTCACTCAAGTGGAAGGTAAAAATCAATGCTTCCAAAATCCGTCGTTGTTCCATTCACCTATCGCAGAAACTACGAACCTCCTATCATTACCTTGTGTGGCTCTCAACTACCCATCCAATCCAAATTCACTTTCCTTGGCCTCACGCTCAATCAGCGCCTTACTTGGAACAGCCACATCACCTCTTTAACTGGGAAGATTAGAACCCGTATTCACCAGCTCAAATCACTTCTCAGGCACCCAAAGATGACTTTGCATCTCAAACTTATCATCTATAAGGTACTCATACGACCTAGGTATCTGGCTCTATGGTGGTGGCCTCGGGTGCTCAGCATCGCAAAATCAAATTGGTCGTATACAGGTTCTACAAAACCGAGTACTCCGGCTGATATGTAACGCCCCTTGGTACATACGAAACGAGGAATTGCACAAGGACTTGGAAATTCCTACTGTACACCACACTCTTATCGCAACATAACACCAAATGTTCTCAGGAGCACCAACCCATCCGAACCCACTTGTGAGTTCAATTCTCTTAAGCCGCCATCCTCCTCACATTGCCCGCCGCCTCAAAAGGAAACACCATTCGGACAACGCCGATGGCTTCAGCTAATTCCCTGTTATCTCTATATATGCAAATATGCACCTTTCGTCCATTAACTGTTATTATATTATGATTATGTGCCCTTATTTATGTAGGAGTTTATCTCCACCAGATACTCATGTATAAGAGCTGGTTACTGAACTAGCTCTTTTCTTCTTTATTTTTTGTTGTTGTTACACGTGAATCACTTTTGTGCTATATATCGTTATTTCCCTCCTATATAAGGCACTGCCTAAGAATGTTTCTGGTTAATAAAAAAAAATCGTACAATCGCTATCTTTAGAGGCAGTATCTCCTAGGAACTCGACTCTCTAGTAAGTCAGAAAGTAAGTCTTCAGTGCCTTTCTCATGAATTATTGTTCTTCTACAGGTTTGTAACGGAGTAAATGATTGTAAAGACAACATTACGTCTGACGAGACACATGAAAGGTGTCCACAAAACACCACTTGCCCTACTGGTCATCTGAAATGTGAAAACACGAACATTTGTGTCGAACCTTACTGGCTCTGCGATGGAGACAATGACTGCGGTGATAACTCGGACGAAAACCCTCTCCATTGTGCCAAAACATCTTGCCCTCAGAACAGTTTCAGGTAGATTCTGCTTTTCGGTTGCAACGTCCTTGATTGTATCCAGAATTGCAAAACTGGTGAGGCAGTAAGAGATTGACCAATTCACAGGCTTCACTTCGTTGTTCGGTGCCCTCTTGCTTTTCCTTTTGTATATGAGAGAGAAGAGAACTTATGTTTGACAAAGAAAAGAAGCTCGAGGTTAAGAAACAACGAGGAACACTGTAGGGCTCAGTCGACCTAGGACTGACTTGTTTTGCACTTCTGAGATCTGAGTAAACCCCGTTTATTTCTTAGCAATCTCATCAACCTGCCTTCTTGTCTCCCAAGGTGCCCTAATCACCGGTGCATCCCAGCCACGTGGTATTGTGATGGCGACGATGACTGCGGTGACAGATCGGACGAACCCCCAGAATATTGCAAAAGCGAGGGAAGGACGTGTTTCGGAGATCTCTTCACCTGTGATAATGGAAACTGCATTCCACGAATATACATTTGCGATGGTGATAACGACTGTCTTGATAATTCTGACGAAGATTCTCGTCACCAGTGCAGTAAGTTGACTCAAACTACCTACTCCACGACTCTGGAAATCTCTCATGGAAAAACGAACTGAATATCTTGTTATTATTTTCAACATAGGAATTCCCTATCGCTTCTACTCGGATGCCTTGAATTTACTGAAGGGCACAGTGCTAAAATTGTTCTACGTTAGGTAATTTAGCTGGACAAAATTGGTTTCCTAAAGAAAAGAGGAAGTTCAAGATTCCTTTCATTGTGTTGGACAGTTAACCAATTGGAATGCCCCTTATTTACAGATGATCGAAAATGCGATGATGAGACTGAGTTTACCTGCACCAGCAACAAAGCCTGGGGTCGAGCTCAATGTATTCCCAAGAAATGGGTTTGTGACGGTGATCCAGATTGCGTAGACGGGGCTGACGAGAATGGCAGTGTGCTGAACTGCCCGCCTCAGCCATCTTGTGCTCCCGATCAGTTTACTTGCGGCAACGGCAGATGCATCAATAAGGTAATAAGGTACTGTAATTTTTAAAGTGAGGATTGATATTAAGGTTTCCCACAACTTAAGGCTTTTCATCATCTGTGGCAGGGGTGGACTTGTGATCATGATAACGATTGTGGCGATGGAACTGATGAGGGTAAAGAATGTCACAGTATCTACAAAAACTGCACGGCTCAAGAGTTCGCTTGCCAGAACTTCAAATGCATCCGAAACAATTACAAATGCGACGGAGAGGACGATTGTGGTGATAATTCGGACGAACACGATTGTGGAACCAGTGAGCATTGTTTGGTGGACTATAACATTCTATATCGTCGAATTTCAAATACCTCCACCTGCCTATTTTGTTGTTATTTTTCAGAGAAAGAAAACTCCACTTGCCCACAAGGTCAGTTCCAATGTCAAAACGGTCAGTGCATCGATTATCAACGAGTGTGTAATAAAGTGGCAGACTGTAGTGATGAGTCTGATGAACCAGCTCACTGTAACGTGGATGAATGTGGCAAGGTAGAAGTCCACCAGTGTGGGCACAAATGCGTAGACACACTAACTGGATACTACTGCGAATGCAATCCTGGTTACAAGTAAGATTCGCATTGTAGCTATGAGAATAATTCTTCGTTTTGTCGATCATAATATTGAATGAGAAGGTATAAGGCTGGAGTCTTCCTTTCCTATCATGATTGGGCTAATTCTAATCCTATGGAATCCCGAAGAAAGTGGTTTGTAGCCCGATCGTGATTAAAAAGGAATTCTGTTGTACCTACAGGTTGGGGTAGAAATAACTGACACATTTTGAAGTGTGTTCTGTGTTTTTCCTGTAGTTGTGATTACAGAGCCCTTGTGAGCATGATGCCTTAATGTATTCTATACTGATGAAAACAGCCGATTTTTTTCATCAATGGTTATCGCTTTTCAGGCTTCTGGAAGATGGCAAAGCTTGTGCAGACATAGATGAGTGTACAGAAACACCCGGAGCGTGTTCACAATATTGCTCCAACACTCCGGGCTCCTACTACTGCAAATGCGACGAAGCTTATTACGACAGGTATTTTAAATACAACTAATGAGATATATATTTATCTCAGTATGTACAAATGTCAAACTCGTATTGGTTATGGTACCAAAAAACCAGGAGTTAAGGTAACCAGGAACATTTAGGAGGACAAACAGTACGTAGGTACTATGAATTCTGGTTCCCTAGGTGTAGGTACTAAATTTTTTATCCGTTACGCCTTTGAAGTACCTAGTCGTTTCTCTCGAGTAAACAAACGAATTCCGATGATTTTAACGTTCATTCTCTACTTTTTCAAACAATCCAAGGTGAAAACGAGCCTTTGAAGTGGTCGTTTATCTCGAGTAAACCAACGAATTCCGATTATTTTATTGTTAATTGTCGATTTTTTCAAACATGGTGAAAACAAGGCTTTGAAGTGGATGTTTCTCTCGAGTAATCCAACGAATTCCGATTATTTTATTGTTATTTGTCGATTTTTTCAAACATGGTGAAAACAAGGCTTTGAAGTGGTCGTTTCTCTCCAGTAATCCAACGAATTCCGATTATTTTATTGTTAATTATGTGGCGATTCTCGATCATTCGGAATTTCCATCAATTGGTTGGTAATTGGGAAACCTCATTACCACCAGAGAATTTTCCACGGGATCATAGCAGATCCCACGCAGCTCCTCTCGCCAAAATTGGTGACCCCGAGGAACACGAGGGATATTATGCATAGCATTATTTGCCAGCCTAGCGAAAACAAAACAAGCTACTGTGCAAACCTCTGTACTTCCTTCCCTTTTAAAAGGAGGAGGGGAGTTGTGTGGCGATTCTCCATCATTCGGAATTTCCATCAATTGGTTGGTAATTGGGAAACCACATTACCACCAGAGAATTTTCCACGGGATCATAACAGACCCCACACAACCGAAATAGTCTATTTTTTCAAACACGGTGAAAACAAGCCTTTGAAGTGATTGTTTCTCTCGAGTAAACCGAACGAATTCCGGCGATTTTAACTTTCGTTATCGACTATTTCAAACATTCGAAGGTGAAAACAATCCTTTGAAGTGATCGTGTCTCTCAAGTAAACCAACAAGTTTCGATAATTTCCACAAGCCTTTGAATTGTCGTTTCCCTCGAGTAAACCAACGAATTCCGATCACGAGCATTTCACATCACAAGCATTTGATGATGTGAAAACAAGGCTTTGAATTGGTCGTTTCCCTCGAGTAAACCAACGAATTCCGATCACAAGCATTTCACATCACAAGCATTTGATGATGTGAAAACAAGCCTTTGAATTGGTCGTTTCCCTCGAGTAAACCAACGACTTCCGATGAATTTAACGTTAATTCTCGACTTTTTCGAACAATCGAAGGTGAAAGAAGTGGTGTTTTTCGCGAGTAAACCAACCAGTTTCGATGATTTTAACGCTCATTCTTGACTTTTTCAAACAATGGACGGTGATAAAAAGCCTTTGGAGTGGTCGTTTCTTGTGAGATAACAACCAGTTTCGACGATTTTAACGTTCATTCTCGACTTTTTCAAACGATTGAGGGTGAAAACAAGCTTTTGAAGTGGTAGTTTCTCTCGGGTAAAGCAACTAATTCTGATTATTTTGACGTTCTTTCTCGAATTTTTCAAACAATCGAAGGTGAAAACAAGCCAAAGAAGGGGTCGTTTCTCTCGAGTAAACCAACGAATTCCGTTGATTTTAACGTTCATTCTCGACTACGAGTATTTTAAACATTCGAAGGTGAAAACAAGCCTTTGAAGTGATCGTTTCTCTTGAGTAAACCGAACGAATTCCGGTGGTTTTAACATTCATTATCGACTATTTCAAACATTGGAAGGTGAAAACAAACCTTTGAAGTGGTCGTTTCTCTGAAGTAAACCAACAAGTTTCGATGATTTCCACGTTCATTCTCGACTTTTTCAAACAATCGAAGTTGAAAACAAGGCTTTGAAGTGGTCGTTTCTCGCGAGTAACCAACAAATTTCGAAGATTTTTACGTTCATGCTCGACTTTTTCAAACAATCGAAGGTAAAAACAAGCCTTTGAATTGGTCGTTCCCCTCGAGTAAACCAACGAATTCCGATGATTTTAACGCTCATTCTTGACTTTTTCGAACAATTGAAGGTGAAAACAAGCATTTGAAGTAGTCGTTTCTCTCGAGTAAACCCCCCAAGTTTTTGAATTCAATGTTAATTCTCGACATTATCCAAGAATCGAATTCTCTGTTGTATCTGTCTTGAAATCCTTGTGACAGGCAAAACTATTGTTAGTTATTATCCTATTTCGGTTAGTTATCTCCTAAACTATTGTTAGTTATTCTCCTATTTCGGTTAAATGTTTTGGAATTGAGCGAATTGGGTTGTAGATGGTCCTCTATGAAAATAATCCCCCCTCGGACTGATAGCCACTTCTACTGTTTTCATCCAATTTCGATGAAAGTTTTAGGGATTATGCGGATTTGAGTGTAAAAGAAAATCATCTGATGGATGGTTTGAGATAAGCTACCATGCATCGGATCATCTATACAAGCGAGTTGTGGAAACTATATGCCTCACCTACTTGGTTTCTTCATTTGTAATGCTTTTTCATTTCAAAATGTCCTTGGAAAAAGTCAAAAATTGACCCAGGAATAGCTGGAAAACTCAGGGAATTTTTTTGGGGAATCGCTGGACACCCTGACCTATTTAATTTAAATTGTATTCTTGTAATATATCGATACCTCAAAGCACAAAGGTGCTGTGTCCAAAAACGGAGTTTTGAGAAAAACGTAAAAGAAATTATCACCAATGCAAAATTCCTAAAAATAATGGCTTACTACACTAAACTCTTTGGTTTCTTCAAAAAATTGTCTAGCAATTATCGTCAAGAAAACTCAATAGGTAATAGTTTTATTGAATTTGAATTTTCTGAAAAAAAAAAAAAAAATGTGGAAGGTGGATGGCCTTTGTGCTTTAAGGTATCGATATGTAACGTAATTTTTATAGGGCGTCTGATGAGCACACGTGCAAGAGGAGGGAAAGAAGTCAACCTTGGATCATATTCACCAACAAATATTATGTGAGGAACATGTCCATAGATGCCAGCGTGTACTCCCTTGTTCACCAAGACCTGACAAACGTAGTTGCTATGGATTACGACTACAAAGGAAATATGATTTACTATAGCGACGTTACGGCCAAAACTATTTACAGGTATGTTTTTCTATAAATTAAAAACATGATATTTACTGGTATTTATCTGTTCAAGTTGAATTTAATTAATGGATGTGGAAAATAGGAGGGATTTTATAGTAGAGCAGAGAAAATTGGTACAGGCTACCTTAGAAATCGTGTCAGTAAAGTAGAACATCACTATCTAGTTCGACTTAAATAGCACAAGTTATGTTCGGTATCTCCATTTCCATTTTGCAGAAGCGGCTGATGAACATTGTTAGTTTGTCCATCTTCTTTAGGTGATATCGAAGTGGCGTTGTTAATAGACCCACAAGTATTTTGATTTATTCTGGCTTATTCTGGTCATCAGTTCAGTAATCCTCTTCTTTGAGAAACATTAAAAAATGAATTATTTGACCTGTCTCAGGCCTGAGAGGTTTTGCTAGTATATTACTCGCTATTTTATTTCCTAATTATTAACTACAGTGTGTAGGAAGCTTTTCGTGATTCCCAGTATTGGTTCTGGCCCTATTGGCACGAACTCTGATCCTCTTTCGGCAACATGATCAGTAATTTCATTAAGCTATAGATCTTTATGTCTTGAGAAAAGTGAGGTAATTACTCTGGGCCATTGTTTCTAGGGTATTCGGAAATTCTCGGTTCAACTTCGGAACTTTTAGCGTATGAGGCAATGGCCTCATAGGATACAAGGCCAGCCTGACATAGGATACTATGTATACTTTGGCATTGTTGAAATGAGCATTTCTTCAGCACAATGTTGAACTAAATGAAACTCTGATTGAAAGGTTTTGGAATTCGTCCAAATGAATTTACCGGGATGGCCGAAGTGCCTCATGTCCCTTGGTAATCAAATCTAACTTCGCATGGGGCGTCTCGATGGACAGGTAATCAGAAACTCGGAGCGACCCAAGTCGCAATTTTGGTCGCTGGGCGATTTGTATACGGAGTTGAAAATCGATTCAGTGTTGATTATTGTTCTCTGATAGTGTACGAAGATCGTGATACCTTTCGTTCCTCTGTAAGACTAATAGAAAATTTTATAGATCAAATTGAAGTAGAGCATTGGGGTCTGCAAATTTCCTCTTAGGCCCATGGGAAGTTCACTTTTTGGGTGACGCAGCGGACGTGCCACACTTGACTAATCCATCCGTGCACCGCAATACGGAGATCAGTGTAAATTTGGCCATCCCCTTTTTCCAACAGATTCCATCATTAATGGCCACTTTAAAAGGTATTTAAATAGTTTTTCTATCATGAGATCAGTGAATCAAACCAGTTTACTCGATGTTTTAGAACGGAGATCGGAAAAACAGAAAGGGAGCCTATCATCAGGCATGATTCTCACGGACTGGAGGGCCTTTCTGTCGATTGGGTGGGTAAGAAGATCTACTGGTTGGACAGACACAGCAAGCATTTGGACGTGGCCGATTTGGATGGCTCGAACAGGAAGACTCTGAAGGCTGGAATTCAAGACCCCAGAGCCATTGCTGTCCATCCAGGCATTGGTTATCTGTTCTTCACGTCTTGGACACTTCAAGTAAGTGAATGGTGTATCAATGAATTAGAGCTTTTCACAGAAGTACAATATATTTGGGTATTAATTAAAATCCATTTCCATAGGCCTTCATCGGAAAAATGGGCATGGATGGTTCGAACTTCTCTCGGATCTTGACTCATGAAAACGATCTTGCTTGGCCTAACGCTCTCACCATTGATTTCTTCGCCGATCGAATCTTCTGGGCCGACGCTCATCTCGACTACATAGCTTCCACCGATTTCGAAGGCCGGCACCGTCACGTAGTTCTATCGGGCGACAAAGTTCCTCACTTATTCGCTCTTACTTTGTTCGAAGATTACCTTTATTGGACGGACTGGAACATCAAGGGCATTCTCAAAGCAAACAAATTCAATGGTGGGCACCTACCCGTCATATTTTTTTCTTTCAATAAAAAGACCTTCGACCCTGTTGAATATCTGTATGGCTCCTTCCCACAAAAATTGACGAAAACTCGTTTGATTTCAGGTCATGATTACAAGGTTCTGAGAAACACAACGCACAGGCCATACGACATTCACATTTTCCATCCTCTTAGACAGCAAAGCTACCCAAATCCTTGCGGTGGTGATAACGGAGGATGCTCCCATCTTTGTTTGTTATCGCCTGTTCCTGGTGTCGATGCCTCGCCTGATGGCTATGGTTGGTACTCTTTTTTCATTCTCCCTTTTTTTTTCAATATCGCAATATCTATTTCAATGTTAATATTTTGTAGGTGATGCCAACTCTCCAGTTAGTTTTATTTGTGCGTGCCCCAACCAGTTCATTCTTGCGGCAGACAACAAAACTTGCCTCGCCAACTGTACTAACGGACAACACAGGTGTGGTGGCTCCGATGACAGATGCATACCATGGTTTTGGAAGTGAGTTTGGTTTCAAGTTATTCACTTTTAGAGTTTGAACTAAATTTTTTAATTAGAACGTAACCCTTAAGAAGGAAAAAAGTTAACCCGACTAAGTAAAGGTGCTATTATTTAATGGCCCTTCAGAAATAATTTTAGAATGGTCTGACCGATTTCCATGAAGATGATTTTCAAAGTGAGGAACGCGCCAGATCTTCAAAATTGATTCTTTTCATTTTACCTTGAAAGTAATGATTGATGAGCTCGTAAAATCCAAACTCGTGAAAAGAAAATATTAAAACTCGTGGAATCGGTTACCATTACATCAATAATGGGTCATGATGGGGTCCTACTTGCAATGAGAAAACTCGCTAGTTGCAACTGAACCCTCTAGGGGAGCAGGTGCGAGCGTATTTATGTTAAAGAACAAGTTTAGAGATACACATGAGCTATGAAACATATTGTTAAGTAATGCATGAATTCCAGGGGACGTCCCATTGGATAAGCACTAGATCAGTTTAACCAGTTGGTAAGCGATAAAACTGTTTCACTCGATGTAATTTATTTATTACTTTAGGCAAGAAATAGTGGTCTCTCTCTCTCTCCCCCCCCCCCTCTTCACCATTATCCACCATAACATTTGGGAGCCTCGAATCTGAAGAGGATTTTAAAATCCACGATCTACGATACCCAACATGCGAATTCGAGTTCACCCCCCCCCCCCACACCACTACAATGGTGCCGGTCTGGCACCAAAGCGGAAATACGTCGTAACATTGAACTTTCATCTATTAGTTTTAGTAGTCAGTCCGTCGAAGTTCACATACGTGTTCAAGGTAAAACACAAAAAAAAAAAACACGAAATATGCATTTTATGGTGTCCTGGCACCATGGTGGTACCACTATTAGTTCCCTGGTGGTACAGAAAATAACTCATGAAAATCCGGTGGTATAATGAGAATTTTTCCTCAATTTCATAGAAGTAAAGGAACCGAAATATTGAAAAATCGGATATTTTGTGAATATTATCCCCCCACTCATCCCCTCCCCTTGCGAATTTTGGTACTCTGGTGGAATCATGTACAACTCGGAAGTTATTTGAGTCAAACAAAAAAGAAACGCAAATCGGTTGGAAATTGAGGCCTGGGCAGAATTTACAAGATTATGCCCGCAAACGCACGTTTTTTAAGCATTAACCCCCCCCCCCCCCTTAAAAAGCAAAATTCAAAATTCCGGTGCCTTAGTGCACAACTAGATAGTTTTCCGCGTCGAACAAACAAGAACCAGGAAACTCAGTTGAGAACTAAGGCCTGGGCAGACGACACAAGATTTTGTCACGCGCACACACACACACCTATGGTTTTGCTTCCTAGTCTACCAAGGTAGCGGAAGCTCTGTTTTCACTTTTCAAGGACGAAAAAAAAAAGTTCTCCAAAATCAAAATTTCCACTCGCGTTTTGCGTTTTAGACCTTCCTGAACAATTTTGGTTCCGTGTCTGTCTGTCTGTCTGTCTGTCTGTCTGTCATGAATTCCTTGTAACGCGCATAACTATACGAAGTTATTGTCCGATTTCTATGAAATTTTCAGGGATTGTGCGGGTTGGAGTGTAGACGGTCCCCTATGAAAATCACCACCTTTGGACTGATAGTAGCCACTGCGCATGCGCAAACGTGAATTTCTTTTTTTTTTTTGCATGAGTCAGTAGATGGTAAAGAACTCCGACAGTGCTCCGAAAGCCCCATCTCATCCCAATGGGTTGATTGGGTTTCGGAGGGCATTGGGGCCCGCGACTACCGACACTTTCACGCCGTCTACATGGCAACTTTTGTTGCCGTTGACGTGTAGACGGTCCCCTATAAAAATCATCATCCCCGGACTGATAGAAGCGACTGCGCATGCGCAAACGTGAATTTCCTTGTAACAGCCATAACTTATACATTTTCCACCCGATTTCGATGAAATTTTCAGAGATTATGTGGATTATGTTGTAGATGGTCCCCTATGAAAATCATCATCCCCGGACCGATAGAAGCGACTGTGCATGCGCAAACGTGAATTCATTGTAACGGCCATAACTTCTACATTTTCCATCCGATTTTAATGAAATTTTCAGGGATGTTACAGATTAGTATTTAAATAGTCCCCTATGAAAATCATCACCTTTGGACTGATAGAAGCGACTGCGCATGCGCAAACGTGAATTTCCTTGTAACGGCCATAACTTTTACATTTTCCACCCGATTTCGATGAAATTTTCAGAGATTATGTGGATTAGGTTGTAGATGGTCCCCTATGAAAATCATCATCCCCGGACCGATAGAAGCGACTGCGCATGCGCAAACGTAAATTCCTTGTAACAGCCGTAACTTCAACTGCCTCCCAGGGGTCGCGGGTTCGAATCCCAGCCGAGGCTAAGTATTTTTTTGATCCAATCACATACATCTACTCACTTAATTTTTCATCCGAATTTGATGAAATTTTCTAGGATTGTCCGGATTAGCGTGTAGATGGTCCCCTGTGAGGGTAGTGAAAGGTACTTAGAGATTGGTGTTTTGAGATTAACTACTATGCATCGGATCATCTATACAATCGGGTTATGGATACGAGGAAGCTATGTGCCACTCCCACTTGGCAGACGTTTTTTTTCGCGGATTTGGATTCAGAATGGTCTAAAACGGATTACTGTGTGGTTATTTTTTTCTGTTGAGTGTTGTCCAATTTTACTCCAGATCGATCGCATAAGGACGCCGAAGTCTTACTGTGGGACGTCCTAAAAAGTAGAAATGTCTGAGTAGAAATGATACTAAAAAAAAAAATTGGTTGCCTGTAAAGTCGGTATACGGGCGAAAGTTTTATTACGTGACAACGACTTTGAGTGGTAAAATAATTTTAATGTTAATATTCATTCGTATAGTAGGAAGAAGGATAAAATAATAGTAACAATTTAAAACATTTATTTATACAAAGAATTATATTTATACAAATAATCTCGCAATAAACGTCATTTATTTCATCATGTTATATTATCAGTCTGAAATTATTTACCTTTGCTGTTTGAATTGTTGCGATGGACGAAACTACCTTCACATTATCACTACACAATCGTTTTACAATTAACTGGCAACGTGTAAAATTGTATGCAGGCGCCTAAATAGAAGCGCAAGACATGAACCGGTGTGTATGCCTATCTCTCTCGCTCTGTCTCTCTCGCTCTTAGGCGGGCTAACTGTGCTCGAGTGGAAGGGACGCGTGCCTCTCACTCGCTCTCATTGTGAGCGCATAACGTGAGCGGAGCGTAACGCAGTTTCTTGAAGTGTCACCCGGCAAACCAATTTATAAGACGTTGTCACGTCAAAAAATCGCAAGACATTGAAGAAGAGCAAAGTTGAGACTCATTAGCTTCAATAGGTTACAGTCGAGACTTTGTATGTATTACTGTCTGTACTATGTGGCACGGAAAATTCATTGGGGATGAACCCACGTAAATAAAACAAAATTTATGAATAACCAATTTCCTTTAATTGGTAAAAAATTAAGAAATTATAGCTTGTCTCAGGGAAGCCACATAAACAATCTTAAACTAAAATTAATTTCTTACCTTGCTAGGTATATCGTATTAATACCTATTTCCAACGGCCGAGGAACTTTACATTTATGTATTCTAAGTATAAGAATTTCTGCCCTGCGAGGAAAGTGAAGTCGGGAAAGGGAGGCACTTGTCCTTTTCAGAGAGGCGGACGACGAAAGGAAGACGGCGGCCTGCGAATTTCGAAAACTTCAGCCGGTTACCTGATGCTGATAAAAAAAGGAACATAAATAATTTGCTGCTTGAGCGCCGGAAAAATTGAAGTCAAAAGGAAGAAATTAGCTGCCTACCGGTACGGTATCATCGAGTCGTTCGATGTAGGTAGGTACTTTGGCGAAGCGGGACTCCTGGAACCAGGTGTAGGATGAAAGTCGTTGATTTCAAGCTTCACGAAGTGATTCGAAGAAAACTGATTAATAATTTGCCTTCTTTGCGGCGAAAAACTTCAAAATTAACGAGACGGATACGGCATGGAGAGACGACAATGTGCTCATTAAAATGGCGATAGACGACTAGGAAGAGACGACGAATTCTCCATAGTTGAGAGGAGCTGATGGAGGTGGCAGCACCTTACGGGTCGCTTGCTGAACAGTCGTTTGATTGGTCGACAGCAAAAACCGCGTTTATTTCAAATTATTCGTGGCACATGTCACAAAAATATCTGCGACAGGAGGGAGGACATAGTTAAGAATTTTAAGAAAGAGGTTCTGGAGTGTGTTTTACATTGATTTATTCGTTTTTGTCAGATGTGACGGTGAAAAAGATTGCAAGGATGGATCAGATGAGCCCTCAGAATGTCCGAAACGGACTTGTCGCCCTGGGACATTCCAATGCGACAATGGAAACTGCACACCCTCGGCTACCATTTGTGATGGCAACGACGACTGTGGCGATGGTTCCGAAGAAAAGAGGTATGACTTCTATCAGGGTACTTGTACCGATTGACGAACCGCGCGAACTTTTTTAATTGTCGTGTTTTTTTGTTAATATTTAAAAATTAATTTCATTAGTGGTGCGAATTTATTTATTGAGTGCCCTTTTCCCTGTTGGGAAGGGGTGCGTTTGGATATCCTATGGTGGAGGCGGCTGGTCACTAGCGTGGTGGTCGCTTCTCTCGTGGGTGTTCTTATGCGGGGTGCCGTCATGGTGGGTCGGGCATCGGGCGATCTCGCCTGCGATCCCTTCACCCACTTGTGATCGACACTGCCTTTATAATACTTGAATTACTTCGACGTTTGTATTGCCTTATTTTAGGATATACAAAATAAAAACGTTTTAAATTTATGAATCGTAATTTTATAGCGGATTTGAAACAGTTGAATACGTTTTCTCTACCAGGTGCAACCTCACGTGTCCTGATCTGGAGTTCAAATGTGCTTCAAACGGTCGATGTATCCTCAACGCCTGGGTATGCGATGGAGACCCAGACTGCAAGGATGGATCCGACGAACGTCCTGAAATATGTCGTAAGTGAGATATAGGTATACCTTACAATTTAATGCACGATTTATGCAAGCTGCTTCATTGCGTAGGTGTCTGGTAGTAGCAGGTATCAGCCAAATAATTACTTCGCCTAGTTCTGATTACTTTATTAATTGTTCTGATAATTTATTTATTGTTTTATGGGGAGGATTTCGTTGTTGATAGCGGGTTGGTACCTAACAACGATGTTGTGTTCATAATCAGAAGTCTGAGTGTTCATAACGACAATTTTTCGGATCGTATTCCTGGAAATGGAAAATAATCCGTCACTTGGAGACATGTTTGAGATGCGTCAATTTTCCTTAAACTTTACATTGAAAATAGTGTTTTAAAGAATGAACTGTTCGCGATTTCAGACAACAGGAAATGTGACCCAGAAGTGGAATTCCCTTGTAAAAACGGTCGTTGCATCCCTAAATTATGGATGTGCGATTTTGACAATGACTGTGGAGATGATTCTGATGAACCAGCGTACATCTGCCGGTAAGCTTCCGTTTCATCAAATTTAATGTTGGTAGTTCGAGTTACTTCACTTTTTGGTAGATTTTTCGTCAGTTTTGGTAGATGCTCACTTTAGCATGGAAACACTGATCTGCGCTCTAGATGAAGAGAAGAGATCAGGATAACCGACTAATCACAATATTTGTGGGCATCGATTTTAGCCATGCAGTCGACATGATACGACGTTCTATTATTAATCCTTAAGTTTCTTGGTCTGTCTGAAAATATGCTGTAATATGTTGTTGTTCTCTTTGTTCTTGAATGCACTTAAGCACTCTCCACAACGTGAGGTTTTGTTGTAAGCGCCGTAGGTCTGTGCTGTGTCGGTTGATTTTGCTTCCGAGTCTACCAAGGTATCTCAGTCAAATCAAAATTCTCAAATGTCTCAAATCAAAATTTCCACTCACGTTTAACGTTTTAGGCCTTCTTGAACAATGGTGTTTCCGTGTCTGTCTGTCATAAAAATTTAACGGACCATACGAAATTGTTGAATCATCAAAAATTAACTTTCCTCGACCAAGGATCGATCTCCTATCATTCCGATTCTGAATCGGAGCTCCGACCACATGAGCTAAGGAAGCGAATGGACAGGAATGCGAAGAGATCACAACAGAATTGTTGTCAGATTTCGATAAAATTTCCAGAAATTGTGCGGGTTGGAGTGTAGATGGTCCCCTACGAAAATCATTGCCCCCAGACTGATAGTAGCCACTGTGCATGCGCAAACGTGAGCTTCTTGTAACAGTTATAATTTCTACTGTTTTCATCTGAATTTGATGCATTTTTTCACTTATTGTTCATTTTGGCTTGTCGATGGTCCCCTATCAGGGTGGTGCTAGGTACTAAGAGATAAATGTTTTGAGATTAACTTCTATGCATCGGATCATCTATACTATCGGGTTAACTCAGATGCAGCGGGTGACACATGGCACATTGCACAACGCACCCAAGAGTAAAGCAAGTTTCTGGGTAATGTCAAACTCATAGCTAGGATCAATGCAAGAACTAACCATCCAATCTCAATAAGGAAATCTCCTCTAGAATTAGTACATGAATTCAAAAATATTAGGCGTAGCAGTCGATCGTACCCAGTCAATCTGTGTCGAACGGGTGGCCATGATGTGCAAAAACATTATGGTTGCTAATATCGGCTTAGAAGGCATGTCCAGCTTTCTAAGGCACTTTGAATAAGCATGTAATTCAGGGGCGTGGCGTCCATAAGGCCACTTTGGGTCTAGCCCCGGCAAAATTTCTCTCACTGTAACTTAGATTTTTTACCCCAAAGTTGGAAAAACTCCCTTTAAAAAGTGTTCTCCACAAAGTAGAAGAAAATCCCTAGCAGAAAGTTTTTTCCTCAAAACTCACTCATGATCCATGGAAGCATGGAGCTTTTACAAGTAAAAAATAGTTCTACACTGACATGCAGTTATTATGTCAAATTTCCATGGTAAAACCCGAGACCATGGAGCTAGCTTCCATGCCTACTACTAGGTCCATGCCCAAGGCTGTCTCCATGGCCTGCTACGAGAGATAAGATGTAAGATGGAATCGATAGGCATCCAACAATCGATTTGTATCAAACAATCGATTCTCCACTCCCGAATTCCCAAGATCTGGGGCTAGACCCTACTAGACCCTGGCGTCGTCATGCCAACGTGTTGTTTATTTTTAGTTTTTCCCCGTCCGCACATGCGCAGTAGTGTTATTTTAGTTTATCCCCTCCCTTTCTCGGCCCCTGCCCTGGAAGACAAAATCGATTTTTCATTCTTTCTGATGATGACTTGTTTTGATTCAACTAGATGGATGGATACTCTGTTCAGGTTGCCATGAATGTTCATTGTATAACAATGGACTCATCATAGGATGTAAACGCATGGAGTACTTCTGATATCAGTTATAGATGGGTTAAAAATTGAATGGATACTCCCCACTTTTACAGATTTTCACAGTATGTTGCCCAGACTGCACGATTAGGTGTTTAGTGTGTTTACACAGTACATAAAACAGTACTGGAAAACAACCGACAAGAGATAGAGTTTATCTGATAAACAGGAGGGTGGTTACATCTTGATATGATACAATTTTGCTGATTGACAGCAAAATTATGATTTTTGGAGTGTTATCATTGTTGTGGATGGCGTTTGCTACACAGAGATTTTATCACATAGGTATGAAAGTAAGTTAAAACTGTTGTAAGTTGAAACGAAGTTTTAAAATATTGTTGAAGTTGTTATCTTCAGGGGTTTTTCTCCGAAATGACTAGTCTCTCTGGAGCTCTTTACCTACTGTGTTCCCTAAAGTGTCTTGAAACAATGACAGTTTACGTTCCTGGTCCTCTTATCATTTTCGATTTTCCATTCCATTTTCCCTGCATTTCAAGTCGTCTTGGTGTTTGTTGTAATAAGATCTGATGGAGTTGACCACTGACTAGACTTACCTACCTACTTATCGTATTTTTTCGTTTCTGTTCAACATTTCGGTATGGGGAAATACAATAGGCAGCCTGGTGCTCTTCAGTTCCACAACTTTTCATATATAAATGCTACGTAGGCGTTGCAAAAGACAATTAAAAGTCATCAAAGGGAATATGACCCTCGAAAAGCCTTATAGACATTTCGACTAATATGTAGAATTTGTTAAGACACTGTTTTTTATGATCTCGTCTTTATGATTAAGAAATTATGTGCTTTTCGTTTTAAAAAAAATTGAATATTTAATGTTTTAGTAACAAATTAACATTTTTATCTTTTCGAGTCCCAGAAATGATTTTTTTTTTCATCATTAACTGGAATGAAGTTGAGATGTGATGTTTCCCCACTGGGTCCTCTGTTTGACGCAAAAGTATGTAGGTATGTGTGATCCTAGGGTCAAGTTCATGTATTTTCTGGTTTGGTGCCCCACCACTTTCAGAGGTCACCCAACGCCCCTGATGTAATTTCACCGGTATGTTGCCATCTAAATGGCGATTATAAATAAAAGTGATCATACTTCAGGAATCGTCTTAGAATGTTCAGTTAGAAAATAGATGTCAGTGAAAAAATGATCAAAATTATTCTAACAATTTTGAGGCCATTGTAATAAATTCATTTTCTTCGAATGTTCGCGGAAACGTGAACAGATTTTGGGTACCTACAGTGAATATAAAAAATGACCCGTAGTATCCAAATTTACAACATTCTATCTAATCGTATTACGATAAACACTGTTTTATTTTTTGTTTCAAGGCAAAAGAACTGTTCTCCGGGCTGGCAAAGATGTCCTGGCAGGTCGAGTTACAGGTGTATCCCCAAATGGTTGCTCTGCGACGGTAAAGATGACTGCAGAGACAACAGCGACGAGTTACCAGAACACTGTCCAAAATGCAACCCTAAGACTGAATTTAAATGTGCCAATAATAGATGTGTACCAAAGTAAGTCCTAGTTGAATGTAGTTCTCTTGATAAAAGTTGAAATTGTTGGCAACTTCATTGTGCGCAACTGCATCTTGAATCTTGATGCGCGAAATTAAGCTCGAGTTGTACAAGTTTTGCAATGTACATGGTTGTGCTCAGTGAAGTCAGCCTCTCATTACTTCTGTGTCTCCCACAATGAATTGGAACGTTTTGGTTTTAGCTTATGAGTGAAACCACGACCCACTTCAGTGGAAGGCCATGGCTCGAAATTTGTCAACGTTGCACTTTTTTCTCCATTCAGGCCGGCCTCTGCTACTAAAGCATTTTATTTAGCCGAATTATTTATCCCGAGCTACTTGTTATGGTTGATGTTGTGACTCTAGTGACAGCTACCTTGTATTCGTATTTCCGAATAAACATTTGGTGTGACCTCCTTCGATGATGGACAACCATTTACGGCGAACTAAACATTCAAAGGCACCCTACTCTCTTCCCCGCATATTCGTACCACAACAAATACCTGGTTGAGAGACTAGGAAATCAAAACTGAGCACCCGAGCTATGTTGTTTTTCTACAAAAATTTTTCATACTTGGAAAAGAAAAACCTTTTTAACAAAAAAACGGACTGACCTCAAAAATGATGTCGATGAACACCAAAAAGGGAAAAATAATAATCTCAGCGAATTCAGATAGAAAGGCGGGTAGGTAGGTACGCATTGAAGTCGCTGCTGTGCCCATCTGTAGACACAAACTTAGGTACTTCTATATCATCTACTTACGTACTCTTTTCTTCGTAAATACACATACCTACCCATACTGCAGACTTGCTTCCACACCGAGTATGCACGTAAATCAATCTGTTTGTTTGAAATTTTGGGTGGGTTTGGGAGGTTTCAAATGTTAATTTGGTAACAATGCTTCCAAAGGTAAGTAGCTACATAATATGTCCACCAATATAATAAACAATCTCAACTCACAGTAATTCCCCTGTTACCTATAGATCAGTTCTCTTACTGGTTTTGGCTCAGTTTCCCTTCGATTCTCGAAACAGTTTCCTGAGAAATATTGATCAATTTCAATTCAATCTTCGGATTAGGTTCTCTAGTTTTTGATTGGTTTCTGTTGTCAACTGTCGGTTTCTCAATAGAAGATATTTATTATATTTGACGTAGATAAGGAGTGCAAGTGCGCGAGTGTTTATAAAAACGTATGAAAGTCCAAGAAGATATCTCCACGCTCCCACCTCTCTTGTCGCAGCCCATCAGTCTTCTGATATTCACGGCGCAGTCAACCAGTTTCGATTTAACTTCTTTCTTCAGGGTGATGCAGGATAGCGACCTCGCAAGAGGCAATTAAACATTTTAGGTATCTACGAGATCTTCTTATGTAGAAATAGTTTATAATGCAAGTTTGTTTCACAGGAGATGGATGTGTGATTTCGAAAACGACTGTGGGGATAACTCCGATGAAGTTGAGGAGCACTGCAAAGAGTCTTACAGGGATTGCTCAGAATCCGAGTTTAAATGCAAGAACGGAAAATGCATACCTCAACACTACAGATGCGACCATGACGACGACTGTTCGGATGGATCCGATGAAATGAACTGCAACGATTATCAGTGCAAGGTGGGGATTACTGCATTAACCTATTGATAATATTATTATTTTCTTTCTGCGAATATCTAGTAATTATCTGAAGGTGTCATGCACGGTCTCTAATTATTTGAATTCCATTTTAAGATTGCGATTCATACATTTTCAGAATGGCACCTTCCAATGTGCCAGCGGTCACTGTATCGCCTCTTACTTCCGATGTGATGGTGACGTGGATTGTAGAGATTTCAGCGACGAGAAAGACTGCCCTCCACGATTCCCTAATGGAAGGTTAGTATTTAAAATGCAGGAATTCTCTTAGTGAGGAGGAGGAAGGTTCAAAAGGAACGTCCACCTCCCCTAAATTATGTAGATTGTTGGCCAATTTCGGTGGTGATATTATGAAGGTAGAAATATTGGGGAGTTAATCACTATTTTAAACTCTCTATCTGGAATTATACAAGGACAAATCGAAACCAGAAAATGTCAAACGAAACACCTTGTAAATCCAATGATGGTCTAATTGTGGTCTGGCACAAGGTTGAGATAAGATTGAGCGATAGTAAATTTGGATGATAATAAATTGAGTTATCAAGTCCCTCCAAATTTTTATTGCTTTTGTCTTCGGAGATGGCGAATCAGCATATTTGAAATGTTTCTCTGGAATAACAACAAAAAGTCCATTCATGCAGCGTGAATTAATTAATTAATAAAACGCTGCAAATTATTACACAATGGTTTATTATTTTTCTATATAGATCACTCGTCTACAAAATCACCAACCATCCAATATGAAGAAAAAAGAAAAAAAAAAATCAAAAAATCAAAAATAAAAAATAAAAATCACCAACTATTGATCGCATTTTGGTCAGCTCTAATTTGAACGGAGATTAGGCCTCTTTTGCGATTCACACTCGTGTTTTGATTTATTTATACATATATATTTCAATATAAACCCTTAAATTTTCGTAGGGAGCGAACGGTTTGTCCTACAGAGCTCCGCGTGGTCTCAAAAAATTCTAAAAATTCTATAGAATCTTAAATTGAAGGAAAAACAATACCTTTATATCAAAATTTTTTGAGTTAGGGCGTTTTCAAAATTTTAAAATTGATTTTGGAACCCTTAGAAGTGACCTACATCAACCAAAAGCTTCGGGGCACAACTAGACCCCAAATGGAGCCAAATTTCATCAAAATCGGTCAATGCTAAGTGGCAAAAGTGCCGCGTACGGCGGACGGCGGACGGCGGACGGACGGCCAAATTTTTATTCGATTTTTGGATTCTACGTACCTTGAAACGTAAACCATCAAATTTTGAGGGGGTGTTAAATTTTTTTTTTCTTGGTCGATTCCAAAGGTTCATTATTGAAAATAATAAACCAAAAACGGATTTCAGTGAAAATTTTTTTCGGAAAAGTCAATTCTAAAAATTGTGAGGCCATTGCAATAGCTTCATTTTCCTGGAAAATTCGCTAACAAAATGTTGAAACATCTAGTGTAAAATCCTGGAGGAGGCTTGACTGACTGCCATAAGTCATAAGTACGGAGGAAATCCCTTAAGAAGTGTGTTTTTGGCTTTTAATTTTCAATAATGAACCTTTGAAACCGAGCATGACAAAAATGTTATAACCCCTCAAAGTTTGATGGTTAACCTTTCAATGTTCGTAGAATCCCAAAACCCAGTTAAAATCTTCCATCCATACGCTGTAGCGTCATTTTTTTAGTCACCATGGACCGGTTTTGATGAAATTTGGTATATAGGCTCCATTTAGGGTCTACATGTGCCGCAAAGCTTTTGGTTAGTGTCAGTCACTTGTTGTGAAAGTGTCAGTAAGATGTGAAAAATAGGGGTTGACATTGTCAAAATCTCTCGATATACAGGTATTGATTTTTCTATCCAACATAAAATGGAATTGACTTTTCAGAATCGAATGAGTCTACTTAGAGCTCTGTAGGAAAAATCATCCGCTCCCTACCGTTAGACTTAAATAAATCAGAAACACGAGTGTGAATAGCAATGGAGTGTTCACTGAAGAAAATTAGCCTAATCTCCTTCCTCAGAAATTTTAGCTGATCTTATGGTATCTGTAATGACTCATACTCTTAGCTATGTCAGTTCTCCAATAAAGGACACGAGGGAAACCCTGAGTGACTCATCATGCCAGGTAGGTAAGGTGAGGTATGGGGAACAAACACGTCACTTGACGTCACCTTCCTCCACTCTCCCCTTACCTTGTTTAATTAATATAAAAGGACGACTCAGGGCTTCCCCTTCATGCATTTGTCTTCTAAAACTCGACTTGATTTTTTCTTGCTCTACCTCGCCTTCTCTTAGAAGCCCACAGTTCCTCAGAGGTCTCGGTAGGCGATAAGCTCATCGCGCCGGCCTCTGCTCCCATTTCACCTAGAAGTTGTCTGCCCCCAACTAGCCCTAGGTAAATGTGCTCTCTCCGGTCGGCGAGCAATCGTGCCGAGGTACGTAGCTGAGCTGGTCTTTAAGCACTCCTGCACGCGGTCGGCGGTAACTCGCGCCTGGCAGAAAGTGCTGTCCCATCCTTCACCTTCGTTGAGTAGGGACCAATAGAATTCGACAAGCCGACGTGAAGACAATCGCCTTCACACGCCGACATAACAGTATCATTGTTCGTTTCTTGGAATTGAGTTTCTTGTTGTACTCAGTTGTACTTCTTTTGCAACCAAGAATCAAATTTCTTAATGAAGGCACCCCACAACTCTCGGATAACGAAGTTATTGGTAATCCTGTTGATTTTCCTGCCTCGATGACGTAGGCGCATCAAGTAGGTATAGAAACCAGAAAGCTTTGTCTAGATCGAGGCTACAATAAATCTCAAAGTCATGTTCTTCGATGATAAAAACCATTACAGTGATTAAAATTATTGTTCGTTGAAATTGTAGTCTCGCCGAATAAGTTTGATGGTACCTACTATTCAAACTTCAACTCATCTAAGATCTAGCAGCTTCCTTTCAAATCGAGACTGTATCGAATTTCATTGTTAAATCATGTAAGATGAACAATGACCATCCAAACTACCTGCCTGGAACAATTTCTTTCAAATATTCCATTTAATTTCAGGTATTGCGCAGAATATTGGTTCCAATGTGACAACCACGTTTGTATCTCTCACCGTGACACTTGTGATGGAATGGATGATTGTGGAGATGGCTCCGATGAAGATCCTAAATTCTGCCGTAAGTAATTTATTTGATAGGCTTATCAATAAGGGAGATAGATACTAGGTGATATAAATATATTATATTATAGGTTATATTTTTCGCCTTTTTTAAAAGTAAAATTTAAACTCTAAAGGTGGGCTTTTTCCAAAATTGTTTCAATGGTAGATGCGGTAACTGCGACCCTACTAGCTGTGGGAGCAGTCCATTCGCTCGCCTTCGAGGCTTGGATGTGCGAACCCGCCCATGATGGTCGGTTGTCTTTCTATCTGCGTTCGTGTTTTACCCAAGTTTTATCTTAGTTGGATATTTATGTTAATTTCCACTGTTGAGAAATGTTCTAAAATATTCTATATTTCGTGAGGTCTCACCAACAAAACGTCTTAATCATGGAGCAGTTCTTTCTTGATTGTGATCTTGCTAATTGTCCTCCTTTAACCAACGAGACGGGAAAATTATGCTAATTAGATTTATTACTTATGATATAATATGCTTCATAATCAGGGTGACCACAAGTTGAACTTACAGAAAAAGCTATAATGACAACTCGTTAACTCGTTCCATTCAATAAGGGGAACAGAAATATATCATCCATCAAGATATAAAACTCTGTAGGGATATCAGGAACGGCATATTTTTTTCCAACTTGCTCCATGCATCCTGTTTTGGTGTTGTCACCACATAACAAATACTTTTTTTGGAACAAAGTTACCGACCAAGGAGCAAAGTCACCTACTTTTATGGTACTGGAGCTTTTTGAAATGTTGACACTCAAGTAACGGTAGGCCGCGTTTTATTTACTGTATTCTTATCCGCAGGTGACACAGCAGCCACCTGTTCCAGTCCTGGAAGATACCAGTGCGAGAATGGCAAGTGTGTGATGATGGATCTGGTCTGCAACGGCGTCGACGACTGTGGAGATGCATCTGACGAGAACAACCACTCGATATGTGGCACACCGCTCCCAACGCCGTGTGCCGACGGAGAGTTCAAATGCGACAACAACAAGTGCATTCACGAAACATTTGTTTGCGACCATCAAGACAACTGCGGAGACAACTCAGATGAGGCAGGATGCCGTAAGTGACTACACCATCTTTCTGCAACTGACGGCCGTTAGTTGGTTTAATGAACCAGTTCCCGTAAGATCACCTAAGTTGAAGCCAGTTGGTTCGGAAGATATTCTGGATTGGTGACTGCTTGAGGGGGGTATCGCTGGTCTTGATAATTTCACGAATTGGGCCGCTGGGAAACCCCGCTCCACTTAGGGCAGATTAAAAAAAAAATTAACCCCAAGGTTGAAGTTTACCACAAGGTTACCTAACCCTGGTAAGGAAAACTGTGTTCAAAAAACTTGTAGAATAGATTATTTCTCAATACAATCGAAAAGTTTACCTGGGTTATGTAACCTTACAGAGGACTGGGGTTGGGTGAAGTTTATCATGATAAACTGCTCGGAATAAAGAAGTTTAATGGCGGCTCGTGGATTGTGTTAGGATTTTGTCTTGTATCCCCGATTTTGTAAGTTATCAGAACCAATTAATTAGCCCTTACTTATCATTCACAGTAAATAACAAGATATCGCTTGGGCATGGAAATAATCCAGTAGTTAAACACCTATCTAGTGTTTAACTAGACTAACGAAAACTCCCTCAAAAGCTGTCCTAACTACATGGTATTACCACTTTCTTTCAAATGACCAAAGCTATCTACGTTTCTCCAGTAGATAAAATAGTTTATCTGTTATTCGACCAGAGAACAGATGAATTATATCATAAGATAGATAGAAGATCCTTTTGGGTATAGCGGCCTCATAAATTTCTGTAGGTTCTGTTTTGCAACTTGAGGAAATGGGTATGTAGTGAAACTGGAAAAATTCACTGCTTTTCAAACTAATTTTATTTCAATTAATATCTAGGTACCGTATTGGAGAATCCGTTGTAACCAGCAAGTCGAGTACAGGAGGCGAGCTCTTTCGATGTAAGGACAACGTCTTTCACCTAGACAATATAAATGGAACGGCGGACTGACAAACTTTAGTACTCTCTCGACAGCCTGCAGATTATGCAGAAAGCGCTCTCACACCGAAAGCGCTCGCCTACTGTACTCGACTTGCTGATTACGACAGATTCTCCAATACAGTACGTAGATAATAATTGTATTCTCATAAATAGCGGAACCAACCCCATACATTTATTTCTAATTGTAAGATGCTCTATTTGTACTCAGGGTTTTATCCCTGAATCTGTCTCCCCTAATATGCTTTAGGGGGAGTTCGAGTCTTAATTAGAAATGCCTGCGTGTAGGTGGATGGGAGAAAGAAAAGACGAACAATTATCTTTATCTATAGTTTATTGATTTTTTTTTTCTTCACCTGCTATCTGCTTGGCGACCGCATCATGATGAGAATGCGGCCCCCATGAGTCCAAGGACATTGCTGCACTACATGATACAGTTCATTTCCACTCTGACAGGTGCGGCAAAGGGGTAGAGTTGTCCCACGACTACCTCTTGAACACCGTACCGCAGTTGGCAGAGTTGCAATGCGGACGGCGTGGTAGTGTCAGTAGTGCCCTCCGAAGCCCAATCTACCCATTGGGAAGACACAGGGCTTTCGGAGTTCTTTACCATCTACTGACTCATGCAGCGCAGCAGCGAACTCAGCAGACAAACTGGGTTTTAGAGCAGATGGTGTTGCTCAGTCGCACCATGCTAACTGCTGCCTGACAAAATCAAGATCAGCAGCCACATGGGCGACCTCCCAGCTCAACCCTTGAAGGGCTAGCAGGCGCTGGCGGTGCAGTGAAGCCCTCACGGGTTTCTGCGAGTAGAATAACATCATCGGCAAAAGCCAATGCTCCTACTCGCACCCCAGGGGCAAGATCAAACCCTACTTCTGTGGGTAGCTTACCCAAGTCCGTATCCACGACCAGGTTGAAGAGGAGTGGTGATAGGGGATCCCCCTGGCGTACCCCACGCCTGATCCTTACATCCCCTGACACCTCACCTCCTGCCTCCATGACCGTCACGCCTTCCCGGTACAGACAGGTCACATACTTGATTAACTGAAATGGGGCCCCGACACCACGAAGGTAATCAGTCAGGGCAAGGTGACTGAGTGTATCAAAGGACTTAGCGACGTCCAGAGCAGCCAGATGGAGTTGGCGGCCCTTCATACGGGCCAGCAAGATGACAGTTTGGAGAACTGTAAGGTTCTCTGCCGTGCCATCCGCTGGCCAAAACGCTCTCTGGACGTCACCAATGACACCAGGAGGCCACCTGGAGGCGAGATGCCAGTACTTTCTGGAAGTGGCGGAAGACTACCGAGGACACAGAGATCAGTTGATAGCCTCCAGGCCCACTTCCCCCTTTCTTTGGGATGAACACTGTTTGGGCACGGGTTAACGCTTTCGGGGGTCTTCTCGCAAGGAGGAGTAGGTTGAGGAGGAGCAGCTTAATCGTCTTAGGTGCTTTATTCCAGCAAGGGGCGGAAACACCATCAGGTCCAGCAGAAGTGGAGTTCTTGACACGGCACTTATGTGCCTCGTCAGACAGCACCGGCGAACACATGATGCTGCGCAAGGAATCCCTGGTGGAGACTGGGGGAACCACACGCTCTCCAGGGTCGTGACTGGGAGCACTCAGAAGTGGCTCCCAGAAATCCACAAACTCCTGGAGAGGGGGTTGAACTTGATTTTCCCCAGGGTCCTCCAGTACCTCCGCAGCCACATGCGCCGGATGCTTCCTCCACAAACTCTGAACCCGGTGGTACTCCCGCCGTCTTGCTTGTTTAGCTGCTCTGCAACCTCCACGCAACACCACTCGGGAGGAGGTCCCCCCTGGTGCTGTGTCATGGTAGAGTCCCCAACCCGCGGGAAGATTCTCCCTAAATAGGCTGCCACCTCATTTTCCAGGTTATCCAGCCCTTCAGCAGCCCGCCTCACCAGATCCTGCAGGTAGGCGCTTTCATAGCCTTCAATACGACCTACGACCCCCGAGCCTCAAGACTTTGGTCTTCAGATCGGCAAGAAGACTGGAGGTCCCGGGGGAGGGATGCTGAATGGCAGACTGGTGCTCCACGTCAGCAATAGGAGATGCGGGAGAAGCCCCACTGCTATTTGCCAGGATAGCTTCCTTGACAAGCTGCTCATAGTGGGGCCTCAGGCGGAGGTTCTTGATGGCAATGACTGTGTGCATGGGTAAACGCTCACTTAAATAAACATTGATATTACGTACCCCATTGCGCACAGCCACCACCTCATCTACCACCAACCTGCGCAACTCCTCGGAAGCATACCTGTGCTGTACTCGTTCAATATCAATAGCAGCATTAGCAGCAACAGGATGCTTCCTTCTGACATGGAGACCAAGGCCAGACCTGGTAGTGAATGCTCGCTCAAAATGGGCACACTGGTGGTTCAAAGAGGCAGTGGAAGAGGAAGAGGGTAGGGATGATGAGGAAGAGGAGGAAGGTGAGGATGGCCGACGCCCCTGCCTGGGGCGCCTCTGAATGCCTCCCCTAGAACCCCACGTGCCAATTGGCAGGCGGGGGTTATGAGGCATGTTATTTGTTTGGTCCATAACGGGGGGGAGGGGGGGCTTATTGAGAAGGGTCAGGGAACCCGTTGACAGGGGTTCCCTCCCTATTCGCCAGAGGGTCATTCAGCCACCCCTGGAATTTCAAGAGGAGTTCACCAGGGAAACCTAATGGGACCACCTCTCTCCATCCCAGGGGGCCTGGGTTGCGCGACGGGGATAAGAAGGGCTCCAAGGAGATAAAAACACCCTCTATTACCCTACCCCAGCAACCCAAATGCCTAATTTACCTGCCTAAGCTCTCCTTGTATCTACGCCCGCTCGTCCCGTCGTGTATGCCATTTACAGTATTATTCTACGGACGGTACCTTAGTGGCGTAGGGTGGTGGTGAATGGCAGGTCTCCGGTGATGTCCTTTGAGGGGGCAAATCCTCGGCACCTGGAAGTTTCTTTTTCGGAGGCAGTAGGTCTGCCAACGGCTAGTTGTACGTGAATGGTTGATCAGTGACTGTCAGGGTCGTTCCCATTGGCCCACTGGAACCCAGGATTTTGGATTCCTGGATTATTTTTCGTGGGGCTCAACGGACACTAATCCTTCCACCTCCCATTCACCTAGACTATATAAAGAGAACGACGGACTGACAAAGTAATTAAGTAAAGTAAAGTAAAGTAAGCAACCATTTCAGGTTGAATTTTCGTCCAACTGCCATTCTTGGCGTCGCGGACGTCATCAGCTGTCTCCCTAAGGGGAGATCAGAATTTGTTCTGATGATTTCGCTCATGGCTTCCCAAACATCACCGCCCTGGGTTGGAACGAGAGATTCCCGATCGTCTAATAGACAGATAACTTTCTGCGACGACCAGACTCGAACGCGCGTCCCCGCTAGACGGTTCTCATCCTATCACCGCAGTCGGGTACACTGTCCACTAGACCACCGACGCCCACTCGGACGGACTGACAAAGTTTAGTACTCTCTTGACTGCCTGAAGATCATGTCCTCACATCGAAAGAACTCGCCTACTGTACTCGACTTGCTGATTACGACGGATTCTCCAATACTGTACGGAGATAATACGTGTATTCTCATAAATAGTGAAACCAACCCCATACATTTATTACTAGTTTTATTTAAATTGAATTCGAAACGAACACAGAACTGTTGAACAAGGAATACCGAAAATCAAAATCATCCCGAGAATAAACCTCTGACTACACTCCCAGACTTAACGCGCGCCTTTTCGTTCCCGTTAATGAAGAATAAAAATGATCTCGTTTTTTTCGACATTTGAATTACATTTTAACGAACCAGATCGCGAAAGTGGGAATCGGGACAGTTTGTTAGCATTTTGCCAAACAAATTGACCGACAGTGTTGCTGAAGCTGAATGGGATTTTTCGGGGAAAATTGGCGACAGTGTAGCCCATCCATGACAGCCTTTTGTGAAGTAGGTAGTTGTTCTGATCACTGAGTTCCACCGGCAAAATACACACACACACGTACGTTCGGGATTTTATGTTTTAAATAAACAAATAATATATAACTGTAATACAATAAACACAATTATATTATATTTGCTACTTTTCACGATTTTTTTTTTTTATTGTAGTTCGTTGTGGCTTATTGAACTTTATTGCAGATTATGCGTCCCTATGCCAGGGTGGTCACATGGGCGGCGGTTGCGAGCATTTCTGCAAAAACTACTCGAGTCCCCAAAGGAAAGAAGATGCCTACCTCTGCATGTGTTTTGAGGGTTACACCATCGACCCTGAGAACCGAAAGAAATGTCTTGGTACGTACTTGATATTAATGCTGTATGCTATTTCGTACAAGTCTTATGATCACAAATATCAGTAGTTACTTGAACCCGGGTTTTTACCATAAGCTGGGTGTTAATAACCTGGATTTAAAGTTGCTTGTGGAGGTTAGGCAAAATGAAAATTAATGTTATTTATATGTATGTTACTACTTGTCGTGAACTCAGCGATCTGGATTATGGGAAGCAGCTTCCTCACAGCGTTTCTCGCTATTTACGTTAATCTACCTATTGTTTTGGATACCATTTCAATTGTCAGTGCATCAAGAAGTTGTGAGCTCAGGTCATCGTCAGTGAAAAGATTGAAAACGTTTCACAACAAATATAATTGTGGATTCGGTGCCTCCTAAATCTGTACAGGTATCAAGATGGTGAACTGGACCTTTAAAAGGACCTAACCGTGGAGAATTAAACTAAATGAAACAAAGTCAAAACATATAAACTTCTCATATCGGAAAGTAAACCCTATATCTGTTGAAATTAATTTTCAAACTATACCATAATATGCAAATACAGCTAAGTACTTAGGTATGACCTTGGATACCAAACCGATATGGAAAGAACGTGTGAAGAAGAAGAAAGAAGAAATCAACCTGAAATTTAGAAAAATGTATCGGCTGTTGGGAAGAAACTCTCAGCTCTGTGTGCACAATAAAGTGCCACTCTACGAGCAAGTGATAAAGCCAGAATGGGTCTACGGCTGTCCTATGCACCAAATATGGGGATGCACCAAAAAGACCAACGTGAAAATTATACAAACGATGGCGAACAAGTTACTCAGAAGTCTAGTTAATGCTCCCCTGGTACATTTGAACAAATGACCTCCCAGCAGAAAGCGCTACCTGGGGGTTAAAAGTGCGTTGATAAACGACCTGTTTGGTTTGCCCGAGAGGTTATCCGAGGCAGACACCTACCCAGGCTTTACATGAGCTTTGATAAACCGCCCCTTATTTTCTTAGGATTATTCGTCAAATCAGCTATGTATGTCGCTGTCAATGGAGGTGTCAGAGATATATCAATGGCTGGGATCTTTCTTGTATGCTGACACTGGAAGGAATACCTTCATCTCAAAATCCAAGTTAGCATCCATTCGATGGATCTGAGAAGTGTTGGATCTGTTTGAGGGAACATTTTATACGCCTCAAAGACATTCTCTGTTTTGTGAGTGTACAGTTGTAAAGCCCCTGAAGGATAATTAACTTCAGAATGAGCAATGTAAGGTATAATATCATTAACTGATAATATCAAAGTATAAATAGACAGAGAGGCACGGTCTCCAAACAAAGATTGGAACCGTCACGAAAACAAGAGAACGTGTGAAACTATTGGGTAGAAATTTGCTACGTTCTACCCCAAGAGGGGAATATAAAGAGTAATATAAAAACAAAAGCAAGAGGGAGGAACCAAAATTTCATTTCGTTGCGCTAGAGAACTCGTTTGTGTGCTTCCTTTTCTTAATGAAACCCATAACGGGGGAGAACCTTTTATAGCTGAGCGTATGTCGGGGTCACGAATATTCAGCAGTCGAGACCTCAGTTTAGAGTCCCGGCCTATATTGTTTTTGACCCAGTGAAGTTGGGGGAAGGGGAGCACGGACTGGCGAATGTGGGTGAGAGGGGTGCATTCTGCCTTGTAACCGCTTGGCAATAGCTTGCCCCTTAATTCGCCGACCCTTGTTTCCAACTCATTGTGCCCCCCTTTCGTTCCGACCACGACCAACTTTTCAGCTTTCTTTCCGAGAGAGCTCTGAGGGCTAAGTGCTCTGACCGAAACAAAACAAGCAGTATCCCCTCTCACCTCCTCCACTCGACCATCCGCCGCAGTGATATAATACCTAACTAACCTCATTCATCCTCATCAGCGCGACCGCCCCGCCGCGACCCCACCGTTTGAATACCGCTTCCGGTCATGGCGAAACAATGGGAACACAATAGAAGTAATTTTCCGAACAATGCCTTCACCTTACCACGAACGTGACCCTTATTTTTCAACACTTTCCAAGTTTCAGACAAACCACTCAAACAAAAATAGGTAAGTCTCCAAGAATGAGTGTACATTTGAGTGGTAGCACCTGTTAGCTGAAGACAGGGCTAACCGTTGATGGGAAGATGCTAAAGGTAAACTTGAAACAGACCTCAAAAACATCAAACTTTGGATGATTCTAAGTAAATTGAATTCAAACATTTAAATAAAAGGTACGGTTTTTCAAAAGCTTACCAATTTAACAGTTATTGTTTAGTAATGCATGCATTCCAGGGGACGTCCCATTGGATTAGCATTAGATAAATTTAAACCAGTAGGCAAGCTATGAAACTGTTTCTTTTTGTTTAATTAGTATTTAAGGCAAGAAATAGTGGTCTCCCCCCTCCTCACCATTATCCACCATAACATTTATCGCGGCATGGGAACCTCGAATTTGAAGAGCAATTTGAGATCTATCAGCAACGATGCCCAAAAAGGGAATTCGAGTTCACCCCCCCCCCCCCTGCAACCAATGGTGCCAGTCTGGCACCAAAGCAGAAATACGTCGTAATGTTGAACTTTCATCCGTTAGTTTTAGTAGGCAGTCCGTCGAAGTTCACATCCGTATTCATGGTGAAACACAAAAAAACCTACGAAATATGCAGTTTATGGTTTCCTGGCACCATAGTGGCACCACTATTAGTTCCATGGTGGTACAGAGAATAATTGATGAAAATCCGGAGGTATAACGAGAATTTTCCCTCAATTTCAAAGCTTGGGTACAATTAGTAAGCAATAAAAGAACCAAAATATTGAAAAATCGAATATTTTGTGAATATTTTCCCCCCATTCGCCCCCTGCCGTAGCGAATTTTGATACTCTGGTGAAATTGTGAGCAATTTGGAAGATTTCTGAGTCGAACAAAAAAAGAAACTCGCGAATCGGTAGGAAATTGAGGCCTGGGCAGAGTTTACAAGATTATGCCCTCAAACGCACGATTTTTGAGCATTAAACCCCCCTTTCCTCCCTTAAAAGGCAAAATTCAAAATTCCGGCGATGTAGTGCACAGCTAGATAGTCATTTGAGATGGCGAATGAAAGAAGACCATGAAACTCGGCTCCACAAACATTCAAACGTCGAAGTGTTGAATCTGTTGGACAACAACACAGGGACATACGACGATTGAAGAGAACAAAGCCGCTACCAACCACCTGGAACCTTGGACCTTGTCACCAACCACTAGAAGAGAAAGGGGTGTGCTCATGGGTCGGAAAAACTGTTTATTGTTATTTTTAATCTAAACTAGAACTCGTGTAAAAAAAACTTTCTAAGGAAATTGCAACACCATTTTTCCCTTTTTTAACCATACCTTCAACTGAAAGATTTCTTTGAAAATTCGCTCATTAATTCATGCTGCATGAATGGAATTTTTTTAGACTTGCTCGTCACATCTTAACAGAAAAATCTTTGGAATCAGTTTTATGGAATAATGCACCGTATTTTGTGAATGGGGTAGAAAGTGACACCAGAATATGGCAAAAATATGTCTAACTTCGTTTATTTGTACTAATTTTTTGAATGAGTAATTCAAAAATCTGATTCCATGGATTTTTAGATCTTAGCAAGCCCTACTTACCCAAGGAAAAAAAAACATCAAAATCAGACTTGGTAGTGCAAAGATGGTCTGGTCATGAATTTCTCTGTTTGTGGTAGGGTGCCAACTCCCCTTGAGGAAGGTTGAAATTTTAAATGTAGCAGCAATCTGATCATAGGGGCAGCCATGTTGCAATGTACCGGGCCTTCTAACCAAT